>JABVCE010000012.1:0-1235393 GCA_014905635.1 Scenedesmus sp. PABB004
CGGCGCGGCGCGGCCGCCGGCGGCCGACCTCGGCGGCGCAGCCCGTGGCCGGGCAGCATGTTGGAGCCGCGCACCTCCGCTCGCAGGGGCGGCGGGGCAGGGGAAACGGCGCACGGCAGCGCTGCGCCGCGGCGCCATACCTTCGACGGCGGCTCCGTCTGGGCCGGCCAGCGCGGCCGTTGCTGCCGCGGCGCCGCCGCCGCGGCAGGCGCAGGGTCTTTTTTTTGTCGTAATGGGAGACCAAACAAGGAAGGAAGCCCAGGGGCAGCCCACTGAAAAAAGCTCCAACGGGAAGAGCGCAGCAACCCCTCGTGAAAAGCCGCGCCCCGGCGCCCTCTGAGGAGGGACACACACATCACCCAACCAGAGGCCAACGCCCAACGGGCGCCCAAGGAGACCAGGTGATGCCCCGCAGTCACCGAGGGCAGCAGCAGATCAGGCCACACACCCCCCTTCCGGTGCAGCGAGCCGCACCGGGCATCGGTGCAGCGAGGTGCACCGGCTCCAAGCCGCCGCGTAGAGATCACGCGCAAACGCCAGCCACGCCGGCGGCGCCATGGGCCGGCCCCAGCGGCTGCAGCCCCCTCGCCGCGTGACGACAACACGCAGACACCAGCCCCGCGGCACGGGCGGACACCGCCCAGCCGTGCACGCTGCACAGGAGGCGTGGCACGCAGCCAACCGGGGTCGCAGCAGCCCGGCTGCAGATCCCCGGCCCCTGCAGCTAGCCGCCGCGCTGCGCCGCCGCCGCCGCTGCCGCCGCCGCGGGGTCCTGCGCCGCCGGCGGGGCCTGCGCCGGCGCCGCCGGCAGCGTCGGCACGCCCGTTGCGGTGAGCCCGAACTCCATTGTGAAGCGGCCCCCTTGCTGGCCCGTGCGCGCGATGACCCCCCCCGGTGGCACCACCGGCGGTCGAAGTCTGCCCGAGTGAGCTCCTTGCCGGAGCCCGACAGCCAGGAGCGCGGCACGCCCGCCAGCGCGCGCACATCCATCGCTGCCTTGCGCCAGTCTAGCACGACTGCGTCGCGCACCGAGTACACAAAGACGCGAATCGCCGCCACAGGCGCGTGCCCGGGCTGGCCGCCGCCGTGCCGCGCGCGGCGCGCGGCGAGCAGGGCGCGCAGCAGCAGCAAGCGGAGGTGCGTCCAGAGCTGCTGCAGCTCAGGCGCGACGCCCGACCTGGCAAAGTCGTCCGCCTGCATCACCCTGGGCGGGGGCGGCGCGCGCGGGAGCCCGGCTGCAGCCGCGCCCAGAGGTGAGCAAACCACTGCAGCACCGCCGCCGCCACGGGCAGCCGCCGAGGACGTGGCCGAGCGTCTCCAGCGGCGGGTGTTGCTGCGGCGCGGCAGAGCGGGTGCGGGCACGCCAGCTCCGCTTGCTCAGGCGCCGCGCGCTGGTACGAGAAGACCCTGTCGCCGCTGACGCGCGCACCCCTCCGTGCAGCAGGCTCCAGCCAAAGTGGCCTCGCGGCCCTCCAGGCCAAGAGGGAGGCGGACGCGCGGGCGGCCGCGCGTGCCCGGTGTGTTGAGCGCGCCGCGGCTGCGGGCCAGCGCCTCATCTCCAGCATGCTGCCTGCGCCGGCTTGCCAGCATGCGGTCCCGCTTGCGGGCTGCTCGGTTGGTCGCACTTGGAGGACACAGACACGTGCGGTGGCGGGGAGGGAGTTGGTTTGGCCCGCCAGGCGTTCCGATGTGTGACGCCCGGAGCGTACCGGGCCCCGCCGTGTAACCAACAACAACAAAAAAAAATTGCCAACGGGTTGCGGGCTGCTCGGTTGGTCATGCATGGAGGACACAGACACGTGCGGTAGCGGGGAGGGAGTTGGTTTGGCCCGCCATGCGATCCGTGTAACCAACAACAACAGCCCCGCTGCCCCCGGCCACGCCTGACCCTGCCTGCGGCTGCGTGCCGGGCCTGTGGCGCGCCGGCTACGGCCACGCCTGCCCGGCCAGCGCGCGGCGGGAGGCGGGCCAGAAGCGCAGCTAGGCGGAGCGGCAGCGAGCAGAGACGCCGGACCCGGAGCCTGGCCTGCCGGCGTGGCAGAAAGTCTCGCCCCCGCGGCGCCACGTCATGGAGCGCGTCGGGCCGGCGGCGGCCGCGGCCGCCGCGGCGCGGCGCGAGGAGCAGGAGCAGCGGCGGGAGCAGCAGCTAGAGCTGCGCAGGACCCGAGTCCAGGCGCCGGCAGCCACCGACCTCGTCGACCCGCTCACTGGTGCGACTGCGCCGGCGCACGCCGGCGAGCGCGCGGAGCCGCTCGCCTGGGCCGCCGGCTACGCGCGAGCGCAGCAGGCACGCATGCCGCGCGCCCTGCGCCACTTTGGCTGGAGCCTGGGCTGCTGCCCTCTGTGACTGCGGGGCATCACCTGGTCTCCTTGGGCGCCCGTTGGGCGTTGGCCTCTGGTTGTGCCGTTGGGTGATGTGTGTGTCCCTCCTCAGAGGGCGCCGGGGCGCGGCTTTTCACGAGGGGTTGCTGCGCTCTTCCCGTTGGAGCTTTTTTCAGTGGGCTGCCCCTGGGCTTCCGTCCTTGTTTGGTCGGTCACCCATTACAACAAAAAAAAGGGCCGCGAGGTTGGCGGCGCGCCGGCCGGTGTTCATGGCCGCGAGCGCGACCATGCACACCACGCGCCACACGCCCGAGTGCAGCCGCCGCGCGCCGGCGCGCCGCGCCGCCGGCGGCGGCGCGAACATGAGCCAGACGTGCTCGTGGTGCAGGCGCGGCGCGCCATCGGCAGGGGGCGCGCACCACTCGGCGGGCAGCGAGTCGAGCATGGCTCGCACCACTGCCTGCGCGATGGGACACTCCCAGTAGTGGTGCGCGCGGCCGGGGCAGGCGACGCCGCAGAGGCAGACAGCCTCGGGCCGGGACACGCGCTCAGCGGACGCGAGACCGTCGAGCGCGAGCCGCCAGTACACCTCCTTCACCGCGTTGTCCCAGCGCAGCCGCCACAGCTTGCGCAAGGCGACCCTGACCGACGCGGTGAGGGCCAGCTCCCGGGGGAAGCGCGGCGTCGACGGCGGCCCCGTCCAGGCCGGCTTGCGCGGCTGCTGCAGCCGCGGCGGCGCCGCAGCGGCTGCGGCCGCGGCCGCCGCCGGGTCCGGCGCGGCCGCCGCCGGGACCGGCTGGGCCGCCGGCTGTTGCCCCGCGGCTGGGGGCAGCGCGCGCGGCGTCGGCGACGCCAGCCCCAGCGCCTGGCACGCAAACGCGACGTGCTTGTCGCGCCGCTGCGTGTCGACGCCGCCCGGCATGACGAGCTGGAGCAGCGTCGCCTGCTTGACGGTGAGCTTGGTCAGCAGCACGGGCACCGCCCGTGACCCTTGGTACAGCCGCCAGCCCAGGCTCGGCACCAGGTCCGCCTCGGCCCACTGGGCCGCGGGGTCTGGAGGGTGTGCCGGCATCACGCGCGTGCCTCGCGGGGGCAGCGGCGGTAGGGGCGCAACGCGCGCCGCCTCCACCCACCCCGCAGGCACCGCAGCCAGCAGCGCCTGGACGTCGACCCACTCGGCCCGCTCCGCGTTGGCGTCGTGGGCCAGCGCCTCCGGCCCGCCCGCCGCCCAGCGCTGCACGCGCACGAGGTCGCCGAGCGAGCGCACCAGCGTGCGCGCGTAGCCTGCGCAGCGGCCGCCGACCTCCGGCACCGGCCTGATCTGCAGGCCGCGCGGCCCCGAGGGGTACAAGTCGCGGATCAGGGGGTTGCCGAAGACCGGCACGTCGGCGCACCAGGGCCCAGCCGCAGGGGTAGGCTCGAGCTAGATGACCGGCCCCGAAAACATTTTGTTGTTGTTGTTGTTGTTGTTGTTGTTGTTGTTGGTTACACGGCGGGGCCCGGTAGACTCCGGGCGCGTGAGCGCTCCACATAACATTGTTATGGTTATTATTGTTGGTTACACGGCGGGGCCCGGTATACTCCGGGCGCGTGAGCGTTCCACATCGAATCGCCTGGCGGGCCAAACCAACTCCCTCCCCGCCACCGCACGTGTTTGTGTCCTCCAAGTGCGACCAACCGAGCAGCCCGCAAGCGGGACCGCATGCTGGCAAGCCGGCGCAAGGCGTGTAGCGAGCATGGCGCGGCCCAGGCGCGCGCAACTCACCAGCAAACTCACCTGCATGCCGCCCTCTGGTCTCGACCGCGCGCCGGAACGTGGCACAAGGCAGAAGAACCGCTGCGAGGACCAACCCCCGCGCGCCCCCCGCCCCGCCGCCGCCCCCGCGGCCGACGCCGCCTTCTCCCCCACCCCGGTCGAACGCACACCCAGCCCGGCGGTGCCCCGGGACGCCACACACACCGGCCTACAAAACTGGCAGCGGGGCAGCACCAAACACACACGCCCGCACACACACAAAGAGCCTCACGCACCGGCTGGCGTGAGCGGCGCCGGGCACGGTGCAGAGGAAGGGGGTGCTGCGCCGCTCAAGCAGCGCAACACACCATGGCGGGGTGCGCAGCGCGCGACAAAACCCGCGAGGCAGGCCCAGGACGACGCCGCTGCCGCCTGAAGGTCCTGCTGCGGCCGGAGCGCACGCGCTCACGGCCGCCTGTCGCCGCCGCCGCGCCTCGGGGGGAGGCGCGGCATGCAGCTTGCCGAAGAGGCGCTGACCAACGGCCTCGGCGCCCTCCACGCGCCTGGGTGGCGCAGCCTCCTGCGCGTCTGCCTCCGTCTTGGTCTCGAGGTTGTCACTGCTGGGGATGGCCATGCCGCCGGCGGGGTCCCACCACCACGGCCGCTGCGACGCTGCCGCTGCCGCCGCCGCTGCCGGCGACGCTGTCCCTGTCGCTGCCGCTGCCACCGTCGCCGGCGACCCTGCCGCTGCCGCCGCCGCCGGCCCAGCCATGCGGACCGACGCTCCACACGCCCGAGAGCCGTGGCCGCGCCCCGGCGCGCCGCGGCGGCCCGGCCTCGCCGGCGCCGCCGCGCGCCGCGCTGCCCCGCCGTGCGCGCCGTCGCGCACAGGCGGGGGCATGCCGCGCCGCCCCGGCCGGCCGGGCGCCCCCGCCAGGCCACCGGGCCTGCGCGCTGGGCGCCCGGTGCCACGGGGGCGGCGCGAGTGGGGCCGGCGGATCGCGATCCTCCGCCCCCCCCCGCCGCAGCGCGAGGGGGCGTTGCACCTCCACTGATGCGGCGTAGTGGCTGGCCAGGTGCCTCTGCCAGGCGCTGGGCCTGCACGCGAGGTCCACGGTCCAGCGGCCGCGCCGGGCGGGCCTCTAGGGCTGCCCGGCGCATCGCTCAGCCCAGTGCGGCGAGGCGCGGCCCCGCGGCCCGCCGCCCCGCCACCCATGGCTTCCCTGAGCTGAGGCCGCCTCATCGCGGCGCGCTACACCCCGCGCGGCGCTGAGCGCGGCGCTGAGCGCCGCGCGGGGCGCGGACGGAGATCCTACGTAGCCCTACATAGCTAGCAAGTGAAGTAAGTAAGGGGGCGGTCCTTGTTACCATTTAACTTGTTGTTGTTGGTTACACGGCGGGGCCCAGTACGCTCCCTTACTTAGAGACGTTTTTTTTTTAACATTTTAGAATATTTTCGGGCGATTTCTCTGATTTCTTTGGCATTATTCTGCATTATTTGAAATAACAAAAATGACAAATAATAAATAATATTCCCGTTTGACATTGTGCTTTTATATATGTTTGCTCCGCCAGGAAATGCATCCTGTCGGGGACGTAGCTCAATTGGTAGAGCGCTCGCTTCGCATGCGAGAGGTCCGGGGTTCGATTCCCTGCGTCTCCAGGCGCGAGTTTTTTTCTCTCGGAAGCAGGGCGTTCTTGCGCGGACGTGGCAGCGGCTGCGGCCGCGGCGGCAGCAGCCGTGGCAGCAGGCGGAGACGCCGACGACGTCGGCGCAGCCGCGCTGGGGTCGCAGGCGCCGGTGCAGCCGGCATCGCAGGCGGAGGGGGCGCCGCTGGGGCCGCAGGAGCCGCTGGAGCTGCTGCGGCCGCCCCGCGCGCCCCGGCCGCGCGAGCAGGCCCTGGACGAGGCGCTTGACGGGGACCCGGTCACCAAGCGCCAGCACGCGGACGGCCCGCGCCCGGCTGCGAAGCCGCCGGACCTCGGCGGCCGGGTCGGCGCCGCGGAGCTCGGCGCCGGCGGCGGGCCGCTGCACTCGCCCTTCCCTCGGCCGTGGCGGCAGCCGGGGCGAGGGGACGGCATGGACTGGGCGCAGGTGGTAGACGGAGCGACGGCCGCGCCCGAGGGCGGCGCGGCGGCAGGTGTGCTGGTGGGACCGGAGGTGGCGATGGACGGCGGGGCGGGGGCCTGACCATACCATGCCCAGCAACGTGAGGTGTGTGAGGCTAGCCTGCCACAATGTCAACGGCCTGGCTGCCAAGGTGGCGGCGCTCACTTCCCACTGGGCGCGGCTGGGCCTGGACGTCGTGGCAGCAGTCGACACGCACGTGACCTGGTTTGAGAGGGATAAGATAAGATAAGATAGTTACACCATAGGCTCGCGCCCATTGGTCCCGCGCCCCTTAAGGACGGTGTCCCGCATCTTCCAGATGTCCATCACATAATCTGCCACAGAGTGAACAGCAAGTTGATCCTGCAGCATGTCACCAAGCAGATAACGCCGAGCCTGCTCCAGTGCTGCACATCGACTCGCCGCGCCGGTAACGGCAGCCCGAGGGGCCGCCGCACCAGCAGAGATGCTGCTGACGCTGACCGCCGCGCTGACATCATCAGCCCGAGGGGCCGCCGTATCAGCCGTGAGAGGGGGCCAGTTCAGCGACAGCTCAGCAACCTGGGGTGGATAAGCTATTGGTGTGAGGCGCTTGAGGGAGCAGGTCAGAGCCGCGCCCGTGCGGGCGTGGCGATCCTGGTGCGGCGCTCGCTGCTGGCAAGCGGCGTGCTGCGCGTGCGGGGCGACGTCGCGGCCCCGACCGCGGGCGCGGCGCGCGGCCGGCTGCTGCGCGTGCCGCTGGAGTGGGCGGGGCAGCGTATCGACGTCGTGGGCGTGTACCTGCACGCCGGCGACCCAGCCGCCAACGCTGCCATCATCGGCGGCGAGCTGGCGGAGTGGCGGCAGCAGACGCAGCAACAGCGGACGGAGCTGGTGGTTTGCGGGGATTTCAATTTTGTGCCGGCGCCCGCCCTGGACCGCCGGGGCCTGGTTGGCCAGCAGCAGCAGCAGCAGCAGCACGCGCAGCAGGCCGGGCCGGGCCCGGCAGGGTCGGCGCCACCCCACCCGGGGTCGGCGCACGACCACGGCCCTGCGGCGGCGTGGGATAAAAAAGATAAAGATAAAGATAGTTACACCACAGGCTCGCGCCCATTGGTCCCGCGCCCCTTAAGGACGGTGTCCCGCATCTTCCAGATGTCCATCACATAATCTACCACAAAGTGAACAGCAAGCTGATCCTGCAGCAGGTCACCAAGCAGATAACGCCGAGCCTGCTCCAGTGCTGCACACCGACTCGCCGCGCTGGTAACGGCAGCCCGAGGGGCCGCCGTACCAGCAGAGACGCTGCTGACGCTGACCGCCGCGCTGACATCATCAGCCCGAGGGGCCGCCGTATCAGCCGTGACGCCGTTATCGCTGATACTGACCGCCGCGCCTGCGTCAGCAGCCCGAGGGGCCGCCGCGCTAGCCACGACGCCGGGGTCGCTGACGCTGCGCTGCTGCCGCCGCCGTCAGCTCCAGCCGCCAGCTCCTGGCTGCCGCTAGCCGCCATCTCAACACCAGCCGCACGCAAGTGCGCAGCCAGCGCGCCAGCATGCGCGCCCCGCCGCTGGCACGGAGGTCCGCAAGCAGCGCAACGAGGCGTGCAGGGCGGCCGGGCGCGCCGCACTCAAAGAGAAAGTGCGCGGCCGATTCGGGCGCGCGCGCAGCGCAGCAGGGGCAGCGCTCTCGCTCCGCCTGCTGCGCGATCGACTCCCCCCGGCGCGCGTGGCTGTGGGCAGCGCGCAGCGGGAGGCACTCCATGCGCAGGCGCATGAGCAGCTCCGCCGGCCGGCCGCGCCGCGGGCCGCCGGGGCTGCAGAGCCAGCCCAGGTAATCCCGGGCGCACGGCACGCCGGCGCGGCGCGTGAAGGAGCGAGTAGAGAAGACGCCGCTGCCAAAGGCCTCCCGATAGCGCCGCGCCACCGAGCCGCGGCCGGCGGCGGCCTGCCAGGCGCCATCGATGTGGTCGCCAGCAAGGTCGCAAAGGTGAGCAGCAAACTCGTTGCGGCTCATGCCAGCAGTAGCCACAACATCGACGCCGTAGTCCCGCAGGAGGCCGCCCACGCCCTTCCACCACGGCGTGGCGGGCCAGGCGTCGGCAACACGGCGCAACAGGCGGTCGGCTGGCAGGGCGCGCAGGCGGTGCCAGTAGCGCAGCATGAGGGTGTCGCAGACGACATGCAGCGGGGTGATGCCCAGCTCCTGCTGCAGGCACGCGTGCGACACGTTGGGCGGGCACCCGGTCATGCGCGCCACCAGCCCCGCCTGCCACGAGTCGAGCTCCGCGCGGCGCTCGACCGTGGGGCGGGCCCAGACCTGGGCCGCGTGCGTCAACACAGGCTGCACCACGCCCGTGAGCGTGAGCAGGCGCAGGCGCAGCGGCAGGCGCCGCTCGCGCAGCACCGCCGACTGAGCCCAGAACGCCTTGTCCGCAGCAGCCTTGCGGCGCTGCAGGTGGGCGTCCCAGCTGCGGGCGCTGCGATCGGCCGTCAGCCACGCGCCCAGGTACCTGTACCCAGTGACGCGCGGCACCTGCTCCGCGCCCCACGACCACTGGTAGGCCGCCGCGGCAGCAGCCGCCGCAGCGACGGCACGCCGGGTGCGGCCCCCCGGCACCACCATCACCGCTGTCTTGGACGCGTCCGCCGAGCTGACACTGGCCTTGAGCCGCCAGCGGGCGAGCGCGGCGCGCGTGGCGCCAAGGAGCTGCTGCATCTCCGCCGGGCCGGCCGCAAGGCTGGCGCAGTCGTCCGCAAAGAGGAGCGCGACCAGCTTGTCGTCGGCGGCGCCTGGCTCGGGCGCGGGTGGCGCCGCGCCGGCGGGCGGCGCGGGCGGCGCGGCGGGCGCGGGCGCGGGCGCGGCGGGCAGCGGCACGCCCGGGCAGGCGGCCCACACCTCCTGGAGCACGGCGTTGATGAAGACGTTGAACATCGTAGTCGCCAGCGTGTCGCCCTGCTCCCACCCAAGGCCCGGCTCAAAGGCTGTGGACAGCGCGCCGCGGTGCCGCACCATGCTGCGCGTGCGGTCGGTCATGTTGGCGAGCACGCGGAACAGGCGGCCGCGCACGCCCACGCGCCAGAGGTTGTGAAGCAGGCCGGAGCGCCACACGGTGTCGTAGGCCTTGGCGATGTCAAGGAACAGTACGTAGGTGTCGAGTCCCTGCGCGGCGCGGGCGTCGAGGCAGGAGGTGAGCATGAAGATGTTGTCGGCGGCGCTGCGCCCGGGCCGGAAGCCCTGCTGCGCGTCGTGCAGCAGGCCGTGGCCTTCAAGGTGGTCGGTGAGGCGCTTGTTGAGCACGAGGTTGTAGAGCTTGTCCACCGCGGAGCCGAGCGTGATGGGGCGGTAGTTGGCGGGGTCGGTCGGGTCGCCGCGCTTGTAGATCGGGGTGATGACGCCGGCGGTCTGGGCCTTGGTCTCCAGGGTGAACTGCAGGTTGAAGAAGGCGGCCAGCGCGCCCCAAAGGGGCTCGCCGCCGTACTTGAGCAGCTCGTTGGTGACGCCGTCGAGCGGGCTGGGGGCCTTGTTGTTGGAGAGGGCCTGCGCCTGGGCTGCGACCTCGGCGGCGGTGATGTCGGCGCTGAGGGGGTCCTGCTCGCTGTCGCTGCCGCTGGGGTCAGAGGCGGCGGCGCGGTAGCGCGCCACGTCCGCCTCGACCTGCTCGCGCCACTGCTCGTCAAAGTCTGCCCCGGCAGCAAACGCCGCGGGGTCGCTGACACTGGCGTACTGCGCTGCCAGGGCGTCTGCGATCTGCTGCTCGCCCACAACCATGCCAGTGCTGGCAGCAGCGCGCAGCGCTGCGGGGCCGCCAGGGCCCCGCCTGGCAGTGCCGGCAATCTGGCGCAGCTGCTCCCATATGCCCTTGCCGTCGCCTGCCGCGTGACGGGCGTGAACCGCGTCAACGCGGCGGCCGAGCTCCGCTGCGCGCGCAGCCGCCACGGCGGACTTGACAGCCCGCTGTGCGGCGCACAGCTGGTCCCGCGCGGCGGCAAGCTCGGCAGCAGCCTGGGCAGGGGCGGCGTCAGCGTCGCCGCCGGCGGCCGCCCCCCGGGCGGCCGCCAGCGCGACATCGGCGTCGCGGCGCGCCTGCACGGCGGCTTGGACCGCCGGCGTGAAGATGCGCCGCGCGGCGGCGGCGTTGCCGCCGCCACCGCCCGAGCGCACCTCCCTGTAGCCGACGCTGCCATCGACCGCCGTCCAAATGGCATCGCACAGCGCAGCCTTGGCGCGCGCGCACGCCTCGCGCGCCGGCAGCAGCGCGCTGCCCACCTGGTCGGCGAGGGCAGCCACGTCGTCGGCATAGTCGGCCAGCGCGTCGGCGAGCTCCGCGCGGTAGGCATCGGCATGCCCCGCATCGCGCTGCCCCGGGACCGGCTTGAGCAGGTCGGTGCGCGCGACGCGGCGGCGCAGGCCCGCGGGGGCGCGCGCGCGGGCGGCGGGGTGAGGCAGGCAGGTCCACAGCAGCAGGTGGTCAGACTTCGTGATGCGCCGATCGTCGGCCACGGTCAGGGCGCAGGGCGCCGGGCCGCGGCTGGAGGGGAGCGCCCACGCCGCTGGCGCGAGGACGTAGTCGAGCACCGAGCACTGCTCGGTGTGCGTGCCGTCAGCGCCGCACACGAGGCGGGCGCGGGTGTAGGCAGGCAGGCCGGTGGCGGTGGGCGCGCGCCCGTTGAGGGCGTACAGGTCAGTGGCGTCGAGCATGGCCAGCAGGGCCTGGCCCGCCGCGTCGGGCGCGCCGCTCTCCCCCCACTGCCCGATGCGTGCCGGCGGCTGGTCCGCCTGCTGCTGCGCTGGCGCGCTGCTGCCCACGCGGCTGTTGAAGTCGCCCAGCACCAGCACCGCGCCCCGCTCCTGGAACCTCTGGATGTCCGTCTGCAGCTGCGCGTAGGTGTCGGCCCGCAGCGCGGCGCTCTCCAGCGACGCCGGCGGCAGGTAGACGACGCCGACAAACGCCGGCCGCGCGGTCGCGGCGCTGCCGCCGCGGCGCAGCTCCAGCCAGAGCGCCTCGGGCAGCTGCGTGTCGGCGTGCGCGCGCACGAGCGGGGCCAGCGCGCGCGCGACGTAAAAGCCCACGCCCCCGCCCTGCCCCCGGCTGCGCGGCTTGCCGATGAAGGTGTAGCCAGGCAGCTCGTGGGCGACGCAGGGGTGGCCCTCCCAGGTCTCGACGACGGCGAGGATGTCGATGCAGAGCGCCGTCGTAGCAGCGGCGAGCTCGGCAGCCTTCAGCCTGGTCATGCCGCAGACGTTGATGCACGCCACGCGGAGCCCCGCGCGGGCCCACGCCAGGTTGGCGGCGCGTACGAGGCCTGTGTGGCGGCGGCGCATGCGGCGGTCGGTGTAGGCGGGACACGCGCGGCGCGCCCGCGCCGCGTTGTCGGCCGCCGGGACGCGCTCCGGCGCGAGCGGCACGTCGGCGGCCGCCGCCCCGGCAGCCGGGGCGGCGGCCGCAGCGGCCGGCGCCGCCGGGGCGCGTCGGCGCCAAGCGCGAGCTGAGCGGCCGCGGCGGCGGCAAGGGGGTAGAGGTCAGCGCGCGCGCCGCGCGCGGCGAGCCCGGCCCAGTGCGGCGCGAGCTCGGGCGCGTCGGCGACCGCGTGCCGCGCAGCCTCGTCGGCGTCCATGTCCTCCGCGTCGCCGTCGGTGTAGGCTACGGCAAAGAAGGGCGGCCGGACGGTGAGCACGCCGTAAAAGTGCTGCCGGTGCGACCGGAAGTACTTCTTGACGACCACGCCATCTGCGGGCGTCGGCGGCAGCAGGCGCGCGCGCAGCGCGTGCACCGCGTGCGCTGCTGGTACGCTGCCGGCAAGGTGGCCCCGCGCCTCCTCCTCCGTCATCGTCTCGTCCTCGCCGTCGGTGTAGTGCACACGGTAGGCGTAGGGGCCGCGGGCGCCGCGGATCTTGAGCACCACGCCGTAGAAGTCGCCGTGGCCAGCAAAGTGCTTGCACACAATGCTGCCGTGCAGGCGCGGGGGAGCCGCGCGGCACTCGGCGCCGCTGTCCGGCGCCGCCTCGGCGGCGGCAGCATCGGCGAGCGCTGCGTAGGGGTTGGCGTCTGTGGGCAGGGGCGGCTGAGCAGGCAGGGCGCGGCCGTCCTCGCAGACCACGAGGCGCCAGCCGAGCTGCGCGCGCAGCGCCGCCGCCAGCGCCGCGCGGTGCTGGAGCAGCGCAGCGCGGTGGGCGCTGGGGATGCGCTGCAGGCGCACACGCATGACGCGGCGGCGCTGCGCCGCACGCGTGCTGCCCATCCACTGCATGCGCCCCGCGGCCAGCGCGGCCGCCGCCAACGTGAGCGTGTCGGCATCAGCCCCCGCTGCAATAGCCCGCCGGACGGCCTCGGAGAGCTTGCTGCGCGCGGGGTTGCCGCCGTCGATGGCATCCTCGGGGCCGACGCCAAACACCAGGGCAGAGAGCCCCAGCGCACAAGGCGGGGCCGCACGCTGCGCGACCGCCGCGGGGCGGCCTTGGGCATGACCTGTCGTGCGGCGGCGGGCGGCGGTGGCAGGCGGCGCGTGGGCAGGTGCGGCGGTGGGTGCAGCGCGCGCGCGGCCAGTGCTGCCGGGCAGGCGCGCGCCCCCAGCACGCCGCTCCGGCGGCCCCGCCGGGGTCGGCAGGGCCGCCGCGCGGCGCCAGGCCCCCTCCACCCAGGCGTAGTCCGGCCCCGGTGCGGGCCCGGCGGCGGACGGCCCAACCCCGAGCTTGTCGCTGGTGATGGTCCGCCACGCGCCGCCCACGCACACGTAGAGCGGCCCGCCGACGCCAGGACCACAGGGGCGCACGGCAGGCGAGCCCGGCGTGGCCGCTGTGGCCCTGACGCCGGCTGCAGCCGCCTCCGTTCCTGCGTCCCTGTGGTCCTGCATGGTGTGTCAGTAGCTGGAGGGTGGGGCAGCCGCGTGCGCGCGGTGAGCGTGGGCGTTGGCAGGTGCTGGGCGAGCTGCAGCGGCGGCCGCGGCTGGCAGGCGAGCGCCCCGCCTAGCGGCTGCGCTGTGCAGGGGAGTCCGGCTGGGTCCGGCGGCGTGGCGCGTCTTAGGGGTGTGCACGCTGCCGCTGGCGGGCCAGACGTCTCCTGCGCCAGCGCTGTCGCTCTCGGGGCACCCGCCCGCTGCCGCTGCCGCCGCTGCTGCCGTTGCTCCAGCGTGACCGACAGCGTGCGCCTCCGGCGCAGTGCAGCCCCCTTGAAGGTCAAGGGGTCCGCATCGCGCTGGGCACGCCGTCAGTCGCCTTGCCGTCGCCGCTGTCGCTGCCGTGGTCGCTGCGCTGCTGCTGCCGCACGCTGCAGGCCCGCCGCTTGCGCGGCGGGCCCGCCACGGCTGCCCTCACGTCTCCAGCCTCACGAAAACGCGCTCTGAGCAGGCGCGCGCGCCCGCACGGGCGCGCGCGCGGCCGAACGGAACTAGCCGTTGGCGGGCAGCCCGCCACGGCCGACTGGCTCCGCGCGGGCTCGCGCGGCTCCGGCGCTGCGCGTGCGGGCCGAAATAGGGTCTGGTGTGGCGCTGGTCCTGGCTTTTCGGCACGCAATGGCCTCCCGGGAGCCACCCCAAGTTGTTGGACGCAGCGATGTTGATAGCAAGTGTGTGTGTGCGTGTGCGTCCGTCTGTCGCAGGACTGCATGCCGATCTCCTAGGCCGGTGGGAGCAGCATCTGCCAGACTTGGCCGACGCCTGGCGGGTCAAGCATGTTGCGCTGCTGCTCGCTGCTCAGTGGCGAGGCCGTTGGTGTGTGGCGTGACTCCGTTAAGATAAAGATAAAGATAAAGATAGTTACACCACAGGCTCGCGCCCATTGTTACAATCGCCAAGCAGTGGGGCGCCTATTTGTAGGGCGCGCGCGCGCTGGCTATAGCGCCACGAGCTACAGCAGCTACAGCGCGCTACAGCGCTACAGCGCGCTACAGCGCGCCACGGCGCGCCACGGCGCGCTCCAACAGCGCACGGGCTGTTGAGCTGTTCGCGAGACAGCGCGCGCGCAGCAGTGCGCGCGGGCTGATGCCAGGTGTAGCAAGCTACAGCCGGCTGTAGCAGGCTGCAGCCAGGTGCAAGGGAGCAAGGCAAAAATCAGCTAGAGTGCTGAATTACAACAAAGCACCCCGGGCGGCGTGCGTTCACGTATGTGCGCGCAAACGCTGCCTCGCGGCTGGACGGGATTCATTTGTCGGCGGGCGTCGCCCCGCAGCTGGCGTCGTGCTGGCACGCAGACCGGCTGGGCGCGGTCAGCGACCACACCGCGGTCGTAGCCTTGCTACTGCCGGCGGGGCGCGACGCGCTGGGCCCGGGGCTCCAGCGCCTGCGTCTCTCCTTCCAAGGCGACGCCGTGTGTCAGCGCGCCCTGCGCGACTGGCTGCACGCGCAGCACGCCCCCGCGGGCGACGCGGCGGTGTTGGGCTGGTGGCCGACATTCAAGCAGAAAAAAAAAAGATAAAGATAAAGATAGTTACACCACAGGCTCGCGCCCCTTAAGGACGAAAGCAGCGACTCATTGCCAAGGTGGGGGAACTCAATTTTGCTAAAAACTGAACCCAAACTGAACCTAGCTTTGCACACTGCTGCAGCATTGGCAATTGTGTTTGACGGTCGGGGCGGCAGCGACGCTGATTGGGAGGCGCGTATGACGCACGTGCGGCGCGCGCTGCGGCGTGTGTCGATGCTCCCGCACATGTCGTCGTTTGGCCGCGCCTTTGCGGCCAACGCGTACGCGCTGGCAACGGTGCTCTACGCGGGCCAGTTTGGGGGTGGCTTGACGGAGCAGCATCTCACTGACATCCTCAAGTGGTGCGGCGGGCTGGTGGACGCAGGGTTGGACCCCGAGGGCGACCTGCGCCGCCCGCCCGGCATCCCCAAGGCATGCATGGCTGCGCATCCGAGGGAGGGAGGCATGGGGCTGCTGCCGGTGCGCGAACACCTGTATGCGCGCTGGGCGACGGAGGGCGCGGAGCTCATCACGGGGCAGGGGGCCGCGGGTGCAGTGCCCTGGGCGGCGGCGTGTGGGGAGCTTTGGCGCGTGTGGGCGGATCGCGTGCGCCCCGATGCGGGCGCGTGCGGGGACACGGTTTGGGGATTGATGTTGTGCGACAAACGCCTTCTTTTTGACAGCGGGCGCCAGCGGCTGCCGCAGCCCCTACGCTCCGGCGGCCCGCGGCGCGGCCGGCCGGCGGAGCTGCTCATGCGCCTGCGCATGGAGTGCCTCCCGCTGCGCGCTGCCCACAGCCACGCGCGCCGGGGGAGTCGATCGCGCAGCAGGCGGAGCGAGAGCGCTGCCCCTGCTGCGCTGCGCGCGCGCCCGAATCGGCCGCGCACTTTCTCTTTGAGTGCGGCGCGCCCGGCCGCCCTGCACGCCTCGTTGCGCTGCTTGCGGACCTCCGTGCCAGCGGCGGGGGCGCGCATGCTGGCGCGCTGGCTGCGCACCTGCGTGCGGCTGGTGTTGAGATGGCGGCTAGCGGCAGCCAGGAGCTGGAGGCTGGAGCTGGCGGCGGCGGCAGGCAGCGGCAGCGTCAGCGACCCCGGCGTCGTGGCTAGCGCGGCGGCCCCTCGGGCTGCTGACGCAGGCGCGGCGGTCAGCATCAGCGACAGCGGCGTCACGGCTGATACGGCGGCCCCTCGGGCTGATGATGTCAGCGCGGCGGTCAGCGTCAGCAGCGTCTCTACTGGTGCGGCGATAAAGATAAAGATAAAGATAGTTACACCACAGGCTCGCGCCCATTGGCCCCTCGGGCTGCCGTTACCGGCGCGGCGAGTCGATGTGCAGCACTGGAGCAGGCTCGGCGTTATCTGCTTGGTGACCTGCTGCAGGATCAGCTTGCTGTTCACTCTGTGGCAGATTATGTGATGGACATCTGGAAGATGCGGGACACCGTCCTTAAGGGGCGCGGGACCAATGGGCGCGAGCCTGTGGTGTAACTATCTTTATCTTTATCTTTTATCTTTACGCTCGTTCGCGCTCGGGCTGCGCGCGCTGCCGCCGCTGGAGTGGCTGGGGCCGGGGGAGTAC
Organism: Scenedesmus sp. PABB004; assembly: GCA_014905635.1. Taxonomy (NCBI): domain Eukaryota; kingdom Viridiplantae; phylum Chlorophyta; class Chlorophyceae; order Sphaeropleales; family Scenedesmaceae; genus Scenedesmus; species Scenedesmus sp. PABB004. The sequence goes on from JABVCE010000012.1 coordinate 16,125, forward strand.
GACTGGCAGGCCCACAGCTGGGATGCCCCCCTGTGGGGCAACCCGCTGCTCACGGTGCGGCAGCAGTGGCGCTGGCCGGCCCAGCCGGGGGAGGAGTGTGTGCGTGATGTGGCAGTGGGCTTGGAATGTGTGGTAGCCCCGGGCTTGCGCGGGCTGCCCTGCCTGCAGACGGTGGGCCAGGCGGTCACGCTGCTGGCCGTTCTTGAATGCTGCTGGAGCTGGCGGCGGCGGCAGCGGCAGCGTCAGCGACCCCGGCGTCGTGGCTAGCGCGGCGGCCCCTCGGGCTGCTGACGCAGGCGCGGCGGTCAGCATCAGCGATAGCGGCGTCACGGCTGATATGGCGGCCCCTCGGGCTGATGATGTCAGCGCGGCGGTCAGCGTCAGCAGCGTCTCTGCTGGTGCGGCGGCCCCTCGGGCTGCCGTTACCGGCGCGGCGAGTCGGTATGCAGCACTGGAGCAGGCTCGGCGTTATCTGCTTGGTGACCTGCTGCAGGATCAGCTTGTTGTTCACTCTGTGGCAGATTATGTGATGGACATCTGGAAGATGCGGGGCACCGTCCTTAAGGGGCGCGAGACCAATGGGCGCGAGCCTGTGGTGTAACTATCTTTATCTTTTTATCAGCGATAGCGGCGTCACGGCTGATATGGCGGCCCCTCGGGCTGATGATGTCAGCGCGGCGGTCAGCGTCAGCAGCGTCTCTGCTGGTGCGGCGGCCCCTCGGGCTGCCGTTACCGGCGCGGCGAGTCGGTGTGCAGCACTGGAGCAGGCTCGGCGTTATTTGCTTGGTGACCTGCTGCAGGATCAGCTTGCTGTTCACTCTGTGGCAGATTATGTGATGGACATCTGGAAGATGCGGGACACCGTCCTTAAGGGGCGCGGGACCAATGGGCGCGAGCCTGTGGTGTAACTATCTTTATCTTTATCTTTATCTTGAATCGGATCGGTTGACTCCGCCTCGTTGGGGCCTTGGGTTGGCGGAACACATGAATTACCTGGCTGCAGTCTGGGTGCCATGCCTGGCTTCCCGGCAGTATTACCAGGCAAGTAGGCAGCGTGCACTCGATGACGTGTGCGCGCTGGTTGACAGGCTGCCGCCATCCTGGGTGGCGGCGGCGCGAGCTCGGCTGGCGGCGGCGGCGCGCGCGGGCCAGCCCGTGAGCGCCCCGGCGCTGGTGCAACCAGCAGCGTTGGCGGCGGCACGTGCGGCGATTGCGGTTGGCCTGGGCTGGCCGCTTGTGGGTCGGCCGGTGCAGCCTGGTTGCCGGCCGGGGGTACGGCTGGGGCAGCTCACGGTGGCGCTGGCCACGCGGCTGCAGGCGCTGCTGGCGCGCGCTGAGCTGCATGCCCGCCACCACCGCCACTGTCTGACGGTTTCTGAGTTTGATGGTTTGCCGCACATTGGTGATGATGAGCTTGCGATGCGCACGCGCCACGCCACGGTGTGCCAAGCCCTGGCGCGCTGGTGGCAGCTCAAGGTGCCCAACACGTACAAGGAGGCGGCCTGGCGGCTCACGCTGCAGGCCTTTCCAACTGCCAGCCGCATGCAGCCGGGGCCGGGCATGGTGGACTATTGTGTCTACTGCTGCCCAGGGCCGCCGGAGGCGCCGGAGCCAGCGGAGGCGTCCGGCCTGGGCGGCGCGCTGCACCCGAGCGAGGCGCACCATTTCTGGCGGTGCCCGGTGGCAGGCGAGGTGTGGGGTGAGATCGAGAAGCAGCTGGCTGCTTTTGGCTGGTGGCCGGACGGCGCGCGCTTGCACTGCAGGCACATCTAGCTGGGGCGCCGGCCGCGGGAGCAGCTGTCCCAGATGGTCTGGGACATGGTCTGCATCGCTGCAATTCACGCGTGCGAACGCGGCCGGCGCGTGGCCTGGATTGTCCTGCAAGTGCGGGAGCGTGCCTTGCCCTTTGACGTGGCTCGAGACATTGTGAGGCGGGCGGCAGTGAGTGCGTTTTGGGAGGCGCTGGCCGACTTTGCGGCGACCGCTTACGTGCCGCGCGCCGCCCGTACGCCCGACCTGACGGGCCAGCCCTTTCTGGCTTGGTGCACTCCCCGCGTCGCGGGGAGTGGCTTGGTTGTTATTCGGCGATGAGGATGGTGGCATTCTCCCAGCACTCCCGCGCGCGCGGGTTGCGCGCTCGCGGGCACGCGCGACCTGCGGTCACCGGCTGCTGCCGACACTGAAATACTGCTACTGCCCAGCAGCGAGCGATCGGTCAAGGTGCGTGTGCGGAGACAGCACTGAGCGTGTGCAGGCGACGCTTTTGGGCGTGAGCGTGGCCACGGGCGGCAGCTGCGCGTGAGTGACTGACTATACCAAAGTGATGGGGTCCGTGTTTGCGCCGTAGGCGCTTGTTCACCCCTGGTAACCTGCTGCATGACCAACTTGTTGTTCACTCGGTGGCAGACTATGTGATGGGCATTTGGAAGATGCGGGACACCGTCCTTAAGGCGCGCGGGACCAATGGGCGCGAGCCTATGGTGTAATCGACTTTGACTTTGACAGCACTGCATACGTGCAGGCGTCGCGTTTGGGCGTTTGGCGTGCCCACGCGGGGGAGGGCCGAGCAGCATCGGCGCTGACGGCGGCGGCGACCCGCCGGGCTGGAGCCCCGGGCGCGTCGTTGCTTCCTACGTCGGGCCGCACGTGGTACGGGGCGCGGCTAGGCTGCGAGTGACACGTTACACGGACCGCCCACCGCCGGCCGCCGCGCCAGACGGCGCTCAGCGCGCGCCGCTACTGCCGCCGCCGCCGCCGCCGCCGCTCGCGGCGGCCGCCTCGTCGTCGACGCGCGCAAACTGCCAGGTCCAGGCGGTGTTGTACAGGAACTGGCGGTGGTCGAAGCGGTTGTCGTCCGGCGAGTAGCCCTCGGCGTGGTACGCGGGCGGCAACACGGTGGCCTTGTGGCGGTTGATGGCGTAGAAGCGGAAAAACGCCTTCACCTGGCGGCGGCGCAGGGCGCGCGGCAGAGGGTGAGCGACGGGGGCGGCAGGCGACCAGCAGAGGGCGGCGGCGGCGCGGCGCGGCTCGGCGCGCCGGGGCAGCCCCCTCCGTCGCGCGCTGCCGCGCGCGCGCCTTGTCGGCGACCACGAGCGGCGGGTGCGTGTCGCGCCAGAGCGCGGCGGCGGCGCGGAACATCGCGACCGGCCCGCGCGCGCGACCTTGCGCAAGCGGCCGTACAGGCCCAGCTCGTCGTAGGTCATGCCCATGTCCGCCTCGTCGCTCTGCGGCGCGACGCCCGGCCTGCGGGGTCGGGCGCGGGGTCCGGGGCGCGGGGTCGGGCGCGCACGGCGCCGTGTCGCGCGCTGCCGCGTCGCGCCCGGCCGGCCGACGCGCGGCGCCCCCGCCCGGCCCGGGCCGGCCCGCGCCCCCGCACCGGAGCGGCTCCAGCTCCGCGCTCGGCGGCGCGGCGCGCACGTCGGCGAGCGCGGGGTAGCCGAGCGCCGGCGCGGCCAGGCCAGGAAGGACCGCAGGTCGGCCTTGCTGACGCCGCCAATGGGGTTTATGTCGGCGGCGCTGCAGTCGTACTTGGTCAGGTACCCTCGCAGCGCCTCGTCCACGTTGGCCGCGCCCAGCACGAGCAGGAAGCCGCCGCGCCGCCGCGCCCAGGGAAGCAGCTGCGCGAGCAGGAAGGCAAACACCATGCGCAGCCGCGCCTGGGCGCGGCGCGGGGGAGAGGGTTGTTGCGTGTGCGCGCCGGCGGGCGGGCGGGCCGGCGGGCGGGGAGGGGTCGGCGACCCAGAGCCAGCGGCGCCGGCGCCGGGCGCGGCGGCGGCGCGCGGCGCGCCTGGATGTTTTGCAGGGCCAGGTTCTCGGCGGGGCTGCCGCCGTCGACGCGGAAGCGCGGCGCCGCGCCCGTGAGCGCCGTGAAGAGCGCCGTGACCGCGGCCACGAGGCTGTCGATGCTCACGTCCAGGTGGTACGACCCCACCTGCCCCGCAAGCGCCTTGGCGCTGCGCACGCGCGGCGGCGGCGGCGGCGGCGTTGTTGGCGACGGCGGGGGCGGCAGCGGGCGGCGGGGGCCGACGTGGCGGCGGCGGCGGGTTGGCGGCGGCGGCGGCGGCTGCTGCGGCGGCGGCGGCGGCGGCGGCGGTGGGCGGCGGGCCGCACCGCGCGCGCGTGTCGGCGGAGCTGTTGGCGGTGCCCATGTAGACCGTGTGCAGCAGCCGCCCCGCAAGCTCGCCCGCGTCGCCGAGCGCCTCGCCCTCGCCGTACTGCCCCACGCGCCGCGCGTCGGCCGCCACGGCGGCGTCCCCCGCGGCGGCCGCCTTGACCACCAGCTGCGCCGGGGCGCGCGGCGCGGCCGGCGGGTCGGCACGGGTCGGCTCGGCCGGTCGGCGCGGTGCGGCGCGGGGTGCAGCGCGCGCCCGCTGGTGCCGGCGCCCCACCTGGCACATGGAGCCCACGATCGCGGCGACGGAGCTCGAGTCGGCACCGCCGCTGAGGGGCAGCAGGAAGCCGGCCGCGTCGCTGCGGCGCAGGTAGTCCCACAGCCAGGCGGCGGGGCCGAGCGCAATCTCCTCTTCGGGGACATGGAACTGGGCGGCGCGCGCGGGCGCAGACGGACGCGGGCGGAGCAGGCGGCGGGCGGAGCGGGCGTCGGGCGGCGCGGGCGTCGGGCGGCGGGAGCCGCGCGCGCGCGCGGGGCGCGGCGGCGGCGCGGCGGCCTGCCCCGTCGTGGCGCGCGCGGGCGCGGCACACCCGCGGGGCGCGCGGCGGGTCGACCGGCCCCGTCGCGCGGCAGAGCTGGAACGGCACCGCGACCAGCGCGGGCGGCGTGGTGGCCGAGGCCTGCTCGCGCAGGCTGCTGATGGCCGCGCGGAAGGACACCACCTCGTCCAGGTCCACCGTGGCCGTCACGACCTGCGGCGGCCGCGCGCGCGCGCGCGCGGGGGGGGGGGGGGTGTCGTGCGCTGCCGCACGCGCGGGCGGGCACGCGCGGCCGCCGCGGCCGCGCGGGGCCGCCGCGTGCGTCACCTCGACGTCCGCCAGGCTGAACTGGCTGCCCTGCGCGACGAGGGCGCCGTTGATCGCGACGCAGGCGCAGCCGTCGTAGTAGAGGCGCCCGCCGTCGCAGCCCTGCTGGTTGGCGTACAGGTACACGCCGCCCGCCTGTGTGTGTGTGTGTGTGTGTGTGTGTGTGTGCGTGTGTGTGTGTGTGGGGGGGGGGGGGGGGAGGCGCCGCGCGGCGGTGGCGCGGGCGGCGTGCGGCGACCGCGGCCGGGCCGGGGCGCGGCGGGGCCGCACGGCGAGGCCGCCGCCAGCGCCGGCGTCCGCGCCCGCCCGTCGCGCGCTGCCGCCGCTGCCGCCGCTGCCGCCGCGCCTTTGCGGTGGCGCTGGTGATGAGGTCGAGCCGCGTGTGGAGCTTGCGCAGCTGGTGGTGGCTGCCGCTGCCGTTGCTGATGACCTCGACGCCAGCGAGCGCGAGGCCGATGTGGGGCGCCGCGGGCGTGAACAGCTCCTCGCACGTCTCCGCCGCCAGCACCGCGTCGTCGAGCGCGAGCACGCCGTCACCAAACGGCGCGTCGGCCTGGCCGCCGCACGCGGTCGACACGTCGGGCGGCAGGCGGTGCGGCTCGAGCACACCCTTGTGCTTCCAGGCGGCAAAGTAGCTGCGACGCGGCGCGGCGGTGCAGCGGCGGCACGGCGCGGGCGCGGCGCGGGCGGCGCGTGCGTGCGCTCAGCGCGGGCGCCGTGCACCGCGGCGCGGTCGCACTGCGCGCGGGGCGCCCGCGCGGCCGGCTGCGAGCGCTCACCGCGTCTCCGGTAGTTGCCGTCGTTGGCGAGGTGCAGCTTGGGGCGCAGCAGCAGCACCTTGCCGTCCAGCAGCAGGCAGCGGCAGTTGTAGAGGACGCCTGCGGCGCCGCGCGGCGCCGCCGGGTTCCGTTGGGCGCCGGGCGCGCGGCCCGCCCTCCTCTGGGGGAGGGAGGGAGCGAGCGGCGGGCGAGCCCGCCCCAGCCCTGCGCGCCGCGCCGCCGGGGGCCGCGCCCCTGGCCACCTCTGTGTATAACAGGCATGCCGACGTCCACCAGCAGCCCCGCCGTCGCGCCGCTGCGCACCAGCTCCTGCGCGCACGCGGCGGGGCGTGCGGGCGCGGGCGCGCGCCTCGGTGGCGGCGCGGCGCGCGGCGGCCCGCGCACGGCTACGGCGCCCCCGCAGCGGCTGCAGCGCCGGCTGCGCGCACGCGTGCCGCGAGGCGCTGCGCGTTGCGCGGCGCCTCACTCACCGCGAGCACCTCCCAGGCGTGGTTGACTGTGTCGAGCTCATAAAAGTGGTCCTCGCAGCCGTAGCCACACACCTCCAGCTCAGGCCCAACCTGACACAGAGCAGCGCGCAGGCAGGGCAGGTCGGTGGGCGCCGCACGGCGGCTCGCCCGCGCGCTGCGGACGCGCGGCCGCCGCGGCTCACGCGGTACGTGGCGCCCGCGGCGCGCGCGTCGGCGATGGAGCGCTGGATGCGCTCCAGGTTGCCGGAAAAGTCCATGGCCCATTGGTTCAAGTTGCACGTGGCCAGCGTGGCCAGACGGCGCCGCATCGCTGCTGCCGCCACCGCGCGGCACTGCCGCCGGCCCGCGCGCACCGGCGCTGGCTGTGATGCGAGAGGCAGGCGTGCCAGCGCTCAGGCGCGGCGGGGCCCCGCCGGGAGCGCGGGCGGCGTGCTGGCGGCGCGGGGCGCGGGCGCCGCTGCTCGCTGTCGCGGCGTCGGTAGGGCGCAGCAGCTGCGGTCGGGTCCGACCGCGCGTGACCGAGGGGCAATGCCGACAATGCTCGGGCTGGAGCGTGGAGTTGTTATTGGCGCAGCGGGTTCACCAGGTTACAGCGACAGCAGCGACGGCGTGGCCTCGCCGCGGCGCCCCGGCGCTCCACTCCGGCGCCTCCACCTGCTCCCGTCACAAGCAGCTCGCTCAACAGGTTGTTCTCGCAGCTCTCTCCAGCCGCGTGTGCGCCAGCAGCGGCAGCAGTAGCACCACTGGCAGCGACCCGGCACCGGCGCCAGCAGCGGCCAGCGCTGGCAGCAGCAGCTGCCGCCACAGCAGCAGGCAGCAGCAGCGGCCGGCGGTAGCCTCGGGGGCCATGCGCCGGGGCGGCGCGCCCGGCGGCGGCCGCTAGAGCGCGCGCAGCATGCGGGCGGCGCGGCCGCGGCGAGCGTCGCTGCCGGGGCGGCTGCGCCCGGCGCGCGGCGGCGTGAGCGCGCGCTGCGCGCTCGCCGGCCTCGCCGCGCTCGCCGCGGCGGCGCTGCTGCTGTCGGCGGCCGCGCTCGCGCGCCGGGCGCCGCGGGGGCTGCCCGGCGCCGGCGCGGCGGTGACGCTGCTGCCGGGTGAGGAGCAGCTGTACGGAGCCCCGCTGCCGCCGCCGCGCCCGGCGGCGCCGGCGCGGGCGGCGCGGCGGCGGCGCCGTGCAGCGGGCCGTGCCAGCTGCTGGTGCTGGGCTACTTCCACAGCGGCGCGTCGCGCGTCGCGCGGCTCCTCATGCTCATGCGCGTGTGGGCAGGCCGCGCCGACGAGCTGCGCATCGGTAACCGCTGACCGCGGGGCGCGGGGCCGGCGGGCGCGCGGTGGGGGTGCGGCGCGGCGGCCGAGAGCGCGCCCGCCCGCCCGCCCGCCCGCCCGCCCGCCGCAGACGCCGGCAACCGGCTGCGATGGTGGGAGCTGCGGCACGTGACGGCGCTGAACGACCTGTGAGCAGGGCGCTGGAGGGAGGGGGCGGGGTGGCTCTGCCGCCGCCGCCGCCGCCGCCGCCGCCGCCCAACCGGCCCCCGCCCCGCCCCCGCGCCCCCGCCCCCCGTCCCCGCGCCGCGCCGCGCCGTTCCGCGCCCGCCGCAGGCTGCTGCGCAAGTACGTGCCCCCGGCGGCCCGCCGGCGCGGCTGGGGCGCGGCTTCTCCCTGTTGTCGCTCGATCGTGGCGACGCGCTGTACTATGGCGACCGCGTGCGCCAGGCGGTCGCCGCGCTGGACGCGCGCCACCGGCCCTGGCTGGTGAAGGACCCGCGGCTCTCCTGGTTTGCGCCCGCCTGGCTGGAGCGCCTCGACTCGCCGCTCTGCGTGCTGGCGGTCGACCTGGCGCCGGGCGGGGTCGGCGCGCGGGCCGCGCGGCGCGCGCGCCGCGCGCGCCGCGGCGCGGCCGCTCGGCGGCGGCGGAGGGCCGCAGCCCGCCGCGGCGCGGGGCGGCGCGGAAGAGGAGGAGGAGGAGGAGGGAGGAGGAGGAGGAGGGGGAGGAGGGGAGGGGGAGGTCAGCGCCGCGACGCACGTGGAGCGCTGGACCAACGCGACGCTGTCGGCGCTGCAGGCGTGCCTGGCCGTGCCCACGGTCGTCGTGCCCAGCAGCGTGCTGGAGCCGCCCCTGCTGCGGCCCTTCCTCGCTGCGCTGCAGCAGCACCTTGTCCTGGCGGGTGCGCGCGCGGGGCGCGCGGCGCGCGGCCGCGCACGCGCGCTCGGGCGGGCGGGCGGGCGGGCGGGGGCTGACCGCCGCCGTGCGGCGCGCGCGCGCTCTGGCGCAGGCGTGCAGGGCACGGTGCTGCCGCCGGGCGCGCTGCTGGATGAGCAATACACGGACCACCTTCCCTCCGCTGACGGCGCGGCCGCGACGGCGCGGGCGCCCGCCGCGCCTGCGCGGCAAACGCGTCCGCTTACGGCGCGGCGCTGCTGCGCGAGAGCTGCACCTGGCTGCCGCCGCACCTCGCGGCGGCCGTGGGCGGCGGGCGGCAGCGGCGGCGGCGGCGCGCCGCCGCCGGAGCTCCCGATCCCCGCGCAGGCGCTGCTGGAGGCGCTGGCGGCGCACCTGCACGCCGTGCTGGCGCACCCGCGGCCCGGGCGCGATGCGGCCAAGGCGGCGGCCGCCATTCTCGCTGACTACCGCCGGCGCGTCGCGGCGCTCGTGCGCGCGGCGCGGGGGCGCGGCGAGCACGACGCGGGCCTGCTCGCAGGGCTGGTCGCGGACGCGCTGCGGGCCGTGGCGGTCGCATAGCGCGGCGACAAACGCGCGCAACGAATGCGATTCGCGCCGCGTGCCGCACCGCGCGCCGCGCCCGCCTGGCAGCGACGGTGCGCGGCGGTGCAGGCCCAGGGCGCAGGCGCCGCCCGGCCGGCTGCCCGCGCCGCCGCCGCCGCCGAGGAGGCCCCCCGCGCGCGCCACCCCGCCGCCCAACACAGCCGCCGCCACAGCGCCTCCCTGCCACACACGCACGAACACAAGCGCTCGCCGCGGTCCACAGCTCCCACGTGCACCGCGCCGCCGCCCAGCGCCCGCCCCCGCCCGCGGCCCGGCCCTGGCCAGGCGAAGCGCGGACCTGCGGGCGCCTGACGGCCGGGCCGGGCCGCCCAGCGCAGCGCCAGGCGAGCTGTGCGCGCGGGCGGGCGGGGAGGGCAGCAGCGGCGGGCGGGCCGCGCTGCGCGGCGCCGCTGCGGGCGGCGGGGGCTGCGGCGGTGCGCGGGTGGCGGGCGTGTGGTATGGGCTGCCGGGCCTGCGCGCCCCGGGCGCCGCTGGCAGGCCCGCCGCCCTGCGTCGACCGCGCCTGCCGCGCGCGCAAGTCTGTGACGGCGGTGCTGCTGGCGAGCGGCGAGCTCGCGGGGATCCTGCTATACGGGGGCGAGCCGCACGACCACGGCAGGGAGCCGTCGGGTGCGCGCCCCGCCCGCCCGCCCGCGCGCCCACCCGCCCGTGCGCGCCCGCCCGCGCCGGGAGTGCTGCGCGCGGACAGCTGACGTGCGCCGCGCCGCCCGCCTGCGCGCTCGCCAGCGGTGGGGCCGCTGCAGTCGGCGCTCGAGATCGTCGACGCCATGCGCGCCGCGCCGCGTGGGGCGTTGTTCTCCGCCGCGCGGGCCGCCGCGGAGTGGACGCGCCTCGGCGACGGCGACGGCGTCGACGACGGCGGCAGCGAGGGCGACGACGACGGGCTGCTGCACAGCATGAGCCGCCAGCTGGACGACGCGCACGCCACCACCGCGCTGGCGTGCACGTTCGCGGAGGCGATGGAGCCTGGCGACCCCGCCGTGGCGGCGGACGTCGAGCTGTATATCTCCGCGGCGCTGGAGCTGCACCTGCAGCGCCGCGGTCGAGGCGGCCAGCTGGGCGCCGCGGTCGAGGCGGCGGCGGCGCAGTAACCTTGCCCGCCCCCTCTGCCCCCCGGCGCGCGCTGCCGTCCCGCGCGCGCCGCCGCCGCCGCCGCCGCCGCCGCCGCCGCCGCCGCCGCCGCCGCCGCGCTCGCGGCGAGGCCCCACGCTCGTGGCGGGCGAGCGGGCCGCGCGCGCTGGCGGCGCGCTAAGCTTGCGCCGGCGGTTTAGCGCTCGCCGTTCGAGCGCCCGCGCCGCGTGACCGCCCCTCCCTCCCGCTGGCACCAGCGCTCCAGGCACGCCCCCGGCGCGTCCCTGCTCCGCCCGGCGGGCGCTGCGCCCAGCGACGCGCACCGCGTGCCGCAGCAGCGCCTGCGCGCCGCCGCCGCCGCCGCCGCCGCCGCCGCCGCCGCCGCCGCCGCCGCCGCCGCGCCCGTGCACGGACCGGCACGCCTCCAATCAGCGGCCCTCTACTCCCCGGACGCTCGAGCCGCGCGCGTGGGCGGTCCGAGCGGCGGCGGCAGAGGCGCGGAGATGGCGACAGCAGCCCACCGCGCGCACGGCGCGCACGCGGCGCAGCCACCCACGGCGCCGCCCGCGAGCGCCTCGCCCAGCCGGGTGCGCGGCCAGGTGCGCGCAACTGGCGCCCCGAGCTCGCAGCACAGCAGCACCGGCACGGCGCGCCGCCGTCGCCGCCGGCGCGCGGGGCGCGACGCTGCCCCCTGCGCGCGCGCGCCGGTGCAGGACGAGCGCCTCAGCACGCCCGGCGCCGCGACCGCCGCAGGCCGCCGGTGAGCCCACGCAGCCCGGCGCGGCGCCGCCCGCGACCTTCGCGCAGAGCGCCGGAGTCGGCGCCCAGGTGCGCGACAGCGCGCCGCGAGCTGCCCGTGCCCGCTCCCCTTTGGCGCGCGGGGCGTGCGCGGGCGCAGCCTGCTGCCCCGCGCGCGCGCGCGCGCCGGCGCTTGCAGGACGACCGCCTGAGCGCGCCCGGCGCGCCGCCGCAGGACGCCGGCGAGCCCGCGCAGGCCCGGCGGCCGAGGCGCGGGGCCGCGGCGCCCCAGCCTGCGCCGCGCGCGGGCGCTGCGGCGGACCTGGGTCTCGAGGCGGAGGCGGAGGCGGCGCGGCAGCAGGCCGACGCGCTTGAAGCGCTCGAGCGCGCGCACCAGCTCGACGCGTCCCTCGCGGAGCTGCCGCGCGGAGCGCTGCGCGTGCAGGTGCTGAACGCGCTCCTCAGGCGCCCCGGGCTCGAGCCGTGCCTGCGCGCGACCGTGGTCGCGGCCATGGCGCGCGCGGTGGCGGAGATGCACGAGGCGGGCGAGGCCCTCGTGTGGGGGGTCGGCGCTGCAGCGGCGGAGATCGAGAGTGCGTGTGCGGGGAGGGAGGGGGGAGGGGCAGCCGTGGGCGCCGAGGCTGCAGCGCTGCGCGCCCTGCTCCAGCGCTGCCGCGCGGCGTGGGCTGATGCGCATGCTGCCGGACCGCTCCGCGCAGAGATGCTGCAGGAGTACGCGGACGCGACCGTTGCAGGGACGGCCCGCTGTGCCAAGCACCTCAAGCCGTGCACCGGCTGCCGCGCCAACAGGGGCGCGTGCCTCAGAGCCAAGCCCGCGGGCAGCCGCACGCGCGCGGCGCAGCTGCATGCGCAGCTCATCGGCATGGCCACGGGTGCGCGGCAGACGCGCGCGCTGCAGCGGCCGCGGCCGGCGGGGCCCACGCCCACCCTTCCCTGCCACGCGTGCTCGCAGTCGCGCCGCAGGTCGCGGCGGCGGTGGCGCAGCTCGAGGCGGCGCACCCGGGGCTGGCCGGCGCGCAGGTGCGCTGCGCTATCCCCGCGGCCCTCCGCCCGCGCCGCGGGCGGCGTGCTGCACGCCGCCGCCGCGCCGCCGGCTTGATGCATGACGCGCGGCCACGCCCGCGCGTGCGATGGCCCCGCGGCCCCTGCCCTACGCCCGCGCCGCGGCCGGCGTGCTCCGCATCGCCCGACGCGCAGCGCATCGCCCGACGCGCCGCGCCGCGTCGCAGGCCGGCGTCAAGGCGCTGCAGGCGCAGCTCGTGGCGGCGCGCGCGGAGCTCGCCGAGCAGCTGACGGCGGCGCGGCAGGCGGCGGCCGACGCGGCGGCGGCGGCCGACGCGGAGCGCGCGGCGCTCGCCGAGCAGCTGACGGCGGCGCGGCAGCAGGCGGCCGACGCGGCGGCGGCGGCCGACGCGGAGCGCGCGGCGCTCGCCGAGCAGCTGGAGGTGGCCCAGGTGCGCGCCGCCGCCGCCGCGCCGCCGGTTCGATGCACGGCGCGCGCCCGCGCCCGCGGCCGACGCGCGGCGGTGGCTCACGCAAGCGCCCGCGCCCGCGCCGTCCCTTTGCAGGACGCGCGCGCGCGCGCTAGCGAGCAGCTGCAGGAGCAGCAGCAGACCGCGGCGGCCGACGCGCAGCGCCAGGCGGCGGCCTCGGCGGCCGCGGCAGCGACGGCGGTGGCGCAGCTCGAGGCGGCGCGCGCGGCGCTCGCGGAGCAGCTGACGGCGGCGCGGCAGGCGGCGGCCGACGCGGCGGCGGCGGCCGACGCGGAGCGCGCGGCGCTCGCCGAGCAGCTGACGGCGGCGCGGCAGCAGGCGGCCGACGCGGCGGCGGCGGCCGACGCGGAGCGCGCGGCGCTCGCCGAGCAGCTGGAGGTGGCCCAGGTGCGCGCCGCCGCCGCCGCGCCGCCGGTTCGATGCACGGCGCGCGCCCGCGCGCCCGCGGCCGACGCGCGGCGGTGGCTCACGCAAGCGCCCGCGCCCGCGCCGTCCCTTTGCAGGACGCGCGCGCGCGCGCTAGCGAGCAGCTGCAGGAGCAGCAGCAGACCGCGGCGGCCGACGCGCAGCGCCAGGCGGCGGCCTCGGCGGCCGCGGCAGCGACGGCGGTGGCGCAGCTCGAGGCGGCGCGCGCGGCGCTCGCGGAGCAGCTGACGGCGGCGCGGCAGGCGGCGGCCGACGCGGCGGCGGCGGCCGACGCGGAGCGCGCGGCGCTCGCCGAGCAGCTGACGGCGGCGCGGCAGGCGGCGGCCGACGCGGCGGCGGCGGCCGACGCGGAGCGCGCGGCGCTCGCCGAGCAGCTGACGGCGGCGCGGCAGCAGGCGGCCGACGCGGCGGCGGCGGCCGACGCGGAGCGCGCGGCGCTCGCCGAGCAGCTGACGGCGGCGCGGCAGCAGGCGGCCGACGCGGCGGCGGCGGCCGACGCGGAGCGCGCGGCGCTCGCCGAGCAGCTGGAGGTGGCCCAGGTGCGCGCCGCCGCCGCCGCGCCGCCGGTTCGATGCACGGCGCGCGCCCGCGCCCGCGGCCGACGCGCGGCGGTGGCTCACGCAAGCGCCCGCGCCCGCGCCGTCCCTTTGCAGGACGCGCGCGCGCGCGCTAGCGAGCAGCTGCAGGAGCAGCAGCAGACCGCGGCGGCCGACGCGCAGCGCCAGGCGGCGGCCTCGGCGGCCGCGGCAGCGACGGCGGTGGCGCAGCTCGAGGCGGCGCGCGCGGCGCTCGCGGAGCAGCTGACGGCGGCGCGGCAGGCGGCGGCCGACGCGGCGGCGGCGGCCGACGCGGAGCGCGCGGCGTTCGCCGAGCAGCTGACGGCGGCGCGGCAGCAGGCGGCCGACGCGGCGGCGGCGGCCGACGCGGAGCGCGCGGCGCTCGCCGAGCAGCTGGAGGTGGCCCAGGTGCGCGCCGCCGCCGCCGCGCCGCCGGTTCGATGCACGGCGCGCGCCCGCGCCCGCGGCCGACGCGCGGCGGTGGCTCACGCAAGCGCCCGCGCCCGCGCCGTCCCTTTGCAGGACGCGCGCGCGCGCGCTAGCGAGCAGCTGCAGGAGCAGCAGCAGACCGCGGCGGCCGACGCGCAGCGCCAGGCGGCGGCCTCGGCGGCCGCGGCAGCGACGGCGGTGGCGCAGCTCGAGGCGGCGCGCGCGGCGCTCGCGGAGCAGCTGACGGCGGCGCGGCAGGCGGCGGCCGACGCGGCGGCGGCGGCCGACGCGGAGCGCGCGGCGCTCGCCGAGCAGCTGACGGCGGCGCGGCAGGCGGCGGCCGACGCGGCGGCGGCGGCCGACGCGGAGCGCGCGGCGCTCGCCGAGCAGCTGACGGCGGCGCGGCAGGCGGCGGCCGACGCGGCGGCGGCGGCCGACGCGGAGCGCGCGGCGCTCGCCGAGCAGCTGACGGCGGCGCGGCAGCAGGCGGCCGACGCGGCGGCGGCGGCCGACGCGGAGCGCGCGGCGCTCGCCGAGCAGCTGGAGGTGGCCCAGGTGCGCGCCGCCGCCGCCGCGCCGCCGGTTCGATGCACGGCGCGCGCCCGCGCCCGCGGCCGACGCGCGGCGGTGGCTCACGCAAGCGCCCGCGCCCGCGCCGTCCCTTTGCAGGACGCGCGCGCGCGCGCTAGCGAGCAGCTGCAGGAGCAGCAGCAGACCGCGGCGGCCGACGCGCAGCGCCAGGCGGCGGCCTCGGCGGCCGCGGCAGCGACGGCGGTGGCGCAGCTCGAGGCGGCGCGCGCGGCGCTCGCGGAGCAGCTGACGGCGGCGCGGCAGGCGGCGGCCGACGCGGCGGCGGCGGCCGACGCGGAGCGCGCGGCGCTCGCCGAGCAGCTGACGGCGGCGCGGCAGGCGGCGGCCGACGCGGCGGCGGCGGCCGACGCGAGCGCGCGGCGCTCGCCGAGCAGCTGACGGCGGCGCGGCAGGCGGCGGCCGACGCGGCGGCGGCGGCCGACGCGGAGCGCGCGGCGCTCGCCGAGCAGCTGACGGCGGCGCGGCAGCAGGCGGCCGACGCGGCGGCGGCGGCCGACGCGGAGCGCGCGGCGCTCGCCGAGCAGCTGGAGGTGGCCCAGGTGCGCGCCGCCGCCGCCGCGCCGCCGGTTCGATGCACGGCGCGCGCCCGCGCCCGCGGCCGACGCGCGGCGGTGGCTCACGCAAGCGCCCGCGCCCGCGCCGTCCCTTTGCAGGACGCGCGCCGCGCGCGCTAGCGAGCAGCTGCAGGAGCAGCAGCAGACCGCGGCGGCCGACGCGCAGCGCCAGGCGGCGGCCTCGGCGGCCGCGGCAGCGACGGCGGTGGCGCAGCTCGAGGCGGCGCGCGCGGCGCTCGCGGAGCAGCTGACGGCGGCGCGGCAGGCGGCGGCCGAGGCGCGGCGGGGCCGACGCGGAGCGCGCGGCGCTCGCCGAGCAGCTGACGGCGGCGCGGCAGGCGGCGGCCGACGCGGCGGCGGCGGCCGACGCGGAGCGCGCGGCGCTCGCCGAGCAGCTGACGGCGGCGCGGCAGGCGGCGGCCGACGCGGCGGCGGCGGCCGACGCGGAGCGCGCGGCGCTCGCCGAGCAGCTGACGGCGGCGCGGCAGCAGGCGGCCGACGCGGCGGCGGCGGCCGACGCGGAGCGCGCGGCGCTCGCCGAGCAGCTGGAGGTGGCCCAGGTGCGCGCCGCCGCCGCCGCGCCGCCGGTTCGATGCACGGCGCGCGCCCGCGCCGCGGCCGACGCGCGGCGGTGGCTCACGCAAGCGCCCGCGCCCGCGCCGTCCCTTTGCAGGACGCGCGCGCGCGCGCTAGCGAGCAGCTGCAGGAGCAGCAGCAGACCGCGGCGGCCGACGCGCAGCGCCAGGCGGCGGCCTCGGCGGCCGCGGCAGCGACGGCGGTGGCGCAGCTCGAGGCGGCGCGCGCGGCGCTCGCGGAGCAGCTGACGGCGGCGCGGCAGGCGGCGGCCGACGCGGCGGCGGCGGCCGACGCGGAGCGCGCGGCGCTCGCCGAGCAGCTGACGGCGGCGCGGCAGGCGGCGGCCGACGCGGCGGCGGCGGCGACGCGGAGCGCGCGGCGCTCGCCGAGCAGCTGACGGCGGCGCGGCAGGCGGCGGCCGACGCGGCGGCGGCGGCCGACGCGGAGCGCGCGGCGCTCGCCGAGCAGCTGACGGCGGCGCGGCAGCAGGCGGCCGACGCGGCGGCGGCGGCCGACGCGGAGCGCGCGGCGCTCGCCGAGCAGCTGGAGGTGGCCCAGGTGCGCGCCGCCGCCGCCGCGCCGCCGGTTCGATGCACGGCGCGCGCCCGCGCCCGCGGCCGACGCGCGGCGGTGGCTCACGCAAGCGCCCGCGCCCGCGCCGTCCCTTTGCAGGACGCGCGCGCGCGCGCTAGCGAGCAGCTGCAGGAGCAGCAGCAGACCGCGGCGGCCGACGCGCAGCGCCAGGCGGCGGCCTCGGCGGCCGCGGCAGCGACGGCGGTGGCGCAGCTCGAGGCGGCGCGCGCGGCGCTCGCCGCGGCGCAGGCCCTGCACGTCGAGTGGCATGCGGGCGCGATTGAGCTGCTGGAGCAGCACGACGCCGCGCTGGAGCAGCTGCGCGGGCAGCACGCCGCCGCGCTCGAGCAGCGCGACGCCGCGCGCGCGAGCGCGGCCACGCTGCGGCAGGAGGCGGCCGCGGCGAGCGCCGCGCACAAGGCGGAGCTGGAGGCGCTGCGCGGGCAGCACGCCGCCGCGCTCGAGCAGCTCGAGCAGCTCGAGGCCGCGCGCGCCGCGCTCGAGCAGGGCGCGGCCGCGGCGGCCGCCGCGTCGGAGCCCGAGGCGGCCGTGCCGAGCAGCGGGGCGCCCAAGCGTCCCCTCAGCCCGGCCGCGGCCACCGCCACCGCTGCCACCGCCGCCGCCGCCGCTGCCACCGCGCCAAAGCGCCAGCACTTGGCGAGCCCGGCGGCGGGCGGCGGCGAGCAGGCGGGCGTGCCCAGCGGCGGCGCGGTGGCACCGCCCGGCCGCGGCGCCGAGGGCAACGGCGAGGCGCGCGAGCGCGAGGCGGCGCAGGGCGCGGCCGCCGCGGGCGCCGCGGCCGCGGCCGAGCCGGGGGAGGACGCAGCCGCGGCGAGCGCCGCGCACACGGCGGCGCTCGCTGCTGCGCAGGAGCAGGACGGCGGGGCGCCCAAGCGCGCCCACAGCCCGGCCTCGTCCGCCGGCGGGCAGAAGCGCCGGCACGGCGCGGCGGGCGGCGAGCAGGCGGGCGCGCCCGGCGGCGGCGTGGCGGCGCTGCCGCCGCCGCCGCCGCCGCCGCCGCCGCCGCCGCCGCCGCCGCCGCCGCCGCTGGGCGGGCCCGTGGCCGGCGCGCCGGGCGGCGGCGAGCAGGCGGGCGCGCCCCGGCGGCGGCGGCGCGGAGAGCGACGACGGCGAGGCCAGCGACGGCGACGACGGCGAGGCGCCGCCGCTGCAGCCGGCGCCGCCGCCAGTGCCGCCGCCGTGCGCGGTCGAGCTGCTGCTCGGCGCCAAGGCCATCCTGGGCCGCGCGGAGCTTACGGCCACCCTCCGCATGCTCAAAACCAACAAGCCCAAGCTGACCATAAAGCGCAAGTCCCAGCTCAACCCCCTGCGCCAGGTCACTGGGGAGCGCGAGGGGCAGGCCAGCGTGCCGGAGCTCATGAGCCTGCTCACCAGGGCCATCATGATGTCGCCGGAGACGCGGGGCGGCCGGGGCGGCCCGGCGAGCCAGGTGCTGTTGGCGCCGGAGAAGGCGGCGCTGGAAGCGGTGCTCGCGCACATCGCGCAGGCCGCGGGCGGGGCCGCGGCGGTGGGGTGACCGAGGGGTCTGCGGCGTGTGGCGTCGGCGGCTGCGGCGGAGGCGGTGGAGCGGGCGGCGGAGGCTGCGGCAGAGGCGGTGGAGCGGGTGGCGGAGGGCTGTGCGGCGGGTGGTGGGGTTCATGGCCAACTGCAACTGCAACTGGGGTGGCATGTCGCGGGGCAGGCTCCGTCATGTGCAGCTGTCAGTGGCCAGGGCCAGGGCCTAGCCGCCGTGCCGTGCCGCCGTCCAGGGCCGTCCAGGGCCAAAACCCGGCCCCGCCGGGCCAAAACCCGGCGCCGCCGGGCCAAAACTCGCGCTCCCGCGGCGCCGCCGGGCCAAAGCCCGGCCCCGCCCCGCCAAAATTCGCGCTCCCGCGGCGCCGCCGGGCCAAAACCCGGCCCCGCCGGGCCAAAACTCGCGCTCCCGCGGCGCCGCCGGCCAAAACCCGGCCCCGCCGGGCCAAAACCCGGCCCCGCCCCGCCAAAACTCGCGCTCCCGCGGCGCCGCCGGGCCAAAACTCGGCGCCGCCGGGCCAAAACCCGGCGCCGCCGGGCCAAAACCCGGCCCCGCCCCGCCAAAACTCGCGCTCCCGCGGCGCCGCCGGGCCAAAACCCGGCGCCGCCGGGCCAAAACTCGCGCTCCCGCGGCGCCGCCGGGCCAAAACCCGGCGCCGCCCCGCCAAAACTCGCGCTCCCGCGCGCCGCCGGCCAAAACCCGGCGCCGCCCCGCCAAAATTCGCGCTCCCGCGGCGCCGCCGGGCCAAAACCCGGCCCCGCCGGGCCAAAACTCGCGCTCCGCGGCGCCGCCGGGCCAAAACCCGGCCCCGCCGGGCCAAAACCCGGCCCCGCCCCGCCAAAACTCGCGCTCCCGCGGCGCCGCCGGGCCAAAACCCGGCCCCGCCCCGCCAAAATTCGCGCTCCCGCGGCGCCGCCGGGCCAAAACCCGGCGCCGCCCCGCCAAAATTCGCGCTCCCGCGGCGCCGCCGGGCCAAAACCCGGCCCCGCCGGGCCAAAAACCGGCCCCGCCCCGCCAAAACTCGCGCTCCCGCGGCGCCGCCGGGCCAAAACCCGGCGCCGCCGGGCCAAAACTCGCGCTCCCGCGCGCCGCCGGGCCAAAACCCGGCGCCGCCCCGCCAAAATTCGCGCTCCCGCGGCGCCGCCGGGCCAAAACCCGGCCCCGCCGGGCCAAAATTCGCGCTCCCGCGGCGCCGCCGGGCCAAAACCCGGCCCCGCCGGGCCAAAACTCGCGCTCCCGCGGCGCCGCCGGCCAAAACCCGGCCCCGCCGGGCCAAAACCCGGCCCCGCCCCGCCAAAACTCGCGCTCCCGCGGCGCCGCCGGCCAAAACTCGGCGCCGCCGGGCCAAAACCCGGCGCCGCCGGGCCAAAACCCGGCGCCGCCCCGCCAAAATTTCGCGCTCCCGCGGCGCCGCCGGGCCAAAAACCCGGCCCCGCCGGGCCAAAACCCGGCCCCGCCCCGCCAAAACTCGCGCTCCCGCGGCGCCGCCGGGCCAAAACTCGGCGCCGCCGGGCCAAAACCCGGCGCCGCCGGGCCAAAACCCGGCCCCGCCCCGCCAAAACTCGCGCTCCCGCGGCGCCGCCGGGCCAAAACCCGGCGCCGCCGGGCCAAAACTCGCGCTCCCGCGGCGCCGCCGGGCCAAAACCCGGCGCCGCCCCGCCAAAATTCGCGCTCCCGCGGCGCCGCCGGGCCAAAACCCGGCGCCGCCCCGCCAAAATTCGCGCTCCCGCGGCGCCGCCGGGCCAAAACCCGGCCCCGCCGGGCCAAAACTCGCGCTCCCGCGGCGCCGCCGGGCCAAAACCCGGCCCCGCCGGGCCAAAACCCGGCCCCGCCCCGCCAAAACTCGCGCTCCCGCGGCGCCGCCGGGCCAAAACCCGGCCCCGCCCCGCCAAAATTCGCGCTCCCGCGGCGCCGCCGGGCCAAAACCCGGCGCCGCCCCGCCAAAATTCGCGCTCCCGCGGCGCCGCCGGGCCAAAACCCGGCCCCGCCGGGCCAAAACTCGCGCTCCCGCGGCGCCGCCGGGCCAAAACCCGGCCCCGCCGGGCCAAAACCCGGCCCCGCCCCGCCAAAACTCGCGCTCCCGCGGCGCCGCCGGGCCAAAACCCGGCCCCGCCCCGCCAAAATTCGCGCTCCCGCGGCGCCGCCGGGCAAAAACCCGGCCCCGCCCCGCCAAAATTCGCGCTCCCGCGGCGCCGCCGGGCCAAAACCCGGCCCCGCCGGGCCAAAACCCGGCCCCGCCCCGCCAAAACTCGCGCTCCCGCGGCGCCGCCGGGCCAAAACCCGGCGCCGCCGGGCCAAAACTCGCGCTCCCGCGGCGCCGCCGGGCCAAAACCCGGCGCCGCCCCGCCAAAATTCGCGCTCCCGCGGCGCCGCCGGGCCAAAACCCGGCCCCGCCGGGCCAAAATTCGCGCTCCCGCGGCGCCGCCGGGCCAAAACCCGGCCCCGCCGGGCCAAAACTCGCGCTCCCGCGGCGCCGCCGGGCCAAAACCCGGCCCCGCCGGGCCAAAACCCGGCCCCGCCCCGCCAAAACTCGCGCTCCCGCGGCGCCGCCGGGCCAAAACTCGGCGCCGCCGGGCCAAAACCCGGCGCCGCCGGGCCAAAACCCGGCGCCGCCCCGCCAAAATTCGCGCTCCCGCGGCGCCGCCGGGCCAAAACCCGGCCCCGCCGGGCCAAAACCCGGCCCCGCCCCGCCAAAACTCGCGCTCCCGCGGCGCCGCCGGGCCAAAACCCGGCCCCGCCCCGCCAAAATTCGCGCTCCCGCGGCGCCGCCGGCCAAAACCCGGCCCCGCCGGGCCAAAACTCGCGCTCCCGCGGCGCCGCCGGGCCAAAACCCGGCCCCGCCGGGCCAAAACCCGGCCCCGCCCCGCCAAAACTCGCGCTCCCGCGGCGCCGCCGGGCCAAAACCCGGCCCCGCCCCGCCAAAATTCGCGCTCCCGCGGCGCCGCCGGGCCAAAACCCGGCCCCGCCCCGCCAAAATTCGCGCTCCCGCGGCGCCGCCGGGCCAAAACCCGGCCCCGCCGGGCCAAAACCCGGCCCCGCCCCGCCAAAACTCGCGCTCCCGCGGCGCCGCCGGGCCAAAACCCGGCGCCGCCGGGCCAAAACTCGCGCTCCCGCGGCGCCGCCGGGCCAAAACCCGGCGCCGCCCCGCCAAAATTCGCGCTCCCGCGGCGCCGCCGGGCCAAAACCCGCCCCGCCGGGCCAAAACTCGCGCTCCCGCGGCGCCGCCGGGCCAAAACCCGGCCCCGCCGGGCCAAAACCCGCCCCGCCCCGCCAAAACTCGCGCTCCCGCGGCGCCGCCGGGCCAAAACCCGGCCCCGCCCCGCCAAAATTCGCGCTCCCGCGGCGCCGCCGGGCCAAAACCCGGCCCCGCCCCGCCAAAATTCGCGCTCCCGCGGCGCCGCCGGGCCAAAACCCGGCCCCGCCGGGCCAAAACTCGCGCTCCCGCGGCGCCGCCGGGCCAAAACCCGGCCCCGCCGGGCCAAAACCCGGCCCCGCCCCGCCAAAAACTCGCGCTCCCGCGGCGCCGCCGGGCCAAAACTCGGCGCCGCCGGGCCAAAACCCGGCGCCGCCGGGCCAAAACCCGGCGCCGCCCCGCCAAAATTCGCGCTCCCGCGGCGCCGCCGGGCCAAAACCCGGCCCCGCCGGGCCAAAATTCGCGCTCCCGCGGCGCCGCCGGGCCAAAACCTGGCCCCGCCGGGCCAAAACTCGCGCTCCCGCGGCGCCGCCGGGCCAAAACTCGGCGCCGCCGGGCCAAAACCCGGCGCCGCCGGGCCAAAACCCGGCGCCGCCCCGCCAAAATTCGCGCTCCCGCGGCGCCGCCGGGCCAAAACTCGGCGCCGCCGGGCCAAAACCCGCGCCGCCGGGCCAAAACCCGGCGCCGCCCCGCCAAAATTCGCGCTCCCGCGGCGCCGCCGGGCCAAAACCCGGCCCCGCCGGGCCAAAATTCGCGCTCCCGCGGCGCCGCCGGGCCAAAACCTGGCCCCGCCGGGCCAAAACTCGCGCTCCCGCGGCGCCGCCGGGCCAAAACCCGGCCCCGCCGGGCCAAAACCCGGCCCCGCCCCGCCAAAATTCGCGCTCCCGCGGCGCCGCCGGGCCAAAACCCGGCGCCGCCGGGCCAAAACTCGCGCTCCCGCGGCGCCGCCGGGCCAAAACCCGGCCCCGCCGGGCCAAAACTCGCGCTCCCGCGGCGCCGCCGGGCCAAAACCCGGCCCCGCCGGGCCAAAACCCGGCCCCGCCCCGCCAAAACTCGCGCTCCCGCGGCGCCGCCGGGCCAAAACTCGGCGCCGCCGGGCCAAAACCCGGCGCCGCCGGGCCAAAACCCGGCCCCGCCCCGCCAAAACTCGCGCTCCCGCGGCGCCGCCGGGCCAAAACCCGGCGCCGCCGGGCCAAAACTCGCGCTCCCGCGGCGCCGCCGGGCCAAAACCCGGCGCCGCCCCGCCAAAACTCGCGCTCCCGCGGCGCCGCCGGGCCAAAACCCGGCGCCGCCCCGCCAAAATTCGCGCTCCCGCGGCGCCGCCGGGCCAAAACCCGGCCCCGCCGGGCCAAAACTCGCGCTCCCGCCGGCGCCGCCGGCCAAAACCCGCCCCGCCCCGCCAAAACTCGCGCTCCCGCGGCGCCGCCGGGCCAAAACCCGGCCCCGCCCCGCCAAAATTCGCGCTCCCGCGGCGCCGCCGGCCAAAACCCGGCCCCGCCCCGCCAAAATTCGCGCTCCCGCGGCGCCGCCGGGCCAAAACCCGGCCCCGCCCCGCCAAAATTCGCGCTCCCGCGCGCCGCCGGGCCAAAACCCGGCCCCGCCGGGCCAAAACTCGCGCTCCCGCGGCGCCGCCGGGCCAAAACCCGGCCCCGCCGGGCCAAAACTCGCGCTCCCGCGGCGCCGCCGGGCCAAAACCCGGCCCCGCCCCGCCAAAACTCGCGCTCCCGCGGCGCCGCCGGGCCAAAACCCGGCCCCGCCCCGCCAAAATTCGCGCTCCCGCGGCGCCGCCGGGCCAAAACCCGGCCCCGCCCCGCCAAAATTCGCGCTCCCGCGGCGCCGCCGGGCCAAAACCCGGCCCCGCCCCGCCAAAATTCGCGCTCCCGCGGCGCCGCCGGGCCAAAACCCGGCCCCGCCGGGCCAAAACTCGCGCTCCCGCGGCGCCGCCGGGCCAAAACCCGGCCCCGCCGGGCCAAAACCCGGCCCCGCCCCGCCAAAACTCGCGCTCCCGCGGCGCCGCCGGGCCAAAACCCGGCCCCGCCCCGCCAAAATTCGCGCTCCCGCGGCGCCGCCGGGCCAAAACCCGGCCCCGCCCCGCCAAAATTCGCGCTCCCGCGGCGCCGCCGGGCCAAAACCCGGCCCCGCCGGGCCAAAACCCGGCCCCGCCCCGCCAAAACTCGCGCTCCCGCGGCGCCGCCGGGCCAAAACCCGGCGCCGCCGGGCCAAAACTCGCGCTCCCGCGGCGCCGCCGGGCCAAAACCCGGCGCCGCCCCGCCAAAATTCGCGCTCCCGCGGCGCCGCCGGGCCAAAACCCGGCCCCGCCGGGCCAAAATTCGCGCTCCCGCGGCGCCGCCGGGCCAAAACCCGGCCCCGCCGGGCCAAAACTCGCGCTCCCGCGGCGCCGCCGGGCCAAAACCCGGCCCCGCCGGCCAAAACCCGGCCCCGCCCCGCCAAAACTCGCGCTCCCGCGGCGCCGCCGGGCCAAAACTCGGCGCCGCCGGGCCAAAACCCGGCGCCGCCGGGCCAAAACCCGGCGCCGCCCCGCCAAAATTCGCGCTCCCGCGGCGCCGCCGGGCCAAAACCCGGCGCCGCCGGGCCAAAACCCGGCGCCGCCCCGCCAAAACTCGCGCTCCCGCGGCGCCGCCGGGCCAAAACCCGGCCCCGCCGGGCCAAAACTCGCGCTCCCGCGGCGCCGCCGGGCCAAAACCCGGCCCCGCCGGGCCAAAACTCGCGCTCCCGCGGCGCCGCCGGGCCAAAACCCGGCCCCGCCGGGCCAAAACCCGGCCCCGCCCCGCCAAAACTCGCGCTCCCGCGGCGCCGCCGGGCCAAAACCCGGCCCCGCCCCGCCAAAATTCGCGCTCCCGCGGCGCCGCCGGGCCAAAACCCGGCCCCGCCCCGCCAAAATTCGCGCTCCCGCGGCGCCGCCGGGCCAAAACCCGGCCCCGCCGGGCCAAAACCCGGCCCCGCCCCGCCAAAACTCGCGCTCCCGCGGCGCCGCCGGGCCAAAACCCGGCGCCGCCGGCCAAAACTCGCGCTCCCGCGGCGCCGCCGGGCCAAAACCCGGCGCCGCCCCGCCAAAATTCGCGCTCCCGCGGCGCCGCCGGGCCAAAACCCCGCCCCGCCGGGCCAAAATTCGCGCTCCCGCGGCGCCGCCGGGCCAAAACCCGGCCCCGCCGGGCCAAAACTCGCGCTCCCGCGGCGCCGCCGGGCCAAAACCCGGCCCCGCCGGGCCAAAACCCGGCCCCGCCCCGCCAAAACTCGCGCTCCCGCGGCGCCGCCGGGCCAAAACTCGGCGCCGCCGGCCAAAACCCGGCGCCGCCGGGCCAAAACCCGGCGCCGCCCCGCCAAAACTCGCGCTCCCGCGGCGCCGCCGGGCCAAAACCCGGCCCCGCCGGGCCAAAATTCGCGCTCCCGCGGCGCCGCCGGGCCAAAACCCGGCCCCGCCGGGCCAAAACTCGCGCTCCCGCGGCGCCGCCGGGCCAAAACCCGGCCCCGCCGGGCCAAAACCCGGCCCCGCCCCGCCAAAACTCGCGCTCCCGCGGCGCCGCCGGGCCAAAACTCGGCGCCGCCGGGCCAAAACCCGGCGCCGCCGGGCCAAAACCCGGCGCCGCCCCGCCAAAATTCGCGCTCCCGCGGCGCCGCCGGGCCAAAACCCGGCGCCGCCGGGCCAAAACCCGGCGCCGCCCCGCCAAAACTCGCGCTCCCGCGGCGCCGCCGGGCCAAAACCCGGCCCCGCCGGGCCAAAACTCGCGCTCCCGCGGCGCCGCCGGGCCAAAACCCGGCCCCGCCGGGCCAAAATTCGCGCTCCCGCGGCGCCGCCGGGCCAAAACCCGGCGCCGCCGGGCCAAAACCCGGCGCCGCCCCGCCAAAACTCGCGCTCCCGCGGCGCCGCCGGGCCAAAACCCGGCCCCGCCGGGCCAAAACTCGCGCTCCCGCGGCGCCGCCGGGCCAAAACCCGGCGCCGCCGGGCCAAAACTCGCGCTCCCGCGGCGCCGCCGGGCCAAAACCCGGCGCCGCCCCGCCAAAATTCGCGCTCCCGCGGCGCCGCCGGGCCAAAACCCGGCCCCGCCGGGCCAAAATTCGCGCTCCCGCGGCGCCGCCGGCCAAAACCCGGCCCCGCCGGGCCAAAACTCGCGCTCCCGCGGCGCCGCCGGGCCAAAACCCGGCCCCGCCGGGCCAAAACCCGGCCCCGCCCCGCCAAAACTCGCGCTCCCGCGGCGCCGCCGGGCCAAAACTCGGCGCCGCCGGGCCAAAACCCGGCGCCGCCGGGCCAAAACCCGGCGCCGCCCCGCCAAAACTCGCGCTCCCGCGGCGCCGCCGGGCCAAAACCCGGCCCCGCCGGGCCAAAATTCGCGCTCCCGCGGCGCCGCCGGGCCAAAACCCGGCCCCGCCGGGCCAAAACTCGCGCTCCCGCGGCGCCGCCGGGCCAAAACCCGGCCCCGCCGGGCCAAAACCCGGCCCCGCCCCGCCAAAACTCGCGCTCCCGCGGCGCCGCCGGGCCAAAACTCGGCGCCGCCGGGCCAAAACCCGGCGCCGCCGGGCCAAAACCCGGCGCCGCCCCGCCAAAATTCGCGCTCCCGCGGCGCCGCCGGGCCAAAACCCGGCGCCGCCGGGCCAAAACCCGGCGCCGCCCCGCCAAAACTCGCGCTCCCGCGGCGCCGCCGGGCCAAAACCCGGCCCCGCCGGGCCAAAACTCGCGCTCCCGCGGCGCCGCCGGGCCAAAACCCGGCCCCGCCGGGCCAAAACTCGCGCTCCCGCGGCGCCGCCGGGCCAAAACCCGGCCCCGCCGGGCCAAAACCCGGCCCCGCCCCGCCAAAACTCGCGCTCCCGCGGCGCCGCCGGGCCAAAACCCGGCCCCGCCCCGCCAAAATTCGCGCTCCCGCGGCGCCGCCGGGCCAAAACCCGGCCCCGCCCCGCCAAAATTCGCGCTCCCGCGGCGCCGCCGGGCCAAAACCCGGCCCCGCCGGGCCAAAACCCGGCCCCGCCCCGCCAAAACTCGCGCTCCCGCGGCGCCGCCGGGCCAAAACCCGGCGCCGCCGGGCCAAAACTCGCGCTCCCGCGGCGCCGCCGGGCCAAAACCCGGCGCCGCCCCGCCAAAATTCGCGCTCCCGCGGCGCCGCCGGGCCAAAACCCGGCCCCGCCGGGCCAAAATTCGCGCTCCCGCGGCGCCGCCGGGCCAAAACCCGGCCCCGCCGGGCCAAAACTCGCGCTCCCGCGGCGCCGCCGGGCCAAAACCCGGCCCCGCCGGGCCAAAACCCGGCCCCGCCCCGCCAAAACTCGCGCTCCCGCGGCGCCGCCGGGCCAAAACTCGGCGCCGCCGGGCCAAAACCCGGCGCCGCCGGGCCAAAACCCGGCGCCGCCCCGCCAAAATTCGCGCTCCCGCGGCGCCGCCGGGCCAAAACCCGGCGCCGCCGGGCCAAAACCCGGCGCCGCCCCGCCAAAACTCGCGCTCCCGCGGCGCCGCCGGGCCAAAACCCGGCCCCGCCGGGCCAAAACTCGCGCTCCCGCGGCGCCGCCGGGCCAAAACCCGGCCCCGCCGGGCCAAAACTCGCGCTCCCGCGGCGCCGCCGGGCCAAAACCCGGCCCCGCCGGGCCAAAACCCGGCCCCGCCCCGCCAAAACTCGCGCTCCCGCGGCGCCGCCGGGCCAAAACCCGGCCCCGCCCCGCCAAAATTCGCGCTCCCGCGGCGCCGCCGGGCCAAAACCCGGCCCCGCCCCGCCAAAATTCGCGCTCCCGCGGCGCCGCCGGGCCAAAACCCGGCCCCGCCGGGCCAAAACTCGCGCTCCCGCGGCGCCGCCGGGCCAAAACCCGGCCCCGCCGGGCCAAAACCCGGCCCCGCCCCGCCAAAACTCGCGCTCCCGCGGCGCCGCCGGGCCAAAACCCGGCCCCGCCCCGCCAAAATTCGCGCTCCCGCGGCGCCGCCGGGCCAAAACCCGGCCCCGCCCCGCCAAAATTCGCGCTCCCGCGGCGCCGCCGGGCCAAAACCCGGCGCCGCCGGGCCAAAACTCGCGCTCCCGCGGCGCCGCCGGGCCAAAACCCGGCCCCGCCGGGCCAAAACCCGGCCCCGCCCCGCCAAAACTCGCGCTCCCGCGGCGCCGCCGGGCCAAAACCCGGCCCCGCCGGGCCAAAACCCGGCCCCGCCCCGCCAAAACTCGCGCTCCCGCGGCGCCGCCGGGCCAAAACCCGGCCCCGCCCCGCCAAAACTCGCGCTCCCGCGGCGCCGCCGGGCCAAAACCCGGCCCCGCCCCGCCAAAACTCGCGCTCCCGCGGCGCCGCCGGGCCAAAACTCGGCGCCGCCGGGCCAAAACCCGGCGCCGCCGGGCCAAAACCCGGCCCCGCCCCGCCAAAACTCGCGCTCCCGCGGCGCCGCCGGGCCAAAACCCGGCGCCGCCGGGCCAAAACTCGCGCTCCCGCGGCGCCGCCGGGCCAAAACCCGGCGCCGCCCCGCCAAAATTCGCGCTCCCGCGGCGCCGCCGGGCCAAAACCCGGCCCCGCCGGGCCAAAACTCGCGCTCCCGCGGCGCCGCCGGGCCAAAACCCGGCCCCGCCGGGCCAAAACTCGCGCTCCCGCGGCGCCGCCGGGCCAAAACCCGGCCCCGCCGGGCCAAAACCCGGCCCCGCCCCGCCAAAACTCGCGCTCCCGCGGCGCCGCCGGGCCAAAACCCGGCCCCGCCCCGCCAAAATTCGCGCTCCCGCGGCGCCGCCGGGCCAAAACCCGGCCCCGCCCCGCCAAAATTCGCGCTCCCGCGGCGCCGCCGGGCCAAAACCCGGCGCCGCCGGGCCAAAACTCGCGCTCCCGCGGCGCCGCCGGGCCAAAACCCGGCCCCGCCGGGCCAAAACCCGGCCCCGCCCCGCCAAAACTCGCGCTCCCGCGGCGCCGCCGGGCCAAAACCCGGCCCCGCCCCGCCAAAATTCGCGCTCCCGCGGCGCCGCCGGGCCAAAACCCGGCCCCGCCCCGCCAAAATTCGCGCTCCCGCGGCGCCGCCGGGCCAAAACCCGGCGCCGCCGGGCCAAAACTCGCGCTCCCGCGGCGCCGCCGGGCCAAAACCCGGCCCCGCCGGGCCAAAACCCGGCCCCGCCCCGCCAAAACTCGCGCTCCCGCGGCGCCGCCGGGCCAAAACCCGGCCCCGCCGGGCCAAAACCCGGCCCCGCCCCGCCAAAACTCGCGCTCCCGCGGCGCCGCCGGGCCAAAACCCGGCCCCGCCCCGCCAAAACTCGCGCTCCTGCAGCCCCCCAGGCAGCGCCATGTCGTCGTCAGAGGGCAACCGGTGCGCCGGGCCGACGATCGCGGCGGCCGCGCCGGCGGTGGGCGAGGCGCCCGACGGCGATGGGGCGGCGCCGAGGTGGGCGCGCTGGCGTCCTCTGGTGGCTGGTGCTGGTGCTGCCTGGCCAGGCGGGCACTGCGCACCCAGCCACAGCCAGACGCAGCAGGCGCCGCACGCCGCCTCACCGCCGCCCCTGCGCACGCCCCCGCCGCCGCCCCGTCGCCTGCTCGCCACGCCGCGCCGCCCGCAGCCCATGGACAGACCTGCCCGAGCCGCTCATGCTCCACGTCCTGAGCTTCCTGCCGCTGGCCCTGCAGGGGTGGACCGCCAAGCAGGTCTGCAAGGCGGCGCGCGACCGCTTCTGCGGCGCCACGGTCGTCTCGCTGCACTGCCGCGAGCTGCTGCTGGCGGCGGTGCAGCAAGCGTGGCGGGCGGTGGGGGGTGATGTGGTGCAGCAGCGGCAGCTGGCCGAGGCGCGCCCAGCGTGCGGCGACGTGGCGGGCCTGGCCTGGCTGCGCGGCGCCGGCTGCGACATGGACTACAGAGTGTGCGGCATGGCAGCGTGCAACGGCGAGTTTGCCGTGGTGGAGTGGGGGCGCGACCAGGGGCTGGACCTCAGGGACGTGTGCCTTGGAGCAGCCGGGGCGGGCACATGGCGCTGCTGCGCTGGGCGCGCGCGCAGGCGCCGCCGCTGCCCTGGGGCGAAGACGTGTGCTTTTGGGCCGCGGCGCGCGGCAACTTGGAGATGCTGCGCTGGGCGCGCGCCCAGGCCGAGCCCGCGCCGTGGGACACCGGCGTGTGCTCCATCGCAGCCCAGTGCGGGCGCCTGGAGGCGCTGCGCTGGCTGCGCGCCAACGGCTGCCCGTGGCGGCGCGGCGAGTGCAGTCTCCGGGCTGCGCAATATGGTCACGACGCCGTCGCGGCCCATATCGGCCGCACCGCCACTGCTCATGTGCACCTGATCCAGGCGTTCACCGAGCCTGTCCAGGGCACGGACGAGGAGGAGAGCCAGGAGCCGGAGGACGAGGACGAGGAGGGGAGCTGGGACCTGGGCGAGGAAGAGGGCCAGGAGGAGGAGCACGCAGACGCGTGCTCTTGACGGCGGTCGGTGCGGCTGAGCCCGCAGTGCGCTGCGCCAGCCTGCGCGCCGCGCGGCAGTGTGCTCCAAGCGCGTGCCTGTAAAACGTTGAGCTTGCAGTTGGCCCCTCGGCCGGCCTGGCAACGAGCTGAACGGCGGCGCCCCGTCGGCGCGGCGGGGACGCGCAGCCAGGGCTCACCGGCGAGGCTGGCCCAGCCGCGAGGCTCAGGTAGCGCCGCTCCCGCGTACAACGTGACGGCGCGCCCCGGCACCCGGCTGACTAAGCCGAGCTCTCGCGGGCCGTTTCGCCCTACTGCCCCGACTGCCCCGCCCGGTCCGGCTCCTTCGAGCCCCGACGGCCATGCCCTGAGCTGAGCCGCAGACTCTCTTGAGCTTGGCGAGCGCGTGCGCGCACAGCCAGCGCGCAGGCGGCCGCCAGGAGCTCCGGCCAGCGCTGCCGCTGCTGACCCGGCGGCGCGCC
Source organism: Scenedesmus sp. PABB004 (assembly GCA_014905635.1). Classification (NCBI taxonomy): domain Eukaryota; kingdom Viridiplantae; phylum Chlorophyta; class Chlorophyceae; order Sphaeropleales; family Scenedesmaceae; genus Scenedesmus; species Scenedesmus sp. PABB004. The sequence continues at coordinate 45,709 of JABVCE010000012.1, forward strand.
CGCAGCGGGCGCCGCGGTGAGCTTGATGAAGCGCCTGGCGCACCCGTTTGGTGGCATGGGCCACAAGGACGCGCTGCGCGAGGACGCGCCGCTCGCGGCCGCCGCGCCGGCGAGCAGCGGCGCGGGCGCGCTGTCCGGCCCGCTCGCGGGGGGCAGCCACGGCCCCAAGGCCGCCCACCACGGCCACGGCGGGCATGCCAGGCCCGGCATCATGTCTCCTGTGTGCGGCGGCAGGCCGGGGCGCTACTCTGACGAGTCCGAGGACGAGCGCCAGCAGGAGCAGGGCTTCACCATCCCCGCCGCCGTCGTGAGCCGCCTGCAGCAGCAGCAGCAGCAGCAGCAGCAGCAGCATCACAGCCAGCAGCAGCAGCAGCAGCAGCAGCAGCAGCAGCAGCAGCAGCAGCAGCCGAGCCCGCAGCAGCTCCACCAGCAGCACCACCAGCTGATGCAGCAGCACAGCCAGCAGCTCAGCCAGCAGCCGTCGCCGGCGCCGCCGCGCTGTGCGGCGCCGGCGCTGGCGCAGAGCGCGGCGCTGGGCGAGGGCGGCGGCGACCCGTACGGCCGGCTCGCGGGGCGCATGCTGGGCATGGTCAACGAGCTGCGCAGCGCGGGCGCCGACGTGGAGCTGGAGCTGCCGCGCATCGTGGTCGTCGGGCAGCAGTCGGCGGGCAAGTCGAGCGTCGTCGAGGTGCGCGGCGGGCGCGCAGCGCGCAGCGCGCAGCGCGCCGCCGCCGGCTGCGCCGCGCCAGCGCCCCCGCCGGCTGCCGCCCGCCGCCGCCCGCCCACGGCGCCGCGCGCCCTGGGCCTCTGCCCGCGCGGGCGCAGGCCATCTGCGGCATCCCCCTGCCGCGCAGCGCCGACACCTGCACGCGCTGCCCGACCGAGGTCCGGCTCAGCACCGCGCCGCCGGCATCGGGGTCGGCATGGGAGGCGACCGTCAAGATCCGGCGCGAGCGCGGCCAGGGCCCGGCCGGCGACGGCGGGCCGGCGGCCTGGCAGCTGGCCCAGGCAGCGCAGGCGGGGCGCGGAGCCCCGCGGGCAGCCGCGTCGCGTCCGCCAGCGCCGACGGCGACGGCGCGCCCTGCTGCGAGGTGCTTTTCCAGGCGGGCATCGGCGCCCCCGCCGACCTGCCGGCGGCGGTCGCGGCCGCGCAGAGCGCGCTGCTCACGGGCGACGCGGCGGCCGCCGGCGCCGCCACCGGCGCTGGCGCTGGCGACCGCGCCGGCGCCGGCAACCGCGGCGGCGGCGGCGGCGCGCTGAAGTTCAGTGCCGACGTGGTCGTCGTCGAGGTGCGGGGCGCGGGGACGGACCTCACGCTGATGGACCTGCCCGGTATTATCCACGCGGTGGAGCGGCCCGAGGACGAGCATTACAAGGGCCTCGTGGCTGGCCTCGCGGCGGGCGCCATGGCCCGCCCCGGCACTGTGATCGTCGCGACAGTGACGTGCAAGGAGGACATTGACACCCAGGCGCGCGCGGGGCGGGCGCTGGGCGGCGGCGCGCGCGGCGGCTCAGCAGGCAGGGCCCGACCCAGATCCCGCCGCCGTGCACGCGCACAGGTCGTGCTGTCGATGGCGCGCGCTGCCGACCCCGGCGGCGAGCGCACGCTGGGCGTGCTGACCAAGCCCGACCAGGTCGAGGAGGGCTGCCACGCCCAGTGGCTGGCCGTGCTCGCCGGCGAGCGGTGAGCGCCGCGCCGCGCGGCGTGGCACCGTCGGTGCGCGCCGCACCACCGCGCAGCGCCCCGCCTCACCGCCCCGCCTCCCTGCGCCGCCGCCGGCCCGGCTCCCCCGTGCAGCTACCCGCTGAGCCTGGGGTGGTACGTCGTGAAAAACCCCAGCCAGTCGGCGCTCGCGCGCGGCACGACCGCCGCGGCGGCGCGGCAGGGCGAGGAGTCGTTCTTCGCCGCCACCACGCCCTGGCGGGGGCTGCCGAGCGCGACGCGCGCGCGCCTGGGTGCGCGCGCCGCACCGCGCGGGGCCGCCGAGCGCGGCGCCGTCGCCGGCCCTCCGCCGCGCGCCACCCGCCCGCCGAGGCCGTCGTGCGCGCATGCCGCCCCGCAGGCAGTCTGCAGCTGCGCGAGGCAATGAGCAAGCAGCTGGTGCGCATGGTCGCCGCGGCGCGGCCAGGGCTCATGGCCGCCGCGGCGGCGCAGCTGGCGGCGGTGCGGGCGGAGCTCGGCGCGCTGCCGCCCGCGGCGGCGCTCGGCGAGCCGCACGCCCAGCTGCTGCAGCTCATCGACGGCCTGTCTGGCAGCATTGATGACGAGGTGCTGGCGCGGAGCCAGAGCAAAGCCTTTTATCAGCACCTGCTGGTGCAGTTCCAGGCGCTCAAGTCGGCGCTGGCGGGCGCGCGGCCCTGCTTCCTGCTGCCGTCGTCGTCTGGGCGCGGCAGCAACTCCGGCGGCAGCGGCGGCGCCGGCGGCAGCAGCTTCCTCGCCGTCACGTGCGCGCTCGACGACGACCTCGGCGGCGGGCCCGACGAGCCGCGCGCCGCCGCGACGCAGCAGCTGCTGCTCACCGGCGGCGCGGGCGCGGGCCTGGCCATCCGCGCCGTCGGCGCGCCGCGCGGCGGCGGCGGCGGCGCCGACGACGGCGCCGCCAGCGCGCCCGCCACGCCCGGCGGCGCGCGGCCGATGCCGGCGTCGTTTGACATATTTGAGCGCGGCGTCGCCGCCGCCGGCGGCGGCGCTAAGGCGGGCCTGGCTGCCTTCATTACCTCGGCCTCCATGTCCGGCGCCACCGCAGGCGCGCTGCTGCTCGCGCCCTGCCCGCTGCAGGTGCTGCTGCCGCCGGACGCGCCGGAAGGTGCGCGCCCCGGGCGGCCAGCGCGGCGCAGGCGGCGCGCACGCGCGACGTCGGCTGCGCGTGGTGGCGTCGGCGGCCGCCGCGCCTCCGTTGCGTCCGACGCGCGCGCCGCCGCCCGCGCTCCGCCTCTTTGCCGCAGTGCGGCGCGGGCTGACGCTGGAGCACGTGCGCCAGCTGGTGGAGGCGCACCACAGCATTGAGCTCCCTGGCTTCTCCCCCTATAGCGCTGTGCAGGACCTCGTCGCGCGGCACCAGCAGAGCTGGCCCCTGCTCGCGGCGGAGTGCGCGTCCGCGGCGCACCGCCAGCTGCTGACGCTCGTCACGCTGCACGTCGACCGCACCTTTGGCCGCTTCCCCCGCGCGGCGGAGCACATCAGGCGCGCGCGGCCGCGCGGCGCATGGCCTAGCGCGCCGCCGCAGCGCCGGCCCGCGCCGCGCGGCGCTGACCGCCGCCGCCGCGCCGCCGCCATTGCTCGCGACAGGGACCTCGCGTCGCAGCTGCTGCTGGAGCTGCACGCCGAGACGTCGGCGGCGGTGGAGGGCATGGTGGCCATGGAGATGGGCAGCGCCTTCGCGGTCGCGCGGCGCGAGTTCCAGCGCTGCAGCGCGCTGCACCTGGAGGGCCTGCGCGCGCTGCTGGCGGCCGCGGGCCCCGCCGCCGCCTTTGCGACGAGCGTCGGCGCCAACACCAGCGCGGGCGCGCCCGCCGCTGCCGCGGCCGAGGCGGCGCCGGGCGACGGCCGGCCGGCCGGCGCCGCGGCGCCGCCCGCCGCGGCGCTGCCGGGCCCGCCGCCCGCGTGCGCCAGCGGGTGCGGCGCGGGGCCGGGGCTGTACGAGGCGCCCGGGGCGCTGCCGCCGCTGCCCGCGACCGCGACGGGCGCGGGCGAGCTGCTGAGCATGATGGCGGTCGCGCTGGCCTACTACGCCCTAAGTGCGCGCCGCGTCGGCGACGGCGTGTGCCTGTGCGTGAGCCACCACCTGATCAGCGCGCTGCGCGCGAAGCTCCGCGGCCGCCTCGCGGCGCAGCTGCTCGCGCTGCGCCGCGACGACGTGGCGGGGCTGCTCACGGAGGACGCGGGCGCCGCGGCGCGCCGCGCCGAGCTCAAGGCGCGGCGGGACCTGCTGGAGCAGGCGCTCCGCGTCATGCGCGCGGCGGGCTGATGCGATGGGACGTGGTGAGGCGGGCGCCAGGGGCAGTGGGGGCCAGCGCCCGTGCGCGCGGCGCGTGGCGGCAGCGCGGGCGGAGCGCCGAGCAGGAGGGGGAGGGGCAGGCAGCTTTGTTTGCGCAGCGCTTTAGAGAGACAGGGGGTTAGGCAGGCAGCAGGCAGGACAGGCATCGGTCGGGGCCGGCGCGTGCGCGAGCGCCGCCGCGCCCCCAATAGCCGGCAGTGATCACGCCGCGCGCTGCTGGGCGGTGAGCGCGGCGCAGCCCCGCGCGCTGTCGCCTCCCGGCCCCGGCGGCGCACGCGCGCCTGCTGCCGGGCCGGGAACGCAGTCGCTGCAGCAACGGCAGCATTGACGCGCGTCGCGTGTGGGTTACAGGGCCCGGTCGCCGCACTGCTCTCCTGCTGTAAACGTCGCGCCAAATGCTGCCGCTGGCTACGCGGCGCCCGGCTTGCCTGCCTCGGCCTTGCCCGGCTTGGCCTTGGCCGCCTCGGCCTTCCCCGGCCTGGCCTTGGCCGCCGCCGGCGCGGGGCGCGCCGCCTTGGGCCGGCCGAGGGGCGCCAGGTACTTCTCCGCCAGCTCCGCCTGCGGCGGCGCGGCGCGGCCCGCGTGGTGGGCCCCCACGCGCGAGAGTGCGCGCGCGCCGCGGCAGGCCGGGCGCGAGGGTCGGGCCGACCGCTCGTGCCGCCCAGACCCCCTGGGGCGCGCCTGCGTCTTGGCGCGCGTCTCCTTGCAGCGCTCGTAGAGGCTGGCCATGTAGGTGATGCTGTCGGCCTCGCTCACCGCCTTGACCGGGACGTACGCCTCACGCGTGCCCTCGTACGTCAGCTTCACCGCCTGCGCGGGCACCGGCGGCCCGCGACGGCGGCTCGATGCTGGCCGCGGCCCCTGCGTCGGCCGCGCGGGGCGACGTGCGCGGCGGCGGGGCGCTGCGCGCCGCACGTGCGGCCGTGGCGGCAGGTCGTCGTCCGCGTGCTTGGCCGTGCAGAGGCGGTCGACCATCGCTGCCAGCTGCTCGGGCTCCAGCTTCCTGCTCCTGAACACACAGCCCGTGGCAATGTGCCAGTCCGCCTTGTCGCCCTGCGCGCCGCGCGCAGCCGCGCTGTCAGCGCGGCGCCGCGCTGCCAGCCCCGCGGCCCTGGAGCATGGGGGGCCCGCTGGCAACGCGCCTGGGTCTTCTGCAGGCTCTTGAGTATGCGCAGCGCGGTGGGCGTGGTCAGCCGCTCGGCGGCGGTCTCCACGTGCTCCGCAGCCTTGGCCGGCGGCGCCTCGGCGGCTGGCTCCTGCGCCAGCGGCGTGGCACTGCTGGCGGCGCGCGACCGCGCGGGCCCCGGCTCCGGCTCTGCCGCTGCCCCCGGCTCTGCCGCGGCCTCCAGTGCGGCCGCCGCCGCCGGCTCTGCTGCCGCCTCCGGCGCGGCCGTACCGCTCGTGCTGCTGCCACTGCCGTCGCCGCCGCCCGCCGCCGTGGGCTCGTCCAGCTGCGCCTGCAGCTCCTCCGTGTCGGGCTGCAGCTCCTGGGCGCGCGCGTCCTCCGCGTCGGCGCCAGCGCCGCCGCCCGACTCTGCGCCGCTGAGCTGCTCGTCGGACGCCCCCGCCTCGCACAGGGCGCCCGCCGGCGCGGCGGCGGGCTGGCCGCCCTCCTCCTCCATCGCGGGCGGAGCCTGCGGCGCGCGAGCAGCAGCGCGCGCGGCGGCGGCGTGCGGCGGCGAGCGGCGGCCAGCGGCGGTGGCCGTGAGCTGTGGCCGGGCGTGCGGGCCACGGGAGAGTGGGGGCGGCGGCGCGGCGGCGCGCACCCGCAGCGCTCGCGCTGACCGCCGCTGCTCCCGGTGGTCGTCGAGCGGCGCTCGGCTGCTGAACGCGCGCGAGTGAACGTATGCGTGCTCGAGGGCCGTGCGCCACACCGGCAGCCCTGGGACAACGCTTCGCGTCGCTTTCCCGCCTAGGCCCGCGACATCGCGCCCACGCCGCCCAGCCGCCACAAACGCCACCCCCATCACTCAACAACGCCTGCGATGCTTCCCAGCACCCGCCGCGCCTCGGCGGCGCGGGGCCGGCGAGAGCAGTAGCGGCGGCGGCGATGCGCCGCTCGGGCGCCCGGCGGCCCGCGCCGGGCGAGCCGGTGGCGCAGGACAGCGACGCGGCCAGCGCGGCCAGCGAGCTGTCGTTCAGGGGCCGCGGCGGCGGCGGCGGCGCGTCGTCGTCGAGCAGCGGCACCGCCGCCGACGAGTTCCTGCTCATCGTGGTGCGCGAGGCCCGCAACCTGGTGCCCAAGGACGCCCACCATGACTCGACCGCCAGCCGCTACCCGTGAGCTGCTGCGACCCGCGCGAGCGCCGCGGCCGTTGCCGCGCGCGCGCCGCCGCCGACGCGACGGTGCCGCCGCCACGCAGCTTCGCGCGCGTCACGCTCGGGGGTGCCAGCCGCAAGACGCGCGCGATCAGCGGCACGACGCACCCACTGTGGGAGCAGGGCCAGCTGTTTGCGCTCGAGGGCGTGCCGGAGGAGGAGCCGCTGCTGGTGCAGCTCTTTGACCGCGACTCCCTCCGTGCCAAGGAGTTCCTCGGCCAGGTGCGGCACGCGCGTCCTGCAAGCAGCGGCGGCGCGTCCTGCGAGCATCGGCGGGTGCATCCTGCGAGCAGCGGCGGCGCGTCCTGCGAGCGGGCGCTCGCCCGCCGCCGCTGCCGCCGCCGCGCCGCGCCGCGCCAGGTCATCATGACGCTGGGCAAGGCGCTGGAGATTGCCACGAGCAGCGGCTGCGGCGAGGCGTACTGGTTTGGGCTGAGCCGGCGGCACCCGGGGGACGTCGTGTCGGGCGAGCTGTGCCTCGGCTTCCGCCTCGTCGACGCGGTCACCTATGTCCAGGTAGGTCAGCGTGAGCGCCGCGCCCTGCTGGGGCAGCGCGTGTGTGTGTGTGTGTGTGTGGGGGGGGGGGGGCAGAGACTGGCTGGGGGGCAGGAGGGATCGAGGGAAGGGGGGGCGCCGCGGCGGCGCCGCGCGCCAACGCCCCGCCGCCAACGCCCGCCGCCTGGTCGCGTGCGCAGCTGGTGGCGGAGCTGGAGGGCCAGGCGGACCAGGAGGCCATCGCGGCGCGGCTGGCGGGCAAGGCGCTGCACGTGCAGCTCAGGGGCCTGAACGGCCTCGCCGCCAGCGGCCTGCTCGGCGGCGGCGCCGGCCCGGCAGCGCCGGCGGCGGCGACGGCGAGCCCGGCAGCGGCGGCGGCGCCAAGCAGCAGCAGCAGCAGCAGCAGCAGCAGCGGGAGCAGGGGCTGAGTCTCCTCATCAAGTTTGGCCGGCTCGCTATTGAGAAGCCCCTCCCCCGCCTGCAGCCCGCCGCGCAGTGAGCTGCCGCCGCCGGCCCGCGCGCGCCGCGCTGCCGCGGGCGCGGGCGGCGCCGCTGCGCTGCCGCGCCGCGCGCGCGCCGACCCCGGCCGCCCCGCCGTGGCCAGGGCGGGCGGCGCGTGCGGTTGCTTTGAGCTGGCGGTGGACGAGGAGGTGATCTTCCCCTTGCGCCGGCGGTGCGCGCCCCGCCCCTCGCGGCGCGCAAGAAGGGCGAGGTGCGGCGCCGCCGCGCCGTGCTTGCGCGGCGCCGCAGCGCGGGCGGGCCTCCCTCCCACTCCCTGCCCACGCGCGCGGCCCTGCCACCGCCCACGATCTCCTCGCCCCGCCCCGCCCCGTCAGCTGCTGGACATCAAGCTGTACCTGCGCTCCGCCGTGACGGGCGCCGTCATCGCCAAGACACAGGCGCGGCGCCGGCGGGCACCCGCTCTCACTCTCTCTCTCGCGCGCGCACCCCCTGCCTGCCGCGACACCCCGCGCGCGCGCCGAGCCGCCGACGCACCCCCCCCTGTCCGTCCGACTGCCGCGGTGCAGATCCCGATCTGGGACGTGCCGGCCGCGAGCGCGGCGGCGCCGGGGGCGCACGCGGAGCCCGGCGGCGCGCCGCGGCCGCCCGGCGCGAGCGGGCCGGCCACCGGCGCGAGCACGCCCGAAGCGCAGGCGTCCGGCGCGGGGGGCGGCGGCGACGCGCCCGCCGCGGCGGCGCGGCTGCTGGACAGGGCGGGCCTGGCGGCGGCGCTCATCGGCCGGCAGGGGAGCGGCTCGACCGCGGACAGCGCGGCCGGCACGCCGCGGTCGACGCCGAGCACGCCGCGCGGCGCCATGCCGCCGCCGGGCGGGCCGCCGGGCTCGCCGCCGGCGCCGGGCGGCGCCGGCGTCAACATGCGGCGCGCCAAGTCGGACGCCGCGGGGCTGCTGGCCCCGGGGAGGGCAGCGGGCGGCGCGCGCAGCCTGCTGCTGCAGGAGGGCAGCCTCTGCGCCGTCACCGCGACCCGCGCGCCGTCTGCGGGCGCGGCGCAGCGGGGGCGCAAGGTGCACGGCCTGACTGAGCTGAACGACACCTTCAAGGCCAGGGCCTTCCGCTCCATGCTCCCCGCGCCGCGCGAGGTGCGGACGGCGCGCGGGCGCAGGGCCGCGGGGACGCGGCCGCGGGGCCGGCGACGCCCCGCGCGCGCGGCGGCTGACGCCGCGGCTGCGCCGCCGCGGCCGCTGGCGCGCGCAGGCGAGCCGCATGGGCTGGGCGCCCACGCGCGCTGCGCCGGACGGCGCCGAGCCCGCGGCGGCGGGCCTGCGGTTGTATTGCCGCACGCTGGAGGCCTGCGTGCCGCTCCACACGCAGCTGGAGCTCGCGCTGGCGCTGGGCGTGGTGCCGCAGCCCGCGGCGGCAGCCGCGCCGGGCGGCGCAGAGCTGGCAGGCGGCGGCGGCGGCGGCGCGGCCGCGCTGTCGGCGCTGGGCTCGGACGACACCGACGACGAGGGCGAGGCCGAGGGCGACGCCGGGGCCTGCGACGAGGCGGCGGCGGGCGGTGCGGCGCTGACGTTGCCGGCGCCATTTGACCAGGTGCTGCTGGAGACGCAGCTCGAGGTCGGCGTGGCTGCGCTGCAGGCGCTGCTGCTCGATGCCGGCTCGCCGCTCATGGCGGCGCACTGGGCGGCCGAGGGCCTGCGCGACGTCGTCGTGGGGCCCTGGGCGCCGGGCGGCGTGCCGGGCGTGCTCAGCGCGCGGAGCGTGAGCTACGTCAAGCGGCTGAGCATCCCCTTTGCGCCCAAGCAGTGCCAGGTGGGGCGCAGCGCGGCACCCGCGCGGCACCCGCGCCCCGCGCGCCTGCGGACCCCCGCGCACCGACGCCGGGGCCCGCGCCGCGCCCTTGCCGCGGTCCAGGTGTGGGAGGAGCACCAGGTGCTCGCGCGCTGTGGCGGCGGCTTTGTCGTCCAGCACGTCTGCACCAATGACGCCCCCAAGGGCGACTGCTTCCGCGCGCTCGTGCAGCTCGCCTGCAGCGCCACGGCGCCGGACGCCTGCCGCCTGCGCGTCAGCATGAAGGTGTGTGTGTGTGTGGGGGGGGGGGGCTGCGCCAGCGGGCGGCTGCTGCGCCAGCGGCGGCGGCACGGCGTGGCCGATCGGCGGACGGCAAGCGCCGCAGCCGGCTGGCCAAGCGCGCTGAGGCCGCGCGCGCGCGCGCGCCGCCCGCAGCTGGACTGGCACAGGAGCACGCTGGGCAAGGCGCTTGTGGTGGCGGGGGCCGAGGCGGACGCCAGGCGCAGCTGGGCGCGGCTCGTGACGGTGCTGCGCCAGCACGTCGCCACGGGCGGCAGCGCGCCGGGTGTCGGCGCAGCCGCCGACGACCCGGCCGCGCTGCAGCAGCAGCCGGAGCAGCAGCTGCAGGATGCGCCACCCGCTCGCATCAGCTTTGGCGGCGCGCGCATCAGTTTTGGCGGCGCCCGCGCCGGCAGCATGCCCGGCGCGCGGCACGCAGCAGCAGCGGCGAGCGCGCCGGCCCTGCTCGTGGCAGCGGTGGCCGCGCTCGCGCTGCTCTTGCTGGCACTGGCGGTCTGGATGGGCGCACGAAGCATCAGCGCCGAGCTGCACGAGCTCAACTCAGCGCTGCGCGCGCTCAACGGCACGGCGCGCGCCGAGAGGCTGCTGGTGGCCCGCACGGGGGAGCTGTGAGATGAGGGACGGGGGGCGGTGGGGCTGTGAGATGTGGCCGGGCGCGCACAAGGGACGCCATGCAGCAGCCGAGGCCAGCAGGGCAGCGGCCTGACCAGTGGCGGGGAGGGGGGAGGCATGCTGCCCATTCCTGACTCACGACGCCTCGCTCTCACCAACCAATCTTTCCACCACCTTGGCCGCTGGCTGGGACATGGGCCGCGCGGCCCCCCCGCCGGGCCCTCCGCCTGGCGCAGGGCGCGGCTGCTGCGCGGCATTGAGCGAGCGCGCCGCGGTGCGCCGGGTCGAGCGATCGGCTCCCTGTGCGTCCGGCCTGCGCTTGCAGGTGTGTGGGCTCCTCCTGGGCGCGGGGCGGCACGCCTGTTTTGCATGGCGGGATTGGCGCGCAACCAGCCAATTGCCCGTGAGCGCGGCGCGCTCCGGACCTGCGCGGGGCGCCGGCTGCCCTCTCCGCCGGCGCATGGCCAAGCCAAGGGGCTCTGGAACTCGGGCCCCGGAGTCCCGGCTGGGGGGGGGGCTTCTCCGTGTTACGACGCGCCGCCGCGCCCCTCGCCGCCGTCGCACAGCATGGTGCCCAGCACGGCGGCGCACTTGAAGCAGGCGCCGTATAGGCGCCCGTGCTCGCGGCTGGCGCTCGGGTCCAGCCCCACCGGCGGCACGGCGCGCCCGGCCTTGGCGGGCGTGGCGGTGCCGGGCGCGCTGCCGCACCAGACCTCCGCGAGCCCGAGCGGCTCCCAGCCCTCGGCCGCGGCGGCGTGCAGCAGCTTGGGCGCCGCGCAGTCGCCCACGCCCGCGGGCATGCCGAGGAAAGCGCCCGCACGTGTGAGCGGCAGGCCGTCACGCTCCGCGGCGCGGCGGTAGGCCTCCAGCAGCGCCAGGTCCCGCCCGCCGGCGTCGCGCGTGAGGTAGGAGCGCTGAACCTCCTCCAGCAGTGCGTGCGACAGCCGCCGCCGCCGGCCCTTGAGCAGCGCCGCCTGCGCCGCCATCCAGCGCAGCCGCGCGGGGCTCGGCTCCTCCGCGGCGGCCGCCGGCTGCGGCGGCGCCGGCTCCTCCCCCCGCTGCTGCTCCTGCCGCGGCTGCGCCTGCGGCTCCTGTTCCTGCCGCGGCTGCGGCGCGGCCCGCGCCCGTTGCGCGCCGCCGCGGGCTGCCTGGCACGCGGCGAGGCGTGCCGACATCGCCTCGATCAGCCGCCGCGCGCGCACGTAGCTGGGCGACGCGCTGGTGAGGCCCGCGACCGGCGCCGCCCAGCCTGCGCGCGGCGCGCGGGACGCGCGGGCGGCGGGCGTCTCACTCTCACTCTCGCCCTCCACGCAGGCCGCGGGGGCCGCCGCCGCTGCGCGTGCGCCGCGCCTGCCACCACCCACCAGGGATGGCCCAGCTCTCGGTGATTTGCCCCGAAAAGGCCTTGAGCACGTGCCGCCCGCCCGCGCGGTCGCGCGCGACCAGCACGCCTGCCGGGCGCGGCGCGCCGCCGCCGCTGGTCAGCGCGCGCGCGCTGCGCTGCCGGGCCGGGCGCGGCGGGCGCGGCGGGCGCGGCCCTCACCGAGCATGCGCCCCGGGCCGTGCGAGGTGAGCATGCGCAGGCTGAAGCGGGGGTCGGGCTGCGGCGAGTCAAAGTCGAGCCGCCCGTGGCGCTGGATCGCTGCCATCAGCCGCTCGGCTGCGGCGCGGCGCGGGAGGTTAAGCCAGCGGCGGCGTCGCGGCATCGGGCGCCGTGCCAGCCGCACGCGCCGCGCCGGGCGCGCACCCTCGTCGGCGGCCTCCGGCGTGCAGGCCAGCCAGTGCTGGCGCCCGCAGCTGGTGCACGGACCGCCGTACGCCAGGGCGGGCCTGCGCCAGCTGCTGCTGCGCCTGGCCGCAGCCGCCGCCTGCGGCGCAGCGAGTGCAGCCGCTGCCCGCGCGCGCGTGGTCGGCCCGGCGCACCCCCGCGTGCGCGCCGGCGACGACATGGCGCCGCCTGGGGGCCTGTGAGCCAGCAGGGAGCAGCAGGCGGCGCCGGCAGCAGGGGCGAGCGCGCGGGCGGCGTGAGCGCGGCAGCAGCAGCAGCGCGCGGCGCCCGCCTCGGCGCCCCGGCGCCCCGGCGCGGCGGCGGGCCTGCCGGCGGCGCCCGGGGCGCGCAGGCCCGGCGGTCCACGCCACACGCCCGCCACCCGCGCACCGCCGGTGCCCCCGCCGCCCGCAGCGGGCGCCGCGCAGCACGGCCCGCCGCTGCCCTCCCCGCCCGCCCGCGCGCGCAGCTCACTTAGCGCTGCGCTGGGCGGGTCAGCCCGGCCGTCAGGCGCCCGACGCGCGTCGCCCCGCCTGGCCAGGGGCGCGGCGCGGGCGGGGGCGGGGGCGGGCGCTGGGCGGTGGCGGCAGCGCGTGTGCGTGGCGCGAGCTGTGGGTCGCGGCCGGCGCTTGTGTGCGTGCGTGTGCGGCAGGGAGGCGTCAGGGCGGCGGCTGTGGGCGTCAGGGCGGCGCGCGCGGGGGGCCTCCTCGGCGGCGGCGGCGCGGGCAGGCGGCCGGGCGGCGCCTGCGCCCTGGGCCCTGCACCGCCGCGCGCCGCTGCCGGCGGGCAGCGCAGGGAGCGTGCCGCTGCCCGCGCACGGCGGCCGCATCGGGTGCGCACGGCCCGCGAAAGGGTGCGCCGCGCGGCCAGCCGGTTGCCAGCGCCGCCAACGTCAACTCGCCCCCCTTGCCAGCGCCACGTGCGTGCGTGCGCTCGGAGCTGCGTGCGCTGCCGCGCCGCGGCCATGGGCGCAGGCAGCGCGACGCGGCCCCACACACGCACACGCGCAACCGGGTGGCCGCCGGCCGCAGCGTGGGGCGCAGCGCACGGCCGACCGCACTCACGCGGAGCGCTCCCCCTCATCCTCCTCTTCCTCCTCCTCCTCCGGGCCCCCCTCCACTTCGTTTAAGTCCCCTCCAACTCATCCCAGTTCGACTCTTCTTCCGGCGCCGCGGGCTGCGCTAGGATCCACGTGACCAGGGCCTCGTGGCCATTGCCTGCCGCTGCGTGCTTGCACTCGCGGCGCCACCAGGGGCAGCCACTGGCGCGCAGCCAGCGCAGCGCCTCCAGGCGCCCGCACTCGGCCGCGATGGAGCACACGCCGGTGTCCCACGGCGCGGGCTCGGCCTGGGCGCGCGCCCAGCGCAGCATCTCCACGTCGCCGCGCGCCGCGGCCCAAAAGCACACGTCTTCGCCCCAGGGCAGCGGCGGCGCCTGCGCGCGCGCCCAGCGCAGCAGCGCCATGTGCCCGCCCCCGGCTGCTCCAAGGCACACGTCCCTGAGGTCCAGCCCCTGGTCGCGCCCCCACTCCACCACGGCAAACTCGCCGTTGCACGCTGCCATGCCGCACACTCTGTAGTCCATGTCCCAGCCGGCGCTGCGCAGCCAGGCCAGGCCCGCCACGTCGCCGCACGCTGCGCGCGCCTTTGCCAGCTGCCGCTGCTGCCGTCGTCTCCCCCCACCGCCCGCCACGCCTCCTGCACCGCCGCCAGCGGCAGCTCTGGGCAGCGCAGCGAGATCGCGCCGCGGAAGCGGTCGCGCGCCGCCTTGCAGACCAGCTTGGCGGCCCACGCCCGCAGGTCCGGCGGCAGGAAGCTCAGGACGTGGAGCATGAGCGGCTCGGGCAGGTCTGTCCACGGGCTGCGGGCGGCGCGGCGGGGCGAGAGGGGGTGAGCAGGTGGGGGGGGGGGGGCGGGGACGGTGAGCTGGCGTGCAGCACCTGCTGGAGCTGCCTCTCGTTGCTGCGCGCCCGCCAGTCAATCAGCAGACGCACCTCGCCTCCTGGTCGCTGGGCGCTCCGCCGCCTGCTGGCGCCGCCGGCGGCGCAGCGGCGCCGCTGCGCACGCGAGCGACAGACCGGCGAGCGAGAGTGCTGCCGGCGGCGACGCCATGGCGTTGCCTGGGGGCCTGCCGGCCAGCAGGGAGCAGCAGGCGGCGGCGGCAGCGGGCGCGAGCGCGCGGGCGGCGTGAGCGCAGCAGCAGCAGCAGCGCGCGGCGCCCGGGCTCGCCCCGGCGCGGCGGCGCGGCGGCGGGCCTGCCAGCGGCGCTCGAGGCGCGCAGGCCCGGCGGCCCACGCCACACGCCCGCCACCCGCGCACCGCCGCAGCCCCCGCCGCCCGCAGCGGGCGCTGCGAGGCGCGGCCCGCCGCTGCCCTCTCCGCCCGCGCGCTGCTGGGCTCGCCTGACGCTGCGGTGGACGGGTCGGTCCGGCCGTCAGGCACCCGCAGGTCCGCACTTCACCTGGCCAGGGGCGCGCCGCGGGCGCGGGCGGGCGCTGGGCGGCGGCGGCGCGTGTGCGTACGGGGGAGCTGTGGGCCGCGGCGGCCGGCGCTCGTGTGCGTGTGTGGCAGGGGGGCGCTGAGGGCGGCGGCTGTGGGCGGCGGGACGGCGCGCGCGGGGGCCTCCTCGGCGGCGGCGCGGGCAGCCGGCCGGGCGGCGCCTGCGCCCTGGGCCCTGCACCGCCGCTGCTGGGCGCGGCCGCGACGGGGCGCTGCCCTGGGACCGGGGGCACGGGCGCGCCGCGTCCCAGTGCGCACCCTCGGGGGCCAGTTACGAGCATGACGGCAGCCTGTGCCTCCGCTCTCACCCCGCTGGCAACAGCCAGCGCAGGCTGGGCAGCGCGCGCAGCGCAGGCGCCGCCTCCAGCACCACGCCCTGGGCCAGGATGGCGGCTGGATGGAACGGCAGCGCCGCCATGGCCAGCGGCAGGACGAGTGCGACGCCCGCCACCGCGGCGCCCGTGGCAGCGCCGCCGAGCGGCCGCACCGCAAGCGCGAGCTGCGCGCCGAGCCACGCGAGCCATAGCGCCAGCCATGGCAGCCACGCGCCGCCCAGGCAGTGCACCACGTGCGCGCCGGCGAACGAGCACACCACGCCCCGAAACACCAGCACGTCCAGCTGCCACGCCCTGCTCGGGCCGCCGCCGCGCGCGCGCCGCGCTCCCGTCCGCCCGCCAGCAGGCCCCGCCAGCTGCCGCGGAGCAGCGCGTACAGCACCGCCAGACCAGCAGCGAACAGCCCTGCACACGCGGCGGCGGCGGCGGGCAGACAGATGAGTGCAGCTTGCTCCCTGTGCTGCCGCCAGATGAGAGCGCCGCAGGCAGGCGCCGCGCCTCACCGAGCTGCTGCGCGCAGCAGCTGGCGTAGTCCCAGGCGCGCACGAGGCCGCCAGTGCCGGTGAGGCGCTGCTGCCAGCTGCTGCGCGGCTGCACCAGTTGCGCCCTGCACAGCTGCGGGGCGGCGGCGGCGGCGGGGCCGCGGTGTCGCGTGCACACGACGGCGCCGCGCGAGCGCGCCTGGCCGCACCCCCCCCCCCCTCCCCACACCGCCCACGCGCACCACGTGCACCTCCCACAGCCGCCCCACGCGCAGCGCCGTTGCGGCCAAGCCCAGGATCTGCAGCCCCAGGCCCAGCTGCGCCGCGCGCTCGCCCAGCGCCTGCTGCGCCGCGTGCGCCCCGGCGCGCTGCGCGGCGGCCGCCCAGCCCAGCGCCGTGTCGAGCCGCGTGACCAGCGCCTCCACGCCGCCGTGCAGGCGCGCCACGACGCCCACCATGCTGCCGGCCACCTGCGACGCGCCCTCCAGCGCAGCCGACAGGCGCGACAGCACCCTGCGCACGGCGGCGGGGGCGGGGCCGGCGTCGGGGGCAGCCGGCGGAGCGCCGGGCGCGCGGCGCGCTTCGCTGTGCTGCGCTGCGCTGCGCTGCGCAGGCCGCGCCCCTCCCGACCTGAGCGCAGGCACCACGAGCGCGTGCAGCGCGTCCGGCTGCGCCGTGATGACCACCTGCACAGGCCGCGCCTGCGACGACGGCGGGCCCGGCACCGCCTGGCCGGGCCACTGCTGCGCCGCCTGCAGCGCCAGCGCCAGCTGCGGCGGCTGCTGCTCATCCTCCTCCCACTCGTCCTGCTGCCCCGTGGCCCGGCGCCACGCCTCGCCAGCCCTGGCGCCCGGGCGGCTGCCCCAGCCGTGCCGCGCCTGCTGCACCGCGACGCCGCCGCGCCGGCGCCGCAGCAGCAGCCGCTCGGGGCGCGCCTTGCGCGGCCGGTGGTCGGGCGCGTCGCCTCGCAGGGCGCTGCTGGCGGGGCCCTCGGAGCCGCCGCCACAGCGCTCGGGCGCCGGAGCGCCGTCGTCGCGCGCGGCCTTTGCCGCTGCTGCGGCCGGCGCCGGCTCCGCCCGCTCGCCGCCCCCCGCCGTCGCCGGCTGCGGCAGCGCGGGCGCGCCGGCGGCGGCGCCTGCCACCACAGCCGGCCCCGCGCCGTGCCGCCGCGCCGCGCTGGCCAGCCAGCCCGCGGCAAAGACGGCGAGGTGCGTGAGCAGCGCCGCGCCGGCGCCCCAGTGCTGCTGCCGCGCCGGCTGCTGCTGCTGCTGCTGCCGCTGCTGCTGCTCGTCCGGCTGCTGCTGCTGCGCCTGCTGCTGCTGCTGCTCCAGCCGCTGCTCCAGCCGCTGCTGCTCCGCCTGCTGCTCCCCTCCCCCCTCCACCTGGCAGCAAGCTCCCCCGGCCAGCGGTGCGGGCGCCGGCGCCGGCGCAGCGGGGTTGCACGTGTGCGCCGCTGCGCCGCCGGCCTCCCCGCCCTCCGCGCCTGCGCCCGGCGGCGCACCGCGGCCGCCGTGCCGCGCCAGCAGCAGGTCGCTGAGGTCGGTGTAGCGCGCCCGTGCCGCCGCGCGCGCGCCCTCCCAGCTGCGGCCGGCGCCGGCGCCCCCGCGCGGCGCTGCGCCGCAGCCCGGGCCGGAGCACCCCGCGCCGCGCGGCGCCGCGCCCCACGCAAGCAGGGCCAGGCCCAGCAGCAGCAGCCGCGGCAGGGCGCGCCCCGGGGCGCGCATGCTGCCCGCCCGCTCGCACGGGGCGGCTGTCGATCGACGACGGGACAGCACGGCGGCGGTCGGTGCGGCGCGGCGACTTGTCGCGGCGCCCTCTGTTTGGGAGAGGATCGAGGAGAGTGGTGCGTGGGCAACGGCGCGTCGCTGGGGCGGGGGCGGGGCTCAGAAAACGAACCCAAGCGACTCACGGCAGCGGCGTCGCTTTTTTGTGCCGCCCCCGCGCCGCCGCCGCCGCCCGCAGGGCCGCTCGCCTAGCCCGTGCACTTAGCGGACCGGCCCGGCCGTCGGGGGCAGCAGGTCCGCGCCCCGCCTGGCCAGCGGCGCCGCGGGCGAGGGGCGGGCGGCGGCGACCGGCGGCGGCAGTGCGTGCGGAGGTGTGGGGCCACAGCCGGCCGGATATCATGCTGGGATGCTGAGGGCGTGGCAGGGGTGCTGAGCGTCACGGCAGCTGTGGGCGGCAGCTGTGGGCGGCACCTGCGCCAGCAGCGGCGCAGAGCAGTGGGCGCCGCCCGGTGAGCTTGCGCCGCCGAGCTGAGCGTGTCACCTATCGGCATCGATCGGCTTGACACCACAGAGGGCAGGCGCGCTGGCTCCCACCACCACCGGCGGCGGCAGCAGCGCCGATGCCGGGGGCAGCGGAGCGCACACACGCGGCGAGGTTGCTGCCCGGCGGCAGGCCCCTAACGGGCGTGGCTGCTAGCACAGAGCAGCTCCGCCGAGGCGAGGGGCGCGACAGCGTCGCCGTGCTGCGATCGGTGTTCGCAGGGCGTCAGATGCGCAGTGATGACCCGGCGCCCGCGGACAGCAGGCGCCCACGCGCGGGCGCGCCAAGGCATCGATCTCCGCGTACTGGACGCTGTGCGTGCGTCGCAGGGGCGCGCAGCGCCGAGCGCCGCGCGCGAAAACGCGGCGACCGGCCGATGCGGCGCAGCGCGGCGTCCGGCGCGGGCTTCGTGCGCCGAAAAATGCATGGCGCCCCAAATGAAAACATTTGGAGCGCACGCCGTAGCTGTTGCGGCGGCAGCGAGGGAGGGGTCGTATTTGTCCGCAAAGGCGACCGCATGTTACGTCCGCTGCTGTTGCGCGGGCGAGCTCGAGGTGCTTCTCCTGACCGCTTCTCCGCAGCCCGCACTCGCACCCGGACCGGCACGCCCAGGCGCACGCTGCGCGCCGCGACCGCGTCGCAGTCGCCCCTCCAGCGGCCGCCCCGGTGAGCGGATGGTCCGGCGCCCGAGGGCGGCGGCTGCGCGGGCAGGCCATGCGGTCGTGGCCGGCGCGGGAGCTGCCCGCGCGCAGGCAGCGCGGCGCGCGGGCGTGGGCGGGCGCGCGACGCCAGGGCGGGCGCCCGGCGCCGCCTGAGCGCTGGGCCGCCCTGCAGCGCGGGGTCGGCCTGATCGCGGTCAGGGGGCGGCGTGTGCGGCAGTGCGGGCTCGGCAGCGCCGCGCCAGAAGCTGACGGCGCGAACTCGCCGCCCTGCCGGCCTCGCGTTCGTGCCGCCCCGCGCTGACCCGCCCGCGCGCTCCCCGACCGCAGGTCGCGCACGCCTGCCGCGTACGGGCCTCGCTGCGGCGCGAGCGAGCATGGCACCCGCCGCGCGGCTCGCGCTCGCCCTGGCGGCGGCGCTGCTGCCGCTGAGCGCGGTGGCGCAGAGCTGCAGCACCAACTGCGACCTGTACAAGCGCAACAATGGCTGCGTCACGTACGCCTGCAGCTGCGACGCAAATGGCAACTACAACCTGCGCTGGAAGCTCACGGCAAGCCTGCGATGGCGGGGGCGACGAGGGCCTGGCTGCACGCGCGCGGGCACGACGACCCACCGTGCCCGCCCCCGCCCGCGCGCGCGCAGGGCACCGGCACCGGCTGCAAGTCGTCCATCTCGTGGGCCTGCTGCAACCAGGGCGTCGCGGGCTTTCAGCCGGCCATCAACAACCGCTGCACGAATGCCAAGTGCGACACCGGCTCCGCGTCCAACAACTACTGCGACAGCGTGTCGGGCATGAACTACACCATCCCTGCCGGCAGCAACCGCGCCATCTGGTACCTCCACGACGGCCAGTTTGACGGCAACGTGGAATGGCCCTACCAAGGTGCGCGCGCGGGCACGCCACGTGCGCTGGAGCCGCACCGCGCCGTGCCACGCCGAGCCCCCGGCTGTCCCCGCGTGCGCAGGCAACTCCAACGCGCCGTGCGGCGGCGGCTCCGGCGGCGCCAAATGCCAGTCCAACGTGTGTGAGCTGCGGGTGAAGCTGCAGGGCGGCGACGGCACCGCCAAGTGCCCGCCCTGCGACGGCAGCAACCCGGCCCCGCCGCCCACACCCGCGGTGAGCGCCGCGCCCGGCGGCGTGGCCGGCCAGCGCCGCGCCCGCCGCGCGCGGCGCCGACGCCGCGCCGGCCCTGCTCACCGCTGGGCGCGCTGCTGCCACGCCACGCCGCGCGCGCGCGCAGAAGTGTAGCACGTACTCGTGCACCGCCGGCACCCGCATCGACGGCAACATCGACTGCGACGCCAGCGGCTGCACCAACGCAAAGTGCTGCCAGGGCACCACGCCTCCCACGGCACGTGGCTGCGGCGCCGGCCGCCGCGCGCGCGCGCGCGGGCGCCGGCAGGCCGCACGGCGCTGCGCCGCTGCCGCCGCGGCCGCCTGCCTGCGCGCTGGCGGCCGCGCCCTGCTCACCGCCGGGCGCGCTGCCGTGCCGCCTCGCTCGCGCAGACGTGCACGACTGGGTTTGCCTGCATTGACCCCCGCAAGCCCAAGGCCGGCACCGTTGAGTGCCCCACCGGCACCTGCACCGACGCCATCTGCTGCGAGGGCCCGCCCCCGGTGAGCGCGCGCCGACGCGGCGGTGACGAGATCCGCGCTGCGGCGCAGCGCCACGCCTCTGCCCGCCGCACGGGCCCTGCTTGTCACCAGCGGGGGCGGCACGCTGCCTGCCGCGCCGCGCGCAGACGTGCGCCTCGTACGTGTGCCCCAGTGGCTTCTCCAAGAAGACGACCCCCACCGCGTGCGCGGCCGGCGGCTGCCTGTCCAGCAACTGCTGCGAGGCAACCACTCCCGGCGGCACCACTCCCACGGTGGGCTGGCGGGGTGGTCGCGGGGGCACGGGCACGGGGGAGGGGGGCGTCGGACACCGCAGCTTGGCGGCGGGGGCGATGGCGCCACCACCGCTGCCCGCGTGCCGGCGGCTGCGCAGCTGCGCGGACACGCTGCTGCGCGAGCACGCCGCGCGGGCCGCGGCCTGCTGACCGCTGCGCGCGCGGCTGCCCCGCCCTCGCGCGCAGACGTGCGGGACGGACTCGCCGTCGTCGTACAGCTGCATTGCGCCCCGCACGCTCAAGGTCGGCGCCTTTGAGTGCGGCGCCAGCAGCAGCGCCTGCACTGACGCCCTCTGCTGCGAGGGCTCAACCCCTCCGGTGAGCGCGCGCCGGCGTGGGCGCGACCGAGCCGTGCAGCACGCGCTTCGTCGTCGCAGCGCAGCCCCTGGCCGCCGGACGCGCCCAGCTGCTCACCAGCGGGGGCGTGCTGCCTGCTGCACCGCGCGCAGACGTGCGCCTCGTACACGTGCCCGGGCGGCTCCTCCAACGCGGCGACCCCTTCCCCGTGCGCGGCCAGCGGCTGCGTGTTTGACAACTGCTGCAACCTGACCCCCGCCTCCGTGGTGAGTGGGCCGGGCGCGGCAACAGAGGCCTCAACCTTGCATCAGCCGCGCGCATGCTGCGCCCCGTCCCGCGCGTGCAGCGCCCTGTCGGCCCGCGCTTGCTGTCGCACGGCCACCTTCCTCACCGCTCGGCGCTCTGCCCCCCCCCCCTTTCCCTCCCCCGTGCGCAGCTGACGTGCGACACCTACCCCTGCGCCCCTGGCACGGGCACCAACCGGGGCAGCAGCGTCACCTGCGCCCCCGGCGGCTGCGACGGCACGACCTGCTGCGACCCCGCCGCCGCCCCTCCCCCTCCCCCCAAGGTGCGTGGCTGCAGCGCTGGCCGACGGACGGCGGCGCGTGCAGGCTGCTGATCTGTGTGGCCGCGAGCCGCGGCGCGATGTATGCAGCCGCGCGGGCAGCGCCACCCCCGCCGCCGCGCGGCCGCCCAACTCGACGCTGCGCGCGCCGCTGCCGCCCCGGCGTGTGCGCAGCTGACGTGCGCCAACTACACGTGCGGCCCCAACGACGGCAACAGCAAGGGCAGCGGCGTCCCCTGCGCCGACGCCGGCTGCACCGCCTCTGACTGCTGCACCGGCGCTCCCGCTCCCAAGGTGTGTGGCTGGAGCGCTGGCTGCTGATCTGTGGCGGCAAGCCGCGGCGTGGCGCAGCCACGCGGGCAGTGCCTCCCCCGTCCCGCCGCGGGGCCGCCCGGCTCGACGCTGTGCGCGCCGCTGCCGCCCCCATGTGTCCGCAGACGTGCGGCACGTACACCTGCACCTCGGGCGCGAGCAAGGGCCCCAACGTCCCCTGCTCCGGCAGCAGCTGCACCGCCTCGGAGTGCTGCGACCCTGCCATCCCCATCACGGTGCGCGGCGGCGGCGCTGGCGCAGCGCACATGCCGGCGCGCATCGCAGGCCGGGCAGCCGCGTGATGCGGCTGCGCCCCCTTCACCGCACCTCTTGCGCCGCCGCGCGGCCGCCGTGGTTCACCGCCGCGTCCGCCCGCCGCCGCCGCCGCCCGGCGCCGGGCGCAGACGTGCGACGCCGCCAACTACGTCTGCCCTGACGGCTACCAGCGCAAGGCTGGCAACATCACGTGCCCCGGCACGTGCGGCAACGGGCTCTGCTGCGAGCTCATCATCCCTCCCCCGGTGCGCGGCTGCACAGCTGTGGCCGGCGCGCGGCGCCAGGCACCGCCGGCGCGCGGCCGCGGCCAGCGCCCGCCCCGCCGCCGCGTCGCGCGTGCGCTGCCGGCTGCTCACCGCCGGGCGCGCTGGTGCACCCTGCCCCTCGCGCGCGCGCAGAAGTGCGACACATACACTTGCACTCCCCCCGGCTCCAGCCCCAAGCCCAGCCCCAGCACGCGCTCGTGCAGCACCGGCGTCTGTGACTTTGACACCTGCTGCGCGTTCAACCCCCCCACGGTGAGAGAGAGAGAAAAGGCGCATGGGCCGGGGCGCGGCACGCGCTCGCCCGCGCGTGCGCGCGGCCACGCGCCCCGCCGCGCCCTTGTTCACCCGCTTGCCCCGCTCCGCCGCTGCCGCTCCGCGCGCGCTCCGCAGTTCTGCTCCGCCGCGGTCGGCTGCAGCGGCGCGACGCCGACGCTCCGCGACGGCACGCAGTGCGAGCCCGCCGGCTGCACCAAGTCGACGTGCTGCGGCGCCGCCGCCATCCTGCCGACGTCGCTGCCCACGTGCGGCGACTACTACGGCGTGACTTACCCGCTCTGCCCCTCCGGCAGCGCGTACAACCCCGCCGCCGCCGACATGGTCGCCGACAGCCCTAGCACCTGCTGCTCGCCCACGTGCGGCAACTTCCAGGCGTCCATCGCCCCGGTGCGCTACCCCTGCGACGCCCTGTCCGACTACACCGGCCCGGACAGCAAGACCAGCCCCTCGGCGGACGCGTGCTGCACGCCCAAGCCCAAGCTGCCGCCGGCGGTCGCGACGAACGACGTGCGCATCACCAAGACCGGCCCGTCCGTGCCGGTCAACGTGAGCTCCTTGCTTGACTTTACGTTCACGGTCGAGGTGGTCAGCAGCGGCGCCGGCGGCGTGCCGAGCGTCGACTTCAGCGACACCCTGCCCGACGGCTTTGTCTTCTCTGACGTCCCCCCCGCCCAGGGTGCGCGCGCGGCGCGGCGGGGGTGCCTCGGGCGCCACGCCGCGCGCGGCCGCGGCGTGGCGCGGGCGCCCGCGCGGCGCGCCCACGCCCGCCCCGCCGCGCCGCCGCCGCCGCGCCGCAGGCTGCACGTACACCGGCCCTCGCTTCGTGGCCTGCACGCTGACCAACCTGGGGCCCAACAGCAAGACCACGTTCAATATCAACGTGCGCGCGGTGATGGCGGGCACCTGGCGCAACACGGCCGTCGTGCTCGGCGATGACGAGCGCACCGGCGGCAACAACAAGGACAGCGCGGACGTGGTTGTGCTGGTGCGCCGCCGCCGCCGCCGCCGGCAGCGCGCGCCGCGCCGCGCCGTGGCGGCGGCCTGGCACCCGCCCTTCCTCGTCCGTCCGGTCTCCAGAGAAGCGCCCTGCCCTGACCGCCCTGCGGCCCCGGCGTCCCGCCCCGCACCGCGCCCGCGCGCAGGGCTCCTGCTGCAGCACGGTAGTTGGCCAGCCCGCGTGCACGTACGTGCGCGGCACGCAGCAGTGCCCCGACTCGTTCGTCCCTGACAAGGACTGCACCCAGGGCGCGTGCGCGGTGCTGTCGCAGCCCGGCGCGCCGCCGCCGCCCGACCGCCCGGCGACGTGCGCCGACACCGTGCCCGGGTCCGACCCGCCGATCAAGTTCGGCACCTGCCCCAAGTTCACGACCTACGACCCCTCCAAGGCCGGCGTGTCGCCGCCGAGCCCAGGCAACTGCTGCACCAAGACCTGCGGCAACTTCCTGGGCCTCGAGCCGCCGCTGCCGTTCCCCTGCAGCATCATCACCGACTACGACGCGACCAAGAACAGCGCCGGCAGCCCCAGCCAGGCGACCTGCTGCAAGGAGAAGACGCTGAGCCCCGAGTCGACCAACGACCTCAAGCTCACCAAGACCGGGCCCACCGCGCCGGTCAACGTGGGCGACGAGTTTGACTTTAACGTCAAGATCGAGATCCTCAGCTCCGCGCTCGAGGGCGTGGCCAACGTGCGCTTCAGCGACACCATGCCCGAGGGCTTTAAGTTTGCCGCCGCCGCGCCCGACGGTGCGCGCCGCCGCTGACTGCCGCTGACTGCCGCGCCCGCCGCAAACCGCTCCCGCGCCGCGCCGCCGCGCGCCGCGCCGTCGCGAGGGCCCGGTCGCTGACCGGCTGTCCCTGCGCCGCGTGCCGCCCGCGCGCGCGCCCAACCCCACACAGGCTGCAAGTACACCTCGGACCGCTCGATCGAGTGCAACTTTGGCACGCTGACCACGACGAAGGAGTTCAAGCTGCGCGTGCGCGCGATGCTCGCGGGCGTGTGGACCAACAACGCGGCCGTGTCGAGCGACAAGGAGGTGCCCGACAGCAACAACGAGGACGGTCACACCGTCCTCATCCTGGTGCGCCGCGCCGCGCCGCGTTCCCCGCTGCGCCGCCCTCGCCGCCGCGCCGCTCTCCCTGCCGCCGCGCCCGCCGCCGCGGCGCGTGGCCCCCGCCGCTGGCTCACCCGCGCCCCGCCCGCCGCCCGCGCCCCGCCCGCCGCCCGCGCCGCGCCGCGCCGCTCGCCAGGGCGCGTGCTGCGACGCGAGCCTGGGCCAGCCCTACTTCTGCTCCTTTTTGAACGCCAGCTCCTGCTTCGGCACATTCCTGAAGGACCGCCCCTGCAGCCTGGCGGCCTGCCCCTCGCTGCCCTTCCCCGGCGGGCCCGCGACCTGCGCCAACACCGCGCCGGGGAGCGGCGCGCTCGTCGCGTACAAGTGCAAGCGCGGCACCGTGCCCAAGCCCTCCCCCGGCAGCGCGGCGCCGAGCGACACCGCGTGCTGCCTGCCGACGTGCAGCAACACCGACGTCACGTCCACCAAGCCCAAGAAGTACGCCTGCGACGCCGGGCTGGAGGCAAGCGACAACCCGCTCGCGACGCCGCCCAACCGCGTCACCTGCTGCATCGACCCCGCCAACCCCAACGACGTCCCCGACGTCTCCATCGTCAAGACCACGCGCGGCCCCAAGAGCGTGCCCGTCGGCGGCAACCTTACCTTTGTCCTCACCGTGCGCGCCGTTTCGGGCCTCTCCGGCCCGGACAACGTCGCCGTCGTCGACGCGCTGCCGGTGGGCCTCGTCCCGCTGATCGTGGAGCCCGTCAGCCTCGGTGCGCCGCGCCCGCGCCGCGCCCGCGGCGCCCGCGGCGCCCCCTTGGCCTGCGCCGCGCGCGCCGCGCCGCGCCGCGCCGCCCGCGCCGACCTGCCCCCGCGCCGCCGCCCGCGCCGCCGCCCGCCAGGCTGCACCATCTCCGGCCAGGAGGTGCTGTGCAACATCAAGCACATGGACTACGGCGAGGAGGTGGTCATCACCATCACCGCCGCCGCGCGGCAGGCCGGTGACTTTGTCAACACCGCGGTCGTCAAGCTGCCCGACGACAGCGACCCGAACAACGACAACGGCAAGACGCCCGTCACCGTCACGGGCGCCTGCTGCGTCGGCGCGCGCGCGCGCGCCACGACGCGCGCCGCGTGCGGCCGCGCCGGGGGCGTGTTCTTTGCCGACAAGGGCGTGCGCCAGGTGGTCTGCCGCCAGGCCACGGGCTCCTGCTGCATGGCCGACGGCAGCTGCAGCCTCGTACCGTCCAGCGCGTGCGCGACCATGAACGGCACGTGGTCCGCGGGCGGCAGCTGCACCTTCGTCAGCTGCCCCCAGCCCCGGGGCGCGTGCTGCCGCACCTCCAGCGGCACCTGCGACCAGACCGTCAAGGTGCAGTGCCTGGGCGTCTGGACGCAGGGCGCCGCGTGCAGCGACGCGATCTGCAACCCGGTGAGCGCGCGCGCCGCGCGGGGCCACGTGCACGGCCGCCCGGCGGCGCGGGGGGCACCGGCGCGCGGAACCGCCACCACGCTGCCGCCCACCCGCGCGCGCGCCCGACGCCGCCGGCCCGCCGCCTGCCGCCCGCCGCAGGTGTGCGGCGCGCCGTTTGCGGCCTGCGAGCCCGGCGTGCCGGACAAGGGGTGCTGCGCCGGCAGCACCTGCAAGCCCGTGGCCCAGGCTTACAAGAAGTGCCCCGTCACGCACACGTGCCAGCCGGACACGCAGTGCGCCGCGGAGGGCCAGTTGTGCGCATGCAAGGGCGGCGCCGCGTGCTGCGCGGGGCTGCAGTGCAGCTACAACTGGTACACCAAGCAGGGCACCTGCCAGCCGCCCAAGACCAGCTGCAGCTCCTCGGGCGCCTCGTGCAGCAGCGACAAGGACTGCTGCCGCGGCCACCACTGCAGCGGCGGCAAGTCCAAGCCGCTGGAGCAGGGCGACTGCAGCAAGTCCTGCGGCACCGACTCGGCGTGCGAGCGCAAGCGCAAGTGGTGCTGCGCCGCGCTCAAGCGCGCCGTCAAGGCGACCTCGTCGGAGAAGCTCGCCTGAGCTGAGGCGCCTCGCGCGCTCGGGGATGAGGGTTAAGGGAAATAAGCAGAGGCGCGGGGGCGGCAGCAGCAGCAGTGCTCTGCGCTGACCGCCCCGCCCCGCGCGGCGCCGGTGGAGCGGCGAGGGGACAATGGGGCGCGGCGCCCGCGGGCGCGCGACGCGCCACCAGCGCGGCATGACTGCACACGAATGAGGCTCGAGGGGACGGGACGGGGCAGGGCTCCCATGCTGGCTCGCTCGGCTTTTGGAGCCGCGGCGCGCCCACGCGTGCGGGATGCACGCTGCACGGCAGGAGCGGGCGGCGTTGCGCCAACGGCACGCGCCCTCGCCCGCCCTTGGCGGCCGGGCGTCACTGGTGAATGTCTGCCACGTGCGTTGCGACGCAACGCACTGCGGGGGTGCGCACACAACTTTGCGCAATTTAAAGCAAGAAAGCAGCACGTCGGGGAGTGCGGCCTGCGGGCCGGGCGTTTGCGGCTCTGCCGGGCGCGCGGCACAGCCGGAACAGTGTGGGCGGACAGGCCGGCGTTGTCTTGGCGACCGCGGGGCTGGCCTGCGCGCCACCTGCGTCGCCTCGGGCTGGCAGGCCTGGCGGCGGTGCACGGCCAACACATACACTGCATTCGGGCCGGCGGTTCAGACGGGCATCGGCCCGTGGTGTGCCCGGCGTGGCTGCGAGTGCTGGCCTGGCCTGTTGCTGGCTGTTGCAGGCTGCGCCAGGACAAGTGTTGCCTGACACAACATAACACACACACACAAAACACCCCAACCAACGCATGACGTGGCGGTGGGGTTGGGGTTTGCAGCGGCGCGGCCGCTGCGGGCTGGACGTGTCCTAAACCCTGCCTAAACCTTGCCTGGCTGCTCGTGTTGCCCTGCAGTACGGCTGCTCGTGCGGCTGCTGCTTGCTTGTGCAGCTGGCAGCGTGCAGCCGAGCGGGTGCGTGCGGTCGCGGCGCGCCGGCCAACATAACGTTTTGTTCTGCGCTCACGGCGACGCGTGCAACAACGCGGCCAGCGCAGGAGAGGGGGCGTAGGGGTTGTTTACCGGTCTGCGGCTGCTGCGTGCAGGCGGGGCCGGCTTGCCGGCCACCTCGCGCGCACTGCTGCAGGCTGGCTGGCGCATGCAGAGTGGAGGTGCGCCGCCACTCCACAACCGGGGTGGAGGCTGGCTGGCTGGCGCACGCAGAGTAGGGGTGCGCCTCCAAACCACATGAGGCGGCGGGTCTTTCGTGTCTGGGGGCAGGGGGCAGACTGCTGCTTCGGTCGCGTCACTGTTGCTGTTGCTGTTGCTCTCTCAACAAGGGGGAGGCGGGTCGTTGGCGCGGCTGCTGGCGTGGGGCCTTCTGGCTCACGCGGCGCCGCCCACTTGCCGGCCCATCGGGGCTGGCTGGCTGCGGTCAGCTCCCAAGGGCACGAGCGATGATACGTGTGTGCGCCATTGATTGATCACCACGCCACCCGCACCAAAGCATGCCAAGCGCGCAACACCTCAACAACTCGCGCCGGCCCCGCGCTGCCACGCGGCCCCGCCACGTGTGCACTGTGCGGGCGCCTCGCTGCGTCGCATGCTGCCCACCAATAACGGCGTAACGTTTGCTTAGCTCTATGACCGCGGCGCTCGCATGGCGCCGCTCTGTGTAACACTGCGGGGGAATACACAGCGATTACAGCCGCCGCGCCGCGCCCTAGGGCGCCCGCAGGACCTGCTCCGCCGCATACTGGTGCAGCTCGCCGTGCAGCGCCTGCCACTGCTGCGCAACCTGCCGCGCCTCATGCAGCTGCTGCCGCAGCTGCTCCACGGTGCGCTGCAGCTGCGCCGCGTCCGCCTCGTCGCCGGCGCCCGTGCCCTCCAGCTGCAGCGGCGCCGCGAGCGCGTCGCCCCCGCCGCCGCCCCCGCCGCCCGCGGCCGCCTGCCGCAGCGCGTCCAGCGGGCTGGCAGCGTCCGGCAGCAGCCCCGCCTCAGCGGAGATGCCCGCCGCGCCGCTGCCCAGCAGCGCGCCGGTGAGCACCACCGGCGGACCCTCCCACGGCTTGACGGCGGCGCCGGCGGCGCCCACAAACTTGGCAAACGGCGCCAGCGGCGTCATGCGCTTGGGGCCCTGCCGCCCCCCGAGCCGGCGTGGTGCTGGCCGGCCAGGTGTGCCGGCCACGCCACGAGCAGCGCCGCGCTGACCGGCAGGCGCGCAGGGCTGGGGATGGTGCGTAGGCACTGCCGGCTGCGCAGGTCCCACACCCGCGCGCTGCCGTCCTCGCTGCCTGCGACGCGCGCGCGCCGGCGGCGGAGGCGGCGCGGGCAGGTGGGCGCGGCGCGCCGGGGCGCGGCCGTGCGGGGCGGCGAGCGGCGGGGCGGCGGGCGGCCCCTCACCCGACACCAGCTGCTCGCCGTCGGGTGTGATGGCCAGGCTGCTGATGGCCTTGGTGTGTCCCTCGTAGCAGCAGCTGCCCGGGCCGCCCAGCACGCCGGCGGGCCCGCGGCCGCTGCTGCCAGCCGCCGCTGCGGCCGGCGCCGCGCCGCCCGCCGGCGGCTGCCCCGTGAGCGAGGCCTCCCAGATGCTTCCGTCGGCGCAGCCCGCCAGCAGCACGTGCTCCCCCGCGTCCAGCGCCACCGCCGTCACGGCCGCTGGCAGCGCGACACTGCGCAGCAGCTGCCCCGTCGCCAGCGCCCACAGCTTCACGGTGCGGTCGAGCGACGCCGTCGCCAGGAGCGCGCTGCCCTCGCCGGCGCCGACGTGCAGCGCCGTCACAGGCAGCGTGTGCTCCGACCTGCACGGCGGCCGGCGGCGGCGGCGGCGCAGGCTCGGCACCCCTGCAGGACCGCCACGGGTGTGCGCACGGCGGCAGCGGGCCCGGCCCGCGCCGCGGGGGCCGCGGCCCGCCCGCGCCGCTCACCACGTGTGCAGCGGCGCCACGCGCGCCGCGCCCGCGGCCGCCGCCGCCGCCGCGCCGGGGGCGCCGCGGAGCTCGTCCAGCAGCTCGGCGAGCAGCCACGCGCACACGAGCGTGTCGTCGCCGCCGCTGACGAGGACGCCGCCGGCGTCGTCAAAGCGCAGCGCGCTCACCGCCTTGTAGTGCGCCGGCCAGCTGCGCAGCAGCCGCCCCGTGGCCGCCTCCCAGACGTACAGCGCGCCGCTCGCGCCGCCGGCCGCGACGTAGCCGCCGTCGGGGCTGCCCGCGAGCGCGGTGACCGGCTCCTGCGTGAAGCAGCGCTGCAGCACCTGGTCCTGCGCGGCGCAACGGGGCGGCGCGAGGCGGCGGCGGGCCGGCTGGGCGCGCCGGGGGCGCGCCGGCCGGGGGCGCGCCGGCGCCGCCGCCGCCGCCGCGCTGGCCCGCTTCCTCGCGCGGTGCTGCGTGCGCTGCGCGCGGCGCGCCTTGTGCCAGGCCCAGACGTGGATCGCGTCCTTGCCGCTCTGCGCCGCCATCACGTAGTCGCTGCCCAGCAGGCTCAGTCGCCCCCGCCCGCTCGCGTTGCCCTTGTACTGCCCGAGCTGCGTCGCCGTGGCCAGGTCCCTGGGGCGCATCGCCGGCGCGGCGCGCGGCAGCAGGGTGCGTGGGCGCCGCCGCGTCGGCGGCGCGCTGCATGCGCGGGCGCGCAAGGCGGGGGTCGCTCCGCACCATGCGGTGATGCTGGACTCGCTGGCGCAGGCCAGGAGCACCACCTGCTGCTGCGCCGCCATGGCCGCCGGCGGCTGCCGGCGCTGCTGCCGGCGCCGGCGCGGCGGCTGCGCGTGCGGTCGTGCGCGGGCGCGGTCGTGCGGCGCGGCCCCGCCGCGACGCGAGGCGGGAGCCGGGAGCGCGTGGGCGCGCGGCGGCGGTGGGAGCAGCAGCGGCGGCGTCGGCGGCGGCGACGGCAGCGATACGGCGGAAGTGGCGCACGCTCAGAGGGAGCGCAGGCGTGATAAGGTGAGCACGGCGTAGCGCCTGGCAGCGACTGGGCCGGCTGCGCCGCCGCGGTGCAGTCGACTGAAGCGCAGCGCCCGCACGACGGCGCGCGCGAACAGCTGCCGACTGATCCGGCGCGCACGCGGGACGCCGCAGCGCGCTTGCCAGAGCTCGCCCGGTGCCCGCCGCACCAGCACGCGGCGGCCGCGAGAGCAGCAGCAGCAGCCCGCGCCGCACACCCTCGCCGGGCACGATGCCGCCGCCGGTGGCGGCCGCCCGTGTCTGCGCCCCCCTACGGACCCCCCCTGCGCGCCGCGCGTGAGCACGGCCAGCAGCGGCTTGCCGGCGGCGAGCAGCGGCGGCCGCCGACGGTGCTGCCTGCGCGATGCTCGCGCGCGTCGCTGCCCTGGCGGCGCTCGGAGGCTTCCTGTTCGGGTGCGCCCTGCGGTCAGGCCGCGTGGGAGGAGCAGCAGCGCCGCCCGTCGCCGGCGCGCCCCACCCGCAACCGCCGCGCCGCCTGCTGCCGACGCGCCGCACACGCAACCACCGCGCCGCGCCGCCCGCCGCAGCTACGACCTGGGCTTGATCGGCGGCGCGCTGCTGGGCGCGTCGCAGGCGCTCGGCATCACGTCCAACGCGGCCAAGGAGGCCATCGTGGGCGCCGCCAAGCTCGGCGCCGTCCCTGGCTGCTTCCTGGGTGGACTCCTCATGCTGAGATACGGGCGGCGCCCCGCCATCGCGGCGCAGGCCGCCTTCTTTGTCGCCGGGCCGCTCCTCATGGCGGCCGCGGCGGGGCCGGGGTGCGCGGCGCGGCCAGCGGCGGCCGGCGGCAGGCGGCGGCGCGTTTACGGGCGGGGGCGGGCTGCGCAGCGCGGCCAGCGGCCGGCGGCGGCGCGGCCGCTCGCCGCCCGCTCAGCGCCCGCCACCCGGCCGCCGGCGGGGCCTCCCCGCGCGCAGCGCGCTGATCGCGGGTCGGCTGCTGGTCGGCGTCGGCATCGGCGCGTCGGCGATCGTGGTGCCCGCGTACCTCGCTGAGATCGCGCCCGCCGCCAAGCGCGGCGCCGTGGTCCAGACTTACGAGGTGCGGCGCGCCGCGGCGCGCTGCGACGTGTGGCGCCGGGCTGGCTGGCGGCGGGCGCGTCCAGGAGGGGGGTCCGCCGCGAGCGCGCGTCCGCGCCGCGCGCGCGCAGGTCATGCTGACGCTGGGCATGCTGAGCGCGGGCGTGGTGGACTGGGCGCTCATGTCCGCGGTGGGGCCGAGCGCGTGGCGCTGGATGGTCGGCCTGCCGGCGGCGCCGGGCGCGGCGCTGCTGGCGTCGCTGGCGGTGCTGCCCGAGAGCCCGCGCTGGCTGGTGCTGCGGGGGCAGCTCGACCTTGCGCTCTCCACGCTGCACAGCATCGTCGCCAGCAGCGGCGGCGGCGGCGGCGGCGGCGGCGGCGGCGACGCCGACAGCCAGGTGGGGTGCGCGGCGGGCGCGTGTGGGGCGCGCGCCGCGCGGCGTGCGACCGACGCGCGTGCGGCCGCCGCTGGGCCGCGCTCGCAGGTGCTGGCCAGGGCTGAGGATGAGCTGCTGCTGCTCTGGTCCAGCGTGCAGAAGGAGCAGGCGGCCGGGCTGAGCCTGCGCCAGCAGGCCGCGGTCGCCGCCAACGGCGGGGCCGCCAACGGTGCGGCGCACGAGCACGCGCCGGCCGACGGCGCCGCGCAGGCACCCGCCGGCGTCTTCACGGTTGGCGACGAGGCCGACGACGGCGAGGAGGGCGGCGCGGGGCCCGGGCAGGCGGTGCAGCAGCACCCGCAGCAGCAGGCGCAGCTGCAGCCGCAGCAGGAGCAGCATGAGTGGACTGACGGCCAGGAGGAGCAGCTGCTGAGCGGCGGCGCGCCGCGCAGCGCGCAGGCCCCGGGCGGCGGCGCGGGCGGCGGCCTGTCGGCGTGGGTGCGCGGCTGGCTGCGGGCGCCGCGCGGCGCGCGGCGCCCCGGGGCGGGGCCGCCGCTGCACGAGGAGGTCGAGCCGGGGCAGGAGCCGAGCCTGTGGGCAGCAGCGGTGGGCATGGCGGGGGACGTGATCGCCGTGGCGCGCGGCCCCGAGCGCAAGGCGTTTGGCATCGCCGCCGCGCTCGCGATCTTTGATCAGGTGACCCGCGGCGGCGGCGGCGGCGCCGCTCGGGGGGCGAGGGGCGCGCGCGCCGCCGAGGCGCGCGCCGGCGCTGGTCAGACCTGCCCGCGCGCGCGCCCGCGCCGCCCGGGCCCGCGGCAGGCCACGGCCAGCACTGCCGTCATCAACTACGCGCCCGAGGTGGTGTCGACGCTGCTGGGCGTCGAGCAGTCCGGCGCGGTGCTCTACCCCTCCGCCATCGGCCTCGCCAAGGCGCTCGGCGTGCTCGCCGCGCTGGCGCTCGTGGACCGGCTCGGCCGCCGCCCGCTGCTCATCTGGGGCGGCGCGGGCGCGGGGTGGCGCTCGCGGGCGCGGCCGTCGCGCTCGCGGGCGGCAGCGTGGCCGCCTTCCTCGCCTTCCTCGCGCTCTTCATGCTCGCGTTCAGCGCCAGCTGGGCGGGGCTCTACTGGGTGCGCCCCCGCCGCCGCCCCCGCCGCGCGGGGGACGCGCGGCGCGGCGCGCGGGGGCGCGCGGCGCGCGGCGCGGGCGTTGCAAACGCGTGGCACGAGCTCTCGCGCCACGCGTGGCACGAGCTCTCGCGCCACGCGTTTGCAACGCCCGCGCCGCGCCGCGCGTTTGCAACGCCCGCCGCGCGCCGCACGCCGACGCCGCCTGCGCGCGCGCGCCGCCTGCGCGCGCGCCAGGTGGTGGTGTCTGAGCTGTTCAGCATGGCGGCCAAGGCCCCCGCGACGTCGGCGGCGACGGCGCTGCTCTTCCTCACCGGCGCGGCGGTCAACCTGATATTCCTCAGCCTCGTGGCCGCGCTGCGCTGGGGCGCGTTCCTGGGCTTTGCGGGCGTCGCGCTCGCGTCGGCGGCGTACGTCCACGCGGTGCTGCCCGAGACGCGCGGGCGGAGTCTGATGGATGTACAGGCCATGCTCAAGGCGGCGCCTGCGGCGCGCGGCGCCGGCGGCGCCGGCGGCGCCGGCGGCGCGGTGGGCGAGGCCGAGCGGCGCTGGCGCTGGGACTGGGGCCGCGCCGCGTCGCCCGGCGCGGCGGCCGCGGCGGCCGTCGCGGCCGCGCGGCGCGGCGGCGCCGGCGGCCGAGAAGGCGGAGGCGCCAACGCGTCCGGCGCGGCGGCGCGCCTGCTGCACCGGGGGCGCAGTGCGGACCTCGAGCACTCGCCCCCCTCGGCGGAGGCCTACTGGCAGCGCTGGCTGGAGCGGCAGACGGCCGCGGCCGCCGCGCCGGGCGTGGGGCTGCCGCTCGGCCTGGAGCTCGCGCGACCGGCGCGGCCGCCGCCTGAGCCCTGAGCCCTCTGGGTGCAGCGGCACGCCGCTGTAAACGCGCCCAGTTCGACTGTCGCCGCAGCGACCGATGGTGGCCGCCGCCGGACGTCGAGCGCGCGCCGAGCGCAGCGGGGCGACCGCCGGCGCTGCCGCCGTGCCGGGGCCGGCCGCGGAAGCAGCTGAGCACGCGCGGGTCGCTCAACGCGTGTCCCGACCAGTCCATTGAACCTTCTGTGCCCCGGCATCGACCTCTCGGGGCCCCGCTGCGCCGCAGCGGCCGGAGCTGCTAGCGGCGCCGCTGCTGCCGCCCGCCCGTGCTCGCCCTGCGGCGCGGCCCGCGGCCATGGCGGACCTCCTGGACGTGCTCGGCCTCCAGCGGCCTTCGGCGGACTGCGTGGCGTGCTTTGAGATCTACGACGTCGCCGCGCTCGACGGTGCGCGGCGCGGCCGCCGCTGCCGTCTCGCCGCCGCGCGCCGCGCAGGGCTCACGCCGCCGCGCCGCGCCGCGCCGCCCCCGGGCAGGCGGCTCGGAGGCCACCCTGGACGCCCTGGCCGCGCGCTGCACGGCGCTGCTGGAGCCGCACCTCGCCGGCTACGTCTGGCAGCACGAGCCGCCGCGCCTGCAATCGAGCCTGCGCGCGCCGCCGCCGTGGGCGCTCAAGCAGCGCGGTGAGGGCTCTCACGCCGCCCCTCTCGCCCGTGTCCGTCCGGCGCGCGGCGCCCAGCCCCCGCCGCGGGCGCGCGCCTGCGCCCGCGCGCCGGCGCACATTGCCGCCCCGCGCGGCTCGCAGGCAACGCCGCGGCGGCCGGCCGCGCTGCGCCGGCGGGGCCGCCGTGCGTGTGGGGCACCGTGCGGTACGACGGCAACGTGGAGGACGAGTGGTGGCTGGTGTGGCTGCTGCGCGACCTCACTGCGCGCGCGCCGGGCCTCGCCGCGCGCGTGTGGGACGATGACGGCGAGTTCCTGCTCATAGAGGTGAGTGAGCTCAGCCCCACTCGGCCGAGCGCCGAGCTGAGCCGAGCGCCGAGCCGGGCCGAGCGCCGCGGGCGCGGCCGGCGGCGCCGCCGGCGGGGCACGCGCCCGCGCGCCACCGTGGCCGCTGCATCGCGCCGCCGCCGCGTCGCGCCGCAGGCGGCGTACGCGCTGCCGCGCTGGCTCAAGCCGGAGGTGTCGGCGAACCGCGTGTGGCTGCGCGGCGGCGCGGTGCACGTCGTGCCGCCGCCCTCGCCCAAGGCGCCCAGCCTGCCCGCGTCGCCGGGCGTGGCCGACGCGCTCGCGCTGCTCGGCTTCGGCCAGCTCGCGACGCGCAGCGCGCGGTGCGGCGGGCGGCGGCGCTGCTGGGGCGGGGCAGGCGCAGCCGCGCCCGCCCCGCCGAGCCGCAGCGAGCCGCGCGACCCCACGGGCTCCCCGCTGCGGCACCGCCCGCTCCCCGCGCCCCGCAGCATCGACGCCGCCATCGAGGCGCGCCTCGCCGGCTACCCGGCGGCGGCGGTCGCGGCCGCGCGGCAGGCGACGACCGCGTGGCTACCGCGCCGCGCGGCGGCGCTGCTGCGCGCCGAGCCGCAGCTCGTGGCGGGCGCGGTGGGCGCCTTCATGACCCGGTGAGGCCCCATGGGGCCGCGCGCGGTGCGTGCTGGCCGGCGCGCGCCGGCCTCAACCCGTCCACGCCCGCGCCCGCGCGCCCGCCGCAGGACGCGGGAGGAGGCGCAGGCGGCCGCGCGCGGCGCGGCCTTCCCGCCGGCAGACATGACGACCGCGCTGGTGACGCTCAATCGCTGCATGTACGCGCAGCTGCTGCAGGCCGACTTTGCGCCGCCGCGCGCGTGGCCCGCGCCGCCGCGCGACTGGCTGCGCGGCGATGCGGCGCGGCAGGCCAAGGCCCTGGGCATGGGCGCCAAGCTGGCGGCAGGGCTGGAGATACAGTGTGCCCGCTTGGGCCTGGACGAGGCTGGGCCGCAGCAGCAGCAGCAGCAGCAGCAGCAGCAGCAGCAGCAGCAGCAGCAGCAGCAGCAGCAGCAGGAACAGCAGCAGGAACAGCAGGAGCGGCCAGGCGACGGCGGCGTGGCGCCGCCCTCGCCGGCGCAGCTGGCGTGCAACCCGGCGTGGCGCGAGTACGTGGCGCGCCTGCGGGCCTCGGGCTACTTTGCCGGCGAGCTGGAGGGCTCGGCGCGCCACCGCGAGCTCAGCGCCGCCGCGGCGGCGGCGTTCGTGGCGAGCCCGGCTTTCGCGGCCGGCGCGGCCGCGGCCGCGGCGCCGGCCGCCCGCCTGCGCGCGCTGCTCGCGGCCGTCGACGGCGGCGCGGCCGCGGCGGGCGGCGGGCGCGGCGCGGCAGCGCCGGGCCTGTCGCCGGCCGCGGCTGTGCTGGACGCGGACGACCTGCCTGAGGACGGCGACGCCTGGATGGCTGACACGGTCGCCGCGGCGCAGCAGCAGCTGGAGGCGCACGCGGCGCTCGCGGCGGCGCACGAGGCGCGCCGCGCGCAGCGCCGCGCCGGCGCTGGCGCCGACGGCGGCGGCGCAGCGGCGGCGGCGGCGGCGGCCGAGGTGGATGCGGAGGAGCTGGTCTCGGGCTTCCGGGGCTTTGTTGACCACGCGGCAGGCCCAGAGGGCGCAGAGGTGCCTGGCGCGGCACGGAGGGCCGGCGGCGGCGGCGGCGGCAAGGCGCACGACGCGCGGCGCAGCGGCGCCGCTGCTGCGCGCAGCGGCAGGGCTGGCGGCGGCGGCGGCGGCGGCGTCGAGCTGGACCCGCAGGCGTTCCTGCAAGAGTTGGGGGCCCTGCTGGGCGAGCCCGGCGCTGGCGGCGGCGGCCGCGGCCGGCCAGGCGCGGCGGCCGCCGGGCAGCGCGGCGCGCCGCCGGGCGGCGACGCGGTGCTAGCGCAGCTGCAGGCGCTGCAGGCGCAGCTCGCGGCGTGCCTGGCCGACGACGCGGACGGCGCCGCCGCGGCGGGCGCCGCGGCCGCGCTGCGCGGCGGTCGCGCCGGGCCGGCCGGCGGCGGGAGCGACGACGACTCTGACGACGAGGGCGCCTCCTCCTCTGAAGAGGGGTCCAGCTTCTACGGCTCGGACGACGGCGAGGCGTCGTTGGAAGAGGAGGGCCCCGGCGACGGCCCGGCGCAGCTGGACATGCCGCCGCCCGTGTCGGCCAGGACGCAGCAGCGGCAGGCGGCGGCGCCGCCGCAGGCGCAGCAGGCGCAGCAGTGGCAGTTGCCGCCCAGCTTCCAGGCGCAGCGGCTGCGCCAGGACGAGGCGTGGGAGGTGCGCACCGCCACCGACAGCGACGACGACGACGCGCTGTCGCTCGGCGGCGGCAGCGACGGCGGCTCTGGCAGCGATGGCGGCTCCGGCACCGACGGCGGCGCCGGCCGCGGCGGCCGCGGCTTTGTGGACGCGTACGCCGCGGCCCTGGAGGCGGAGCTCGCCGGCACGACGCTCGGCGCGACCTTCGAGCGCGCCGCGGCGCCGCCCGGCGGCGCGGGCGCGGGCGGCGCTCCCGGCGCGGGCGGCGCTGCGGGCGGCGCTGCCGGCGGCGGCGGTGGCCTCGCGCCGCTGGACGTTGACCTGAACCTCATACGGAGCCTCGTGTCCTCCTACACGGCGCAGGGCGGGCTGCCGGGGCCGGCGAGCAACCTGGCGGGCCTGCTGGGCGTCGCGCTGCCGACCGAGGTCGCGGAGGAGGAGTGAGCGGCGCCGCGGTTTGGGGCGCGCGCGTGTGACGCGGTCGACGATCGCTCCGCCCATGGGCGCCGCGGCTGACCGCCCCACACTGCAGCTGTCGCCGCGAGCCAGCCCCGCGCCCGCGCCGCCCTTCGCTGCCACAGCCGCCGCTGCTGCTGCCGCCGCACCAGCCGGCTCGCCGCAGCGAGGGTCGCGAGCCGCCGCCATGGCGCTCCTGGCCGCTGGCAGGGCGCTGTGCCAAGCCTGGGGCCCCGCAGCGCTCGGGGCGGCCGGCGCGGCCTGCGCGGTGCACGGCATCCGCGCCTTCTCCGCGGCCGCCGCGGGCACGCGCCTCTACGTGGGCAACCTCAACTTCGGGACCAAGGCGGAGCAGCTGGCGCGGCACTTCCAGGGCTTTGGTGCGCCCCGCGGCAGCGGCGGGCGGCGGCAGCAGCGGCGGCCACGGCGCGGCGCGCAGGCGCTCGGGCGGCGGCTGCAGCTGCTGGTGCAGCAGGAGGCGCAGGCGGGCGGTTGGGCAGCAGCAGCGAGGTGCTGCTGGGGCGGGGCGCGCGGCGGCGGCCTGAGCGCCGCCGCGCCGTCTCGCCTGCGCGCAGGCGAGGTCGCGGACGTGGTGATCCCGCTGGACAGCCTCGGCCGCTCCCGGGGCTACGCCTTCGTCGAGATGGCGAGCGCAGACGGTGGGCCGCGCGCGGCTGCCGGCGCCCGCCCGGCGGCGCTGCGGCCCGCACCGCCGCGCCGCGGCCCACGCCGCCGCGCCGCGGCCCACGCCGCCGCCGCCCTTCTGCGGCCGTAGGCGCGGCCGCGGCGACGAGCAGCCTCAACCAGACTGAGTTCATGGGGCGGCAGATCTTTGTGAACGAGGCCCGGCCGCGCGAGGACCGCGGCGACCGGCCTCGGCGGGCGCCGCGCGAGCGGCGGCCGCGCTATGACGGCGGCGGCGGCGAGCGCGGGCCGCGCGCCGACGGCGGCGGCGACCAGCTGTAGGGGGCGGCGCGGGCGGCGCGCGCCGGCGTTGTTTTTGTGGTCGGCGCTCATGCCGCGCCACCGTCGGGCGCTGCCCGGCGGCGCGGGTGGGTCGGAGCGGGGGCGGTGTGCCAGCGCCGGCCCTGTGCGGCGGCTGGGGCGCGAGCGTGGCGTGTGCCGGCCGTCCGCTGGCCCCCAGGCCAGCGCCCCGGATCGACTGCAACTGGTGCTTCCTCACACTCTCTCCCTCTCTCCCTCTCTCTCCAACCGCGCGACGGCCCCTCACCCGTTTGTGCCGTGGCGCGCCACCTCACCCTGCTCGCTGGCAGCTGCCCCCGGCGGCGCGCCCGCCGCCAGCGCCAGCCGCAACGACCTGCGCGTGCGGTGCGTGCCAGGCGCGGGGCCAGCTGCCGCAGCCGCTACCGCCCCCTGCTGCTGCTGCGGCTGCTGCTCCTCATCCTCCTCCTGCGACGGCTGCTGCACCACGGCCCGCCGCCGTGGCCGGGGCTCCTCTCCTGGCCTGCGCTGCGGCGCCAGCAGCTTGCGGGGCCTGCGTGCTCCGGCCGGCTCCGGCGTCGACGCCCCCGCCGGGCTCGCGGCCGCCGCCGCCGCCCCGCTCGGCTGCGGCTGCGGCTGCGGCTGCGGCTGCGGCTGCGGCTGCGGCTGCGGCTGCGGCTGCGGCTGTGGGGGCGGGCGCGGCTGTGGCTGCGGGTGCGGCTGCGGCTGCGGCTGCGGGTGCGGGTGCGGGTCCTGCTGCTGCTCCAGCGCGCCGCCAAAGAGGGGCCCGAGCACGCCCTCACACGCCCGCAGCCGGTCCAGCAGCAGGCGCTCCGCCGCCGCCGGCTGCTCGGGCACGGCCTGCTGCCAGGCGCCCCGCTCGACATAGCTCCGCAGTGCCGCCACCTGCAGCTCAATGCTGCGGAGCGCGGCGGCCGCCGCCGGCGGCACAGCCTGCTGGCCGGCGCCGTCGACGCCGCCAGTGCGCAGCTGCTCCGGCGCCTCCCCCGCCGTGCCGGGCGCGGCGGCCTTGCGCGCCGCGGCCGCCTTGCGCGCGGCGGCGCCGCGGACAGCTGCAACCGCGGCGGCAGGCGGGCTGCCCGACGCAGCGGCCAGCGCGAGGCCCACGCACACGGGCGCAGCGCCAGCGGCCGCACGCCGCTCCGGCGCCTGGTGCTGCGCCGGCCCGGCCGCG
The DNA here is from genome assembly GCA_014905635.1 of Scenedesmus sp. PABB004. Lineage (NCBI taxonomy): Eukaryota > Viridiplantae > Chlorophyta > Chlorophyceae > Sphaeropleales > Scenedesmaceae > Scenedesmus > Scenedesmus sp. PABB004. Next base: position 84,753 of record JABVCE010000012.1, read on the forward strand.
GCTGCCGCGCCGCCACCGCCGGCAGGCGGCGGCGGCTGCTGGCTGCCGCCGTCCAACAGCTCGTCCAGCGCGCCGCTCGCAAGGAGGCTCTCCAGCTGCCTGTGCTCCTCCGCCTCCTCACTAGCGCTCCGCGCGGCGACGGGCGGCTCCGGCACGTGCGGCGCCGCGGCAAACGCGGCCACCACGGGTGCCATGCCGCCGCGGCCGCCCCACGCGCCGCCCGGCGGCGCTGCTGCCACCACCTCCGCGGCGCAGCTGCCGGCCTCCCCGCCCGCGGCAGGCGCCAGGTGCTGCGCCGCCACCTGCTGCGCCAGCTGCTCGACCTCCTGCTGCTGCCGCCGCGCGGCGGCGGCTTGCCCACGCCTGCGCAGCAAGGCGCTGAATGCAGCGCGCTCAGAGGCAGCGGTGCGGCGCCAGCCGTCGGCCTGCGCCGCGACAGCGCCCAGGTTGCACCAGCCGACCCCAGCGCGCCTGCCAGCTGCGGGCGTCTGCGCTGCGGCCAGCGGCACGGGCGCCGGCGCTGGCGCGCTCGCCGCCCCGGCCGGGACAGCGTGCTCGCCGGCGCTGGCGGCAGCGCTCGCGCCCGTCTGCTGCGCGGCCGGCGCCGCCGCTGGGCGCTGCACCGCGAGCCTGCTGCGCTTGCCCAGCGTCGCCGAACGCGACCTGCCCAGCCGCGCGCGTGACGCCGGCGCGGCCGCTTCGGCCGCCGCGGCGCCGGCTGCCGGCGCCGACGCGGCCCTCACCACCGCCGGCACCGGCGCCAGCGCAGGCGCCGGCGCCTGCGCGGCCGGGGCCGCCGCACCGCCCGCGCACAGCGCGCCCGCGACGGCCGCGGCCGGCGCCGGCGCCGGCGCGCGGGGCTCGCCGGCGGCGCCCGCCTGCACGGTGGCGAGCGGCGCCGCGCCGCCCGGCGGCGCGGCGGTCGCACCGCCAGCGTCCGGCGCACCGCGAGCGCCTGCCGCCGCGGCGGGCGGGGCGCCCATTGACAGGAAGCGCCGGGGGAAGAGCTTGCGACCCGCCCGGCCGACCAGCACGCCGCCGGTGACATAGTTGCCCGTCTGCAGCGCCGCAGCGGGCGCCGGCAGCGCAGGCGCGGGCGCGGGCGCAGCGTTGCCCGGCTGCTCCGCCGCGCACGCGGCGCCGGGGGCCAGTGCCTCAACGGCCTGCACCCGCCGCCGCCGCCGCTGCGCCTTCTTTTTGAGCGGCCGGCCCAGGCGCTGCCGCCGCAGGCTCGCCAGCAGCGCGCTCGCGCGCGCGGCCGCCGCGTCCGCCGCCGCCTCCTCGCCGGCCGCCGCGAGCGCAGCGGCGTCGCGCTCCTCAGCCAGCGCCTGCTCCAGCAGCGGCGCGAGCGGCTGGTGCAGCGCGCCGCGGTCGATTGCGCCGTGCTGCTGCTCCAGCGCCGCCAGCATGGCGCCGAGGGGCCAGGCCCTCGCGGCGGCCTGGCGCCGCGCCTGCGCAGCGGCCTGCTGCCGCTGCCGCGCCGCGCCCACCAGGCGCTGCGCCGCCGCGCGCTTGCTGCTGCCCGGCCGCGCCCCGCTGCCGCCCCAGCCGGCCGCCAGCGACAGCGTCGCACTGCCAGACAGCGTGGCGCCGCCCAGGCCTAGCCGCGAGCGCGCGCCCAGGGGCGGGCCGAGCCGCATGCTGCCCAGCATGGGCGGGGCGCAGCGCCCCAGGCGCCGCCTGCTCGCCCACAGCGCGTCCAGGCCCACGGCAACGCTGCTGCCGCCGCCGTCGAGCGCGGAGCCGCCGGCACCCAGCGTGGGGCTGGCGCGCGGCCACAGCGACGCCAGGTCCCAGCTGGGCTCGGCGCCGGTCGCGCCCACCGTGTCGGCAGCCGCCGCGGCCTGCAGCTGCCGCCGCAGGCCGCGCACCGCGCCGGCCGCGCTGTCTGGCAGCGCCTCCCACACGGCCCCCAGGCGCAGCCCGTTGGCTTGCTCTGCGGCGGCGCGGCGCGGCGCGGGCGGCGGCGTGGTGGTGAGGCAGCGACGGACCGCGCACGCCACGCGGACGGGGGCGCCCATCCCGCAACCGCGCTGCGCAGCGGGCGCCACGGGGCGGCAAGCCCGCCACGCACCCAGCTTGAGCAGCATGGCCAGCACGAGCGCGCCGGGCGACAGCCCACCGCCGCCGCCGCCGCCGCCGCCGCCGCCGCCGCGCAGCGGCGGCGCCGCCTGGCGCAGGTGCCGCAGCAGCGCCGCGACGCCCGCCGGCTGCAGCGCGAGGCGCTCCAGCAGCGGGTGCGCCAGCCATGCGGCGCGCAGCATCGCGCCGTCCGCGAGCGGCGGCGGCGCCTCGTCGGGGTCGACACGATCGATGAACCATCGCTCAAGCTGCAGCGGCGTCTGCGCCGCCCAGGGGAGGTGCACGCTGCGGACCATCGCGTGCGTCACGCCCAGCAGCGGCAGCGCCGCCCAGCGCGGCGCCTGCAGCGGCGGCCCGCCGCCGCCGCGGCCGGCCGAGGGCGCGGCGCCCGCGCACGCGCCCCAGCCGCGCGGCGGCGCGCTCGGTGGCGCCTGCTGCTGCGCGTCCAGGGCCCCAGAGAGCGGGTCCGGCAGCGCCTCGCTGCGGATGGCGGCGGCGAGCGCCGCCGTCGACCGGATGAAGCGCTGCGCGGGTGGGCGGGGCGGCGGGTCGGGCGTCGTCGCAGGTGGCGGGCGGCCTCGCGGCCGCGGCAAGGCCGCGACGGCGGCGGCGACGGCGGCGGCGGCGGCGGGCTCACCCGGTAGAGGCCGCGAACCTCGGGGTCGGCGTCGCGCCAAAAGAGGTCATCGGGCGGCTGCGCGGCCGGCGCGCCGCCGTCGCCCGGCGCGACGTAGCGGGACCAGAGCAGGCGCAGCAGGTGCAGCGCAGCGTGCAGCCACGGCCGGTTGATCGGGATGTGCAGCAGCCAGCTGCGGCCGCGCGTCCAGACCACAAACACGCAGCTCTCGAGCCCTGCGGGGCGCGCGGGCGGGCCGTCGCGCTCGCAGGGGGGCCCGGCCGCCGTGCGCCGCGCCGCGCCGGCTCCGGGCGGCGCGCGGCCCCGCGCGCGTGGCAGCCGCACCCGTGCAGAGCATGTTGAGCTGCGCCTGGGCGTAGTGGTGGGCCTTCATGCTCTTGTAGGGCCTGTAACCCGCCGCGCCGCGCACGCCAAACGCCCAGGAGCGCCCGCCGACGGGGAAGAAGGGCGTCGGGCACTTGGCCTCCACCACGGACGCCTGCGGCGGCGCCGGCGGCAGCGCGCACCGCGGGCGCGCGTGGGCGCGGGTGCCTGCGAGCGCGCGGCGCCCTGCCGCCGCCGCCGCCGCCGCCGCTGCCGCCGCACCTCGAATTCCGCGTCCAGCCAGGCGTAGGGCGGCGCGCGGCTGCGGTGCGCGAGGCCGAGCGCCTCGGCGGCGCCCTCGCCCCCCGCGCCGGGGGCGCGCGGCACCGCGAGCAGCCCGTCCACGGAGCAGCCCACGGGCAGCGCCGCAAAGAGCGACGCGTCGAGCGGGCCGAGGCTGCCGATGGCGCCGTAGGCCTCGCCGCCGCCGCCGCCACCGCCGCCGCCGCCGCCGCCGTCAGCGCCGCCGTCAGCGCCGCCGGCCGGCGGCGCGATGCCGGCCGGCTGCAGGATGGGTCCGTAAAAGGCCGGCGCGCCGGCGACGAGCTCCGGCGTGAGCGCGACGAAGCCCGAGTCGAGCAGCACGCTGCCCGGGGGCGCGTATGCCAGCAGCGTGTGCAGCGCGGCGGCCTCGTGCCTGCGCGGTGGTGGTGGTGGTGGTGGTGGTGGTGGTGGCGGTGGCAGGCGCGTCAGCCCCGCATGCGCGTGCGCGCACGCACGCTGCCGCCGAGCGCCGCCGAGCACCGCGCCGCCGCGCCGCGGCCCCGCCGCCGGCGTGCCCCGACCTGTTGCCCCACTCGCAGCAGAGCGCTCCAAACGCGCCCATGTCGCCGGCGGCCTTGGCGCCGCGCAGGCGGCCGACCGCGGCGCGCAGGCGCTCGCCGCCCGCCGCCGCGGGGACGGCGTGGCACACGCCGACGGCTACGAGCAGCTGGTTGACGGGCCGGCACCCAAAGCCGAGCACGTCGCCGAGCGTGGAGCCGGTGACGTGGCGCGAGCGCGCCTGCAGCCACGCAGCGGAGCCCTGCGGCAGCACCGCCACCTCCTCAGCGCTCAGCGCGGCCTGCAGCTCGAGCGAGTTTGAAAACGGCTCGCCGCCGCCCCGCGCCGGCGGCGGGACGGGAAAGTACCTGGGCATGCGAAGAGGGGCCCGCGCGGGCGGCGGGGGCGTGCGTGGGCGCCGCAGCGCATGCATGCGCGTCGCCGAGCGCAGCGGCAAGCAGCGGCGCGCACCGTCCGGGCGCCGCGGCGGCCAGCTGCTCGCGCGTAACCGCGGCGAGGTCGAGGTTGGGCAGCAGACCCTCATAGGCGGCCAGGGGCTCCGCCATGCTGCTCCGCCCGCGCCCGGGCTCGCCTCGAGCGCGGGGACGAGCCGCGCAGCTCCCCGCCCGGGAGCTCACACCGGGACTGCTCCACGCGCCGTCGCACCCATCGGCCCGCCCCAGCGCCTCGAGCTGCGGCGGCAGCAGCAGCAGCAGCAGCAGCAGCAGCGGCGGCAGCAGCGCCGCGGACAGCGGAGAGGCCCGGGCGCGGTCGTGTGCGGTCCCCGTGGGCGGTGCGGGGGCCGTGGAGGGCGGGGAGCTAAGGGCGGTGCCCGCTCGACCGCGCGCTGTGCGCCGTCACATGACGAGTGCGCCGCGTGCTGCGTGCGCTCCGCGCGCTGTGCCAGGTTTCCAACAAAACAAAGAACAAGCTACTGTCCCAACGGCGGCTGCATCTCAGCAGCGCGCGCCGCCGTGCCGCGTCAGGGCGTCGCAGCCCGGCGAACGCAAACAAGTTGACCGCGCTTTTGACCGTTCGCCGCAGTCGGTCGATAGAACACCCCGCCCCCCGCGACGATGGATGCACCGGGTGCATCCATCGCACCCCGCCCGCCCAGCCTAGCCTAGCAGCTACTGGTGAGGTGGTTGGTTGTGGCGGCGCGGCCGGGCACCGCGCGCGCGCTCACGCGCGGCCCGAGCCGGGGCGCAGCCGCCAGTCGGGCTTGCAGATCTTGTAGCTGCCCAGCCCGGGCGCCTTGCTCGGCTCGCAGCGGTGCAGCTCGGGGCAGTGGATGTCCTCCGCGCAGTAGCAGGTCTTGTCGAGCGCGCAGCGGGGGTAGTAGGAGTAGGGCTGCCCGGCCTTCATCTGAGTGAACAGCTCCGGCTCAAACACGCCGGCCGGGTCCCACTTGGTCTGCAGCGCCATCGCCGCGCCCCACGAGTCGGCGAAGCGCTCCGGGATGGGGCAGCGCGGGTGCTGGAAGGTGCGCGGGTAGTTCTTGCCCCAGTGCGGCCGCGCGTTGTACCTGCGCGCGGGCGCGCGGGCCGGTCGTGCGACGGCCGGCTTGGCTCGGCGCCCCGCGCACACGCACAGCACGCTGCATGCAGCATGTGGCCCACAGCACACACAGCACACAAAAACCAAATCACTCACTTGCAGAGCGTCATCTCCTCCAGCAGGTCCGTCACAAAGCCGTAGCGCATGGGGAAGCGGTCCATCACCGACCGGCTCTTCAGCCACGTGGACTGCGGCAGCGCGGCGCGGCGAGCAGGGGCCGCTTGGGCGGCAGCGGCGCCGGCCGCGGGGCCCCCGGGGCGCGCACCCGTGCGCCAGGTGCGCCGCGCCTCCGCGCTCCACGCGCACCCCCGCCCTGGTTGGTCAAACGCCAAGCCCCAGCGGCCTCACCTGGACGTACACGGGGCGCGTCATGTTGTAGTGCATGCTCAGGTAGTCGGGGCCGCCGTGCCCGAAGCGCAGCCACACGTAGCCGGGGCCGAGGCAGCGCCCGTGGTCGGTGTCGGTCTCCCACAGGTCGTTGTCAAAGATCGCCTTGACGTCGGAGACCCAGTCGGCGAAGCGGTCCCACTCGATCGACATGTGCACGTCCTCGGCGGTGCCGTTGTAGGTGACGCCGTTCCACGCGCAGTCGTCCCAGCTGCGGGCGGAGCGGGCGGAGGGAGGAGGCCGCGGCGGGGCGGGGCGGTTTGTGTTCGGGCGTGTGAGCGGGTTCGTGGGTGGGTGGGTGTGGGCGTGTGACGATGGGCAAGGGGAGAGGGAGGGGGCGGTGCGGCGCGCAGGCGGCGCGTGTGCGCGTGAAAAGAGTCGTCATGACACACGCTCAAACCCACCACTCGGTCGCGGCGAGCTTATTGGTGTGGCCGACGGTGTAGAGCACGTCGCTGCCGTCGGCGTTGCTCGCCCAGGTCTTGGCGACTGAGTTGGCCGCGACGGTCGGGCAGAGCACCGACTCCTGCGCAGGCGCGGGCTCACGTCAGCGCGTGCCTCGGCCCGCGCCAGCCAACCCGCGATGTGTGTGCTGTGTGCTGTGTGTGTGTGCTGTGTGCTAATGCCGCTGAGCGCCGCAGCAGCCAGGTGCCAGGCGGCCAGGCGCCAGGCGGCCAGCGGCCAGCGCTCGACCCAACCCCGCAAACAAACAAACGCGCGCCTGTGTGCCGACAAACTGCAGCGTGTCGTCAAAGATGTCCTCCTGTATGAGCTGGAAGAGGTGGGCCATGTTGGTGCGGCCCTTGTAGTTGGGCAGCAGGCTCATGTACGCCTCGCTCGCTGGGACGTCGGTGCTCACCGGCTTGAGCATGTACGCGCTGCGCGGGCGTGACGCGGCGCGGCGCGGCGCGTGGGCGGTGGCGCGGGGCCAGGCGCGGCCGGGGTCGGGGGCGGCGCGGGCGCGTCGCGGCGCGGCGCGCGGGGCACCGCGCGCGGGCGGCGGCGCGCTGCGCGCGCCTCCGCCGCCAGCGCCCCCGCCACCAGCGCCCCCGCCGCCAGCGCCCCCGCCAGCCCCGCTTGCTTGCTCGCGCTCGCCTGTACAGGCGCATGTCGGGGCGCCAGAAGACGAGGATGTGGGGCGCGACCTTGAGCATGGCCGCGATGTCGTTCACGATGGCCGTGTCGTTCGACAGGTAGCGCGTGATGAGCTTGGTGTGGCTCGGCGGCGTCATCTGGAGCTCGATCTCGGTGACGACGCCGATCAGGCCCAGCCCGCCGCAGAGGAGGCGCGCCTCGTCGCTGTCGCGGGGGCTCACGTGCACGCCGCCCTCCGCGTCGACCCAGGTGAGCGCGATGAGCACGTCGCAGAGGTTGCTCGTCGCGTTGTCGCCGCTGCCGTGCGCAGACGTGGAGATCACGCCGCCGAGCGTGAGCCCCGCGTACGCCGGCAGCGTGCCGACCTGGCGCGGCGCGCCGGCGGCGGCGGCGGCGGCGGCGGTCGGGCGGCGGCCGACGGGCGGGCGGTCGGCGGCGGCGCGACGCAGCAGCCCACGAGTGTGTGTGTGTGTGTGACGCGGGGCGCTCGGCCCACGCGCCGTGCGCAGCGGCGCGTGGCGGCGAGTACCAGCCCGAACGTCGCACCTGCACGCTCATGCCGTTCCGCGTGGCCTCGTCGGTGAACTCCCGGATCTTCATGCCCGCGCCGACGCGCATGGTGAACTTCTCAGTGTCCGCCGCGAGCGTCGTGTTGAGTCGCTCGTTGAGCACGCCGACGCTGAGGATGCGCCCCGCGTCGGCGCCCTCCGCGCCGTTGCTGCGCAGCTGCGGCGCGGGGCACACAAAGGTGGTGGTGCTGTGGAAGAGCCTGCGCGCAGCGGCGGCGGCGGGGCGTGAGCCCGCGCGGACGCCGCAGCGACGCGCGGCCGCGCGGGCGGCGGCCGGCCACCGGGCCGGGCGCGCGTGCGCGCCCTCGGCCGGCCGCAGGAGGCCGGCAGCAGCTCGGCCCAGCCCGTCCCAGCTCACCTGCGTGACATGCGGACCTTGAGCTTGGCGCCCTGCGCGTCGGCCATCTGCTTGTAGCTCTTGATGGCGTCAGCCAGCTCCTGCGTGCTGCCCGGCTCCACCAGGTGGTCCGTCTCGCAGGTGACGTAGTGATAGGCAGCCGTGTAGCTGTTGTCCCCGCCTGCCGGCGGGGCCGCGCCGCTGTCCTGCGCGGCCGCGTGGCGCGCGACCTGCAGGGCGGCCAAGCAGCGGCGGCGGGGTCGGGCCGCGGCGCCGTGGGGCCGCGCCCGCGCCCGCGCCCGCGGCCGGTCGCGACGCGCACCTGAAGCACCGCCAACACGACCAGCGCGGCCGCCAGGCCTCGCCGCGCGCGGCGCGGCGCCATCGCGCGGGCTCGGTGCCAAGCCGGGCGTGGTGAGGTGCGTGCGCGGGCAAGCGCGGTCACGGCGGTGCCCGAGTGGAGGAGTTTGAGTTCACGAAGCACTGAGGCGGGCGCGCCGGGCGCGGGCTGCTTTGTGCGAGCGCGCGCGGCCGGTCGCGGTCGGCGACGTGCCCCCGGCTACAGCGGGCCCGGCGCGACCCCGCCGTCAGCGACGCGACGTCACAGCCATCGCGCGAGACCTCCCGCAGCTCGTGCGGCTGCTGCGACGGCGACGACGGCGGCGGCGACGGCCGGCGGCCGAGCGCGGACCGACCCCGGCGGCGCGCGCGCTGGGCCGGGATCGCGTGGCAGGGTTTCCAGGATGCTGACCTTCAACATCAACTCACAGCCACGCCCCCAGGGCGCGCGCTGCTGCCGCCGTCGCCCGAGGTCCGCGCCGGCGCTGGCGGCCGCCGCTGCGCTCCCTGCCGCGGCGTGGCTTCCAGCGGTCGTTTCAGGCTCGCGCGATCTCAAAGCGTCCCCGCGCGGCTGCGACGTCACTCCTGTCGCGTGGCTGACAGCGCGCGGGAGGCCGGCGCGGCCCGACGCGAGCAGGCCACCGCGGGTTGTCAGCGGCCTGCCATAGCGCTGAAAACACCCAGTGAGACTTTACGACCAGTTACCGCGAGCGCAAGCACACGCACGGGCCGCGGAGACGCGCCTGACAACTGCTGCCCGCTGTTCACCGCGCTGCGCGGGCCTCGAGCTTCGCGAAGCCGTCAGGCGCGCGCCAACAACCTAGCGACGCAGCATCACAAGCTTGCAGCGCCCCTGGAACGCCGGTCGAGCAGCATCCGGGCCTGAAGCCCATGGCGGCGCCCGGCGCGGCCCCTCGCGGCCGCCTGGCGCGGTGCCTGGTGGCCGCGAGCCTGGCGCTGCTCGTGAACGCGAGCGCGGCCCAGGCGCTGACGGTGTCGGTGAGCCGCCGGCGCGCGCGGGGGCCGCGAGCGCGCCGCGCCGCGCCGCGGCTGCGCCGTCGCCGAGCCCGCTCGCCCGCCCGCGCGCGCTCGCAGGTGGACGACGGCCACACCTATATGGCGGCCTTCCAGGACGTGACCTGCAAGAGCGACGTGGTGCTGCAGCCGGGCAGCACGCAGGAGGTGGCGGACGCGATCAAGGCCCAGGCGGCGGCCGCCGCCGCGGCCGGCCGTGCGCTCAAGGTTCGCGCCACCCACAAGTGAGCGGCTGGCCGCGTGCGGCGCCGGTCGCTGCGGCCGCATAGCGGCGCTGAGAGGGCAGCAGTGCCCCCTGCCGAGCTGCGCCGCCGCCGCAACCGCAGGGCCTTCCACAGCACCGCGACGTTCCCCTGCCCCGGCGGCAGCTGGTCGATTTTCCCCAGCGGCGCCGGCGCGGCGCCGCTCCTCGCGACGCTGCACGCGCCGCTGCCGCCGGACAACGTCACGAGCGTGACGCTGCTGCAGGACGGCATGCGCCGCGTGCTGGCGGTCGACCACGAGGCGCACACCGTCCGCGCGCAGGCTGGCATGCTGGTCAGCCAGCTGCTGCGCGAGGCGGAGGCGCTCAACATGAGCCTGCCGCTCGGCTCGGTGCCGGCGTTCGGCGACCTCACGCTCGGCGGCGTGCTCGTCACCGGCGCGCACGGCTCGGGGCACAAGGCGATCAGCTCGCTGGTGCGCGCGGCGCGGCGCGGCGCGCCGCCGCCGAGGCGCCGGCTCGGCGCTCGCCCGCCCGCGCGCCCCGCTCACGCCTGCCGCGCGTGCGCGCGTGCGCCGCCGCCGCCGGGCACGGCGCGCCACAGGGTGACATCCTTCTGGAGGTCACGTGGGTGGACGGGCAGGGCGAGGTGCACGTCGACGCCCGCAACAGCACCGCGGGCCGCGCGCTCGTGGGGGGCCTCGGCGTCGCCGGCATGGTCACGGAGCTGCTGCTGCAGCTCACGCCGCCCAGTCACACGCAGCTGTCGACGCGCTTCAAGCGCCCCGACGCCGACCTGGTGGCCGACGTCAAGGCCATGCTGCAGGCGCGGGCGGCCTCGCGCACCGGGGCTTGCTTTCAGGCGGCAGCAGCGGCCTCGGCGTGCGCTGCGTGCGCGCGCCGTGCTAGGCCGACGCGCGCGCGCCGCTGCGGGCGTGCGCGCAGGAGTCGCCGCACCTGCTGGTCGTGTGGCGGCCCGACCTTGCCCAGTACACAGCCTTCATCACCACGGAGGTCCCTGCGAGCGTGCCGACGACCGGCGGCATTGTGCCGCTCGACCTCCCCCGGGTCGCCGCGCAGGCGCTCGGCGCGAGCCTCGCCGCGTGGCAGGCCGACGTCTGGGTGCGGCGCGCGGGGGCGCGCGGCGGGGGCAGCGCAGCGCGACGCGGCGCGACGTGCGCGCGCGCGGGGTCGCGACGCGCGCCCGCGCCGCGCCGCGCTCTGCAGGACAAGCTCCCCCTGGTCGGCCTGCCTGTGTGGGCGGCGATCCAGGAGACGTCCGTCGGCCACGCCATGGCCAACCTGCACAACGGGCGCCGCATGTTTGAGGGCGTGGGCGATACCAACCACATGCAGGCGCGGCGCGGCGCCGCGCCCGCCCCACACTGCCGCCGCCGGGCCCGCCCGCTGCAGCGCCGCCCGCGCGGTCACGCCCGCCGCCGCCCGGTCACACACACACGAACACACGCGCAGTCGGTGTCGTGCGGCGACAAGTGCCTGTGGAACATGGGCAGCAAGATCGCGATGGAGGACATCCACATGAGCGTGGAGCTGGACCAGCTCGCCGACTGGGTGGCCGACGTCAAGGCAATCGTCGACGCCGACCTGTTTGAGGGCGGCGCGCGCGCGCGGCGCCGCCTCAGCCCCGGCTACTTCTGGCTGCGCTTCGGGTCGGGCTCGGCCGACTTCCTCGGCCACACGAGCGGCATGACCGCACCTGTGCACGTGCAGGTGCGCGCGCGCGCGCGCGCTGCGCTCTGTGTGCTCTCTCTCTCTCTCTCTCTCTCTCTCTCTCTCTCTCTCTCTCTCTCTCTCTCTCTCTCTCTCTCTCTCTCTCTCTCTCTCTCTCTCTCTCTCTCTCTCTCTCTCTCTCTCTCTCTCTCTCTCTCACCCTCTCTCACACACGCGCTCTGCCTCACTCCCCTCCCGCCTGCTGCTCCTGTTACTGTCATGCCCCCAGATGAGCTTTATGAAGAGCATGGCCAACCCCCTGCAGCCCAACAAGCACGGCTGGGTGCTCGAGGCGATCGAGCAGCTCACGCTCTGCAAGTGCGTGCGGCCGCCGCGCTGACCAGGGCGCGGCGCTGTGGGAGGGGCGCGGGGCTGACCAGGGAGCGGGGTGCGACGCGCGTCCAGCGCGCGGGCGCCGCGAAAGCTCACGGCACCGCTGCCGCCGCCGCCGCCCGCCGCCGCGGCGCAGGTACAAGGGCAAGCCGCAGTGAGTGCCGCGACGCCGCCCCGCGCGCACCGCCGCAGCGGCGCCGCCACCGCCGCGGGCTGCGCGCGCCGCCCGCGCGCCCGCTCACCCGCCCATCGTGCGCCGCGCCGCGCCGCAGCTGGGGCAAGAACAAGCCGCGCACGTTTGTGCACCCGACCTGCCACGTCGCCGACCACCTGCCGCTCTGGGGCGACGCGGCGGCGTTCCGCGCGGGCAGCGACCCGGCGCGCGTGTTTGAGCCGCAGCTCTTTGTCGACATGGCCGCGCGCGCGCCGCCGCGGCTCTCGCCGGGGTGCAGCCCGCGCGGCGAGTGCTTCTGCGTTGAGAGCCTGCACTGCGCGCCCGGATTTGTGTGCGTGCCGTCGGCTGCATTCCCCGAGTACAACGTCTGCAAGCTCCCGGCGCACTGACGCCCGCGCCGCGGCGCGCAGAGGTGTGTGTGCGTGTGCGGGCAGAGGCAGGCAGGCGCGCGCGCGGCAGCCGGGGGGGGGGGGCGGAACAGGGCGAGAGAGGGGGGGGGCAACAGGCGGGAGGCCAACAGTCAGGAGGCAGGGGTCAGGCCGGGCGTCGGCACCCAGGCAGGCAGGCAGGCGGGCGGCTTGGCCAGCCTCGGCGGCGGCCCTCTGCCCCGCGGCGGCAGCGGGATCACTACTAGCACTCGGACGGTGCGGCCGGCGCGACCGCCCTGCGCGGCGCGCGGCGCAGCGCACAGATGTCGGCGAGGGCTGCGGGGGGCGAGCGAAACTCAACCGGCGGCGGGCCTCAGCTGAGAGGCCCGCCCCGCCCCCCTGTGGCGGCGCGTGATGGCACTTGATTCGAGGCGTCCTTCCTATTACCGCAGCGGCGCACATGTATATATATCGGTTTGCCCCTCTCCCCCCGCCGCGCTCTGCACGACGCCAGGCGCCATGCGGCGCAGCGCTTGCCTCCCCGGGGGGTTCACCAGCCGAGTAACGCGCGCCCGACAGAGCCCACGGCCCCCTCGCCCCTGCGCTGACGCCGCCGGCTGGTTCCAGGCAATTGGGCGGGTGACGACACCAATGAAACGGCAAAGCCACGCTGCTGCTGCTCTGGTGCTACCTATACCCCTAGGCCGCGCCGTCCTGCTGCTGCTGCTGCGCCGCCAGCCGCTGCTCCGGCGGCGCGCTGGCGACAGCAATGTCCAGGTGGCGCAGGAACGCGCCGCCGGCCTGCGGCGCGCCGCCGCCCGCGCCAAAAAGTAGCCCGTCGTCCTCGTCGGAGCTGTCGGCGCGGCCGGCCGCCGCCGCGGGCGCGCCGACGTCGCCCGGGCCGCGGCTGGCGCCCCGCCCGTCGTCCGGCGCGGGGGCACCGCCGCCCACGACGGGGAGGCCCCACTCGTCCTCGGCCACCTGCTGCCGCTGGCTGGCCGCGAGTGCCAGCCCGCGAGCCGCGCCGGCGCGCCCTCCGCCGCTGCCGCCGCCGCTGCTGTCGCTGCCGCTGCTGCTGCCGGAGTCGTCGCCGCCCGGCGCGCCGACAGCCCCCGCTGCCGCCTGCTCCGCCGCCGGGCTCGGCGCACCGCCCGCCGCTGCATCGTCCTCATCGGCGTCCGCTGCCCGGCCGCCGTCGGCCGCCTCACCCGGTGCAGCGCCAAAGGGCGCCGCCGCGGGCGTCAGGAGCACCGACACCACGGTCGCCGCCGCCGCGAGGTCGCTCCCCAGCCGCCGCAGTGCGCGGCGGCTCGCGCGGGAGGAGCTGAGGCTCGCCGCTAGCGTGTCCCACACGGTACGGCCGGCGGCGGCGCCGGCGGCGCCGGCCGGCCTCTCCTGCTCCCGCTGCTGCTGCTGCGCCCACTGCGGCGCCGCGCGCGGCGCCGCCGGCCCGCCGTCGCCGCCGTCCGGCTCGTCGCCGTCCGCCGGCGGCGGCCACAGCGCCCTGAACGCGGCCGCCAGGCCCTCGCCCGCCTTGGCGCCGCCGCCCTCGGCGCCGCCGGCGCCGCCCTTGATCAGCAGCCGGCCGGGCTGCAGCGCGCGCGCGGCGCGGTTGACGCTGCCCGCGAGCTCCTGCACCTCGCTCGCGGCGCCCTGCACCGCCGCCGCCGTGCCGGGCAGCGACTCCTGCAGCAGCCGGGACGTCGCCTCGACGTGGTCTGCTGCCGCCTGCATGTCGCGCGCCGCCGCCTCCATCTCCGAGAGCGTCACCGCCGCCGCGCGCAGCAGCGGGCGCACGTACAGCACGAACGCCGCGGCCGCCGCGCCCAGCGCCGCCGCCGCGGCGAGCGCGAGCGCGGCGAGCAGGCCCGGCCAGCCCACGGCCGCGGGCGGGGGCGACGTGGGCGCGTGGCCGTGGAGCCGCAGCGTGCTGCCGTCTGCGAGCCGCGCCGCGGCTGGGCGGGCCGCCGCCGCCGCCGCCACCGCCTCCGCCGCTGCCGCGGCTGCCGCGCAGCAGGGCGCGCGGCGCCGGGTCAGAGTGCCGCTGCCCTTGCAGCTGCTGCGGCGGCGCCTGAGCGCCTGGCCACCGCAGGCGCCGCTCGGGGCAGCGGCGAGCATGGTGAGGCGGCCCTGCGCAGCAGGCGCGGCTCTGTGAAGCAGGCGCGCCGCCGCGCTGCGCAGGGGGCAGAGCAGCGCGGGCGTGGAGCCGCCGCGCAGCAAACGGAGGGTTTGCCCGCCCGACGAGCGAGCGGGACGCCTGTGACGCTGAGCAATGAGCGCGCGGCCACTTCGGCCAAGCGGCGGTCGAGCGGCTGCGCGGCGTGGCGGCGGTGAGCCCTCGCCGCCGCCGCGTGAGCCCCGCCGCGGCAGCTCCGGCTTCTTCTCTGGCCCGCATGCACACACGTCCGTGAGTTGGTCGCCACGCTACGTCGCAGCCGTCCACCGCCGCCAGCCGCTGCTGCCGCTGCCGCTGCTGCCGCTGCCGCCTCGCCGCATGGCCAGCCTCCTGCTGGGTGCGTGCAGGCCCACCACCCCCGATGCGCCTCCGCGCCGGCCAGCCGCTGCCGCGCAGCGCAATTGCTGCGCGGCCAGCCGCCAGGCGCGGCGCGGCCAGCCGCCAGGCGCGGCGCGGCCAGCCGCTGCGCGCAATTGCTCAATTGCTCGCCGCGCGCCGCCGCCCGCGCCGCTGTGCCCCCGCCGCGCGCCAGGCGGCGGCGCCGCGCAGGTGAGCGGCTGCCTGGAGGACCTCTCCAGCCGGCGCGTCAACATCGTGCACGTGCGCCGCCCCGGCGCGGCCGCGCCGGCGGGCGTGCCGGCGGCGCGGCTCGTGTCGGCGCCGCGGCGCGAGGTCGCGGTCGTTGCCGCGTCGCCGGAGCCCGCCATCGCGCACCTCGTCGCCGGCGTCGTCGACCCCGGCCTCCAGGCGCAGGTCGCGGCCGACCTCGCGGCCGCGGCGGCGGCGTTTGCGCAGCACGTCGGGGCCGACCACGTGCGCGCCAAGCTCGAGCTCGTCACGGCTCAGAGCTGCCCGCGCTGGCACTCAGACAGCGTGCGGCTGAGACTGCTGGTCACCTACGCCGGCGGCGGCGGGACATGGTTTGTTGGCAACGCGCACGTGCGCCGCGCGCCGCGCCGCGCGGGCTGGCCCTGGCCCGGCGGCTGGCCCGGCGGCTGGCCCGGCGGCGCCGCGGCGCCGGGCGTGCTGGGCGTGGACGAGCGCCACGCGGTGCAGGCGGGCGCGGGCGACCTGCTGTATTTGAAGGGCAACGCCGCGCCGGGGCTGGCGGGTGCGCGCAACACGCGCGACAGACACGCGTGTCGCGCGGGGGCGGCCGCAGGGCTGCCGCGGGGCTGCCGCCGCCAGCGCGTCAGGCAGGGCCGGGCCTCACGAGATTGCCGCGCGCCGCCGGCCGCAGGCGCCGGCGCGGTGCATCGGTCGCCCGCGCTCGACGACGCCGACCCGCTGGCGGCGCGGCTGCTGCTGACGGTCGACGACGCCTGCTGCGGCGCCGGCTGAGCGCGAGCGCACGGGGTGCGACGAGGCCGTGGGGCTGGCCCGGCGCGAGCGTCACACGAGCTGCACGGCGGCGGCGCCCTGTGCGCCGCGCGCGCCCGTCGGAGCGCTAGGCCGGCGTGCCACGCCGCGCACGCAGGCTGCACGCGCGCGCCGCGCGGCTGCGCCGGCACGCACGCACGCGCGCGACCGCGGCGGGCGCCGCGCCGCGCGGCAGCCTGCGCCGCGACCGCTATAGCGTGCTGTGGCGGTCGACGCGGTGGTCTCCACCATTGGCGCCAGTGGCCCACCAGAGGCCCACCAGAGGCCCACCAGAGGCCCACCAGAGGCCCACCAGAGGGCCACCTGAGGCCCACCAGAGGCCCACCAGAGGCCCACCAGAGGCCCACCAGAGGCCCACCTGAGGCCCACCAGAGGCCCACCAAGGCCCACCAGAGGCCCGCCAGGGGCCCACCTGAGGGCCCACCAGAGGCCCACCTGAGGCCCACCAGAGGGCCACCTGAGGCCCACCTGAGGGCTCACCAGGGGCCCACCTGAGGCCCACCAGTGCTGTCGTCATGTTCAAGGGCGGACACCGAGGGCGGCGGCGCGCGCCGCGCGCCCGCGCCGCAGCTGGCTCTGCCCCGGCACCTGGCCCGGCGGCGGCGCCGCCGCGGCGCCGGGCGTGCTGGGCGTGGACGAGAGCCACGCGGTGCAGGCGGGCGCGGGCGACCTGCTGTATTTGAAGGGCAACGCCGCGCCGGGGCTGGCGGGTGCGCAACACGCGCGACAAACGCCGCGCACGCAGGCGGCCGCGGGGCTGCCGCGGGGCTGCCGCCGCCAGCACGTCAGGCAGGGCCGGGCCTCACGCGATTGCCGCGCCGCCGCGCGGCCGCAGGCGCCGGCGCGGTGCATCGGTCGCCCGCGCTCGACGACGCCGACCCGCTGGCGGCGCGGCTGCTGCTGACGGTCGACGACGCCTGCTGCGGCGCCGGCTGAGCGCGAGCGCACGGGGTGCGACGAGGCCGTGGGGCTGGCCCGGCGCGAGCGTCACACGAGCCGCGCGGCGGCGGCGCCCTGTGCGCCGCGCGCGCCCGTAACCGGCCGCCCGTCGCCGCCGCCCCCCGACGCGCGCGCCCGCCCGTCCCGCGCCCCGCCCGCCCGCGGTATCTCTCACCGCCCCGTCGTCGCTGCGCTGCGCCCCGCGCCGCCGCGTGGGCGGGCGCGTCACAGCTCCTGCTCCTCCTCCTCCTCTGCCAGGTGCACGCGGTCGATCGCCGCCTTGATTGCCGCGCGGTCGGCCGCCGGCGGCTGCAGGTCGAGCGCCGCGTGCAGCGCCGCCAGCGCGGCGTCGGGGTCGCCGAGCCGCTTGTGCAGCCGCGCGGCCATGAAGTGAACCGCCGACTCGCGCGGCACGAGCTCCTGCGGCGGGGCCAGCGGCGGCCGCGTGCGCGCGGGCATGCTGTTCCACAGCGCGCCGCGAGCGCGCGCCGCTGCGGCCACCACCCCGGCGCCGCGTCGGGGCGGCGGCCGGCGGCGCGCCGCACCTGCAGCGTGCGCAGCTCGTCGAGCGCCTCGGCGTGCCGCTCGAGCGCGACCAGCACGCCCGCGGCCTCGAAGCGCGCGAGGGGGTTGCGGCTGTCGATCTCGGTCGCCGCCTGCGGCGCACGCGGCGCGGCCACATGGGTCGGCGCGGCCGAGGCGAGCCGCGGTCGAGCCACATGCGCGTCGTCGGCGCGCGCGGCCGGCACAGCCGGCGCGGCGCGGCGCGCCCCGCGCACCCGCAGCTGCGCGAGCGCCTCCTCGTGCCGCCCCATCTTGCGCAGCGCGCCGCCCGCGCAGCAGCGCAGCACGCTCGACCCGGGGTTGATGCCCGCCGCGGCGGTGAAGTGCACCAGCGCCTCGCGGTGCTTCTCCTGGCGCATGTACACCTGGCCCAGACCGTACCTGCGCACCGCGCGCGGGCACGGCGGCAGGGAGGGCGCGGCGTTGAGCGGCGAGCGCGCGCGCGAGGGCGCGGCGCAGGCAGCACGCAGGCGCGGGCGACGGCGCGGGCGCCTCACAGCGCGTTGTAGTGCCGCGGCTCGCAGCGCAGCGCGTGCTGGTACGCCGCCGCGGCGGCGGCGAGGTCGTCGGTCGCCAGGTGCTCGTGCCCCAGCAGGCTGCCCGCGTAGGCCATGCCGGGGCGCAGCTGCAGCGCGCGCTGGAAGAGGCGCACGGCCGCGTCGTGCTCGCGCTGCAGGCTGAAGCAGTTGCCCGCGACGCACCTGGGCGCCGCGCGGCGCGGCGCAGGCCGTGGCGCGGCGAGTCGGCAGAGCGGCGGCGGCGGCCGTGTGCGTGGCGCGGAGCGCAGCGTGGCGCGGAGCGCAGCGTGGCGCGGAGCGCAGCGCGGCGCGGAGCGCGCGGCGCGCGCACCAGGCCTCAGGCGCGTGCCGGTCGACGGCGAGCGCGTGCTGCGCGAGCGCGGCGAGCTCGACGTCGCGCTTGAGGTGCCACAGCACGGTGCTGTAGATCTCCATGCCCTGCCGGGGTTTAGCGGCGGCGGCGGGGGCGGGGGTTTAGGTGGGCGCGGGTCGGCGCGAGCCCTGGACGCCCCCCGGGCGGGGGCGCAGCGCCGGCCGGCGAGGAGACGACAGGGCTGGCGGCGCGGGGCGCGCGTGGCGCGCACGCACCTCGAGGCAGAGCGGGTCTGCGGCGCGCGCCGCCTCAAACACGTCGGCGGCGCGGGCATAGTCCGCCAGCTCGTAGTGGCAGCGGCCGACCAGCAGCAGCACGCCCGCACTGCCGAGCTGCTCCGCCGGCAGCGCCGCGAGCGCGGCGAGCGCGGCGCGGCACTGGAAGCTGGACAGCAGGTGCAGCGCGCGGCGGAGCGGCACGAACAGCGACAGCACCTGCGGTCAGCCCCGGGGGCGGCGCGGCGAGCCCAACCGTGAGCCCAACCGTGAGCCCAGACGTGACGCCGGCCGCGAGCGCGTCGGCGCCGCCGCCCGGCGCGCCGCCGCCGGCGTCCCTCCCACCTGCTCCTGCTGCTGCTGGCTCTTGACCGGCTCCGGGTGCGCCTGCTGCCACAGGAAGCTCGCGTCGCCGCCGGCGCCGCCGCTCGGCCCCGCGCCGCCGGCGGGCACGTGCGGCGCGTTCTCCCCCGCGCCGTCGTCGCCGCCGCCGCCGCCGGCCGGCCCCGCGCCGCCGCGCCGCGCGGGGCGCTGCCGCGCGCCGCCCGCGCCCGCGCCGGCGTGCTGCTGGTTGGCGTCGTGCCGCCCCAGCGGCGTGGGCGTCGGCCCCGGGCACGCGCCCGGCGGCGCGCCGCCGTCGCCCGTCACCGCCGCGAGGCGCGCGCTACGCCTGCGGGCGGCGCGAGCGGAGTGGAGTGGGCGGCGCACGGCTGGCGCAGCGCCGCCTGGCGCCGCGCCGCAGCGCAGCACCTGGGCGTCGCAGACGAATCGTTCACAAACAGCCGCCCCGCGGCGCGGGACATCTTGCGCCCCCGGCCCACGCCGTCCGCGGCGGCGCCGCCGCTCCCGCCGCCGCCGCCGCCGCCGCCGCCGCCGCCGCCCACGGCCGCCTTTTGCTTGCCGAGCGTGGGCGTGCGGCTGCCGGCGGGCGGGTTGGGGAAAGCGGCGAAGCCAGGGAACGGGCCGCCTGCAGGGGGCGCGCGGGGCGGTCAGGGCTGGCCGGCGAGCGGGGCGGGGGCGCGGCGGGGGCGCGGCGTGCGGCGGCCGCGCGGGCGCCCGCCCCCACCTCCATGCGGCAGCGCCGGCGGCGCGGCGGGCGCGCCCGCCGCGGGGGGCGTGACGAAGCTCAGCATCTGCGGCGTGTGCCCCGCCGCGCGCCGCCCCGGCCCGCCCGGCGTGGCGTCCGCGCGGGGCTGCTCCGCCGCGTCCGCGTCCGCCGCCGCGCCGCTGGCGCCGTCGATGCTCATGGCCTGAAAGGCCGACGCGCCGCTCGTGGTGCCCGGCGACGGCTGCGCCTGCTCGGGCTGCTGCTGCTGCTGCGCCGCCTGCTGCTTCTGCTGCAGCGCCGGCGCCTGCTGCTCCTGCTGCTGCTCCTGCGAGAGGCTCTGCCGCAGCGCCGCCAGCTGCGCGCCATCGCAAAACTCAGCCGCCTTGTCCGGCTGGCCTGCGGGGCGGCCGCGGCGGCGGCGGCGGCGGCGGCGGTGGCGCCCCACGTTCAGGCCCCGCCGTGCCGCCGCCGGCGCGCTGCCGAGGCCCCCGCCGCGCGCCGCGCCCCGCCGCGCGCCCCCCACCGAGGGAGCAGAGCTCTGAGAACGCGACCCACAGCATCGGGTCGCGCCGCAGCGCGCGCACGTAGCAGTCAGCGGCGCGGCTGGCGCGGCCGGTGAGGCGCGCGACGCGCCCCAGCAGGTACCACCCCGCCGCGCCGCCGGGCACCTGCGCGGCCGGGGCGGCGGGCGGGCGCTCGCTCGCGCGCACGCCCCGCTGCGACGCGGCCGCGGCCGCGGCGGCCGCGCCGCGCCGCGCGCGCGCCTGCGCCTCGCCGCGCTCCAGCAGCAGCGCCTCGGCCTCGCTGTGCTGCCGCAGGTCGGCGCAGCACAGCGCCGCGAGGTAGCGGCTCTCCGGCGCCGCCGCGCCCCGGAGCAGCGCGACCGCGCGGTAGCCCTGCCCGCACTGTCGGTACACCTGCGCCAGCAGGAGCTTGTTGGCCTGCGGCGCGGCACGGCGGGCGGGCGCGCGGGCGCGTGGGCGACGGCGTTGGGGCGCATGCGCCGCGCGCGCCAGCAGCTCGGGCGCGCACCTCGGTCGGCGCCGCCGCCACGAGGCGCTCGCCCAGGAAGCGCGCGTTCTCGTGCAGCCCCATGCTCAGGCTGCTCTGCACGCAGGACGCCAGGTGGGCGTCCATGGCGGCCCGCGGCCGCTGGCCGCCGCGCGGCGTCGCGCGGCGCGGCCCGCTCGCTGCTGCGCCGCCGCCGGCGGCGCCGCGGGTGCGCGGCGGTTCGGGCGGGTGCGGCCGATCGGCGGCTGGCGGTGCGGGCGGCGGACGGGGGCGGCCCGGGGCGGGCAGGGCGGCGGCGGCGCGGCGCGGGCTCGAACAGCGCTGCAGTTGATGGCCCCTGGCGGGCGCGGGCGGCGATGCGAGCCGCGCCGCCGCGATGCCTGGCCCGCGCGTTGAGGCTGTGCCAGCGCGATCGGCCGCCGGGGAGGGGCCTGGGCTGCACAGGCGAGGCTGCACCCGAGTAACAGAGTCTCGGCTGCTGCTGCTCCCGCTCCCGCGTGGCTTGACCCGCCCGCGACGGCCCTCCGCGCCACACGCGCCCGCCCGACATCCCAGCCGCGCCGAGCCGCCGCCGGGAGCTCCCGGCGCAGCCAACCACCTCTGCCCCGGCCGCAAACGAGCAGCCCGCGCGCCGCACCCCGCGTTCTGCCATGGCGCGGCACGCAGGCGCCCTGCTGGCGCTGCTGGGCGCCGCGCTGCTGGCGGGTGCGCCGGGGGGCGGCGATGGGCGTGCTCGGCCGCCCGCCGCGGCGCCGGGGAGGGCCGCGCCGCCCGGGCGGGGGGCGGGGCTGATGCCGGCCCCTGCCGCGGCCTCACAGGCGCCCTGGGCCAGCCCAGCGAGCTGCTGAACAACCTGCCGCCCCCGGGGAGCCTGTCCACGGCGCACTACTTCCCCGAGCACCCCACCAAGCAGTTCCCCGCGGGCGACGTGGTGCGCGGGGGGTGGCCGGGCCCCCGGGGCGTGCCCTGGGCGCGCGCCGCGGCGCCGCTGAGGCCCCCGCGCGACGCGGGCGGGCGCAGATTACGGCGGTGATCAGTGCCCACAACGACAACAGCAAGGCGTACAACCTCACCGCCATCGTGGCGAGCCTGAACAGCCCCATGGACTTTTCGATGTTCATCCAGAACTTCACGCACTCGGTGCGGCGCGGGGCGGGCGAGGGAGTGCGATGGGCGGCAGCGGCCGCTGCTGCCGCGCCGCCGCCGGGCAGGCGGTTGCTGCCGCCCGCCGCCGGCGGGCACCGGCGAGGCGGCCGCGACTGCGATCACTTCACTGGCAGCCTTGGAAGCGGCGGCCCGCTTCTGTGGCTGACCGCGGAGCGATCGCAGCCGCAACCGCCCGGCACACGCCGCCGCGCGCCCTCCCTCCCCCCTGCCCTCGCCCGCGCGCCGGCCCGCCGCCGACCCGCGCCGCCGCCGCCGCCGCCGCCGCGGTCCCGCCCGGCCGCAGGTGTACTTCAAGGAGCTGCCGGCGGGGCAGGAGATGAGCCTGGAGTACAAGTTCCGCATCGCGCCCCAGGTGCGGCCAGGGGCCACGCGCGCGCGAGCAGGCAGCCGCGGCGGGCAGACAGCCGGGGCCCCGGCCAGGCGGCCGGGCTGCTGTCGGCCAGGCCGGCGGGCCCGCGGCCGTCGCCGCCCGCCGTCGGCAGCGTGCCGGCACCGCGCCGGCCCCCGCCCCCCCCGCCTCGCCCACGCGCCGCGCCGCGCGCCTCCCCGCCGCGCCCACCCCGCCCGCCGCGCCCGCGCGCGCCTGTCGTGTGTCGCGCCAGGTGCCGACGCGCGACTTCTTCGTGGCCATCCACTTGATATACGAGGACATCGGCGGCGGCGGCTTCTTCAGCAACACCGTGTTCAACGGCACCGTCGAGGCGCGCAGCCGCGCCGCCGCGCCGCGCCGTGCCGCCGCGCCGCGCCGCGCCGCCGCGCGCTCCGCTGCCGCCGCAGCGCCGCCCGCCGCCGCGCCTGCCGCGCTGGGCCCCTGCCGCGCGCCACACGCGCTCACGCCCCCTGCCGTCCTCGTGTGCGTGTGCGTGCGTGCGTCGTCGTCGGTGCAGGTGGTTGAGGCGCCCAAGCTGGTTGACACGGAGGGCATCTTCATGTATGTCATGATCCTCGGCACCGCCGGCCTCGTCGGTGAGAGCGACGCGCGGGGGGGGCGCGCGGGCGCGGCGGGCGGGGCGGGGGAGCGGGCGGGGGAGGGGCGCGGCGCAGGGATGGGAGGGGGGGCGGAGCGCACGCGCGCGCACACACACACACACACACGCACGCACGCACACACACGCACGCACGCACACGCACACACACACACACACACACACACACACACACACACACACACACACACACACACACACACACACACACAACTAAACACACAAACAACCAACCCCGCCCGCCCCGCAGGCTACTGGGCGTTCTCCAACGCGTCGGACCGCTTCGGCATCAAGAAGGCCGCCAAGAAGCGCAGCGGGCGCGCGGCCGCGAGCGCGGCGGCGCCGTTTGACGAGGACGAGTGGGTGAAGGGCACGCCGTACGACGTGGACAAGCGCAAGCGCGCCGCCGCGGGCGCGGGCGGCAAGGCCAAGGCCACGTGAGGCCGCCGGCGCGGAGGGGCGGGCGGGGCGGGCGGGGCGGAGGGGCGGGCGGGGCGGGCAGAGGGCGCGGGCGGGCGGGCGGACGGGCGCGTGTGCGGGGCGCCGCGGGGCGGGACGGGGGCGGAGGGCGGGGGCGCGGCAGCGTGCGGCGGTGTGGGCGGCCGCCGCCTGCGGTGCGCGCGCGCGCGCGCGTGAGCGGCGCAGCCGCGCGCCGTGCACGTGGGCGCTGCTCCGGCGTCTGTGACTAGACGGCGCGCGCGGGGCGGGGGAGCGGCGCCCCCCGCACTGCCGGCAGCCGCAGCGACGCGGCCCGCCGTTTTTGTGCAGGGCGCCTGCTGCTGGGTTGCGGCTGGGAGGCCTCAGTAACTGGCGACGCGCGCGCGGTCGCACGGCAGCGGGATGAACACCTGTGGCGGCGGCGGTGGTGCGGCTGTGAGCCAGCGGCGGAGGCCGGCCCGGTGCGGCGGCCGCGCGGGGCCGGGCGGCGCCCAACCTTAGGCGAGAACGTGATTGCTCGGTGCCCCGCGTGCCCCTGGGGCGACGCGGTGCAGGGCCCAGGGCGCAGGCGCCGCCCGGCCGGCTGCCCGCGCCGCCGCCGAGGAGGAGGCCCCCCGCGCGACCCGCCCCGCCGCCCACACAGCCGCCGCCCTCAGCGCCTCCCTGCCGCACGCACGCACAAGCGCCGGCCGCGGCCCACAGCTCCCGCACACGCACACACGCCGCCCAGCGCACGCCCCCGCCCGCGGCGCGCCCCTGGCCAGGCGGGGCGACGCGCGTCGGGCGCCTGACGGCCGGGCCGACCCGTCCAGCGCAGCGCCAGGCGAGCCGCGCGCGCGGGCAGGCGGGGAGGAGGCAGCAGCGGCGGACGAGCCGCGCTGCGCGGCGCCCGCTGAGGGCGGCGGGGGCTGCGGCGGTGCGCGGGTGGCGGGCGTGTGGCGTGTGCCGCCGGGCCTGCGCGCCCCGGGCGCCGCTGGCAGGCCCGCCGCCGCGCCGCCGCGCCGGGGCGCCGGGGCGGGCGCCGCGCGCTGCTGCTGCGCTCACGCCAGCACAGCGAGCTGGCCGGCGCGCGCTGCTCCTGAGCCCACGCCGTACATGCTGCAGCCGGCGCCACGCAGCCAGGCCAGGCCCGCCAGGTCACCGCACGCCGCGCGCGCCTCCGCCAGCTGTTGCTGCTGAACCTGCTGCTCCCACCCGTCATCCTGCGCCGCCCGCCACGCCTGCTGCACCGCCGCCAGCGGCAGCTCGGGGCAGCGCAGCGAGACGACCGTGGCGCCGCGGAAGCGCTCGCGCGCTGCCTTGCAGACCAGCTTGGCGCTCCATGCCTGCAGGGCCGGCGGCCAGAGGCTCAGGGCGTGGAGCACGAGCGGCTCGGGCAGGCCTGTCCACGGGCTGCGGGCGGCGCGGCGGGGTGGGGCAGGCGGCGTGGGCGGGCGCGTGCACAGGGGCGGCGGGGCCTGCTGCGCCTGACTGTGGCTGGGTGCTCAGCGCCCGCCTAACCAGGCAGCAGCACCAGCCACCAGAGGGGCGCCGGCAGCGCCGCGCCCACCTCGGCGCCGCCCTGTCGCCGTCGGGCGCCTCGCCCGCCGCAGCTGCCGCAGCCGCCCGCGCGCGCGTGGTCGGCCCGGCGCGCCGCTTGCCCTCTGGCAACGACATGGCGCCGCCCGGAGCCTGCGTACCAGAGAGGAAGCAGCAGGCGGCGGCGGCAGCGGGCGCGAGCGCGCGGGCGGGGAGTGGGCGCGCGACCAGGGGCTGGACCTGAGGGGCGTGTGCAGCGGCGCAGCCGAGGGCGGGCAGCTCGCGTTGCTGCGCTGGGCACGCGCGCAGGCGCCGCCGCTGCCCTGGGGCGACAACGTGTGCTCCCGGGCTGCGGCGCGCGGCGACCTGGAGATGCTGCGCTGGGCGCGCGCCCAGGCCGAGCCCGCGCCGTGGGGCTGGACGGCGTGCTGGGTGGCGGCTATGCAGGGGCAGCTGGAGGCGCTGCGCTGGCTGCGCGCCAGCGGCTGCCCGTGGCGGCGCAGCATGTGCGAGGCCTGGGCGGCAGACAAAGGCCACGCGGCCGTGGTCGCGTGGATCCGGGCGCAGCCTGCGGCGGCGGACGACGGGACCGATGACGACTGGTAGGAGGAGGATGGAGGAGGGGGGGCTGGCAGTGAAACGAGGAGGGCGAGGGCGCCCCTTGGCTGCGGACGGCTGACGGTGGCGTGCGTGGCGGGGCGGCGTGCGTGGCGGGGCGCGCGTTGCACAGATGCGGCCGGCAACCGGCTGACCGCGGCGATCCCTGGACCGGCGGCGCGGCGGCAACGAGCGCGCGCGGCCCGGCAAGGGCGCGGTCAGTCGGTTGCCAGCGCGCCGACGTTTGGCAGCGCGTGGCCGCCGCAGCGCCCGCAGCCACACACGCGGCCAACCGCGTAGCTGCCGCTCCTAGCCCAGGTCCTCCTCCTCCAATCAAAAGTCGTCGTAGTCGTCCGGCGACTCAGGCTGCTCCTGGATCCACGACACCACGGCCTCGTGTTCGGCGCCCTCCGCCACGCGCTCGCAGCCGCCGCGCTTCCACGGGCAGCCGTTGGCGCGCAGCCAGCGCAGCGCCTCCAGCTGGCCGTGCTCAGCCGCCGCCCAGCACGCCCCCCAGTGCCACGGCGCGGGCGGCGACTGGGCGCGCGCCCAGCGCAGCACCTCCACGTTGCCGCGCTCCGCAGCGTTGTTGCACACGTTGTCGCCCCAGGCAGCGGCGGCGCCTGCGCGCGCGCCCAGCGCAGCACCGCGATCTGCCCGCCCTCGGCTGCTGCCTCGCACACGTCCCGCAGGTCCAGCCCCTGGTCGCGTGCCCACTCCAGCACGGCGATCTGGCCGGCGCGCGCTGCTGCGCAGACCACCATGCCCATCTCGCAGCCGGCGCGGCGCAGCCAGGCCAGGCCCGCCAGGTCGCCGCACGCCGCGCGCGCCTCGGCCAGCAGCCACTCCATAACACCCTGCAGCTCCCGCCACGCCTCCTGCACCGCCGCCAGCGGCAGCTCGGGGCAGCTCAGCGAGACGCGCCTGGCGCCGCGGAAGCGCTCGCGCGCCGCCTTGCAGACCAGCTTGGCGGCCCACGCACGCAGGGCCGGCGGCAGGAAGCTCAGGACGTGGAGCACGAGCGGCTCGGGCAGCACTGGCTGCGCACTGCTGGTGGCGTGGCGGGGCGGGGGCCCGCGCAGGGGCACCGGTGAGGCGGCGCGCGGCGCCTGCTGCAGGCAGCTGAGGCTCAGCGCTCGGCGCCCGCCTGGCCAGGCAGCCCCAGACATGGGGGCACCAGCAGCAGCAGCGCGCCCACCTCGGCGCCGCCCTGTCGCCGTCGGGCGCCTCGCCCGACGCCGCCGCCAGCGCAGCCCGCGCGCGCGTGGTCGGCCCGGCGCGCCGCTTGCCAGACGGCAGCGACATGGCGCCGCCTGGTGCCGCCTGCGGGCCTGCGGGCCAGCAGGGAGCAGCAGGCGCCGCCGGCAGCGGGCGCGAGCGCGCAGTCCGTCTGACCCGAGCAGCAGCAGCAGCGCGCGGCGCGCCCGCCCCCGCCTCGGCGCCCCGGCGCGGCGGCGGGCCTGCCGGCGGCGCCCGGGGCGCGCAGGCCCGGTGGATCCCGCCACAAGCCCGCCACCCGCGCACCGCCGCAGCCCCCGCCGCCCCCAGCGGGCGCCGCGCAGCGCGGGCCGCCCGCCGCTGCCTCCTCCCCGCCCGCCCGCGCGCGGCTCGCCTGGAGCTGCACTGGGCGGGTCAGCTGGCCGTCAGGCGCCCGACGCGCGTCACCCCGCCTGGCCAGGGGCGCGCCGCGGGCGGGGGCGGGCGCTGGGCGGCGGCAGCGCGTGTGCGTGTGCGAGCTGTGGGCCGTGGCCGGCGCTCGTGCGTGTGTGTGTGGCAGGGAGGCGGTGAGGGCGGCGGCTGTGTTGGGGAACGGGACGGTGTGCGCGCTGGAGGCCTCCGCGACGGCGGCGCGGGCAGCCGGCCGGGCGGCGCCTGCGCCCTGCGCCGCCGCCGATCACTGCGCGCCGCCTAGCTCGCCGTGCCGCTGTCGTCTCCACAACGAACACCACCGACAGCGCCGCGCAATCGAAGCGTCGCTGGCATGCGCGCGGCGGCAGTGGCGCCGGTCGCAGCAGCGGCGCCGGCCGCCGCGCTCCCGCGCCGCCTCGCGGCGCCGCGGGGCCCGGCGCGGAGCCACCTTCATGCCGCTCGCGAGCTCCCGGCGCAGCGCCGGCAGCGCCCGGCAGCCGTGCGCGCCGCGCCCGGCGGCGCCGCTGCTGGCCACAGAGCGCCGGGCGGCGCCGCGCCCGGCGCGGGCGTCGCGCGGGGCGGCAGTCTCCGGGAGCGCCTGCTGCGCGCGCCGCTGCCCGAGCTGATGGCCGAGGCGGCGGCGCTGCGCGACGCGGGGCACCGAGCAATCACGTTCTCGCCTAAGGTTGGGCGCCGCCCGGCCCCGCGCGGCCGCTGCACAGGGCCGGCCTCTGCCGCTGGCTCACAGCCGCACCACCGCCGCCGCCACAGGTGTTCATCCCGCTCACGCAGCTCTGCCGCGACGCGTGCGGGTGCGCGGCGCGGCGGCGGGGACCGGCGGCGGCGGGTCGGCGCCGCGCGGCGCGCGCAGCGCAGCTGCAGGCCAGGCTGACGGCGCGGCCCGCGCGTGCGGGTGACGCGCGGCTCGCCGCCGCGGTGGTGGCGGCCGCAGGTACTGCACGTTTGCGCGGCCTCCCGCGCCCGGCGCGCGGTGCTACATGACGCTGCCAGAGGTGCTGGCCGTTGCGCGGCTCGGCGCGGCCGCGGGCTGCGCCGAGGCCCTGTTCACGCTGGGTGCGGCGCGCGCGCAGCGCCCGCGGCGCGCGCGGCGCTGGCCTGTGTTCGCCCGCGCGGCGCGGCGCGCGCGCGCCGAAGTCGCGGCCCCGCGCCCTGCGCGGCGCGCAGGCGACAAGCCGGAGCTCGCCTACCCCGAGGCTGCGGCAGAGCTCGCGGCGATAGGCCACGCGAGCACGCTTGACTACGTGGCGTCCGCGGCGGCGGCGGTGCTGGCCGAGACGGGGCTGCTGCCTCACATCAACGCCGGCGTCATGGACGAGGCCGCGCTCACGACGTGCGGCAGCGGCCTCGCCGGCGGCGGCCGCCGGGCGGCCGCGGCTGCGGGGCAGCCGGGGGCGCAGCGCCGCCGCCGCCGCCGCCGGCAGCGGCAGCAGCGCAACGCCGGCCGCTGCGCCCTAAACCACCCCGCGCCCTAAAACCCTGCAGGCTCAAGGCGGTGAGCGCGAGCCAGGGGCTCATGCTCGAGGGCACCGCGCCGTCGCTCGCCGCGCCCGGCGGGCCGCACTGGGGCTGCCCCGACAAGGACCCCGCCGCGCGCCTCGCGACGATTGAGGCCGCCGGCCACGCGCGCGTGCCCTTCACGTCGGGTGCGCGCGGGCCGCCGCCGCCGCCGGCGTGGGCTGCGCGCGCGTGCTCGCGCACGCGCGCCGCCGCTGCACGCTCGCGCGCGCGCGCCGCCGAGCCGCCCCGCCCCGCTCCCCGCCTCCCCTGTTCCCAAGGCATCCTCATCGGCCTCGGCGAGGCGCGCAGCGAGCGCCTTGACGCGCTCGAGGCCCTCGCAGCGAGCCACGCGCGGCACGGGCACATACAGGAGGTCATCATCCAAAACTTTCGGTGCGAGCCGCGGCGCGCTCAACCCGCGGCGGCGCTTGAGCCCGCGGCGCGCTTGAGCCCGCGGCGGCGCTCGGGCCGCAGCGACGCCCCGCGGCGTGCGAGCCCGGACGCGCCCGCGGCGCACGTCACCCGTGCTGCGCGGCCGCCGTGCGCAGGGCCAAGCCGCTGACCGCGATGGCTGGCCACCCAGAGCCGCCGCTCGAGGAGCTGCTGTGGACGGTCGCCGCCGCGCGGCTGCTCTTTGGCGCGCGCATGGCCATCCAGGCGCCGCCAAACCTCACGCCCGGCGACGCCGGCGGCGGCGGCGCGGCGGCGAGCTGGCGCGCGCTGCTGGACGCGGGCGTCAGCGACTGGGGTGCGCGCGCGCGCACAGCTGCCCAGTCGCGCGCTGCCTGCACCGCGCGCCGCGCACCGCGCAGCGCCCACGCCCGCCCCGCGTCCCCGCAGGCGGTATTTCGCCAGTGACGCGCGACTTTGTGAACCCGGAGCGGGCCTGGCCCCACCTCGCACCGCTCGCGGCCGCGACGGCCGACGCGGGCAAGCTGCTGCTGCCGCGGCTGCCGGCGTACCCGAGCTACGTGCTGGACCTGGGCCACGGCAGCGGCGGCGCGCCCGCGCCGTGGCTCAGCCGCGACGGCGGGCCGCGCAGCGTCGCGGCGGCGGCCCTGCGCGCGAGCGACAGCAGCGGCCTGCTGCGCGGCAGCGCGTGGGCGGCGGGCGCGGCGGAGGAGGAGGGCGCGCCAGGCGGCGGTGCGGCGGCGGCGCCGCCGCGCGAGCATGGCCAGGGCCAGGAGCAGCACCCGGGCGAGGCGCAGGCGGCGCTGCTGGAGCAGCTGCGCGCGCCGGCGCGGCACGTCGCGGCGGGCCCCGGCTCCGCCGCGCCCGCGCAGGCGCCGGCGAAGGCGCCGGCCGTGCCGCCGCCGCGGCAGCGCGCGGCCAAGGCGTGGGACATTCGCGTGGGCCCGCTGGGCGCGCTCGAGGGCGTGCCGGCGCCGCGGCACGTCGCGCCGGACGTCGCCGCGCTGCTGGCCGAGGTGCTCGCGACCGCGCCGCCGCCGCCGCGCGGCAGCGACGCCGCCGGCGCGGCGCCGCCGCCGCTCCCGCGCGGCGGCCGCGACTGGACCGCGCGCGAGGTGGAGCTGCTGCTGTGCGCGCGCGGCGCCGACGCGGCGGCGGTCATCGCGGCGGCCGACGCACTGCGCGAGGCCGTGGCAGGGGAGACCGTGAGCTACGTGGTCAACCGCAACATCAACTACACCAACGTCTGCACGTTTGCCTGCAGCTTCTGCGCCTTCTCAAAGGTGCGGCTGCGGCGGCGTGCGAGTGTGACCGCGCGCGTGCGGTGCGTCGGCAGCGACGGCGGGCGCCGCAGGCTCACGGCGGCGGCGGCGGCGGCGGCCGCGGCGCGGCGCGCCCGCAGGGCAAGGCGGCGGACGGCCTGCGCGGCGCGCCGTACCTGCTGCCGCTGGAGGAGGTCACCCGCCGCGCGGCTGAGGCGTGGGACCGCGGCGCGACCGAGGTCTGCCTGCAGGGGTGCGCGCCGCGCCCCGCTCGCCCCTCGCGCCCTTCGCGCCGCGCCGCGCCACGCTCAGCCCCGCCGCCACGCCCGGCCAGCCCGCCGCCCGGCGTCGACCAGCCCGCCCGCCGTGCCCCGCGCCGCTGCGCCGCCGCGCCGCAGCGGCATCCACCCTCACTTCACCGGCGAGACCTACCTGGCAATCCTGGCCGCCGCCAAGGCGGGCGCGCCGGGCATCCACGTGCACGCGTTCAGCCCGCTGGAGGTCACGCACGTGCGCGGCGGCGCGGCGGCGCGGCGCCGCGGGCCGACCTCCGTCGGGGGCCGCGCAGGGGGCCGCGCGGCGCCGACGTGCCGCCGCGCTGCGCACGGGGCTGCGCGCAGGGCGCGGCGACGCTGGGCCTCCCGGTCGGGGACTACCTGCGCCAGCTCAAGGCCGCCGGCCTGGGCAGCCTGCCCGGCACGGCGGCGGAGGTGCTGGACGCCGAGGTGATGATGGGGCCCGCCCGCCCGCCCGCCCCGGCGCGCGCGTCGCGCTGCAGCCGCTGGCCCGCCCGCCCCGCCGCCTGACCGCGTGTCGCGCTCCCGCCGCCGGCCCGCCGACCCGCCGCCTGACCGCGCGTCGCGCTCCCGCCGCTGGCCCGCCGCCCCGCCGCCTGACCGCGCGTCGCGCCCGCCGCCGCGGCCGCAGGTGCGCGCCGCGCTGTGCCCCGACAAGCTGAGCGCGGAGGCGTGGCTGGAGACGGTCGCGGCCGCGCATGCAGCAGGGCTGCCGACCACCAGCACCATCATGTTTGGCCACCTTGACAGCCCGCCCGCCTGGGCGCGCCACCTGCTCGCGCTGCGCGACCTCCAGGCGCGCGCGCGCGCGGCGCGCGGGCGCGGGCGCGGGCGCGGGCGGGCGGCGCAGAGGGCCTGCCGCCGCACGCCGCGCGCCACGCCCCGCGCGCGAGGTTGAGCCGCGCCCCGGCGCCCGCGCGCCGCACGCCGCTGACCGCGCCGCGCCGTCCGCCCCGCAGGCGCGCACGGGGGGATCACCGAGTTTGTGCCGCTGCCGTTTGTGCACATGGAGGCGCCCGTCTTCCGCGCCGGCGGCGCGCGGCGCGGGCCGACGCTGCGCGAGGCGGTGGTCATGCACGCCGCGGCGCGCCTCGTGCTGCACCCGCTCATACCCAACATACAGGCCAGGTGCGGTCGCTCTGCCACACGCGCCCCCGCACGCGGCCGCCGCGGCCGCCAGCGCCCGCCGCCCGTGCTGCCGCGCCTGCGGCGCCTGCGGCGCCTGCGGCGCCGTCACAAGCGCCGCGCCACCCCCGCGTCGCTCCGCACCCGCGCCCCAGCTGGGTCAAGATGGGCCCCGCGCGCGCGGCGGCGCTGCTGGCGGCGGGCTGCAACGACATGGGCGGCAGCATAATGAACGAGAGCATCACGCGCGCGGCGGGTGGGTGTTATTTTTTTGCGTCACTTGTCACTTTGACGGCGGTCACGCTGCGCTGACCGCCGCGACGGCGGCGGGCCCCGCGCCGCCCCGCCGCCCCCGCGCGGCGGCCGACCGCGACCGCCGCCCCTGCCGCCCCCGCCGCTGCCGCCGGCGCGCCGCAGGCGCGGCGCACGGGCAGGAGCTGCCGCCGGCCGCGATGGAGGCGGCCATCGCCGCTGCGGGGCGCGTGCCGCGGCAGCGGACCACCCTGTACGGTGTGCCGCCGCCGGCGCAGGTCGTGGCGAGCTTTGCCGCCGCCGAGCTCGCGCCGCTGCGGACGGGCGCCCGTCCGCTCGCCGGCGAGCGCGCGCGCGCGTGAGGCGTGCGCGTGTGAGCCCCGCAGTTGCGCCGCGAGGGGAACCCGCCGCCCACAGCCGCCGCCCTCAGCGCCTCCCTGCAGCACGCGCACGCACGAGCGCCGGCCGCGGCCCACAGCTCCCGCACGCACACGCGCCGCCGCCGCCCAGCGCCCGCCCCCGCCCGCGGCGCGCCCCTGGCCAGGCGGGGCGACGCGCGTCGGGCGCCTGACAGCCGGGCCGGTCCGCGCAGCGCCAGGCGAGCCGTGCGCGCGGGCAGGCGGGGAGCAGGCAGCAGCGGGCGGGCCGCGCTGCGCGGCGCCCGCTGCGGGCGGCGGGGGCTGCGGCGGTGCGCGGGTGGCGGGCGTGTGGCGTGGGCCGCCGGGCCTGCGCGCCCCGGGCGCCGCTGGCAGGCCCGTCGCCGCGCCGCCGCGCCACGGGGCGGGGGCCGGCGCCGCGCGCGGCTGCTGCTGCGCTCACGCCGCCCGCGCGCTCGCGCCCCGCTGCCGCCGCCGCCTGCTGCTCCCTGCTGGCACGCAGTCCCCAGGCGGCGCCATGTCGCCGCCGTCTGGCAAGCGGCGCGCCGGGCCGACCACGCGCGCACGGGCGGCGGCGGCAGCGGCGGCGGGCGAGTCCGCGCAGGCGGCGGCGAGGTGGGCGCGGCGCTGCTGGCGCCCTCTGGTGGATGGCGCTGCTGCCTGGCCAGGCGGGCACTGCGCACCCAGCCACAGTCAGGCGCAGCAGGCGCCGCGCACCGCCTCACCGCCGCCCCTGTGCGCGCGCCCGCCCCGCCGCCTGCCCCACCTCGCCGCGCCGCTCGCAGCCCGTGGACGGAGCTGCCCGAGCCTCTCGTGCTCCACGCCCTGAGCCTCTGGCCGCCGGCCCTGCAGGCGTGGAGCGCCAAGCTGGTCTGCAAGGCGGCGCGCGAGCGCTTCCGCGGCGCCACGGTCGTCTCGCTGCGCTGCCCCGAGCTGCCGCTGGCGGCGGTGCAGGCGGCGTGGCGGGCGGTGCAGGGTGACGCGTGGGAGCAGCAGCAGAAGCGGTGGGAGCTGGCCAGGGCACGCGCGGCGTGCGGCGACCTGGCGGGGCTGGCCTGGCTGCGCCGCGCCGGCTGCAGCATGGACTGGCGCGTGGGCTCGGCAGCGGCGCTCGCCGGCCAGCTCGCCGTGCTGGAGTGGGCGCGCGACCAGGGGCTGTACCTGGGGGAGGTGTGCGAGGGAGCAGCCGAGGGCGGGCAGCTGGCGGTGCTGCGCTGGGCGCGCGCGCAGGCGCCGCCGCTGTTCTGGGGCGACTGGGTGTGCCGCTTTGCTGCGCGGCGCGGCGACCTGGAGATGCTGCGCTGGGCGCGCGCCCAGGCCGAGCCCGCGCCGTGGGGGAACGGCACGTGCCAGGTGGCGGCTGTGCACGGGCACCTGGAGGTGCTGCGCTGGCTGCGCGCCAACGGCTGCCCGTGGTCGCGCAAATGGTGCGAGCGCCAGGCGGCACGCAAAGGCCACGCGGCCGTGCTGGCGTGGATCCGGGCGCAGCCTGCGTCGCCGGACGACGGCCGCTGACGTTTAGTTGTAGGACCTGTGCTGGGAGCCAAGCGAGGAGGATGCACGCGCCCCTTGACTGCGGCCGGCGCCGCCGCGCGCGGCCAGCGACCAGCGCGCCCGCCGCCGGCGCGGTGGCGTGGGGGCGCGCTTTCGCTGGCTGGCTGCTCCCTTGCGCTTCAGAGCTGCTGTGACGCGTGCGGGGCGGTGCTTGGCAGGGAGCGGCCGCGGGAGCTCACGCAAGTTGTGTGGTGGTTGGCTGCCGGCTCCAGGAATTCCTGGCCGCCCGAGCTTTTCCGCCCCGCGCCGCTGCCGACCCGCCGCTCTCCAGACCTCGCCAGTGACCAGAGCTCCCCCGCCTCTGCACAAGCCAGGCACGCACCTGAGCTCGAGAAGCAGCCTCTCCCCGCAGCCCCAGCTCGCCACCATGCTGGCCTCCCGCAGCTCCGCCCGCGGCGCGACCGCGCGCAGCAGCAGCAGCCGCGGCGCCTCGCTGGCGCCGCGGGTGCAGCGCGCCCGCGCGCTCTGCGTGCGCGCCACCGCCAACGTGCCGCCCGCGGAGAAGTCGGGCCTCGCCAAGGTGCGTGTTGGGCACGACGCGCGAGCCGCGCTGCCGCGCGACGCGCGCCGCTGCTCCGGCGCGAGCGCGAGGGCAGCGCCATCCCGCGCTGCCGCCGCCCGGCCGGCACGGGGCCCGCGCGGCTCCCAGCGCCGGCGCGGAGGCACGGACGTGCTGCGGGCCAGCTCTCCCCGCTTGCGCGGGGCCGGCCGGCAGGCGCCGCCGCGGGCGCGCCGGGCTGTGGCCAGCGGCGCGCGCGCCGCGGCGCCGCCGCGGCGCCCGCAGCCCGCGCCGCGGCGCCGCCGCGGCGCCCGCAGCCCGCGCCGCGGCGCCCGCGGCCTCCGCCGCGCCCCCGCGCCCTCCGTCGCCTCCCCCGCTCACCCGCGCTGCCCCCGCGCTGCCCCGCCGGCGCCGCCGCAGTTTGCCGACTCGATCGGCCTCCCCACCGACGAGGGCCTGTTTGGCTTCAAGCCCTTTGCCGAGGTCTGGTGCGGCCGCCTCGCGATGATGGGCTTTGTCGTGTCCATCGTCGAGGAGGCGATGACGGGCCAGGGCACGCTCGGGCAGCTCGGCCTCGCGACGCCGTCGCCGGGCCTGCTCGCCGCGCTCGGCGGCGCGGCGGGCGTCGCGACGCTGCTCGGCACCGCCAACACCGCGGCCAAGCTCGTCACCAAGCGCATGACGCCGCAGGACGTGGCGCGGTACAAGAACTTCCTGGGGCTGAACAACCCCAACGACTTCATGGCCGCCGCGGCCGACATGAAGGCGCGCGGCGACTTCACGTCGCTCTCCAACAACCCCGACGCCATCGCCGCGGCGCGCGCGGCGGGGCTGCCCGCCGACGCGGTGCTCGGCGTGTCGGGCGCGGCCGAGGCGGCCGCCGACGCGGCGGCGGAGATGAAGGCCGCGCCGGCGGGCCTGCTCTCGCTGACCAAGGCCGACGAGGCCGCGCAGGTCGCCGACGCGGCCGCGGCGGCCAAGGCGCCGGCGCCGCCGTCCGGGCCGAGCGTGTCGCTGTCGGCGCGGCGCGACGTGCTGGAGCAGAGCGTGTTTAGCGCCAACGCGGAGCTCGCGTACGCGCGCGGCGTGGAGCTCACCAACGGCCGCTGGGCGATGCTGGGCTTCCTGACCGCGGTGCTGGTCGAGGCGGGGACAGGCAAGGGCATCATCCTGCAGATCATCATGTGGCTCAAGCTGGTCGGCCTCCTCGGCGCGGCCTCGGGCTTCTGAGCGCCGCAAGGCCTCGGCGCGGCGCGTGGCGCGCGCAGCGACTGCGTGTGTGCCTGAGCGCGAGCGCGGCGAGAGAGCGCGAGAGAGCGCGAGAGAGAGAGCGCGAGAGAGGCGTGCGCAGCGAGGGGCGGCGGGCTTCAGCAGCCGGGCGGCTGCTGCGGGCGGCGGCGGGGGCTCTGCCGGGGCGGCAGCGCGCAATAAAAGGCAGCACGAGCGACGGGTGTGTGTGGGCGTGCCGGGCGAATTCGCCGCCGCCCTCTGTGGTCCGAGGGTAACGCCCCGGCGAGGTCGGCGCGCGCGCCGCACCCGGGGACGGCGGGCGGTGCAGGGCCCAGGGCGCAGGCGCCGCCCGGCCGCCTGCCCGCGCCGCCGACGAGGAGGCCCCCTGCGCGCGCAGCCCAGCCGCCCAACACAGCCGCCGCCCTCAGCGCCTCCCTGCAGCACGCGCACGCACGAGCGCCGGCCGCGGCCCGCAGCTCCCGCACGCACGCGCGCCGCCGCCGCGCAGCGCCCGCCCCCGCCCGCGGCGCGCCCCTGGCTAGGCGGGGCGACGCGCGTCGGGCGCCTGACAGCCGGGCCGGTCCGCGCAGCGCCAGGCGAGCCGCGCGCGCGGGCAGGCGGGGAGCAGGCAGCAGCGGGCGGGCCGCGCTGCGCGGCGCCCGCTGCGGGCGGCGGGGGCTGCGGCGGTGCGCGGATGGCGGGCGTGTGGCGTGGGCCGCCGGGCCTGCGCGCCCCAGGCGCCGCTGGCAGGCCCGCCGCCGCGCCGCCGCGCCGGGGCGCCGGGGCGGGCGCCGCGCGCTGCTGCTGCTGCGCTCACGCCGCCCGCGCGCTCGCGCCCGCTGCCGCCGCCGCCTGCTGCTTCCTCTCTGGTACGCAGGCTCCGGGCGGCGCCATGTCGTTGCCAGAGGGCAAGCGGCGCGCCGGGCCGACCACGCGCGCGCGGGCGGCTGCGGCAGCTGCGGCGGGCGAGGCGCCCGACGGCGACAGGGCGGCGCCGAGGTGGGCGCGGCGCTGCCGGCGCCCCTCTGGTGGCTGGTGCTGCTGCCTGGTTAGGCGGGCGCTGAGCACCCAGCCACAGTCAGGCGCAGCAGGCCCCGCCGCCCCTGTGCACGCGCCCGCCCACGCCGCCTGCCCCACCCCGCCGCGCCGCCCGCAGCCCGTGGACAGGCCTGCCCGAGCCGCTCGTGCTCCACGCCCTGAGCCTCTGGCCGCCGGCCCTGCAGGCATGGAGCGCCAAGCTGGTCTGCAAGGCAGCGCGCGAGCGCTTCCGCGGCGCCACGGTCGTCTCGCTGCGCTGCCCCGAGCTGCCGCTGGCGGCGGT
The DNA here is from genome assembly GCA_014905635.1 of Scenedesmus sp. PABB004. NCBI lineage: Eukaryota > Viridiplantae > Chlorophyta > Chlorophyceae > Sphaeropleales > Scenedesmaceae > Scenedesmus > Scenedesmus sp. PABB004. Next base: position 121,129 of record JABVCE010000012.1, read on the forward strand.
GCAGCAGGCGTGGCGGGCGGCGCAGGATGACGGGTGGGAGCAGCAGGTTCAGCAGCAAGAGCTGGCGGAGGCGCGCGCGGCGTGCGGTGACCTGGCGGGCCTGGCCTGGCTGCGTGGCGCCGGCTGCAGCATGTACGGCGTGGGCTCAGGAGCAGCGCGCGCCGGCCAGCTCGCTGTGCTGGAGTGGGCGCGCGACCAGGGGCTGGACCTGGGGGGCGTGTGCCTTGGAGCAGCCAGGGGCGGGCAGCTGGCGGTGCTGCGCTGGGCGCGCGCGCAGGCGCCGCCGCTGCCCTGGGGCTATGGTGCTTATGTGTGCCACTGGGCTGCGGAGCGCGGCGACCTTGAGATGCTGCGCTGGGCGCGCGCCCAGGCCGAGCCCGCGCCGTGGGACTGGAGGGCGTGCTGGGCGGCGGCGTTGTATGGGCACCTGGAGGCGCTGCGCTGGCTGCGCGCCAGCGGCTGCCCGTGGTCGCGCAGCGAGTGCGAGCGCGTGGCGGCTCAGTGTGGCCAGATAGTTGTGGCCGCGTGGATTCGAGCGCAGCCCGTGGCGCCGGACGACGAGCCTGACGACGACAGCGACAACGACTGGTAGGAGGAGGATGAGGGGGGGGGGGGCTGGGAGTGAAACGAGGAGGGCGAGGGCGCCCCTTGACTGCGGCCGGCTGCGCACGGTGGCGGCGTGCATGGCACGCGCGTTGCGACGCGGCCGGCAACCGGCTGACTGCGCTTCGCGCACCGGTTCGAGGGCGCGCGCGCAGCCGGAGTGGTCGCCCACGCTCGGCCGGCGCGCAGCTGAGTCAGCTGAGCTTTGTGACCGCCGGCGGTCGGCCGCTACGGCCGCGGCGATCGGGCCCGCCGCCCGCCGGGCCCGCCTCCATTACCGCTTGGTCGGGCTGCGGATGCCTCACAGCGGCGCGCTTGACGCCGGCCGCGCGCGCTGCCGACCAGCCCCACCGCCGCAACCGCCCTCCCCGGGGCGACCTCTGCCAACCGTTGAGCACCAGGCTCTGCTGTCGCGCAGGCGACGGCAACAAGCGCGAGGCACGCGGCACAAGCCCTGCTCAATGACGACGGCCCGCACGCCCCGCACTCTCCGGCGCCCCCCGCGCGCCTCCTAGCCCGGGCTGCCCAGCGCCGGCAGCGGCGCCGCCGGCTCGCCCGCCGCGCGCGTGGCGTCGCCGGCACCGCGGCCCGCGCCGAACGCGCTGCCGTTGGTGCGCAGGCACGCGCCGTCGGCCAGCTGCGCCGGCGCCGCCGCCGCTGCCGCCGCGCCGGTCGCCGGGCCCGCGCCCTCGGCGCCGCCCGCCGCCGCCGCTGCCAGGGCGGCGGCGCGGTCGGGCGGGCAGGTGTCGTTGAAGAAAAAACGCTGCCCCCCGCACCCGGCCGCGAGCTGGCGCACCAGGAGGCCGTAAAACGCCTCGTCCGCGCCGGCAAAGCGCACCGCGACCGCCAGCACTGCGCGGCGCGGCGGCGGGCGCGCGTCTGCGGCCGCGCGAGGGGGCTGCGCGGCACGGCCGCACCGCCCCCGCCCCCTGCCCCCCGCGCCGCCGCGCCGCACCGCCCGGCTCGCAGTCGCACAGCAGGTTCTGGTTGAAGCGGCACGCGCTCGCGCAGCACGCGGGCGCCGGCGCCGCGAGGGCCTGGCCGAGGTATGAGATGACCTCGTCACGCCGCACGCCGCGCGCCGCGAGCAGGGCAGTGTAGTTCTGGGGCCCTGGCCGCGGCGGGCGGCGGCGGCGGGGGGCTCGCGCAAGCGCGCGCGGCGCCGCGGCGCCACCGGCCGTGCGCCAGCCGCGCCGGCCGTCGGCCCTGGAACCTCACTCGAACCCCTGCACCCTGAGCCCTCAGCCCTGACACCCACCGATGACGTCGACGGTGAGGTTGAAGTGGCGCAGCGCCGCCGCGATCTCCACGGCGCACGCGCTGAACAGCCCGCTGCGCGGCGCGGCGCGCGGCGCGCGACGCGCGTTGGCACGGCGCGCGCGTGTGCCCGCCCAGGCCCTTGCGCGCGCGCGGCCGCGCCGCGCCGCGCCTGCCGGCGACGATGCAGCGCTCCGGCACGCCGACCGCGGCGGCCGAGGCCGCGCTGCCCGCGTCGAGCGGCAGCTGCGGCGGCGGCGCGGGCGCGGCGCCGCCGCCGTCACGCGGCGCGTCGGGCAGGTCCGGCTGCAGCAGCGCCGCCTGCGCGGCCGCCGCGGCCGCGGCCGGCCCGGGCCGCTGCGCGGCGAGCGGCTGCCCCGCCACTGCTGCCACGACCGCCACGAGCACCACCAGCGTCCAGAGCGACCTCCACTGCGCGCGTGGGGCTGGCATGCTGCGCTGACGCTGCGCCGGACCGGCGCCAGGGGCTGCAGCGCCGGCGCGCAGCAGCTGGCGTGCGGCGCGGGCCGTGCGTCGACCTCGTCCTCGCGGATCCGCGCGTGCGCTTGAGCCCCAGGCCGCGTCCGCAGCAGCCGAGGGCGCGAGCAGGCCGTGCGGGCGCGGCGGCGGGTGCACACTGCGGCGGCGGGTGCGGGCGCGGCGGAGTCGGCGACCGGCGACCGGCGACGCGTGTGTGTGCGTGTGGGACAGGGGCGCTGAGGGCGGCGGCTGTGGGCGCGGGGCGGCGCGCGCGGGGAGGCCTCCTCGGCGGCGGCGCGGGCAGCCGGCCAGGCGGCACCTGCGCCCTGCGCCCTGCGTCGCCGCGCGCCGCTGCCGGCGGGCAGCGCAGAGAGGGCGCCGCTGCCAGCGCACGGCGGCCGCATTCGGGTGCACACGGCCCGCAAAGGGTGCGTCGCGCGGTCAGCCGGTTGCCAGGGCGCCGCCAGCCTGGGGGCGGCGCGCGCGGCCGACCGCGCTCACGCGGCGTGCACCTCCGCCTCCTCGTGCGAGCCCCCCTCCTCGTCCGAGCTGCAGCCCTCCTACTCATCATCTGAGTCCCAGTCAGCGCCATCGTCCGCCGCCGCGGGCTGCTCCTGGATCCACGCGACCACGGCCTCGTGGCCCTCGCGTGTCGCCCCGCGCTCGCACATTGTGCGCCACCACGGGCAGCCGTTGGTGCGCAGCCAGCACAGCGCCTCGAGCTGCCCGTTCCAAGCCGCCAGGTAGCACGTGTGATCGTCCCACGGCGCGGGCTCGGCCTGGGCGCGCGCCCAGCGCAGCATCTCCACGTCGCCGCGCCGCGCAGCAAAGCGGCACACCCAGTCGCCCCAAGGCAGCGGCGGCGCCTGCGCGCGCGCCCAGCGCAGCACCGCCAGCTGCCCGCCCTCGGCTGCTCCCTCGCACACGTCCCGCAGGTCCAGCCCCTGGTCGCGCGCCCACTCCGGCACGGCAAGCTGGGCATGGCGCGCTGCTTTAAGGCCCACGCCCGGGTCCATGGCGCAGCCGGCGCCGCGCAGCCAGGCCAGCCCCGCCACGTCGCCGCACGCCGCACGCGCCCCGGCCAGCTGTTGCTGCTGAACCTGCTGCTCCCACCCGTCACCCTGCACCGACCGCCAGGCATCCTGCACCGCCGCCAGCGGCAGCTCGGGGCAGCGCAGCGAGACACGCCTGGCGCCGCGGAAGCGCTCGCGCGCCGCCTTGCAGACCAGCTTGGCGGTCCACGCCTGCAGGGACGGCGGCAGGAAGCTCAGGACGTGGAGCACGAGGGGCTCGGGCAGGTCTGGCTGCGGGCTGAGGGCGGCGCGGTGGGGCGATGGCGGGCGCGCGCGTGCAGAGGTCGGCGGTGAGGCGGCGCACGGCGCCTGCTGCGCCTGGCTGTGGCTGGGTGCTCAGTGCCCGCATAGCCAGGCAGCCCCACACAGGGGGGCACCAGCAGCAGCCGCGCGCCCACCTCGCCGCCGCCTCTGCACTGCCGGGCGCCTCGCCCGCCGCAGCTGCCGCCCGCGCGCGCGTGGTCGGTCCGGCGCGCCGCTTGCCCGCCGGCGCAGCAGACATGGCGGGTGCTGGGGCCCTGCGGGCCAGCAGGGAGCAGCAGGCGGCGCCGGCAGCGGGCGTGAGCGCTCGGGCGGCGTGAGCGCAGCAGCAGCAGCAGAGCGCGGCGCCCGCCTCGGCGCCCAGGCGCGGCGGCGCGGCGGCGGGCCTGCCAGCGGCGCTCGAGGCGCGCAGGACCGGCAGTCCATGCCACACGCCCGCCCGCCGCGCACCCCCGCAGCCCCCGCCGCCCGCAGCGGGTGCCGTGCAGCGCGGCCAGCCGCTGCCTGCTCACCGCCTGCCCGCGCGCGCGGCTCGCCTGGCGCTGCACTGGACGGGTCAGCCCGGCCGTCAGGCGCCCGGCGCGCGTCGCCCCGCCTGGCCAGGGGCGCGCCGCGGGCGCGGGCGGGCGCTGGGCGGCGGCGGCGCGTGTGCGTGCGGGGCTGTGGGCCGCGGCCGGCGCTCGTGCGTGTGTGTGTGGCAGAGAGGCGCTGAGGGCGGCGGCTGTGTTGGGCGGCGGGCCGGCGCGCGCGGGGCCCTCCTCGGCGGCGGCGCGGGCAGCCGGCCGGGCGGCGCCTGCGGCCTGGGCCCTGCACCGCCGGCGGCCCGGCCGGGCGCGCCGCGCGGTGCAGCGCGTGCGGTGGATGCGTGTTGCAGCACCCCGCCGCGGCCCCCCCTCTGCTAGCTCGCCTCACACGCCGGCGCCACCGGCCGCCGCGGCCGCCGCCGCGGCCGCGGCCGCGGCCGCTCGCCGCCGCGCGTCGCGCCCGCGCTCGCTGTCCGTCTTGGCGCACGCCTCGTCGCGCTCGCCCGCGAGGCTGCACGCCGGCACGAAGCAGGGCTGGCCGTAGACGGGGTCGGCCTCGATCGGCGGCGGCGCCTGGCCAAAGATCATCTCGCAGGACAGGTCCTCAAAGTTGGGGTTCATCGTCAGCGGCATGCCAAAGTCGTTTGTGAAAAAGCTCTGCGTCGGCACCTGCGGCCCCAGGCGGCGGCGGGCGCGGGCGTCAGGCGCGGCGACCGGCAGCGGGAGAGCGGTGGCGGGCGGGGAGGAGGACGGGGCGTCGGGCGCGGGCGGCGCGGGCGGCGGGCGGCGGGCGGGCACCTAAACCGCCGCACCTTGCACATGTTGGTGCAGAGGCCCACGCAGCCGCTCGCCTCGAGGTAGCGGCACTTTTTGATGTGCACGACGCTGCGCTGCTCGCGGACCACGCCCGGCGCCACCTCGACGTCCGCGCTGCGCAGCTCGCACTCGCCGACGAGCCACGAAAACCCGCTCGCCGCGACGGCCGCGTTGACCTCGGCCGCCCACTGCGTCGGCCGGAACAGGAACCTGCGGGGCGAGAGGGGAGGACGGGGCCGCGCGGGCCGCCGAGGCGCGGGTCGGCGCGCGAGCGCGCGGCCCGCTGCCGCCGTGTGCCGCCGGCGCCGCCGCAGCCGCGAGCGCCGCGCGGCTCACTTGAACGCGGCGGGCAGCCCCGGCGGCATCAGCGACAGCAGCACGCGCCGCACGAGCGCGCGCTGCTCGAGCGTGGTGCGGCCGCGCAGAATCTCCCGGCTGACGCGCACAAAGTCTTCGTAGCTGCTCACCCCGCCCGGCGCCACGCCTGCGCGGCGGCGGCGGCGGCGGCGGCGGCGGAGGGGGCGTCGCTCAACCTCGCGCGCGCGCGGCGCGGCTGCCGCGCGCGCTTCCTGCGCCGCGGCGCGCCCGCGACCGCGCCCACGCCCGCGCCGCGCCCACGCCCGCGCCGCGCCCACGCCCGCGCCCGCGCCGCGCCCGCGCCGCCGTGTGCCGCCGCGCGCCATGCGTCGCGCCGCGCACCCGGGCCGAGCTGGTCCGCGATCTTCCGCGTGAAGAGCGTGATGAACAGCCGGTCCAGCGGGCCGTCAGAGTAGGCCGTGCGCTCGGCAAACGGGTCCTGCGCGGCCCGGCGGTGGCGCGGCGTGTGCTGAGACGCTCGGCGCTGCCGCGGGCGCGCGCGCGGCGCCCCGGCCCCGGCGCGGCGCGGGAGGGCGGCAGTCCGCCCGGGCCGCCCGGGCCGACCAGGGGAGGGGCGGCGCGGCGCGCGGCGGCGCGCGCATGGGCGGCGGCGCCGCACCTTGGTCGCCGCTGCTGCGGGCGCCGGCGCCGGCGCGGCCTGTAGCTCCTGCGGCTGCGCGGCCGCCTGCCAGCGCTGCACACGCTGCCGGCGAGGGCGAGGGGCGGGGCCAATTGGCACGCCGCGCGGCGGCGCGACTGCGCCGCGTGTGGTGGCCGGCGGCCGCAGCGCGAGCGGCGGCATGCTGGCGCGTCGCTGGTGCCGTCGGTCGCCGACGATCACGGATGCTGTGCAAGAGCGGGCGGGCGCGGGAGCCTTCCGGCTTTGGCACTCGCGGCCTGGGAGCAGCAGGACCCAGCAGGCTGCTCGCCTGCCGGTGCAGCTCACCGTCCGGCAGCACTCTCTCCTCACTCCCGACCGCCTCTCGCTCGTTGCTGTCGCGCGTTCGCCACACCGCGCGCGCGCGGCAAGCCCTCGCGCCCCCGAACGCAGCGCCCCGCCGGCCCACGCGAGCCGGGAGCTCCTGATCAGCCAGATCTGCGCGGCGCAGGCCCAGCAGCGGAGCTGCGGAGGCCCGGCGCAGCAGCAGCGGCGCGCGCGCAGGCGAGCGCGGCGCGGCGGCGTGGGGCCTGCGCGCCCCGGCCCGGTGCTTCACGCGCCGGGGCCAGCGCCCGGTCCAGCGCCTCGGGCGGGGCGGCGCGCAGGGAGGGAGGGAGCGGCGCCGCCGCTGCGCGCGGGGGAGCAGCGTGGCCGACGCAGCGCCTCCCCTCTCCCGCGCCGCCCCCGCCGCAGGCCGCGGTCCGCGCCACCGCCGCCGCCGCAGCCGCCGCCGCGAGCGCGCGCGCGCGCGGCCCCCGCCCGCCCGCCGCCGGCATGGCGCAGCAGCAGGAGGGCGCGCTCGTCGCGGTCATTGCTGACGAGGACACCATCACCGGCTTCCTGCTCGCGGGTGCGCGCGCGTGTGTGTATGTGTGTGTGTGGGGGGGGGGGGGGGGGCGCAGCGGCAGGCGCAGCCCCGGCAGCGGGTGCAGCGGCAGCAGCGGCGGCGGCGGCACCAGACAGAGGCGCGGCGGCGGCAGGCGTGGCGGGTGTGGGGGCGGCCGCCGAGCGTCTGCCGCCGCGCGCGTCGCCGTCGCCGCCGCGCAGGCGTGGGCGACGTCGACCTGCGCAAGCGCTCCAACTTCCTCGTCGTCGACGGCAAGACCACGGTGCGCGCGGTCGAGGCGGCGTTCCGTGACTTTACGTCGCGCGACGACGTCGCGATCGTGCTCATCAGCCAGCCCATCGCAAACATGATTCGCCACGTCGTCGCGGCGCACAACAAGGTGCGGGCGCGGCGGGGTCGTCGGGGCCGCGGGGGTGCGGCGGCGCACGGCGCGAGGCGGCTAGCAGCGCAAGGCGCGCCAGCCCGACACAGGCCCGCCCGCCGCCGCAGCCGGTGCCGGCGCTGCTCGAGATCCCCAGCAAGGACGCGCCGTACGACCCCAACCAGGACTCGCTGCTCACGCGCGTGCGGCACCTGCTCGGCATGGCCTGATGCGCGGCGACGGCGTGGGTGGCGACGCTGGCGGCGGACGGCGGCGGCGGCAACCGCGTGCGCCGCCCCACGCCGCCCGTGCGTGCGCGTTTCGAGTTCGTGGCAGCCTCCGGCGCGGGTGGGGCACGACGGGAGATCGCGCCGCGCGCGCGCGGGCCAGCCAGCTGGCGCGGACCTGGCGGCAGCTCCCAGGTCCCTGACCCGAACCGCGCCTGCGTCGCGCGTCAGCTGGCCCTGGCCGCGTCGCCTAGAGCTCGCGCGCCCCCGCCAGAGCTCACCGCCCCCGCCCCCGCGCGCCTGGCGAGGCGCCGCGCGCAGCCCGCCTCCAGCCCGCCCGCCAGCCCGCGCCCCCCGCCCAGCGCGCCCGCGGCGCCCGTCCCGCGGAGCCGCGTTCATCGACCACACCCCTCCCACACTCCTCCAGCCCACCCCGCGCGCCGGCGTGGGCCGCGCGCTCCGCGCCAGGTGCGCGCAGCGCTGGGCGGCCGGCGCCCGCCCGAGGCGCGCGGAGAACAGAGGGGTAGTTTGTGCAGCAGCGCCAGCGGGCCGCCGGGCCGGCGCGGCGGCCGGGCGCGGCGCCAGGGGCGGGCGCATCACCGGCCGGCAGCAGCAGGCCGAAGGCGCGGCCTCTGGGGCCGCCATGACCCCGCGGCGCAGCGCGGTCGTGAGGGCACGGCCTGACTCGCAGCTGGCCAGCGCCGCGCGCCTCCTCGCGGCTCACGCCGACGCCGCCCGGTGCCGCCGCTGCTGCTGCCGCGCGCCGCAGCGGCCCGCCCCTTCTTCCCTTCCTGCCGCGGCGCCGGCCAAGGCCCCCCGCGGCCATGGACCCGCGCGCCGGCGGGGGGTACCCCCGCCCCGCGTACGGCGCGCCGGAGCAGCAGCACGCGGCGCTCGACGCCGCGGAGGAGGGCCTGCCGCGCGGCGACCCCTTCTCTGCGCCGCCGCCGGCGCCGCCGCCGCCGGCGGGCGCGCAGCTCTTCGCCAACCCCTTTGCCCCCAGCGATGACGCCGGCGGCGCCGCCGCCCCCGGCGCGGCGGCCGGCTACCCGGCGCCGAGCGAGCACGCGCTGCCCGACCCCTTTGCCCCGCTGCCGCCGTGGCAGCAGCACGCCCAGCACGCCCAGCACGGCCGCTCGGTGAGCTACCCGGGCGTCGCGCTCGGCGACGCCGGCGACGACGCGTTTGGCGGCGGGCACGGCCTCGGCGCCGGCGGCGCCGGCGCGCCCGACACGGCGCCGCAGCGCGACGCCGCGCCGCGCCACGAGCACCGCGCGAGCTGGAGCGCCGGCGCCGGCGGCGGGCAGTACCCCGCCATCGCCCCGTGGGCCGCCGGGGGCCCGGCGCCGCCGCCGGCGGCGCGCCGGGGGCGTCGCCGTTTGCCGGCGCCGCCGGCGGCGCGCCGCCGCCGCCGCCGCCGCGCCGCCGCCGCCGCGCGGGCTGCCGGCGCCGCTGGCGCACGCGCCGCCCGCGCCCGGCGGCGCGCTGAACCCGGCCAACTGGCTCCGCAAGCCCCCGCCCGCCGCGGCGCCGCCGCCGGGCGCGCGCCCGCCGCCGCTGGCGGCGGCCGCGTCGGCGGCGCGGCCGCGCGTCGTGTGGGCGCCGCGGACGCCGCCAAACCCCTTTCGCACCGCGTTCAGCCCGCTCGCCGCGCTGATCCTGCTCGCCTTCCTGGCGGCCACCGGGTTTTACCTCTACGTCCGCGCCACCTTCACGCTCGCCATGGGCGGCCACACCTGGTGCGCGCGCGCGCTGTGCGTGCTGGGATTGTGGTTGTGCGCGCGCGCGCTGTGCGTGCTGTGGTTGTGGTTGTGCGCGTGCGGCGCGGGCGCGGCGGCGCGGCCGGGCGGCCCGGCTGCCGCCGCTCACGCACGCCCGCCGCGCCGCCGCTGCGGCGCGTGGCGCGCACTCGGGCAGGTACGGCGTGCTGGTGTTTGTGACGGAGCTGCTCGGCCTCACCTCGGTGCTGCCCTACGGCCTGCTGCTGCCCGTCGCGACGCTGCCGGCGGGCACGCGCGGCCTGCCGGTCGACGACGGCCGCGTCGTGCTGCCGCCGGGCAAGCGCTTCCGCGTCCACATCCTCGTCCCCTGCTACAAGGTGCGGCGCTGCGGCGGTGGCGTGGTTTGGCGGGCGGGCGGTGGCTTTATTGGCCGCTGCTGCGCGCGCGCTGTGCGTGCTGGGCGTGCGTGCGTGCGGCACACAGGCACGCGCTGCGCACTCGCGCGCCGCCGCGCTCGCTTGCCGCCGCCGCAGGAGTCGCTCGCGGTCATCACCAACACAGTCACCGCCGCGCTCGCGGCCGAGGTGCCGCCGGGCGTGAGCCGCACGCTGTGGCTCTGCGACGACGGCAAGGACGCCGCCAAGGCCGCGTTCATCGCCACCCTCGGCGACGACGCGCGGTGAACGCCGCGCCGTCCGCGCCCGCGGCGCCCGCGGCGGCGCTCGGGGTGTGGCGTGCTGCGCCCGCCGACCCGGCCGCCGCCGCGCCGCCGCGTCGCGCAGCTACGTGAGCGGCCGCGTGCGCGCGCCGGGGGAGATTAACGGCAAGAGCGCCAACCTCAACAACGCGCTGCGCAACGTCATCTTCCCCGCCTACGCCGGCCGCCCGCCGTCCGACATCCCGGGCACCGAGCTGGTGGTCGTCTTTGACGCCGACATGGCCGCGCGGCGCAACTTCCTGTTGAAGGTGCGCCGCCGGGTGCTGTGTGTGTGTGCGCGCCCGGGCGCGTGCTTGTCTCTGGGCGCGCCTGTGTTTGCTCTCACACTCCAGAGGAGTGTGAAGTGTGTGCGCGCGCGCTGCGCGCCGCCCACGCCGCCGCGCCCCTCCCTCCCTGCCCTGCCGCCCCGCCCCGCCGTTGCAGGTGCTCGAGGCGCTGTGGGACGACCGCGTGTCGCTCGTGCTCACGCCCCAGGCGTTCAGCAACATCGCGCCGGGGGGCGACATCTTCAACAACATCAACCAGCAGTTCTGGGAGTGAGTCGCTGTTAGTTTAATTGTTAGTTTGTTGTTAGTTCAGTGTCAGTTGTGCACGACGGCGCCGCGGCTGCGGGAGGAGGCAGGGCGCGGCGCGCGCGCAGGCCCTGACGCCGCGCGCGCGCGCCGCCGCGCGTCGCCGCGATGCAGGTACGTGCTGCCCGGGTGCGACGCCTGGGGCTACATCGCGTGCACGGGGACCAACTTTTGCATCCGCGCGCGCGCGCTCGCGACGGTGCGGCGGCGCCCCCGCGCGCGCGCCGCGGCGCCGCGGCGCGCGCGCGCGCGCTCCTGCGCCAGCGCGGGCCGGGCCCCACTCGCTGCCCCGCACGCACACGCGCGCGCTGAACCGCCCTGCCCTGCTGCGCCCCGCCCCCCTCCTTGCCCCCTGGCAGGTGGGCTGGTTCCCAGAGTACACCATCACCGAGGTGCGGCGGCATTTGCAGCGGCGCCGGCGCTGCAGCAGCACCACCAATGCGCGCAACGCGCCCTCCCCCGCTGGCCAGCCCCGCGGCGCGGCGCCGCCCGCCCCGCGCACGCCGCCGAGCGCCCCGCCCGCGCCGCCCCGCCCACACGCCCTCCACCAATCGCCGCAGGACTATGCGCTGTCCATGGAGCTCAAGGCCGCCGGCCTCAAGGGGCGCTACCTGGTGCGTGGGCGCCTGTGCGCCTCCTGGGCCCGCGCCTGCGCCTGCGCGCCCGCGCCCGCCCCGCCCCGCCGCCCGCCGCGCGTCCACACGGCTCGCCCGCCCTAAACCGCCGCCGCGCCGCCCCGCCCTGAACCGCCCCGCCGCTCCCCCCCCCAAGGCCGAGTACCTGGCGGTCGGCGAGGCGCCGGACGAGGTCCGCAACGTCTGCCGCCAGCGCAGCAGGTGCGCGCTGGCGCCGCCTCCGCGCCTCCGCACCTCGCCGCCGCGCACCGCGCCCCCAACGTGCACCGCGCGCCGCACCTCCGCGCCACCGGCGCCCCGCTGAGCGCGCCCCGCCCCGCCCAACCTTGCCGTCCTGCTGGCGGGGCGCCGCAGGTGGACGAAGGGCCACATGCAGATCTTCTTCAGCCGCCGCTCGCCGCTGCTCAACGGCCGCCTGCCGCTCGTGCACAAGATGCTCTACACCAACGGCACCTGGGCGTGAGCGCGCCGCGCCGCTGCGCCGCTCTCGCTCCGCGCCCTGCGCGCTCCTCCTCCCGCGGCGCGCCCCCAACCGCCCCAGCCAACCTCCCGCCCGCCCGCCCCGCCCGCCCGCCGCCCCGCCTAAACCCTGACCACGCCCCGTCCCCTAAACCGCAGCTACTTCACGACCATCCTCACCACGCTCGTCTTCCTCTTCGTCCCGTTCAACTCGCTCGTCTTTGGCCTCCACCCGGTCGCGTTTGGGCGCGAGTTTGCGCTCGCCGCCAGCCTCTACCTGCCGCTGAACTTTGCGCTCATGAACTACGCCCGCACGCCGCGCCACGTGCGCGGGCAGTGGATGGCGCAGGTGCGTGGGCCGATCGAGGTGCAGGGCTTAGGGCGCGCGCGCTGCTGCTTGAGATCAGCTGTGGTGCACAGAGAGCCCGCGCGGCCCGAGCCCGCCCGCGTGCCGCGCGCGCGCGCCGCCGCCGCCCGCCGCCCGCCGCCTAAACCCCGCCGCGCCCGCCCGCTGCCCTAAACCCTGCACCCCCCAGGTGTCCAACCACATCCTCACCTTCACCTACATGAAGGCCGTCGCCAACACGCTGCTGTGAGCGCCCTGCGGCCGCGCGCGCTGGGGCCGGGGCCTGTGGCCCTCTCGCCCGCCGCCGCGCGCCCGTCTCTCCTCTTCTGCAGCCTCGGAGGCCTCACACGCCCGACCGCCGCGCCCCGCACCGCAGCTCGCTCGCCGGCGTCAAGGCGACGGCAGGGTTCAAGGCGACCGACAAGTCGGGCGGCGACGCGGCGGGGCCGCTCGGGGCGATCAAAAGCCTCATGAACCGCGCCGGCAGCGGCGGCGCGCCAGGCGCGGCGGCGCCCGGCGGCGCGGCGGCGGGGCCGGCGCCGCCGCTCGCGGCCGCGGCCGCCGCGGCCGCGGCCCCGCGCGGCCCGCCGCCGCGGCCGCCGCCGATGGCGTCCAAGCTCGTCGTCGGCGGGGACGGCCGGCCGTACGCGCTGCCCCCGCGGCCGCTGACGCCGGCGGAGGTCATCCAGGCGCAGCTGCGCGCGCGCGGCGCGCGGGCGGCGCGCCGCGCCGCCGCCGCGGCTGCTGGGCCTGGGTCAACGCGCGCACGCTCGAGGGCGCGCTCGACCCGCTGTTCCTCGCGTTCAGCCTCTCCGTCAGCGCCGCCGCGCTCGCGGCGGGCGTGTTCAGCGTCGTGCGCAGCGGCGCGCTCGCGGTGCGCGTGAGCTCGTGGTCCGACTTCACCCAGGTGCGCGCGCGCGCGCGCGTGTGTGTGTGTGTGTGTGTGTGTGTGTGTGTGTGTGTGTGTGTGTGTGTGCGATGGCGGGAGGGAGCGAGCAGCCCTGAGCGGGCCCCTGAGAGGAGCCCTGAGAGGAGCCCCGAGCCCGCCCTGTGCCCCGAGCCCTGCCAGCCCTGCCCTGGGAGCCCTAAACCCTGCGCCCACCGCCCGCCCTGAACCCCAGGTCTTTACGAGCGGCCGGCTCGACGTCTACCTGCTCGTGCCGATGCTCTGGGCGCTCTACAACGCCATCCCCCCGGGTGAGGGGCGTCACTCTTGATGTTGTTTTGCTGTCACTGACGAGTTTTGTTGTCACTGACCCCCGCTTGCTGTGTGCGTCCGTCGCCGCCGCGCCGCCGACCCGCACCCGCTCCCCCACCTTGCCTCCCTTAATCCTAAACCCTAACCCCCCCCCTGCCCCCCCCCCTAAACCCCGCAGTGCTGTTCTTTGTCTACTTCTTCCACAAGGGCCGCCTCCTCCGCGCCCTCGCCTCCTTCCTGCGCGTCTTCGGCACGCTCCTCGCCCTCCGTGAGCGCCGCCGCCGCCGCCGCCGCCGCCACGGCCGCGGGGCGCTCGCGCGCGCGCGGCCCGCCGACCCCGCCCGCCGACCCCGCCCGCCGACGCCGGCCGCCGCGCGCGCCCGCACTGCGTAGTCGCGATCGGCTCGCTGTGGCTGGGCATGGCCGTGCCGTACCGCGGCGCCGTGGGCGACGCGCCGATCAAGGCCATCTCCAGCTCCCTCGGCAGCGCGATCAGCAAGGCGCGCGCCAACATGCCCGCCCTGCCGCCGGGGGCGCCCTGAGGCCCGGGGCCCTGGAGGCCAGGAGGCGGCGGCGCCCCGGGCGGGAGGGAGGTCTTTCCCGCGAGCGGCGCAGAGCGCGCCTGTGCGGCGCCTGCAGCTGCGCAGCATGCGGATTTAGTCTAGACGCCACGTGGCCCCCGGCCCGCCATTTTGTTGCCCCAAAGGCAAGTCGATTTCGTCGCAGCGCGCCGCGCGCGCGCGCGCGCGCCCAGGCGCCGCCGCCACGCGGAGGCGCGCGGGCCGCGCGCTGCGCGGCGCCACTGCCAGCAGCACTGCACCGCCGAGTCGGAGGGAGAGAGGGGCGCTGCGCTGCTGGGCTCGGCTCTGTCTGTCTGTCTGCCGCGCGCATGCAGCCCATTGTTTTCAACTTCCTGGTTGCCAGCGGGCTGGATGCCGCCGCGCGCATGCCGCGTCGGCCGGGCGGCGGCTGCAACACGCCGTGCGCCGCGACGCACACCCACACAGGCATGCGCGCTCCCATCCCCCCAGCGCCAATGCACGCCGCGCCAGCGCCAGCGCCCCGCTGTGTAACGCAGTCGCTTGCTCGCCCGTGCGGCGGTGGCTCACTCACTCGGGCTGCGCCCGGATCCACGCGGCCACAGCTGTGTGGCCACACTCAGCCGCCACGCGCTCGCACTCGCCACGCTCCCACGGGCAGCCGTTGGCGCGCAGCCAGCGCAGCGCCTCCAGCTGCCCGCGCTCAGCAGCCCTGAAGCACGCCCACAGATCCCACGGCGCGGGCTCGTCCTGGGCGCGCGCCCAGCGCAGCACCGCCAGCTGTCCGCCGTGGGCTGCTGTTGCGCAAACGCCCCCCAGGGCCTGCATCGCGATGCGCGCCCGGTACATCGCGGCGAGCTGGCCGGCGCGTGTTGCTCCCCAGCTCACGCTCCAGTCCCGGTGGCCCCAGTCCATGTTGAGGATGTCGTAACCGCACACTGCGCGCAGCCAGGTCAGCCCCGCCACGTCGCCGCACGCCGCGCGTGCCCTGGCCAGCCGCCCCTGCTGCCACCGATCACCCTGCGCCGCCCGCCAGGCCTCCTGCACCGCCGCCAGCGGCAGCTCGGGGCAGCGCAGCGAGACGACCGTGGCGCCGCGGAAGCGCTCGCGCGCCGCCTTGCACACCAGCTTGGCGGTCCACGCCTGCAGGGACGGCGGCAGGAAGCTCAGGACGTGGAGCACGAGGGTCTCGGGCAGGCCTGTCCACGGGCTGCGGGCGGCGCGGCGGGGCGAGAGGGGGTGAGCAGGGGAGGGGCGGGGGTGGGGGGGGGGGGAGGCGGTGAGGCGGCGCGCAGCGCCTGCTGGAGCTGCCTCTCGTTGTTGCGCGCCCGCCAGCCAATCAGCAGGCGCACCTCGCCTCCTCCTCGCCGGGCCCTTCCTCGCCTGCTGGCGCCGCCGGTGCGGGCGCGAGCGACAGACCGGCAAGCGAGAGTTCTGCCGGCGGCGATGACATGGCGGGATGCTGGGGCCTGCGGGCCAGCAGGGAGCAGCAGGCGGCGCCGGCAGCGGGCGCGAGCGCGCGGCGGCGTGAGCGCAGCAACAGCAGCGCCCGCCCCGCCCGTGGCGCGGCGGCGGGGCGGTGTGCCTGCCAGCGACGCCCGGGACGCGCAGACCCGGCAGCACACGCCACACGCCCGCCACCCGCGCACCGCCGGCGCCCCCGCCGCCCGCAGCGAGCCCCGCGCAGCGCGGCCCGCCGCCGCTGCCTGCTCACCGCCCGCCAGCGCGGCTCGCCTGGCGCTGGTCTGGGCGGGCCGGCCCGGCCGTCAGGCGCCCGACGCGCGTCGCCCCGCCTGACCAGGGGCGCGCCGCGGGCGGGGCGGGCGCTGGGCGGCGGCGGCGCGCGTGCGTGCGGGAGCTGCAGGCCGCGGCCGGCGCTCGTGCGTGCGCGTGCAGCAGGGAGGCGCTGAGGGCGGCGGCTGTGTTGGGCGGCGGGGCGGCGCGCGGGGGGGGGCTCCTCGGCGGCGGCGCGGGCAGCCGGCCGGGCGGTGCCTGCGCCCTGGGCCCTGCACCGCCGCGCGCCTGCCGGGCGTCGCGGCGCGGCCGTCGTGTGGTCAGCCGGTTGCCAGCGCGCGCGGGGCGCCGCGAGCATCAACTTTCAACGCTGCCACCGCCACAGCACACGCGCGCAGCGCGGCCCGCTGGTGCGCCCCCGCACACGCGCACAGCCAGGCAGGCGCGGGCAACCCCAGAGCCCTACGGCGAGCGCGCAGCCGACCGCTGCAGCCAAGCATCGTGCCCCCCTCCCCCCATCCCTCCTCCTCACCACACCTGCTCGTCCTCGTCCTCCTCCTCGTCCTCGTACGGCAACCACCAGCCACACATGAGCAGCGCCTCCTGATACTCCTCATCGTTGCTGTCGTCCGGCGCCGCGGGCTGCGCCCGGATCCACGCGACCACGGCCTCGCGGCCGCCGCGCACCGCCTGGCGCTCGCACACGGCGCGCTCCCACGGGCAGCCGCTGGCGCGCAGCCAGCGCAGCGCCTCCAGGTGCCCTTGCTCAGCCGCCGCCCGGCACGCCCTCCCGTCCCACGGCGCGGGCTCGGGCTGGGCGCGCGCCCAGCGCAGCATCTCCAGGTCGCCGCGCGCCGCAGCCCGGAAGCACACGTGAGTGCCCCAGGGCAGCGGCGGCGTCCGCAAGCGCGCCCAGCGCAGCACCGCCAGCTGCCCGCCCAGGGCTGCTCCCTCGCACACCTCCCCCAGGTACAGCCCCTGGTCGCGCGCCCACTCCAGCACAGCGAGCTGGCCGGCGTGCGCTGCCCGGCCCACAATGTTGCCCATGCCGCAGCCGGCGCCACGCAGCCAGGCCAGGCCCGCTACGTCGCCGCACGCCGCGCGCCCCCCTGCCAGCCGCCAGTCCTGCATGGAACCACACTGCACCGCCCGCCAGGCCTCCTGCACCGCCGCCAGCGGCAGCTCGGGGCAGCGCAGCGAGACGACCGTGGCGCCGCGGAAGCGCTCGCGCGCCGCCTTGCACACCAGCTTGGCGGTCCACGCCTGCAGTGCCGGCGGCAGGAAGCTCAGGGCGTGGAGCACGAGGGGCTCGGGCAGGTCTGTCCACGGGCTGCGAGCGGCGCGGCGGGCGAGCAGACAAGGGGGCGGCAGTGAGGCCGCGCGCGGCGCCTGCTGCGCCTGGCTGTGGCTCAGTGCTCGGCGCCCGCCTGGCCAGGCAGCCCAAGACAGGGGGGCACCAGCAGCAGCAGCGCACCCACCTCGGCGCCGCCTCTGCGCCGCAAGGCGCCTCGCCTGAGGCGGCCGCTGCTGCCGCAGCCGCCCGCGCGCGCGTGGTCGGCCCGGCGCGCCGCGTGCCCGCCGGCGCAGCAGACATGGCGCCGCCTGGGGGCCTGCGGGCCAGCAGGGAGCAGCAGGCAGGACGCCGGCAGCGGGGGCGAGCGTGCGCGGACGGCGTGAGCGCAGCGGCAGCAGCGGCGCGCGGCGCCCGCCCCCGCCCCGGCGCGGTGGCGCGGCGGCGGGCCTGCCAGCGGCGCCCGGGACGCGCAGACCCGGCAGCCCACGCCACACGCCCGCACGCCGCGCACCGCCGCGGCCCCCGCCGCCCGCAGCGGGCGCCGCGCAGCGCGGCCCGCCGCTGCTGCCCTTCCCGCCTGCCCGCCCGCGCGGCTCGCCTGGCGCTGCGCTGGGCGGGTCGGCCCGGCCGTCAGGCGCCCGACGCGCGTCGCCCCGCCTGGCCAGGGGCGCGCCGCGGGCGGGTGCGGGCGCTGCAGCGGCGGCGGCGCGTGTGCGTGCGGGAGCTGTGGGCCGCGGCCGGCGCTTAGTGTCCGTGTGTGGCAGGGAGGCGCTGAGGGCGGCGGCTGTGGGCGGCGGGGCGGCGCGCGGGGGGCCTCCTCGTCGCGGCGCGGGCAGCCGGCTGGGCGGCGCCTGCGCCCCGGGCCCTGTGCCGCTCTCCTCGCGCTGCCGCTGCCGGGCGCGCGCAGCGTGGCACGGCGCAGAGGCCGCCGCCAGTGCCCGGTGGCGGCAAAGGCGCGGTCAGCCGGTTGGAAGCGTGGCCGGAGGGTGGTCACGCGTTGCACGCAGCCGCCCCCCCCCCCCCCCGCGAACCCCAGCCCCCCCGCCTGCGCCGGGCCTCGCGTGGCCTAGGCGCCGCCGCGCGACACCGCGGCGCGCAGGGCCGCCAGGTTTGCCTCCGCGGCGCGCAGCGCGGCGTCCTGGTGGGGCTGCAGGCCCTGGCCGCCAAAGCTCGACACGTCCTCCCAGTAGGGGTCGACCACCTGCGCGCGCAGCAGCAGCCGGCGGCGCGCGGCGCTCGCACGCGCCGCCGCGCGCGCCGTCGCAGCCGTCCTGCAAGCGCGCGGCCGCCGCGCCTTGCTGCGCAGGCCCGCCAGCTCCTCAATGACGGCGAGGCCGCAGAAAGGGACGTAGAGCTCGCTGTAGCCGCCCTCGTGCACCGCGACGACCCGCCCCGCGCACGACGGCGACGCGTCGGCGTGCGCGCGCAGCACAGAGGCAAAGTAGCTGCGGCGGCGCGGCGCGGCGGCGCGGCGGCGCGGCGCAGGCGGGGCGGCGCAGGCGGGGCGGTCGGGGGCCCGCCCTCGCACGCTTGCGCGCGAGACAGAGAGAGACAGAGAGAGAGACAGGCGGCCACACGCAGTTTGGAGGCCCCGCGGCGCGCGCGCGCAGCCGGCGCGCCGCCGTGCGCCGCCGGGCCTCCCGGGCGCACCGGAAGTCCTCGCTGCCGAGCATCATGTGGCCGAGCGGGTCGAGGTAGCTCGCGTCATAGCCTGGCGAGGCACGCAGCGGCGGCGGCGCGGGGGTGAGGGCTAACAGCCAGCAGCGCTGCTGCCATGTGCCACAAGCAGCAGCGGCCCTGGGTGCGCGCAGGGCTGGCGCGGCGCGCACCCGCAGACACCAGGATGAGCTGGGGCGCAAACGCGTCGAGCGCGGGCGCGACGATCCGTTCAAACGCGGCGCGGTACGCCCCGCTCCCGCTGCCCGGCGGCAGCGGCACGTTGAGCGTCGTGCCCGCGCCCGCGCCCGCGCCGGTCTCGGACATGGCGCCTGGCGGCGGGGCGCCGCGGCGGTCAGCGGCGGTCAGCCGTGCACAGCGAGCACAGCGCGCTCAGCACGCGCAACTGCGCGCAGCGCACCCGAGCCGATGGGATAGTTGCTGTCCTGGTGGAGCGACACAAACAGCACGCGCGGGTCCTCCCAAAACGCCTCCTGCGCGGCGCGGCGGCGCGGCCGGCGGACGCGCGCGACTCGGGCGGCCGCCGCCGCGGCGGCAGGGCCGGCAGGCCCCTGGCCTTGGCCGCACGGCGGCCGCGGGCGGCGGCGCGCGCCGCGCCTGCGTGCCGTTGCCGTGGTGGACGTCGTAATCAACGATCGCCACGCGCTCCAGGCCGTGCGCGGACAGCGCGTGCGCTGCGGCGACGGCCACATTGTTGAAGATGCAGTACCCGCCGCCGTCACGTGGCGTGGCGTGGTGCCCCGGCGGCCTGCCCCGCGGCGGCAGCGGACGGCGCGGCAGGTGGTGGTTGGTGGTTGGTGGTTGGTGGTGGCCACCAACGGTGGCGGCGGCCGCCGCGCGGGCGGGGCCGGCGTGCGCCCGCTCGCCGCGCCCGCGCGCGCAGAGGGGAGGGCAGGGAGGCGCGGGGGCGGGGGCGGGGCGCGCCGGCGCGCCTGCAGAGGGCGTACGCGTTGCGCACGGCGCCGCCCAGCACCGCCTCGGTCGCCGCGATCGCGCCGCCCGCGGCGAGCGCGGCGAGGGCGTAGCCGCCGGGCATGAACGCAGACTCGTCGCCCACGCGGTGCACGCCCGCGCTGCCGTCGGCGCTCAGCGCGGCCACGCGCTCCACGTACGCGAGCGTGTGCACCCTGGCACGCCGGCGCGCAGCGCGGCATCGGCGCGGAGCGCGGCGCGGAGCGCTCGGCTCGGCCGCCGCCGCCGCACCGCGTGAGCTCCTCAACGCTCGCCTCGCGCGGCTGCAGCACGGCCAGCTGCTCCAGCAGCCCGCTGACGGTCACCAGGTTGTGCAGGCGGCGCTTGGTCTCCGCGTGCTCGGGGTACTGCCCCCGCGGCGGCGGCGTGCGGCGGTGAGCGCGGCGCGCGCGGCGGGCGACGGCGCGGCGGCAGGGCGCCCTCTCCGCGCGCGGCGCTCCAGCGGCGCCCGCCCGTGCGCCCCTGCCCCGCACCTGCATGGGCTGCACGTACTCCCGCAGGCTGCCCCAGGGCCCGGGGCAGTGCCAGAAGAACAGCTCGCTCCACAGGTAGCCCGTGCGCAGCGGCGCGCCACCGGCGCCGGCGCCGTCCCCGGCCGCACGCGCGGCGGCGCCGGCAACGGCGGCGACGCGCGGCGCCGCGCCGTGCCGCCGCGCTGGCGGCGGCGGCGGCGGCCGCCGCGCGGGGCGCGCGCACCGCCGCGCCGGCGCGCCGAGCAGCGCCGCGCCGCCCGCGCGCACTCCGTCGAGCCGCACGGGCGCTAGCATGGCGCAGATCTGGGCGCTGTGCTCGGGGCAAGCACCCCGGACACACCACGCTGCTGCGCTCGCCGGCGGCGGCCCCTGGGCGGCGCAGCGAGCGCGAGCAGCGGGACGCGTTGCTGCTCCGGCGCCGCGCCGCCGCACAGGGCGGCCTGCTCCGCGCCGCTCCACCGGCGTGCGTGCGGGCGAGGATGCTGCCTCCACGGGTCGCGAAGCGGGCGGGCGGACGGCGCGTGCGGGCCGCGGGCGCGCGCGGCAGCGAGCGGCGGCGGTCGCGTGGCGTTGCGGGTGGAGGTGGAGCTGCGGCGCGAGGGCGGCCTGGATCGGGTGATCGGGGCGCCACGGGAGCGGGGATTGGGGCCTGCAGGCGGACAGTCAACGCCAGAACCGCCGTGGTTGACCGCCCGGCGCGGACGCGGGCGTCGTCGCGCGGTCAGCCGCGTTGCCACCGCGCGCGCGGCCGTCCGCCGCGAGCGTCAACCTCCCACACCGCCACCGCCACAGCACACGCTCCGCGCAGCTCGGCCCGCTGGTGCGCCCTAGCACACGCGCACAGCCAGGCAGGCGCGGGCAACCCCAGAGCATGGCAAGGCGCGCAGCCGACCGCTGCAGTTGACTGCAGTCAAGCGCCATGCTCCTCCTCAACTCCCGCGTCAGCGGCCGTCGTCCGGCGACGCGGGCTGCGCCCGGATCCACGACACCACGGCCGCGTGGCCGTTGTCTGCCGCCGCACGCTCGCACGTGCCGCGCTGCCACGGGCAGCCGTTGGCGCGCAGCCAACGCAGCACCTCCAGGTGCCCCCCCTCGGCCGCCGCGTGGCACACCCGCCCGTCCCCGGGTGCAGGCTGCGCCTGGGCACGCGCCCAGCGCAGCATCTCCAGGTCGCCGCGCAGCGCGGCGTGGTAGCACACGTAGTTGCCCCAGGGCAGCGGCAGCACCTGCCCGCGTGCCCAGCGCAGCAACGCGAGCTGCCCGCCCATGGCTGCTGCCATGCACACGTTAAGCAGGTACAGCCCCTTGTCGTGCGCCCACTCCAGCACAGCGATCTGGCCGGCGCGCGCTGCTTCCCAGACCACGCCGCCCGTGCCGCAGCCGGCGCGGTGCAGCCAGGCCAGCCCCGCCACGTCCCCGCACGCCGCGCGGGCCTCGGCCAGCTGTTGCTGCCGCTCCCTATCACCCTGCACCGCCCACCACGCCTCCTGCACCGCCGCCAGCGGCAGCTCGGGGCAGCGCACCGACACAACCGTGGCGCCACAGAAGCGGTTGCGCGCCGCCTTGCAGACCTGCCTGGCGCTCCACGCCTGCAGGGACGGCGGCAGGAAGCTCAGGACGTGGAGCACGAGGGGCTCGGGCAGCTCTGATAGCGGGCTGCTGGCGGCGCGGGGCGGGGGCGGGCGCGCGCAGGGGCGGCGGTGAGGCGGCGCCTGCTGCAGCTGGCTGTGGCTCAGCGCTCAGCGCCCGCCTGGCCAGGCAGCCCCAGACAGGGGGGCACCAGCGCAGCCAGCGCGCCCACCTCGGCACCACCTCTGCACCGCCAGGCGCCTCGCCCGCCGCCGCTGCCGCTGCCGCCCGCGCGCGCATGGTCGGCCCGGCGCGCCGCGTGCCCGCCGGCGCAGCAGACATGGCGGGTGCTGGGGGCCTGCGGGCCAGCAGGGAGCAGCAGGCGGCGCCGGCAGCGGGCGTGAGCGCTCGGGCGGCGTGAGCGCAGCAGCAGCAGCAGCGCGCGGCGCCCGCCTCGGCGCCCCGGCGCGGCGACGCGACGGCGGGCCTGCCAGCGGCGCCCGGGGCGCGCAGGGCCAGCGACCCACGCCACACGCCCGCCACCCGCGCACCGCCGCGGCCCCCGCCGCCCGCAGCGGGCGCGGCGCAGCGCGGCCCGCCCGCCGCTGCCTGCTCACCGCCCGCCCGCGCTGCTGGGCTCGCCTGGCGCTGCACTGGGCGGGTCGGCCCGGCTGTCAGGCGCCCGACGCGCGTCGCCCCGCCTGGCCAGGCGCGCGCCGCGGGCGGGGGCGGGCGCTGGGCGGCGGCGGCGCGTGTGCGTGCGGGAGCTGTGGGCAGCGGCCGGCGCGTGTGTGTGCGTGTGTGGCACGGAGGCGCTGAGGGCGGCGGCTGTGGGTGGCGGGGCGGCGCGCGCGGGCGCCTCCTCGGCCGGCCGGGCGGCGCCTGCGACCTGCGCCCTGCACCGCTGCGCGTCCGCCCGTGCGCGCTGCGACCGTTGTGGTCAGCCGCGTTGCCAGCGCGCACGGGGCGCTGCGAGCATCAACTTCCAACGCTGCCACCGCCACAGCACACGCGCGCAGCGCGGCCCGCTGGTGCGCCCCCGCACACGCGCACAGCCAGGCAGGCGCGGGCAACCCCGGCAAGGCGCGCAGTCAACCGCTGCAGTCAAGCGCCGTGCCGCCCTCCTACTGTGCGTCAGCGGCCGTCGTCCGGCGCCGCGGGCTGCGCCCGGATCCACGACACCACGGCCTCATGGCCTTTGCTGGCCGCCGCTTCCTCGCAGAGGCCACGCTCCCACGGGCAGCCGTTGGCGCGCAGCCAGCGCAGCGCCTCCAGGTGCCCGTGCACAGCCGCCACCTGGCACGCCCTCCAGTCCCACGGTGCGGGCTCGTCCTGGGCGCGCGCCCAGCGCAGCATCTCCAGGTCGCCGCGCGCCGCAGCGCAGTGGCACACCCAGTCGTCCCGTGGCGCAGGCTCGTCCTGGGTGCGCGCCCAGCGCAGCATCGCCAGGTCGCCGCGCGCCGCAGCGTGGTAGCACACCCAGTCGCCCCAGGGCAGCGGCGGCGCCTGCGCGCGCGCCCAGCGCAACACCGCCATGTGCCCGCTCGAGGCTGCTATGTTGAATGCGTACCCCAGGTCCAGCCCCTCGCCGCGTGCCCACTCCAGCACAGCGATCTGGCCGGCGAGTGCTGGTGGCCCGACCACCTCGAGCACGTCGCAGCCGGCGCCGCGCAGCCAGGCCAGCCCCGCCACGTCGCCGCACGCCGCGCGTGCCCTGGCCAGCCGCCCCTGCTGCCACCGATCACCCTGCGCCGCCCGCCAGGCCTCCTGCACCGCCGCCAGCGGCAGCTCGGGGCAGCGCAGCGAGACGACCGTGGCGCCGCGGAAGCGCTCGCGCGCCGCCTTGCACACCAGCTTGGCGGTCCACGCCTGCAGGGACGGCGGCAGGAAGCTCAGGACGTGGAGCACGAGGGGCTCGGGCAGGCCTGTCCACGGGCTGCGGGCGGTGCGGCGGGGCAGGGCGCGGGGCGGCGGTGAGGCAGCGCACGGCGCCTGCTGCAGCTGGCTGTGACTCGCTGCAGCGCCCGCCTGGCCAGGCAGCCCCAGACAGGGGGGGCACCAGCAGCAGCAGCGCACCCACCTCGGCGCCGCCTCGTCGCCGCCAGGCGCCTCGCCCGCCGCCGCCGCCGCAGCTGCCCGCGCGCGCGTGGTCGGCCCGGCGCGCCGCTTGCCCGCCGGCGCAGACATGGCGGGTGCTGGATGCCTGCGGGCCAGCAGGAGCGGCAGGCGGCGCCGGCAGCGGGCGCGAGCACGCGGGCGGCGTGAGCGCAGCAGCAGCAGCAGCAGCGCCCGCCCCCGCCCCGGCGCGGCAGCCCGGCGGCGGGCCTGCCAGCGGCGCCCGGGGCGCGCAGGCCCGGCAGCACACGCCACACGCCCGCACGCCGCGCACCGCCGCAGCCCCCGCCGCCCGCAGCGGGCGCCGCGCAGCGCAGCCCGCCCGCCTCTGCTGCCGTCCCCGCCCGCCCGCGCTGCTGGGCTCGCCTGGCGCTGTGCGGGTCAGCCCAGCCGTCAGGCGCCCGACGCATGTCGTCCCGCCTGGCCAGGCGCGCGCCGCGGGCGGGGGCGGGCGCTGGGCGGCGGCCGCGCGGCGTGTGTGTGCGGGAGCTGTGGGCCGCGGCCGGCGCTCGTGTGCGTGTGCGTGTGTGGCAGGGAGGCGCTGAGGGCGGCGGCTGTGTTGGGCGGCGGGCCGGCGCGCGCCGGGCCCTCCTCGGCGGCGGCGCGGGCAGCCGGCCGGGCGGCGCCTGCGCCCTGCGCCCTGCACCGCCGGCGGCCCGGCCGGGTGGCGCGGTCGCCGGCGCTGGAGCGTGGCAGCGCGTTTGCAGGCCGCCGTCGTCGCGCGGTCAACGCTCAAGCGCCGCCCCGCGCGGCGACCGCGGCGCGCAGCCCCGCGAGCGGGCCCGCCTCCGCCGCGCGCAGCAGCTCGTCCTGCCACGGCTGCAGGCCCTGGCACCCGACCGCGGTGTCGGGCAGCCCCGGGTCGACGACGGTCGTCGCCGCGCCGCTGAGCTCCTCCAGCACGGCGAGGCCGCAGAAGGGGACGTAAAATGACGAGTAGCCGCCCTCGTGGAAGTGGAGCAGCCGCCCGCCGCAGTGACGCGCCGCCGCGGCCGCGAGCACGCGCGTGAAGTACCTGCCAGCGCGCCGCGCGGCGCGGCGCGGGGGTGGGCGCGCTGAACCCTACGCGCTGCGGGCACGCGCTGCACGCGGCGCGGGCGCACCGGTAGTCCTCGCTGGTGCACATCTGGGCGGCGAGCGGGTCATAGAAGCTGGCATCAAAGCCTGACGGGGGCAGGGCGGACGCGGGGCGGAGGCGGTGCGGGCGGTGGGCAGAGAGGCGGCGCCTGGCTGGCTGGCTGCGGGCGGGCGGGCGGCGTGCACGTACGGCTCCGGCCGCGTCGCGCGTGCGCGCAGGGCTGGCGCGGCGCGCACCCGCAGACACCAGGATGAGCTGGGGCGCAAACGCGTCGAGCGCGGGCGCGACGATCCGGTCAAGCGCGGCGCGGTACGCCCCGCTCCCGCTGCCCGGCGGCAGCGGCACGTTGAGCGTCGTGCCCGCGCCCGCGCCCGCGCCGGTCTCGGACATGGCGCCTGGCGGCGGGGCGCCGCGGCGGTCAGCGGCGGTCAGCCGTGCACAGCGAGCACAGCGCGCTCAGCACGCGCAACTGCGCGCAGCGCACCCGAGCCGATGGGATAGTTGCTGTCCTGGTGGAGCGACACAAACAGCACGCGCGGGTCCTCCCAAAACGCCTCCTGCGCGGCGCGGCGGCGTGGCCGGCGGACGCGCGCGGTCGGGCGGGCGCGGCGCGGTCGCGGCGGCAGGGCCGGCAGGCCCCTGGCCTTGGCCGCACGGCGGCCGCGGGCGGCGGCGCGCGCCGCGCCTGTGTGCCGTTGCCGTGGTGGACGTCGTAATCAACGATCGCCACGCGCTCCAGGCCGTGCGTGGACAGCGCGTGCATTGCGGCGAGGGCGATGTTGTTGAAGATGCAAAACCCCATGCCCTGCGCCGCGCGCGCGTGGTGCCCCGGCGGGCTGCCCCGCGGCGGCGGGCGGCGGGTGGTGGTGGTGGTGCGGCGGCGGAGCGTGAGCGCCCAGGACAGGCATGGGCGCGGGCGCCGGCGCTGCAGCCGGAGCCTGGAGCGGCGCGCGGCGCTTGCGCCCCGCGGGCCCCGGGCGGGCGCCGCTCACCGCACGAGCGCGTAGCCGCCCTCGATGTCGCCCCGCAGCGCCGCGTCGACGAGGGCGAGGCTGCCGCCCGCCGCGAGCGCGGCAATCTCGTAGCCGCCGGGCGCCATCGACACCTTGGGTGTGGGTTGTGTGGCGGGGCGCGGCGGCAGGGGCAGCGGGTGGGAGGAGGGCGGCAGGCGGGTCGGCCGCGCCGTGCGGGGCCGTGGCCCGGGCCGGGGCTGCTAGCTCCCGCCGCGCCGCGCCTCGGGGCCGACGCGGTGCATGCCCTTGCTGCTGTCGCGGCTGAGCGCGGCGACCGCGTCGACGTAGTCGGGCGTGTGCACGCGCGTGAGCTCCTCGCGGCTCGCCGGCCGCGGCTTGACCTGCACGAGCGCGTCGATCAGGCCCGACGCGTGCACCAGGTTGTTCAGGCGGCGCTTGGTGTCGGCGTTCCTTGGGGTGCAAGTTTGGAACGGCGGCGGCGGCGGCGAAGGCGGCCATGACGCGCCGCGCTCGCAGGACGCGCACGCGCGCGGCGGCGGGCCGCGGCGCCGCTCCAACAGAAGAATGACGCGGCGCGCCTCACTCAAAGTGCTCGACCGGCTCGAGGCCCTTGCCCGCGTTCTGCATCGCCCCGGGGTTGTGCCACATGAAGAGCTCGTGAAAGAGGTACCCCGTGCGCCGGGAGGCACGCGGCGGCGAGCCCTGCGCCGGCGCCGAGCCCCCCGCCGGCGCCGAGCCCAAAGTCTCAGCCATCGCCGCCGCTGCTGCGCCGCGCCGCGCCGCGCCGCTGTGTGCGTGCGGTCCGCCCGCCGCGAGCGCTGTCGGTGCGGTGTTGCTGACGCGGCGGCGCTGAGCGGGCGGGCGGCTTGTGGCGGCGCGGGCGGCAGCGGCGCGGAGGCAGCAGCGAGCATCTTGGCAAACCGCCGGGGCTTAAAGCTGGGCGCCCGCGCTTGCCCTGTGCCCCCGCAAGTTGACGGCCGGCCACTCGGCGGTGCGCACGCAGCAGCCTGTGGGGGGACGCGCACGCGCGGGCAGCGGAGGTGCGCGTGGCGGCGGCGAAGACTGCGCGCGGCGGCGATGGCGCGCCCGAAGGCGGATCTCCTGCTGGCGGGCAAAGAGGCGGCCTCGAAGAAGGCGGCCTCGAAGAAGGCGCAGCTGAAGAAGTACAAGGGCCGCGTCGCGGCGCTGCAGGTGGGCAATCGTGGCCGGCGCCTGCCCTGCCTGCCCTGCCCGCGGCCGCGCGCGCCTCACCGCTGCCCCCAGCGCGCGCCCCTGGTGCCCAGGCCCGCGAGCGCGCGGCGGCGCGCCCAGCGGCGCCGCGCATGGGCCGCCGCGCCCGCGCGCCGCGGCCGCTGCCGCTGCTGCTGCGGCCAGCGTAGCACGCTCCGCCGCGCCGCCGCAGGGCGAGGTCACCGCTCTCCAGGCGCGCGTGGCGGCGGAGGAGGGCGCGGCGGCTCGCTACTACGACGCGCTGGAGGCGCGCGGCCTCATCTGCGGCGTCTGCTTCGAGGGTGCGCCGCGCCGCGCCGCGCTCGCCGCGCCTCGTGCTGCACGCCAGCTCACGCGCGGCGCCCCTGCTGCGCTCGGCGCCGCGCCGCGCAGACGTGGTGCAGGCCGCCGACCTCGCCTGCTGCGCCAACCGGCTGTGCGCGGGGTGCGAGGCCGCCGTCGCGGCGCGCCACGCGGCGTGCCCCTTCTGCCGCGCCTCGTGGCGCACGGCGGCGCAGGAGGCCGAGGCGGCCGCGCGGCGGCGGCGGCGGCGGCGCCCGGCGACCCGGGGGAGGCGCTGCTGCGCACGCTGCGCGCGGCGGCGGCGCGCCGCGAGGCCGGCGGGGGCGCCGGCGGCGCCGGCGGCGCGCCCGACGGCGACTACACCGTGTTGCTCGCCGCGGCGGCGGAGGCCGCGGTCGCGGCGCACAGCGGGCCGAGCGCGGCCTGCGGGCTCTGCGGCGACGTGCTGCTGCGCGCGAGCCTCGCGACCGCGGAGGCGCTGCCCGACGTGCTGCTGTGCCGCAGCTGCTGGCGCAACTGCCCCGACCTCGCGGGCGCGCCCTTCCCCGCGCGCGGCGCGGGCGCGCTGCACCTCGCGTTTGGCGGCGGCGGCAGCGACAGCGACAGCGGCGACCTCAGCGACAGCGAGGCGGAGGCAGAGGCAGCGGCGTTCGCGGAGGCGCTGCGGCGGCACCACGCCTCGGCGGCGACCGCCGCGGCGCCCGCGGCGGGCGCGGCGGCTGAGGGCGCGGGCGCGTCGCCGCGCAGCAGCCGGCGCCTGCAGGCCGCGAGCGCGCGCAGCCCCGTGGCGGGCACCACGGGCGGCGCGCGCGGCGGCAGCAGCGGCATGCGCGACAAGGGCGACGCCGGCGGCAGCATCGGCAAGCGCGACAAGCGCGGCGCCGGCGGCAGCGGCGGCAAGCGCGACAAGGGCGACGCCGGCGGCAGCGAGCGCAAGCGCCGCCGCGACAAGGGCGGCGCCGGCAGCAGCAGCGCTGCTGCCGCGGCGGCGGCGGTCGCCGACGCAGCGGCGCCGGCCAAGAAGCGCAGCAAGTCGGCGAGCAGCGGCGGCGGCGGCAGCAAGAGCAGCGGCGGCAAGCGCAGCAGCAGCACACGCGCCGCGGGGCGCTAGGCTGCGCTGTCAGCCGACCAGCTGGTTGCGGGGCAGAGCGCAGTGACCGCGTGTACAACAGTGAGAGGCGCTGTGAGCAGCTGCCGTGTAAAGGCGTTGTGGTCGGCGGCGGCGACGACGCGGGCGGGGCCGGGGCGCAGCGCGTGCGGCGGGGCGCAGCGCGGCGGGGCGGTGTCTTCCGGCGGCCCGCGCCTGCTTCCGCACTCGCTCCCCGCATCCCGGCCGCTCCTGGCGCCCTCCCGCACTTGCTCAGCCCCGCGAGCGTTCGGTTGGGCGTCCCATCACCCGCGCGCTCACGACCCGCCCGCCCGCGCCCGCGGTCGCGGCAGCAGCGGTCCGGGGGCATGGGGCAGAACCAGAGCGCCCCCGGGGGCGGGCCCCCGGGGTCGCCGGGCGAGAAGAAGAAGGAGACGGTGCGGGGGCAGCAGCAGCGCGGTCTGTTGGCCCCGCCCCGGCGCCCGCGGGCCCGCCCGCCGCGCGGCGGGCGCGGGGGCACGCGATCGCCGGCGCCGTCTGCCCGTGGCCGGCTGCCCGTGGCCGGCGGCGGCGCCCGGCGGCGGCGGCGCGGCGCGCGGCGCGCGAGCAGCGGCGCGCACCACCTCATGCCGCGCCGCCGCGCCGCGCCGTCATCCCCCCGCCGCCGCCCCTGCCCCTGCCTTCGCAGGAGAAGAAGAAAAAGTGGGAGCCGCCCGCGCCGCCGCCGCGCGTGGGCAAGAAGGCGCGCAAGCGCGACGCCGCGGCGGGGCTCGGGTCGCGGCTGCCGGGCGTGACGCCGAGCGCCAAGTGCAAGCTGCGCCTGCTCAAGCTGGAGCGCATCAAGGACTACCTGCTCATGGAGCACGAGTTCGTGCAGGTGGGCGTGTGCGGGGGCGGAGCGGGTGTGTGGGTGGGTAGGCATGGGGGCGCAGGGCGGTGGTGTGGGTGTAGAGGCGCGTGTGTGTGTGTGTGTGGGGGGGGGGGGGGGGGCGTGTGCAGGGGATGTTTCGATGGACGGGCGGGACAGGGCGGCAGGCGGGGGAGCGCGTCAGTACGCGGCCGCGGGAGGGCGCGCGCGCGCGGCGACGGTGCCGGCGGCGGCTGACGCGCCGCGGGCCCGTCCGTGTGTGCGCGCCGCGCAGAACCAGGAGCAGCTGAAGCCGCAGGACGAGCGCAACGAGGAGGACCGATCCAAGGCGCGCGGGGCGGGAGGCGTGGGGGCGGCGCGCGCCGCGCGGGGCGCGGGGCGGGAGGCGGCCCGCGCGCCGCGCGCCCTGCCCCGCGCCGCGCCGCGGCCGCCGAGCCTGCACGCGTGCCCCCCGGCGCCTGCGCGCCGCAGGTGGACGACCTGCGCGGCTCGCCGCTGAGCGTGGGCACGCTGGAGGAGATCATTGACGAGAAGTGAGCGCCGGCCAAGAGGCCTAGGAGGGGGGGGGGCGGGGGGCAGGGGGAGCCAGGGGGGGGCAGCGGGGAGGGGTAGCGGGGGCAGGGGCGGTGGCGCGCCGGGGAGCGGCTGCGCGCGCCGCGCGCGCCGCCAGCGCCTCTCCCTCCCTCCCCCGCCCAGCCCTCCCTCCCACGCCTCGCGCCCTCCCTCCTCACCCCTCCCCACATGCACACACACACACACACACACACGCGCGCGCTCACACCACCACCACCACCACCACCACCACCCGCCCGCGCTCACCCCGCCACCACCACCCGCCGCCGCCGCCCGCCCGCCCGCGCCGCAGCCACGCGATCGTGTCGTCCACGGTCGGCCCCGAGTACTACGTGGCCATCCTCTCGTTCGTGGACAAGTCACAGCTCGAGCCCGGCTGCAGCGTGCTGCTGCACAACAAGGCGCGGCGCCGGGTGGCGCTGGGGCGGCGCTGTGGGCGGCGGGGCGGCGGGGAGGGGGCGGCGGGAGCGGCAGCGCGGCGGGGCGGCGCGGGCGGCGGCGCCAGCTGCGGCAGGGCCGGGACCGGGGCCGGGGCAGGGGGGCGCAGCGAGCTGACGCCGCGCGCCGCTGCTGCTGCGCGCGGTGTGGGTGGCCCGCAGGTGATGGCTGTGGTGGGCATCCTGCAGGACGAGACCGACCCCATGGTCTCAGTCATGAAGGTGCGGCGGTGGTTTGGGTGGTTGGTGGCTGTGTGTGTGTTGACTTGTGTGTGGCGCTGTGTCTATCTGTGTCTATCTGTGTCTATCTGTGTGTCTGTGTGTCTGTCTGTGTGTGGCGCGGGCTGGGGCGCCCTGCCGGCCAGCCAACGCGCGCGCAGCCGCCCCCTCTCCCGCCCACACACCGCACACCCACGCACGCACCCACCCACACGCCCGCCCACGCCCACGCCCTCCCAGGTCGAGAAGGCGCCGCTGGAGAGCTACGCCGACGTGGGGGGCCTGGAGCAGCAGGTGCAGGAGATCAAGGAGGCGGTGGAGCTGCCGCTGACCAACCCGGAGCTGTACGAGGACATCGGCATCAAGCCACCAAAGGTGCGGCGGACGAGCCTGCGTGTGCCTGCCTTGGTTTGTTTGTTGTTTGTTTGTTTGCTGGGTGCAGGGTGGGCGGCGCCCCGCCCTCTCTCCTGCCTGACCTGGCGCACCCTGCCTGCGTGCCCCCCCCCCCACACCACACACACACACGCACACGCCCACCCTCCCCACACACACCCGCGCAGGGCGTGATCCTGTACGGCGAGCCGGGCACGGGCAAGACGCTGCTGGCCAAGGCGGTCGCCAACTCGACGTCGGCGACCTTCCTGCGCGTTGTCGGCAGCGAGCTCATCCAAAAGTACCTCGGGGACGGGCCCAAGCTCGTGCGCGAGCTCTTCAGGCGCGCCAGGGCTGATGCAGGGCTCACAGGGGCGGGCGGGCTGAGCGCCGCCGCTGTGTGTGGGCGCGCGGCGGCGCCGTGCTGCTCAGCGCCGCCGCCGCCGCCCCCGCGCCCGCGCCTGCTCCCTCTGCGCCGCGCGCGCCCGCAGGGTCGCTGACGAGCTGTCGCCGTCGATCGTCTTCATCGGTGAGCCGCCCGCCCCCGCCCCCCCCCCCCCCCCCCCCCGGGCGGCCTCGGCTGCGGCGGGGCGGCCTCGGCCGCGGGGGGCGGCGCCCGGCGGGGCGCGGCGGCCGCCCGGCCCGCGCCCGCGCCCGCGCCCGCGCCCCGCCCTCCTCCTCCGCTCCCCGCTCAACCTCAACCCCCTAAACCCTGCCCCCTGCGCCCCTCCCCCTAAACCCCGCCACAGACGAGATCGACGCGATCGGCACCAAGCGCTACGACAGCCACAGCGGCGGCGAGCGCGAGATCCAGCGCACCATGCTCGAGCTCCTCAACCAGGCGCGACCGACCGCGCGCCCACGCGCCCACGCGCACCGCCGGCGGCCGCCGCACCGCCCCGCGCCGGCAGGCCGGGCGGGGGAGGGCAGGGCGCGAGCGCACCGTGACCACGTCGGCCGCGCCGCACGCCGGCTCGCGGCGCTGCGCGCGCTGACGCCGCCGCCCGCTCGCCCTGCCCGGCGCTCTCCCCTCCCATCACCCTCCCTCCCATCACCCTCCCTCCCATCACCCTCCCTCCTTCACACCACACCAGATGGACGGCTTTGACGCGCTCAGCGAGGTCAAGGTGGGTTAAGCGCGAGCGGCCGTGGTGCAGCAGCAGCGCCGCGGCAGCGCCGCGCCCGGCTGCTGCAGCGGCGCGCCGCGCCGCGCCGCGCGGGCTGCCCCGTCCTGGGGCCTGCCCACGCACGCGTCACGCCCCCTAAACCCTGAACCCTGCCCGCCCGCCCGCCCAAAACCCTAACGCCAGGTCATCATGGCGACCAACCGCATCGAGACGCTCGACCCCGCGCTCATCCGGCCGGGGCGCATCGACCGCAAGATCGAGTTCCCCCTGCCGGACGCAAAGACCAAGCGCCGCATCTTTGGCATCCACACCGGTGCGGCGCTGCGGGCGTGCGTGCGTGCGTGCGTGTGCGAGGCTGCGTGACTTAGCTATGGGGCGGCGGCCGCACGGGCTGCGCGGGGCTGCGGCGGCATCGGGCTGGGCGGGCTGGCGCACAGGGCCTCGTCTGTTCGTCCGTCGGCGCCGCGGGCTCCCTCCACGCACGCGCCCACGCCCACGCCCACACGCCGCCCTCGCCCGCACGCACGCCCGCACCCGCCCGCGCCGCCCCCTGCACCCCCACAGGCAAGATGACGCTGGGTGACGACGTGAACCTCGAGGAGTTTGTCATGGCCAAGGACGAGCTCAGCGGCGCCGACATCAAGGCCGCCTGCACCGAGGCCGGCCTGCTCGCGCTGCGCGAGCGCCGCATGCGCGTCACGCAGGCGCGCGGCCCTATGCACGCGCCGCGCCCGCCCGCCCACGCGTCCTCGCCCCCTCCCTGCACGCGCTCCCTCACACTCACACATGCACGCCCCTCCTCCTCCCCGCCCTCCCTCCCTCCCCGCCAGGCTGACTTCCGCAAGGCCAAGGACAAGGTGCTGTACAAGAAGAAGGAGGGCGTGCCGGAGGGCCTCTACATGTGACCGCCGCCACACCGCACAGCAGCACGCGCTCACACACACACGCGGCGTGCGCGGCGCGCAGGGCGCCTCAGCAGCAGCTGCGCGCGGGCGCGCGGCGTCGGCGTGCGCGGCGGCGGCGGCGGGGTCCGCGTGCAACGAGGTTGCCGCCGCACGCGCCAGTCAGCACGCACCAGTCAGCACGCCAGCGGCAGCTCCTCGTTATTCAGGCCCGGCGTCGTCAGGCTTGCTCGTCCGCCGACGCGGGCTGCGCCCGGATCCACGACACCACGGCCTCGTGGCCGTTGCGGGCCGCCTCGCGCTCGCAGCCCCCGCGCCACCACGGGCAGCCGTTGGCGCGCAACCAGCGCAGCGCCTCCAGGTGCCTGTGCATAGCCGCCGCCCAGCACACGTGGCTGTCCAACGGCGCGGGCTCGGCCTGGGCACGCGCCCAGCGCAGCATCTCCAGGTCGCCGCTCCAAGCAGCCCAGAAGCACACCCGGTCGCCCCAGGGCAGCGGCGGCGTCTGCGCGCGCGCCCAGCGCAGCACGGCCATGTGCCCAGCAAAGGCTCCTGAACTGCACACGCCCCCCAGGTCAAGCCCCTGGCCGCGCGCCCACTCCAGCACGGCGAGCTGGCCGGCATGCGCTGCCGAGCCGACCATGTTGCCCATGCTGCAGTCGCCGCCGCGCAGCCAGGCCAGCCCCGCCACGTCGCCGCACACCGCGCGCGCGCTGGCCAGCCGCCCCTGCTGCCACCGATCACCCTGCACCGCCCGCCACGCCTCCTGCACCGCCGCCAGCGGCAGCTCAGGGCAGCGCAGCGAGACGGCGCCGCGGAAGCGGTCGCGCGCCGCCCTGCAGACCAGCTTGGCGCTCCACGCCTGCAGGGCTGGCGGCAGGAAGCTCAGGACGTGGAGCACGAGGGGCTCGGGCAGGTCTGCCCACGGGCTGCGGGCGGCGCGGCGCGGGCGAGCAGTTGAGGCGGCGTGCGGGGGCGTGCGCGCAGGGGCGGCGGTGAGGCGGCGCGCGGCGCCTGCTGCAGCTGGCTGTGGCTCAGTGCTCGTCGCCCGCCTGGCCAGGCAGCCCCAGACAGGGGGGCACCAGCGCAGCCAGCGCGCCCACCTCGGCACCTCTGCTCCGCCAGGCGCCTCGCCCGCCGCCGCTGCCGCTGCCGCCCGCGCGCGCGTGGTCGGCCCGGCGCGCCGCGTGCCCGCCGGCGCAGCAGACATGGCGCCTGTTGGGGCCTGCGGGCCAGCAGGGAACAGGCTGCGGCGCCGGCGGCGGGCGCGAGCGCGCGGGCGGCGTGAGCGCAGCAGCAGCAGCAGCAGCGCGCGGCGCCCGCCTCGGCGCCCTGGCGCGGCGGCGCGGCCTGCCAGCGGCGCCCGGGGCGCGCAGGCCCGGCGGCCCACGCCACACGCCCGCCACCCGCGAACCGCCGGCGCCCCCGTCGCCCGCAGCGGGGCCGCGCAGCGCGGCCCGCCCGCCGCTGCCTGCTCACCGCCCGCCCGCGCTGCTGGGCTCGCCTGGCGCTGCGCTGGGCGGGTCAGCCCGGCCGTCAGGCGCCCGACGCGCGTCGCCCAGCCTGGCCAGGGGCGCGCCGCGGGCGGGGGCGGGCGCTGTAGCGGCGGCGCGTGTGCGTGTGCGAGCTGTGGGCCGCGGCCGGTGCTCGTGTGTGTGTGTGTGGCAGGGGGGCGCTGAGGGTGGCGGCGGCTGTGGACTGCGGGGCGGCGCGCGCGGGGGGCCTCCCCGGCGGCGGCGCGGGCGGCCGGCCGGGCGGCGCCTGCGCCCTGCGCCCTGCACCGTCGCCCTCGCGCCGCCGCTGCCGGGCACGCGCAGCGCGGCACGGCGCAGGGAGGCCGCCACTGCCCGGCGGCGGCAAGGAATGCGTGCGGCCCGGCACGGCGTGCGGCCAGCCGGTTGCCAGAGCGCTGTACGCCGTGCCTCGTGCGAGCGCTGCGCAGTTCTGTGCGAGCCGAACGCTTCACACCACCTCGCCCACCCCCCTGTCACGACCCGCCGCCCGCCCCCGCCCAGCCCCCACCGACGCGCGGCTGGCGCGCAAACCAGCCGCCGCTGACGGGCCGTGGGTACGCCGGCGGCAAGCCGCCCAGCGCCGGCCCGCCGCCGCCGAGAGCGGGGCCGAAGCGCCCCCCCCCCCCCGCCGGCCCCGCCGCCGCCGCCGCCGCCGCCGCCGCCGCCGTCGCCCGCGCCGTCGACGACGCGGGCGCCGCCGTCCCGCCGCCGCCGCCGCCGCGCCGCAACGACAGCGACAGCGACAGCGACAGCGACGGCGCGGAGGCGCCGAGGCATGGCGCGCGCCGCGCGCGGTCCTGCGGCCCCGCGATCGCGGCAGGCCGGGCTGCTGTGCTGTCGCAGATGCTGGCCGGCCCCTGCGCGCCCGCCCGGCGCCGCTCACCGCCGCGCTGGCGGGCCGGGAGGCCCCGGCGCGGCTGAAGGCTCCGGTGAGGCTGAACGCTGCCCGGACGGACAGCGCGGCGCGGCTCGCGCGCGGTCGCAGCGCGGGCGTGCCCCCCGGCGCGCCCTGCGGCGCCCGGCGGGCGCCGCCGGCGGCCACGTTGGCGGTGCTCCGCAGCATGGCGCGCCCGGGCGTGCGGGCTGGCCGGAAGGGCGTGACCGAGCGGCGCGTGCGTGCGAATGGGTTCCCCTCCCGCGCGGGAGCAGTGCGCGCAGGGGCGGCGGGGGTGCTGGCGTCGGGGAGTGCGGTCGCGGCGTGCGGTCGCGGTGCGCGGCACAGCGCCCGGCGTCGCCCGTGGCCTGCGACGGGGGCCAGGGTGCGTCCGACGTGGCTAACAGAATGACAGGCGCGCGGCGGGCGCAGAGGCGCGGGCGCACGCCGGCGACGCGCCCGGTGCACTCGGGCGCGGGCGCCCGGGGCGGCGGCGCCGCGCCGCCGCCGTCGCCGCCGCTGCTGCCGACGCTGCTGGCGAGCCTGTGGCGCCTGCCCAGCGCGCCTCGAGTCGCAGGCTCTCAGGGCCCACGGAGCAGAACCCGGGCCTGGCCCCCAGCTGGCGCGCCCATCTTGGCCGATCGCGCCGCCGTGTGCACTAGGCCGCGCCCCGCGAGCGCCCGCGCGCCGCAGCAGCCGCATCAGGCGCCGGGAGCAGCATGAAGGCGCTAGCGCGGCGCACTCCCGGCCGGGCGGGCCGGGCGCAGGTCGGTGCCGCCGGCGCGGCGCAATCCCGAGTGCAGGGCGGGCAGACAGGCCCTCCCGACCGGCGCGGGGGCCTCACACCGCCCCTGCGCGCCACCGCAGGCCCATCTCGCCGGGGCACCCGCGCCACAGCGGCCCCAGCGCGTCGCCAGGCGCTCAGGTGCGGCGAGGACGCTGGCGGGGGTGCACGCGTGTGAACGCGCCCCAATGGGTGCCGCCCCGCTCACGCTGCCGCCCGCGGCTGGGGCCCACCTGCAGGCCGGGCTGCTGCCCTGGAGGGCGCGTCGGTGGAGGCTGCAGCCGCGCCCGCGGCACCGGCAGCCCTGGACGCAGCTGCGCCCGCGGCGCCGGCGCTGCCCGCCATCACGCTGCCGACGGGTGCGGCGCCCGGGCGCCGCCGCTGCTGCTGGCGCTGCTGCTCCGCCATGCGCCATGCGCCGCCGCCCACACACGCCGCTGCTGGCCGCCGCCGCCGCTGTCGCCGCTGTCCCTGTAGACTTGCCGGTGTACCCGGGCTTGCGCGCCGCCTCGGACGAGGCCGCCAAGGCGGCGGCGGGCCTCGGCGGCGGCGTGGGCGACAAGGCGGCGGAGCTGGCGAGCGCGGCGAGCGCAGCGACGTCGCAGCTGGCCGGCGGCGCGAGCAAGGCGGCCGCGGAGCTGACCGGCGGCGCGAGCAAGGCGGCCGCGGAGCTGACCGGCGGCGTGAGCAAGGCGGCCGCCGACCTCACCGCCGCGCTCGCGGGCGCGACGTCGGGCGTGGGCAGCTCGGTCAGCGGGCTCGCCGGCAGCCTGGGCGAGGGCGCGAGCGGCGTCGCGGGCGCGGTCGGCGGCACGCTCGGCGGCACGCTCAGCAGCGTGCGGGGCGGCCTCGAGCAGGCCAAGGGCGGGCTCGACCAGGCGACCGCGGGCGTGGCCGGCGCGGTGGGCGGCGCGGTCAGCAGCGTCACCGCCACCACGCAGGCCGCGACGAGCGCGGTCGGCGCGGGGATCGCCGCGGGGCAGGCGACGGTGGCGTCGAGCCTCGACGCCGTGAGCGCGCAGGCCGCGGCGGTGAGCGCCGCGGTCGGCGGCGCCGTCGACGGCGCGGCCGCGGCCGCGCTCGGCGCGCTGCCGCCGCCGCGCGCGACGCGGCGCTCGCGCTCGGCGGCGCGCTCGCGGCGGGCGCGCACGCCGCGGCCGCGCACCCGCGCGCCGCGGCGGTCGTGGGCGCCGCGGTCGCGGTGCCGGCGACGCTGCGGTACTACAAGCGCCGCTACGGCGGCTTCGCGGGCGAGCTGTCGCCCGACCAGGTGGGCCGCGCGCGCGGCGGCGGCAGCAGGGCGCAGCGGCGGCCGGGCGCGGCGGCCGGGCGGGCGCGGGCGGGCGGGCGCCGCCGGCGCACCCCGCACGCCGCGCGCCGGCGCCGCCCGCCGACCGCCGACCCCCGGCGCCGCCCGCGCGCGTCGCGCAGGTGTCGGCGCTGCTGGCGGGCGACGGCAGCGTCTTCCTGGTCGACATCCGGCCAGAGGAGGTGCGGCGGCCCCGGGGCCTGCGGCGGCCCCGCGAGCAGCGCCGCGGCCCCGGCGGGCGCCCCGGCGGGGCCGCGCCCGCGCCCGGCGCCGTGCTGCTGACGCGCAGAGCCGCCGCCGGCGCGTGTCGGCGCAGGTGCGCGAGAAGGAGGGCCTGCCGGAGCTCAAGCTGTCCGCGCGCTTCAAGGTCGCCGCCTTCCCCCTGCAGGTGCGCAGCTGGCGCCGGCAGCACTGGCGGCTGCACTGCCCGCGCCGCCCGCCGCCGCCCCGCCGCCGCCGCCGCGCGCGCGCCGTGCGCGCCGCCGCCGCCGCCGCCGGACGCCCTCCCACACCCCCCCTCCCCCCGCACCGCCGCTCGCCGCCGTGCGCGCCCGCCCCGGCCGCAGTCCAACGTCGTGCCGCCGCGCGTCGCGCGCGAGGCGGCCAACGCGGACGAGCTGCGCACGCTCGTCAACGCGGCGTACGTGACGGGCCTGCCGCAGGCGGCGGCGGGCCGCTGACCAAGATTGTCGTCATGGACAGCGCCGGCGGCGAGCGCGCGCGCGGCCTCGCGCGCGCACTCGTGAGCCTCGGCTTTGGGCTCAGCTACGTGCTCGAGGGCGGCTTCCGGGGCTGGGCCGAGGCGGGGCTGCCGGTGAACGAGGGCGGCGCCGAGTACGACGTGTCGCCGGGCGCGGTGATCGGGGACAACGTCGAGGCGCTCGCCGCGGCCGCGGGCGAGGCCGCCGCGACGGTGGCGCGGCCGTCCGTGGGGCTGCCGCTGCTCGGCGGTGGCGCGGCGCTCGCGCTTGCGGTCGCCAACTACCACACCACGCTGCGCTACATCGGCGTGCTCGGCATCCTCGCGACGCTCGCGGGCAAGGCGCTGAGCTACGACAGCCCCGGCGCCGCGCTCGCCGACGTGCAGGGCGGCCTCGCGGCGCTCGGCGGCGCGGCAAAGGGCCTCGGCGGCGTCAAGCTGCCCAAGCTCCCCGCCGCGCTGCCGGGCGGCGCCGCGGCGGCGGGCGCCGCGGCGGCGGCGGCGGCGGCCGCGGGCGAGGAGGGCGAGGAAGGCGAGGCCGCGGAGGGCGAGGCGGCCGAGGCGCAGGCGCAGTGACGGCGGCGCGGGCGAGGCCGCGCGCTGGCAGCGACGACAAACGGACAGCAGGGGGACGATCAACGTGGTGTGCGCCGCGCGCACGTGCGCGCGTGCGCGGTGGCGGCGGCGCGTGTCTGCAGCGCAAGCAGCGAGTGCGCTTGTGCGCCAGCCAGGGGGAGACAACAGGGCACCCGAGCGCTCGCGGTGTTTGACCAGTGCTGTGTGAGCGAACGAGTGAGCGAGCGTGGCGGCGGACGGCGCCAGAGACGTGAAACAGCGAGTGACGGCTGCTGCGGCGCGCGGACGGGGCGCGGCCTGGTGCACACGGCGGCGCGATCGGCCAAGATGGGCGCGCCAGCTGGGGCCAGGCCCGGGTTCTGATCCGTGGGCCCTGAGAGCCTGCGACCTCGAGGCGCGCTGGGCAGGCGCCACAGGCCCGCCAGCTGCGACAGCAGCGGCAGCAGCGGCGGCGGCGGCGGCGGCGGCGGCCCCCAGGCGCCGCCGCCCCTGGCACGTGCGCCCGAGTGCGCCGGGCGCGTCGCCGGCGTGCGCCCGCGCCTCTGCGCCCGCCGCGCGCCTGTCATTCTGTTAGCCACGTCGGACGCACCCTGGCCCCCGTCGCAGGCGCGGGCGACGCCGGGCGCTGTGCCGCGCACCGCGACCGCACGCCGCGACCGCACTCCCCGACGCCAGCACCCCCGCCGCCCCTGCGCGCACTGCTCCCGCGCGGGAGGGGAACCCATTCGCACGCACGCGCCGCTCGGTCACGCCCTTCCGGCCAGCCCGCACGCCCGGGCGCGCCATGCTGCGGAGCTCCGCCAACGTGGCCGCCGGCGGCGCCCGCCGGGCGCCGCACGGCGCGCCGGGGGGCACGCCCGCGCTGCGACCGCGCGCGCGCCGCGCCGCGCTGTCCGTCCGGGCAGCGTTCAGCCTCACCGGAGCCTTCAGCCGCGCCGGGGCCTCCCGGCCCGCCAGCGCGGCGGTGAGCGGCGCCGGGCGGGCGCGCAGGGGCCGGCCAGCATCTGCGACGGCACAGCAGGCCGGCCTGCGGCGACGGCGGGGCCGCAGGACCGCGCGCGACGTGCGGCATGCCTCGGCGCCCCCGCGCCGTCGACGACGCGGGCGCCGCCGCCCCGCCGCCGCCGCGCCGCAGTCCGTGGAGACGCCGGCCGCTGCGCCCGCGACGGGCGTGCTGCAGCCGCGCAAGGCCGTGCAGGCCGTGCCGCCGGCCGACCGCCCCATGGTTGAGCTCGTCATGGCGCTGACCAGCCTGGCGGCGCACCCCAACGGCCCCCTGGTGCGCGGCCGCGGCGGGGGCCATGCTGGCGCCGCCCACGCGCTCCGCCGCCGCCGCCGCTGCTCGCGCCGCTGCTGCCAGCTGCCGCCGGCTTGGCGGCGCCCCCGCATGCGCGGCCCGCCCTCGCGCCGCGCCCACGCCCCCGCGTCCGCGCCGCGCAGGCCGCGCAGCTGGCGGAGCACGAGCTCGCGCTCGTTACGACGAGCGCGACGTGCGACGACATGTTCTCCGCTGGCGCGATGGACAGCTACAGCGAGGACGTGCTCGCCGCGGGCGACGGCATGGCGCTGCCCATCGCCGACGTGCGCGCGGCGGCGGAGCAGCTCGCCGCCGAGGTGCGCGGCGGCGCGGCGCCCGACTGGAACCCCGCGACCGCGCCGTCGGGCGGCGGCTTTGGCGGCGGCGCCGGCGCCGGCGGCGGCGCGCACGCGCTGGAGCAGCTCATGGCACAGAGCGAATACAACAACACAATGCGCGGCGGCAGCAGCGGCGGCGGCGGCGCCGGCGGCGGCGTGATGGCGCGCGTCGCGTCGCTGCAGGGCCAGATCCGCGCCGCGGCGGCGCGCGCGGCGGCGGCGAGCAAGCCGCTCGCCGGCGGCGGCGCCGCCGCCAAGGCGGGCGGCGCCAAGGCCGGCGCCGGCGCGGCGGCGCCGGGCGCGGGCGAGCGGCCCGGCGCGGGCAGCGGCAGCGCGAGCGACGACGACGCGTCCTACGGCGACGCGGCGGCGATGGCGGTGCTGCCGCGCGGCGGCGCCGGCGCCGGCGGCGGCCTCGCCGCCGGCGGCGCGGCGGCCGCGGCCGCGCTGCGCGCGGGCGCGGCCGCGCGCGGCGCGGTGCAGTCGCCCGCCGTGCTGCCCGACCCCGCGTCGTCGTGGCTCGTCGCCGACTCGGCCGACGGCCTGCTGCGCACGATCGTCGTGTGCGCGCCGCCGGAGCTCGCGGCGCGCGTGTCCGGCGGCCGCGCGGCGGCCGACCTCGCGACGTTTGAGGCGTACGGCCTCGGCGCCAAGCTCAACAAGGCGCTGTATGCCGAGGCCAACGCGCTGTACAACCGCTTCATGCCCCTGGTGCTGGACCACCTGGAGGAGGCGGGCCCGGGCGCGCGCGTGATGCTCGCGGGCGCGGGGCTCGGCGGCAGCCTCGCCGCGGTGCTGGTGCTCATGCTGGTGTGCCGCGGGCTGCGCCCCGCGGCGCTCGCGCCCGCCGTCACGCTCAACGCGCCCGCCGTGCTCTGCGAGGTGCCAGACTTCAAGCAGTGGTGCTCAAAGGTGCGGCGCCGGCAGCAGCCGCGCCCGCCGCGCCGGCGGCAGCAGCCGCGCCTGCGCCTCGCGCCCGCCGCGCCTCGCTCGCGCGCCCCGACGCGGCCGCGCGCTCACCCCCGCCGCCGCCGCCGGCGCCGCGGGGTCCGCGCCGCAGGACGGGTGCAGCCTGGCCGACCTGGACGGCATGCTGGAGGACCTGCTGCACCGCGGCATCCTCTCCCAGCTCGGGCTGGCCCAGGACGCGATACGCAACGTGTACCACTCGCCCGAGTCGGCGGCGTCCGCGGTGCGCGCGCTGCCGCCGACGCCGCTCGCGGCCGCGGCGGCGGCGGGCGGCAAGCGCGTGAGCGCGGCGGTCGCGTCGCTCGACGTCGGCGCGCTCGCGGCGCGCGGGCTGCTGCCCGACGTGCTGCGCGGCTGGCTCGCGTCGAGCGCGGCGGGCGGGGCGCTGCAGATCCTTAACCCCGTGGGCAAGCTCTGGCTGTACGTCGCCGCGCCCGAGCCCGCCCGCTGAGCGGCGCGGCGCGGCCGAGGCGCAGCAGCGTGGGGCGGAGGGCGGCTGGTGCATTGCGCGCGCGCAGGAGCGCTTGCTTGTGTGGGGCCGCGGCGCGGGGTGCGCGTGTGTGCGTTCGGGGCGGGCGGGGGGCCTCGCCGCCGCCAGCAGCGTGAATAACGACGGCGGCCGCGCGCTAGGCGGGCGGGGGCAGGCGGCGCATGATCGCCTGGCCGACGAGGGGGAGGCAGGCGGGGGCACACGGACCGGGGGAGGGGGGCTCCCGGCGGCGGCCGAGCACAGGCGGGGCAGGGCGCGCGGCGGCCGCCAACGCGCGGCGCGCGGCGGCACTGGCCCACACCCCCGCACAGGCCAGGCCGCGCGGTTGAGTTCGATTTTGCCCTCGCACACACAGGAGGCTGGTCCCGACTCGCGCGACGCGAGTTTTTGTTTGTGTGTTGGTCGTCGTCGTCGTTTTGGCGCGAGGCGTCTCCGGACGGGTAGAGGTTTGGCGGCCGTCACGCCTGAGCCCTGCGCACTCGCCCCGCCGACCGCACAGCTGCCGCCCACACAGCCGCCGCCCACAGCGCCTGCCACACACGCACACACACACGAGCGCCGGCCGCTCCACGCACACACACACACAAGCGCCGGCCGCGGCCCACAGCTCCCGCACGCACGCACACGCGCCACCGCCGCCCAGCGCCCGCCCCGGCCCGCGGCGCGCCCCTGGCCAGGCGGGGCGACGCGCGTCGGGCGCCTGACGGCTGGGCTGACCCGCCCAGCGCAGCGCCAGGCGAGCCGCGCGGGCGGGCGGGCGGGGAGGGCAGCAGCGGCGGCGGCGCTGCGCGGCGCCCGCTGCGGGCGGCGGGGGCGCCGGCGGTGCGCGGCGGGCGGGCGTGTGGCGTGGATCGCCGGTCCTGCGCGCCCCGGGTGCCGCTTGCAGGCCCGCCGCGCCGCGCCGCCGCGCCGGGGCGGGCGCCGCGCTGCTGCGCTCACGCCGCCCGCGTGCTCACCCGTTGCCGGCGCCGCCTGCTGCTCCCTGCTGGCCGACAGGCCCCCAGGTGCCACCATGTCTGCTGCGCCGGCGGGCAAGCGGCGCGTGGGTCGACCACGCGCGCAGCAGCAGCGGGCGAGGCGCCCGGCGGCGAGGATGAGGTGGCGCCGAGGTGGGCGCGCTGCCGCTGCTGTTGCTCGCCTGACTGGGGCTGCCTGGCCAGGCGGGCGCTGAGCACTGGGCCTCAGCCGGCTGCAGCAGGCGCTGCGCGCCGCCTCACCGCCTGCCGCCCCGCCCTCGCCCCGCCGCGCTGCCCGCAGCCCGTGGACAGACCTGCCCGAGCCCCTCGTGCTCCACGTCCTGAGCTTCCTGTCGCCGGCACTGCAGGCGTGGAGCGCCAAGCTGGTCTGCAAGGCGGCGCGCGGGCGCTTCCGCGGCGCCACGGTCGTCTCGCTGCGCTGCCCCAAGCTGCCGCTGGCGGCGGTGCAGGAGGCCTGGCGGGCGGCGCAGGGCCACCAGGCGCGGCAGCGGCAGCTGAGCGAGGCGCGCGCGGCGTGTGGGGATGTGGTGGGGCTGGCCTGGCTGCGCGGCGCCGGCTGCGACATACGCGGCGTGTGCTTCGAAGCTGTGGAGCACAGCCAGCTCGCCGTGCTGGAGTGGGCGCGTGACCAGGGG
This sequence comes from Scenedesmus sp. PABB004, assembly GCA_014905635.1. Taxonomy (NCBI): domain Eukaryota; kingdom Viridiplantae; phylum Chlorophyta; class Chlorophyceae; order Sphaeropleales; family Scenedesmaceae; genus Scenedesmus; species Scenedesmus sp. PABB004. The sequence goes on from JABVCE010000012.1 coordinate 164,227, forward strand.
CTCGACCTGGAGTGGGTGTGCAATGGAGCAGCCGAGGGCGGGCAGCTGGCGGTGCTGCGCTGGGCCCGTGCGCAGACGCCGCCGCTGCCCTGGGGCGACGGTGTGTGCGTCAACGCTGCGGCGCGCGGCGACTTGCAGATGCTGCGCTGGGCGCGCGCCCAGTCGCCGCCCGCGCCGTGGGACTGGTGGACGTGCTTGATTGTGGCCAGACACGGGCAGCTGGAGGCGCTGCGCTGGCTGCGCGCCAACGGCTGCCCGTGGCGCCGCGGCTGCTGCGAGCGCGCGGCGGCACGCGAGGGCCACGAGGCCGTGGCCGCGTGGATCCGGGCGCAGCCCGCGGCGCCGGACGACGGCCGCTGACGCGGGAGTTGAGGAGCACGGCACTTGACTGCAGTCAACTGCAGCGGTCGGCTGCGCGCTCGCCATGGGGCTCTGGGGTTGCCCGCGCCTGCCTGGCTGTGCTGTGCGCGTGTTGTGCGGGGCGCACGAGCGGGCCGCGCTGCGTGCGTGCTGTGGCGGTGGCAGCGTTGAAAGATGACGCTCGCGGCGGAGGGCCCCGCGCGCGCTGGCAACGCGGCTGACCGCGCGACGTCTGCAGCGCGCATGGGCGGGGGCAGTCGTCGGGGCGGCGTTGCAGCCACACGCTGCGCTCAGGCGCTCTATCGTACACCGGCGGCCGGCGGCGCCGCCGCGGCGGTCCGCCCCGCCCGCCTGTCTGCCCTGCCCCGCCCGCCTGTCTGCCCCGCCCCGCCCGCCCCGCCCGCCCGTCTGCCCCGCCGACCCTGCCGCCCCCTCGCTCCCTGCACCGCGGCCACCCTCGCGCGCGCGCGCGAGGCGAAGCGCGCCCGGCCCCGCCGCCAATCGCCCGGCAGTGCTCGGGCCCGGCCGCCGCCGCCCCCGCCAACCGCTCCTGCAGGCGCTCCCGCCACGGCCGCCGCCGCCCGGCAGCAGCAGCCGTCGCCGGCAGCCGCCGCGCGCGGCCCCGACAGTCCTCCGCGGCAGGGGACCGACTCGCTGCGCCTGCCTGCGTGACTGCCCGCCTGCCTGCCTGCCTGACTGCCTGGCCGACTGTTGTTGATACAGCCAGTCAGTTGGAGCAGTCAGTCAGTTGGAGCAGTCACGCAGTCGCAGTCTCAGAAGTAGTCGCAGAAGAGCAGCCGCTCCCACGCGACGCCCTTGAACGTGAGTTCCTTGGCCACCGCCGACGCGAGCTCGCCGCCCAGCCCCGCGAGCAGCACCGTCGCGTCGGCCGCGCGCCCGCCGACGACGCTGTCGAGCCCGTGCTCGTGCAAGAAGAGCCCCTGCTCCAGCAGGCCCGTGATGTCCTCCGCGCTCACCTCGCCGCCGGCGTCGCCGCCGTCCGGCGCGGGCGCGGGGCCGCCGCCGCCGTTGGCGGGCGACCCGCCGTTTGCGGCGCCCTCGCCCGGCGGCGGCGGCGCGAGCAGCGTCTCGGTGTAGAGGGGATTGAACGTGATCTGTGCGCACGCGCACGCACGCAGGCGTCAGCGGCGCGGCGCGGCGCCCGGGCGCGTCGCCGACGGCGGCAGCAGCGGCGGCAGCACGCGCGGCGGCGGGCGCGGGCGCGGGCGCGGGCGCGGGCGCGGGCGCGGGCGCGGGCGCGGGCGCGGGCGCGGGCGCGGGCGCGCGCGCGCACCCCGGCCTCGCGCCACTGGTCCCACTCGGCCAGGAAGGCGGCGGAGGAGGGGGACTTTGTCACGTAGTAGCACACGACCTGCGGGGCGTGGGCGTCACGTGACGCCGTCAATAACATGGCAACGCCGTGCTGACGTGGACGCGTGGGCGCGGGCGCGCCGCTGCGCGCGCCCTGCACCTTGTGCGATGTCGCGTGCGCCTGCACGGGCGCCCAGTTGAGCACGGCGCGCATCGCGGCGATGCCCCGCACGCCCACCGCGATGGCCAGCAGCGGGCGCTGCTCCTGCGAACCCCGGCCGCGGCGGCGCGGCGCGGCGCGGCTCGGCGCCGGCTCGCCGGCGGCGGCGCGCAGGCGGCGCGGCGCGCGCGGCACGCTCGCCGCGCACCTCGAGCGAGCTGGGCAGCCCCGAGTAGCTGTTGAACAGCGAGGCGAACCCCCGGCCCACCACCTGGCTGACCTGCGCGCGCGGAGGGGGCCGGGTGCACGTGTTTTGCCGCGGCGCGCGGGCGCGGGCCGCCGCCCGCGCGCGCCGGGCGGGCGGGGACCGCCGCGCGCCGCGCACCTCGACGTTCGCGCCCGGCGCCAGGTCCGCGAGCACCGCCTGGTCGCCGCCGCTGCCGCGGTCGACCACCACCTGCGGCGGCGGCGGCGGCGCGGCGGCGGCCGCGGGTCGGCGCACTGCGCCGCGGTGCGCCGGCCGCCGCGCCGCGCCCCGCCGCGCTGCCGCTCTCTGTCCCCGCGCCGCGCCGCCGCCGCGGCCGCCGCCGCGCCTCAATGATGGATCCGCTGATGTACGCGCTGTCGCGGCGCGACTCGTAGGGCGAGCAGGCGATGGTGTAGAGCCGCTGGTCCTTGGTCAGGCCGTTGGCCTCGCCGCCGCCGCCGCCCGCGGCGGGGACGCGCACGCCCACAAACTGCCCCGGCACCTGCGGGCGCGGCGCCGCGCGCGGGCGCGGTCGGCGCGGCGCGGCGGCCTCGCCCCGCCGCCGCTGCCGGATGCACAACCTGCTGCTGCTGCCGCTACTGCATGGTGCCCGCCCACCCCACACACGCCCGCCCGTGGCGCCGCCGCAGCCGCCCACCGTGAACGACTCGATCCAGCGCACGGTGTCGGGCACCGCCGTGATCTTGCGGCCATACAGCATGTCCACCTGGCGCCCGGGGCAGGGCGGGGCAGGGAGGCGAGGCAGGAGGCGGCGGGGTCGGCGCCCGGGCGCGCAGCGGCGCCCGTGCCCGCGCCGCATGCATGCGCGCGGCCGCTGCGGGCGGGCCGGGCAGGGCCGAGGCGGGCAGGGCGGGCCCGGGGGCGCACGTCGTCCGAGACGCTCATGTGCAGCAGGCGGTGCGTGCCGGTGAGGTTGACCGCCCTGCGCGGCGGCGGCGGGCGGTTGCGGCGGCCGCGCGGGGGCGCGGGCGCCGCCGGTCGCGCCGCGCGCTGCGATCGGCGCCCGGCGCGCGGTGCGGCGCCCGGCGCCGCAGCGTGCGCCCCGGTGCGCCGCCGCCGCGCGGCAGCAGCGGCGCGGCGGCGGCGGGCTCACTCGTTGCGTATGACCGTCGCGGGCGACCAGGTGAGGTTGGCCTTCACCTCCTTGATGCCCGCCGCCACGTTGGGGCCCAGCTTGGCCTCGTGCAGCGCGTCCGGGTCCTCCGACGACCGCGCCGCCACGCAGCGCCGGCGCGCCGCCGGCGCGGGCGCGGCGGCCGGCGCGGCGGGCGCCCCGCGCCGCGCCCGCTGCTGCTGCCGCGCCGCCGCGCCGCCGGCGCCGCTGCCGCCGCGCCGCGGCCTGCTGCTGCCGCCCAGTGCGGACGGGGCCCCCAGGGCGGGGCCCCGGTCCCGCACCACGCGCTGGTTGAGCATGGATCGGTGCGCTGCGGGCCGGGTCGGTGTGATTGCTGTTCGAGGCTGCCGGGCCGGCGAGGGAGGGCCGCTGCCGCCGCGCTGCGTCGCCGACGTGACGCAAGATCGCCGCGACTGTGACCGGGCGGCGTGGCGTGGGCGGTCGCATGCCAGGGAGGCGGAGGGGCGCGGGCCTGCTGCCGCGCTGTGCCGCGACGACCGCCTGATACGTCGACAGCGCGCGCGCCCGGGCCAAGCTTCGACATCGTGACCGCCCGCACCACCACGCGACCCGCTGCTCGCCCACGCCCTCGCCGCGCGCCGCGCGACAGCTACCGCGCTCGCGGGACGACCCCGCTCGGGCAAAGCGGGCCCCAGCCCTTTCACGCCGGCGGGCAGGGCGCTCTGGGCGGCATGGCGCGGCGCTGAGGCGGCGGCGCAGCTCGAGGGCAGCCCCAGCGGGCGGGCGGCGCCGCGCGGCGCGCGGCGCCCGCTGCTGTCGCGCGATGGCCGGCGGCGAGGTGCGGGGGGTGCGGCTCCAGCTCGCTGCTGGTGGCCTGACGCCTCCTGGCAAACGCCGCCGAGCGCGACGATGCTCAAGGCCGTGCCCGCCCACTGCCGCAGGGCGCGCCGCCGCCGCCGCCGCAGCCGGATGCAGCAGCGGCGGCGCCGTCCCCGCCGCCGCCGCAGCCGCCGCCGCAGCCGCCGGCGGGCGCCACGGAGCCGGGCTCGCCGGGTGCCGGCCGCGCGCCGCGCGCCAGCGGCGGCAGCCTGGCCTCCAAGATCGCCGCGTTTGCGAGCGGCGTCGCGCCGGTGCGGCAGGGCCTGGCCAACGCAGGCGAGGACGCGATGTCGGTTGAGGACGTGCTGCACAAGCTCGAGGGCGCGGCGCGGGTGCGGCGGCGCGGCGCGGCGGCGGCGCTGCTGCGGGCGGCGCGCGGCGGGCGGGCCAGGCGGCGGCGCGGGGGCCAACCGCCCCAACCGCCGCGGCGGCGGCAGCAGCAGCAGCAGCAGCAGCAGCAGCAGAGCGGCCACGGGAGCTGACTGCGCCGCCGCCGCCGCCGCCGCCGCCGCCGCCGTCGTGGGCGGGCGCAGACGCCGGGCGGCGGGCCCGCGAGCCTGCCGGTGCCGCTCGTGCGCGGCGCGTACGAGGCCCTCGTGGCGGCGCGGGAGGACGCGGGCGCGCTGTCGCGCGAGCTCGCGGAGCTGCGCAGCAGCCGCGTGCAGCTCATCCCGCCCTCCGCGTGGGTCAAGCGGGAGACAAAGTACAAGATGGACCTCGAAAAGTACGAGCACACCATCGCCATGCAGGCGCGCCCCAGCGCGGCGCGGCGCGGCGCGGGGAAGCAAGCGAGGCGGGGCGCAGCACGCAGGGCGGCAGCCGGGCGGCGCAGCGGGCGAGGGGCGGGGGGCGAGGGCGCGCGCGCTGCCCACGTGGCCGCGCCGCCGCCGCCGCCGCAGGCCCAGCGCGTGGAGCGGCTCGAGCGCGAGCTGCAGGTCCTGCGCGAGGGCAGCAACGTGAAGCCCCTGGAGCAGCGCATCGAGGTGCGGCGCCGCCAACCCCGCTGGGCGGGGTTCAGGGAGACTGCGCCCTGGCCCCCCCGCCGTGGCCCCGCCCGCGCCGCGCCGCCCCGCGACCGACGCTGCCGACGCCGTGCTGCGTCGCAGGAGCTGGAGCACCAGCTCTCCGCGGCGGCGGAGGAGAAGACGGCGGTGCAGAGCAAGTACCATGAGCTGTCGATCAAGCACCGCCAGCTCATCGAGACGAGCCCCCAGGTCGCGACGATCTGGAACGAGGTGCTCGTGCAGCAGGCCGCGGCGCACGGCGACGCCGCCGCGCTCGCGCGGCTGCAGAACTTCGACCTGCGCCACACGGGCGCGCACGGCGGGCTCGGCAACGGCGCGCCCGGCGGCGGCGGCGGCGGCGGCGGCGCGCCGGCGGCCGCGGCCGCGCCGGGCGCGGTCAGCCCGCGCAAGCTTGTGGGCGTCTCGGCGGCCGCGGCGATCTTCAGCGGGCAGGGCCCGCCGCCAGGTGCGCGGGGCGGGGGCGGCGCGGGAGCGCCGCGCGGAGCCAGGGGCTGCGGGGATGCCCGCCCTCGCAGCGCGGCTGCCGACCGCCGCCACGCCGCCGCCGCCGCAGTGCCGAGCGCTGCAGCAGCAGCGGCAGCGACCGGCAGCGGCGGCAGCAGCGGCAGCCCCGCGCCCGGCGGCGGCCCCGGGCCGCCCGGCGGGGGCGGGCCCGCCGCCGCGCCGCCCGGCGCCGGGCGCGGCGCGCCCGCGCCCGCGCCTGCGGCGCCGGCGAGTGCGGAGGAGCGCGCCGCGGCACTCATGGCGGCGGTCGCGCTGGAGGGGCTGTCGCCCGAGGCGTCCATCGCGGCGCTGCAGCAGCTCAACTATGACGTCACGATGCAGCTCGGGTGCTACCAGCAGATGGTCGGCCGGCTCAAGGACGCGCTCGAGCAGAGCGACCTCGAAAAGGCGGAGCTCGAGGCCGACCGCACCGCGCTGCTCGCGCAGCTGACCGCGCACGGCGGCGAGCCGCTGCCCGGCGCGGGCGGCGGCGCGCACGCGGGCGGCGGCGGCGGCGGCAGCGCGCGCGGCGGCGGGCGCTGGGGCCTGTTCTGGCGGCGCGGCGGCGGCGAGGAGGGCGAGGGCGAGGGTGGCTCGGCCGACATGGCGAGCCTGGGCAGCAGCCGGCGCAGCAGCGCCGACCTCGACGGCTCGCCGCTGTCCGCCGCGGCGCGCGCCGCGTCGGCGCACGCCGGCGGCGCCGGCGACGAGCAGCAGCACGACGCGGCGGCGCGCGCGCTGCGGCGCACGAGCAGCACCGGCGGCGGCGCCGGCGGCGGCGGCGCCGACGTGGCGCCCGAGGCGCCGTCGCCGACCGCCGCGCGGACGGGCAGCGGCGTCGCGGCGGGGCTCTTCGGCGCGCGGCGCGCGCGCGCCGCCGCGCGCGACGCCAACACGCTCGCGGCGCTGGGCAAGGAGGTCAAGGAGCTGCGCCGCCAGCTGGCGGGGCTGAGCGACGAGAACCGCTTCCTGGTGCAGAGCCTGGTCGAGATAAAGATGGAGCTCGCCGAGACGCAGGGTGCGCGCCGGCCGCAGCGGCGGCGGCGGGGACTGGGCAGCGCACGCACGCCGCGCAGGGCGGGGCTCGTGCCGGGGCTGGGCGCGCTGAGGCTGCCGCCGCCCACGCCGCCGCCGCCGCCGGCGCGCGGCCGCAGGGAGCCACGACCAGGCGAAGCGCGCGCTGGTGCGGGCGATGGACAAGGAGGAGCTGCTGGACCTGCGCGTGACAGAGCTCGCCCACATGCTCGACCTTGCCACGCAGCAGCAGGCCGCGAGCGCAAACGCAAAGGCCATCGCCGCCGCGGGCGCCGCGGTCGCGGGCGCCGCGGCGGCCGCGCTCGAGGGCGGCCGCGCCGCGGCGAGCCGGCTCGGGCGGCGCGCCGGCTCGGGCGGCCGCGGCGGCGGCGCGAGCGAGGGGCTGAGCGAGGCGCCCGAGGACGGCGGCGGCGCGGGCGAGGCGCCCAACGATGTCGGCGGCGCCGACAGCGGCGGCGACAGCGACGGCGCCGACAGCGGCAGCGCGGACAGCGGCAGCGACAGCGGCGCCGGCGCGGACGAGGCGCCGGCCCGCGTCGCGACGCACGCTGTGGACGCCGGCAGCAGCAGCGGCGGCGGCAGCAGCAGCGGCGAGAGCTACGACAGCACGCTGAGCAGCTCGGCCGCCGGCGGCGGCCCTGCCGACGAGGCCCCCGCGCTGCAGGCCGGCGAGGCGGAGGAGTCGCCGCCGGCCGCGTGAGTGAGGTCTGTGCGTTCTGTACACAAACGAATGTGCAACACGGTCGAGGACGGCGTGAGTGAAGAGTTCTGCGCGCGCCGGCTGTCGCGTTTTTTTTCGGGTCGCGGCGGCTCTGCGCGGCGCGCCGCCGGTGCAAAGGCGGCGCCGAACGCCGGCCTCAGAGACAGGCCGACACGCCACGCACAGCCGCGGGGACGCCGATCGGGGCTGCAGTCGCGGCCGCGCAGCAGAGGGGCCGATGCTGCTGCCCGCGCCGCCGGGCGCGGCCTGCTGCCGGGGCGCCCTGAAAACCGGACCCGGGACGCAGCTCGTGGCACCCCGCCATGCCCTCGCAGCAGCGGGCGCGCAGGCGCGCGTGCCCGGCCTCGGCGGCCCGCGCAGCAGCCGCTGGAGCCGGCCACGCGGCGCCGGGTGAGCGGCTCTATGCCCCCGACCAACCACCACGCTTCGCGCTCGCCCCACGCGCGCGCGCAGGCGCACCCGCGCCCCGGGCGCGCCAGATCGGCGCGCAGCAGCGGCGCGGCGGCCGCCGCGCCCGCGCCGACCGCGCCGCGCCCGCGCCGCCCGCAGCCCGCGCGCGGCGGCCGCGTCGCCGCCGCCGGAGCGTGACATCGGCGGCTACACGCCCGCGGAGTACATCTCGTGGAGCGACGACCCGACGCGGCAGTGCCATCACGCCGCCGAGGTGGTCGTCGACGCCCCGATCGGCGCCGCGTTCGCGCTCTGGGCCGACTGGGCGCGCCTGATCGAGTTCATGGACCTCGTCGGCCAGGCGCGGCGGCGGAGCGAGCGCGGGAGGGCGCGGGGGCGCGGCGCAGCTGCCCTCCGTGCCGTAGTGCTGCCCCGTGAGCGCTGCGTGCGGCCGCCGCTCATGCTGCGCTCGGCTGCCGCCGCCGCCGCCACTGCCGCCAGATTGGGCTGGACCCCGACACCCCGGACATGGCGCTGTTTCAGTGCTTCTACCGCTGGCGTGAGTGGCGGCGGCGGGGCGCGGCGGGCCCGCGCGGCGCACGCAGCGGCGCCAGCAAGCACCACCAGCGCAGCCGCCAGCGCGGCCCCCGCGCGCAGCCTTGTTGGGCCGGCGGGCCCGCCCCGTGCCCGCGCGGCCTGCAGAACGCTGCCAGAGCGCCTGCGCGCAGCAGCCCCTCCCTTCTGGCACAGATGGCGCCGCCACGGCCACGTGTGCATTCACAGGAGGGGACAGCGACAGCCGCCGCGTCGCCCCGCCACCGGCCGCCCCGCCGCCGCCCGCCGACCGCCGCTCACCGCCCCTCCTGCCCCTTCCCCCCTCCTCCGCCCATCTCCCCGCCGCGCCGCCGCCCTGCTGTCGATGCGCTTCGAAATGTGTCACTTTTTGTTTTCAAACTCGTCCTCCCAGGCAAGCTCCCGATGATGGAGATCATCTTCCTCCTCGAGCGCACGTGCGTCGAGCCGGACGCGCGCATCACGTTCGAGAGCGCCACCGGGATGCCCATCAAGGGTGCGGCCTCAAGGAGGCGGCGCCGCGCCCGCCGCCCTCGCCGTGCCCGCGCTCGCGCCCGCGTGCCAGGCGGCGCGCACGCCGCCGCGCCGCGCACGCCCACGCGCCGCGCACGCCCACGCGCCGCGCAGGCGAGGTGCGCCTGCAGGAGCAGGCGGACGGGCGCACGCGCGTGGCGCTCGCGTTCAGCCATCCCGTGCCCAACCTGCTCGTGCAGCTGCAGGTCGGGCCCTTTGGCCTCGAGACTGACCTCCTGCGCATACTGCGGGAGAACCTGGAGACCTACAGGCGCCTCGCCGAGGCCGCCGCGCCGCCAGACTGGCCCGCCGCGCGCGCCGCGGCGGCGGCGCGCGGCGCGGCGCGCGAGGCGGCCGAGGCGGCCGAGGCGGCGGCGGCGCAGCGCGAGCGCCGCGCGGCGCCGGCGGCGGCGCGGCGGCCGGCCGCGCAGCAGCGGCAGCCGCCGCCGCCGCAGCAGCAGCAGCAGCAGCAGGAGCAGGAGCAGGAGCAGGAGCAGCAGCAGCAGCAGCCCGTGCGGGAGCAGCAGCCGCAGCAGCCGCCTGTGCCCGCGGCGCGCAAGCAGCGCACCAGCCGGCGCACGGCGGCGGCCGACCTGTTTGCGCCGGAGGAGCCGGCAGCAGCAGCAGGGCGGCCGCGCAGCAGAGGCGCCAGCGGCCGGCGCACCGCCGCTGCGGCGCCGGGCGCGGAACCGGGCGCCGCGGGGGGCGCCGGTCAGCGCCGCAGCCGCGGCAGCACGGCGGCGCGCAGCGCTGGCGGCGACGGCGGCGACGGCGGCAACGGCACCAGCAGCGGCGCTGGCGGCAGCGGGGACGCGACGGCGCAGCCGGGGGCTGTGGCGCCGCGCGCGTCTCGGCGCAGCAGCCGGCGCACGGCGCCGCAATAGGCGGAGGGAGAGGTGGGCGCTCCGATCCGTGCGAGCGGGGGCGGCCGGGCACGCTGGTTTTTGAGGGGGCGGCCAGCGGCGGGGCGGAGCTGCCAGACATGACGGGGCGCAGCGGCGGCGCGTGCGACGGCGGCGTGCGCTGGCAACCGGCTGACCGCGCGGCACCCTTTCGCGGGCCGTGCGCACCCGATGCAGCCGCCCTGTGCTGGCAGCGGCACTCTCTGCGCGCCGCGGTGCGCCACGCCCGCCCGGCGGCGGCGGCGCAGGGCCCAGGGCGCAGGCGCCGCCCAGCCGGCTGCCCGCGCTGGCGCCGAGGAGGGCGCGCCCCGCCCTGCCGCCCACAGCCGCCGCCCTCAGCTTCCTCTGCCACACACGCACAAGCGCCGCCTCAGCGCTCGCGCACGCGCCGCGCCACTCAGCGTTTGAACTGCGGCGCCCTTCCCCGCCCGCGGCGCGCCCCTGGCCAGGCGGGGCGACGCGCGTCGGGCGCCTGACGGCCGGGGCGACCCGCCCAGTGCAGCGCCAGGCGAGCCGCGCGCGCTGGCAGGCGGAGAGCAGGCAGCGGCGGGCGGCCCGCGCTGCGCGGCGCCCGCTGCGGGCGGCGGGGTCTGCGGTGGCGCTCGGGCGGCGGGCACGTGGCGTGGACCGCCGGGCCTGCGCGCCCCGGGCGTCGCTGGCAGGCCGCCGCCGCGCCGCCGCGCCGGGGGCGGGGGCGGGCGCTACGCGCTGCTGCCGCTGCGCTCACGCCGCCCGCGCGCTCGCCCCCGCTGCCGGCGCCGCCTGCTGCTCCCTGCTGGCACGCAGGCCCCAGGCGGCGCCATGTCTGCTGCGCCGGCGGGCAAGCCGCGCGCCGGGCCGACCACGCGCGCGCGGGCGGCTCCGGCGGCGGCGGCGGGCGAGGCGCCCGGCGGCAACGAGGCAGCGCCAAGGTGGGCGCGCTGCCGCTGCTGCCCCTTCCCCCTGACTGGTGCTGCTGGCCAGGCGGGCGCTGCGCAGCGAGCCTCAGCCGGCTGCAGCAGGCGCCGCGCGCCGCCTCACCGATGCCCCTGCGCGCGCGCCTCACCGCCGCCCCGCGCCCGCCCGCCCCGCCCTGCGCCGCCCGCAGCCCGTGGACAGACCTGCCCGAGCCCCTCGTGCTCCACGTCCTGAGCTTCCTGCCGCCGGCCGTGCAGGCGTGGCGTGCCGAGCTGGTCTGCAAGGCGGCGCACGAGCGCTTCCGCGGCGCCAGGCGTGTCTCGCTGCGCTGCCCCGAGCTGCCGCTGGCGGCGGTGCAGGAGGCCTGGCGAGCGGTGCAGGGTGACGGGTGGAAGCAGCAGGATAAGAGGCAGCAGCTGGCCAGCGCGCGCGCGGCGTGCGGCGACGTGGCGGGGCTGGCCTGGCTGCGCGCCGCCGGCTGCAGCATGGTCAGCATGGTGGGCTCGGCAGCGCGCGCAGGCCAGCTCGCCGTGCTGGAGTGGGCGTGCAGCGAGGGGCTGGACCTGGGGGGCGTGTGCATGGCAGCAACCGACGGCGGGCAGCTGGCGGTGCTGCGCTGGGCGCGCGCGCAGGCGCCGCCGCTGCCCTGGGGCGACTACGTGTGCACCATCGCTGCGCTGCGCTGCAACCTGGAGGTGCTGCGCTGGGCGCGTGCCCAGGCCGAGCCCGCGCCCTGGAGCGAGGAGACGTGCGTAGTGGCGGCTGGGCGCGGGCAGCTGGACGCGCTGCGCTGGCTGCGCGCCAACGGCTGCCCCTGGCTGCGCGTCGGCTGCGAGCGCGCGGCAGCACGCGAGGGCCACGCGGCCGTGGCCGCGTGGGTCCGGGCGCAGCCCGCGGCGGCGGACGACGGCGGTGTTGAGGATGATGACTCTGATCAGGAGGAGTATGTGGACTACTACTAGGATTATGTGGGACTAAGAGGTCCTCCTTTCAGGGGTGACGCCGCGAGACTGCAGCGGCCGGCGGCGTGCTGCGCCAGGCACTGGCCGCGCACGACTGGGCCGCTGGCCGTGCCACGGCGGCGGGTGAAGGCTCTCGGGCACGTGCGTGCACGCAGCGAGGAGAGTTGGCGGCAGGCGCGAGCGAGCGGCAGCGCGTGCTGGCAACCGCCCGACCGCGCGCTCTCCCGCGCCGCCGGGCGATGACGGCGGCAGCCTCTGCGCCGCGCCGCGCCGCGCCCCGCCTGGCCGAGGGCGGCGGTGCAAGGGCCAGGGCGCAGGCGCCGCCTGGCCGGCTGCCCGCGCCGCCGCGAAGGAAGGCCCCCCGCGTGCGCCGCCCCGCCGCCCAACACAGCCGCCGCCCTCAGCGTCTCCCTGCCACACACGCACACACACGAGCGCGGCCTACAGCTCCCGCACGCGCCGCTGCAGCCCAGCGCCCGCCCCCGCCCGCGGCGCGCCCCTGGCCAAGCGGGACGACGCGCGTCGGGCGCCTGACGGCCGGGCTGACCCGCCCAGCGCAGCGCCAGGCGAGCCGGGCGCGCGGGCAGGCGGTGAGCAGGCAGCGGCGGCGGGCCGCGCTGCGCGGCGCCCGCTGCGGGCGGCGGGGGCTGCGGCGGTGCGCGGCGGGCGGGCTTGTCGCATGGGCGGCCGGGCCTGCGCGCCCCTGGCGCCGCTGGCAGGCCCGCCGCCACGCCGCTGCGCCGGAGCGGGGGCGGGCGCGCCGCGCTGCTGCTGCTGCTGCGCCCACGCCGCCCGCGCGCCGCCTGCCAACGCTGCCTGCTGCTCCCTGCTGGCTCGCAGGCCCACACAATCGACGCCATGTCGTCGTCGCCGGCAGAGCTCTCGCTCGCCGGGCTGTCGCTCGGCCCCGCAGCGGCGGCGCCAGCAGGCGGCGAAGGGCCGAGCGAGGAGGCGGCGAGGTGCGTCTGCTGCTGGCCAGGCGCCTGCTACTTCCCGGGCGGGCCCCTGCGCGTTCTCCGACGACAGCAGCGGGCGCCGCGAGAGCCGGTCAGGGCGGCCTGACCTGACCGCCCCGCGCGCCGCCGCCGCTGCCCCTCCCCGCTCCGCAGCGAGGCAGCCCTGCTGCAGTTGCCCGAGCCGCTCGTGCTCCACGTCCTGAGCCTCTGGCCTCCTTCACTGCAGGCGTGGTGCGCCAGGCTGGTCTGCAAGGCGGCGCGCGAGCGCTTCCGCAGGGCCATGGTCGTCTCGGCGGCCTGCCCTGAGCTGCCGCTGGCGGCGGTGCAGGAGGCGTGGCGGGCGGTGCGGGGCCACGAGCGGCAGCAGTGGCGGCTGGCCGAGGCGCGCGCGGCGTGCGGCGACGTGGCGGGCCTGGCCTGGCTGCGCGGCGCCGGCTGCGACACGCGCTACGTGTGCTGGGCAGCTGCGCGCGCAGGCCAGATCGCGGTGCTGGAGTGGGCGCGCAGAGAGGGCCTGCGCCTGCAGGGCGTGTGCGCAAGAGCGGCCAAGGGCGGGCAGCTGGCGGCGCTGCGCTGGGCGCGCGCGCAGGTGCCGCCGGCACCCTGGAACAACTGGGTCTGCTACGAAGCTGCGTCGCGTGGCGACCTGGAGATGCTGTGCTGGGTACGTGGCCAGGCCGCCCCTGCGCCGTGGAACGAAGACACCTGCTGGGCGGCGGCCGCCAACGGGCAGCTTGACGCGCTGCGCTGGCTGCGCGCCAGCGGCTGCCCGTGGCTGCGCAGCGAGTGCGAGCGCGTGGCGGCCGGGCGCGGCCACGCTGCCGTGGCCGCGTGGATCCAGGAGCAGCCAAGAGGCATTGTCCTGGCACAGAACTGCCTCGAGACTGAAGAGTGACTGAAGCGAGCGGTGTCCCGCCCGGCCGCGGCGGCAGGCCAGGGCGGCGGTGCAGGGCCCAGGGCGCAGGCGCCGCCCGGCCGGCTGCCCGCGCCGCCGCGAAGGAAGGCCCCCGCGCGCGCCGCCCCGCCGCCCACTGCCGCCGCCCTCAGCGCCTCCCTGCCGCACACGCACACACACGAGCGCCGGCCGCGGCCCACAGCTCCCGCACGCACGCGCGCCGCCGCCGCCCAGCGCCCGCCCCCGCCCGCGGCGCGCCCCTGGCCAGGCGGGGCGACGCGCGTCGGGCGCCTGACGGCCGGGCCGACCCGCCCAGCGCAGCGCCAGGCGAGCCGCGCGCGCGGGCAGGCGGGGAGGGGCAGCAGCGGCGGGCGGGCCGCGCTGCGCGGCGCCCGCTGCGGGCGGCGGGGGCGCCGGCGGTGCGCGGCGGGCGGGCTTGTCGCGTGTGCTGCCGGGCCTGCGCGCCCCGGGCGCCGCCGGCAGGACCGCCGCCGCGCCAGGGCGGGGGCGGCGCACGCTGCTGCTGCCGCTGCCGTCGTCGCCGCTCCACGCCGCGTTCGGCCGCGCGCCGCCCGCAGAGCACGGCCATGGAGCGGCTCACCCTGTTCCAGCGGCCCTGGTGCAACGAGCAGCTGGAGTGGCAGCTGATCGGCAGCCCGTCCGACCGGGGCAAGGCGCCGGACGTCGTGTTCTGCGACCCGACCTTCAGCCCGCTCGCGCCCGGCGGCGCCGGCGCCGGCGGCGCGCGCCTCGCGGAGCTGCTGGACGCGTGGACCGGCCCCGAGTGCCTCCCGGCGCTGCTGGACGAGCTGCTGCGCCTCTATGCTGAGCACCAGTGCGCCGCCGCTGCCGCCGCCGACGCAGCGCCGCCGCCGCAGCAGCAGCTGCCGTGGCAGTGGCGTGCGCGCTCCTTGCCTCCGCTTGCGTCGCCACCATTGCCGCGCGCCCTGCTGTGGTTCCGCCGGCGCTTGCAGGAAGGCCAAGGTCGCGGCGCTCGGGGACGAGCGCATGCTCTTTGAGCTGGCCATGCTCGACGACCTCGGCTGCACCGAGGTCGCCCAGGCCGGTGCGCGGGGGGCCGCCGCAGGGGCCCCCCTCCCCCTCGCCCGCCCTCCGCGCGCGCAGCGCGCTCTCCGCACGCGCATCGCGCCCTCCGCACGCGCCCCACGACACACCCGCGCGCGCCGCCCTGACCGCCGTCCTAACCGCTCTTAACCCCCCCCCCCCCGCCCCGCCGCAGGCTCCTTTGACGGCTCCTTCCAGCAGGCCTGCTTCTCCATCCCGCTCGCGGCCGACCTCGGCCCCGCGGCGCGCCTGCGCGAGTTTGCGGCGGCCGCGGCGGCGGGGCCGAGGCGCCGGGCGCCGCGCGCGCGCGGTGGCGGCGGCGGCGGAGCAGCAGCAGCAGCAGGAGGAGGAGGGGGGCTTTGTGCTGCACGTGGCCTTCCGCGTCGGCCCCGGCGCGCGCAGCCACGCCGCGCCCGACCTGTCGCTCGCGAGCCCGCCCTGGGCGGCCGCGCACCTGCCGCCGCTCGCGCTGCCCGCGTGGGACCCGCAGAGCTCGCTCGTGGAGTTTGTCCCCGCCGCGGCGGAGCGGCTGGGCAAGCACCTGTCCGACCACTGCCCTCCCGCGGCGCTGCGCTTCGAGCTGCTCGCCGCGCTCGGGGGCGCGCTCGGCGCGCCGCTCGAGACCGTCGCGCGCGCGCCGCCGCCGCGGCCCGGCGGCGCGAGCAGCGCGGGTGCGGCGGCGGCGCGCGGCGCGCCTGCGGCGCGCGTGCGCGCGCGCGCCCGTCGCCGGCGCCGCGAGCCACCCCGTGCCGCCACCTGCCGCGCGCGCAGGCGCCAGCGCCGGCGGCGCGCGCGGCGGGGGCGGCGGCCGCGCCGCGAGCACCGCGCTGTTTCAGGTCGCGTGCGAGGCGCAGCCGCTGCTGCTGCACGTGGAGCTGTCGCCGGGCTTCCCCGCCGACGCGCCGGTGCTGGTGCTGCAGAGCGCGCGGTGCGGCCCGGCGGGGCGTTTCCCGCGGGCCCCGCCGCGCGGCGCGCCGGCGGTGGCGAGCCGAGCCGAACCGCCGCCCCGCCCGCCCGCCGCCCCGCGCCGCGCCGTCCCGCGCCGCGCCGCGTGCGCGCAGGCGGCAGGGCCCCGACAGCACCACGACGCTGGCGGGCGTCCCCTGGAGCCCGCGCTGGCCCGTGGATGAGATGGTGGCCCGGCTGTTCAACTTCATCAAACAGCAGGCCCCCGCGTTTGCGCGCGAGGCGGGCGGCGGCGCGGGCGCGGGCGCGAGCGGCGGCGGCGCGCCGCCCTAGGCCGGCCTGCAACGGCTGGGCGCCCGGAGTCGTAGCACCAGCGCCGCCGCGCCGCACTCGCCGCACCGCTGATCGCCCGCCGGGCGGCAGTGCAGGGCGCAGGGCGCAGGCGCCGCCCGGCCGGCTGCCCGCGCCGCCGCCGAGGAGGGCCCCCTGCGCGCGCCGCCCCGCCGCGCAACACAGCCGCCGCTCTCAGCGCCTCCCTGCCACACGCACGCACACAAGCGCCGGCCGCGGCCCGCAGCTGCCACACGCACGCGCCGCCGCCGCCCAGCGCCCGCCCCCGCCCGCCGCCGCCCCTGGCCAGGCGGGGAGACGCGCGTCGGGCGCTTGACGGCCGGGGTTGAACCGCCCAGCGCAGCGCCAGGCGAGCCGGGTGCGCGGGCAGGCGGGGAGGGGCAGCAGCGGCGGGCGGGCCGCGCTGCGCGGCGCCCGCTGCGGGCGACGGGGGCTGCGGCGGAGCGCGGCGGGCGGACGTGTGGCGTGGGCCGTCGGGCCTGCGCGCCCCGGGCGCCGCTGTCAGGCCCGCCGCCGCGCCGTCGCGCCGGGGCGGGGGCGGGCGCCGCGCGCTGCTGCTGCTGCGCTCACGCCGCCCGCGCGCTCGCGCCCGCCGCCGGCGCCGCCTGCTGCTCCCTGCTGGCCGGCAGGCCCCAGCAGGTGCCATGTCCTCCGCGCCGGCGGGCAAGCGGCGCGCCGGGCCGACCACGCGCGCGCGGGCAGCTGCGGCAGCTTCGGCGGACGAGGCGCCCGGCGGCGACGAGGCGGCGCCGAGGTGGGCGCGCTGCTGCTGTCAATCCCTGGCTGGTGCCGCTGGCCAGGCGGGTGACGAGCACCGAGCCTCAGCCAGCTGCAGCAGGCGCCGCGCGCCGCCTCACCGCCGCCCCGCGCCCTGCCCCGCCACGCCGTCGCCCGCAGCCCGCTGCCCGAGCTGCCCCAGCCCCTCGTGCTCCACGTCCTGAGCTTCCTGCCGCCGGCGCTGCATGCGTGGACCGCCAAGCTGGTCTGCAAGGCGGCGCACGAGCGCTTCCGCGGCGCCACGGTCGTCTCGCTGCGCTGCCCCGAGCTGCCGCTGGCGGCGGTGCAGGAGGCGTGGCGGGCGGTGCAGGGTGGTGGGGAGCGGCAGCAGATTCGGCTGGCCGGGGCGCGAGCGGCGTGCGGCGATGTGGCGGGTCTGGCCTGGCTGCGTGGCGCCGGCTGCGACATGGGCGGCGTGGCCTGGGCAGCAGCGGAGCACGGCCAGCTCGCCGTGCTGGAGTGGGCACGCGACCAGGGGCTGGACCTGGAGGCGGTGTGCGTTGCAGCAGCCAAGGGCGGGCAGCTGGCGGTGCTGCGCTGGGCGCGCGCCCAGGCCGAGCCGCCGCCGTGGGGCGACCTGCCGTGCTTCATCGCGGCCATCCGTGGGCAGCTGGACGCACTGCGCTGGCTGCGCGCCAACGGCTGCACGTGGTCGCGCGACCTGTGCGAGAGCGTGGCGGCAGACGAGGCCGTGGTCGCGTGGATCCGGGCGCAGCCCGCGGCGGCGGACGACGGGCCCTGACTGGGACACGGATGAGGAGGAGGGCTGGAGCTCGGACGAGGGGGAGGACGAGGACGGGGAGGAGGGGGAGCACGCCGCGTGAGTGCGGCCGGCCGCGCGCCGCGCGCCGCCCCAGGCTGTGCCCGGCCGCGGCTGGCGGCCAACCGGTTGCGCGTGTGCGTGTGTGGGGTGGCGCCGCGCTGCCTGAGCCTGAGCCCGTGGCGGCAGCGGACACACGGCTCAGCGCGCGCGGCGGGGCGAGTTGACGCTGGCGCCACGGGCTAGCAACCGGCTGAGCGCGCGGCGGACCCTTTCGCGGGCCGTGCGCACCCAACGCGGCTGTCGTGTGCTGGCAGCGGCGCCCTCTCTGCGCCGCCGCACCGCGCCCGCCCGGCGGCGGCGGCGCAGGGCCCAGGGCGCAGGCGCCGCCCGGCCGGCTGCCCGCGCCGCCGCCGCCGAAGAGGCCCCCCGCGCGCGCCGCCCCGCCGCCCACAGCCGCCACCCTCAGCGCTCCTGCCGCACACGCACACGAGCGCCGGCCGCGCCCCTCACAGCGCCCACACGCACACCGCGCCGCCGCCGCCCCGCGCCCGCCCCCGCCCGCGACGCGCCCCTGGCCAGGCGGGGCGCGGACGTGCGGGCGCCTGGTGACTAGGCCGTGCCGCCGAGCGCAGCGCCAGGCGAGCCGGGCGCGCGGGCAGGCGGGGAGGGCAGCGGCGGCGGGCGGGCCGCGCTGCGCGGCGCCCGCCGCGGGCTGCGGGGGCACCGGCGGTGCGCGGCGGGCGGGCATGTCGCGTGGGCGGCCGGGCCTGCGCGCCCCGGGCGTCGCTGGCAGGCCCGCCGCCGCGCCGCCGCGCCGAGGCGGGGGCGGGCGCCGCGCGCTGCTGCTGCCGCGCTCACGCCGCGCGCGCGCTCGCCCGTTGCCGGCGCCGCCTGCTGCTCCCTGCTGGCCCGCAGACTCTCAGACGGCGCCATGTCTGCTGCGTCGACGGGCAAGCGGCGCGCCGGGCCGACCACGCGCGCGCGGGCGGCTGCGGAAGCGGCAGCCGCCGCAGGCGAGGCGCCTGGCGGCGCAGAGGCGGCGGCGAGGTGGGCGCGCTGCTGCTGCTGCTGCTGCCCCCCTGTCTGGGGCTGCCTGGCCAGGCGGGCGCCCATCACTGAGCCACAGCCAGGCGCAGCAGGCGCCGCGCGCCGCCTCACCGCCGCCCCTGTGCGCCGCCTCACCGCCGCCGCCCTCGCCCCGCCAGCGCCGCCAGCAGCCCGTGGACAGACCTGCCCGAGCCCCTCGTGCTCCACGCCCTGAGCTTCCTGCCGCCGGCCCTGCAGGCGTGGCGTGCCAAGCTGGTCTGCAAGGCGGCGCGCGAGCGCTTCCAGGGCGCCACGGTCGTCTCGCTGCGTTGCCCCGAGCTGCCGCTGGCGGCGGTGCAGGAGGCGTGGCGGGCGGTGCAGGGTGATGGTGAGGTGACGAGGGCGCGCGCGGCGTGCGGCGACGTGTCGGGCCTGGCCTGGCTGCGCGGCGCCGGCTGCAGCATGGACAGTGGCGTGGGCTGGGAAGCAGCGAAGCACGGCCAGCTCGCCGTGCTGGAGTGGGCGCGAGGCGCGGGGCTGAACCTGCAGCTCGTGTGCGCTGGAGCAGCCCTGGGCGGGCAGATGGCGGTGCTGCGCTGGGCGCGCGCCCAGGACGAGCCCGCGCCGTGGGACCACCTGTCGTGCTTTGCGGCGGCTTGGAAAGGGCACCTGGAGGCGCTGTGCTGGCTGCGCGCCAACGGCTGCCCGTGGCGGCGTGGCGTGTGCGAGCGCGGCGCGGCACGCGAGGGCCACGAGGCCGTGGTCGCGTGGATCCGGGCGCAGCCTGCGGCGGCAGACGACCAGCCGGGCTGGGGATGAGTCTGAGGGGGAATGGGAATGGGAATGGGAATACGAGTGGACTCCTGACGCTGCCAAGCGTGGATCCGGACGCAGCCCTGGTGAGCGAGCGAGTCATGTCAGCTCGCCGTTGCAACGCTTGGCAGAGCCGCCCGCCGCCGCCGCCCGCCGCCGCGGTCACGCGCGCCGCAACACCGGCAGTGCTTCCGGGCCAGCCGCGGCGAAGTGCTTGGCGACGCCGGCAGCGGCGCTGACCGTGCAGCATGCCGCCGCGTCGCTCTCATCGTCAACGCTGGCAACGCGCGCGCTGCTGGCGCCCGTGGTGCGGCTGCGCGACGAGGGCTCCGCGGGCGCCGCCCAGCCCGCGTTGAGGCGGCCCACCACCTCCTCGGTCAGCCGCAGCGGCGGCACCGCCGCCGCACCCGCCGCCGACGCGCGCACGCCCGGGCCCGGCTGCCGCGACTCGCCCGGCGCGGGCGCCGACGCGGCGCCGCCGCTGCCGGGCGCCGCCGCGCTCGCTGCGGGCCGCGCGCCCGGCGCCGTCGGCGGCGGCGGGCCGGCGCGCGGCAGGGGCCCGGCTGCCAGCTCGGCAGCGCCCCCGCCCGGCGGCGGCCGCGCCTGCTCGCCGCGCCACCCGGCCGGCAGCGCGCCCACCACCGCGGCCAGCGCAGCGCGGCGGGCGTGCCGCAGCCAGCCGCCGACGGTGGCCCGCTCCGCCGCCTGCCGCGCCGCCTGCGCGGGGCGGGCGCGGGCGCGCCGCGCCGGTGAGCTCGCCCGCGCGCGTGCGGGGCCGCAGGCCGAGCGATGCGCGGTGCGCGCACCTCGAGCTCCGCGGGGTCGCGCCACGGCTCGCCCGCCTCGCAGCGCGCGAGCCAGGGGTGGCGCAGCAGCGCGTCCGCGCCGGGGCGCGACGCCGGGTCCTTGGCGAGCGCGGCCGCGAGGAAGGCCAGGCAGTCGGGCGGCAGCCCGCCCGGCGGCACCTCGACGTCCGCCCACAGCGCGAGGCCGGCGCTCTCCAGCTTGGACTCCACCTGGCATCAGTGCCGCAGACGGCCACGCAGCAGAGTTATGAATCGCCTCAGGGCGGCGCGCGCCGCGCGCCGCGCGCCGCGCGGCGGCCTGCGCCATCAGTCGAGCGCCACGCGGGCGGCGCACCTCGAACGGCATGCTGCCGCACAGCAGCTCGTGCACGAGGCAGCCGACCTGCCAGATGTCGACCTTCTCGTCGTAGCAGTCCCGCGCCTCCCACACCGCCACGCCGCCGCCGCGGCCGCCGCCGGTGCCGTGCCGCGCGCCCGCGCCGCCGCCGCGCCGCCGCCGCCGGCCGGGCGGCGGCGCACCCGGCTCCGGCGACGCGCCGGCGCTGCGCTCCAGCGCCGCCGGCTGCTGCACGCGCTGCCGCTGCCCCTGCTGCTCCTGCTTCTGCTGCTGCTCCAGGTGCTGCGCCCGCGCCTGCGCCTGCCCGCACTCGCTGCCGGCAGCGCCGCCGCCGTCGCTGCTGCTGCCGCCGTCGCCGCTCTCGTCGTCGCTGCCGGCGAGCGCCGCCGCGAGCTCGCGCGCGTTGGGCGGCGCGGCGCTGAGCATCTCGGGGGCCATGTAGTCGAGCAGCGCGGTGCGCGAGCGCGGGCGCTCCGCGAGCGCGTCGACCGCGCGCGTGAGGTGCCCGAGGCGCAGCCCGCCGTCGATGCCGACGTACACGTTCTCGGGGAGCACGCACCTGGAAGCGGGTGGGAGGGGCGAGTGGACGGGGAGGGGTGGGCGGGAGGGGCGGGAGGACAACGGGCACGGGACGAGGGCGTGGCGAGCGGGGGCCGCGCACGCGCGCGCGCGGCGGCGGCGGCGCCCAGGCGCACGGCCCCGGGCCCCGGCGCGGCGGCGGCGGCATGCCGCCCACCGGTGGATGATGCCGTTTGCGTGGAGGTGCGCGAGCGCGGCGAGCAGCGGGCGCACGAGGCCCAGCGCGACGTGGCGCTCGGTGTAGCGCTCGGGGTGGGCGATGGCGTCGTTGAAGACGTCGCCCTTGCCGCAGTACTCCTCCACTGGTTTGAGGTTACGGGGGTCAGGGTTTAGACGTTTGAAGGGGCGGGCGGGCGGGGCAGGAGGCGGGGCGGCGCGGTCGGCCGAGGCGCGCGCGGCCGGCGCGGGCGCCGCGGCCGCGGGGCGAGGCGCGGCGCGGGGGCGCCGCAGGCGGCGGCGGCGGCGCCGCACCGACGAAGATCGCGTCCGCGTCCTCCCACTGTCCCACGCAGCGCACGAGGTTAGGGTGGCTCAGCAGCTCCGCAAACGCGATCGCGCGCCGCACGCCGCGCTCCTCCGCGGGCACCATCTTGTCTGCGCGCGGGCGCGCGCGCGCGCGCGCGCGGATGGGCGGGCGGCGGCGCGCTCGCGCCCCGCCGCCGGGGGTGTGCTGCGCGCGCCGCCGCCGCCCCTGTGCCCGCCCTCCGCCGCTGGCCTCGCTGCCGCGCCCTCCCCGGCGCCGCCCCTGGCTCCCAGCCAGCTGGCTCAGCCCCCTGCCCGGCTCCCAGCGCAGCAGCAGCGGCGGCGGCCAGCAGCTAGCGGCTAGGCGGCTCACGCTTGTCATACTTCTTCAACAGGTAGTGCGTGCCGTTGCGCAGCGCGCAGGCAAAGTAGGCCGTCATAACGCGCCCCCGGTGCAACATGTGACAGATGGGCCGAAAGTCCTCCAGCCCGCCAAACCAGAGCTCCGCGGCGGCGCCGTCGGCGCCGCCGCTCGCGCCGCCGCCGCTGCCGCCGCCACCGCCGCTGCCGCCGCTGCCGCCGCTGCCGCGGCCGGTGAGGGTGAGGCTGCCGAGCAGCCGCGCGCTCGCGCCGCTGATCAGGCCGCGGAGCGAGGCGGAGAACGAGTGCGGCGCCGCGGCGGCGGCGGCCGAGGGCGTCTGCGCCTCCGACCCCGCGCGCGACCTGCGCGCGCGGGCGGCGGCGCCGGGCGCGGGTGGGCCGCCGCGCCGCGGCCGCTGCGGTCGGGCCGTCGCGCCCGATGCGCTCACCGCGCGGTCGAGGGGCCGTCCCAGTCGTCGGCCGCCTGACCACCGCCACCGCCGCCGGCGTCGACGCTGGACGCGCCCTCGGATCGCGCGAACGATTTCTGCGCCGCGCGCGCGGGTCGCGCGGGTCGCGCAGAGCGCACGGGCCCGCCGGCAGGCGCGCGCGCGCCGCCGGGGGCCGCCTGCCGGCGCGCGCGCGCACTCGCCTTCAGGCGACCAAAGAAGCCGCGCCGCGCGGTGGCGTTGGCGCCCGGCTCCGCCGCAGCGCCGGAGCGGGGGCTGGCGCCGGGGCTGCCGGCGGGCGCGACAAACTTGACGTGCTGCGCCCGCGCCGTCGCGCCGCCGCCGCGCGCCGAGGTCGACGCGCCGCCCGCCGGCTCATCGCGCTGCCGCTCCCGCGCCTGCTGCTCGTACCTGCGGGCGGCGGCGGTCGGGCGAGGCCTGGGACGCGCGCTGCCGGCACGGGCCGCTCCTGCGTCGCCGGTGAGCGCGCAGCTTTCGCCAGCCCCCGCCGCGCACCACTCGGGCTGAGCCCCGGGCAGGATGGTGGCCCCAGACGGGCTGCCGGCGCGCGGCGGCGCCTCGGCGGGCAGCGCGGCGATGGTCTTCACGCCGAAGACCGCGCGCTGCTGCATGCCGCTGCGGCCGCCGCGCGGCGCCTGGCGCTACGCGGAGCGCCGTGTGTGCTGTGAGGACGTTCGAAAACGCGACGGCGCTGGGCGAGCCCGTCGGGCGGCAGGCGCCGCCGCCGCCGCGCGCGCCCGCGCCGCTGCTGCGGCGTCGCTGGCGAGGACGAGAGAGCGGGCGTGGGCGTGGGGGCAACTGGGGAGAGTGCGGGATGGAGCAGCGGCGCGGCGCCTCGCGTGGCCGCCACCCCGTTACAACAGCCGACACACGCCGAATCCCGCAGGCACGCCGGTCGCGCCTGGAATCGCAGCAGCTGCACACACACACGCCACACAGCAACACCCAAGGCCAGCGCAGTGCCTCGGTCGATCGATCGCTCCCCCAGCCGGCGCCGGCGCCGGTCGGCACGCGCGCGCTGGCGGCGGCCTCCGCAGCGCCGACGACAGAGCGCCCCCAAGGGAATGCTGGTGGTACAGCAGCGGCGGCCAACCGATCAATCCATGGCGCCCCGACGCACACGCGCACGAGTCAAGTCAGCCACCAGCAATCGGGTGAGGCGGGCGCCGCTCGTCGCTCGCGCCGAGTGCAGCACTCAGCAGCAGCGGCGGCGGCGGCCCGCCGGTGTTGCACAGCGGCCCTGTTGTACAGCGCGGCGCGCCGCGTCGGCGCGCGCACATACACATGAAGGCATGCGACGAATTCCCTCCCCCCGCCTCGCGCCGCGCGCGCGCGCGCGTGCCCGCGGCACAGCGCCGCGCGGCGGCGGCGGCGCACGGCGGCGCGCAGCGGCAGAGGCCTGCCCGGCTGGCCCGAGCCCGCGGCCTTGCGGCGCGGTTTAGCGGCCTGGGGCGTGCACGCTTTATGCCCGCCCGTGCGCGTCCCCCGCCGGTGAGGGCGGCGTCAGATGTCGGCGGGGCGGGCGCCCCGCCGCACGAACGAGCACCCCCGCCCGGCGCCCCAGAGCGCCCAGCGCCACCCCCGCGCCCCCTCACCACCGGCCGCTGGGCCGGAGTCGTCGGGGGCGCGCCCCGTGCGAGCGCCGAGCGCGTCGGCCCGGTGCGGCGCGCGGCCCGCCGCGGCCGCGGCGCCGTGCCCCTCTCGCCTGCGCGCCGTGCGTCAGCTGCGCTGCTGCTGCTCGCGCGGCCGCGCCGTGCGGCGGCCGCGGCGGCTCCACGTGGGCTTGGTCTCGTTGCTGGACCCGCTCACGTACGTGTGGCGCTCGAGGTGCCGCCGCTGGATGTCAATGTTGGCCGCAGCGACCCGGGGCCTGCGCGCGCGCGCGCGCGCGCGCGCGGCCGCGGCGGCGTCGGCGACCCTGGCACGCGCGCGGCTGCGGCTGCGGCTGCGGCCCCGGCGGGGTGCGCGGCCGCGCGGGGCGGCGGCGGCGGCGCCGCACCCGATGCCTGCGGCGAGCTTGGCGGCGAGCGCCTCGCGCGTCGCGATGACCGCGCCGGCGATGGCGGCGGGGTTGACGCTGTGCGTCGCGCCCGTGTAGGGGTCGACCGTCGCCGCGGGCGGCGCCTCGAGCAGGGCGGACAGGAAGGCGTCGCCCTCGATCGGCGGGTTGGCGCTGAAGTGCGCGCGCAGCCAGGAGGCCTTGAACTCGTCCACCTGCGCCACGTTGGCCAGCACCAGGCCCGCCGCCCTAGCGGTGAGCATGCGCAGCGCCAGGCGCGCCGTCTCGCTGCGGGGAGCGGCGGCGGGAGTCGGCCGAAACTCCCGCGGTCGGCACCCGGGCGGCACGAGCGCCCAGCATGCGCACCGGTCAAAGTCGTTCTCCTCGACACCGGCATCGGGCCTGGCGGGCGCGCGGCGGGCGGCGCGGGACCGGTGGTGGCCGCTGCTGCATCGCCCGCGCCCCGCGGCCCCCGCGCCAAGAACGCGCCCGCCGCCGCTCACCGCTCCTGAGGCGACGCCCGCAGCACGGCCACGCGGCGTGGCAGGGGCCGGAGCGCGCCCGGCTGCGCCGGGGCAGGCCGGCGCGGCAGGACGCGGCCGGGGAGCGGCTGCGCCCGCATCGCGGCGCGCGGGCGGTTCTCTCCCGTGCGCTACGGCGGGGCTGGCTTGCGAGACAGGCAGCTGCCTGCGAGCTCTTCTTCGACGCGGCAACAACCTGCTCGTCCGGGCGCGCGCTCTCGGGGCCTCCGACCTCGTGCCGTGTGTGGCTGTGCGGCTGGGGCTGAGCTGGCGGCGCGGCGCCGGCGGCGGAGTTGGCGCCGCGTTCCGCCGCTGCGCCGCCGCGGTTGAAGGGTGGGGCCCGCGGCGCGCGCCCCCGGTCCGCAGGGCCCGCAGCGCAACCCACAGCACTCGTTGCCGCCGACACACGACGCAAGTGGGGCACGCACCACCTCCGCGTCAGGGCCCGTCGTCCGGCGACGCGGGCTGCGCCCGGATCCACGCGGCCACGGCCGCGTGGCCGTTGTCTGCCGCCGCGCGATCGCACTTGGCGCGCCGCCACGGGCAGCCGTTGGCGCGCAGCCAGCGCAGCGCGTCCAGCTGCCCCTCCGCAGCCGCCCAGTAGCACGCCCCCTCGTCCCACGGCGCGGGCGGCGACTGGGCGCGCGCCCAGCGCAGCATCTCCAGGTCGCCGCGCGCCGCAGCATTGCTGCACACCGCAATGTCGCCCAGGGAAGCGGCGCCTGCGACCGCGCCCAGCGTAGCACCGCCAGCTGCCCGCCCTTGGTTGCTGCCTCGCACACAAAGTGCAGGCACAGCCCCTGGTCGCGCGCCCACTCCAGCACGGCGATCTGGCCGGCGCGTGCTGCTTCCCGGCCCACGCCCCAGTCCATGTCGCAGCCGGCGCCACGCAGCCAGGCCAGGCCCGCCACGTCGCCGCACTCTGCACGCCGCACCACCAGCCACCACTGCAGAATCCAATCACTGCGCAACTCCCGCCAGGCCTCCTGCACCGCCTCCAGCGGCAGCTCGGGGCAGGTCAGAGAGATGGGGCCGCGGAAGCGCTCGCGCGCCGCCTTGCAGACCAGCCTGGCGGTCCACGCCTGCAGGGCCGGCGGCAGGAAGCTCAGGACGTGGAGCACGAGGGCCTCCGGCAGCTCCGGCAGCAGGCTGCGGGCGGCGGCGTGGGCAGGGCGGCCGGGGCGTGAGGGGCGGCGGTGGGGCGGCGCGCAGCGCCTGCTGCAGCCGGCTGAGGCTCGCTGCTCAGCGCCCGCCTGGCCAGCAGCACCAGTCATGAGGAAGGGGCAGCAGCGGCTGCGCGCCCACCTCGGCGCCGCCTCGTCGCCGCCGGGCGCCTCGCCCGCCGCTGCTGCCGCAGCCGCCCGCGCGCGCGTGGTCGGCCCGGCGCGCCGCTTGCCCGCCGGCGCAGCAGACATGGTGCCAACTAACAGCCTGCGGGCCAGCAGGGAGCAGCAGGCGGCGCCGGCGGCGGGCGCGAGCGTGCGCGGGCGGCGTGAGCGCAGCAGCAGCAGCAGCAGCGAGCGGCGCCCGTCCCCGCCCCCTGGCGCAGCGGCGCAGCGGCGGCCTGCCAGCGGCGCCCGGCGCGCGCAGGCCCGGCGGCCCACGCCACACGCCCGCCCGCCGCGCACCGCCGGCGCCCCTGCCGCCTGCAGCGGGCGCCGCGCAGCGCGGCCCGCCCGCCCGCTGCTGCCCTCCCCGCCTGCCCGCGCACCCGGCTCGCCTGGCGCTGCGTGGGCGGGTCGGCCCGGCCGTCAGACGCCCGACGCGCGTCGCCCCGCCTGGCCAGGGGCGCGGCGCGGGCGGGGGCGGGCGCTGGGCGGCGGCGGCGCGGCGCGTGCGGGAGCTGTGTGGGCCGCGGCCGGCGCTCGTGCTTGTGCGCGTGCGTGTGCGGCAGGGGCGCTGAGGGCGGCGGCTGTGGGCGGCGGGGCGGCGCGCGCGCGGGGCCTCCTCGGCGGCACGGCGCGGGCAGCCGGCCGGGCGGCGCCTGCGCCCTGGGCCCTGCACCGCGCCGCCCGCCGCGTTGCCGCTGCCGGGCGCGCGCGCAGCGCGGCGCGGCGGAGAGGCTGCCGCCGTCATCGCTCGGCGGCGCCAGACGCGGTCGGCCGGTTGCCAGCACGCGCTGCCGCTCGCTCGCGCCCGGCGCCGCCAACTCTCCTGGCTGCGTGCACGCAAGCACTCAAAATCCTTCACCCGCCGCCGTGGCACGGCCAGCCGCCAGTCGTGCGCGGCCAGTGCCTGGCGCAGCACGCCGGCCGCTGCAGTCTCGCGGCGTCACCCCTGAAAGGACCTCCTACTAGTCCCACATAATCCTAGTAGTAGTCCACATACTCCTCCTCATCCGAGTCATCATCCTCTACACCGCCGTCGTCCGCCGCCGCGGGCTGCGCCCGGACCCACGCGGCCACGGCCGCGTGGCCGTTGTCTGCCGCCACGCCCTCGCACATGCTGCGCACCCACGGGCAGCCGTTGGCGCGCAGCCAGCGCAGCGCCTCCAGCTGCCCGCACTGAGCCGCCGCGCAGCAGGTGTCTTCGTCCCACGGCGCCGGCTCGGCCTCGGCACGCGCCCAGCGCAGCATCTCCAGGTCGCCGCGCTCTGCAGCCTGCCGATACATGCTGCCTCCCCACCGCAGCGGCGGCGTCTGCGCGCGCGCCCAGCGCAGCACCGCCAGCTGCCCGCCCGCGGCTGCGCCGCTGCACACGCCCCTCAGGTCCAGCCCCTGGTCGCGCACCCACGCCAGCACGGCGAGCTGGCCGGCGCGTGCTGCTGCGTGGCCCACGTCCCCCAGGCGCAGCCCCTCGCCGCGCGCCCACTCCAGCACGGCGATGTGGCCGTGCTTTGCTGCTGCGTACCCCACGTCCCACAGGTTCAGCCCCTCACCACGCGCCCACTCCAGCACGGCGACCTGGCCGGCCGAGGCTGCTGCGTGCTCCACGTCACTCAGGCCCAGCCCCTCGCCGCGCGCCCACTCCAGCACGGCGACCTGGCCGGCGTGCGCTGCTCCTGAGCCCACCCCGCCCATGCTGCAGTCGGCGGCGCGCAGCCAGGCCAGGCCCGCCACGTCGCCGCACGCCGCGCGCGCCTCGGCCAGCTGCCGCTGCTGCATCCAATCACTGCGCAACTCCTGCCACGCCTCCTGCACCGCCGCCAGCGGCAGCTCGGGGCAGCGCAGCGAGATGGAGCCGCGGAAGCGCTCGCGCGCCGCCCTGCAGACCAGCTTGGCGGTCCACGCCTGCAGTGCCGGCGGCAGGAAGCTCAGGACGTGGAGCACGAGGGCCTCGGACAGGTCTGGCTGCGGGCTGTTGGCGGCGGCGTGGGCAGGGCGGCCGGGGCGCGAGGGGCGGCGGTGAGGCGGGCGCGCGGCGCCTGCTGCAGCCGGCTGAGGCTCGCTGCGCAGCGCCCGCTGGCCAGGCAGCGCCACCCAGGGGGAAGGGGCAGCAGCGGCAGCGCGCCCACCTCGGCGCCGCCTCGTCGCCGCCGGGCGCCTCGCCCGCCGCCGCCGCCGCAGCCGCCCGCGCGCGCATGGTCGGCCCGGCGCGCCGCTTGCCCGCCGGCGAAGACATGGCGGCGTCTGGGGGCCTGCGGGCCAGCAGGGAGCAGCAGGGGGGGCGCCGGCAGCGGGCGTGAGCGCGCAGGCGGCGTGAGCGCAGCAGCAGCAGCGCACGGCGCCCGCCCCCGCCCCGGCGCGGCGGCGCGGCGGTGTGCCTGCCAGCGGCGACCGGGGCGCGCAGTCCCGGCATCACACGCGACAAGCCCGCCCGCCGCGCACCGCCGGCGCCCCCGCCGCCCGCAGCGGGCGCCGCGCAGCGCGGCCCGCCCGCCGCTGCTGCCTGCTCACTGCCCGCCCGCGCGCTGCCGGGCTCGCCTGGCGCTGCGTGGGCGGGTCAGCCCGGCCGTCAGGCGCCGGCGGCCGAAGCGCGTCGCCCCGCCTGGCCAGGGGCGCGCCGTGGGCGGGGCGGGCGCCGCAGTTCAAACGCTGCGCGGCGGCGCGTGTGCGTGCGGGAGCTGTGGGCCGCGGCGCTCGTGCGTGTGGCAGGGGCGCTGAGGGCGGCGGCTGTGGGCGGCGGGGCGGCGCGCGCGGGGGCCTCCTCAGCGGCGGCGCGGGCAGCCGGCCGGGCGGCGCCTGCGCCCTGGGCCCTGCACCGCGCCGCCCTCGCGCCGCCGCTGCCGGGCACGCGCAGCGCGGCACGGCGCAGAGGCTGCCAATCACGCTGCGGCGGCAGGGCGTGCGTGCGGCCCAGCACGGGCGTGCGGCCAGCCGGTTGCCAGAGCGCTGTATGCCGTGCCTCGTGCGAGCGCTGCGCAGTTCTGTGCGAGCCGAACGCTTCACACCACCTCGCCCACGCCCCTGTCACGACCCGCCGCCCGCCCCCGCCCAGCCCCCACCGACGCGCGGCTGCCGCGCAAACCAGCCGCCGCTGACGGGCCGTGGGTACGCCGGCGGCAAGCCGCCCAGCGCCGGCCCGCTGCCGCCGAGCGCGGGGCGGAAGTGGTCCCCCCGGCCCCGCCACCGCCGCCGCCGCCGTCGCTGTCGCTGTCGCTCCGCGCGTCGTCGGCGCGGTCCGGCAGCGGGCGGAACGCGTGGCGCGGCGACCCGCCGGCGCCGCCGCCGCCGCCGCCGGCCGCGAGCAGGCGCGCCTCCTCGCGCCAGCGCGCCGCGTACGTGAGCCCCGCCGCGAGCAGCAGCGCCGCGACGGAGGCCAGCGTGAGCAGCGAGATGACCCAGATTGCAAACTGGGCGCGCGGGCGCGTCGCGTCCTCGCCGCGCTCTGCGTCGAGGCACACGCCCCAGCGCCGCCGCCCCGTGGTCGCGTTGAGCGCGCGCAGGCAGCACACGCGCCCGGCGCAGCCCTCGACGTACAGCCGCCCGCCGGCGAGCCGCAGCGCCGCGCCGCGCCCGCCGGCGTCCGGCGCCGGCGGCGCCTGCGCCGTGCCGTTGAGCGCGTGCCGCCAGAGCGTGCGCCCGCCCGCGAGCGACACCGCGGTCACCGCGGTCTTGCCGCCGCGCGTCGTAAGCGCGAGCACCAGCGCGCCCGCGGCCGCGTCGTGCACGGGCAGCAGCCAGGGCTGCGCCTCGTCGCCGTCCGCCAGCGCCGCCGTCCACGCGAGCGCGCCGGTCGCGGCCTCGACCGCGATCACGCGGTCGGCCGCCACAAACGCGGCGAGCCGGCCCGCGAGCACGGGGGCCATGCCCCAGGCCTGCGCGCCGCGCGGGAAGGCGCCGCCGCCGTCGTGGCGCAGCGCCCACTGCACCGCGCCGCTGCGCATGCTGAGGCTGTACATGCACACGCTGCCGCCGGCAGGGTTTGGGGCAGAGCCGGCGCCGCCGCGCGCGCCGCCGCAGGCGCAGCCAAAGAGCGCGCTGCCGCCGGCGACCGCCGCGGCGGTGCAGCCGCCGTCGGGCGCGGCGTCGCGCGGCGGCGCCCAGCCGCGCCACACGCTGCGCCCGGTCGCCGCGTCGAGCAGCTCCAGCTGGTCCATGCCCTCGCAGCTGCCCACGAGCAGCAGCGCGCCGCCGCCGCCGGCGCCGCCGCCGGCGATGGGCGAGGGCGTGTCACAGAAGGGCCCGTCGCGGCGCCACAGCAGCGCGCCGTCGGTGGCATTGATCCCCAGCACCGCGTCGCCGGCCGCGCCCGTCGCGAGCAGGAGCTCGCCGCGCTGTCCGGACAGCGCGAGCGACGCCGCGCCGAGCTCGACGCCGGGGAGCACCGCGCCGCGCCAGAGCGGCGCGCCGCTGCCGACCTCGAGCGCCGCGAGCCACGCGCCGCCGGCGGCGGGGTCGTTGAAGCCGGCGTATGCGGCGCACCCGCCCGGGGGCGCGCCGTGCGGCGCGGCGCCCGGCGCGGGGCCCGCGAGCGCCGCGAGCGCCGCGCCCGGCGCCGACGCGCGGTACTCCCAGCCGCGGGCGCCCGACTTGGCACGCAGGCCGTACACCCGCCCCGGCGGGCCGACCGCGGTGGCGAGGACGACGTCGCCCGCCTGCCGGGGAGGGAGACGCCGGCGGCGGCGGCGGCGGCGGCGGCGCGGGGTGAGGCCGGGGCGGGGCGGGGTGAGGCGGCAGCCGCGCGGCAGGCGCGTGCGGCGCGGCGGTGCGGCGGCGGCGCGGCGCGCGCGGTGGCGCGCCTCTTCGGCGTGCGCGAACGACGCGGTGGGCGGGAGGTCGATGTCTTTGACCCAGTAGCGCAGCCAGGAGTCGAGCGGGAAGCCCCACCGCACGTGTCCGCTGCCCGCGTTGACCGCGTACAGCCCGGGGCCGCTCCAGGTCGTGTAGTAGACCGAGCGCCGGCCCTGAGGCAAAGGAGAGGGGCGGTGGTGCGGCGGCGGCGGCGGCGGCGGCAGGGAGGGGCCGTCGGCGGCGATGCGGCGGCGGGAGGGAGGGCCGCCGGCGGGGCGCGACCGCGGCGCACCACGGTCACGGCGCGGATGCCGCTGCTCGCGGTTGAGAAGGCGAACCAGATCACGCGGCCGTGGGTCTCGTTGACGCCGTAGACGTTCAAGCAGGGGTCGGGGCCCGCGCACTGCTCCGGCGTGAGCTGCGCACGCGGCGCGCGGCGCGCGGCGGGCGGGCGGGCGGGGCTGGGCAGCTCCGTCCGAGGCCCGCCTCTGCACAGCGGGGTCCCGGCACCCACGGACGGGCAGCGCGGACGGAGCTGCCCAGCCCCGCCCGCAGCTGGGCAGCGCGTCCGGCTGGGCAGCACGGTCCCGGCGCCCACGCGCGTGCCGGGGGCGCGCGGGGCCGGGGGCGGCGCGGCAGCGGCGCCGCTGCTCGCGGCGCTCACCGCGACGCTCCAGAGAGCGACGTCGCGCTTGCTGCTGGGCTGGGGCGTGATGGCGTCTGCCAGGCACGCCGCCGCGACGCAGAGCAGCCCGAGCAGCAGGCGAGAGGGCGCCGCGCCGGGGCGCCGCGGCACCGCCGCCATCTCGCGCCGCCGCCGAGCGGGGATGCGCCGCGGGGGGAGCGCGCCGAGAGCCACTCTCAGGCCATCGACTGCCGCGCCGCGCGCTGAGTGTCGGCGCTGGACGACTGCAGCCGGCGGCGGCGCGAAAGATGCCGCTGTCGCTGCTGCCGCTCGAGCGTCACTGCTCGGCAAGACCTAGGCCCCGATCATGGAGCGTGCTGCAGCTCGGCGAAGCCGACACGTCGCCCAGTCCTAGTTTTTACAGGTCACCCCCGACAACGCCAACCGACCTCCTCACCCCACTGAGCGGCCGAGCGGGACGTCGGCGTCTGGCGCGCCGCCGCCGCCGGAGCTCGCGCCCGCGCGCTCGTGGGCGGCCGCGCGGCGCGCGCCCGCGGGCGAGCACACCGCCGCGATCTTGGCGCGGATGCGGTCCTCGATCCCCGCCGCCGCGCTGCGCGCGGGCGTCGGCGTGAGCGCCAGCGGCGGCGGCACGTCCGCGTCGCTCGCGCGCCGCCGCGCGGCGCCGCCGCTGCGGGCCGAGCCGCGCCTGCCGCGCTGGTCGGGGCCGCCGCTGAAGCAGGACCGCGGCGTGACAAACGGCCCGCCGCCGGCGCCGGCCTCCTTGGCCACGCCGGCCGCGGGCGTCGCGGGCGCGCTGTCGGGCCCGCCGCCGCCGGCGGGCGCGTCGGGCGCGCCGGCGTCGTCGCCGTGCGGCGCCGGCGTCGGCGCGGCGGCGGCGACGCTCGCGGCGCTGCTCTCGGCGCTCAGCGACGCCGCGACGGCGGCGGCCGCGGCCGCGACCGCGGCGGCGGCCTCGACCGGCTCCCGCCAGCTCGCCATCTCATCCAGCGTGCGGCGCCGCACGGTGGTGATGGCCGACTCCATGTCCTCCTGCGCCGCGGGGCGGGGCGGGACGGCAGCGCTCAGCCGAGCGGCGCTCACCGCGCCGCGCCGCGTCGCGTCGCGTGTGCGCACGCCGCGCCCCGCGGTCCGGCCACCCGCGCGGCCGCGCCTTGGTCGTGTACACGGTGCCGCGGTCGGCCAGGCGCCCGCGGCCGCTCAGCGCCATGCTGCGCGCGCTGAGCGGCGAGGAGTACAGCACGCTGCCGGCGAGGCTCGCCGGCTGCAGCGCGGCCGCCGCGGGCCGCGGGCCGCCGCCCGCGCCCATGCCGGCCAGCGCCCGGTCGGCGGCGCCGGTCGGGTCGGGCGCGCGCGCGGAGAGGTACCTGCCGCGTGCGCGCGGCCGCGGGCAGCGGGGTCGGGTCGACGCCTGCCGGGCTGGCGGCGCGCCAGCCGCGCCCCGGGGCGGCGCCGCACCGGATGCACTGCTGCAGGTGGAAGCGCTCGCGCAGCAGCACGGTCGCCTCGTGGCGCAACTCCTCCAGCTCCTGCTTCAGCTTCAGGTGGTACTGGATCTGTGCGCGCAGGGTTGAAGGGCCGAGCAGGGAGGGACACGGCAGCGGGGGGCAGCGGGGGGGGGGGGGGGGGCAGGTGAGGGCCGGCGGCCGCTGCGCGCCCGCCCCTGCGCGGCCCCAGGCGGCGGCTGCGGCGGCTCGCCTTCTGGCGCGGGTTGGAGTGGCCCAGCCCGCTCGCGCTCGTGCCGAGCAGCTCCCTGCGGCGGCGGCAGCGGTCCGTGGCAGTCAGCGCGGCGGCGCGCTCCGGTGCCGCCGCGGCCGGGCCGGCGGCGCGCCCGGGCCCCGGCGGCGCCGCCGTGCGCGGGGCGCACTTGAGGTCGCCCGCCATCTGGTCCAGCCGCGCGCCCAGCACCGCATTGTCCTCCTGCAGGCGGCCCATCTCCAGCGCGAGCGTCGCGGACCGCCCCGCGCTCGCGCGCGCCGCGTCGGCGGCGGCCTCGGCCGCCGACGCGCGCGCAAAGGCGGCCTCCAGCTCCTTCTGCAGCCCCGAAACCGCCTGTGGCGGCGGGAGAGGTCGCAGGGAGGGGCCGCGGGCGGGTTCAGGACGCGCGCTTGTGCGCGCGCGCGACCGCGCCGCGCCGCGCCGCACCTCCTCCACGCCCGCGCTGCCGTGGCTCTGCGCCGCCGCCTCGGCCCGCGCCTCGGCCGCCGCCTGCTGCGCCGCGGCGAGCTGGAGCCGCAGGTCGCCCGCCTTGTCCAGCGCGGCGTCCAGCTCGACGCGCAGGCCCGCCGCCGCCGCGAGCTGCCCGGCCTGCGCCTCCAGGCGGCTGGCGTGCTCCGCGAGCTGCTGCGCCTGCGCCTGCGCCTCGGCGGCGCGCGCTGCGGCCTGCGGGGCGGGCGGGAGCGGCGCGCTCGGCCCCGCGCTCCCCCGCGCGGCGCGGCGCGGCCGGCGGGGGCGCGCCCGCGCCCGCGACGCGCCTCGTCCTGCAGCTGCGCCAGCTGCGTGCGCAGGCCCTCCTCTGTGCAGGCGGCGCGCTCGGCGCTGGCAGCCGCGCCGTCCTGCGCCGCAGCAAGGAGCTCGCGGAGCTCGTGCTTCTCACTGCGCAGCGCGCCCAACAGCGCCTGCGCGCGGCCGCGGCGGGGCACAAAAAGCCGGCGGCTGGGTCGGCGCCGGCAGCGGGCCCCCGCGCGCGGCGAGCGGCGGCGCGGCGGCGCGCGCCCACCTGCGCCTCCTGCAGCTCCGTCGCGGCGCACGCCAGCTCGGCGGTGCGCGCCGCGAGCTGTGCGCCCGCGGCGCTGAGCTCGTCGCGCGTGGACGCCAGCTCCCTGGCCTGCGCGCCGCTGTCGGCGCCGAGCGCCTCGTGATCCTGCAGCAGCTCGGTGTGCGCGGCGCGCACGTCGGCCAGCGCGGCGCGTGTGTCGGCCAGCTGCGCGCCCGCCTCGTCCAGTGCGTCCTGCAGCGCCGCACGCTCCGCGACCGCGTCCGCGAGCCGCGCGTCGACAGCCTGGAGCTGGCCCTGCACGACAGTCAGCGCGCCCGTCGCGGCGCCGATGCTGCCCTGCAGGCTCGCCGCCTGCTCCTGCAGCTCCGCCTCCACGCCCTCCAGGCGCTGACGCTCGCGCGTCTGCTCCGCCAGCGCCGCCTCGCTGCGCTCCAGCTCGGACGCCGTGTCGGCCAGCTGCGCGCGCGTCGCGTCCCAGCCCGCCTGCAGGCTCGCCGCCTGCTCCCGCAGCTCCGCCTCCACGCCCTCCAGGCGCTGGCGCTCGCGCGTCTGCTCCGCCAGCGCCGCCTCGCTGCGCTCCAGCTGGGACGCCGTGTCGGCCAGCTGCGCGCGCGTCGCGTCCCAGCCCGCCTGCAGGCTCGCCGCCTGCTCCTGCAGCTGCGCGCCGCCCTCGCGCGCCGCCTCCAGCGCGGCGCCGGTTGCCGCGTGGTGTGCCTGTTCGTCTGCCAGCTCGGCGTCGCGCTGCCGCAGCTGGTCCGCCGTCGCGGCCAGCTGCGCGCGCGCCTCCTGGTGGCGGCCGGACTCGGCGCGCAGCAGCTGCTGGGCCTCCGCCAGCCCCGCCGCCGCGGCCGCGTGGGCCGCCGCCTCGGCGGCCAGCTGCTGCTCCACGCGCGCCCCGTTGGCACGCGCGGCCTCGAGCGCCGCGCCCAGCTCCTCGGCCTGTGCCTGCAGCGCCGCGCCGTGCTGCCGCGCCGCCTCGAGCTGCGCCGCCAGGGCCTCGCCCTCGGCGGCCGCCTCCGTGGCGGCCTCGGCCAAGCCGGCTGTCGCCGCGGCCAGCTGCGCGCGCGTCGCAGCGTGCGCGGCCGCCTCGTCGTCCAGCTGCGCCTCCAGGTCGGCGATGCTGGCCGCCGACGACTCCAACTGCTGCCCCGCAGCCTCCAGCTCCGCCGCCGTCAGCGCGTGCGAGCCCTGCTCCGCCGCGAGCTGCTCCGCCGTGGCGGTGTGCGCGGCACGCGCCTCGGCCAGCGCGGCCCGCTCCTCTGCGAGCCGCGCCGCCGTCGCGGCGGCCTGCTCCTTGGTCGCGGCGTGGCCGCTGACCTCGCTCGCCAGCTGCTGCTCGCTGGCCGCCAGCCTGGCCGCGAGCTCGGCGCCCGCCGCCGCCTGCGCCTCCAGCGCCGCGCGGGTCTCGGCGTGGCCCGCCCGCTCGCCCTCGAGCGCCGCCGCCGCCGCCTGCAGCGCGGCCCGCGCCTCGCCGTGCGTGCCGCGCTCGGCCGCCAGCGCCTCGCGCGCGGCCGCGCCCTCGCTCGCAGACGCGCCGAGCTGCTCGCGCTGCTGCTCCAGCAGGGCGGTCGTGTCGGCGAGCTCCCGCTGCATGCCGGCGAGCTGCTGCTGCGCCTCTGCCAGGGCCGCGCCGGCGTTGGCCAGCGCCGCGTCGGCCTGTTCGCGCGCGGCGCGCTCGGCCGCGAGCGCCTGCGCCGCGTCCTCCTGCTCCTGCTCCAGGCGGACCTGCAGCGCCTCCAGCTCCTGCGCGCCGCCGCGGGCGGGCGTGGCAGGTGCTGAGTGAGAGCGCGCAGGCGGCCGTGCGAGCGCGCGCGGAGGCGGAGCGGACCGCGTGAGCGCAGCGCGCCGGCAAGCCGCCGCACCCGCTCGGCCGCCTCGTGCGCCGCCTCGTGCGCCGCGCCCTGCTCGCGCAGCAGCTGCCGGGCGTCGCCGAGCTCGCGCTCGCGCGCCGCCAGGCTGTCGGACAGCTCCTGCAGCTGCGCGCCGCTCTGGACCATGCTCGCCGCCGCCGCGTCTGCATGCGCGCAGCGGCGGCGGCGGCGCGGGCGCGCTCAGCGCTCAGCACTCGGCGCCCGCGCAGCGCGCGCGGCGCCGGGCCGCCGGCCGCCGTCCCTGCGCGCGCGCGCGCGCGCACCGAGGTCGTCCTGCAGCTGCGCCTTGGCGCCCTCCAGGTCCTGCACCTCAGCCTCCAGCTTGGCCGCCTGCCGGCGGGCGGGCAAGCGCGCGCGTGCGGGCTGTGAGCAGCGCCCCCAGCCGCGGGCCGCTGCCGCCGCCGTCCGAGGCGGGCGGGCGGGGCCGGCGCGGCCGCGCGCCGCACCCGCTGCTGGTCCTGGTCGCGCGCCGCCGCCAGCTCCTGCATGCGCGCCTCCGCCTCGTGCACAGCCGCCTGCGCAGCGCGCGGCGGCGCGTGGGCCGCGTGCGCCCGCGCGCCCCCGGCGCCCCCCGTGCCCCGCGCCGCCGCACCGCCTGCGCCTCGTGCGTCTGCGCCTGCAGCCTCAGCTGCGCGTCCAGCTCCTTGGCGCGCTTCGCCGTCCTGTCCAGCTCATGCTGCAGCTCGGTGATGCGCTGCGTGGCCCAGCTGAACTTGCGCTCCGTGCCCGCGACCGCGGCGGCGGGCTTGCGCTGCCGCGGCGGCGAGATCTCGCGCGAGCTGGTGAGGTCATCTGCGCGCGGGCGCCGCACGCGGCGCGGCGCGGCGCGGCAGCGTCGGCGGCGGCGCGCGGTGTGGCGCCGACACTGCGCACGGCGGCGCGCACCTGCGGACGCCTCCAGCGACCGGAAGCGCGCGTCGCCCGCAAACGCCGACTTGGGCTCGGCCTTCCAGCCCTCCACCAGCCGCGGGTCGTAGGCGCTGCGGCGGGCGGGCGGCCGCGGCGGATGCGGTGGGGCGGCCGGGCCGACAGCGGCGCGCACGGCCCGCCTCCGGCGGCGCTGGCGGCGCTGCGCACCCCGGCCCGGGGAGGGTGTCCTTGGCGGCCCTGAAGCGCGGCCCGGTCTTGCCCCAGTCCGCCATGGCGCCTCGGGTTGTTGGGCGCGCGGCGCCCCAAACCGGCCCTGCCTGGCGAGCGCCTCCGGCAATGCGCGGGCGCCAGGGCACCTGTATGGGACGGTGGTATCGACGCCGGCGCGTGCCGCTGCGCCGGCGCACGCAGGGGCCGGCTGGCGCGTGGGATGGCGCCGCGCCGTCGCGCGGGAGGGAGGCGGCCACGTGCCGGCGCTGCGCGGCCGCGGCCGCACTTCCAAACTGCTCGCAGAACTGGTGCGGGGCCCGGGTGGCCGTGTCGCGGCCGCCAGCCTGCGGAAGACAGCCGGACGCAAGCAGCGCTCAAACGCGCAGCGACTGGATTTGCGCGGAGCTGGCGGCTATGGACGGTCGCATGTCGGCAGGTCCGGAAGCACTGCTGGCGTTGCGGCGCGCGTGACCGCGGCGGCGGGCGGCGCGCCAAGCGTTGCAACGCTCACTCCGGCTGCGCCCGGATCCACGCGACCACGGCCTCGTGGCCCTCGCCTGCCAAGAGCCGGCACCAGTCACGCCGCCACGGGCAGCCGTTGGCGCGCAGCCAGCGCAGCGTGTCCAGCTGCCCGTGCGCAACGGCCGCCTCGCACGTCTCCTCGTCCCACGGCGCGGGCTCGGCCTGGGGGCGCGCCCAGCGCAGCATGTTGAGGTCGCCGCGACGTGCAGCGTAGTAGCACACCCCACACCATGAGCCGCCCCACGGCAGCGGCGGCGTCTGCGCGCGCGCCCAGCGCAGCACCGCCATCTGCCCGCCCTTGGCTGCTGCAACGCACACCACCTCCAGGTCCAGCCCCTGGTCGCGTGCCCACTCCAGCACGGCGAGGTGGCCGTGCTCCGCTGCTGCCCAGGCCACGCCGCCCATGTCGCAGCTGCGCCGCCAGCGGCGGCGCGCAGCCAGGCCAGGCCCGCCACGTCGCCGCACGCCGCGCGCGCCTCGGCCAGCTGCCGCTGCCGCTCCCCATCACCCTGCACCGCCCGCCACGCCTCCTGCACCGCCGCCAGCGGCAGTTCGGGGCAGGTCAGAGAGATGGGGCCGCGGAAGCGCTCGCGCGCCGCCTTGCAGACCAGCTTGGCGGTCCACGCCCGCAGGGCCGGCGGCAGGAAGCTCAGGACGTGGAGCACGAGGGCCTCGGGCAGCTCCGGCAGCGGGCTGCGGGCGGCGGCGTGGGCAGGGCGGCCGGGGTGTGAGGGGCGGCGGTGAGGCGGCGCGCAGCGCCTGCTGCAGCTGGCTGAGGCCCAGTGCTCAGCGCCCGCTTGGCCAGCAGCACCAGTCAGGCGGCGCCAGCAGCAGCAGCGCGCCCACCTCGGCGCCGCCTCGCCGCCGCCGGGCGCCTCGCCCGCCGCTGCTGCAGTCGCCACTGCGCTCATGGTCGGCCTGGCGGGCCGCTTGTCCTCTGGCGACGACATGGCGCCGGCTGGGGGTGTGCAGACCAGCAGGGAGCAGCAGGCGGCGCCGGCAGCGGGCACGAGCGCGCGGGCGGCGTGAGCGCAGCAGCAGCAGCGCACGGCGCCCGGCCCCGCCCCGGCGCGGCGGCACGGCGGCGGGCCTGACAGCGGCGCCCGGGGCGCGCAGGACCGGCGGAGCACGCCACACGCCCGCCACCCGCGCACCGCCGCCGCCCGCAGCGGGCGCCGCGCAGCGCGGCCCGCCCGCCGCTGCCCTCCCCGCCTGCCCGCGCACCCGGCTCGCCTGGCGCTGCGCTGGGCGGGTCAGCCCGGCCTTCAGGCACCCGCAGGTCCACGCCCCGCCTGGCCAGGGGCGCGCCGCGGGCGGGGGCGGGCGCTGGGCGGCGGCAGCGCGCGTGCGTGCTCGAGCTGTGGGCCGCGGCCGGCTCTCGTGCGTGTGCGTGTGTGGCAGGGAGGCGCTGAGGGCGGCGGCTGTGGGCAGCGGGCCGGCGCGTGGGGGTCCTCCTGCTCGGTGGCGGCGCGGGCAGCCGGCCGGGCAGCGCCTGCGCCCTGGGCCCTGCACCGCCGCTGCCGGGCGGGCGCGGGCTGCAGCGCGGCGGCGCCGCTGGCGGGGGCGCCCTGACCGTGGTCAGCTGTCGGCCGAGCGCGGGTGACCACTCGAGCTGCGCGCGCGCCCTCGAACCGGTGCGCGCAGTGCGCGCAGTGCGGTCAGCCGGTCGCCGGCCGCGGGTGTGCAACGTGCGCCCCCGCCACGCACGCCGCCGTGCGCAGCCGGCCGCAGTCAAGGGGCGCCTCATCATATTCGTTTCACTCCCAGCCCCCCTCCTCATCCTTTTCCTCCTCCTCGGGGCCGTCGTCCGCCGCCACGGGCTGCGCCCGGATCCACGCGACCACGGCCTCGTGGCCGTTGTCTGCCGCCACGCGCTCGCACTTGACGCGCGCCCACGGGCAGCCGTTGGCGCGCAGCCAGCGCAGCGCCTCCAGCTGCCCGCACTGAGCCGCCGCCCAGCAGGTGTCTTCGTCCCACGGCGCCGGCTCGGCCTCGGCACGCGCCCAGCGCAGCATCTCCAGGTCGCCGCGCTGCGCAGCCTGCCAGCACACACTGCCTCCCCACCGCAGCGGCGGCGCCTGCGCGCGCGCCCAGCGCAGCGCCGGCAGCTGCCCGCCGTCGGCTGCGCCGCCGCACACGCCCCACAGGTCCAGCCCCTGGTCGCGCGCCCACTCCAGCACGGCGAGCTGGCCGTGCGCCGCTGCTGTCCGGCACACGCCGTCCACCTCGAACACGCGGCCCATGTCGCAGCCAGCAGTGCGCAGCCAGGCCAGCCCCGCCACGTCGCCGCACGCGCGCGTGCCTTGGCGAGCTTGCACAGCTGCTTCAACCCATCACCCTGCACCGCCTGCCACGCCTCCTGCACCGCCGCCAGCGGCAGCTCGGGGCAACGCAGCGAGACGACCGTGGCGCCCCGGAAGCGCTCGCGCGCCGCCTTGCAGACCAGCCTGGCGGTCCACGCTTGCAGGGCCGGCGGCAGGAAGCTCAGGGCGTGTAGCACGAGCGGCTCGGGCAGCTCCGGCAGCGGGCTGCGGGCGGTGCTGGCGGGGCGAGCGGGTGCGGGGCGGCGGTGAGGCGGCGCGCGGCGCCTGCTGCAGCTGGCTGAGGCTCAGCGCTCAGCGCCCGCCTGGCCAGCAGCACCAGCAGCAGCCGCACGCCCACCTCGGCGTTGCCTCCGCGCTGCCGGGCGCCTCGCCTGCGGCGGCGGGCACCGCTGCCGCAGCCGCCCGCGCGCGCGTGGTCGGCCCGGCGCGCCGCTTGCCCGCCGGCGCAGCAGACATGGCGGGTGCTGGGGGCCTGCGGGCCAGCAGGGAGCAGCAGGCAGGGCGCCGGCAGCGGGCGTGAGCGCGGGGGCGGCGTGAGCGCAGCAGCAGCAGCGCGCGGCGCCCGCCCCCGCCCCGGCGCGGCGGCACGGCGGCGGGCCTGACAGCGGCGCCCGGGGCGCGCAGGCCCGGCGGAGCACGGCACACGCCCGCCACCCGCGCACCGCCGCCGCCCGCAGCGGGCGCCGCGCAGCGCGGCCCGCCCGCCGCTGCTGCCCCCCCGCCCGCCCGCGCGCGCGGCTCGCCTGGCGCTGCGCTGGGCGGGTCAGCCCGGCCTTCAGGCACCCGCAGGTCCACGCCCCGCCTGGCCAGAGGCGCGGGCGGCGGCAGGCGCTGGGCGGAGGCGGCGCGGTGCGTGCGGACCTGTGGGCCGCGGCCGGCGCTTAGTGTGCGTGCGTGTGTGGCAGGGAGGCGCTGAGGGCGGCGGCGGCTGTGGGCGGCGGGGCGGCGCGCGCGGGGGCCTCCTCGGCGGCGGCGCGGGCAGCCGGCGGCGCCTGCGCCCTGGGCCCTGCACCGCTGCTCGGGCGCGGCGCGGCACGCAGAGGGAGTGCGCGCGGCCCGCCCAGGCGCGCTGGTCAGCCGGTTGCACGCGCAGTCGAACGCACACGCGGTGGAGCTTCGTCAGCCCGCCTGCTCCAGCAGCAGCTGCCGGTAGGCCGCCTGCAGCGCCGCGGCCTGGCCCAGCAGCAGCTCCTGCGGCGCGCGGCACAGGAACGCAGAGCCGCCGCGCTGCCCCGCGGCGGCCGCAAAGCCCGCCGGCAGCCTGCGCGGTGCGGTGCGGCCCGCGGCGGCGGCGGCAGTGGCGGCCGGGCGTGTTGGCTCGGGCCGCGGGCCAGCTTGGTTCGGCCAGGGCCGCGCCCGGCCCGGGCGCACCTGCTGAGCAGCTGATGCTCGTGGTGCGCCGCCGCCAGGTGCTGATAGTCGGCCAGCATCAGCGCCAGCTGCGTGGCACGGCGTGCGTGCGCGCGGCGCGCGTGCGGCGTGCGCGCGGCGCGCGTGCGTGCAGCCTGGCCGCCGGCCCTGCCGGCGCCCCCGCCGCGCGCGCGGGCGGGCCCGCCCCCCGCCGCGCACCTGCGCGAGCTGCAGCTGCGCCGCGGCCGCAGACATGAGGTGCTGCCGCGCCGCCGACACGAGGACGTCGTGGGGGAGGCCGCCGCCGCCGCCGCCGCCCGGGCCGCCCGGCGCCGCGCCCAGCAGCGCGCGCCCGAGCGACGCAAGCTCCTCCACCACGGCGCCGGGGGGCGTGAACGGCCCGCCGGGCCCCGTGCCGGGCGCGCCCGGCGGCGGCGCAGGCCCGCCCGGCGCGAGGCCATCGCCGCGCGCAGCGCCGCCAGCCCCGGCGGCTGCTCCGCCGCCGCCGCGGCCGCGGCGTCCGCGCTGCTCGTGCTGCTCCCAGGGCGGCTGGCGCCCGTGGCCGGCATGAGCCCCGGCGCCACGCGCGACAGCGCCGCCGGCAGCGCGCCCGCCAGCGACCTGCGCGCGCCGCAGCGGCGGCGGCGGTGGCGGCGGCGTGAGGCCGCGCGCGGGTCAGCGGCGGGCGCGGGCCCGCGCCGCGCCCGCCTGCGCGGCCGCCAAACACGCGCGCGCGCGCGCGCACGCACCCGCCGAGCTTGGTGAGCGCGTCGGCAGAATAGGCCGCCGGACTCCGCACCAGCCGCGCGAACTGCTCCGACCCCGCGCCCACCAGCGCCGCCAGCGGCTGGCCGCCGCCGCCGCTGCCGCCGGGCGCGGCGCCGGGCGCGGTCAGCGGCGCCGCCGCCGGCGCCGCCGGGCGCGGGGGCGCGTGCTGGCCCGCCGCGCCGCCGCCGCCGGGCGGGCGCGGGCTGGGCGGCGGCTGCGGCGCGGCGCTGGCGGGCGCGTCGGCGGAGCCGACGCTGCCCGCGGCGCTGGGCGTGCGCTGCAGTTGCGCCTGCGGCGCGTCGCGCGGTCGCATGGGCCCCAGCAGCGACTGCAGCAGCGACTGCTGCGAGCCCGCCCTGTGTGTGTGTCGGGGGGGGGGGGGCAGTGAGGCGGCGGGGGCGCGTCGGGGCCGCGCCGGCGCGCGCGCGAGGCGGCGAGCGCCGGCCGCCCCAGCCAGCCCGGGCTCACCTGGCCGGCGGGTGCGGCGCCGGCGCCGGCTGCGCGGCCCCGCCGGGGGCCGCCGCGGCGCCGCCCGCGCCAGACGTGCTCGGCAGCACTGGGAGCTCGCCGGACTGCGGTGCGGCGGCGGCGGCGGCGGCGGCGGCGGCCGCGAGCGGCGCAGGCAGGGGGCGTGGGTGGGTGGGGGGGCGGGAGAGGGGCGGGGGGGGGGGGGGGGGGGGGGTAGTGGAAGACGAAAAGTCATGCTGACGTGGCATAAACGTTATGCCACCTCAGATGCAGAAGTAACGCTGTCGTGCGCGCACACCCAAACAGCCGCCCCCGCGTCCGCGCGCGGTATACTTTCCACAATTTATCAAGAGCGGGTGAAAGACCCCGCCGGCGCTCGACGCCGTGCACACCAAACCAACGTCGGCCCGCGCGGCCGCCAAAACTGCGCCGCCGCCCCGCGCGCGCGTCGCCGCTGCTGCGCGCGCACCGCGTCGAGCCACCAGAGCTCCCGCACGATGCCCTCCCTGTGCCGGCCGCCGAGCAGCAGCAGCCGGCCGTCCAGCAGCGCCGTCAGGCTGCCACACATCGCCTCGGCCGGCCACGCGCTGCCCTCTCCCTGCGGCACCTGCACCCAACTGAGCGCGCGCGCGCGCGCGCGGCGCGCCCGATGAGCACTTTCGCGCGGGCCGCCGCCGCCGCGCGGCGCCCCGTCAGGCGAGCGCGCCGCGCTCACGCGAGGGCCTGCAGGTCGAGCACCCACAGCTCCTTGCTCTGCACGTAGTGGCGGTTGATCGACAGGAAGCTGCTGAGGTCGAGGCAGCCGCCAAAGACCACCAGCCGCTGCTGCTGCTGCTGCTGCTGCTGCTGCTGCTGCTGCTGCTGCTGCTGCTGCTCCGCCTGCTGCGCAGCTTGCGTGGCGCCGGGCTCGGCGTCGGCCTCCGTCGCAGGGGGCTCGCCGCCGTCGCTGCTGCTGGCGCTGCCGGTGCTGCCAGGCGCCGGCGGCGGCGGGCGGGCGCCGCCGTCGCCGCCCGGCGCCGGCGCGGGCGGCGGCACTGCGCGGCGGCGCGGCGCGGGCGCGGCGTCGGCACGGCATCAAGGGGGGGGGGGGGCGCGCGAAGCGCGTGGGGGCGCGGAGCGCGGCCTGTGCCCCAGCGCGCTCCCGGGCGCACCCGCGGCCATGACGTGCCCAAAGCGCGGCGGCGGCGACGCGCGCAGCTTGACCTGCGTCCAGCGCGGCGCCTCGCCCGCGCCCCAGCC
Organism: Scenedesmus sp. PABB004; assembly: GCA_014905635.1. Taxonomy (NCBI): domain Eukaryota; kingdom Viridiplantae; phylum Chlorophyta; class Chlorophyceae; order Sphaeropleales; family Scenedesmaceae; genus Scenedesmus; species Scenedesmus sp. PABB004. Next base: position 207,967 of record JABVCE010000012.1, read on the forward strand.
GCGCAGCAGCCAGAGGTCGTCCAGGGGGCCGCTGTCGCGCTCGCCGCCAAACAACGCGACCTGGCCGCCGAGCTGCGGGCAGCGCGCGGGCGTCGGCGGCGGCGGCGGCGGCGCGAGCTCCGCCACGCCGCCGCCGCGCCGCCACGTGCCGTTCCCCACACATGAGCCCGCGAGCGCACAGCCAGCCACGCACCTGAGCCATGGCATGCATCTTGCGCGGCGGCGGCAGCGCGCCCTCGCACCGGAGCTGCCGCCACGCGCGCCTGGCCGCCCGGCGGCGGCGGCGCGGTGTGTGGTGAGGGCGGCGCGCTGCGGCACCCGCCCGCGCCGCGCGCGTTCGCAAGGGGACACCCCGCGCACGCGCGCGCGCGCAGCGCGCGCACCTGTCCAGGTCCAGCGCCCAGGTGTCCTGCAGCCCGCGGCCCGCCTCGCTGCGCCCGCCAAAGACCAGCAGCGTGCGGCCCGCCGCGGGGCCGTCGCCGCCGCCGCAAGCCGCCAGGCCCGGCCCGTCCAGCAGCAGCAGCGCGCTCATGTCGCGCGGCGGCGGCGCCGGCCCGGCCGCGGGGTCGACCGGCAGCGCGCTCCAGCGCCAGTCGTCCTGCGGCCGCAGACGCGCGCGGCGCGCGCGCGGTGCGACTGAGCGCGCCGCGGCGCCGCGCGCCCGCGCCCCACGCCGCGGCGCCGGGGTCCCGCCCGCCGCGCGGCACGCCGCTGCCGCCGCCGCCGCTGCCCTCTCCCCCCCCCCCCCCCAGTGGCGCCGCCCACCGTGTCGAGCTGCCACACGTCGTTGAAGAAGCAGCGGCGCTTGCGCCCCGGCGCAGCGCCCTGCGCCGCGTCGGGGCCGCCGCCGCCGCCGCTCGCGAGGATGTGGCCGCCAAACACGAGCACCCGGCGCCCGAGCGCGGCGGACGCGTGGAACGCGCGCGCCCGGGCGCGGCGCCGGGCGCGACGTCGGGCGCGAACCACGTGCCGCTGTCGACCTGCGCCCGCCGCACGGCGAGAGCGCGCGTCTGCAGGGGGGCTTGGGGCCGTCGGCGCGCGGCGCGCGGCCGCCGCGCATGCTCGCTGCCCGGCCGGCCGCACCTGCAGCGCAAGCACATCGCCGAGCGCCGTCTGCGCGGCGCCGACGCCGCCAAACACGACGACCAGGTCGGAGCCGTCGCCGCCGGGCACCGCCACGGCGCTGTGGCCGAACCGGGGCAGCGCCAGCGCATCGCTGGCGAGGCTGGTGAAGCAGGGGCTCCAAGCCATGGCGGCGCGCGCGGCGGCAGCAGCAACAGCCGCCCGCCCGCCGCCGCGCGCAGCAGCCCCGCGAGGGCGCGCCCGCTCGACGGCAGGCCGGGGGAGCCTGCAGAAGTGCGCCGCTTCAGAGACCGGGCTGGATCGGCTCGCGACGTGCGCCGGGGCAGCGGCGGTTGCGGGACCCGGCGGCTGGTGCTGCTCTGCCTGCCTGCTGCTCGCTGGGCACAGGCATAGGGCCGCGGTCGTTGGGGAGCGGCAGTCCCGGCAGCGGCGGCAGGTGGCGGCAGACGGCGGCGCAGGGCCCGGGGCGCAGGCGCCGCCCGGCCGGCTGCCCGCGCCGCCGCCGAGGAGGCCCCCCGCGCGCCGCCCCGCCGCCCACAGCCGCCGCCCCCAGCGCCTCCCTGCTGCACGCACACACGAGCGCCGGCCGCGCCCACACAGCCCCCCCCCCCCCCCCCCCCCCACGCACACGCGCCGCTGCGCAGCGTTTGAATTGCGGTGCCCGCCCCCGCCTGCGGCGCGCCCCTGGCCAGGCGGGGCGACTCGCGTCGGGCGCCTGACGGCCGAGCCGACCCGTCCAGCGCAGCGCCAGGCGAGCCACGTGCGCGGGCGGGCGGGGAGCAGGCAGCAGCGGGCGGGCGGACCGCGCTGCGGGCGGCGGGGGCTGCGGCGGTGCGCGGCGGGCGGGCGTGTGGCGTGGGCCGCCGGGCCTGCGCGCCCTGGGCGCCGCTGGCGGGCCCGCTGCCTCGCCGCCGCGCCGGGGCGGGGGCGGGTGCCGCGCGCTGCTGCTGCTGCTGCGCTCACGCCGCCCCCGCGCTCACGCCCGCTGCCGGCGCCCTGCCTGCTGCTCCCTGCTGGCCTGCAGGCCCCCAGCACCCGCCATGTCTGCTGCGCCGGCGGGCAAGCGGCGCGCCGGGCCGACCACGCGCGCGTGGGCGGCTGCACTGGCGGCAGCGGGCGAAGCGCCCGGCGGCCAGGATGAGGTGGCGAGGTGGGCCCGCTGCCGCTGCTGCCCCTTCCCCCTGGCTGCTGCCGCTGGCCAGGCGGGCGCTGAGCACTGGGCCTCAGCCAGCTGCAGCAGGCGCTGCGCGCCGCCTCACCGCCGCCCCTCACGCCCCGGCCGCCCTGCCCACGCCGCCGCCCGCAGCCCGCTGCCGGAGCTGCCCGAGGCCCTCGTGCTCCACGTCCTGAGCTTCCTGCCGCCGTCCCTGCAGGCGTGGACCGCCAGGCAGGTCTGCAAGGCGGCGCACGAGCGCTTCCGCGGCGCCAGGCGCGTCTCGCTGCGTTGCCCCGAGCTGTCGCTGGCGGCGGTGCAGGAGGCCTGGCGGGCGGTGGGGGGCCACGAGCGGCAGCAGAGTCGGCTGGCCAACGTGCGCGCGGCGTGCGGTGACGTGGCGGGCCTGGCCTGGCTGCGCGGCGCCGGCTGCGACATGGACAGCGTGTTTCAGCATGACAGCGTGTGCAGGACAGCAATGCGCGCTGGCCAGCTAGCCGTGCTGGAGTGGGCGCGCGGCGAGGGGCTGGACCTGCGGGACGTTGTCGCGGAAGCAGCGCGCCACGGCCAGCTCGCCGTGCTGGAGTGGGCGCGCGACCAAGGGCTGGACCTGGGGTGGGCATGTGTTGGAGCAGCCCTGCGCGGGCAGCTGGCGGTGCTGCGCTGGGCGCGCGCGCAGGCGCCGCCGTTGCCGTGGGGCGACACGTGCCTCTGCGCTGTGGAGCGCGGCGACCTGGAGATGCTGCGCTGGGCGTGTGCCCAGGCCGAGCCCGCGCCGTGGAACTGGCTGTCGTGCTTCGCGGCGGCTGAGTACGGGCACCTGGAGGCGCTGCGCTGGCTGCGCGCCGACGGTTGCGAGTGGTGGCGCGGCAAGTGCGAGCGCGCGGCGGCACGTTCCGGCCACGCAGCCGTGGTCGCGTGGATCTGGGCGCAGCCCGTGTCCGCGGACGACGGCCCGGACTGGGACTCTGACGATGAGGAGCACGAGGTGTGGCACGAGGGCTTTCAGGAGGGGGCTGAGGAGTGAGAGTGGCACGAGGACTTTCAGGAGGGGGCTGAGGAGTGAGAGTGGCACGAGGGCCTTCAGGGGGGGGCTGAGGAATAAGAGTGGAACGAGGACTTTCACGGGGGCGAGGAGTACTAGGAGGTGGAATGAGGGCTTTTTTTAGCGAGTTGACGCCGATTGACTGCGGTCGGCTGCGTGCTGTGCCCAGGCTGTCAACTGGCCGCGCACGACCGGCGGCTGGACGTGCCACGGTGGCGGGTGAGGGCTGTTGAGTGCACGCACGCAGCGAGGAGAGTTGGCGGCGGCGAGCGCGAGCGGCAGTGCGTGCTGGCAACCGGCCGACTGGCGCGCGGGGGACGACGGCGGCGGCCTCTGTGCCGCGCCGCGCACGCTCGGCAGCGGTGGCGCGAGGGCGGCGGCGCAGGGCCCGGGCGCAGGCGCCGCCCGGCCGCCTGCCCGCGCCGCCGCCGAGGAGGGCCCGCGCGCGCGCCGGCCCACCGCCCACAGCCGCCGGCCTCGCACTCTCGCCGGCCCCGGCCGCGGGCCAGAGCGCGCCAAAGCGCCGCTGCTGCCGGGCGCGGCGCGCCCACTCCTGCAGCGCGAGCGACAGGGCGGATGTGTCTGCGCCACCCCGGCCATCGCGCGCCAGCAACGCGGCCGTCGCGGCGCAGCAGCAGCGGGCGCCGCATCGTGTGCGCGGGGGCATCGCCGGGCTGGTGCCCGCCGCCGCAGCGCCAGCGCGCCGCTGCCGGCGCTGCTGCTGCTGCTCCGCCGCCCGCCCACCAGCCGCGCCGCCCCTGCCTCGCAGCTGGCCCCGCGCGCGGTGGCCGACGCAGCTGCGTCGGCGTCGTCTTCCGCCCAGCAGCAGCAGCAGCAGCAGCAGCAGCCGGCCGGCGGCGGCGGCGCGCTCGACATGAGCGCGTCGCTGAGCGACACGCTCATGTCAGCCTGGCCAAAATCGGGTCGAGCCTCATCCGCCAGGAGGACAGCATCATATTCACCCTCATCGAGCGCGCCCAGTTTGCGCGCAACGCCGCTGTGTACGAGCCCGGCGGCGTGCAGGTCCCGGGTGCGCCGCGCCACAGGGATTCGTGATACGCGCGTATCGACCCCTTGTATCCAGAAATACGCGTACTGATACGGATACGCGTACGGATACGCCAAATACGCCGCCTGATACGTCAGCCCGCCAGGGGCTTTGCATGCTGCTGCGCCGCGGCTGGTCTGGTAAATTCCACCGATAATTTTGCTGCCCGCGCCGCTCCACGGATAGAAAGACGTTCGCAGAGTGCACTGCGCGCCGCTGCGCGGCCGTTCGCCGGCTGAAATGTCCGCCCCGGGCCCGGAAGCTGCGGCGGATTGGAGCGCCTCCAACGTCGTCGCCGACCACTTCGAGGTCTGTACGGCGCCTCCAAGGCCTGGTTCGAGCTCCCACAACAAGAGCTACACGTGCAAGTGGTGTTCAACCACCTTCTCAGGCTCCGTCACCCGGGCGCTCGCCCATCTGGCGGGCATTGTGGGCATAGGCGTCGCGGCGTGCGCGGCGATCTCTGAGGGCGTCAGGAACAAGTTCAAGGCTGAGTGGGCGAGCAAGCAAGCAGCCACGAAGAAGCGCTGTGCACCGCTCGGCGGCTGGGCGGCTGGGCTGGGCGGCTGGGCTGGGCGGCGGGCTGTAACAGTGAGACGTATCAGGGCCGTATCGCAGCCGCATCGGACCGGCGGCGGCGTATTTTTCACGTATCGCGTATCGCGTATCGCGTATCACGTATCACGTATCCAAATCCCTGCCGCGCCACGCCGCGCGGGCGCCGCGCGCCGCATCGCGAGCGACCCGGCGGCGCGCCGCGAGCGCCGCCGCGGGTGCCGCAGCGTACGGGTGCGACGGCACGCGGCTGAGCCTGCTCGAGTATCTGCTGCGCGAGACGGAGGCGCTGCACGGCAAGGTGCGGCGCTACACGAGCCCCGACGAGCACGCCTTCTTCCCGGGTGCGGCGGCCGCGGCGCCTGCGGCTCGCGGGGATTTGGGGTTTTGTCGGGGCGACGGGGCACGCGGCGCGGGCGGGCTGCTGAGGCGGGCGGCGGCTGCGGCGCGGCGGCTCGGGCGAGCGGCTGCGGCGCGGCGCGGGCGGCGCTCACAGCGCGCGCCGCTGACTCGCCGCAGACGACCTGCCGCCGCTCGTGCTGCCGCCGCTGGAGTACCCGGGCGTGCTGGCGCCCGCTGCGGGGGGCATCAACATCAACGCCACCATACTCGCCACCTACGTCGACGCCATCCTGCCGGGTGGGTGGTGGGCGTGGGGAGGAGGCTTGGGGGTCGCGGCGAGGCTCGGGGGCCGCGGCGTCAGGGCGCTGCGGCGGCGGCAGGGCGGCGGGCGCTGCGGCGGCGGCGCCGCGCGCCCACGGGCGGCGCGCGCGGTCGGTGTGCGCAGAGGGGACTCTTGTGTGGACCCACGAGCTCCTTTCGCGCGCACGGACTCGTTGGGCCCGCGCGCCGCTGCCGCGGCGGGGTCGTACGACGCCCACAGCATGAGCCACCTGGTTGCGTTGGCAGGGCGGCGCGCGCGGGGGCGAGCTCGGCGAACGCGCGGGCGCGCGCTGCTTGCCTCGCCCGCAGCCCGGAGGTACGAATACATTGAGGGGACCCTTGTTAATTTTTGGAAGTTTTTGTAAGAAACTTCCCCATTTGCAGGAGGACGAGTACGGCCCAGCCCGCCTTGCGCTGGTGCTCCGCAACCACCCAGGCGCCGCGCGTATGACGCTTCCGCCGTCTGACTCTCCACTGCTCTGACTCTCCACTGCTCGCCATGGCGCACGCCTGGAGGCACGGCGCCGCCGCTGCGACGCGCGCCGCGTGCCTGCTCGCGCTCGCCGCCCACGCCGCGGCGTGCACCCAGATTGTCCTGGGCGGCCAGGTGCGCGCGCGCGGGCGCCGGCGCGCTCAGTCACTCGTGCTGCTGCTGCTCGGAATGCTCGGAAGCAGCGCCCGCCAGCGCCCGCCCGCCGGCTGGGTCGCACGACCGCACGCCCGCCCTTTCCCCGCCGCCTCCCCCGCCCGCGCCCGCGGCCGCAGGGCATGGCCTACCCCACCCAGGCGATGAGCGCGCGCACCCTGGACTTCCGCGCGCTCCCCGGGCTCACGTTCAGCCTGGTGGCCGTCCCCCCGGGCTTCACGCTGACGCAGGTGCGGCGCGGCGGCCGCGCGGGCTGCGCACGCCCGCATGTCGGCGCCGGCCGCGGCGGCGCGGCGGCGCGGCGGCACAGCGCGCGCGCGCCCCGCTCTCGCCGCAAGCCCCGTCTTCCGCCTAAAAAGAACAAGAACAAGAAATTTGCACCCGCCTGCGCCCTCCAGGTGCCCGCGACCAGCGAGGAGGTGCCGTTCCCCGTTGCGACCAAGTTCGGCATCGTGTGCCAGGCCCCCAACGTTGAGACCGTGCGCGACGCGCTCGTCAATCTGGGTGCGGCGCCGCGGCGGGCGCCGCGGCTGGCGTGTGGAGGCGGGCGAGGACACGCGCACGCGCCGCGGCCTGACAGCCTGGCAGCAGACACGCAATTTGTGCTGGCCGCGACGTGCGCGAGCGACCCCCCCCCCCCCCCCCCCCCCGCCCCCGCCGCCCTTCCCCCGCAGTCCGCAACAAGAGCGTTGCGCGGCGCTACGCCGGGCTCTGCTTCGATGGCCTCAACGCCGCGGGGCTGAGCGGCGCGTACCTGTGGGACAATGCCAACCAGGGCTACACCGGCGTCACGCCGCCGCCGCTGAGCGCGAGTAAGCGCGGCGCGCAGCGCAGCACGTGCGCGCACGCCGCGCGCGCCCGCTTCCGCCCTGCACGCGGCGCGCCCGCCCCCCCCCCCCCCCCCCCCCGCCGGCGCGCGCCGACCCCGCACCCCACCCCACGCCATCCTGACCCCGCCCGCGCACGCGCGCAGCCCCTGACCCGCCGGGCGGCGGCAAGGAGTCGGTGTCCTACTTTGACTACCCGCTGCGCGTCCTCGCCGAGTGCGACACGATCGCGTGCGCGCGCGCGCTCACGGCGCGGCTCATCGTCGTCGACCGCCCGCTGCTGCGCGAGTTCGTGAAGGCGCAGTTCAAGCTCGACTTCATCCCCATGCACGCGACCTTTTGTGACAAGTCTGCCGCGTGCATCGGCGTGGAGTGGGGGCCGGGCGGCGTCGCGGTCGTGCGCGACCTGACGCAGGGCGTGCTCACAAACGTGCGCCCTGCCTCCCTTTGCTTGTGCTTCCCGCACGCGAGCGCGCGCGCCCGACCCCACGCCCCCCCCCCTTCCCCCCCGCAGTCGCCCCAGCTGCCGGCGCAGGAGGCATTCCTGGCGCAGTACGACGCAAACTCGCAGGCGGCGCTCGGCCCCAAGACCGACCAGCTGAACTGGCCGGGCGGCCTGGCCACGACCAACCGCGCGCTGGCAAACAACAGCGACATTGACTCGATCACGCGGTGCGGCGCGCGGCGGCGCGCTCGCGTGCCCGCGCGCGGCGCGCGCGCCCTCACCCGGCCGCCCAACCCCCCCCCCCCCCCCCGCGCGCGCGCGCGCGCGCGCCGCCAGCTTCATCCGCGCCGTGCGCCTGCGCCGCCTGTTCGGTCCCGTGGCTTACGTGGACAAACCCAGCCCCTACACGCCGGCCTCCTACAACGACACGTGGGCCGCCTTTGCCCAGGCCAACTCAATCATCGACGCGTGCAAGATCACGGGCGCGTTCCCCGCCGGGTGCGCGCGCGGGCGCGGCGCGCCGCCGCACGCGCTGTGGCCGCGCGCAAGCAGCGCGGGCGTGGGGCGCAGCCGATGCGCGCGCGCGCGCGCGCAAGCGCAGGCTGCCCGCCCCGCATTCCCCGCGCCTCCTGCGCCCGCGCCCAAGCCATCCGCCCATGCGCGCCCGCCCATGCGCGCGCGCGCCCTCCCCTCTCCCAGGTTCCCCGAAAAGTGGGAGGGCGAGTTCACCATGAGTGAGCGGGCCGCGCGGCGCGCGGCGCGTGGCGCCTGCCGCCTGGCGCCTGCTGCCTGGCGCACGGGTTGCCGCACCGCGCGCCGCGCCGCTGCGGCGCGCCCCCGGCTGCGCCCCGGCGAGCGCCGCCCCACGTGCGCGCCCGCCCCCGCCCCGCAGGCACGTCGACGCGCGACCACGTCAACGGCGACTACTACCTGCGCGTCGGGGTCAACATGAACAGCCACAGGCGCGGCGTGGGCGCGGGCGCGGGCGCGGCGCGCGCCCTCGCCCTTCGCGTGCCAGCAGCGGGCCAGGGCCCCGCCCGCCGCCGCCGGCGGCAGCGGGCGCGGCGGCGCGCGCGCGCGGCTTGGGCGCCGCCCAGCTGCCCCCTCCCCTGCATCTCCTGCCCCCGCGCGCACGCGTGCTCACCATGTGTCAACACCCTCCTGCCCCCCCCCTCTCCCTGCCACAGGTTCAACGTCCGCAAGGTCGCGCGCGGCGGCATCATCCGCGTGCGTTCGGTGGCGGACGTGCTGAAGGCCGAGAACTATGCGATTGAGAGCAGGTTCTGATGATCTGACGACCTGATGGGTGGCAACACAACATGCATGCCATGCAGACACGTGCCATCACGCATTGTTGCAGGTCAGCACTCTGGCTGATTTTTGCCCTGCTGCCTTGCACCTGGCTGATGCCTGCTACAGCCGCGCAGCCGCGCTGCCACGACGGGCGCACCCGCCTGGCATCAGCCCGCGCGCACTGCTGCGCGCGCGCTGCGTCGCGTGAGCTGTTGGAGCGCGACGTAGCGCGCTGTAGCGCTGTAGCGCGCTGTAGCGTGCTGTAGCCCGTGGCGCTACAGCCCGTGCGCGCGCCCTACAAGTAGGCGCCCCATCACTTGGCGCTTGTAACAGAGCTACGCCAACAGACACAGCCCTCGCAACCGAGCAGCAGGCAGCGCAATACGCATGGTGTGGTGCGGCGTTCGATGTCTATCTGCCTCACTGCATGCCTCAGGCTACTTTCCCCTGTCGGAAGAGGCCGCGCCTACAGCATGTTCACAGCACATCACCCCCTCCCCCCTCAAGACAAGAAAGTTACACCATAGACTCGCGTCTCCCTTGCCGACACGCCCCCGTTCCCCCTTGCCGACACGCCCCGATCACTACTTCTGCCCCCTACATACATCTCGGCCACATCTGAGCTTTGGTTGCATTGTTGCGTTGTCGCGTTGTTGCGTAACCGGCCTACACCCCCAGGGTAACGCCAGGCTTGCCCCCGCCGCCGCCGCCGAGGCCGCGCGCGCGGCGCCGCCGCCCTGCAGCGCCCCACGCGCCCTGGCCCGGCGTCCCGTCGGCGCCTCGCCAGCTCCCGCGCGGCGACTGGCGCACGCAGCGGCAGTGGCGCCGCGCCGCTGCCGATCGCGCACTTGCTGCACCAGCACCAGCTGCTGATGGAGTCGGGCTTCACCCATCAGCAGGCGGCCCTCATCCTTGAGTTCAGCGCGCGAAGCGCTTTCGCCGCCGGCGAGCGCGGGTGCCCAGCGCGCGCGCCCCGCGTGTGCATGCGGCCGCGCGCGCGCGGCACATCGACGCCCGCGCCGCTGCGCCGGCAGGCCCGCCTGAACTGCAGGCGCCGGCCAGCGCGGCGGCGCCGGCAGCCGCGCCGCCGCCGAGCAACGCGCCGCCCAGCGCAGCAGCTGGCGGCGGCGAGCCCGCGGCGGCGGCCGCGCTGCGCGTGCTGGAGGAGCTGGAGGCGGGGCTGGTGCCGTACGAGCCCTCCGGCTGGGCGATTGCGGGCGTGATCTTCACCGTGTATGCAGGTCTGGCCCTGCTCGGCCTCGGCCTCGTCGCGGCGTGAGCGCGCCGCGCCAGGCGCCAGGCTGAGCGGGCCGCCCCCGCCGCGCAGGCGTGGTGCTCACCGGCCTCGCCGTGCTGGCCAGCGGCGACGCCGGCGGCGCAGCGGACATGCTCACTCTGTGGTGGTGACGGCGCGGCCAGCGGGGGCGCGCGCGGCACGCGCGAGCGTCGCGCAGTCGTCACGAGCGCACGGTTTTCCAGCGACGCGCGTGTGGGGGGTTGGCGTGTGTTGGTGAACAGGCTCACTGCCGTGTACAGTAGGCGTGCCAGGGCGATGCAAGAGCCGACGCCGGCGCGCAGCGGCCGCCGCACAGCGCCGCTGCTGCGTCGCCGCTGGCGCCGCCGCTGCTGCGTCGCTGCTGGCGCCGCCGCTGCTGCGTCGCTGCTGGCGCCGCCGCTGCTGCGTCGCTGCTGGCGCCGCCGCTGCTGCGTCGCTGCTGGCGCCGCCGCTGCTGCGTCGCTGCTGGCGCCGCCGCTGGCGCCGCACGCGCGCACGCCCAACGGCGCGATGATGGGCAGCAGCGGCGCCCGGCGCTGCTGCTGTCTTCCTCCACACCAGCATCCCGCTGCTGCAGCGCCGCCTGGGGCCAGTGCGGCAGCGCCTGGAGCAGCTGGGCGCGCGCGTCTTGCACGGCGGTGACGACCAGGTTGCCGGACGACCAGGTTGCCGTGGTGCGGCTGGGCGCGGCGCGCCCAGCCGCGGCGCCGCGCGCCCCACGCCGCGGCGCCGGGGTCCCGCCCGCCGCGCGGCACCGCTGCCGCCGCCGCCGCCGCTGCCCTCTCTCGCCCCCGGTGGCGCCGCCCACCGTGTCGAGCTGCCACACGTCATTGAAGAAGCAGCGGCGCCTGCGCCCCGGCGCAGCGCCCTGCGCCGCGTCGGGGCCGCCGCCGCCGCCGCTCGCGAGGATGTGGCCGCCAAACACGAGCACCCGGCGCCCGAGCGCGGCGGACGCGTGGAACGCGCGCGCCCCGGGCGCGGCGCCGGGCGCGACGCCGGGCGCGAACCACGTGCCGCTGTCGACCTGCGCCCGCCGCACGGCGAGAGCGCGCGTCTGCAGGGGGGCTTGGGGCCGTCGGCGTGCAGCGCGCGGCGCGCGTGCTCGCTGCCCGGCCGGCCGCACCTGCAGCGCGAGCACGTCGCCGAGCGCCGTCTGCGCGGCGCCGATGCCGCCGAACACGACGAACAGGTCGTAGCCGTCGCCGCCGGGCACCGCCACGGCGCTGTGGCCGAACCGGGGCAGCGCCAGCGCATCGCTGGCGAGGCTGGTGAAGCAGGGGCTCCAAGCCATGGCGGCGCGCGCGGCGGCAGCAGCAGCGCCCGCCCGCCCGCCGCCGCGCGCAGCAGCCCCGCGAGGGCGCGCCCGCTGGACGGCAGGCCGGGGGAGCCTGCAGAAGTGCGCCGCTTCAGAGACCGGGCTGGATCGGCTCGCGACGTGCGCGGGGCAGCGGCGGTTGTGGGACCCGGCGGCTCGTGCTGCTGCTCTGCCTGCCTGCTGCTCGCTGGGCACAGGCATAGGGCCGCGGTCGTTGGGGAGCGGCAGTCCCGGCAGTGGCGGCAGGTGGCGGCAGACGGCGGCGCAGGGCCCGGGGCGCAGGCGCCGCCCGGCCGGCTGCCCGCGCCGCCGCCGAGGAGGCCCCCGCGCGCGCCGCCCCGCCGCCCACAGCCGCCACGCCGCCTTCAGCGCCTCCCACACACACACACGCGCCGGCCGCGGCCCACAGCTCCCGCACGCACACGCGCCGCCGCCGCCGCACAGCGCCCGCCCCCGCCCGCGGCGCGCCCCCCCTGGCCAGGCGGGGCAACGCGTGTCGGGCGCCTGACGGCCGGAACGGTCCGCCCAGCGCAGCACCAGGCGAGCCGTGCGCGCGGGCAGGCGGTGAGCAGGCAGCAGCGGGCCGCGCTGGCGCGGCGCCCACTGCTGGCGGCGGGGGCACCGGCGGTGCGCGGGTGGCGGGCGTACGGCGTGGGCCGCCGGGCATGCACGCCCCGGGCGCCGCTGGCAGGCCCGCCGCCGCGCCGCCACGCCGAAGCGGGGGCGGGCGCCGCGCGCTGCTGCTGCTCCGCTCACGCCGCCCGCGCGCTTGCGCCCGCCGCCGGCGCCGCCTGCTGCTCCCTTCTGGCACGCAGGCCTCCAGAACCCGCCATGTCTTCGCCGGCGGGCAAGCGGCGCGCCGGGCCGACCATGCGCGCGGGGGCGGCTGCACTGGCGGCGGCGGCGGGCGAGGCGCCCGGCGGCGCGGAGGCGGCGCTGAGGTGGGCCCGCAATTGTTGCTGCCCCCCCTCCCCCCCCCCCCCCCCAACGGCTGGTGCTGCTTGGCCAGGCGGGCGACGAGCACCGAGCCACGGCCAGCTGGGAGCAGGCGCCGCGCGCCGCCTCACCGCCGCCCCTGCGCGCCCACCTCACCGCCGCCCCTGCGCGCCCGCCTCACCGCCGCCCCTGCTCGCCCGCCCGCCCGCTCCTGCGCCGCCAGCAGCCTGTGGGCGGAGCTGCCCGAGCCGCTCGTGCTACACGCCCTGAGCTATCTGCCGCCAGCCCTGCAGGCGTGGACCGCCAAGCTGGTCTGCAAGGCGGCGCGCGAGCGCTTCCGCGGCGCCACAGCCGTCTCGCTGCGCTGCCCCGAGCTGCCGCTGGCGGCGGTGCAGGAGGCGTGGCGGGCGGTGCAGGGTGACGGGTGGCAGCAGAGGGGGCTGGCCAACGCGCGCGCGGCGTGCGGCGACGTGGCGGGGCTGGCCTGGCTGCGCGGCGCCGGCTGCCGCACGGCCAGCGTGGTCCGGCCAGCAGCGCGCGCTGGCCACCTCGCCGTGCTGGAGTGGGCGCGCGGCGAGCGGCTGGGCCTGCGGGACGTGTGCCGAGGAGCAGCGGAGGGCGGGCAGATCGCCGTGGTGGAGTGGGCGCGGTCACAGAGGCCGCCGCTGCCCTGGGACAACTTTGTGTGCCTCTGCGCTGCGCGGCGCGGCAACCTGGAGATGCTGCGCTGGGCGCGCGCCCAGGACAGGCCCGCGCCGTGGCACTGGACGGCGTGCACGGCGGCGGCTGAGCGCGGGGACCTGGACGTGCTGCGCTGGCTGGCGCTCGAATGCTTTGTGCGCGGCGGACTTCGCCGGCCACGAGGCCGTCGTCGCGTGGATTCGGGCGCAGCCTGCGTGAGCTGCCGCGCCGCTTGGAGGCAACACGTTCTCCGCCGCGCCGCGCCCCCGCCCGGCAGCGGCAGGCGGGCGGCGGCGGTGCAGGGCGCAGGGCGCACGCGCCGCCTGGCTGCCCGCCGCCGCCGACGAGGCCCTGGCGCGCGCCGGCCCGGCCGCCCACACAGCCGCCCTCGCAATCTCGCCGGCCCCGGTCGCGCCCCGCGGGGCAGAGCGAGCGCGCCCGCCAAAGCGCCGCTGCTGCCGGGCGCGGCGCGCCCACTCCTGCAGCGCGAGCGACAGGGCGGATGTGTCTGCGCCACCCCGGCCATCGCGCGCCAGCAACGCGGCCGTCGCGGCGCAGCAGCAGCGGGCGCCGCATCGTGTGCGCGGGGGCATCGCCCCGCGGGCGATGGGCGGCGCAGCCCGCGCCTAGAGCACCGACGCCGCGGTCTCAGGTGCGCCGGTCGTCGCGCGCGCCCGGGCTGGTGCCCGCCGCCGCAGCGCCAGCGCGCCGCTGCCGGCGCTGCTGCTGCTGCTCCGCCGCCCGCCCACCAGCCGCGCCGCCCCTGCCTCGCAGCTGGCCCCGCGCGCGGTGGCCGACGCAGCCGCGTCGGCGTCGTCGTCCGCCCAGCAGCAGCAGCAGCAGCAGCAGCAGCAGCAGCCGGCCGGCGGCGGCGGCGGCGCGCGGGACATGAGCGCGTCGCTCAGCCTGGCCAACATCAGGTCGAGCCTCATCCGCCAGGAGGACAGCATCATATTCACCCTCATCGAGCGCGCCCAGTTTGCGCGCAACGCCGCCGTGTACGAGCCCGGCGGCGTGCAGGTCCCGGGTGCGCGCCGCGCGGAGGACCCGGCGCAGCGACGCGAGCGACCCGGCGCCGCATCGCGAGCGACCCGGCGCCGCGCCGCGAGCGCTGCCGCCGACGCCGCCGACGCCGCCGCCGCGCCGTGCAGCGTACGGGCGCGACGGCACGCGGCTGAGCCTGCTCGAGTATCTGCTGCGCGAGACGGAGGCGCTGCACGGCAAGGTGCGGCGCTACACGAGCCCCGACGAGCACGCCTTCTTCCCGGGTGCGGCGGCCGCGGCGCCTGCGGCTCGCGGGGATTTGGGGTTTCGTCGGGGCGACGGGGCACGCGGCGCGGGCGGGCTGCTGTGGCGGGCGGCGGCTGCGGCGCGGCGGCTCGGGCGAGCGGCTGCGGCGCGGCGCGGGCGGCGCTCACAGCGCGCGCCGCTGACTCGCCGCAGACGACCTGCCGCCGCTCGTGCTGCCGCCGCTGGAGTACCCGGGCGTGCTGGCGCCCGCTGCGGGGGGCATCAACATCAACGCCACCATACTCGCCACCTACGTCGACGCCATCCTGCCGGGTGGGTGGTGGGCGCGGGGAGGAGGCTCAGGGGGGCCGCGGCGGCGGGCGCTGCGGCGGCGGCGGCGGCGGCGGCGCCGCGCGCCCACGGGCGACGCGCGCGGCGCGCGGGCGGCCGCAGAGATCTCGGCGCCCGGCGACGACGGCAACTACGGCTCGGCGGGCACGCTGGACGTGCTGGCGCTGCAGGCGCGTGGGGGGCGGCGGGCGGCCTGGGCCTCGGCGCGCCGCGGCGTGCGCGCGCCCCGCGCCAGCCGCGGCAGGCCCGCGCAGCGCCCCCGCCCCGCCCGGCGGCGGTGCCGTGCGCCCGGCTCACGCGCCCCCCGCTCCGTACCTCCGCGCCCCGTGGCAGGCGCTGTCGAAGCGAATCCACTACGGCAAGTTTGTGGCCGAGGCAAAGTTCAGGTGGGGCGCGCCTGCCGCGCCGCGGGCGCCGCGTCCGCGGCCAGCGGCGCGCGGCCGCGGCCGCCCCGCGAGCGCCGCCTGGGGTCAACGCTGCCCGCCCGCCCGTGCGCACACATTCGCACACCCAACCACACGCGCACGTGCACGCGCGCCCACACACACACCAACCACACACCCACACGCACCCAACCACGCCCGCGCGCAGGGCGCGGCCTGAGGAGTACACCGCGCTCATCCGGGCGCAGGACGGCGCGGGGCTCATGGCGCTGCTGACCGACGTGGCGGTCGAGCGCACGGTCGTGGAGCGCGTGCGGCTCAAGGCCGCGACGTTCGGCCGCGACATACACCCCGGCGCGGCGCCGCTCGACGGCGGCGCGTCCGGCGGCGGCGCCGCCGCGCTCGCGTCGGCGTCGCTCGACGGCGGTGGGTTTAAGATTGCGCCGTCTGCCCTCGCGGCGATGTATGAGACCGTGGTTATGCCCCTGACAAAGGAGGTGCAGGTCGCGTACCTGCTGCGCCGCCTCGACTGACCGGGGCGGGGCGCCGGCCCCGGGGCGGCGGGGCGGGCGCCAGGCGGCGGCGGCAGGCGGCGGGCGGCGGGCGCCAGGCGGCGGCGGCAAGCCCGGCAGCGCGGCGCGAGGGAACCGACGATTGCCCGCGTGTCAGCCCCGGTCGCCCGCCGCAGGCTGCGCCCGGATCCACGCGGCCACGGCCTCGTGCCCTTCGCCTGCCGCCGCGCGCGCGCACCAGTCGCGCTCCCACGGGCAGCCGTTGGCGCGCAGCCAGCGCAGCGCCTCTAGCTGCCCGCTCCCAGCCGCCACGTAGCACGACACCTCGCTCCACGGCGCGGGCTCGGCCTGGGCGCGCGCCCAGCGCAGCATCTCCAGGTCGCCGCGCGCTGCAGCCCAATAGCACACATCGCCGCCGCCCCACGGCAGCGGCGGCGTCTGCGCGCGCGCCCAGTGCAGCACCGCCAGCTGCCGGCTAAACGCTGCTCTCACACACACGTCCCCCAGGTCCAGCCCCTCGTCGCGCGCCCACTCCAACACGGCGACCTGGCCGTGCTCTGTTGCAACCCAGACAACGAACCGCAGGTCCAGCCCCTCGCCGCGCGCCCACTCCAGCACGGCGAGTTGGCCGTGCTGCACTGCTGCCGCGACCACGCTGATGGCCATGTCGCACCCGGCGCGGTGCAGCCAGGCCAGCCCCACCATGTCGATGCACGCCGCGCGCGCCTCGGGCGAGCTTGCACTGCCGCTCCCTATCACCCTGCACCGCCCGCCACGCCTCCTGCACCGCCGCCAGCGGCAGCTCGGGGCAGCGCAGCGAGACACGCCTGGCGCCGCAGAAGCGCTCGCGCGCCGCCTTGCAGACCAGCCTGGCGGTCCACGCCCGCAGGGCCGGCGGCAGGAAGCTCAGGACGTGTAGCACGAGCGGCTCGGGCAGCTCCGGCAGCGGGCTGCTGGCGACGTGGGCGGAGCGCGGCGAGTGGGCGGTGGTGAGGCAGCGCGCGGCGCCTGCTGCAGCCGGCTGAGGCTTACTGCGCAGCACCTGCCTGGCCAGGCAGAGCCACCCAGGGGGAAGGGGCAGCAGCAGCAGCGCGCCCACCTTGGCGCTGCCTCGTCGCCACCGGGTGCCTCGCACCACGCCGCCAGCGCAGCCGCCCGCGCGCGCGAGATCGGCCCGGCGCGCCGCTTGCCCGCCGGCGCGGAGAGCATGGCGCCACCTGGGTGTCTGCGGGCCAGCAGGCAGCAGCAGGCGGGGCACCGGCAGCGGTCGTGAGCGCGCGGGTGGCGTGAGCACAGCAGCAGCAGCAGCGCGCGGCGCCTGCCCCCCCCCCCCCCCGCGCGGCGGCGCGGCGGCGGGCCTGCCAGCGGCGCCCGGGGCGCGCAGTCCCGGCAGCCCACGCCACACGCCCGCCCGCCACACACCGCCGGTGCCCCCGCCGCCCCCAGCGGGCGCTGCGCTGCGCAGCGCGGCCTGCCGCCGCTGCCCTCCCCGCCCGCCCGCCCGCGCACGGCTCGCCTGGCGGTGCGCTGGGCGGGTCAGCCCGGCCGTCAGGCGCCCGCAGGTCCGCGCCTCACCTGGCCAGGGGCGCGCCGCGGGCGGGGGCGGGCGCTGGGCGGCAGCAGTGCGTGTGCGTGCGGGAGCGGTGGGCCGCGGCCGGCGCTCGTGCGTGTGTGCGTGTGGCAGGAGGGCTGAGGGCCGCGGCTGTGGGCTGCGGGGCGGGTCGCGCGCGGGGGCCTCCTCGGCGGCGGCGCGGGCAGCCGGCCAGGCGGCGCCTGCGCCCTGGGCCCTGCACCGCCGGCGGGCGTGGTGCGCGCGCTGCGCCGTCGCGCGGTCAGGCCGGTTGCCAGCGCGCGCCCGGCGCCCTCACAGCAGCCCCTTGTCGCGCCGGTCCCACGTGAGCAGTCCAAAGTGCTGCTCGTAGCCGCCGCCCATCGTGCCGTCGTCGGGGCGGCGGTCGTACATCGAGAAATAGAACGCCGGCCGGCCCCCCGTGCGCCCCGCCGGCACCCAGCCGCGCGAGACGGCGTCCCAGTAGCCGCGCGCGCCGGCAAGGGTCGCGGGCACGCCCGACGGCGACGTGCCGCCGTCGCTCGGGAAGCCGGTCTCGGTGAGCTGCAGCTTGGCGCCGTAGCGCGCCTGCAGCTGCGTCCACTGCGCGTCGAGGGGCTTGGCGGGGTCGGACGGGTCGGCGGCGCCGAAAAAGGCGTAGACGTTCGCGCCGACCACGTCGCACGCCGCCGCGAGCGCCGCCGCGGCGTCGCCGCCGGGCGTGCCGGGCGGCGCGAGCCACTCGGTCGCGCGCTGCACCGTGCCGACCGGCACCGCGCCTGGCGCCACGCCCGCGGCCGCGAGCGCGTCGCGCAGCCCCGTGATGCGCGCCACGATCTGCGCCGCCGACGCGGGGCCGGCGGGCGCGAGGTTCTCGTTGCCCACGAGCAGCGCGGTGACCGTGCTGGGGTGGTTGACGACCGCCGCCACCGCGGCCGCGACCTGGTCGGCGTACCAGGCCTCGCCGGTCATAAATACGCCGAGCGCGAGCCGCACGCCCGCCGCGGCGGCCGCGGGGGCCACGGGCGTGCCGTAAAACGTGGAGTAGTAGGTCCGCGCGTGCGCGACGCCGAGGGACGCCATCTGCGCGAAGTCCTTGGCCATCGCGGCCGCGAGGTCGCCGAGCGGGCCGCCGTTCAACGGGTACTGCGGTATTGCATGCGTGTGTGTGGAATAGGGGGGGGGGAGGGGCGCGGCGGGCGTTTGGGTGCGTGTGCGAGCGCCGGCGCCGCGCGCCGCGCGCCGCGCACCTCTGGGTTGTGCATCGGGTCGTAGCAGACGCCCATGAGCCCGCCCAGGCCGCCGGCGCCGGCCGAGGCGTTGCCGGGGCGGGGGCTGGGCGCGGGGCTGGGCGCGGGGCTGGGCGGCGGCGCGCCGCGCGGCGCGACGACCCCGCACGCCGCGCCTGCGCCCGCCGCGGTGCGCGCGTCGGCGCGCGCGCCGGCGCCGCCGTGCATCGCGCAGCCGCCCGCGGTGGCCCAGGAGTAGTGGGTGCAGCCCGGCGTGCGCACGCAGAGCCGGCGGCAGCCGCCCGCGCTCGTCGGCGCGGCGGCGCCGGCGCCCCCTCCGGTGAGGTTGGCCGCGCGCGGCGCGAAGCTGCAGCCGGCCGCCCACGCGCGGCCGGACCAGTCGGGCGCGACGCCGCAGCGCGCGCCCGGCGCGGTGCTGGGCGCGGCGTCCGTGCGGCCCGCGCCCGCGGCGAGCACGCACGCGCCGCTGGCGTCGAACGAGTACGCCACGCAGCGCGCCGTCGCCGCGCACGCCGCCCGGCAGCGCCGGACCGAGGTCACGCCCGCCAGCTCGGCCAGGGGCGGGCCGGGGAAGGCGCACGCGGGCGCCTCGTCGCCGGACCACGAGAGCGGCGCGCCGCCGCTGGCGGCGCCAGCGAGCACGAGCAGCAGCGACACCGCCGCCAGCGCCCGCGCGCCGCCGCCGCGCGAGTCCATGCGCCCGACACTTGGCGCGCCAGCAGGGCCTCTTCCGCGCTGGGCGGCGGCCGGGCGGCCCGGCGAGCTTTCGACCGGGCGGTGCCGCCCGGGCGCAAGCAGCGGCGGTGTCGCCGGCGGTGGCGGGCGCAGCAGCAGCTCTAGCGCTGCGCCCGGCAGTCGCCGTCGCTCGTGTGAGGCTCTCGGGTGATTTGGGCGCGAAGTTTTGAAGTTTTTGGAAGCCCGGAAGGTCTTCACTCTTCGGGCGTGGGCCCCGCCGCGCGGCCTTCGCTCGCCCCTCCCGCTCGCCGCAGCGCCCACTCCCCACTCGCAAGGGCCCCCGCGTCACGGCGACGACCACGCAGGACACCGCCGTCATCGCCGCCGCCGCTGCTGCGCACCGCCGCGGCTTCTGCGCAGGCTCCGCCAGTCGTCCGGCGTGCCTGGACGCCGCCGCCCGACTGCGATGGCACCGCCGCCACCGTCGCTCTCTGGCCCGGCACTGCTCCTGCTCCTGGCGGCCGCCAGCGGCGCCGCGGCCGCGTTCGAGGTCGTGCGCGACGAAGCGGCCGGCTGCGCGTGGCCGCCGGCGTCCGCGCTGGGCGACGCGCAGGTCACCAAGTCGTCGGCGGCGTGCCGGGGGAAGTGCGTGCGGACCAAGGGCTGCACGCGCTACGCGTGGCGCGAGGCCGGCGGCGGCACGTGCACGCTCTCCAGCGGCGCGGCCGACGGCGACGACCTGTGGGCGGGCGCGGTGCCCAGCGACGCGCCCGGCGCGCGCTGCGGCGTCACACCGGACTGGAGCGGCCGCGCGTGGGCGCCGGGCTGCTGGTTCAACCAGCCCTTGCTCGCGGGGTCGGGCCCCTCGGCGACCCTGGCGACCTGCCGGGCGCTCTGCGCGGCGACGCCCAACTGCACGCACGTGACGTTCTCGCGCGAGGCCGGCGCCGGGTCGTGCGGACTGCACGGCGGCCCGGCGTCCAGGGCGCGCGGGCTGGTCGCGCCGGCCCTCTCGTCCTGCGCCAACGCGCTGCGCGTGGCGGCGCCCCCGCCGGCGGGCGGGCCGCGGACGCTCAAGTTTGTGAACGCGTGCCCGCAGCCCATCTGGCTCTCATCTACGCACAACACGGACCGCATGCCGCTGCCAGGCGGCGTGGTCAAGATCGCCCAGGGCGCCTCCTACACCTACGACATCCCCAGCAACGGCTGGGCCGGCCGTGCGTGGCAGGGCGGGGGGTTGGCAGGGAGAGGGGTGGCAGGGAGGGGGGTGCGTGGCAGGGAGGGGGGTTGGTCCGGGCGCAGCTAGCGCTCTCTGGTGACGCCGCTGCCGCCGCCGCCGCCGCGCCAGGCCTGTGGCCCAAGGTTGGCTGCGACGACGCCGGCACCAACTGCGCGTTCGGCGACAGCGTCCCGCCCTGCCCGCCCGGCGGCTGCTCGCCGCCGGCGGAGACCAAGGTGAGGGAGGGCGCGCGCACCCGGTCGAGCGCGGGGCGCGGCCACACGCCCGCGCCGCGGCCGCCGCTGCTGGTGTCACCCGCCGGCCGTCGCCCACCCCTCTGCGCGCCCGCGCGATGCCCGCGGTCCGCCGAAAAAAGGTGGAGTTCAACTGGCCAACCGACCCGAACGCCGACTGCTGGTACGACGTTTCCCTGGTCGACGGCTTCAGCCTCCCGATGCGCATCACGCCCGCCAACGCGCCCGCGAGCCACCCGACGTGCACGCCGACCGCGTGCGACGTCTCGCTCGCCGCCTGCCCAACGGACGAAGCCGACGTCGGCGACCTGCGCGCGGTCGTGGGCGGGCAGGTCGTCGCGTGCTTGAGCCCATGCAAGAAATGGAATTACGATGCTCCGTGGGGCTTGCACAAGTCTGAGCAGGTCGAGCCGGGTCTCTGGTTCTGCTGTCCCACACCGCCGACGACGCCGGCGACGTGCAGCGCCAACCGCATCGTGAACACCAAGTACGTCAACCTCGTGCGGTCGGCGTGCAAGACTGCCTACTCCTACGCCTACGACGACACCGCCGGCCTGCACGCCTGCCCCGGGTCGATGAGCTTCACGGTCACGCTCTGCCCCTAGTGACTCACGTGGGTGTTGGGCGCGCTGGGCCCTCACCCGACTTTGACCGACCCTAAACGCCACGGTCACGCTCCCTTGCCCCTGATGACAAGGCTCTGGACTTGGTGGTGGCTGCCCTTGACGTGGGCTGACCCTGAACAGAGAGCCCCGGCTGGGCCGCGCGGGCGCGCGCCGGCCGGCCGCCTCCCTGCGCACGTCGCACCCCTTTTGCTGCTCCACTGCCTCGCACGCTCAGCCACGGCCACTGCTCGCAGCGCGCGCTCTGCCGAGGTTTTGACGCTGGTATTTCTGGACCGGACGGCGGCGCGCGGCGCATGCCCAGCCCCTGACACACCTGCGGGGCCACGACACGCACGCCCACAGTTGCAACGCCAATGACTGCATCAACACACAGCCGCCGCGCACTTTCACAGCGCACGCTCTCCCCCCTTCACACCCTCTCCGCTCGCCTCACGGGATGATGATGTGCACCTGCCGCTTGTTGCACAAGTAATACCAACGCACGCGCCCGCCTGCAGCTGGCGCCGCCGCGCGTCACACGCGCTGCGCCGCCGCGACAGCCGCGTCAGCGACTGCCTTGACCGCCGCGCCCAGCACGCCCGCCGCGCCGACGCTCGCGAGCGAGTCGACTGCCGCCAGGCTGACCACGTCCGGCGGCGCCGGCGCGCCCTCGCCCACGCGCTGCAGGTCGCGCAGCCGCAGCACGAGCGCACGCACGTCAGGCGCCTGCGGCGGCGGGACGCGGCGGCGGGCCGCGCTGGGCGCGCGGTCCGCGTGCGCGCGCCTGCTTCTGCGCCGGCGCCGCCGCTGCGCCGCGCGCCCCGCAGCGCCGCGGCCGCACCTCGCCGAGCCCTGCCGCGCGCATGGCGCGCAGCTGGTCGTTGTACAGCTGCGTCAGGCTCTCCTGCAGGGCGCCCATGACCGCCGCGCGCGCGGGCGGCGGCGCGAGCGCGGCCGCCGCGCCGGCGGCCAGCCCCGCCGCCCGCAGCAGCCCCAGCAGCGCCGACGGCCGCGCGCGGTGCCTGCGGCGCGGCGCGGCGCGGCGCGGCGCGGCGCGCTGAGCCGCGGCGCGGCAGCGGGCAGGCGGGGCGGGGGCGCTGCTGCGCGCGCTGCGCCGCATGCGCTGTGCTCTGTGCGACCCGCATCTGTCAAGCCGGCCGCTGCTTGGCGCCGGTCAGTGTTCAGAGGCCGCGGCGCTCGCTGTGGGATGGCCGCAGCGGGGTGCGCCGCGGGGCTGGCGCGGCGCACCCGCGCCGCCGCGGGGCGCGGCGGCGGCCGCCATCCGGGCTGCGGGCTGGGCGGCGCGCGCGCGTGCGGCGCGTGGCCGTGGCCGGCCGCGCGGGCGGTGAGCGGGCGCTCACCGCGGCAGCAGCTGCTGCACCTCCGCCAGCGCCTCGCGCTCCTGGTCGGCGAAAAGCGCGGCGTCCGGCCGGCCCCGCAGCACCGCCTGCTGCCCCGCCAGCACCTGCGCCATGGCCGCCTGCGGGCGCGCGGCGCGCGGCGCGCTGGGCGCGCGGCGCGCTGGGCTCGCCGGCGCGTGCGCGTCGCGCCGCCGCCGCACCTCTGCCGCGTGCGCCTGGCGCAGCAGCGACCGCAGCAGCGCCTGCCGCTCCCGCTCCGGCACCTGCTCCGGCTCGTCGTGCTGCTCCAGGAAGGAGAAGGCCTCCGGCTGCGGCGCGGCGGGCTGGCCGCCGCCGACGCCGCTTTTGCTGCTGCTGCTGCCGCTGCCGCCGCCGCTGTGCGCCGCGCGGCGGCCCGCCGCTCCGCCAGCAGCTGCATGGGCGTGGGCGCAGCCCAGGGCGCCGCCCCAGCCCCGCCCGAGCAGCGCCTGCGCGGCGCGGAGGGCGGGCGCCATCTGGTGGTGCTGCTGCTGGCGCCGGGAGCGCGCGCGCTGCGCTGGGGAGTGAGTTGCGGGGGCGGCACACTGCTCGCTGTCAACTCGCCAGGCGGTCGTCAACCCCGGCGCGGGCTCTGGCGCCAGAACGCCGCGACCTGGCGCGCTCTCCGCCGCCGCCCGCCACTCCCGCGCGCCCCCCGTCCTCCACGACGACGACACGCGGTGCCACCCACCCAGCCAGACAGGCGCCGCTGCTCACACGCCGGCCGCCGCTTCGCCGCCGCTGCGCCGCCGCCGCGACGATGAAGCGGCGCTTCGACTCGGACGCGGAGGACTCTGACGGACCGCCGGAGGAGGAGCTGGCAGCGCGGCGGCCGCCGGCGCGGCGGCGAGCAGCCGCCGCGGGCGCCGACGCCGGCGGCGGCAGCAGCAGCCGCGGCGGCGGCTCGGACGACGGCGGCGGCAGCGACGGCAGCGGCTCCGACGACGGCAGCGACGCGGAGCTGGAGGAGGCGGAGCGCGCGCTCGAGGAGCGGCTCGCGGACGTGCCGTTTGAGGTGCTCGCGCGCCTCGCCGGCGACGGCGCCGGCCCCAGCCCCGCCGCAGCGCGCGCGGCCGCGGCGGCGGCCAAGGCGCGCGGGAGTTTCCACCGCGAATCCAAGAACCGCCCCCAGGAGCTCTCGAGCAAGCGCCCCGTGTCGCGCTTCCGGGAGGTCATCCAGGTCGCCAAGCAGTGAGCGCCGCCGCCGCCGCGGAAGCTCTCGCCCGCCCTCCCCCTTCCCGCGCGCCGCCCCCCCCCCCCGCCACGCCCGGCCCCTCGCTGCCGGCGCGCTGCGCCGCGCCCGCCGCCGCGCCGCCCGGCCCCCGCCCACCGCACCGCCGCGCCGCGCCGCCGCCGGCTGCCGGTCAGCCCCGCCAAGGACCCGCGCTTTGACGCGACGATCGGCGGCGCGCCGTTTGACCGGGCGCGCTTTGCGGCGCGCTACGGCTTCCTGTATGACGAGGTGCTGCCCGCGGAGCGCGCGGCGGTCAAGGACGCGCTCAAGGTGCGGCGGGCGGCGCGTGTGCGGGCGTGCGTGTGGGCGCGGGGGCGTGCGTCTGCTGTCTGCTTGCCTGGCGGAGGGCAGGGGCCGGTCTGGGGACGCAGGCGCGCGGACGGGCGGGCCGCAGCGTGCGCGCGCTGCGTGCGTGCTGCCGCGCCGGCGCCGACCGGCCGGCCGCCCGCCCGCGCCCCGGCTGCCTCCGCCGCCGCAGAAGGAGAAGCGCGAGGGCAAGCGGCGCGAGCTGGCGGCGCAGCTCACGCGCCTGCAGCAGCAGCTCGCGGACGAGCGCGCGCGGCGCAAGAGCGAGGCGCTGGGCAAGGAATGGAAGGTGGGCGGACGTGCCGCTGCCGCTGCCGCCGCCGCTGCCGCTGCCGCTGCTGCTGGGGCGCGTCCGCCGGCTGCGGCGGGGCCTTGCGGCGGTGGAGGCGGCTCTGCGCACGCGCGCACGCAGCGCCGGCGCGGCCCGGCCCGCTGCCCACGCCGCCGCGCTCGCTTGCCCCGTGCCGCGCGCCGCGCAGGCCCAGGAGAAGGCGGCGGTCGCGGGCGGCAAGGCGCCCTTTTTCCTCGGCCGCGGCGCGCAGCGCACGCGGCAGCTCGTGTCGCGCTACGAGGAGCTCAAGAGCGCGGGGCAGCTGGACAAGTTCATGGAGAAGCGGCGCAAGAAGAACGCGGCCAAGGACCACAGGTACCTGCCGACCGGCCGCCGCGGCGGCGGCGGCGAGTGAGCGGCGCGCCGCGGCGCGGCGAGCGACGCGAGCGCGAGCGAGCGGCGCGAGAGCGAGCCACGGCCGGCCCGGCCTGCAACCGCGGCGTGCGGCGCCGCACCGCGCCCGCGCCCGGCAGCGGCGACACGAGGAGCGGCGGTGCAGGGCCCAGGGCGCAGGCGCCGCCCGGCCGGCTGCCCGCGCCGCCGCCGAGCAGGAGGCCCCCACGACCCGCCCCGCCGCCCACAGCCGCCGCCCTCAGCGCCTCCCTGCCACACACGCACACACGCACGAGCGCCGGCCGCGGCCCACAGCTCCCGCACGCACACGCGCCGCTGCTGTTCGAATTGCAGCGCCCGCCCCCGCCCGCGGCGCGCCCCTGGCCAGGCGGGGCGACGCGCGTCGGGCGCCTGACGGCCGGGCTGACCCGCCCAGCGCAGCACCAGGCGAGCCGCGCGCGCGGGCGGGCGGGGAGGGCAGCGGCGGCAGGCAGGCAGCGCTGCTGCGCGGCGCCCGCTGCGGGCGGCGGGGGCACCGGCGGTGCGCGGGTGGCGGGCGTGTGGCGTGTACCGCCGCGCCTGCGCGCCCCGGGCGCCGCTGGCAGGCCCGCCGCCGCGCCGCCGCGCCACGGGGCGGGGGCGGGCGCCGCGTGCTGCTGCTGCCGCTGCGCTCACGCCGCCCGCGTGCTCGCGCCCGCTGCCGGCGGCGCCTGCTGCTCCCTGCTGGCCCGCAGGCTCCCAGGCGGCGCCATGTCCTCGCCGGCGGGCAAGCGGCGCGCCGGGCCGACCATGCGCGCGCGGGCGGCAGCGGCAGCGGCGGCGGGCGAGGCGCCCGGCGGCGACGAGGCGGCGCCGAGGTGGGCGCTGCTGCTGCTGCTGCCCCCCCCCCCCCACACACACACAAACGGCTGGTGCTGCTTGGCTGCCACTTCACCGCCGCGCCCGCCCTGCCCCGCGCGCGTCGCCGCCAGCAGCCCGCTGCCGGAGCTGCCTATGCCCCTCGTGCTCCACGTCCTGAGCTTCCTGCCGCCGGCCCTGCGGGCGTGGGCCGCCAAGCTGGTCTGCAAGGCGGCACGCGAGCGCTTCTGCGGTGCCACAGACGTCTCGCTGCGCTGCCCCGAGCTGCCGCTGGCGGCGGTGCAGGAGGCCTGGCGGGCGGTGCAGGGTGACGGGTGGGAGCAGCAGTCTAAGCTCGCCAAGGCGCGCGCGGCGTGCATCGACATGGTGGGGCTGGCCTGGCTGCGCGGCGCTGGCTGCTGGATGGGCGGTGTGGGCTGGGAAGCAGCACAGCACGGCCAGCTCGCCGTGCTGGAGTGGGCACGCGACCAGGGGCTGGGCCTGGAGCTCGTGTGCGCTGGAGCGTGCTGGAGGAGGCGTGCGGTGTCGCGGCTGAGCGGGGGCACCTGGAGGCGCTGCGCTGGCTGCGCGCCAACGGCTGCCCTTGGGCGCGCGGCGAATGTGAGAGCGTGGCGGCAGGCGAAGGGCACGAGGCCGTGGCCGCGTGGATCCGGGCGCAGCCTGCGGCGCCGGACGATGAGCCTGTCTGGGACTCGGATGAGGAAGAGGAGGAGGGCTGGAGCTCGGACGAGGGGGAGAACGAGGAGGGGGAGGAGGGGGAGCATGCTGCGTGAGTGCGGCCGGCAGTGCGCCGCCCCAGGCTGCCGCGGCTGTGCCCGGCCGCGGCTGGCGGCCAACCGGTTGCGCGTGTGCGTGTGTGGGGCCGCGCCGCGCTGCGTGCGCCCAGCGGCAACGGACGGAGCTGGCGTCACGTTGGGTGAAACGCGCGGGGTGCGCGCCTCGCTCACGCCTCGCCCGCCCCGCGCGGCGCCTGCTGCCAGCGGCAGACCCCCCCGACTGGAGGAGGGATCACTGCTTCGCCTTGCCGCCGCTCCCGCCGCGTGACAGCGCGCGCGCGAGCCGCCGCCCGAGGCCCTCGCTGCCGCTGCTGCCGCTGCCCGGGGCGCCGCCCGCCTTGGCCGGCGACCTGAAGATAGGTGCCGCCCGGCCGACGGGCGCCGACACGGCGCTGGCGCCCAAGCGCGGGCTGGTGCCGCCGCTCGCGTCGCCAGCGGTGCCCGCCGCCGGCCTCGTCGCCGCGCCCGGGCCGGCGTCGGCGCTGCCAGTGCTGCCGCTGCGCGCTGCGGGGATGCGGGACGGCCGGGACGCGCCGACGCCCGCACCCGGCCTCGCGCCGCCCTTGACCGCTGCTGCGAGCGCTGGCGGCATCGCGAGCGCGCCGGCGGTGCGCGGCGAGGGCGGCACGGAGCCGGCCGGCGAGGCGGGCGCCGAGCCACTCCCCAACCTGCGGTCCAACGCGCCGCGCGCGGCGGCCTGCGGGCCGGCCCGCGCGCCGTCGGGGCTGGCAAGCTGGCCCGGCAGCGCCAGCGGCGGCGCGGCACGGCGTGGCGGCGCTGTGGCCGCCTGCGCGCTGCTGCCAGCTTGCGTCTCCTCCAATGGCCCGGCCGCCCGCATGCCCGGCGCCTGCGAGCCCGCGGGGGCGGGCTCGGCGGCGCTCCCACGCGGGTCAAAGTGCGCCGCCAGAAGCTGGACGAAGCCCGGCTGCGGGTTGAGCACCACCTGCTCCGCCACGGGCCCCGCCAGCGCGGCCGCTGAGGGCCACTCGGCCGCGCCGCGGCGCGGGCTGCCGCCGCCGCCGCCGGGAGTGGTGCCGCCGCGCAGCCGCTCCAGCTCGCCCTCCATGCGCGTGCGCTGCTGCTGCTGCTGCCGCGCCGGCACCGCGCCCGCCTCCGCCAGCACGGCCTGCAGTCGCGCGACCGCCTCGGGCGCGAGCCCGGCGAGCGGCCCGCCGGGCGCGGCCGCCGCGCGCAGCGCGGCGTCCGCGGCAGCCTGCTGCCCCTCTGCCGCGGCGTGCAGCTCGTCCAGCTGGGCCTCGAGCACCACCAGACGCTCCTCGCTGCGCGCGGCACGCGGGGCGCGCGTGGCGGGTCAGCGGGTCAGCGGGGGGTACGCGCTGCGCCGCTGCGCTGTGAGTGCGACGTGTGCTCCTGCGCACCTCGCGCACAGGCGCTGCAGCGCGAGGTCGCGGTCGCCCGCGAGCTGCGTCACCGCGCCGCAGCGGCTCGCGAGCGCAGCCTCAAGGTCCGCCGCCGTGCGCCGCGCTGCAATGAGCGCCTCCAGCGCCTCGTCGCGGCTGAGGCTCTGCGCCGCCTGCGCCTCGGCGAGCTCGCTGGTGAGGCCAGCGAGCGCGCTGATGTCGTGCGCCACCGCGGCGAGGCCGGCGGAGCGGCGCTCCGCCGCGCGCGCCGTGCCTGCGCGGGCCGCCCGGCGCGGCGCGGCGGGGTGGGCCGGTGGGCCAGCGCAGCGCGGCACGCTCGTGCGGCGCGGCGCCTCACCGCCGGGCCAGCTGCCGCGGCCGTTGCCCTCGCCCTCCTGCCTCAGCTTGGCCAGCGCGCGCCGCGCAAGTGCCTGCGCCTGCGCCTCGCCGCTGCCGTCGGCGGCGGGCTCGCCGCCGGGCACGACGACCACCACCTCGCGTGACGCGAGCGCCGAGTGCCGCCCCGCGCCGCCGCCGCCGCCGCCGGGCGCCGCCGCCGCGGAGGGCGAGGCCGGCGCGCTGTCGTCCTCGCGCGTTGGCAGCGCGGGCCGCCGGCTGCTGGCCTCGGCGAGGCTCTGGGTCATGTGGGCTGGGTTGGAGTAGGTCAGGCTCTGCAAGCACGGGGGCGGCGGTCGGGGCCGGGGCAGCACAGTGAGGGGCCGAGACCGGGACGCCGCTGGCAGTGACCGCGTGCCACGGTGGCAAGGCAGTCGGGCCCTGCCGCCTGCACCGGCGCAGCCCACCCACCTCCTCCTCGGGCTCGGCGGCAAAGGGCCGGCTGCACAGCGCGCCCTCGCTGAGCTCGGACGGCTGCGCCAGCTGCTGCTCCGGCAGGCGCGGCAGCCCGCCCAGCGGCGCCGCGAGCGGCCGCAGCACGGTCGCCGGCGCCGCGTCGCCGCCCGCGTTGCTCGGCTGCATGCTCTGCTCGGCGCCGCCGGGCAGCTGGAAGCCCGCGCCCGCCGCCGTGGCTTGGCGGCCTGCCGCCAGCGCCGCGGCGAGCTGCGCCGCGAGGTCCTCGTTGGACCGCCGCAGCGCCGCGAGCTCGCCCGCCAGCGCCGCGAGCTCTGCTTCAAGCGCCGCGCCGCGCGCGCCCTGCGCGGCGAGGCGGTCGCGCTCGGCGCGCAGCTCTGCCTGCTGCTGCGTCGCCGCGGCGAGGCCCTCGTCGAGGCCGCGTCGGTCCGCGGCGAGCGCCGCGCTGGCCGCCTCCGCCGCCGCCGCGGCCTCCGTCGCCTCGCGCAGCGCCGCGCGCAGCTCCGCGCCGGCCGCCTCGGCCGCCGCTCGCTCGGCGCGCGCAGAAGCCAGCTCGGCTGCGAGCGCGGCTGCGTCGGGGCTGGCCGGGGCTGGTGCGACGTTGCCGCCGTCACCGTCACTGCCGCCGCTGGGGGCCGGGAACGCGCGGGCGACGATTGCCTCAACCTCCTGCGCGCTGCGCGCCGCGAGCAGGCTCTCCGGCAGCGCTGCGTCCGACGCGCGCTCGGCCGCGGCGACGGCGCCCGTGCCCGCGGGGCTGGCGGCCGCGGGCGCCTGCACGCGGCGGCGCGGGCGGCGCGGGCGGTCGGCCGCGGCGACGCGCGCCGGCAGCAGCAGAAAGCTGGCAGCAGGGGCGCGCCGGCGCCCGCGCCCGCACCTCGGCACCGTCGCCGCCTGCCAGCACCTCCTGCGCGCTCTGGCTGATCAGCTCCAGCCGCAGGTCCTGCGCCTGCATGCTCAGCAGGCTCTGCTTTGCCGCTGCCATCGCCGCCATCGCCGGCTCCAGCGCCGCCCCGACCGCGAGGCTGCGGGTCGTCGCTGCGCCGACCTGGGCCGTGAGCGCAGCAAAGCGCGCCGCCGCCGCGTGGCGCGCGGAGCTCGGCGAGCGCGGCGACAGCGCCGAGGAAGCGCCGCCGCCCGGTTCGCGCGGGCTGCCGGCCAGCGCGGCGAGCGCCGCCGCCGCGTCGTCGCCGGCCTGGCTGCGCCAGCTGGCACGCTGCGCCGCGCCACCGGGCGAGGCGGGCGGCGGCTGAGCCCACTTGGCTGCGTCGTGCGCGTGCTTGCGCAGCCGGAGCAGCACAGCGTGGATGGCCTGTGCGTGCGATGCGCGGCCGGGCGCGCACTTCAGCAGCGCGCCCCGCTGCAGCAAAGGCGCCGCGTCACAGCCAGCGCCGCGCCCGCCGCACCTCCAGGTGGGGGTTGGCAAAGGTCACGCCCAGGCCCTCCACGTCCTCCCAGCGCTCGTGGCCCGCCACAAAGGCCAGCGCCAGCGTGTCCTGCTCCCACGTGCTCAGCTGCGCGCGCGCGGCGGCGAGGTCTGCGCCGAGGTCCGCGCCGCCCCCGGGCGTGCTCAGCTGCTGCGCCTGCTGCTGCGCGGCACGCCGCGCCGCGGCCAGCGCGTCGCGCTCGGCGGCCAGCGCCGCCTGCCGCGCGTGCGTGGCCGCCAGGTCGCGCACGGCCGCCTCCAGCTGCGCGACGGTGTCCCGCAGCCCCTGACCGACCGCCTCCAGCTGCTCGCGCAGGCCGGCCTCCTTGGCCGCAAACGCGGCGGCCGCGG
Organism: Scenedesmus sp. PABB004; assembly: GCA_014905635.1. Lineage (NCBI taxonomy): Eukaryota > Viridiplantae > Chlorophyta > Chlorophyceae > Sphaeropleales > Scenedesmaceae > Scenedesmus > Scenedesmus sp. PABB004. The sequence continues at coordinate 238,126 of JABVCE010000012.1, forward strand.
CCGCGAGCTCTGCCCGAAGGCCGGCGGCGAGCTCCCCCCGGGCATCGCGCTCATCCGACGCGGCCGCCTCCTGCTCGGCCTGCTGCTGCAGCGCCGCCGCCCGCACGGCAGCCTCGCGCTCGCGCGCCTGCTGCGCTGCGGCGAGCTGCTGCGCCGCGTCGCGGCGTGCGGCAGAGAGCTGGCCCTCAAGCGCCGCCAGCTCGGCCGCGGAGGCCTCGGCTGCCGCCGCCACCGCCGCGGCCGCGGCAGCGCCCGCTGCCTGCGCCTGCTCGTGCAGCGCCGCCAGCGCCGCGGCGTGAGCGGCCGCGGCGCCCTCCCGGCCGCGCTCCGCGTCTGCCGCAGCGCACGCCAGCGCGCGTGCGTGCTGCTCCTGCAGGTCGCGCAGCTGCTCCGCATGCGCCGCCTCGGCGCTCACGTGCAAGCCTGCAGCCACCGCCGCCAGCTCGGCGGCGTGCTGGGCAGCGAGCTCTGCCAGCGCGGCCGCGTGGGCGCCGGCGGCCTCGGCCGCGGCGGCCGTGGCGGCTCGGTCCGCCGCCGCCAGCGCGTCCGCGTGCGCCGCTACGAGGGCCGCTGCCGCGGCCCCATGCTCCGCTGCCGAGGCGTCGAGCCGCCCCCGCAGCGCCGCGGACTCGGCCGTCGCCGCTGCCAGCGCGCCCTCCAGCTGCGCGGCGCGCGCCGCGGCCGCCTCGGCCTCGGCGGCGTGGCGCGCGCGCAGCTGCGCCAGCTCGGCCTGCAGGCCTGCCGCCGCCTCCTGCGCCTCCGCGGCTGCTGCCATCTGCTGCTCGCGTGCCTGCTGCGCGGCCGTCAGCTCGGCACGCGCCTGTGCATGCTCCGCCTGCAGCGCCGCGTGCGCGGCGGCCAGCCTGGCCGCCTCCTCGGACGCCGCCACCGCCTGCCGCGCCTCGACCACCTGCAGCGCCGCCACTGCCTGGCCGTGCGCCGCCACCCGCTCGGCGAGGCTCGCCTGCAGGCCAGCCACCTGCTCCCGCAGCCCCGCCTCTGAGGCCGACAGCGCCACCACGTCGGCGCGCAGCTGCTCGGCCGCCGCGAGCCAGCCCGCCAGCGCGGCGCCCGCCGCCGCGCCCTGCATCGCTGCGCCGCACGCCGCAGCCGCGCCGGACGCGGCCGCACCAGACGCGGCCGCAAGCGCCGCGCTGCCAGCGGCCGCCGCGGGCGCGAGCGCGCCGCCGAGGCGCGCGAGCGCGCTCGACAGCGCGTCGCGCTCCTCGCGCGCCGCCACCAGCAGGGACGCGAGCTCGGCGAGCTTGCCCGCGTGCGCCGCGCGGGCCTCGCCCAGCTCTGCTGCCTGCCCCGCCTTGGCGGCGACCAGCGCTGCCCGCTCACCGGCCACGTCCGCCTGCAGCTGCTCCGCCTCCGCCGCCGCCCGCAGGAGCTCCGCGCGCAGGCCGTCGCACGTCGCTTCCACCTGCTCCACGCTCGCAGCTGCGTCGCCGCGCGCGGCCGCCAGCTCGGCCTCCAGCTCGCCGCAGCGCGCGCGTGCCGCCACCACGGCCGCCGCCGCGGCTGCCCGGTCGTCCTCGAGCGCGGCCGCCCGCGCCGCGGCCGCCTTGCCGTCGGCCGCCGCCGCCGCCGCCGCCGCCGCCGCGCACTCGGCCTCCAGCGCGGCCGCCCGCGCCTGCGCCGCGTCGAGCGCGTCAGCCTGCTCCACGCGGCGCGCCTCGGCGGCAGCCGCCGCAGCCGCCGCGCCGGCGCGCGCCGCGGCAAGCTGCTGCTGCAGCTCGCCCGCGCGTCGCCCGGCGGCCGCGCGCTCCGCGGCGAGCTCTGCCTCCAGGCCGGCGACGACGGGCCCGTACCCCGCGCGCAGGCCCGCCACCTCCTCCCTCAGCGCGGTGAGGCTCTGAGTGGCGGCGCCCTGCTCGGCGGCGGCCGCGGCGCCCGCGCCGCGCAGCGCCGCCTGCGCGTCGCCCACCGCCGCTGACAATGCTGCGGCGTCCGCCTGCGCGTCGGCCAGAGCGGCCCGCGCCGCGAACAGCGCCTCGGCGTTCGCGCCCCCCTCGGCCTGCCAGCGCCCCGCCTCGGCGCGCGCGCTCGCGAGCTCCGTCCGCAGCCCGGCCAGCGCGCCGCCCAGCTCGCGCTGCACGCGCGCCTTGGACGCCGCCAGCCTGGCCAGGCGCTGCTCCAGGTCGCCCACAGCCGCCGCCGCCGCGCCCTGGCTGGCCTCGAGCGCCGCCTGCGCGGCCGCGTGTGCGCGCGCCGCCTCGCCGCGTGCGTCCGCCGCCTCGTCGGCAAGCTGCTGCAGCTGGGCCTGGAAGCTGCGCCGCAGCAGGCGCTCCGCGCTCGCGCCCCCGCCCTCGCTCCCGCCCTCGTCCCCGCCGCGCAGCTGCTCCCGCGCGGCGTCCAGCTCCGCCCGCAGCGCGGCCTGCACCGCCGCCGCCGCCGCCAGCTGCGCGTCCCTGCCCGCCAGCGCCGCCTGCGCGGCCTCCAGCTGCCGCGCGAGCGCGCACTGCTGCGCGGCGCTGCCGGCCGCCGCGCGGCGGTGGCTGAGGATCTCCTGCCGCGCCAGCAGCGGCAGCTCCTCCAGCTCCTCCCAGCTCACCGCCTGGCTCGTGAGCGCGGGGGCGACCACCGCGCCGCGCGCCCCGCCCGAGCCGACGCCGCCGCGGGGCGGCGCGCCCGCCGGGCTGCCGCCCGCGCCGGCCGCCGGCGCCACCCACGCCAGCACCGCCTCGTCCCTGCGGGGGTCATGCAGCACCGCGCGCGTCGCCGCCGCGGCCGCGGCCGCCGCCGCCAGCGCCCCGGGGCCCTGCCAGGCGCCGGCGCTGGCGGTGCCCGCCGCGCTGCACGGCGCGCCCGCTGCGGCCCGAGCGGCCGCCGCAGCCGCGTCGGCGGCCGCCACCTGCTCCACGACCGACAGCGGCCGGCCGCGCGGCGCCGGGGTGCCCCTGCGGTGCCGGTGCCAGGCGGGGCCGACCGCCGCCACCGCGTCGGCGCTGACACTGCCGGGCTGCAGCGCGGCAGCTGCCGCCGCCGAGCCAGCGATCGCAGGCGCGCCGCCTGCCGCGCCGCGGCCGCGCAGCAGCGTGCCCAGCATCGAGGCCGCCGCAGCCAGGGCGACGGGCAGCAGCAGCACCGGGTCCAGGCCGCCGCGGGGTGGGAACTGCTCGAAGCCGTCCCAGCCGGGCTGCGCGCCGCCGCCGCCGCCGCCGCCGCCGCCGCCGCCGCCGCGAGCTCCACCGCCACCGCTTGCGCCTGGCGCGCCATCGCCGTCGCCGCCGCTGCCCGGCGCGCTGCCATCGTCGCCGGAGCCGCTGCCGCCCTGGCCGCCGCCGCCGCCGGGGCCCTTGCGCCCCGCGCCGTCATCTCTGCTGCCGCCGCCCTGCATGCCCCCGCCATCGGGTCCGTACGCCTCTTGCGCCAGCGGCTCTGCGCCGCCCGGCGAGGCCCGCACCGCGCCGCCGGGGGGCGCAGGCACGCAACCGAGGGCCTCCTCTGACCACCACTCGGGCGCGACCAGGGCCAGCAGCCCCGACGCCGCGAGCAACTCCTCGCGCAGCGTGCGCGCCTCGCCCGGGCCCTTGCCGTCCACGCGGCCCCTGGCCGCGGCCACGGCGGCGCCCGCGGCGGCCGCCGCCGCGCCAGCATCGGCTCGCAGCCGCGCGGCTGCGGCACCCCCGGCGGCCACCGCCGCGGCCGCGCCCGCGCCCAGCTGCGCCGCCGCCCACGCCCCCGCCCGGGCGGCGCCGGCGGGCAGGGCCGTCGCCGCACCGCGCGCCCTCGACGGCTCGCCGCCGGCTGTCGCGGATGCTGGCGCCGCTGCCGGCGCCTGCGCTCCGCGCTGCGCCTCCTGCGTCCCACAGCCGTCGCGCATGCTGGGCGGCGGCGGGGGCTGCCCGACAAAGAGCAGTGCTGGCGCGGCGGCGCCCCGGGGCGGCGGCGGCGGCGGCGCGAGCACGCGCGTGCGCGCGCGCTCCTCGCCGGCCGCGCTGCCGGCGCCTGCGGCCGCCTCGGCGCGCGCGAGGATGGCGTCCGCGCTGGCCAGCAGCTCGGCAGCTGAATCGCAGCTCAGCGCCTCGCTGCCGCCGCGCGCCGCGGGCGGCGCCACATCGGCCGCGTGCTGCGCAACATCGCCCGCGCCGGTCGGGCCCAGCTCGGCGAGCAGGAGCCGCACCACAGTGTCGAGCTCCTCCGCCGCCGCGCCCGCGCCGTCGGCCACGCCCGCGACCGCGCCGTCCAGGGCCGCCATCGCGCCATCGAGCTCCCGCCGCGCGGCGGCCTGGCCCGCGAGCGCCGCCGAGACCCCGCCGTAGCTGCCCGCCAGGTCGGCGAGCTGCGCGCGAAGCGCCGCGCCGTCTCTGGCCGCCGCCGCGGCGTCGCCGCGCGCGGCCGCAAGGCGGTGCTCCGCGGCCGCGAGCGCGCCGCGCGCGGCGTCCGCCTCGGCCCGCGCGGCGGCGAGGCCCGCCGCCTGCTGCTGCTCACCCTGCGCCTCGCTGCTGCCGCCGTCGGCGGCGGCGCTCAGCGGCTCGCCCGCGGCGAGCCGGTCCTGCAGCTCGCGCACGGCGCGCCGCGCCTGGTCGTAGCGCGCGAGCGACTCGCGCTTGGACGCCAGCAGCGCCGCCTGCTGCGCCTCGAGCGCCGCGGCGCTCGCCTGAGATTCGCGCAGCCCGCCGGCCGCCGCCGAAAGCTCGGCCTGCAGCGCCGACAGGTGCGCCTGCGTGCGCGCGTGCTGCTGCAGCAGGCTGTCCCGCAGCTGGCCCAGCCAGGCCTGGTACGCTGTGAGCCCGGCGGCCGCGCCGTCGCTGCTCGCGCTCGGCAGGGACGCGCGGAGCTCGGCGAGCGCCGCCAGCACCGCGTCGGCGCCGTTGTCGGCCGCGCCGCCACCTCCGACGCTGCTGGGCTCGCCCGCGAGCAGCGAGAGCGCGCGCTGCATCATGCCGCCCACGCGGGCCGCGAGCCCGGCCAGCGCCGACCCGAGCCCCGGCGCGCCCTGCTGCGGCTGCGCCTCCTCCGCGGCGCCGGCCGTCGCTGCTGCCACGGCTGGCGACACGGCCGCCTCGTCCGGCGCCGCCGCGAGCTGGCCCATGGCCGCGGCGGCGTGGCTCGCCGCCTCCGCGTTGACCTGCGTGTCCGCGAGCTGCCCCATCGCGACCGCCGCGGAGCCGGCCGCCGCGACGCCCTCCTGCGTGGCCGCCAGCTGCGCGAGTGCCGCGACGGCGGTGCTCGCTGCCGCGGCCGCGCGCTCGGCGGCCGAGAGCTGCCCGAGCGCGGCCGCCGCGGCGCCGCCGGCCGCGAGGTTGGCGCGCAGGTCGACCCCCGGGAAGGCGTCCGCGAGGCGGCGCTCGCCCTGCATGAAGCGAAGCACCTCCGCCGCCGTCGCGGGCGCGCCGGCGAGCGTCGCGCGCGCGCGCAGGAAGCCGGCCAGGCTGGCGAGCGCCGCAGTCGGCGGCGCGAGCTGCGCCTGCAGCCGTGCCAGCTCCGCGGGGCTCAGCGCCGCGAGCACGTCCTCGGGCAGCGCGTCGATCGAGCCCGCGCCGCCGCCGCGGAGCAGCCAGGCGACGAGCAGGGGCAGCTGCGCGCGCGCCGCCGGCGCGACGGCCGGCGCCGGCAGGCCGAGCAGCAGCCCGATCGCGGGCGCGGCCGCCCAGGTCGCGCGCAGCAGCCAGCGCAGCAGCAGGTAGCCTACGGCGTAGTCGTGGCGCAGCAGCCCCGCCAGCAGCCGCAGCGACGCGCGCGCGCGCGCCGCGGCCGCGGCGCGCGAGGTCGAGCGCTGCAGCGGCAGCGGCGGCAGGCCGCGCGCGCGCGCCGCGCCGGCGCCGCCCGCCGCGGCGCCACCCAGCTCCGAGCGCGGGCTGGCCGAGCCCACGTCGGACGCGGGCGCGCTGGAGGGCAGCAAGCACAGCGGGTGTGACGTCAGCGCCGGCTCCGGCCCGCCAGCGCCAGCGGCGGGCGCCGCCACCGACGCGCGCAGCCGTGCGAGCCAGCCGCCGCCCCGCCGCGCCGCCTGCAGGCGGCGCAGGCGCATCGCCCGTGCCGCCTGGCGCGCCGTCAGGCCGCAACGTGAAAACACCGAGTGGCCGCTGCCGCTCCTGCAGGGCGCGGCGGGCGGCCGGGCGCGTGGGCCGGCGCGGCGCGCCGTGCAGCTGCCGCAACCGCAGCCCTCGCCGCCTCGCGCGCCCCTGACGCACCGCGCGCCGTCGTCGTCGGAGCTGGCGTCGCCCGCCGCGCTCGCCCGCCGGCTGCCGCCGCACAGCAGCGCCGTGCGCCGAGCGCGACGGTGGCCGAGGCAGCCGCCGGCGGCGGCGCCGGCGACCGCGCCGCAGCCATGGCCCAGGCCCTGCGCGCGGCGGCGGCGCCGGCGCTACGTGGGCGACGAGGCGCGCGCTGGCGCCATCGCCGCCCTCCCTTCCGGGTGCGCCGCCCCATGGCAGGGGCGCACCTTGACCTGCAGCGGCGCGCCCCGCGCCGGCAGCGCCACCAGCAGCCGGCAGCGGCGCGGCGCGCACGGCGCGCGCCCGCGCGCGAGCGCCTGCGCCGCGCCGCCGGGGAGCGGGACCGGGCTGGCGGCGCCGCGCGTGGCGTCCGGCCAGGCGCGGCCGGCCGGGGCCGCGGCGGCCATGCGCGCCGGCGCGGGCAGCAGTAGCGGTCGGGTCAACGAACGCCGCGCTGCGTGCCGGCGCCGGCGGCCGCGGGCCCGTGCCGGGGGGCTGGAGAGTGTGTTTTTGCGTCGCGGGGGCCCTCGGGAGGCGGGCCTGGGCGCTCGTGTGGGGCGTGCCCGTTGCGAGTCGGCGCCTGGTGCCCGCGCCGCGCCGTGCGCAAGCGGCGCCCACACCGGTCGTTGCACGCGGCCTGAGCGGTGCGCTCACCGCCCGCCCGGCCGCGCGGCTGCCGGCCGGGGTCCAGCAGGGCTCAAAAACAAGCGGGCTCTCAACGCCGGCCTCCGTTCGTGCCCTGGGCCACTCACAGCGACGCGCCTGACCGACCCGCGACCCCCGGCGCCCGGGCACCGCCCCGCACGCCCGCAGCCCGCTCGCGCAGCAGTCTGCCCGAACTCGTGCCCGCCGCGGCCGCAGGAGGGGCCCCAGCCCGCCCCCGGCCGGCCCCGGCGCGGCCGGCCCCGGGCGCGGCCGGTCCGGTCGCTGCCCCGCCCGCCGGCGCGGCGGCGGCGCGGCCGGCGCGGCGCCATCACCAGCAGCGGCGCCGCGCCGCTGCTGCCGCGCGGAGGCTGGTAGAGGGCGGCTCTCGCGCACCCGGCCGCGCGGCGCCATGTCGGACGTCAAGGACATCCTGGGCGTTCCCCGGGGCGCCGCCGGCGGCGGCGAGGCGGCCAAGCCCGAGGCGCGGGCGAAGCCGGAGAAGCTGAAGCGCCCGGAGGGCATGTCGCGCGAGGCGTTTGCGCTGCTCGGCGGCTCCAACCCCGTGCTCCCTAGCCACCTGCTCGGCGAGCTGGGCAAGAAGAAGGACAAGGCGGCCAAGCCCAAGGCCTCGACCAAGGGGACGGTCATCTACCGCCACAAGCCCTTCCTCAACGCCGCGCGCGACGACGGCCTCGCGCTCACGCACTGGGTCAAGGGCTACAAGGACGCCAACGGCCGCATCCGCGACGCCAACGAGGGCGACTACCCGTGGGCAAAGTACAACAAGAAGGCGCGCGGCGCGCGGCACACATTGTTCGCCGCGCCGCCGCGGCAGCACGCTGCCGCCGCCCAGTCCACCACCTCCTCCCCCCTCGCTCTCCTCCTCCTCTCTCCTCGTCAACCAAAATGTAAAAAAATAACAACAACCCCGCGCTCGCCCCCGCCCCCCGCGCGCAGGTCGTGCTGTACCGCTACGACGGCGAGGAGTGGCTCAACGTCGTCAGCCGCGACGTCGGGCTCGCGAGCATGGGGTGGACCAAGGACGAGACTGACTACCTGCTCGACATGCTGGAGACCTACGACCTGCGCTTCGTGGTCGTCGCGGACCGCTACAACGTGCGCGCCTGCGCGCGGCGCGCGGCGCGCGTGGCGCCGGGCGGCGCGCGGGGCCGGGCGGGACAGGTAGTGCGGCGCGCGGCGCGCCGCCAGACGGAGGCGCCGACGCCCGGCCCCGCCGCGCCGCCGCCGCCGCGGCTGCCGCGCGCGCAGTTCCCCGGCGGCCCGCCGCGCAGCCTGGAGGACCTGAAGGACCGCTACTACGCGATCGCGCGCAAGCTGCTCGTCGCGCGCGAGGGCACCGACGCGACGCTGCTCAACCACCCGCTGCTGCGCCACCCCTACAACGCCGGCCACGAGCGCGCGCGCCGCGCCGCGCTCGACGCGCTCATGTGCCGCCGGCCCGAGGAGGAGGAGGCGGAGAACACGGTGCGCGCGCGGCCGCGGCGGCGGGGTGTAGGGCTCAGGGTTGAAGGTTGCGCCGGCCGGGCAGCGCCCCGCCGGCCCGCCGCTTTAGGCTCGGCGCCGTGCGTGGCTCATCGCGCCCGGGGCCGCCGCCGCCGCCGCCGCCGCCGCAGCTGCTGGAGAAGGCGCGCGTGATCGAGGACAAGCGGCGCACGGAGCACGCGGCCGCCGCGGCGGCGCAGGCCGCGGCCGCGGCGGCGGCCAGGAAGGCCAACGCGGCGGCCGCGGCGGCGGCCGCGCCTGCGGTCGCGGCGGCGGCCGCCAAGCCGCCGCTGCCACCAGCGCCGCCGGCGGAGGTGCCGTTCAACCCCTCAGACCTGGTCTACCCCCAGGCGCGCCGCCGCCGCCGCCGCCGCGGCCGCGTCTGCCGCCCGCGCCGCCGCGCCCGCCGCGCCCGACGACGCGCCGTCGCGCCCGCCGCGCCGCGCAGGAGTTTGCCAACGCGCCGATGCCGGCGGGCGTGCCGTCGCTGCTGGACACGCACCTGGAGCCGACGTGGCCGGCGCCGGGCGTGTACGCGCGCGGCGTGCACACGCGCGAGACGGTGTCGGCGCAGGAGAAGCAGGCGCTCGGGTCCTCCCAGTGCGTGGCGCGCGCGCGTTGACCGGCTGGCGGCCTGGGGCCGGCGCGTCCCCGCGCCGCCCGGGGCGGCGGGCCTCTGCGCTGCGCGCGCCCACGCGCACACACGCGCGCCGCGCTGCTGCTTGCAGGCGCAACCAGAAGATGCTGGAGGCGGCGCTGGCGGAGGTGGGCTACGCGAGCGTGCCGCGCTACAACTCGCGCGCCGTGTGCGGCGCGCACCTCGCGCTGCGCGGCGAGATTCTGGCGCTCGTCGACCTGCGCCGCCAGGTGCGCGCGGGGCGCGCGGCGCGGCTGCTGCCGCCTGGCTGCCGCACGGCCCGCACGCGCGCGGCGGGCCCGCCGGCCGGCGGCTCAGCGCACACCCGCGCGGCGCGGCGCGGCCCGCAGCTCCAGGCGCGCACCGAGACCAAGGGCGGCGGCGGCGGCGGCAAGCGCAAGGGCGGCAGCGACGGCGGGCGCAGCGAAAAGCGGCAGCGCACTGCGAAGCGCCCGTACGACTGACGCGGGCGCGGCGCTCGCGCTGTGCGGCGGCGGTGTGCAGCAGGCGCGGCGCATCGGTGCGGGGCGCCGGCGTGCCTGCGTGCGCCTGGTTGACTCGTCTGTTGAACAACTCTCACGCCCGGGCACACACCAGCTCACGCGGGCTGCGCCCGCATCCACGCGGCCACGGCCTCGTGGCCCTCGGCTTCCGCCCACCGCTCGCACTCGGCGCGCCACCACGGGCAGCCGTTGGCGCGCAGCCAGCGCAGCGCCTCCAGCTGCCCGCTATGAGCCGCCGCCCAGCACGTGTCCTCATCCCACGGCGCGGGCTTGTCCTGGGCGCGCAGCCAGCGCAGCATCTCCAGGTCACTGTGCTGTGCAGCGATGGTGCACACATCGCCGCCCCACGGCAGCGGCGGCGTCTGCGCGCGTGCCCAGCGCAGCACGGCCATCTGCCCGCCCTCGGCTGCTGAGCTGCACACATCGCGCAGGCTCAGCCTCTTGCCCCGCGCCCACTCCAGCACGGTGAGGTGGCCGGCGCGCGCTGCTGTGCAGCACACAAACCGCAGGTCCAGCCCCTCGCCGCGCGCCCACTCCAGCACGGCGAGCTGGCCGTGCCCCGCTGCTGCGGAGCACACGTCACTGTCTATCTCGCAGCCGGCACCGCGCAGCCAGGCCAGCCCCGGCACGTCGCCGCACGCCGCGCGCGCCCCGGCCAGCCGCCGCTGCTGCTCCTGCTGCCCCCACCGGTCACCTTGCACCGCCCGCCAGGCCTCCTGCACCGCCGCCAGCGACAGCTCGGGGCAACGCAGCGAGACGCGCCTGGCGCCGCGGAAGCGCTCGTGCGCCGCCTTGCAGACCTGCCTGGCGGTCCACGCCTGCAGGGCCGGAGGCAGGAAGCTCAGGACGTGGAGCACGAGGGGCTCGGACAGCTCTGGCGGGCTGCGGGTGACACGGGGCGTGCGCGCAGGGCGGCGGTGAGGGCGCGGCGCCTGCTGCAGCTGGCTGTGACTCGCTGCGCAGCGCCCGCCTGGCCAGGCAGCGCCGCCCAGGGGGGAGGGCGGGCGTGAGCAGCAGCAGCGCCCACCTCGGCGCCGCCTCGTCGCCGCCGGATGCCTCGCACGCCGCCGCCAGCGCAACCGCCCGCGCGCGCGTGGTCGGCCCGGCGCGCCGCTTGCCCGCCGGCGAAGACATGGCGGGTTCTGGGGGCCTGCGTGCCAGAAGGGAACAGGCTGCGGCGCCGGCGGCGGGCGCGAGCGCGCGGGCGGCGTGAGCGCAGCAGCAGCAGCGCGCGGCGCCCGCCCCCCCCCCCCCCAGCGCGGCGGCACGGCGGCGGGCCTGCCAGCGGCGCCCGGGGCGCGCAGGCCCGGCGGGTCACGCCACACGCCCGCCCACCGCGCACCGCCGGCGCCCCCGCCGCGCACAGCAGCGGGCGCTGCGCAGCGCGGCCCGCCCGCCGCTGTTGCCTCCTCCCCGCCCGCCCGCGCGCGGCTCGCCTGGCGGTGCGCTGGGCGGGTCAGTCCGGCCGTCAGGCGCCCCCAGGTCCGCGCCCCGCCTTGCCGCGTGGGCGCCGCGTTCGAACGCTGGGCGGCGGCAGCGGCGCAGTGCGTGCGGGAGCTGCGGGCCGCGGCCGGCGCTCGTGTGCGTGCGTGTGCGGCAGGGAGGCGCTGAGGGCGGCGGCTGGGCGGAGGGGCGGCGCGCGCGGGGGGCCTCCTCGGCGGCACGGCGTGGGCAGCCGGCCGGGCGGCGCCCTGGGCCCTGGGCCCTGCACCGCGCCGCCCGCGTGTTGCCGCTGCCGGGCGCGGGCGACGTGCCGCCCTCGTGCCGCCGCCCGCGGTCTGCGTTTTGTTGCGCGCGAGCGAGCGACAGCATGTCACCTCACGCCTCGGCCGTGGCGTTGGCCGCCAGCACCTCGTCCAGGTGCGGCTGCCCCATCGCCCCCGCGCCGCCCGGCGGCCGCAGCCCGCGCAGGCGGCGGCGCAGCTCGTCGAGCGCGGGCGCCGGGAGCGCGCCGCCGGCGTCGCGCGCGCGCGCCCAGGTGCGCAGCGGGATGCGGAACTGCTGCGGCTCGGCGTTGGGGAAGTACACGTGGAAGGCGTTGGGGTTGAGCAGCGCCGCGGAGAGGCTGAACGCAGAGTTGCTCATCACCAGCACGTCCGCGGTCGCCATCTGCTGCCAGCTCCACGCGAGGTCGGCGCTCGGCAGCACCACGGGCGCCGCGAGCGCCGCCCCGAGCGCCGCGAGCTCCGCCGCGCCCTCGGCGCTGCCCGGGGCCTCGGTGTAGACCTCCACGCTGAACACACAGCCCGCCTCGTCCAGCTCCTGGGCAAGACGGCGGTGGCGGCAGGGCGGGGCGGTGCGCAGGGCGGCCCGCGGCCGCGCCCTCCCGCCCGTCCGGCTGGCCGATGCTGGCCCCCTGCTGTTGACCGCAGTTTGACCGACCGCCCGCGCGGCGCCCCCGCCGCCCCCCACGGGGCGGCCCAGCTCGGCTCCCGCCCACCTGCATGACGGACCGGACGACGTTGACGTAGTAAGACGGCGGCAGCAGCCGCTTCGCCCAGCGCGGCGACGCCGCGACGTCGCCGCGCCGCAGGTGCACGGCGACGCGCAGCCCGTGCAGCAGCCACGGCCGGCCGAGCTCCGGCGGCGCGAGGCTGTCGGGGCGGCGGCACACGAGCTTGGACTGCGGGCGCGGCGCGGGCGCGGGGTGAGCCGCGGCGTGCCGCGGGGTGCGCGGCGCGGCGGGCGCCCCCGCGCGATGCGTGCGTGCGCGCGCGCACGTCGGGCGCGGTCGGGCGGAGCTGCTCCGGCGCGAGGAGCATGTCAGGGAAGCGGTGCACGATGCTGGTGGCAAACTCGGTGGAGATGAGCAGCGGCGTGCGCGCCGCCGCCGCGCCGGTGACGAGATCGACGAGCGTGAACCAGCCGAGCTTGGGCACGTGGCGGCGCTCCCACGCCGCGACGGCGCCCTCGGTCAGGTCCGAGGGCAGCGCCAGCAGGCGGCGCAGCTTGCCGAGCAGGCGCGCCTCGGGCGCGGCGGCGTCAAACGCGCAGTCGGCGCTGCGGAAGTGGACCTGCCCCCCGACGTGCCCCACGCACGTGAGCGGGCGGTGCACGTGGCGCAGGCCGAGCGCGCGCGCGACGGCGTAAATCTCCAGCATGCGCAGCGCCTGCGCGCCCACGCCGTCGCGCAGCTCGTGCGCGTACACGAGCGCCACGTTCTGCTGCACCCAGGGGTCGGCGAACAGCGGCAGCTTGGGCCAGCCCAGCGGCGCCGCCGCCGGCTCCAGCGCGGCACCGCCGCTTTCGCCGCCGCCGGGCGGGCTGCCGCCGGCCGCTGCCGCTGCGTTGGCGACCGTGCCCGGCAGCTGCTCCTGCGGCGTGTGTGCGCGTGGGCAGGCTCCCAGCGGGGGGACGCCCCGCGCCGCGCAGAGCGGCAGAGCCTGCCAGCCCGCGCACCTGCGCTGCTGCTTGGCCAAGCGCCGCCGCCAGCAGGCAGCCCAGCACCACTCTCGCTGCGCGCATGCGGCTGAGTGCGCACTTTCTTAGTCGTTGTCGCGGCATCCCGGCAGCTGGCGGGCAGCGCACGAGCGGCGGGAGCAGGCCGAGCGCTGCGCCGCTGCGTGTCAGGCGGGCGGCGCGCCTGGAGGCTCGCTGAGCTGTGGAAAGGCGCAAGTGACACGCGATCGGTTACTGCCAGGCCTGCGCGGAGCTCGCGGGGCTGCCAGCGCGCCGGGGCGAGCTGCTGTTGTCGTCGTCAGTTACGGAGCTAGCCGCTCTCGCCTCACCGCCCGTGCTCGGGGTCAGGCAAAATCAAACACCACCACCTCGCCGTCGTCGCCCGCCGCCGCGAGGCGCGCCGGCGGGAGCGGCTCAAGCGCGCGCACCGCGGCGCGGCCCGCGCGCAGCGTGTGCAGCGCCGCGCCGGCGGCGACGTCGATCACGACCACGCTGCCGTCGCCGCAGCCCGCCAGCGCGAGGCCGCCGACCGCGGCGAGGGCGTAGGGAAAGTCGGGCAGCGGCACGTGCGCGCGCGCCGCGTAGCCGGCGGCGGGGTCAAGCACTGCGAGCGAGCAGTCGGCGCCGGCGCTCACGACGGGGCCGCCCGTGGCGTCGGGGTCTGCGGCGGTGCGGCGCGCGAGTGTGGGTCAGCGGGAGAGCGCCGACGCAGCCAGCGGGCGCGGTGCGCGGCGCGGCGCGCGCACACCCGCGGCGATGGCGCCGACCGCGCCCCTGCCGCTCGCGCCCGCGTGCGCGGGCGCCGTCGCCGCGGCCGCGCCGCCGCCGCAGCGCGCGTCCCACGCGCGCACGCAGCCGTCCTGGCCGCCGCTGAGCAGCAGCGGCCCGTGCGCGCCCGCGGCGCCGCCGCTGGGGGCCAGGCGAGCGCGGTCACGTGGCCCGCGTGCGCCGCGGCGGCGCACCAGCTCGGCGCGCAGGCGGCCGCGTCCCACGCGATCAGACCGCCGCCGCGGTCCCCCGACGCGAGCGCGCCGCCGCCCGGCGCCGCGGCGAGCTCGAGCACCGGCGCGCCGTGGCCGCGCAGCACGGCGGCCGCGCCGCGCGGTGGCCGCGCGCCGCCGACGTCCCACAGCGCGACCGTCTTGTCGTAGCTGCACGACGCCGCGAGCTGGGCGGCGCCGCGCGGCGGCGCCGCCGCCGCGCCGCCCGGCTGCTCCAGGCCGCGCGGCGGCGGCGCGAGGCAGGCGACCTTTGCCACCGGGCCGGCGTGCGCGCCGCGCAGCTCGCTGCCGGCCGCGCCCGCCGCGGGCCAGAGCCACAGCCGCCCGTCCATGCCGCCCGAGAGCAGGCGCCCGCCCGGCAGCGCGCACGCGCACGTCACCCACCTGCGCGCGTGCGAGCGCCGGGCGCGGCCGGGCAGCGTCGGCGTCGGCCGCAGCGGGGGTGCTGGCCCCGTCGTGCGCATCCCCCCCCCCAGCTCACTCGCTGTGGCCGGCAGTCTTGGAGTAGAGCGTGCGCCGCCGCGTTGTGCTCTGCGCGTCCACGCCGTACAGGGCGTGGTCCGCGCCGCCCACCACGACCTCGCACCCGCCGTCGCGCCGCCAGAGCGCCGCGGAGCAGAGCAGCGGGCGCTCGCTGAGCCGCACGCGCGCGCCCGCCGCGTCGGCCGGCCCGCCGCGCCAGCCCGGCGCCAGGCGCTGCAGCTGCAGCTGTGGGGCCGGCTGCGCCGGCGCCAGCGGCTGCTCCTGCGCGAGCTGCTGCTGCCGCCGCTGCTGCTGCTGCGGCGGCGGCGGCGCGGCCGCCTTGCTGCGCGCGGCGGCGGGCGCGCCGCCCGCGCGCAGGCGCCCCGCCGCCGCGGCCGCGGGCGCGCGCTCGGGGCTCTGAGGGCTCTGAGGGCTGCCACCGCCGCCGGCGCTGAGCGACGCAAAGGCCTGCTCGAAGCGCACCAGATAGGCATCGTTGGCCGCGTGCGACGCCGCCGCCGAGAGCGCGGCCCGCTGCTGCTGCGGCCGCGCCTGCTGCTGCTCCTGCTGCTCCGGCCCCCGCTGTGGCGGTGGCGGCGCCGCCGCGCGGCGGCCCTCCTTGAGGCGCACGAGCGCAGCGGCGCGCGGCGCGCCGTCGCCCATCGCCGCGCGCTGCTGCTGCTGTTCTCGCGCGCGCGCGCGCGCTGCGTGTGGCGGCGGCGACGCCGGCGGCGGCGGTGGCGGCGGCGGCGGCGCCTGTGCGGCTGGCCGCGCCGCGGGCGGGAAGACGCGTCGCGAGGGCGCAGCGGCGAGGGCGCGGCAGCGGTCGGTGCGCAGCGCGCGCGGGGGCTGGTTGGCACTCTTCGTGCGCCGACGCTCCCACACGACTGATCACGCGGCCAAGCGACAGCACGCACGACAGGGAGCCACCCACGCACCGGAGAGCCTCGCCCCCGCGCTCAGCACACGAACGCCCGCCCACACGAACCGAGGTGACTGTTCGGGGCCCGAAGGTGGCGCTGCCGTGGTCCCGGTCGCCGCACGCGCCCCTGGCAGTGCGGGGGCGAGGCATCTCGATCAGCAGCACACGCCCGGCCCCCGCTCCTCCCGGCGCTGGCTGCCGCCCTGACGCAAGCCTCCTCCACGCCGCGCCCTGCGCTCCCGGCCTCCGCAGGCGGACGCACAGCTCCGGCGCTGAGCGCGCGGCGGAGCGCGGCGGCAGCAGCGACAGCAGCGGGGCGCCGCAGCGCGGCGCGGCGCGGGCGCGGCGCGCGCGATGGCCGCCACGGGCAAGCTGGCGGCGTTCTGGAACCACCCCGCAGGCCCCAAGACCAGTGAGAACGGGCTGCTGCCGCTGGCCGCCCGACCGCGCGGCACGCGCGCCCGCCGCGCAGCGCGCGCCCGCCGCCGAGCGCGTCCGTCCTCCCCCGGCCGCAGTCCACTTCTGGGCGCCCGCGTTCAAGTGGGGCATCACCTTTGCCAACATCGCCGACATGCAGCGCCCCGCGGAGAAGATCTCGACGCCGCAGCAGTGCGGTGCGGCACCCGCCGCCGCGCCTGCCTGCCTGCCTCCTGCCGCGCCGCGCCGGCCTCATCAACCCGCCTCGCCCCGGCGCCGCGCCGCGCCGCAGCGGTGACGCTGACGGGGCTGATCTGGACGCGCTACAGCACCCAGATCCGGCCGGTCAACTACAACCTGATGACGGTCAACGCCTTCATGGCGGTCACGGGGCTCTACCAGCTCAGCAGGAAGTTCAAGTGCGCGCGTGTTGATGCATTTTTTTGTGTTTGTGTTTGTGTGTGCGGCGGGCGCGGAGGGCGGCCGAGGGGGGGGAGGCGGGACAGCAGGGCTGGCAAACGGGGCGGACGCAGGCGCGCCCCTGGCTGGGGGCGGCGAGGGCGCAACTGAGCTGAGCGCGCCTGCCGCCGCTGCCGCCGCTGCCGCCGCTGCCGCGCCTGCCGCCGCGCGCCAGGCACGAGATGGCCAAGAAAGAGGCGTGAGGCGCGGGCGCGGGCGCGGGCGCGGCGCCGCGGCCGGCGGCACGCGGCGGCGGCGCGGCGCGATTCCGGCGCGGCGCGATTGCGGCCGCTGGTTCGCGCGCGCGGTGCCCGGCGACCCCACTCAGCACTCGGCACTGCTGGCGCGCGCGCGTGTACATTACTTGGCAGCGGCATTTGCGCGCCCGCGCATTGGCCGGTCGCTGCGAGGCGACGCTCCGGGCGCGGCGCGGGTCGCGGGCGTGGCACGGGCGGGCGGGGTGACTCTTGGGCGGGCTTGATCCTCGGGAGGCCCCGGTTGCACGCAGCAGCACTGCACTGCACCCGCGGGCAAGCCGCAGCGCGGCGGCGGTGCGTGAAACGGATGCTGCCGCCCCGGCCTCGCTCAAACGCCTCGCTCACGTCTGCACCCCGCCCGCGCGCCGTGCAGCGCCGGCGCCCCCGTCGAGCGCGCGCGGCCGCTCTTGCGGCACCCGTCCTGGCTGGCCAGAGCGCAGGGGGCATGCGCTCCCGTGCGCCGCGCGCGGCTCGCAAAGAGATCCCCCACCGCCCCGCCTCACACCGCCGCGGGCACCGCCGCGCCCGCCGCGCCCGCTGCGGCCAGCTGCTCCTTGAGCGGCGTGGTGTTGCGGCGCAGCCAGTCGAGCGCCGACGGCTTGTCCGCGAGGCGCGGCGACACCGCCTCCCACACCTGCGCGGCGCGGCGCCGCCGCGTCGGATGCCAGCCAGCCCCGCGCGCGTACGGAGCAGGGCGGGCACAGCCCTGGGCCCCCGGACGAGCGCGCCGCGGCCCCGCGCCCTCTCCCGCTAGGCCCTAAACCTCAACCCTGCTGCTGCGCCGCGCCCTCCCCCCTGCCGCACCCGTGCGTGGTACGCATCCAGCCAGGCCTCCTCCTCGGGGCGCAGCAGGGCGGGGTCGATGAGGCGCGTGGAGATGGGGACGAGGGTGAGGTCGTCAAAGGCCATGAAGCTCGCGCCCCCAAACCTGAGGGTCGGCGATGAGTCGGCGATGAGGGCGAGAGCGAGAGCGAGAGCGAGTGAGAGTGCGAGTGAGAGTGATTGCGTGGGCGAGAGCGAGGGCACGCGCGAGAGAGAGAGGGAGAGAGAGAGTCGAGGGCAGCGGCGTCGCGGCGGCGGGCGGGGGCTCGCGCCGCGCCGCGGCCGCGGGCTCGCGCCTGAACTCGGTGTCCGCCTCCACGATGGCCAGCAGGTTCTCCACGCGGATGCCAAACCCGCCGTCCTCGTAGTAGCCCGGCTCGTTCGACACGATCATGCCCACCTGGTGGCGGTTCAGGGTGGTGGGTTTGGTTTAGGATTTGGTAGGTCAAGGAAAGGGGCCGATAGGGGGTGTGCGTGGGCGGGTGGGTGGCGCGTGGGCGGGGCGGGGAGTGGCGGCCGCGCAGGGAGCGCGCGCGCAGGGCGCAGCAGCTGCCCCCGCGCGCCCGCCGCGCCGCCGCCGAGTCACGCACCTGCAGGGGCGTGGTGATCCAGTAGCGTGTGCTGATGCTCTGCGGGCCCTCGTGCACGTTCAGCGCCGCGCCGACGCCGTGCCCTGTGCGCCGCGCACGCGGCGGCGGCGCGTGAGCCCCGGCCGCCCGGCCGCGGCGACCAAACCCGCCCCGATCCAATCGCGCCGTCCCTGCCTC
Source organism: Scenedesmus sp. PABB004 (assembly GCA_014905635.1). Taxonomy (NCBI): domain Eukaryota; kingdom Viridiplantae; phylum Chlorophyta; class Chlorophyceae; order Sphaeropleales; family Scenedesmaceae; genus Scenedesmus; species Scenedesmus sp. PABB004. The sequence goes on from JABVCE010000012.1 coordinate 256,087, forward strand.
CCGCTCCTCCTCGCCCCCACCGGGGTCAATGCCCCGCAGCAACCGCGCGCACGCACCGGTGCCGTGGCGGTAGTTGAGGCCGTCCGCCCACAGCGGGAGGCGGGCGAGCGCGTCGATCGCCGACCCGGGCGTGCCCTCGGGGAACACCGCCTGCCGCACACGCGGCGGCGGCAGCGGCGGAGAGGCGGCGGAGGAGGAGGGCAGGCGCGCGAGCGGGCGGGTGCGTCAGCGAGCGCGGCGCACGGGCAGCGCGCCGCCAGTGGGTGGGATGCGTGCCGGGGGAGGGCTGCGCGGCGTGCCGCGCGTCTCGTGCCGCGCGGCGCACCCGGCTGAGGCCGATGTGCCCCTGCAGCACGCGAGTGTAGCAGCGGCGCTGGTGCGCCGTGGGCGTGCCAAAGTGCAGCGTGCGCGTGATGTCGGTCGTGCCGCAGTCGTACTGCCCGCCAGAGTCAATGAGCAGCAGGGTCGACCCGTCAACAGTCCTGCAAGGCGCCGCCGGCGGCAGGCGGCGACAGCGGGCGCAGTCGCGGCGGTCATGAACTTGCGCTTGCTGCTCAGCGAGCGGCGCGGCGCGGCGCGGCGAGAGCGCAGCGTTGCCGCGCTGCCGCACTTGCAGGAGCCCTCCGCGGCGCGGTAGTGAATGATCGCGCCGTTGGCGTTGGCGCCCGCGATGGTGGGGAAGCTGGGCTCGATGAAGCCCGGCTGGGCCGCGCGGCGCGCGGTGAGGTGCGTGTCGACCTCCACCTCGCTCAGCGTGCGCCCCGACGCAATCTGGCGCCGGCGGCGGCGAACGTGTGTGTGTGTGGGGGGGGGGTGTAGGGGCATGCGCGGCGGCGGTCGCGGCGGCGCGCACAGCTGCCCGCCAGCGGGCGCCCCTCTCACACCCACCCACCCACCCACCCACCCACCCACCCACCCACCCACCCACCCACCCACCCACCCACCCACACGCGCGCACACCCACGCAGCGCACCTCGCGCTCGAGCCAGTCCAGAAACTCTGACAACGCCGCCGCGTCGCGCAGGTGCGCCTCGCGCATGCCCTCCAGCTCGGCCGCGTTCTTGATCGCCTTGGCCGCCACGATCGGGCTGCTTAGGTCCACCGCCGCGCCCGGCGCCGCGCCGCCTGCGCGTGGACGGGTTTAGGGTTTAGGGTCAGGGGTGCGTGCGCCCGCGTGAGGCCGCAGGCAGCGCGGGCGGGCAGCGCGCGCGCGGGCGGGCGCGCCGCCGCACCCGGCGTGACGACCGCGTCGGACGCAGAGCGCTTGCGCCCGCGCGGGCCCGCCGCCGCCGCCTCCTCGGCCGCCTGATACACGGCGTAGCTGACCTGTGTGTGTGTGGGGGGGTGAGTGTGTGAGGGTGTGAGTGAGTGTGTGAGAGAGAGAGAGAGACAGAGAGAGAGAGAGAGAGAGACAGAGAGAGAGAGAGAGAGAGAGAGAGAGAGAGAGAGAGAGAGAGAGAGAGAGAGAGAGAGAGAGAGAGAGAGAGAGAGAGAGAGAGAGAGAGAGAGTGTGTGTGTGTGTGTATGCGTGTGTGGGGGAGGGGCAGGCTCCTCACACCGCCCCCGCGCCCGCCGCCCCGCCGCCGCCCCAGGCGCGGCTGCCGAGGCAGCGAGGCGCCAAGCAGACGAACGCACGCGGCGCCGCGCCGCGCCGCGCAATGCAAACGCGCGCCACACCTTTGTGAAATCCATGGCGATGCGCGCCTTGCCTGCCGCGCGGCCGCGCACGTCGCCGACGAGCGCCTCGTACGGCCGCACCTCCACGCCGCCCGCGCGCAGCGCGTCGCCGACGGCGGGGGGACCTTGGCGGGGTTGGTGTAGAGCGCAGCGTCGTCGCGGCCGACGATGGCGTAGCTCACAAACACTGGGTGGGTGTGGTGCGCGGCGCGCGGGGCGGGCGGCGCGGCGGGGGGCCGCGTCGGCGAGGGCCGCGGCGCGTGGTGCAGCGCGGGGCGCGTCGCGCCTCGTAACACGTGGGCACGAATGGTGCGGGGGCGCCGCCGCGGGGTCGCGCACCCGGGTTGTGCGGGACGTCGCTGCCGCGCAGGTTGAAGAGCCAGGCGACCTCGTCCAGCGTGGTCGCGAGGAAGCAGTCGGCGCCGACGCCGCCCAGCTTGCTCCGCACCTGACCGGGCGACGGGGCGGGGGTTGAAAGGGCGCGCGGCGCCGCGCGCGCGGGGGCGCGGGGCAGGCGGGGGCTCCCCACGGCCACGCCAAGCGCAGGCAGCCCGCCGCCGCCGCCGCTCCTGCGGCCGCCGCACCTCCTGCAGCTTCTCGGCGATGCCCTGCCCCGCCCAGCGCTGCTCGTGCAGGCGCAGCGGCGCGACGGGCAGCCCCGGCCGCGCGTCGCCCCACACGCCGTCCACGAGGTTGCCGTCCGCCAGCAGCGGCACCGCGACCAGGCCCTTTTCCGCGAGGCGCGCGCGCAGCTTGTTGACGCTCTCCACGGTGTGGCAGAAGGGGTCGAAGCCCACGCGCGACCCCGCGGGCAGGCTCTCGGCGAGCCAGTCGTTCAGCTGCGGGCGGGCGGGCGCGGGCGCGCGTCGGCGGCGGCGGGCGGCCGGCAGCGTGCTGCGGGCGCGGCGCGGCGGCCGCCTCGGGCCGCTGCGGCGGCGGCGCGCCTCGGGGCAGGTCGGCGTGCCGCCGCGCATGAGCGTCCAACCGGGGCCCAGCTCCGCCTCGGCCTGCAGGAAGTATCGCCCGTCGGTCCACAGCAGCGCCGCGTCGCGCGTGATGAGCGCGGTGCCGGCGGAGCCCGTGAAGCTGCGGCGGCGGCGGCGCGCGGCGGCGGCGGCGCGGCCGTTAGTTGCGCGACGGCCGCGCGGCGCCGCCGCTGCCGCGCCTGCTGCTGCTGCAGCGCGCGCCGGCGCCGGCTGCTGCTGCAGCGCGCGGCGGCGCCGGCTGCTGCTGCTGCGCGCGCCGGCGCCGGCTGCTGCTGCAGCGCGCGGCGGCGCCGGCTGCTGCTGCTGCGCGCGCCGGCGCCGGCTGCTGCTGCTGCTGCGCGCGGCGGCAGGCACCTGGAGATGAACTCGCGGCGCTTGAAGGTGTCAGGCGGGTACTCAGACATGTGCGGGTCCTCCGTGGGCACGATGTAGGCCGCCACGCCCACGCCGCCGTCAGCGGCGGCCATGAGGCGCCGCAGCGCGACGAGCCGCGGGTCGGGCGGCGGCGGCGCAGACGCGGCGGCGCCGCCGCCGTTTGCGGGCGCGTCGGCCATGCTGCGCCGGCCGCCGCCGGGCGCGAGGCGGTCGCGGGGGGCCGCCGACGCGGTGACGGCGGGCGCGGGGGCGCGGCGCGGCTGCGGCGGCGGCGGCGGCGCGGGGCGCGGCGGTGAGCTGCGAGCGGCGACCGCCGCTGCTGCTGCTGCTGTTCTCGGCCACGTGTGCGCCGACGCGGCGCGCTGCGCGTCCGCCGGGCCCCGCCGCTGCCTGGCACGGGATAAGGCGCAGCTGACGCCCGGCGCACGGGCCGGTTGTGCCCTGCCAGGCTGCAGCGGCCGCGGCGCGCTGGGCGGCCATCACGCTGCGCCGCGCCGCCGCCGCTGGCCTCCTGCGCGCCCTGCCGCAGCACACCTGCGTCGACGCCGAGCGGACGGGTCGGGCCAGGCGCCAGACGCTGGGAGAGCTGCCGCGCACGAAGCTGGAGGCCGCGGAGCGCCCCTGTGCTGCAGCCCTGGAGGCGAGGCCGCGCATTCTCAGCGCGTGCACGCGCTGGGTGGGCGGTCCCGGTGGTGGAGTGCGCGTCGGGCGGTCGGCGGCGCGCGATCGCGGTGCAAGGTGCTCGCCAGAGCAGATTTTTCCGCGGCCTGCGCTTCAACAGCCTCTTCTTTGCCCTCGCCCCGCCATCGGCGCCCCCGCCCCGCCAGTCCGCTCACGTCTGCCTCCTGCACCGCGCTAGCATCGCCAGGCGCAGCTGCGCACGCCCGGCGGCAGCAGCACCGCCGCAGCCGCTGCTCGCGCCGCCGCCGGCCGCCAGCCGCGCACCAGCCCGGGGCTGGGGCCGGGCCCTCGCCATGCTGCCGCCGGCCGCGCGGGATGCGGCCGCCAAGAGCCGCGCCGCGGCCGCGGCGGCGGTCGCGGCGGCGGGCGCAGCGCCGGGGCAGCGGGACCGCGCGATCCAGCAGGCCGTGCTCGCGGCGCAGCAGGCGCGCGACGCAGCCGCCGCCGCCGCCGCCGCGCCGCCGCCGGCGCCAGCCGCCGGCGCGGGCGCCGGCGACGGCGGCGGCGAGCAGCAGCCGGGCGGCGAGCCGCCCGCGGCGGCGGGCGCCGCCGACGGCGCCGCCGCCGCTGCGTCGGCGCCCGCGCCGGCCGCGCCTGCGGGCACGTACGAGCCGCCCGAGTGGTCGGGCGTCGCCGACGGGTGCGGCGGCGCCGCCGCCTGCTCGCGCTGCCTGCTTGCGCCCCGCGCGCCGCCCCGGCGCCTGCTCCCCGCGACCCGCGCGCCCTCACCCCGCCGCAGCGCGCCGTTTGGTGTCGAGGTGCTGAAGTCTGGCGTCCTGGTCGAGGCGCGGCTGCTGGAGGGGCAGCCCTTCTACACGTTTGGCCGCAACCCCGCCGCTGACTTCCTGCTCGAACACCCCTCGGCCAGCCGGCTGCACGCGGTGCTGCAGTTCAAGTCCGGCACCCAGGCGCGGCGGCGGCAGCAGGGGCCGCGGCGGCCGGCGCGGGCGCGCCCGCAGGCGGCGGTGGCGGCCGCGGCCAGCAGTGCCGCGGCGCCCGCCCAGCGGCGCCGCGCCGCTGCCTGCGCAGGAGGCGTACCTGTATGACTGCGGCTCCACGCATGGCACGTTTCTGAACAAGAACCGGCTGCGTCACGGCGTGCACGCGCCCATCCGGTGCGGCCGCCGCGGCCCAGCCGCACCGGCGCAGCTAGCAGCGAGGCGGGGCTGTGGGCGCGCAGGCTGAACCACGCCGCGCCGCGCCGCGCCGCGCCGCGCGCAGGGTCGGCGACCAGGTGCGCTTCGGCCAGAGCAGCCGCACGTACGTGCTCACGGGCCCGCAGGAGCTGCTGCCCGCGGAGGGGCTCAGCAAGGTGCAGCTCAAGCAGCTCGCGATGCTCGAGGCGGCGCAGGTGTGCGCCGCCGCGCCGCCGCGCCGCCGCGCCGCCGCGCCGCCGTGCCGCGCCACGCTGCGCCGCGCACTGACCGCATTGGACCGCGCCGCGCCGCATTTGACCGCGCCGCGCCGCGTTTTATCACCGTGCCGCAGCGGCGCAAGGACGCGGACGAGGCCAAGGCGCGCGCGCAGATGGAGGCGGCCATTGCGCGCTCGGCCGGCGACGGCGCGACGTGGGGCATGGACCTCGGCGACGACGGCGACGGCGCCGGCGGCGGCTCGGGCGCTGCCGCGGTCAACTGGCGCAGCTACGTCGAGCGCAACAGCCTGACCGACCGGCAGACCAAGCTGCTGGACAAGATCCGGTGCGCCCGCCCGCCCGCCGGCGCCGGCTGCGGCACCCGCGCCCGCTGGTCCCCCACCCGCCCACTCTCCTCACCTCAACCGTCCACCCTCACCACCCCGCCCACCGCGCCTGCCCGCCTCGCCCCGCCCAGCAAGCGCGAGTACAAGGTCAAAAACCTGGAGGCCGAGTGCGCCAAGATCGCGGCCAAGGAGCGCAACGAGGGCGGGCTCACGCAGGGCCAGGCGTCGACCATGGTGCGGCCGCGGCCCAGGGAGCGGTCGAGGGGCCGAGCCGCGCGCCGTGCTGCGCGCGCCGCGCCGCGCCGCTCGACGCCTCGACCGCCCCTGGGCCTCCAAACCGCTGTGGACCCCGCCGCGCAGGTGCGCAACGAGCGCGCGCTCGAGGCGCTGCGGGAGGAGCTGGAGGAGCTGGAGGAGCAGCTGACAGAGTGCATCCAGGACAGCATCGACGGCAAGAAGGTGCGCCGCCCGCTCCGCCCGGTCCGCCGTGTCCGCCCGGAGGCGGCGGCGGCGGCGGCGGCGGCGATCACCGCCCGCCCGCCGCGGCGCCGCCGCTGCCACGAGCGCTGCCCGCCCCGCCCCGCGCAACCCTCAACCCTGCGCGGCGCGCGCAGGCGGCGCGGGACGCCAAGGAGGGCAAGGACGCGGCGGAGGCGAAGAAGCGCAAGCGCGGCGCCGACTCGGACGAGGAGTACGCTGGTGGGCGCGGCCGCGGCGCCTTGGCGGCGGCGGCGGCGGCGCCGCGGCGGGGCGGGGCTGCGGGGCTGCGGGGCCGCGGCGTGCTCACCCGCTGCCGCGCTGCTCACTCGCCGCCGCGCCCCCGCCAGGCGGCAGCGACAGCGGCGACGAGTTTTACGACCGCACCGCCGCGGCCGGCCCCAAGCGCGGCGCGGGCGCCAAGGCCAAGGCCGGCGCTGCGGCGGCCAAGGGCGGCGACGCCGGCGGCGGCGGCGCGGTGGAGTCGGCGCAGTCGCTCTATGCCAAGCGGTGGGTGCATGGTGGGCAGGGCGCGCCGGCGCAGGCGCCGGCGCGGGCGTGGGGGCGCGCGCCTCGCGCGCGCAAAAAGCCGCGGCGGCGCGCCGCGCGCACGCAGGGAGGCGCTGCAGGAGGAGGCGGCGCGGCTGGAGGCGGCCGTCGCGGCCGAGCAGGCGCAGCTGGCCGCGCAGGCCGCGGCGCCGGGCGGCGGCGGCGGCGCGCCTGCCGCGCCCGGCGCGGGCGGCGGCGCGGGCGGCGCCGGCGCGGCCGATGGCGGCAGCGAGGCGGGGGTGGACAGTCTGGATGCCTTCATGAGTGACGTGCAGACCAACCTGGAGCGGGACAAGGTGAGCTCCGCCGCGCCGAGCAGCCCTGCCGCGCCCGTGCCGGCGGCGCCCGTGTCGGCGGCTCGCGCGCAGCGGGCGCGCTGCTCGGCACCCGTTGACCGCCGGCCGCTGGCCGCCCGCCGGCCGCAGCTCGGCACGCTGCGGCGCGAGCTCGAGGGGCTGCAGGTGCAGCTCGCGCGCACTGACCGCCTCATCCGCATCGCCGACCCGGAGGGCTGGCTCAAGCCCGGGGCCGGCGGCGCCGGCGGCGGCGCGGCGGCGGCGGCCGCCGCCGCCGCGGCCAAGGCGGCGGCCAAGGCGGCGCTCGAGGCGGACCGGCAGCGCCGCGCCGCCGCGGTGGTCGCGCAGCGCGCGGGCTGGGCGGCTGCGCAGGTGCGCGCCACGGCGCCGGGCGGCGGCCGGCGGGGCGTCGACCGCCGCGCGCGCGCTGGCGGCGGGGCCGGGGGCGGGCGGGCGCCGCGCGGCACGGCGCCGACGCCGACGCCGGCCGGCCGCCCCTGCCGCCGCCGCGCAGGCCGCGCAGGAGCTTGCCCCCGAGGAGGAGGAGGAGGAGGAGGACAACGACGGCGGGCGGCAGCAGCCGGCGGAGCAGCAGCAGCCGCGGCAGGACGAGCAGCCGCAGGAGCAGCAGCAGCCGGCACCGCAGGAGCAGCCGCCGGGCGTGGCGGAGCAGGGCGGCGCCGCCAAGCCGTCGCCCCTAGTCATCCGAGCCAAGGGCGCGCTGCCGGCGCAGCCGGCCAAGGCCAAGCCCGCGGCGGCGGGCGCGGCGGGCGCGCCGGCGGGCGCGCCGGCGGGCGCCAAGGCCTCGGCGGACGCGGCGGCGGCGCAGCTGATGCGCGAGTTTGCGCAGCCCGCGCCGGGTGGCGCGAAGCGCGCCATCAAGGGCCCCGCCATGCCGCCGCCGGCGGCCAAGGCGGCCAAGGCGGCCGCCGGCGGCAGCAACGTGCACGCCGCCGCCGCGGCGCGGGTGGCGGCGAGCATCGCGATCCTCACCAGCCACGCCGCGCCTCTGGGCGGCGACGGCGGCGAGGGCGGCGGCGAGGCTGGGGCCGGGCAGGAGGCCGACGGCGGCAGCGCGTCGACGTGGCTGCCGCCGGCGGCGCAGGACGGCAGCGGCCGCACGAGCTTGAACGCCAAGTACGGCTACTAGCTAGCTAGCTAGTAACCGCAACGAGCGAGAGGCCGGCGATGGCGCGCCGCGAGCGCGGCGGTGCAGGGCCCAGGGCGCAGGCGCCGCCCGGCCGGCTGCCCACGCCGCCGCCGAGGAGCCCTCCCCGCGCGCGCCGCCCACAGCCGCCGCCCTCAGCGCCTCCCTGCCACACGCACACACACATGCGCCGGCCGCGGCCCACACACAGCTCCCGCACGCACGCGCCGCCGCCGCCCAGCGCCCGCCCCCGCCCGCGGCGCGCCCCTGGCCAGGCGGGGCGACGCGCGTCGGGCGCCTGACGGCCGTACCGGTCCGCCCACCCCAGCGCCAGGCGAGCCGCGCGCGCGGGCAGGCGGGGAGGGCAGCAGCGGCGGGCGGGCCGCGCTGCGCGGCGCCAGCTGCGGGCGGCGGGGGCTGCGGCGGTGCGCGGCGGGTGGGCGTGTCGCGTGGGCCGCCGGTACTGAGCGCCCCGGGCGTCGCTGGCAGGCCCGACGACGCGCCGCCGCGCCGCGGGGCGGGGGCGGGCGCCGCGCGCTGCTGCTGCTGCGCTCACGCCGCCCGCGCACTCGTGCCCGCTGCCGGCGCGCTGCCTGCTGCTCCCTGCTGGCCCGCAGGCGCCCAGTCGACGCCATGTCTGCGCCGGCGGGCAAGCGGCGCGCCGGGCCGACCACGCGCGCACGGGCGGCTGCAGCACCGGCGGCGGGCGAGGCGCCTGGCGGCGCAGAGCCGGCGCCGAGGTGGGCGCGCTGCTGATGCTGGTGCCCCCTGGGTGGCGCTGCCTGGCCACGCTGCGCAGTAAGCCTCAGCTGGCTGCAGCAGGCGCCGCGCGCCGCCTCACCGTCGCACCCGCGCGCCCGCCCGCCCCGCCCACGTCGCCAGCAGCCCGCCCATGCTCTCTGCGCCGGCGGCCCGGTGGCGCGCCGGGCCGACCACGCGCGCGCGGGCGGCGGTCATCAGGAGGTGGGCGCAGCGCTGCTGTGGACCCCTGGCTGCCTCGCTAGATGGGTGCTGAGCACTCAGCCACCGCAGCGGGCGCCGCCTGTCGCCTGACGCCCCGGCGCCGCTGCCCGCTCGCCCCGCCGCAGCCTGCTGCCAGACCTGCCCGAGCCGCTCGTGCTCCACATCCTGAGCCTCTGGCCGCCGTCCCTGCGGGCGTGGTGCGCCAAGCTGGTCTGCAAGGCGGCGCGCGAGCGCTTCCGCGGCGCCAGGCGCGTCTCGCTGTGCTGCCCCGAGCTGCCGCTGGCGGCGGTGCAGGAGGCGTGGGGGGCGATGCAGGGTGATCGGTGGCAGCAGATGGGGCTGGCCGAGGCGCGCGCGGCGTGCGGCGACGTGGCGGGCCTGGTCTGGCTGCGCGGCGCGGGCTGCGACGTGCATATGATGCATCGCGCGTGCATGGAAGCAGCGCACTTCGGCCAGATCGCCGTGCTGGAGTGGGCGCACGGCGAGGGGGTGGACCTGCGGGGGGACGTGTGCCAAGTAGCAGCCGACAACGGGCAGCTGGGTGTGCTGCGCTGGGCGCGCGCGCAGACGCCGCCGCTGCCGTGGGGCCACGTGTGCTTCAGGGCTTCGCGGCGCGGCGACCTGGAGATGGTGCGCTGGGCGCGCAGCCAGGACGAGCCCGCGCCGTGGAGCGAGCACGTGTGCGGGACGGCGGCTATGCACGGGCACCTGGAGGCGCTGTGCTGGCTGCGCGCCAACGGCTGCCCGTGGGAGCGCGACTGGTGCGAGCGCGCGGCAGCACACAAGGGCCACGAGGCCGTGGCCGCGTGGGTCAGGGCGCAGCCGAGTGAGGTGCCAGGAGCAGTTGGCATGAGTGTTTCGGGAGCGGTTGGCAAGGACAGCGCGCACCTCAGCTCGGTCGTGGATCTGGATTAGGGCGAGGCAAGGCAGGCGTGGCTGGGTGCATGCGCGGGGCGCGGTCTGCGGCATGGTGCGCGCGCGCGTGGGTGAGCAAGTTGACGCTGGCAGCGGCGCCCGGGCGGGGCGGCGCGCGCTGGCAACCAGCGTGACCGCGTGCGGCGCGCGCGTCGAGCGGGCCGCACGCACGCCCTGCCGCCGCCGGGGACTGGCGTTTGCCGCCCTGCGCTGCGCCACGCCGCGCCCGCCCGGCAGCAGCGCCACGCGGGCGGCGGTGCAGGGCCCAGGGCACAGGCGCTGCCCGGCCGGCTGCCCGCGCCGCCGCCGCCGAGGAGGCCCCCCGCGCGCGCCACCCCGCCGCCCACACCCGCCGCCCTCAGCGCCTCTCTGCCGCACACGCACGAACACAAGCGCCGGCCGCGCGGCCCACAGCTCCCGCACGCACCGCGCCGCCGCCGCACAGCGCCCGCCCGCTCGCCCGCGGCGCGCCCCTGGCCAGGCGGGGCGACGCGCGTCGGGCGCCTGACGGCCGGGCCGGTCCGCCCAGCGCACCGCAAGGCGAGCCGCGCGCGCGGGCGGGCGGGGAGGCAGCGGCGGGCGGCAGCGCTGCGCGGCGTCCGCTGCGGGCGGCGGGGGCACCGGCGGTGCGCGGTGGCGGGCGTGTGGCGTGGGCCGCCGGGCTTGCGTGCCTCGGGTGCCGCCGGCAGGCCCACCGCCGCGCCGCCGGGCCCGCGCCGGGGCGGGCGCGCGCTGCTGCTGCTGCGCTCACGCCGCCCGCCCGTTGCCGGCGCCTGCTGCTCTCTGGTGGCCTGTAGGCCCCCAGCACCCGCCATGTCTGCTGCGCCGGCGGGCACGCGGCGCGCCGGGCCGACCACGCGTGCGCGGGCGGCCGCAGCGGCGGGCGAGGCGCCCGGCGGCGACGAGGCGGCGCCGAGGTGGGCGCGCAGCTGCTGCCACTGCTGGCGCCCCTGGATGTGACTGCCTGGCCAGGCGGGCGCTGAGCACTGAGCTGCAGCCAGCGCGCACCGTGCGCCGCCTCACCGCTGCACCCGCTCGCCCCGCCGCGCCGCCAGCAGCCCGCTGCCAGAGCTGGCCGAGTCCCTCGTGCTCCACGTCCTGAGCTTCCTGCCGCCGGCCCTGCAGGCGTGGGCCGCCAGGCTGGTCTGCAAGGCGGCGCGCGAGCGCTTCTGCGGTGCCACAGACGTCTCGCTGCGCTGCCCCGAGCTGCCGCTGGCGGCAGTGCAGGAGGCGTGGAGGGCGGTGCAGGGTGACGGGTGGCAGCAGCGGCGGCTGGCCAACGCGCGCGGGGCGTGCGGCGACGTGGCGGGGCTGGCCTGGCTGCGCGCCGCCGGCTGCAACATGGGCAGCGATGTGGGGTGCACAGCAGCATTTCGCGGCCAGCTCGCCGTGCTGGAGTGGGCGCGCGACAAGGGGCTGGACCTGGACGGCGTGTGCTGGGCAGCAGCCAACGGCGGGCAGATCGCCATGCTGCGCTGGGCGCGCGCGCAGTCGCCGCCGCTGCCCTGGGGGCCGACTGGGTGTGCTCTGAAGCTGCGGCGCACGGCGACCTAGAGATGCTGCGCTGGGTGCGCGGCCAGGCGGAGCCCGCGCCGTGGAGCGAGCACCTGTGCGGGACGGCGGCTCTGGACGGGCAGCTGGAGGCGCTGCGCTGGCTGCGCGCCAACGGCTGCCCGTGGCGGCGCGCTTCATGTGAGCAGCTGGCGGCTGGGCGTGGCCACGAGGCCGTGCTCGCGTGGATCCGGGCGCAGCCCGCGGCGCCGGACGACGGCGCTTAGCAGCAGCCCGTGTGAGCAGCCGCCCGCAGTGAGGAAACCAGCAAGTTTGACGCGCCGCCGCTGCCCGCGCACGAGTCGCGGTCCGCCGCCCGCGGGCAGCCCTTGCGTGGTCAGCCGCACAGCTCCGCCGACTGCTCCGCTGGCTGCTCTGCTAACGACGACGACGACGACTGCTGCTGCTGCTGCTGCTGCTGCTCGTACACCAGCAGGACATGCGCGCCGGCTGCCAGCTGCGCCTGCAGCCACGCCCTCAGCCGCGCCGCGCCGCCGTCCGCCGCGTCGCACGGCGCCGCCACAAAGCTGGTCGGCGCTGGCAGCCGGCTGTCCAGGTTCCACCTGCGGCGGCCGCGGCGGCGGGACGGCCAGCTCGCCGTCGGGCCCCCCGCGCGCGCTGCCGCGGGCCCGCGCTGAGGCAGTGGCCTGCCGCCTCACCACTCGCCGCTGACGCGCTTGACGGCCAGCCAGTGGCAGCCGCCGGTCAGCCGCGCCAGCAGGCCCTGCCCCGGCACGTTGACGATGACGCCGGTCAGGCGCTGCTGCTGCTGAGACTGCTGCGACTGCTGCTGCGACTGCTGTTGATCCACCCCCGGCGGCTGCTCCCCCGGCCGCTGGCCCGCCGCCCCCCGCTCCTGCTGGAGGTCGACGCCCGACAGCGCTGCGTCGCGCGCGTCGTGCCAGCGCACCTCCTGGGTGGGTGCGGAGGCGGCGCGCCGTCGCGCCGCGGCGCGCCGCCGCCGGCAGCTGCGGGTCGCCGCAGCGCCGCGGGCCGCCTCACCAGGCCCTGCTGCTCGAGCGCAGCAGCCAGAAGGTTGGCGTCCCAGTTGCCCAGCAGCCACGTGCGCGCCGCGCCCAGGCGGTCGCTGAGCGCGTTGAGCGCCGCCGCGTCAAACGCCGGCCGCTGCAGCAGGTTGTTCAGCGCGTGCAGCGCGCACTGCTGGCGGCGCTGGCGCTCGTGGTACATCGTGTGGGGGGCCGGAGAATGCGGGAGCGCCGGCGCCGCGGGTGCGTGACGAGCAGCAGCGCCGCGTTTCTTTCAGCGTGCGCCGCCATGACACCCTCCTCCCGAGCTGCGATCGGCGCGCCGCGGTGGACGCGCCACACCGGCGCCAGCCGACCGGCGGCGCGCCACCGGCCGGGGCGCCGCACACGCCGCGCCACGCGCGCGCGACCGGCGCCGCTGCCTCGAGGCAGCGGCCGCGGAGCTCCGCGGCCACACGCGCGCCGCCGCGCGCCAGCCGCCCGGGCGCGGCGCAGGGGCCGCTCCTGTGTGACCGCGCTGTGACCGCGCGCCATGTCGGCCCCGCTGCACGCGGCGCTCGTGGGCGAGATGGAGCTCACGAGCGACGGCGGCGACGAGGTGCGCGCCGCAGCGCTCACCCGCCGCCCCCCGGCGCCTGGCGCGGCGCGGCGTTGCGCACGGGGCGGCGTAGTAGCCTGCCGTGCCGGCGCCGCGCTGCAGCGGCGGCGCGCCGTGCGGGCGTGGCCTCGCCGCCGCTGCCGCCCGCCGCGGCCGGCTGAGCGCCACCCGGCCCGCCGCCCGCCCTGTGCCTCCCGCTGCCCGTCACGCGTGCATCGCCAGTACGTGCCCGGGCCGCGCGACGCGGCCGCCGGCAGCGGCAGCGGCAGCGAGCTGGGCGGTAGCAGCAGCAGCGACGACGACGACGGCGAGGGCGTGGACGCGCTGGAGGTGGACGCGGAGCAGCTGCTGCGCGACGCGGGCGACTCGGGCAGCGACGGCGGCGAGGAGGACGAGGAGGACGAGGAGGAGGAGGAGGAGGCGGCGGCGCAGGAGGAGGACGAGGCGCCGCTCAGCCGCGCGCGCCTGCTGCGCCTGCTGTTTGGCGCCGCGCGCCGCAGCTCGCAGGACCACGGCCGGCTCTTCCAGCGCCTGACGGGGCGCGTCGAGCCGCTGCGGGGGCCCCTCGCGGCGCAGCTCAATGCCAACACCTCGGCGCGCGACGTGGGGCAGGCCGGCCCCATCTGGGTGCGGAGAGGGGCCCGCGCCCGCGCCGCTCGCCCGCGGGGCGTGCCGCGCCGCGCCGCGCGCGCCGCGCCGCGCCGCACGCGCCGCGCGCGCCTGACGCGCCGTGCTGCCGCCGCGCCGCCGCGCTGCGCGCAGGCGTGCCTCGACACCGGCTTTGACAGCAGCCTGGCGCCGACGCATAGCACGGAGCGGCAGCGCCAGCTGCTGCACGAGCAGCAGGCGCCCAGCCTGCGCGCGCTCAAGCGCCAGCGCACCGCCGCGGCGCAGGCGCGGGCGCGGGCGGGCGAGGCGCCGCGCGACGGCGACGCCGCGCCCGACCAGCAGCCGGCGGCGCCCGGCGGCGCGCTCACGCGCGCCGCGGCGCGCCGCGCGGCCGAGGCAGCGGCCGGCGGCGGCGGCGGCGGCGGCTCCGGCGCTGGCGCCGGTGGGGTCGGCGGCGCGCCCGCGCCCGCACCCGCCGGCGGCGGCTCCGGGGCCGGCGCCGGCGAGGCGGGCGGCGCGGCGACCGGGTTCACCCTGGTGAACACCGCCCAGATGCTCATCAAGCGCGAGGTCTCGCTCGGCCGCAACGTGGGCTTCAGCCGCGCGCAGCAGCGCCACCTCGCGTGCCACCGCGCGTTCCCGCTGCACCCCCACAAGGTGCGCTGGGCGCGCGCGCGGCGCGCGCGCTGCCGATGTCGTGCGCTGCCGCGCCCGCCCACACCGCGCGACGCACCACGCCGGCCGCGCCCGCCGCCGCGCGCCGCCAGGTGCGGGACAGCATGCCCAGCAGGGCCTACCTGGGGCAGTACTCGGACGGCGGCGACTTCTTCGTGGCCGCGTTCCAGGCGCGCGCGGGCTCGGCGGGGCGCCCAGGGCCTGGCGTGGCACCCAGGGTCCAGCAGGGCGCGGCGCGACGCCGGTGGCTCGGGGACCGGGGCCGCGCGGCGCTGTTAGCTGCTCTGCCTGAAACGCTGCCCGCCGCCGCCGGCGTGGCGCCGTGCTGCGTATGCGCCGCGTGCGCCGCGCAGGACCGGCGCGTGCGCCTGTACGACACGGCGGCGGGGTGGCGCCTGCGCAAGGACGTGACGACGCGCATGACGCGGTGGACCATCACCGACTCCTGCCTCTCGCCAGACAACCGACTGCTGGTGCGGCGGGCGCTGGGGTTTAGGGGTAGAACGGGGGGGGGGGGTCGCGCCCTCCGCCGCCGGAGCGCGCCGCGCGGCGCCTGTTGCTCCTCTCCCTCCGCCATACATGCCGCACGCACACCCCCCACACACTCGCTCCTCTCCCTCTCTGCCGCTCTCTCTTCCCCCCCTTTCCCCCCTCTTCCCCCCTCCCTCGTTCACCCGCCCGCCAGGTCTACGCGAGCATCAGCCCCGTCGCGTTTGTCGTCAACGTCGGCTCCTCCTGGGACGTCGTCGAGAGCGCGGCCAACATCACGGAGCTCCACGAGCCCCTCGCCGTCGACGGCTCCGCGGCGCCGCCCGGCGCCGGGGCCGGGGGCGGCGCGGAGCTGGGCGGCGGGCGTGACTTTGGCATCTGGTCCATTGCCTGGAGCCCCCAGGGGGGGCAGATCATCGCCGGTGTGCCGCGCCGCACCCCGCGCCCTCTGCTGCCGCCCCGCCGCGCCCGGCGCCGCCGCGCCCCTCGGGGCCGGCTCGCGCGCGGCGCACTCACACACAGCACACAAAGTCATGCCCACACCCCGCGCGCCGCCGCCGCCGCCGCTGCCCAGGCACCAACGACCGCGCCGTGTATGTGTATGACGTGGAGAGCAAGGCCTGCCTCGCGCGCCTCACCGGTGCGCCGCGACGCAGCGCCGGTGCCGCGCTGCGCCCCGTCGCCGCGCCCCGCCCTGCCCGCCCGGCGCCCGGCGCCGCACATCGCCACGCCGCCGCCGCCGCCGCCGCCGCCGCCTGCCATGCCACGTGCCACTGCCAGGGCACGGGGACGACGTGAACGCCGTGGCCTACCTCGGCGGCGGCAGCCCGCACCTGCTGGTCAGCGGGAGCGACGACGAGATGGTGCGCCTGTGGGACGTGCGCGTGCGGTCCGCGTCCGGCCGCAACGTGCGCAAGCCGCAGGGCGTGCTCGTCGGTGAGCGGCGGCGCGCGCCCCGGGGCGGGGGGCCGGGGAGGGGGGGACGCGCCGGCTGCGCTCCGCGCCTCCGCGTCGTGCCGCGTCGCCGCCGCCGCGCCGCCGGCCGGCCGCTCGCGCCCCGACCGCGGCCCTGCCGCCGTGCGCCCGCCAAACCCCTGCCAGGCCACGTCGGGGGCGTGACGCACGTGTGCGCGCGCGGCGACGGCGTGCACGTGCTCTCCAACTCCAAGGACCAGACTGCGCGCCTCTGGGACGTGCGCGCCGCGCTCAGCGCGGCCGCCGCCGCCGACGCCGCGCGCGAGCGCCCGCCGCTTGAGCGGTGGGACTATCGGTGGGAGGAGAACCCGGGTGCGCGGGGCGCGGGCGGACGCTGCCGCAGCTGCCGCGCCTGCTGCGCGTGGGGCGGCGCGCCGCGCGCGCGCGGCTGCGTCCCCCGCCCGCCGACCCTCGCGCCGCCGCCGCCTGCTGTTCGCCCGCCGCCCGCCGCCGCTGCTGGTTGGCCGCAGCGTCTGGCTACAACGTGCGGCACCCGCGGGACGTCAGCCTCATGGCCTACAGGTGAGGGGCTGAGGGTTTAGGGGTATAGGAGGGGGTTTTAAACCCTGACCCAGGTGACAATCAGGGGGGGCATCGACCGGGCGCTAGTGCAGGGCGTGGCGCTGCAGCCGCGGTGGGACGCGGTGGGGCGTGGTGCCAGAGAGCGTCGGCGAGCACGGCCGGGCGGTTGCGGCCCGCGCCGCGCTGACCCGCGCGGCGCCGCGCGCGCAGGGGCCACGGCGTGCTGCAGACGCTGGTGCGGGCCTACTTCAGCCCCGCGCACACCACGGGGCAACGCTACGTCTACGCCGGCAGCGCCGACGGCACCGTGCGCGCGTGGGACATCGTCAGCGGGCAGCAGGTGCGCGGCGGCGTCGGCTGCCGGCTGCCGGCTGCCGCGCGGCGCTCGCGCCGCCGCCGCCGGCTCGGCGCGCCCGGCTGCGCGCCGCCGCGCCCGCGCCGCCGACCGCGCCGCGCCGCCCGCCGTGCACGTGCGCCGCCGCGCCGCCGCGCCGCCGTCCGCGGGGTTGAAGGTCGCCGCGTTTGAGTATCACCGCGCGCTCGTGCGCGACGTGAGCTGGCACCCGTACGAGGCCGAGCTGACCAGCGTCAGCTGGGACGGCCGCGTCGTGAGCTGGGGCGTCGAGCCGCCCGCGGGCGGGCCGCTGCAGGCGGTGCGGGGCGACGTGGGTCGCTACTACTAGCGGCGGCGGGGCCGCGGCGGCGCAGGCGCGGCAGGCGTTGCGTGAAGGGCGGGCGTTCCGGCAGCGGGCAGGAGGCAGGCGTGCGGCGTGCGCGCGCGCCCGACTGTACATTAGCAGCAGCAGCAGCAGCAGCGCGCGAGGATCGGAGGGCTTGATGCGGGCGGCGCGTGCGGCGGGCAGCACGGGGCGCGGCGGCGCGAAGGCGCGCGTCTTCGCCACGCGGACGGCGTGTGAGTTGTGGCAACCGGCAGACCGCGCACGGCGCACGGCTGGGCCCGCCCGGCAGCGCTGGCAACACGCGGGCGGCGGTGCAGCGGCCAGGGCCCAGGCGCCGCCCGGCCGGCTGCCCGCGCCGCCGCCGAGGAGGCCCCCCGCGCGCGCCGCCCCGCCGCCCACAGCCGCCGCCCTCAGCGCCTCCCTGCCATACACACACGAGCGCCGGCCGCGGCCCACAGCTCGCCCACGCACACGTGCTGCCGCCGCCCAGCGCCCGCCCCCGCCCGCGGCGCGCCCCTGGCCAGGCGGGGCGCGGGCGCCTGACGGCCGGTCCATCCAGCGCAGCGCCAGGCGAGCCGCGCGCGCGGGCAGGCGGGGAGGGCAGCGGCGGCGGGCCGCGCTGCGCAGCGCCCGCTGCGGGCGGCGGGGGCACTGGCGGTGCGCGGCGGGCGGGCTTGTGGCGTGAGCCGCCGGGCCTGCGCGCCCTGGGCGCCGCTGGCAGGCCCGTTCCCGCGCCGCCGCATCCGGGGGCGGCGGCGGGCGCCGCGCCCTGCCGCTGCTGCGCTCACGCCGCCCCCGCGCTCACGCCCGCTGCTGGCGCCGCCTGCTGCTCCCTGCTGGCCCGCAGGCCCCAGGTGGCGTCATGTCTGCGCCGGCGGGCAAGCGGCGCGGTGGGCCGACCACGCGCGCGCGGGCGGCCGCAGCGGCTGGCGAGGCACCCGGCGGCAACGAGGCAGCTCCGAGGTGGGCGCGCAGCCGCTGCTGTTGCCCGCCTGACTGGTGCCGCTGGCCAGGCGGGGGCTGCGCAGCGAGTCACAGCCAGCTGCAGCAGGCGCCGCGCGCCGCCTCACCGCCGCCCCGCGCCGCCCTGCCCAGCCCACGTCGCCAGCAGCCCGCTGCCAGAGCTGCCCGAGTCCCTCGTGCTCCACGCCCTGAGCTTCCTGCCGCCGGCCCTGTAGGCGTGGCGTGCCAAGCTGGTCTGCAAGGCGGCGCACGAGCGCTTCCGCGGCGCCACGGTCATCTCAGCGGACTGCCCCGAGCTGCCGCTGGCGGCGGTGCAGGAGGCGTGGCGGGCGGTGCAGGGTGATGGGTTGAAGCAGCTGTGCAAGCTCGCCACGGCACGCGCGGCGTGCGGCGACGTGGCGGGGCTGGCCTGGCTGCACGGCGCCGGCTGCGCCATGGACTGGGGCGTGGGCCGGGAAGCAGCACGCGCCGGCCAGATCGCCGTGCTGGAGTGGGCGCGCGACCAGGGGCTGTGCCTGCACTTTGTGTGCGAGGCAGCAGCCAAGGGCGGGCAGCGGGCGGTGCTGCGCTGGGCGCGCGCGCAGACGCCGCCGGTGCCGTGGGGTGACTGATGGTGTGGCGTGTTCTACCTGGCTGCACGACGCGGTGACCTGGAGATGCTGCGCTGGGCGCGCGCCCAGGCTGAGCCCGCGCCGTGGAGCGAGCACGTGTGGACGGCGGTTCTGGACGGGCAGCTGGAGCGCTGCGCTGGCTGCGCGCCAACGGCTGCCCGTGGGAGCGCGACTGGTGCGAGTCTGCGGCGGCAGACAACGGCCACGAGGCCATGACCGCGTGGATCCGGGCACAGCCCGCGGCGCCGGACGGCTGGGACTCGGACGAGGACGAGCAGGAGGAGGGGGAGGGGGACGACGAGGGTGGGCTGCACGGCGCTTTAGTGTTGTGCTGTCACAGAAGCCAGCGCGACTGCTGGCTTTGCGGTGCTGTGGTGGCGTGCGTGGCGGCGCGCTGCGTGCGGCGGGGCCATGGCGGCGGCGGTGCAGGCTCTTCAGCGCGCGCGTGTGCTGTCGAGGAGTGGGTGGCGCGCGCTGGCAACCGGCTGACCGCGCGCCGCACGATCGGAGGCCCATGCGCGCTCGCTGCCGGGCACGCGCAGCACGGCCGCCGGCGCAGAGGCCCTCAGGACCCACGCCACGCGCGCACGAGCGCCGGCCGCGGCCAATGGCTCCACACGGCGGGTGCCGCGGCCGTGTGGTGCGGCGGGTGCCGCCGCGGCGCGCGAAAGCCCTCGCCGCGCCCCAGGCCGCAGGCGGGGCGTGGTTCTGCGGGCGTCTCACTGGCCGCTGTGCGTCCCGCGCTGCGCGCCAGTCGCCGCGGCCGCGGGCTGGGCGCGCGGCGCGCGCGAGTTCGCCATCGCAAACGACCGCTGCCCAGAGCTCGCGTTCCGCCCGCGCCGTCTGCGCGCGCGGTGGTGAGTGCCCAGTGAGTTTTTGAACACTACCGGCCGTCCGAAGCGGCCGTGCGGGCGCCAGATAAGACGTTTCGGGATGTGCCAGGTTGACGCGACTGCGACTGTGCGACCCGCTGCTTGTGGCTCTCGCATCCCCGCCGCCGCGCACGCTCCCACACTCTCCCTGCCTGGATTAGGGCCGGCCAACCCGTCCGCTGCGCGCGGAGAGCAGCGCCCGCTGCACGCCGGCCGCACCCCGCCTCCCCTCCTCCGCGGCGCACACGGTGCGGCCCGCGCGACGGCGCCAGCGCGCTCCTCAGGCCATCCCCTGCTCCTCCCGGCCTGCGGGGGCCGGCTCGGCGCTAGGGCGCGGCGCGCGCGGCGCGCGCGAGGTTGACGCGACGCGCGGAAAAAGCCGGCCCGCCGCTGCCTCTCGAGGGCACCGCGCCGGCGCGTCGGCGCCAGAGCGCCGCCGCAGCCGTCCGGGGCGGGCCGGGCGGCGCAGGCGGGCGGCGGCACCGGCCGGCCGCCGCTGCCGGCCGAAGCTGTCTCGGCGGCTGGCTGGCTGACGTTGCCCGCCGCCCGCCCCCGGCCTCCGCGCGCCGCAGCCCCCTGCCTCCCCCGCCGTACACCATGGCGCGCCGGGCGTGCCGGCAGGTGCTCCTGCTCGCGCTCGTCGCGCTCTCCGCCGCCGCCGGCGCGGCCGCGCAGGGCGCCAAGTGCGGCGTCGCCATCTGCTTCGTCATCGATGCCAGCGGCTCCATCGGCTCGACGGGCTTCGCCCAGGCCAAGCAGTTCGTGGTGGACGTGATGAACCAGACGTCGGCCGTCGCCGACACGGAGCAGTTTGGCGCGTCGGCGTTTGGCACGTCCGCCGCGCCAGTCAAAGGACTCGCAGACATGACCAGCGACACACCCGCAGCGATCGCGGCAATCAAGGCCATGCCCTACCCCGCCTCGCGTACCAACATGGAGGCCGGCCTCGCGGGTGCGCGCCGGAGCATGCGCACGCGCGCGCGCGCGCGCGCCCCTCGGGCCGGCGCGCACCCGCCCGCCGGCCCGCGGGCGGCGCCCGCCGCCGGCGACCCGCGCGCCGAGCCTGACCGCCCCGGCCCGCGCCCCGCCGCGCGCCCGCCAGCGTGCTTCAACGTCACCAACGGCACGCGCGGCGGCATCCTGACGCGCAACATCGACCCCGCGCTGCAGCGCATCGTGCTGCTCATCACCGACGGCAACCCAAACACCAAGAACACCGCGAGCCCGCCCAACTGCACGTGCAAGGCCGAGGGCATCAACACGCCGCCCACGTGCGTGCCGTCCACCCAAAACTGCTCCGACGTGTCGGTGCAGCTCCGCGGTGAGCTGCGAGCGACGAGCCACGAGTGGCGGCGCTGCGGCGCGCGCGGCCCGCGGCGCGCGGCCCTCCGGCCCCGCGCTGAGCCGCCGCCGCCGCCGCCGCTGCCGCCGCGGCCGGCCAATCACACGCGCGCGCGCGCGCAGCGGGCGCCATCACTGGCGACAACATCACCCTCATCTCCATCGGCGTGGGCCCCTCCATCAGCAAGCAGTTCCTTCTGACCCTCAGCCCGCAGTATTACCCAGTGCGTGGGGTCTAGGTTTAGGGGCGCCTAAACCCCACGCCGCCAGCGAGCGGGCGCCGCCGGGCGGAGCTCCGCGCGGAGGTGTTCCGCCGCGCTGACGCTGACGCTGACGCGCGCGCCCCCCGCCCCGCGCCCGCCGCGCCCGCCCCGCCCCCACTGCGCGCGCCAGGTCGCCGACTACAGCGCGCTGCAGGCGGCCGTGGCGGACATCGTGCGCGGCGTGTGCACCGACGTCGGCATCGCCAAGTCGGTCACAACCGCGGCCACGCAGCCCGTGGGCGGGACCTTTGGGTTCAAACTCGACATTTCAAACGCCGGCAAGTTCAACGTCTCGCCGCCGATCACCTTCACCGACAGCCTGCCCCCGGGGCTGACCTACGTGACCACCCCCGGCGTCGTGCCGCAGGGCGGCGCGCCGCCAGGTGCGCCGCCGGCAGCGGCGGCGGCTGCGGCGGCGGCGGCGCGCGAGTCGCCGGCCGCGCGCATGCTGCCCCCCCCCCCCCCCCGCCCCACGCTGCCGCCGCCGCCCTCGCGTTGCCGCCGCCGCCGCGCCTCGCAGCTGTCTGCGCCTTCAACGCGACCGCGGGGCAGGTCAGGTGCGTGGTCAACAGCACGCTGCCGCTCGCGGCGACCTGGAGCTACGGCCTGAGCGCAAACGCGGCGACCGCGGGCAACTGGACCAACGTCGCCGACGTCGCGGTCGCGCTGGACAACAATGTGTTGAACAACCAGGCCCGCGCGCCCGTGGTGGTGGCCTCAAACGGCACCGCCCCCACCGCCAACGTCGCGCTCAACATGACCGCCCCGGCCGCCCCCGTGCCGGTCAACACGCCCTTCAACTTCACCATCACGGTGCGGAACACAAACCACGCCCCACCATGCGTGCGGGCCGGCGCGGCCGGCGCGGCCGGCGGCCAGCCCTCTCGCGCGCGCCCCGCGCCGCGCCGACGCGCCGCGCCGCCCCGTCCCGCACCGCTACAGGTCACGTCCAAGGGCGCGTCAACCGCGACCAACGCGACCATGGTCGACAGCCTGCCGCCGGGCCTGAACTGCTCGGCCGTGACGCCGGGCGCGCCGACGTGCAGCCTCGCGGCGGGCGTGGTCAGCTGCAGCTTCGGCGATATGCCGGTCAACACCAGCGCGACGGGTGCGTGCGGCAGGGTTTAGGGTTTAGGGTTCGTGCTCTGACCCCGCCAGGCCCGCCCTCCAGCCGCCTGCACGCACGCACGCACGCACGCACGCACGCACGCACGCACGCACGCACGCACGCACGCACGCACGCACGCACGCACGCACGCACGCACGCACGCACGCACGCACGCACGCACGCACGCACGCACGCACGCACGCACGCACGCACGCACGCACGCACGCACGCACGCACGCACGCACGCACGCACGCACGCACGCACGCGCGCGCGCGCGCACGCACGCACGCACGCACGCACACACAAACGCCGCGCGCCGCGCGCCGCCGCAGTCGTCATCACCTGCCGCGCGGCCGCGGCGGGGACGTACAACAACGTCGCCGTCGCAAACGCCACAAACGACGCGATCACGGGCGACAACAGCGACGCGGCCAACGTCTTTGTCTACGTGCCCACCTGCGGCGTGTTCAACCCGAGCGCCACGAGCCAGGGCTTCCCCTGCACGCCGCCGGCCGTGCCCAACACCGACGCCGCCAACTCCACGGTCGTGGACGCGGCGACGTGCTGCAAGGCGCGCGCTGCACGGCGGCCGCGCTGTGTGGGCGCGGTTCGCGGCATGCGGCGCGCGGCGCGCGGCGGCTGCCCCGGGCGGCGTCGGCCTGACGCTCCCGCCGCGCCGCGCCCTGCTCGCCGCCAGATCGTGCCCGCCAACCTTCCCTACGTCCGCATCACCAAGGTCGGCCCCTCGTCCCCCGTGGAGGTCGGGGCGCCCTTCAACTTCACCATCACCCTAACGTCGGAGAGCACCACCACCGCCGAGGCGGTCACCATGGTGGACGACCTTCCGGCGAGCCTGCAGCCCACCGCCGTGTCGCCGACGCCGGGTGCGGGACGCGGCCGCGGCGCCGCGCCGCGCGGCCGCGTGCGGCCGCCCACGCCCCGCGCGCCCCGCGCCGCCGCGCCTCGCCGCAGAGTGCTCCATCGCGGGCCAGAAGGTCAGCTGCAGCTTTGGCAACATGACCACCAACGCCACGCGCGTCGTGACCGTGACGAGCGTCGCGCAGGCCGCCGGCACGCTGTCCAACACGGCCTCCAGCTTCATCAAGGGTAACGTCTCCGCCTCGGCCGCCACCAACGTGCTCACGGTGCGCCCGCAACCCCAACCCTAAGCCCCCGGCTGCGCCGCGCTGCGCCGCGCTTCGCGCCGCGCCGCGCGCGCTCAAGGGGCGCAGCACAGGCACCAACATGTGTCGCGCGCTGCACGCACAGTTTGTGTCGACCTGCGGCGCCTCGACCGCCAACGGCACCAAGTTCCAGTGCCCGCCGGACCTGGTGTTCAACAGCGCCGCGCTTGGCGTGTCGCCGGCCAACGTGACCAACTGCTGCGTCGTGCCGCCGAATGCAGACCTGGGGCTGACCAAGTGCGTGGCTGCTGCGCGGCGGCTATGGGCCCCAACTCGCCCCAGCCCGGCCCGGCCTGGCCCGGCCCGGTCCGCCGCGTGCATGCGCCGCGCTCACCCGGCCGGCCCGGGGGCGCCCCCCGCCGCCCGCCCCGCGCGCAGGACCGGCCCCGCCGACGCGGTGGTCGGCGGGAGCACGTTCAACTTCACGCTCTTTGTGTACAGCCACGGCAGCCAGGACGCGACCAACTCGACGCTCACCGACGACTTCCCGACCGGTCTCACGCCGCTCAGCGTGTCCGTGGCGCCGAGCGCGTTTGCGTCGGCGTGCAGCATTGCGCTGCAGAGCCTGAGCTGCGCCTTTGGCACTGTGAAGGTCGGCGACAACGTCACGGTCACCGTCACCACGCGCGCCGCCGTGGTCAGCGACACCATCACAAACACCGCCTCTGTGGCTGCCAGCAACGACGTCGTCCTCAGCGACAACACCGCCCAGGCCACCGTCGGCGTGGTGCGTCGCGCGCGCGCGCAGCGCGGGCTCGGGCCGGGCGGCGGCGCGCGCCTCTTCAGGCGGCCGCGGGAGGGAGGGGCGTGGTGCTGCACGGGCCGCGGCCGCGGCCGCCGCCGCCGCCGCCGCCGCCGCCGCCGCCGCGCGCGGCGCGGCGCGGCGCTCACCAGGCCGCCCCGCGCCGCGCCCGCGCCGCCCTTTGTCGCTGCGCCTCGCAGTTCATCGCCAGCTGCGGCTCCGCGGACGCCGACCAGAACAGGTTCAAATGCCCGCCGGGGCTGATTTTCAACGAGAGCGCGGTCGCGGTGTCGCCGCCGACCAACGCCTCCTGCTGCATGGGCGCGCCGGACATCAAGGTGACCAAGACCGGGCCGGCCGGCCCCGTCGCTACCAACACCAGCTTTGCCTTCACCATCCTGGTGCGCGGCGAGGCAAAAAAATCCGGCCCTGAACCCTGAAACCCAGCATCGGGCGGCGCGCGCGGCCGGCCGCCTCCCGAGCGCCCGCCGCGCCGCGCCGTCCAGGTCCAAAACATCGGCAGCGGCGACGCGACCAACGTGGTGCTGACCGACACGCTGCCGCCCGGGTTGGAGCTCATCAGCGCGGTCGTCGCGCGCCGCCGCCGCGCGGCGCCCGCGGTGTCGTGCAACACCGTGCCAACCGGCGTCGACTGCCCGATCGGCCCCTTGGCCGCGGGCGCGAGCGTGGCCGTGACGGTCACAGTTCGCGCCGGCGCGGAATCGACCTACACAAACACGGCGGTCGCGACGGCCGACAACGACCCGAACCCCCTCAACAACCAGGGCCAGGCGCTCGTCTTTGTCTTTGCGGCGCGCTGCGGCAACGTCGACGGCGCCAACACGCAGTTCACTTGCCCCAACGGCACCATCTTCAACAGCAGCGCCATCGCGGTGACACCGCCGAGCGCGGCAGCGTGCTGCGAGCCCGACAACAGGTGTGCCGCCGCTGCCCGGGTGTCGCCGCGGTCGCCGGCGCGCCCGCCCGCAGCGGGGCAGCTGCCGACGCCCCCGCCGCCCGCCTCGCTGGCCGCCTCCCCGGCCGCACGCCGCAGCGGCCCCGGGTCCAATGTGAAGGTCACCAAGTCTGGCCCCACCAACAGCGTCCCCGTCACCTCCTCGTGAGCCCGCGCGCGCCCGCCCCCGCCGCCCCTGCCGCGGACGCGCCGCGGGCGGCCGCCCGCGGCGCGCCGCCCCCGCGTGCTCAGCGCGCTTAGCGCGCTCAGCGCGCTCAGCGCGCTCAGTGCGTGCCACACCGGCGCCGCGTCGCCGCCGCGCCGCAGGTTTGAGTTTGTGATGGTCGTGACCTCAGACGGCACCGCGGCGGCGCAGGGCGTGACGCTGTCCGACCCCATCTCACCCAGCTTCAAGCCCCTCTACGTTGTGCCCTCCCCCGAGTGCAAGCTGGCCGGGCAGACGGTCAGCTGCGCCTGGGCCAGCCTCGCGGTCGGCGCGTCGGCGACGGTGCGCGTCGGCGTGGAGGTGCTGGCCGCCGGCACGCTCGGCAACGTGGTGACCGTGGACGCGACCAACGAGCCACCCAACAACAAGGCCGACAACACCGACGGCGTCACGGTCAAGACGGTGCGTTTGGAGCAATGCTTGCCGAGCCGCCGCCGCAGCGGTGGGCGGCGGGCGGCTGAGCCGCGTGTGTGCGCATGCTGGGAGCTGGCGCGCGCGCTGCGTGCTGCCTAGAAAGGGAGGGCTCCCTCGGGCGCTCACGCCCAGGGAGGGAGGGGCGCCCGGGCGCCCGGGCGCCGCTCCGCGCCCGCCCCCGGTGCGCCGGCGCGCCGACACGCCGCGCTCCGCGCTCCGCGCCGCCGCGCGTCGTGCGCCGCAGTACACTGCCACGTGCGGCACGTTCACCGACACGGGCGCCAAGTACCCCTGCCCCAACGGCACCATCTTCGACAACGCCCAGATCAACAACCCCAACCCCTCCGACCCGACCTGCTGCACGGTGCGCCGCCGCGCCCGCGCCCGCGCCCCCGCTGCACGCCCGCGCGCCCGCGCGCCCGCCCCTGCGGCCGCGCGCCCGAGCCCACCGCCGCGCCTGCGCCCCCCGCCGCGCCCCTCTCGCGCCGCCGCAGGTGCCAAACGTCGCCGACCTGGTCGTGCGCAAGACCGGCCCGACTTCCCTCATCGCGGTCGGCCAGGACATCACCTACACTATTGTCGTCACAAACAATGGCAACGCCGCGGCCAACAACGCCGTGCTCGTGGACACGCTGACCGCGCCGCTCTCGCCCAAATCGGTGACCCCGTCGTCCTGCACGATCGCCGGCCTCGTCGTCACCTGCGCCCTCGGCAGCGTCCCCGCGGGCGGCAGCACCACCGTCACGCTCGTTGCGACCGCGAGCGGCGCGGGCACCACGCCCAACAACGTCGCCGTGTCGGCCGACAACGATGTCAACCCCGGGAACAACCAGGACATCTTCTACGTCTCCACGGTGCGCTACAGCCGCCGCCGCGCGCTACAACCGCCGCGGCGCGGCGCTACAGCCCCGCCGCCGCGCGCGGCGCTACAGCCACCCTCCCGCGCGCGCCGCGCCGACGCGCCGCCGCCGCCGCCGCCGCCGCCGCCCGCGCACCGCGCACCGCGCACGCGCAGTACGTGCCCACGTGCGGCGCGTACTCGCCGACCGGCGAGAAGTGGGCCTGCCCGGACGACTTTGTCTTCAACGCGGCCGAGTTTGCCAACACCAACCCCTCCAACGCCGTCTGCTGCGTCGCCGCCAACCGCCCGCGCCCCGACCTCGCCATCGTCAAGACCGGTGCGGTGCCGGCGGGCGCGCGCACGCCCCGCGCGGGAGAGCCCCGCGACGGCCCGGCAGCGGGGGGGGGGGGGGGGGGCGGCGCGGCACGGTGCCGCCGCCCTCGGCGCCCGCGCCCACGCGCGCGCCGGCCGGCCGCGGCCCTGCCACGCCCCGCAGCGCCGACGGCGGCGGTCCAGGTGGGCACCAACTTTGACTATGTGATCAAACTGACCAACAACGGCCAGGTGGCGGCCACCAACACGGTCATCACCGACCTGCTGCCCGCGGGCGTGACCTACGTCGCGGTGCTGCTCAAGTCGCTGCGTGAGCGGCGGCGCGCTGCGGCGGCGCCCGGGGCCCGGCCCGCGCGCGCGCCAGGCGGAGGGCGGGCCCCCTGCGCGGCGGCGCTCCAAACCCGCGCGCCGCGCCCGCCCGCCCGCCCGCGTGCGCGCGCGCGCGCGCAGCGTGCATCGCGACGCCGAGCGGCAGCCAGACGCTCGTGACGTGCAACTTTGGCACGCTGGGCGCGGGCGAGTCCATCACGATCACCATCACCGTCCGCGCCGACGTGGAGGGCACGCTCTTCAACAGCGCCTACGCCACCGCCGACGACGGCGCCTACTCGGGCGACGACGCGGACTCGGTCAACACCTTTGTGGTGCGTGCGCACGCCACGCCGCGGAGGCGGCCGTGCGCGCCCGCGGCCCACGCGCACGCCCACGCGCACGCCGCCGCCGCCGCCGTGCTCTTTTTCAGTACCGGCCCACGTGCGGCGCCTACACGCCCAGCGGCGGCGGCTTCCCCTGCCCGCCCGGATTTGCGCTCAACCCGGCGACCATCGACTCCCCGCTCACGACGCTGCCCAACTGCTGCACGCTCAACATCAACCCCGCCTCCTCGGCCTCGATCCTGGTCACCAAGGTCGGCCCCGGCGCCGCCGTGCCTGTGGGGCAGGAGTTTGACTACACACTCACGGTGCGGCGGGCGGGCTGGGGGCGTGGTGGC
Organism: Scenedesmus sp. PABB004; assembly: GCA_014905635.1. Taxonomy (NCBI): domain Eukaryota; kingdom Viridiplantae; phylum Chlorophyta; class Chlorophyceae; order Sphaeropleales; family Scenedesmaceae; genus Scenedesmus; species Scenedesmus sp. PABB004. The sequence continues at coordinate 283,784 of JABVCE010000012.1, forward strand.
GTGCAGGCGCGCGCCGCGCCAGTGGCGGCCGGGTCGGTGCCCGCGCGCGCCCCAGCGCGCCCTCTCTCACGCGCCCGCCCCGCGCCGCGCGCCACGCTGCCGCTCCGCGCCCCGGCAGACGCTGAACGACGGCCTCATCACTGTTAACAACGTGGTGCTGGTCGACGACATCCTGGACCCGCTCGTCGCGGTCAAGGTCGTGCCCCGCACCGCGTGCGCGCTCGTCGGCGCGCGCGTGACGTGCAACTGGGGCACGCTCGCGCCGGGCGCGTCCAAGGTCGCCACGGTCACGGTCAAGGCGGCCAGCGCGGCGACGGTCAACAACTATGCGACAGCGACCGGGAGCGCCCCCGGCTCGGTCGACGTCGTCTCTGCCGGCGACGCGGTGCTGACGCTCGTGTTTGTGCCCACGTGCGGTGCTTACAACGCGGACAACAGCCGCTACAGCTGCCCGAGCGGCTTCATCTTCAACTCAGCCGCGGTCAACAAGACCGGCACGCCGACCGCGCCGCTCACCACCGCCGACTGCTGCGTGCGTGGCGCGCGCCGCGCCCGCGCGCGGCGGCGGCGGCGGCCCGCGGCCAAGGCCTTCGGCGCCGCGCCGGCCCGCGGCACGCCGCGCGCCCGCGGCCCTCAGCCCTAACACCTGAAACCTAAACCTCAACCTCCCCCACCGCGCGCGCGCGCAGATCCCGACCCCCTCGTCCGTGACGGTGACGCTCGCCAAGCGCGCGTCGCCGCGCAACACGACCGTCGGCTCCAACGTGCGCTTCACCATCACCGCGACCGCGACGGGCGGGGCCGCGACCAACGTGGTCGTGACCGACGCGCTGCCGGCGGGGCTCGACTTTGTGTCCGTCACGCCCAAGGCCTGCGCGTTTGCGTCGGGGACGGTGACCTGCAGCTTCAAGAGCATCGCGGCTGGCAGCAGCGCGCGCATCACGCTCACGGCCAAGACCACCAGGGCCGGCCGCATCACCAACACCGCCTCGGGCACCGCGGCGGGCGCGCCCGTGCCGCCCGCGTCCACGGCCATCACCGTCACCCCCGCCCCCGCCAACACCGGCGCGTGCTGTAACCCCACCACCGGCGCGTGCGCCAACGGCGTCGCCCAGACCGCGTGCGCCGCGCCCGCGGTGTGGACGCTCAACGGCGTGTGCGGCCAGAGCGGCGTCTGGTGAGGCGCCCGGCCGCGCCGCCCCGGGGCGCGCGCCCGGCCCGCGCGAGCGCCGCGCGCGCGCGCCGCGGCGCGGCCCCCCTGACCCTCGCGCGCCTGCGCGCCGCCGCCGCCGCCGCGCGCCCCCGCAGCCTCGGCGCGTGCTGCACCACCGCCGGCAAGTGCCTGCAGACGCTCGCTTCCGGCTGCAGCGGCGCCGTCACCTGGAGCTACGGCGCGCCGTGTGGCAACAACACATGCAAGGCCTGCACAACCGCGTGGACGCCGTGCAGCCCCTGCGTCGGCGCGGGCTGCGCCGACCCGTGCTGCGCGGGCTACAGCTGCCAGCGCCTCAACAAGGCCGGCAAGATCCACACCTACTACTCCGGTGAGGCCTACCGCTGCCTCCCGCTGCGCCAGTGCGGCAGGGAGGGCGAGGTGTGCGGCAACTGCTACCGCGGCTCCACCTGCTGCGACGGCCTGCTCTGCAAGTGGGACTACGCGGCCAAGATCGGCTACTGCCGCACGCCCGCGTCGTCGCCGTGCACCAAGCCCGGCACGCAGTGCACTGCCGACGGCCAGTGCTGCCCCGGCTGCCGCTGCGTCAGCGGCGTGTGCAAGCAGGCGGTCTGCACCAAGAGCTGCTCCTACCACTCCACGCACAAGTGCTCGGTGAACGACGACAAGGACTGCTGCGCCGCCGCCGCGGCCGCCGCGTCGTCCGCTTGAGCGCTGAGCTCGAGCGCGCGCGGCCCCGCGCGTGCCGCCTGGCGCCGGCGCCGGCGCCGGGCCGGCGGGCGGCGCGGACGCCGTCCGACCGGGAGCGCGCCGAGGCCGGCGCCCGGCGGCGCGTGCGCTGCGTGCTGGCGGCGCGCGCCTTGGAGCGCTTGGCCCCCATCAGAATGAACGGACGAACGACTGTTCGGACCGGCAGTCTCTCTGCCGCGGCAACCCCACAAATAATTCCTCGCGCCCGTGCGGCGGCGCAGTGCCGACTTCATCAAGCGTGCCAACGCACTGCCCACAGCCCACGCCACCACTGGTGGTGTGCGGCGCCCACGGTATTGTGTGAGCCATGGGTTGTTCTATGGGGGGCGTCGAAATGATGGGGTGTCGTGGGGATGAATCATTCCCACCCTCCGTGCCTGTGGGGTCTGGCTGCACATGGGTGTCCGCACCGCCCACGGTACCGCTTATTGCGCGCATGCGGCCTCGTGTTCTCTTTGCTCCCGACTGCCGACTATCTGAGTGCGTCTCCTTGTGTGTGCGCACACGTTGCACCGGCGGCCGCCCGCTCGTGCCCTGTCCAGCCCGGACCACCACGCTTGTCCGTCCGTCTCAGCCACAGGCTGCGCGCGTTTGACCAGGGAACTTTCTGCACACGCAAGACAATGCACGCATGCGGGGCAGCCCTCCCCTGGGAGGGCTGTTGTGTGGGCACAACGCACGGGTTCGCTTCCTTCCTTGGGGGCGCGTTTTTCAATTGCCACGGGGAGTGCAGCCGAGCTGATCGGCCGACGGGGCTTTGACCATGATGAATGCATGCTTGCGGGCGACCCGCGTGCCCGCGCCTCAGCACTGTGCGCTGACTGGGGGGTAGGCAGCCGACGGCTGCCGAAGCTGGTCGGCTGCCGAAGCTGGTCGGCTGGGAGTGCAGCCTGTGGGAAGTGCAGCCGAGCTGATCGGCTGACGGGATGCAGCTGGGCTGACCAGGTGCTTTGACCAGATGATGAACGTATGCTTGCGGGCGACCGCGTGCCCGCGACTCAGCACTGTGGCGAAGGGATGCAACAGTTGTTTCTGGGATCGACGCCGCGGCGTGCGCGGCAGTGGGCGCGGGGTGCGTGGCGCGCGTCGCTGCGGCGCGCGCGCGCTGGCAACCGGCTGGCTGCGCAAGCGACGGCAGCAACTGGCGCGCGCGCACGCGCGCGCGCACGTGCGCACGCTCGCCGCCGTGGGCGGCGCAGTGCATGCACCTGGGCCCTGCGCAGGGCCCAGGGCGCAGGCGCCGCCCGGCCGGCTGCCCGCGCCGCCGCCGAGCAGGCCTCCCCGCGGCACCCCGCCGCCCACAGTCGCCGCCCTCAGCGCCTCCCTGCCACACGCACGCACGAGCGCCGGCCGCGGCCCACAGCTCCCCCACGCACACGCGCCGCCGCCGCTGCCCAGCGCCCACCCCACGCCCGCGGCGCGCCCCTGGCCAGGCGGGGCGCGGACCCGCGGGCGCCTGGTGACTAGGCCGTGCCGCCCAGTGCAGCGCCAGGCGAGCCGTGCGCGCGGGCAGGCAGTGAGGGGAGCGGCGGCGGCGGGCGGGCGGCGCTGCGCGGCACCCGCTGCGGGCGGCGGGGGCACCAGCGGTGCGCGGCGGGCGGGCGTGTGGCGTGGAACGCCGTGCCTGCGCGCCCCGAGCGTCGCTGGCAGGCTCGCCGCCGCGCCGCCGCGCCGTGGGGCGGGGCGCCGCACGCTGCTGCTGCTGCTGCTGCTGCTGCTGCTGCTGCTGCTGCTGCTGCTGCTGCTGCTACTGCGCTCACGCCGCCCGCGCGCTCACGCCAGCTGCCGCGGCGCTTGCTGCTCCCTGCCCGGCCCGCAGGCCCCCAGCACTCGCCATGTCCTCTGCGCCGGCGGGCAAGCGGCGTGCCGGGCCGACCACGCGCGCGCAGGCGGCCGCAGCGGCGGGCGAGCTGCAGCTCGCCGCCCAGCAGCTGCTGGGCGGCGCGGAGGCGGCGCCGAGGTGGGAACGCTGCTGCTGCTACTGCTGGCTGGCCATATGGGCGATGAGCAGCGAGTCACAGCCAGCTCCAGCACGCGCCGCCTCACCGCCGCACCCGCGCGCCCGCCCCGCCGCGCCGCCCCGCCAGCAGCCCGCTGCCGGAGCTGTCCATGCCCCTCGTGCTCCACGTCCTGAGCTTCCTGCCGCTGGCCCTGCAGGCGTGGACTGCCAGGCTGGTCTGCAAGGCGGCGCGCGAGCGCTTCCACGGCGCCACGGCCGTCTCGCTGCGCTGCCCCGAGCTGCCGCTGACGGCGGTGCAGGAGGCGTGGCGGGCGGTGCAGGGTGGCGGGTGGGAGCGGCGCTGGCTGGTCAGGGCGCGCGTGGCGTGTGGCGACGTGGCGGGGCTGGCCTGGCTGCGCGGCGCCGGCTGCGACCTGCAGCACGTGGTCGACGAAGCAGTACATCACGGCCAGGTCGCTGTGCTGGAGTGGGCGCGCGACGAGGGGCTGGACCTGCGGGACGTGTGCTACTTTGCAGCCGCAGCCGGGCAGCTGGGCGTGCTGCGCTGGGCGCGCGCGCAGACGCCGCCGCTGACATGGGACGAACACGTGTGCGCCTGGGCTGCGTGGCGCGGCGACGTGGAGATGCTGCGCTGGGCGCGCACCCAAGCCGAGCCCGCGCGGTGGGCCGAGAGCGTGTGCGAGGCGGCGGCTCTGCATGGGCACCTGGAGGCGCTGCGCTGGCTGCGCGCCAACGGCTGCCCGTGGCAGCGCGCCACGTGCGAGCGCGTTGCGGCGCTCGAGGGCCACGAGGCTGTGGTCGCATGGATCCGCGAGCAGCCCGAGTGAGTTTGGGGCGGGAGAGGGGTTGAACCTCCTGCCGCGCCAGCACTTGCAGCGACCGCGGCGACGCGCGCCGCCGCCGGCTCACGCGCCGAGGCCGTTCAGAGCCAGCCACGCCGCGATGCTCGGCGGCCGGCCCATGAGGCGCGCGAACACCTCGCCCGGCGCGACCGAGCCGCCCAGGCTCAGCACGGTGCCGCGGTAGCGCCGCCCGAGCGCCGCGAGCGCGGCGGGGTCGCGCGCGGCCGCCGCAAACGCGCCGTGGATGTCGGCGCTCATCACGTCCGCCCTGCGCGCGGTGCGGCGCCTCGGGGCTCAGCGGCGCCGGCAGCTCTCCTGCCCGCCGGCGGCGCGCAGCGCGCCGCGGCCGGCTACCTGGCCGGCTGAGGCAGGCTGCGGCCGGCCGGCCGGCCCTGACCCAACCCTGCAGGTCCCGCGCGCGCACCAGTAGTAGCTGTAATAGCCCGCCTCATACCCAAAGTAAAAGAGGTGTTTGAACTGATTCAGCCAGCGGTCGCCGCTCCACGGCGCGAGCGGCTGCCGGCGCGCGTGCGCAGCGCAGCGTGCCGGGCGGGCGTGGGCGCGGCCGCGCGCGCGCGCGCACGCAGGCCCCCGGCGGCGCAGGCCTTGGCGCGGCGGCCCGCGCTCCGCGCCGCACCACGGTCTGGCTGAAGGTCTGCAGGTACACCTCGGCCGGCGTCGGCCCGCCCGGCGCGCCCGGCTCGTACGTCGTGTGCAGGCGCAGGTCGGTGAGCACGCGGGCCATCTGGCTCGCAAAGAGCGTGCCTGGGCGCCGCGGCGGCAGCGGCGGGCGCGGGCCGTCAGCCCTGACTGTGTGAGCGCCCCTCGCCCCTTCCTCACCAGGCACCTGCCTCGAGCCCCTCAGCCTCCCCAGCTGTGGGCCCCCGCCTCACCCTTGCGGTAGCGCTGGAGCGCCGCGACCTGGTCAAACGTGCCGTCCGGCGGCGGCGCGCCGCTGTCGACGTGGCGCGCGAGGCCCGCAAACGTGGTGGCGTCAAAGACGAACTTCTCCTGCGCCATGCTCGGCAGCTCCACCGCGTCGAGCTCGATGTTGCTGCAGGGGGCGGGCGAGGTGGCCGGGGCGGGGGCGGGTCGGTCAGGTGATCAATCAGATCAGGCGGGCGGGTGGGCGGAGCGGTCAGGTCGCAAGGAGCGGCGCGGCGGCGCGGCGGCGGCAGAGCAGCACGTGCGGCAGGGCCGGACGTGGGCCGGCGGCGGCGCGCGGGCACGGGCGCGGGGCGAGGCCCCGCACCGGATGCCGGCGGTGAGCCCGAGGCGCGCCGTGGTGAGCATGTCCTGCAGCGCGTGGCCGGCCTCATGGAAGAGGGTCTCGACGTCGCGCAGCGTCAGGAGGCTCGGCCGCCCGCCCGCCGGTGGCGCCTGGTTGCACACAATCGCCACGCTCGGCAGCCACCCCGGCGCGGACGCCAGCCAGTCGGCCTGCGCGCGCGCGAGGCCGGGCGCGAGCGGCGCGCCCGCGGCCGCGGCCGCGCCCGCGCCCGCCGCGGCCGCCGCGGCCGCCGCGGCGGCGGGGCTCGGCCCGCGCCAGAAGCGCGCGCGCGGGAGCAGGCCCTGCTCCCACGCGCCGCTGCCCTTCTGCCCCGGCCGGGCGTAGAGGTCGGCATAGAGGTACGCGATGGGGTCGCCTGGCGCCGACGCGTCGGCCACGCCGTACGCCACGACGTCGGGGTGCCACACGGGCGGCTGCGGGTCCAAGCGGCTGATGACGACGCCATACGTGCGCGCGATGAGCTGCGGGTGAATGCAGGTGCGGGCGCGTGCAGGTGTGAGCGCGGAGGGTGTGACGCCGGCCCGCCGCCCAGCAGGCACCCGGCCAGGTCGAAGTCTGGCAGCGCCACCGCCGCTGCGCAGCTCACGTCAAAGAGGCCCGCCAGCACGCTGTCCTGGCCGAGGTAGGTCTGGAGGTCCTCCTGGCGCAGGTTGAAGCGGGCCTCAGACTGGCGCTCCGCCCAGAACGGCACGTCCCACCACTCGAGCGACAGGCCGGGGTCGCCGCTCGCGTTGCGCGCAAACGCCACGAGCTCTGCGGTGGCGGCGGCGGCGGCAGCGCGCTGGGCGCTCGCTGCGCAAGCGCGGTCCGGGAAGGCCAGGGCGCGGCGCAGCTGCGTGCGCCGTCGCCGAACCCTCGTGCTCGCGCTCCGCCGCGGGGCGTGCGGCGACGACCATCTGCTCCATCAGGTTGGTCGCCTCGGCCATACTCGCCATCTGGCGGCGCAGCGGCGGCACAGCGTCGTTAGGTCGGCGGCCGGCGCCGGCGGGGCCCGGCCCCCTCGTGCAGCCCCCCCCCCCCCCACACACACACACGCAGCCCCCGCACAGCGGCCCCGCCGCGGCGGCGCCTCACGCGCGTGGTCGCCTTGAAGTCGCCCCAGCTGTCATACCCGAGCAGCCCAGCCAGGCGGCGGCGCAGGGAGAGAATCTCGTCGATGGTGGCCGTGTTGTCGAAGCGCCCCGACGCGGCCGTGGTCTTGTCGGCCTGCGCGGCGCGCGTTGAGCTCGCCCGCTGCCGCGGCGGCGGCGCGCCGCCGACCCGCGGGCCGCGCCGCGTTGCGGCCCCTCCTGCCCTCCCCGCCGGCCGGCACCTTGAACAGGGCCTCCCGCAGGCTGCGGTCGGTGGCGGAGGTCATCACGCTGGTGTAGATGCTCGGGTCCAGGCTGAGCAGCCACGGCCCCGCGCCCGCCGCGCCCGCCGCGCCGCCGCCGCCGCCGCCCACGCCGCCGTGGCCCGCCGCGGCCGCGGCCGCCGCGGCGGCGTCGCGCGTCGCCGCGGGCAGGCCGGCGAGGCGGGCGGGGTCGGTGACGAGCAGCTGGAACGCCTGCGGGCCGCGGGGCCGCCGGCGAAACAACAGCGGGGCAGGGTCTAGCACGCCGGCGGCGTGCGCTGGCTCGCCAGGCTCGGCCGCCGCGCGCGCGCACGCCCAGCCGGCCGTCGAGCCCGCGGCGGGGGCGAGCGGCGGCGGCTCTGCGCGCGCACCGCCTTGGCGTCGAGGACGTTGTTGTTGAAGGTGTTTTGCAGCGCCTGCAGCTGCCCGCTGAGGCCGTTGAACGTATCGCGCTCCTCGCCGGCGAGCCCGACGCCCGCGTTGCGCATCTCCTGCAGCGTCCGCGCCACCAGGCGCGCCTCGTCCGCGGCGAGCCCCGGCGCGCGCTGCAGCGCGGCCAGCGCGGCAAAGACCGGCGCGCTCTGCCCGAGCCGCAGGTCAAACTCGACCTGCAGCGGCGTGACCGCCTCGACCGCGGCGCGCAGCGCGTCGCTGCTCATGACGCCGCTGAGGTGGCTGACCGCGCCCGACACGGCGTCGTAGCGCAGCCGGATCTGCGTGAGCGGCGCCATCACGCGCTCAAACGTCAGCCCCCCGCCGCCGGCCGACAGCGCGCCCGCGAGGTCGGCCTCCAGCAGCTCCAGGCTCGCTGTCTCCTCGGCGATGACCTGGCGCAGCGCGGGCTCGACATGCTCCGCCCGGATCGCGTCCCAGGGAAGGAACTGGCGCTGTCCGTCGAGCAGCGGGTTGGCCGCGGCCGCGCCGGCCGCTGGCGCGCTCGCGACGCCCACGGCGGCGGCGGCGCGGGTCGGAGGAGGCGCGGCGGCGCCCGCCGAGCTGCGCGCCGCGCGCGCGCGCAGGACGTCCGGCTCGGGCGCGCCGTCGGGCGCGGCCGTGATGCCTGCGGTGCGCGGCGGGCAGCGGCGGGCGGCCATTCGGGTGCCGACGGGTTCTCCGGCATCTCACCGAACTGCCGCCGAGCCCGTCAGGGCCAGCGGGCGCGCAGGCCGGCGCCGGCCTGCTTCCCGCCATCGGGAATGCGCACCCGCGAGTGCGAGCGCCAGAAGCAGCGACGCCGCGACCACCAGATTTGTACGCATCCTGCGCATCTCTGGGCGGCGCGGGGGGCCGCGCGCGGACGGGCGGGGGGCGCGGAGCGCGGCTGCGTCCGCGGCGAGCGCGCGGGCCGGCAGGGCCGATGCCGTCGAGCGCGGGCGACCGCTCGACGAGACAGTCGCGTTTACAGCTCGACGACGCGCCCGCAGCTGCGGGCGCAGCACCTGCACGGAAGAGAGACGGGCGCGGCGCCGGCCGCGCCGCCGGCAGCAGCTGCTGCCGGCGGCAGCTGCTGCCGGCGCGCCGCCCGCCGCCCTCCCGCTCGCGCGCCGGCGACGCCTCACGTCAGCCCGAACGCCGCCTTGGTGCGCGCCTCCACGCGCGCCCGCGCCGCCTCGCGCCGCGCCTGCGCCTCGGCCTCCGCCGGGTCGACCGGCTTGCGGCCCTTGCCCGCCGGCGCGTCGTCGCGCTTGCGCTGCGCCGCGGCGCCGGCGGCGCGGCGTGAGCGCCAGCGCGCCCGCTCCCGCAGCCGCGCCGCGTGCGCCGCGCCGCACCTTTGCCGCCGCCGCCGCTGCGCCAGCGTCCGCCGCGCCGACGCCCTTGGCGCCGCCGATGCGCCCCGCGACGGGCATCTGGTGCCCGCCCACGGCGCTCTGCGGGTGCGCCGGCAGCGCGACGACCTTCTTCACCACCCGCGCCGCCGCGCCGCCGCCGCCGCCGCCGCCGGCAACCGCTGCTGCCGCGCTGGCGCCGCCGCCGCCGGCGGCCGCGCCGCCGGCCGGCGGCGGCGCCCACGGCGGCGCGGGGCCGCCGCTGTGCGGCGCGACGCCCCACATCGCCGCGGAGGGCAGGCCGGCGGGGCTCTGCGTCCACGCGACCGGCTCGCCGCCGTAATAGTAGGCGGTCTTGGTGTCGTAGTACCACCTGGTTTTTTAGGGGTTGGGGCCGAGCCGCGGCGGGGCGCGGCGGGGCGCAGCGGGGCGCAGCAGGCGGGCGCGTCGGGCGGGCGCGTGTCGCAGACGTGGCGGGCGCGCGGCGCGGCAGCAGGCGCCGCGCGCCGCCGCAGCAGGCCGCGGGCTGCGGGCGCGCCTGTGCTTTGCGTTGTAATAGAGTTGGCTGCCCGCGTTCCACTCCCAGCTGCCCGCCGCGGCCGCGGCGGCCGCCTGGTCGGCGGCGTACTGCTTCGCCGCCGCGGCCTCGATGCCCTCGAACGCCTCGGCCGCCGCGTCGGCCTCCTTCTTGTCCGCGTCGGCGCGCTTCGACATCGCCCGGATCTCTGTGGACCGCGGGGGCCGGGGGCGGTGGGCGCGGTCCTGCGTCGCTACGGCGCCGGCGGCAGCCGCCGGCCGGCCCCACGGCGCCGGCGCCACAGCGCGGCGCGGCGCGCGGGCCCCCGCCAGGCCCCGGGCCGGCCCGTGTGGCCGCGCGCGGGCGCCACGCACTGCGCTGCAGGTTTTCCTGGTGCTTCGCGCCGCGCTCGTGGTTGAGCTTGGCCGCGTTGGTGTCGTTCATCCAGCACCGGCACAGCTCGCACCAGTGCATCGCGTGCGACTTCCAGTACTGCGGCGGCGACGCGGCACAGAGGGGCGGCAGGCGGCGGGCGGCCGGCGGGCGCTGCGTCGCGCGCGGCCCGGGCGGCGCGCTCGGCGCGGCTGCCCGCGGCCCTGGGCGGCGCCCGGCCATCCCCAGCCCCCCCCGCACCTCCGTCATGGCCGGTCCCCGCGCGCTGCGACGGCCCGGCCGGGCGCGGCAGGGGGGAGCGGGCGCCGCCGCTGCTGCTGTCGCGCGTGCGGCGTGGCGGCTGCTACTGCTGGTGGGCCACCGGCGGCGCTGCTGGACCGGCTTTGTGTGGGCAGGCTGCTCCGGCGGTCGGGCGTGTGTGCTGGGGGCGAAGGCTGGGCGGCGTGCTGCGTTGCGGCCGAGCAGCAGCAGCAGCGCCGAGGAGGCTGCGCGAATGGGATGTGGTGTAAATGACCGGGCCTGAGAGATGCGCGCTGGCTCAAGTCGGCGGGCTCGCGCGGGGCACAAGTGGATGCACCGCGAAGCGATTGCTCTGCCTCCTGCCGCTCCGCGCCCACGCGCCGCCACGCCGCCCGCACACCGCCCGCGCCCCGCTCCACTCCGCGCGATCAAGCAGGTGCGCGCACGCCCTCAGTCGCTGCAGCGGCCAAGGGCGCTGCTGCGGTGCCTGCTGTCCCCAGCGCGCGCCCGCTGAGGCCTGCGCCCCGCCCGCAGGCGTCCCACCCCGCCGCCCTCGAAGCCTCCCCCCGCACACGCAGCATGGCGGCCCGCAGGTGCGGCGCGCGGCCGACGGTTAAGGCGCGCAGCGAGCGCCCCGGCCCGCGATTGGCGGTCCGGCGAACGGTGGACACCGCCGGGCCGGCGCTGGGCGCTGCGGGGCGGGCCGGCGGCGTCCGGCGCGCCGGGGGCGGGCCATCATCACGCCCGGTGGCCCCCCGGCCGCTCCCGGCGTGCAGCAGCGAGCCCGGCGCCGGCCCAGGCGCCGGCGGGCCGGGCGGGGGAGATATGGGCCATGAGCCTGGCGTTGTTGTGCGACCGTCGCCGACGCCGCCGCCGCTGCGCGCGCCCGCCGCCGCAGGTACTGGCTGCTGCTCGCCGTGGCGGCCCTGCTCGTGGCGGCGCCCCTGGCGCGCTGCCAAGACGAGGACGACGAGCCGGAGGTCTTCGTCGACGCGGCGGAGGAGGCCGCGCCGGAGCCAGCAGCCGCCGCGGGCGCCGCCGGCTACGAGCAGTACAAGGAGCTCGCGACCGAATACCTCAACAAGGGCGTCGAGCTCGGCAAGGGTGCGGCCTCACGGACGGCGGCTGCCAGCGGCGGTCGCCAGCAGCGGCTGGGCCGCGCGGCGCTCGCCGTCGGGGGCCCGCGTCGTGCGCTCCGCCCCCAACCCATCGCCCCGCTGACCGCCGCCGCGCCCGGACCCGGGCCTGCGCCCCGCGCGCCGCGCCGCGCAGTGTACGCCGCGCAGGCGCAGGAGCTCGCGACCGAGTACCTCGGCACGGCGCAGGAGTACGTGGCGACCACGCTCGACAAGCTTGGCATCAAGACGGGCAAGAAGACCGAGCTCTGAGCGCTGAGCGCTGAACCTTGAGCGCCGAGCGCCGAGCGCAGCACGGCCGCTGCAGCCGCGGCGCCGCGCCCGCGGCGCGCGGCGCGCGGGCGGGGCGCGCGGCTCACTGCGACGTGAGCGGCCGGAGCCCCGCGCCGCGCGCTGGCTGCGGGGCGGGCGCGGGGCGGGGCGGCGCGCGCGGCCGCGGGCCGGCCGGGCGGCGCGGGCGCGGGCGGGCGGCGGGTCAGCGCAGGGCGCGGGCGGCCGCTGCGCGGCGCCGCGCGGCGCCGCTGCCGGCGCGGCCCCGCCCTTGGCGGCAGCTGGCGGGTTTGGTGGGCGGGGCGGGAGCAGTCGGGCGGACCGCAGTGACTTGCAGTTGCGCGCTCGACACCCTCCGGCTTGCGGCGCCACGCTCGCGGGTAACGCACGCAAGCGATGCCGCGGCGGTCGGCTGGTTTCCGGACCGTTTTCTCCCGCGCGGCCACGACGCAGCGTCCGGACGGACGGCAGCGGCGCGTTTGCTCGCGGCGGTGACGGGCGGCGGCAGCGAGCCCGCGCCCGCCCTCCGCACGCGCGCCAGTCTGCACTCGCGGTCCCGCGCTCGAACAGGCCCGGCAGGTTGGCCGCCGCCGGTTCGCCGGCCGATCAGCACGCGAGTGCCTTGCCGCCCTCGCCTGGGCGGCACTCTCCGCGCGGCGCCTCCGCGCCCGAGCGGTATCACGGCATGGCGCGCGCCAGGTGCGCCCCGGCGTGGGTCCAGCCGCGCGCGCCGGTGCGCGCCGCGCCGCCGACCGGCGCTGCTGCTGCCGCCGCCCGCGCAGGCTCGCGCTTGGCCTGCTCGCCTGCTGCTGCCTCGCCCTGGCGGCCGCGCAGGACGGCGAAGGCGAGGACCCGCTGGAGGGCCTGGTCCCGCCCATGGGCGGCGGCGGCCCGGGCGGCATGATGGGCGGCGGCGATCCGCAGAAGGCCAAAGCGGTCGTGTCGGGTGCGCGCGAGGCCGCCGCGTCCGCCGCCGCCGCCGCCGCCGCCACCACCATCAGCAGCAGCAGGGGCCTCCCGCGCCCGCCGCCCACGCCCGCCCGCCCACGCCCACGCCCGGCCGCCCGCCAGACCTTCCCTTCATCCGCTGCGCCGCGTGCGAGGCGTTTGTGAAGCAGGCGGGCCGCATGGTCAAGGCACTGCGCGCAGAGCTCAAGCCCGGCGCGAGCGTGCGTGGCGGCGCGCGGCGCGGCGCGGCGCGGCGCGTCATGCGGCCGCGCGGGGCTGCGCGCGGGCAGCAAACGGCCCCGCAGCCGGGGGCGGCGTGCCGCCGACGGCTCGCACGCACGCATACGCGCGCTCCAACCATCACCCGCGCCCCTTCGCCCACCATCCGCGCCCATTCCGACGCTCCACTGCGCCGCCGCCGCCGCCGCGCTGCCGCTCTTGCCGCTCCGCCGCCGCCGCCTCCGCCGTCTGCAGCTCGACGAGGAGCGCATCATCGACGGCCTGGAGACGATGTGCGACCCGGGCAAGCCCGCGGGGCAGTGGATCACACACTACGACATCGTGGAGGCCGGCGACGCGCTGCGCCTCGTCGACAAGGGACTGGTGCGGCCGCGGCGGCCGCGGCGGTCGCGGCGGCGGCCGCGGCGGCGGCGGGAGGGAGGAGGCCGGGGGCAGCAGCGCGGCGGCGGCGGAGGCGGCGGCGCAGGGGAAGGAGCGCGGCGCGCCGCGCTCACCTGCGTGCCGTGTCTGTCGCCGCCGCTGCGCGCGCAGCCGAGCGTGTGCAACAGCGAGTGCGCGACGCTCGCGCGCGCGTGCGCGGGCGTGGCGGAGGCGCTGGACCTCATAGACCTCAGCGAGGCGCTCTACGCGGGCGCCTCCCGCGCGGCGCTCACGCAGCTCGCCTGCTACGACGCCAGCGCCGCGTGCCGCACCAAGCCGCCGCCCGTGCCCAAGGTGCGCGCGCGCGCGCGCCGCGCGCCGCGCACGTGCGCGCTCCGCGTGCCGTGCGCCCGCGGCTGCCGCGCGGCGCCGACGCCACGCGCGCCGCGCGCGCGCCAGGGCCGCGCGCCCGGGCCGGCGCACGAGCCGATGAGCGCGGACGAGATGACGCGGGAGGCGCTGATGGCGGCGCTGAAAAAGTCGGGGCTCGGGGGCGAGATGTACAAGCGGGACGAGGTGGTGGAGAAGCTCAAGGGCCTGCAGGCGCGGCGCGGGGCGCGGGGCGGCGCGGGGCGGTGCGGCGCGGCGCGGGGCGGCGCGGGGGCGCGGGGCGCGGGCGCGGGGCAGGGCAGGGTTGCTGGCGGCGCAGGGGCAGAGCGGGGCGGGGCAGGGCGGGGCGGGCGCCCGCGCCTCGCCGACCGAGGCCCGCCCTGCCGCCGCCGCCGCCGCCGCCGCTGCTGTGCGCACGCAGGAGCGCGCGGACGGCGGTGAGTTTCCCGAGGTCGCGCTGCAGGAGGCGGGCGCGGGTGGCGACGACGCCGGCGCGCCCGCGGAGCGCGCCGCCGAGCCGGCGCCCGTGCGCGTCGCGCGGCCGGCGCCGCGCGACGACGGCGTGCTGCGCGACAGCGTGACGGGCGAGCCGCTCACGGCGGAGCAGCTGGGCCAGCTCAACGACCTGCTGCTGCAGGCCAAGGCCACGGTGACGGGCGCGATTGACCGCGTCGCGTCGTGGATCCCCGGCGGCTTTGCGCTGCGCGACCGGCTGTACGCCAAGGCCGCGCAGTGGGTCGCGGCGCTCAACGCGGCCGACGAGGAGCACTCGCACGCGGCCGCGGGCGGCGCGCGCGCGGTCGCGGGCGAGCTGTGAGCGAGCGAGCGGGGCGCGCGACACGGGGGAAGGGGAGGGGGGCTGACTGTGACGTCACGCAGTCCGCGCAGGTGCGCTGCATGGGCGGTCGAGTTTTTCCGTTGCCAGCGCACGCGCCGCCCTCGCCCCTCGCCCCTCGCCCCGTCTCGCCAGCAACATCACTCGGAGCTTGCTGTCTCCCAGTCCGAGCTGGAGTCGTCATCCTCCCCACATCCCCCCGTCCCCCTCCCCTCCCCGTCCCCCTCGTCCGAGTCAGAGCCTGTCCTCCGGCACCGCGGGCTGCGCCCGGATCCACGCGACCACGGCCTCGTGGCCGTTGTGTGCTGCGCAGACCTCGCAGTTGCTGCGCCACCACGGGCAGCCGCCGGCACGCAGCCAGCGCAGCACCTCCAGCTGCCCGGCCGCAGCCGCCGTCTCGCACGTGAGCTCGTCCAGCGGCATGGGCTCGGCCTGGGCGCGCGCCCAGCGCAGCATCTCCAGGTCGCCGCGCCGCGCAGCATTGTGGCACTCAGCGCCGCCCCAGGGCAGCGGCGGCGCCTGCGCGCGCGCCCAACGCAGCACCGCGAGCTGCCCGCCCACGGCTGCTGCGTTGCACACGCCCCCCAGGTCCAGCCCCTCGTCGCGCGCCCACTCCAGCACGGCGAGCTGGCCGTGCTCCGCTGCTGCCCAGCCCACGCTGCCCATGGCGCAGCCGGCGCCGTGCAGCCAGGCCAGCCCCGCCATGTCACCGCACGCCACGCGCGCGCTGGCCAGCTGCCGCTGCTTCATCCCATCACCCTGCACCGCCCGCCACGCCTCCTGCACCGCCGCCAGCGGCAGCTCGGGGCAGCGCAGCGAGACGGCCGTGGCGCCGTGGAAGCGCTCGCGCGCCGCCTTGCAGACCAGCCTGGCAGTCCACGCCTGCAGGGCCGGCGGCAGGAAGCTCAGGACGTGGAGCACGAGGGGCTCGGGCAGGTCCCGCCACAGGCTGCTGGCGGTGGCGCGCGCGGGGCAGGGCGGGCGGGCGGTGAGGCGGCGCGCGGCGCGTGCTGGCTGCAGTTCGGCGCTCAGCGCCCGCCTGGCCAGGCAGCACCAGCAGCAGCCCGCCCACCTCGCCTCCACGTCCTCGCCGCTGGCCGCCTCGCCCACCGCCGCTGCCGTGGTCGGCCCGGCGCGCCGCGCGCCCGCCGGCGCAGCAGACATGGCACGGCCTGGGTGCCTGAGTGGCAGCAGGGAGCAGCGGGCGGGGCACCGGCGACGTGCGGGTGAGCGTGCGGGCGGCGTGAGCGCAGCAGCAGCAGCAGGCACCTCAAAGAGTGAGTGCTCGCTCGCCCGGCGCCCCCCACCCCGGGGCGGCGGCGCGCGGCGGGCCTGCCAGCGGGCCCGGGGCGCGCAGTCCCGGCCGCCCACGCAACACGCCCGCCCGCCGCGCACCGCCGCAGCCCGCACCGCCCGCAGCGGCGCCTCCCAGCGCAGACCGCCCGCTGCCGCTGCCTCCCCGCCCGCCCGCGCGCGCGGCTCGCCTGGCGCTGGGAGGAACGGCCCCGCCGTCACGCGCCCGACGCGCGTCGCCCCGCCTGGCTAGGGGCACGCCGCGGGTGGGGGCGGGCGCTGGGCGGCGGCGCGGCGCGGTGCGTGCGGGAGCTGTGGGCGCCGGCCGGCGCTCGTGTGCGTGTGTGGCGGGGGGTGGGGGGGGGGGGCTGTGTGCGGCGGCTGTGGGCGGCGGGCAGCGCGCGCCGGAGGCCTCCTCGGCAGCGGCGCGGGCAGCCGGCCGGGCGGCGCCTGGGCCCTGCACCGCCGCCCGCCCGCCGACGCCGTGTGGGCGGCGACGCGCTGCCGCCGCCAGCGCCCGGTGGGCACGGCGAGCTGTCCGCCTCCGCCGCTGGGCCCTGCACGGCGGTCACAGCGCGACACCGATCGGCCGGTTGCCCACACCTGCCGGCCGCAAGCTTGACGCACCGCACACGCGCACTCCCACCAAGGTGCCAGCCCGTCAGCGCTCGTTCCAGTGCCGTGCCGCGACACACCGCGGCCTCCACGCGGCGCGGAGCTAGCTGGCCTTGGGCCCGCACCTCGGCAGCGGCAGCAGCAGGTTGGTGCGCGCCACATAGTCCTGATACTCCTGCGCGCGCGGCAGTGGTCGGTGGCGGCGCGTGAGGGCCGAGGCCGAGGCGCTGCACGGCGCAAACGGGCAGGCGCGCTGCGCGGCGCCGCCAGCCAGCGCCGCGCCCCCAGCCCCGCGCCGCGCCGCGCCGCGCGCCTGCGTGGTGCCCCAGCGCTGCTGCGCCTGCTTCTCCTGCAGCGGCACGCCGCTGACGAAGCGCAGCAGCAGCATCACGAACAGCGGGCTCGCGACGCTCGCGAGCTGCGGCCCGGACAGGCCGCCTGAGGCAAACACAAACATGCCCCACCTGGCGGCGGCGGCGGCGGCGGCGGCGGCGGCGGCGGCGGCGGCGGCGTGCGGGCGGGTGCCGCCGAGTCGGCGCGTGTGCCACAGCTCCACGCTCAGCCCTCGGCCCCTCAAACCCAAAACCCTGAACCCTGGAAAATGTCCAACCCCAGGGCAAAAAGCCCCACCAGACGAGCATCTCGCCGCAGTAGTTTGGGTAGCGCGAGAGGGACCAGAGCCCGCTGTCGATGAACTTGCCGCGGTTGGCGGGGTCCTGCGCGCGGCGTGGCCGCGGGCGGGAGCGGGCACGGAGGTCGGCGGCCGCGGCGGCGGCGAGGCGAGGCCCCCCCCCCCAGGCCAGGCCAGCCCAGCCTCCCCAGCCCAGCCCAGGGGCGCGCCTGCTTGAAGGCAAACTTCTGCCCGTCCGCCGTGGCCTCCAGCACCAGGCCGGCCGCATACACCGCGCCGCCGACCACGTCGCTCCACAGCAGGCGCGACGGGCCGCCGGCCGTGGTCGTGTTGAGCAGCAGGACGGGCAGCAGCGTGGTGTACACCCACACCGCCTGCGCGCGCCCGCGCCGGCGGCGGCGGCTGCGTGTGTGCTCGCGCGCTTGGGCGCGCCGCCGCTGTCGCTGCCGCACATGCCCACCCCCAAAACCATCACACCCAGCAACACCCACACCCAGACCCACACCCACAGCTCGCACACACGCAACACACAGCACACAGCACGCACAGCGCACACACAGCCCCCCGGCACGCGCCTGCATGGTCCAGTAGACCCAGAAGGTGAGCGGCTTGTGCTTGGCCTCGTCGAAGCGCGAGTCGTGCCCCGTGCGCAGCACACGCAGCACGAGGAAGCCGCCCAGGCGCAGCGCCCACGCGGCGACAAACACGGTCGCCACGATCTGCGGCGGGGGCGCGGCGGGGCGGGGTGGGGAGCGCGGGCGGGCGGGTGGGCAGCGCGGCGGGGCAGGGGCGGCGCGGGGGCGGTGTGGTGCGGGGCGCGGCGCGGCGAGGGGCGCGCCGCGCCTTGCGCGCGTGCTGCGACTGCGCCGTCAGCAGGGAGCCGACCGCCAGCGCGGCGAAGCTGCCCGTGCCGAGCAAGTCGTAAAACTTCTCCGTCTGTGTGTGTGTGTGTGTGGGGGGGGGGGGGGGGGCGCGGCGGCGGCGTCGGGGCGGCAGCAGCGTGC
Organism: Scenedesmus sp. PABB004; assembly: GCA_014905635.1. NCBI lineage: Eukaryota > Viridiplantae > Chlorophyta > Chlorophyceae > Sphaeropleales > Scenedesmaceae > Scenedesmus > Scenedesmus sp. PABB004. Next base: position 301,772 of record JABVCE010000012.1, read on the forward strand.
GCCGGGCGGCGCCCGGCAGCGCTGCTGGCAGCGCCGCCAACGTCAGCGCGCATGCGCCGACCTTGAGCAGCGCCGAGACCGCCCAGCCGCCCCACTGGATCGCGACGTCGATGATGAGCCAGGAGAGCATGCCCCACTGCTTGAACGTGACCTGGTCGATGACCGACGCGGACGCAAAGCTCGCCGCCGCCGCCGGCCGCGCGCCGCCGAGCAGCGTCGCCGCGAGCAGCGACCCCGCGCGCGCCGGCGCCCTGCGGGGCGGGGCGGAGCGCGGAGCGCGTGGGCGACGGGCGAGGAGAGGGGCGCCGGGCACGCCGCGGCGGCGGCGGCGCGCGGCGCGCGCCTGAACGTGCGCAGCAGCGACGCGCCGCTGCCCCCGCCGCCCGCGGCGCCAGAGAGGCTGCGGCGCGCTGACACGCTCCCACCGGCCGCGACACGCATCTGGCTCGCCAGCCGGGCCAGGGCGCGCAGGGGCATGCTGCCGGGCGGCGGCGACGAGGAGCTGCGGTCGCGGTCACGCGGGTGTGGGAGGCGACGGACGTCCGCCTGCTGGCGGAGCGTCGGACGGCGCTGAGCTCGGGATGAGGTCAGCGGAGGGCCAGGGAGCTGTGCGTTTGTGCGGCCCGCTTGCCGGCGGCGAGGGGTTCGCCGCAGCGGCGCCGCACCGCACGCGTTGCCAAGCTGCCCCGCTCAGTCTCACGCCCCGGACCACTCACGCGCGCCGCCGAGCGCAGTTTCGCCGTCAGCACGCGCGACAGCAGCTGCGGCGGCGCTGACCGGCACGTGAGAGCGCCCCGCGTGCGGCGATGGCCGCCATGGACGACGAATTCGACTACGGCGACGAGCCGGTGAGGCCGCGCGCCGCTGCCGTCGATGCTCGCGCGCAGCAGCGCACGCCGCTGCTGACCCCGCTTCGCGAACGGCGCGCCCAGCGCGGCGCCGGGGGCGAGCAGGAGCGGCTGCGCCACATGGGCAGCATGCGCCGGGCCGCGGTGGCGGTGCAGAACCAGCCGCACGACGAGGTGGGGCGCCGCGCGCTGGGCGCCTGGGCGCGCCACGCGTGCCCTGGCACGGCCGGCGCGCACCACGCGCGATCACCCCCCCCCTCACGCCCCTCGCCCCGGCCGCAGGAGGTGGCGCTGAGCGAGTCTGAGAGCTGCGCGAGCCCCGACGACTGCTCGCCCTCCAGCCGCGGTGCGCCCGCGCGCCACGCCCCGCCGCAGCGCGCGCGCCGCCCGCCAGCAACCCCGCCCGCGCGCGCCGCAGGCGCGGCGTCGCATCCAGAGGCGTCGGCGGACTCGCTCGGCGCCGGCGCGCCCTCGCCACCGCCGCCGCAGCATGCCTGGGGCGCGGCGCCCGCCGCAGCGGCGGCGCAGCAGCCGCCGGAGCAGCAGCGGCTGGACGGTGGCAGAGGTGTGGGTGTCCCGGCTGCGGCGCAGCAACGGCCGCCAGCTGCAGCGCGGCCCCGCTGACGCGCTGCTCCCCCCGCTCCCCCCTCCCCCCGCCAGGCCTGCTGTACGACTCGCAGGATTATGCCGGCCTGGTTGTGCCGGACGACGTGCGGGTGCGCGCGCCGCGGCTAGCCGCCGCATGAGCCGCGCCCGCGGCCGGCGCGCCGCTGCCGGCCCCCGCGCCACCATCACCCGCTGCGCCGCCACCTGTCGCCGCCGCACACGCGCACGCGCGCAGGCGCTGTTTGGGCTCATCGCGTCGTGCGCGCCGCCAGTGATCGAGCTGGGCGCGCCGCTGCGGCCGTTCATCCCCGACTACATCCCCGCCCTGGGCGGGCCGGACGAGTTTGTCAAGGTCCCCCGCCCCGACGGCCGCGCCGACGGCCTCGGCACGCGGGTGCGCACGGCGGCGGCGGCGGCGGCGCGGCGGCACGGGGCGGCGGCGAGGAGCTTTGCATGTGCGCGAGCGCGTCCGCCGCCAGCGCTGAGGTGGCCGCCGGCGCCGCCGCCGCGCACGCATGCGCGCAGGTGCTCGACGAGCCCGCGGCGGCGCAGAGTGACGCGGGCCTGCTGGCGCTGCAGCTGCGCGCGCTGGGCAAGGAGGCGCCGGGCGGCGGCGGCGCGCCGCAGGTCGTCGTGTGCATCCCGCACGGCGCGCCCGACGCGCGCGCGCGGCTGGGCGCGTGGGTGTCCAGCGTCGCCGCGCTGCACAAGGCGCGCCCCGCGGCGGCGGTGGCGTACAGCCGGCCCATGCCCGACGTCGAGGCGCTGATGCAGGTGGGGGACGCGCGCGCGAAGGCAGGGGCGGTTCGAGGGCCCTGCAGGCGCCTGGCTGTGGCCTGCTGCTCAACCCCCGCCCACCGCAGGAGTGGCCGCCGGAGCTCGAGGCGGCGCTGCGCGGCAGCCGCCTGCCGACCGCCGACCTGGTGGGCCGCGGCGCGGCGGCGCGGCGCCCGAGGCGGGCAGGCCTGCGGTCGCCCTGGCCCGGCTCACGCGCGGCCGCCGCCGCCGCCGCGCGAAGGAGCTGGACCTGCTGTCGTTCGCCAAGCTGGTCTGTGCGCTGCTGGACGTGCCGGTGCACGGCGACGGCGGCGTGGTGGAGAGCCTGCACCTGCTGCTCACGCTGCACGCCGCGTTCCGGGCCAACCCCTTCTTCCGCGGCGCGCTCGACGACGCCGCGTGGCCGGGCGGGCCCCTCCTCGCCGGCGACGCGCGCGCGGGCCTGGCCAGCCGCTGAGAGATGTCGCAGCGGCCGAGCCAGCTGATGGCACATCTCTCAGCCAGCTCGGCCGCGAGCGGCTGGGCGCGGCGCGGCTGCGCGGCACCGCGCGCGCTCGCAGCTGCGGGTAGGCCGCGCGGCGGCGGCGGCGGCGGGCGGGCGGCGGGCGTCGGTGGCCCGTCTCACCGCGTGGCGCGTGTCGGGGGCCGCGCGCCGGGACGAACCGCGCGCGATCGGGGCCGACTGACGCGCGAACTGAGGCAGCAGTGACGGTGCCCTGCCGCGACGAGTGAGCGCGCGCCCCGCTCCCCACACGCAGGCCGCTGTGCGCACACACAGCGCTGCCGGTGCGCGCGAGGAGCAGCAGGGACGCGGCGCAGACGCTTCGCACACCCGCACTCAAGCGCCATGCAGCCGCCGCGCGGGGCCGCCTGAGATCAGCATGCACGGCGGTCGCATGGCCAGCGAGTCCAACGCAGCGCTGCGGGGCACGTCCTGCGCGAAAAAGAAGGGCGCGCTCGCGAGCCGAGTCCTGCGCTGGGGTGAGCGGCTGCGCCCCAGCGGGCGTCACCAGCCTGTGGCAGGCCGGCACACCGTTCCACCGGGCCGCCCGCGGCGCCTGGCGGGCGCCCGGCTCGGCGGTCGGGCGCGGCATGCGCGCTCCGCCGGCCCGCGGCGCGTGCACGGGCGCCGTGGCGCCCCGCAGCGCGCGCGTGCGCGTGGCGGGGCCCGTGATCGGCGCGCAGCCGGCGCCCCCGGCCGCGCCGGCGGCTCCTCGCGACGCGGCAGGCGCGCGGAGCCATCGCGTGCGCTGCGCCGGCCGCGCTCACGGCCCGCGCGCCGCCGGCGCCCGCAGGCGCGGCCTCCCTGCGCGCGTCCGCGCCGGAAACGACCGACGCGCCCGCGGCCGGCCCTGCGACGGCGCCGGACGGCTCGGCGCGGGTGCAGGTGACCATCCTGCTCGAGCGCCGCGTGGCGTTTGGCGAGAGCCTGGCCGTCGTGGGCAGCGGCGGGCCGCTCGGCGCGTGGTCGCCCGCGGGCGGCCTGCGCCTGACCTGGGGCGAGGGCGATGTCTGGCGCGGGCAGGTGGCGCTGGCGCCGGGCGTGCACGAGTTCAAGGTGCGCCTCGCCCGGGGCGCGGGCGGCGCGCCGCACGGCGTGATGGCGGGGCGGCTGCGGCGGCCCGCAACGCCGCGACGGCGTCGGCGGGCGCGGCCGCGGGAGCGGCAGCAGCAGCTGCGCGGCGCCGACGGCCGACACGCTGGCCGCCGCCGCCGCAGTGCGTGACCGTCAGGCCCGACGGCGGCGCTGAGTGGGAGGGCGGCGACAACCGAGTGATCCAGGCGCGCCGCGGCGGCGGCGGGGGCGGCGCGCGCTGCGCTGCGCGCCGCCAGCCTGGCGGCTCGCTCGCGGGGCCTCCCCGGCGCCCCCTCCCCCCCGTTCCGCCGCCCTTGGCCGACGCCGGCGCCGCGCGCCGCGCGCCGCGCAGGTCCCGGACGACAACGCCTGCGCCGGCCTGGAGGCGCGCTGCGCGTGGGCCGACACGCGCGGCACCGCGGTGACGGCGCTCGCCGCCCGCGCGAGCAGCAGCTGCGGCAGCGCCGGCGACGAGCCGGCCCCGCTGACGAGCCCGCGCGCGCTGGACGCTGCGGCCAAGGCGGCGGCGGTCGCGGTCGCGGCCGCGGGCGTGGCGGAGGAGGACGCCGACGGCGGCGCGCCGGCGGCGCGCGGCGGCGCCAGCCTCATCGCGCACGGCTCGTACGGCGCGCTCGGCGCGGCCGTCGCCGCCGCGGGCAGCAGCGACGACAGCGCGAGCCTGCCGTCGAGCGCCGCCGCCGCCGACAGCGGCAGCGTGAGCAGCGGCGGCAGCGAGCCGCCGCTCACGCCGCGCGGCGGCGAGGGCGCCGCGGCGCCGCCGAGCGGCTCGTCGTCGTCGTGCGACGCGGGCAGCGGCAGCACCTGCGACGACATGGACGAAGCAGCGGCGGCGGCGGCGGCGGCGGCAGCGGCAGGGCCGGAGCTGCTCGCCGCGCTGCGCAGCCCCGCGGGTCGGCCACCGCTGCTGCCGGTGCCGCCGACGCCGTTCGCGCAGCTCGGCCGCGCGCCCGGCGCGGGCGTGACGTCGCCGGGCGGCGCGAGCGTCGCGAGCAGCGGCGCGCTGCCCGGCGCGCCGAGCAGCAGCGCGCCGTCGTGCGCGTGCAGCAGCATCAGCATGGAGCTCTCGGCCGACGCGCTCGCGGAGGCCGACGGCAGCGGGCTGTTGGGCAGCGAGGACGGCCTGGCCGCGGCCGCCGCTGCCGCGGCGGCGCGCCCGCCGCGCGGCAACGCCGACGCGGCGCAGGCCGCCGCCGTCGCGGGCGGCCGCCTCGGCGCGGCGGCGCCGTTTGATCAGCTGATGGCGGCGGAGCCGGCAGCGGCGCACGGCGACGCGGCGGCCGCCGCGGCCGCCGCTGCTGCAGAGGCGGTGCGCGTGCGCCGCGCGCTCGACCGCAGCGCCTTCCTCGGCGGCCCGCGCCGCGGCGGTGGCGCGCCGGGCGACGACGTGCTGTCCGCGGCGGGCGAGCTCTGCGCGCTGGACGAGGACGGGCTGCTGGCCGGGCCGCTGCTGCCGCGCGAGGACACCCTGCCGCCCGCGGGGCTGCTGCGCTTTGCGACCGCGGCGCGCGATGAGGCCAACGCCTACGCCGACGCCGACGCCGGCGACGACGCCGCGGGCTGGGCCGACCAGGCGGCGGCCGTCGCGGGCGCGGGCGAGCCCGCAGCCGCCGGCGCCGGCGACACGCCGGGCAGCGGGTTCTGCCGCGACCAGCTGCCGCGGCTCGGGCTCACCGTGACGGTGCCGACGGCCGCCGACAAGGCGGCCGCCGAGGCGGCCGCGATGCGTGCGGCGGCCGCCGAGGTGCGCGGCGCTCCGGAGCTGCCGGGCGGCGAGGTGCCGGTCGCGCGCGAGGGCCTGCGGCTCATCGCCGCGGCGCACCTCATCCCGCACGTCGACAAGGTGCGCGCGCGCGCGTGTGCGTGCGTGCATGTGTGTGCTTGGGAGGGGGTCTGCCGCTGTGCGCGTGCGCCCGCCCCGCGCCGCCGCCGCCGCCGCGCGCCCGCCCGCTCGCCCACCCCGCGCCCCCACCACGCACACCCGGTCGCCCACGACGCCGCCCGCCTGCCGCCCCTCCCCCGTCCCTAACCCCGAACCGCCAGGTGTCGAGCGGGGGCGAGGACGCCTACTTCATCTCCCCCGCCGGGCACGGCGCGCTGGGCGTGAGCGACGGCGTGAGCGCGTGGGCCGAGGACGGCATCGACCCGGGGGACTACTCCCGCACCCTCGCCCAGCATTGCGCGGAGGGCTACGAGGCCCGCGTCGTGACCGCGGCGCGCGCCGCCGCGGCGGGAAGCTACGCGGCCAAGTTTGACGCGCGCGGTGTGCTGCGCTACGCGCAGCAGGCGACGGTCAAGCCCGGCAGCGCGACGGTCGTGCTCGCCGCGCTGCAGCCGGGCGGGCGGCTGCACGTGGCCAACCTCGGCGACTGCGGCGTCAAGGTGCGGCGGCGGCGCGGCCCTGCGGCCGCGTGGGCGCGGCGCCTTCCCCTCCCTCTCTGCTGCTGCCTAGCTCTCTCCCGCACTCACGCGCGTGTGCGCCCCGTCGGCCTGCCGAATCGGTGCGCGCAGGTCGTGCGCGACTGGCGCGTGCTGCACGCGACGGCGCCGCAGCAGCACGACTTCAACCTCCCCTATCAGCTCAGCCACCCGCGCCTCTTCCCAGACACGGACACCGCAGACAGTGCAGACAGGTTTGTGCGCCGCGCCGAGCGCGGGACGCGCGGGACGCGCGGCGGCTGCGTGCGGTTGGGCGCGCCGTGGCCGCGGGCGGGCCGCGCCGCCGCAGCAGCTCAGCCGCCGCCGCCGCCGCGCCGCGGTCGCAGGTACGTGTGGGACGTGCAGGAGGGCGACATCGTCGTCGCCGCGAGCGACGGCCTGTACGACAACCTGTGGGACGACGAGCTGCTGGCGCTGCTGCAGCAGGGCCTGCTCGGCGCGGCGCCGCTGGGCGGCGGCGCGCTGCCGGGCGCCACCGACAAGAAGCTCGGCCGCGGCCGCGGCCGCGCGGGGCTCACGCGCTCCGCGAGCGCCACGTCGGCGCTGCCTGGCGCCGGCGACGGCGCGGCGCCCGGCGGCGCCGGCGGCGCGATGCAGCGCAGCCGCAGCACGAGCCAGATCGGCGCGTGGGGCGCGAAGCAGCTGCGCGCGTGGGGCGGGCGCGGCAAGGCGCGCGCGTCGGCGTCAGACCTGGAGGGCCTCGCCGAGGAGGGCAGCGGCGACGCCGCGGCCGCGGGCGGCGCCGGCTCCGGGCTCTCCGCGGCGGCGGCGGCCGCCGCGGCCGCGGGCGGCGGCGTGCGCGCGCGCACGTCGCCGGCCGACGCGCTCCACGCCGACGTGTCGCGCGCGGCGGAGCTGCTCGCGGCCGCCGCGGCGGCGCACGCGGCGGACAAGGAGTTCAAGTCGCCCTGGAGCGTCGCCGCGGGCAAGGCGTACGGCCTGCTCGCGCGCCTGTTTGCCAAGGGCGGCAAGATGGATGACATCACCGTCGTGGTCGCGGTGGTGCAGGACGCAGGCAAGGCCGCGGCGCTCGCGGCCGGCGGCGCGGGCGGCGCGGCGGCGGTGGCGGCGTCGCCGGCGGCGGCGGCGCCCCGCAAGCGCGGCAGCCCCGCCGGCGGCAGCCCGCCCGGCGGCACGTGCGACGAGAGCAGCAGTATCGGCGAGGCGAGCTGCAGCGGCAGCAGCGAGCCGCTGCCGGAGCCCGCGCCGGCGCGCTGGGGCAGCGGCGGCGACGACAGCGCCGGCAGCTAGCGCCGGCGGCGTGCGGCGCGCGGCGCCGTGCGCCCCGCGCGGGGCGGGCGCCGGCGCCGCGGCGGCGCAGTCATACTACCGCCTGGGTGGTTTGAAGGGGGCCCTGAACCCCACCTTCCTTGTCCTTGCTTGCGCCATGCTTGACGGCTGCAGCGGCGCCCGGCGGCGGCAGCCGTGGCCGGCGCGCGCGCGCGCCCGCGAGCGAGCATGTGCCTCGGGAGCGGCGCGTGTGGCACGCGCGCGCCACGCGTGTGGGTGGGCGGGCGGGGCGGCCGCGTGTAGCTAGCTAGCCAGCGCCAGTGGCCGCCCGCCTGCGCGTGCGTTGCGTTGCCCGCCTGCGTTTTGTGCGGTGGTGGTGGTGGCGGCATGGCATGGTGGGCGGGGCGCGGGAGCGGGCCTCTGGCCGCCGCCACGCGACGACAACGGGGAACACGGGGGGAGGACCCCGGGGCCGGTCCCAACGCACTTGCGCCTGTGGGGCGAACCGACGCGCGTGTGTGCACAGCCAACGCAACGGCACGCGCGCCACGCGAGCGGCGTGCCGCCGCCGGCTGACGATCGCCGGCGGGGCGCCGCGAATAACCGCCGCGGCCACCGGCGCAGCAGCAGTTTGTGCATCAGAGCAGACACCACACCAGACGCGCGTGTGTTTGTATGTTGACCGTTGCTGCTGCCCGCTCTCTCCACGCCCTCGCGAGTTGCCCCCCGCGCGATGGGAGCACCACCCTGACCCAACGACACAACCCCGACCCAACGCACGTGGGCGGCGGGGCAGCAGTAGGAGCCTAGGCGTGCCTGCGTGCTGCCGAGGCGCTGCGCGGCTTTGTTGCGTGTGACGCGCGGAGATCGCGACGCCCCCCCCCCCTGACCGCATGCGCGCGTGCCGCCGGGCGCTGGCGGTGGCAGCGCGTCGCCCAGCGCGCCGCCCGGCCGCTGCGCCACGCGGGCGGCGCGGTGCAGGGCCCAGGGCGCAGGCGCCGCCCGGCCGGCTGCCCGCGCCGCCGCCGAGGAGGCCCCCGCGCGCCGCCCCGCCACCCACAGCCGCCTCCCTCAGCGCCTCCCTGCCGCACACGCACACGCGCACGCGCCGGCCGCGCCCCTCACAGCGCCCGCACGCGCCGCGCCACTGTTCGAATCGCAGCCTGCCCCCACCCGCGCCGCGCCCCTGGCCAGGCGGGGCGAGGACCTGCGGGCGCCTGGTGACTAGGCCGTGCCGCCCAGCGCAGCGCCAGGCGAGCCGCGCGCGCGGGCAGGCGGGGAGGGCAGCGGCGGGCGGGCGCGCCGCGCTGCGCGACGCTTGCTGCGGGCGGCGGGGGCACCGGCACGGCGCGGCGGGCGGGCGTGTGGCGTGGGCCGCCGGGACTGCGCGCCTCGGGCGTCGCTGGCAGGCCCGCCGCCGCGCCGCCGCGCCGGGGGCGGGGGGGGGGGGGGGCGGCGGGCGCCGCGCGCTGCTGCTGCTGCTGCTGCGCTCACGCCGCCCGCGCTCGCCCCCGCTGCTGCCGGTGCCCCGCCCGCTGCTCCCTGGTCGACCGCAGGCTGTCAGGTGGCACCATGTCTGCTGCGCTGGCGGGCAAGCGGCACGCCAGGCCGACGACGAGCGTGCTGGCAGCGGCTGCAGCTGCGGCGGGCGAGGCGCCTGGTGGCGCGGAGGCGGCGCCGAGGTGGGCGCGCTGCTGCTGCTGGTGCCCCCTGGCTGGTGCTGCCTGGAACGGCACGCGCTGCCCTCCAGGCACCACCGCCCACAGCAGGCGCCGCCTGACGGCTTGCCGCCTGCCCCGCGCGCCCCGTCCTGCGCCGCCAGCAGCCCGTGAGCGGAGCTGTCCGACCCCCTCGTGCTCCACGTCCTGAGCTTCTGGTCGCTGGCCCTGCGGGCATGGACCGCCAGGCTGGTCTGCAAGGCGGCGCGCGAGCGCTTCCGCGGCGCCAGGCGCGTCTCGCTGCGCTGCCCGGAGCTGCCGCTGGCGGCGGTGCAGGAGGCGTGGCGGGTGGTGCCGGGTGACAAGGGGGGGAGAGGTGGCCAGCGCGCGCGCGGCGTGCGGCGACGTGGCGGGGCTGGCCTGGCTGTGCAGCGCCGGCTGCGACATGGATGACAGTGTGGGCTGGGCAGCAGCGGAGCACGGCCAGCTTGCCGTGCTGGAGTGGGCGCGCGGCGAGGGGCTGGACCCGGGGGGCGTGTGCAGCGGAGCAGCCGCGGGCGGGCAGTGGGCGGTGCTGCGCTGGGCGCGCGCGCAGACGCCGCCGGCGCCCTGGGGCAAGTACGTGTCCTCCTGGGCTGCGCTGCACGGCGACCTGGAGATGCTGCGCTGGGGTCGCGCCCAGGTGGAGCCCGCGCCGTGGGACGGCGAAGCGTGTAGGGTGGCGGCTCTGTCTGGGCAGCTTGAGGTGCTGCGCTGGCTGCGCGCCAACGGCTGCCCGTGGCAGCGCGCCGAGTGCGAGCGCTTGGCGGACCGGCGCCACGCGGCCGTGGTCGCGTGGATCCAGGCGCAGCCCGAGTGAGCTGTCGGGAGCAGCCTGCGTGAGCTCACTCGAGTGTGTCGGGAGGGCTGGCAAGCAGCGCGCGCCGGCCAGCTTGCCGTGCTGGAGCGGGCGCGCGGCGAGGGACGTTGACATGCGCGGCGTGTGTGCGTTCGGTGGGCAACTGTCGGCGCAGGCAGGCGCGAGTGGCGCACGGTCACGTGGTCAACGGCCGCCGATGAGTTTTTAGGAGGGGGGACGCCGCTTGACTGCCGTTGTCTGCCGCGCCGGTGCGGCGCCCTGTTGCGCGCTGGTCGGGCTCGGCCGTGTGTTGCGCCGCCCCGTTGCAACCTCGACCGCGCAAGGACGGAGCCGCGCCTGGCCGGCAAGCGCGGCCAGGGTTTTGGGCTGCGGCGCAGGCTTGACGACCTGGCGGCCGCGGCAGCCGCAGCCGCTGTGCTGCACACCGCCGCTGTGCTGAGACACAGCCGGCACGCCGCCGCCCCATGCGCACCGCTGCATGCCCCGCCGCGCGCTGCCGCCGGCCGGAGCGCGCGCGCGCTGGCAACCGGCTGACCGCACGGAGCGCTCCCGGGCGGGCGGCCCGCCTCTCTCATTCACAACAGTCCCGGGCACCACTGCCGCCACCCGCGCCCGCCGCCGCGCGCCCCGTACAGCCCCTGGACAGCCTCTGCAGCTGGACAGGCGCGTCGGCACGCCATTCAACTCGACCTGCGTGCCCCAAGCTGCAGCCTCACCACCCACCCCGCCTTCGCGCTGTGCGCTGTGCGCTGTGCGCTGTGCGCTGTGCGCTGTGCGCTGTGCGCTGTGCGCTCAGCGCTTGAGCTGCAGGTAGGGGTCCGCCGCCGCGGTGAGCACGTCCCAACGCTCGCCCTGGTCGTACGCGAGGCAGCGCGCCAGGAAGGCGCGGCCCTCCGCCGACACCGCGGGCTTGGCCGGGAACTGGACCTGCGCGGCGCGCGGCGCGCGCGGCGCGCCGGCGGCGGGTGTGTGCGTGTGCGCGCGCTGGGACGCCCTCACCCGCCCGCACCCGCGCACACACATCCACACTCTCCCACGCCCACGCCGCCACCCGCCCTCCCCCTGCCGCGCACCGTGCGGGCGTTGAGCATGACGCCGTCGCGGTAGATCTGCTCCTGGCTGAGCCCCTCGCCAAAGGGGCGGCGGCCGTAGAGCATCTGGTAGAGGATCACGCCAGCGCTCCACACGTCAACCTGCGGTTGTGCGCGGGCGGTTCAGGCGGCGGGCCAGGCGGCGGTCCAGGCGGCGGTTTAGGCGGTGGCGGTGTGTGTGTGCACGCGCGCGTGTGGCGGGCAGCAGCGCGTCGGGAGAGGGGGAGGGGCGCGCGGCGCGGGCGCTCGCGCTCGCGTCGCCCGGCGCGCGGCCGCGCCACACCTTGTTGGAGATGCGCGGCGGGCCGGCGGCGAGCGGCGCGGTGCCGCCGCCGCCGCCGCCCGCGCCGGCGCCGCCGAGCAGCCCCGCCGGCAGCAGCCCGCCCGCGCCGCCGCCGCCGCCGCCGCCGCCGCCGGGCGCGCGGCCCGCGGGCGCGGCGTGGCCGTGGCCGTGCCCGTGGCTCGAAGGCTGCGCGAAGCACTCTGGCGGCAGGTACCAGTAAGTCCCCGCGCCCTGGCTGGTCAGCTCCATGCCCATCGTCTGCCCCTCCTCCACCACCTGCGTCCCGCGCGGGCGCGGCAGCAGCAGCACGCGCAGGGCCGCGTGCGTGGTCGGGGGCCCGCGCGCCCGGCGGCGGCGGCCCGCCTGCGAAACCACCTGCAAAACCGCCCGCAAAACACTCAGCAGCGCCTGCGCCGCACCTTGCTGAGCCCAAAGTCGGTGATCTTGACCACGCCCAGGCTGTCAAACAGGATGTTGGCGGGCTTGAGGTCATAATGGATCACGCGCGGCCCGCCGCCGCCGCCGCCGCCGCCGCCGCCGCCGCCGCCGGCGTCGCCGCCGCGGTTGAGGTAGGCCAGGCCGGCAAAGACCTGCGCGATGAGCGCGCGCGCCTCGCGCTCGGGGAGCGTCTGCGTGGGCGCGCGCGGGTGGGCGGGTGGGCGGAGGGAGGGTGGGCGGGTGGAGGGAGGGCGCGGCGCAGGGCGCGGCGGCGCACGGCGCACGTGGTGCTGCGCGAGGTGCGCCTCCAGGTCGCCGCCCTCGCAGAGCTCCAGCACGGTCGCAAAGGTGGTGTTGTCGACCTGAGCGCGGGGGGCACGGACGCGTGAGGGCGCGGGCGCGGTCAGCTGCAGAAGGCCTTGCGCACGCGAGGTCAACGAGCAAAGCGGCCAGCCCGCTGGGCAGCACGCCGCGAGCGCTCTCTCCCACCCACCCACCCACTGGGTGTGTGACACCCCCCCCCCCCAAAGAACCTCTACGCCCCACCTCGAAGATGTCTGTGAGGCCCACGATGTTGGGGTGGCTCAGCGCCTTGTGAATGGTGTACTCGCGCACCGCGTGCCGCACGTAGCTCGCCTTGCGGCTCTCGCTCCAGCTCGAGTTGAGCTGGTGCACCTGCGGAGAGGGCAGGGGGCACGTGGGCGCCGCGCCACCAACCTTCCCTCTGCCTCCCGCCCTCCCTCTGCCTCCCTCCCTCTCCCTCCCGCCCTCCCTCTCCCCCTCCCTCTGCCTCCCTCCTCCACCCTCCTCCGCACCCCCGCCCCCACCCAAACCCCCTCCCCTTGCGACGCGCCTTGACCGCCACAAACTTGAGCCCCGCCGTGTCGTAGCCGCGGTGCACCTCGCTGAACCCGCCGCGGCCGAGCAGCGACAGCAGCGCGTACCGCCCGTGCAGCAGCGGTGTGCCCTGGAAGCGGCTGCCCTCCTCGTCGCGCAGGCGCTTGAGCGCGCTGGCGGCCGCGCGCGCGCGGCGCGGCGGCGGTGAGGCGGCGGCGAGGCGGCGGTGAGCCTGGTGCGCGCCCGCGCGCTGCTGGCCCCTGCCGCGGCAGCGCCCCTAGCGCCGCCGCCGCCGCGGCCACCGCGCCGCCGCGCCGCGGCGGCGCACCGCAGGTGCCGCATCTTCTCGGCCCCCAGCCGCTCCTCCTCGCGCGCGAGCAGCTCCTCCTCGCGCCGCAGCACGCTCAGCCGCACCTGCGCGGCGTGGCGCAGGCGGGTGTGGCGCGCCGCGGCGGCTCGGCGGCCAGGCCCCGGCCAGGCGCGGGGCTCGCGCGCGTGCCCTGGGCCCGCCCGTGCAGGGAGGCGGCGGCGGCGGCGGCAGCGGCGGCAGCGGCGGCGCGCTTGCCTTGAGGATCTCGTCCTGCATGACATAATCCGCTGAGCTGAGGTACGGCGCGCCCGCCGCGTCGTGCGTGGGCGGCGCCGGCGGGCCGCCGGCGCCCGTGCTGCTGCCCGCGTCGGCCGCCGTCGCCTTGGGCGGCGGCGGGAGGCGCCGCTTGAGCGCCTGCGCGCGCGCGGGCGGGGCGGCGGCGCGTGGGCGCGTGCAGGAGCAGGGCTCCGCTGGAGCAGGGCCCGCCAGCGGCGCCGCGCGCAGCAGCGCCCGAGGCGTCCGTGCAGCCCCCCGGCACGCCCTGCCTCTCGCCTTGCGCGCCGCGTCGACCGCCTCGCGCGCTGCAGCCAGGCCCGCCTTGCGCGCCGCGGCCTCGCGCAGCGCGGGGCCGTCGTCCCAGACCTCGGCAAAGCCTAGCGCGCCGGCGCGGCTCACGCCGAGGCTGCCGAGGCGGCCGCCGTCGAGCGCGAGCTGCAGCCGCGTGAGGCTACCCTCCGCGGCTGCGAGCTTGCTCACGAGCCCCGACACCGCCGCCTGCACCGCGGCCTCGCGCGCCTCCTTGGACGCGCTGCGGCGGCGCGCGGCGGGCGACGCGATCAGCGCGGCGTGGCGAGCGCGGCGCGGCCGCGCGGCAAGGGCCGGCGGCGCGGCAGGCGGCAGCGCACCGTGCGGCGCCCAGCTCCTGCTGCAGCTGCGCCAGCATGCTCTGCAGCCCGTCTCCCGCGCGCTGGCTCGCGGCGAGCTGCTCGGCCAGCTGCGCTTCGCGCTGCCTGCGGGCACAGCCGGCGGCGGCGGCGGCGGCGGTCAGGGCGGGCCGCGGTGGGCCAGGGCGGCGCCGCGGCGCACAGCGGGCTGCGCCGCGCGCGTGCGGGGCCGCCGCGGCGCACCTCGCCTCCTGCCGCAGCTGCTCCAGCTCCTGCTGGTGCCTCTGCTGCAGCGAAGCCGCATGCTGCTGCTGCAACGTGCCTAAGTCTGCGCCGCCACCGCCGCCGCCGCTGCCCCTGCCGCCGCCCGCGCTGCCGCCCTGCTGCCGCCCGCCGCTGCCGCCGCCGCCGCCGCGTGCTCCGGCCTGCTCCGGCGCGCACTCGATCGGCGACGCGTGGAGCAGCGGCGCCGGCGGCTGCTGGCGCGGCTGCTGGTGCGGCTGCTGGTGCTGCGGCTGCTGGTGCTGCTGCGGCTGCTGGCGCGCGTGCTGCACCTGCTGGTGCGCGTGCGCGGCGTGGCCGTGGCCGTGGCCGAGCGCGAGCGAGGGCGTGTCGCTGTCGCGGCTGCTGCCGCCGTCGGCCAGGAGCGTGAAGAATTTGCTTATGTTGGTCTGACCCCTGCTGTGGCCGCCGCCGCCGCCCGCCTTGCTGCCGGACCGCGGCGTGCGGGCGGCGGCGCCGCCGTGGCCGCCGCGCTCTGCGGGGCGGGGCGGCGGCGGCGGCGGCGGCGTTGGCGGCGCTGCGGCGACGAGCGCGCGCCCGCCCGCGCGCCGGGGCCCGAGCGAGAGCGAGAGCGACCGCGGCGCCGCCGACGACGCACCGCCGACGACGGGCGACATCGGCGGGTTGCTGCCGCCCGGCTCGCCGCCGCCGCGCTTGGCGTCGCCGCGCGGCGAGGCGCGCGCGCGCGCCGGCTTGTCGCGCGGCGGCTGCTGGTCGCGCGTGCCGCCGCCCGGCGCGTGCGCGCCGCCGCCGCGACTGCCGCCGTCGCCGCCGCCGTCGGCGGGGCGGTGCTGCGGCTTGGCGGTCTTGCGCCGCTTCGCCGACGGCGCGCCCTGGTCGCCGCCGCCGGGCGGCGGCGGGCTCGTGCGGTCGGCGAGCGGCGCCGCCGGCGGCGCGCACGGCTGCGACGCGGGCGCCAGCTCGTCCTGCGTGCCGTCGATGACGACCACCTCGATCTCGGGACGCGGCGGCGCCGGCTGCTGCTGCTGCTGCTGCTGCTGCTGCGGCTGCTGCTGCGGCTGCTGCTGCGCCGGCGGCGCCGTCCGCGCGCCCGCCAGCCCCAGCTCCAGCATGCCCGCCTGCTGCGGCGGCTGCTGCGGCAGCTGCGCCGCGCCGCCGCCGAGGGGCTCTGCGGCCGGCGGGTTGGAGCCGGTCAGGCGGCGCTCCAGGAGCAGCAGCTTGGCCTTGGTGCCGGGCGAGGCGAGCACGAGCGGCGGCGCGCCGGAGCCGCTGTCGCCGAGGCTGCACAGCTGCATCCGCACTGCCGGCGCGCGTGGGAGGTCGGGGCTAGCCTCAGCGCATGAGGTTCGGGCGCGCGAGGCCCCAGGCGGCGCCAGGCGTGCAGGAGGAGCTTGGGTAATGGGTCGCGTTGGTCCAGCTGCCCGTAGAGCGCGCGCACGGTGCGATCGAGCCGTCTGGGGCGGTGGGAGCGCCGCGGGGGTGTGGCCAGGCCCCGGCCGGGCGGCGGCGAGGGCGCCGCCGGGAGTGACAACTTTCGAAACGCCGCGTCGGCAGCGGCGGGCCGCCGGCGGGCTGGACGCTCACCGCCGCGGCGTGGGAGCTGGCCCGCCCAAGTGCAAAGCGTGCGCGGGTCGGCCGGTTGCCAGCACGCGGCACCGCCGCTCGCCCTTGGCCGCCGCCAACCCTCCTCGCGACGCGCGCACTCGACGAGCCTGCCCCCACCACCGCCACCGTGGCCGCGCTGCAGGCAGCACGACACGCTCCGCACACGCGCACTAGCCGCCAGCTGCGCCCGCACAGCCAGGCGCCAGCTGCGCGCGCGGCCGGCGCAGCTGGCTGCTCCCGACACCTCACGGTGCGGGCTCGGCCTGGGCGCGCGCCCAGCGCAGCATCTCCAGGTCGCCGCGCCGCGCAGCCCAGGAGCACACGTACTTGCCCCAGGGCAGCGGCGGCGTTTGTGCACGCGCCCAGCGCAGCACACCCAGCTGCCCGCCCCTGGCTGCTTCGTCGCACACGTGACTCAGGTCGAGCCCCTGGTCGCGCGCCCACTCCAGCACGGCGACCTGGCCGGCGCGCACTGCTACCCAGCACACACTGTCAACCATGTCGCACCCGGCGCCGCGCAGCCAGGCCAGCACGGCCACGTCGCCACATCCCGCGCGTGCGCTGGCCAGCTGCCACTGGTCCAAACTCTGCACCGCCCGCCACGCCTCCTGCACCGCCGCCAGCGGCAGCTCGGGGCAGCGCAGCGAGACGAGCGTGGCATCGCGGAAGCGCTCGTGCGTCGCCGTGCAGATCAGCCTGGCAGTCCACGCCTGCAGGGCCGGCGGCAGGAAGCTCAGGACGTGGAGCACGAGGGGCATGGGCAGCTCCGGCAGCGGGCTGCTGGCGGCGCAGGCGGGCGCGCGGGTGCGGCGGTGAGGCAGCGCGCGGCGCCTGCTATCGTTGGCTGTGGCTCGCTGCTCAGCGCGCCACAGCACCAACAGCAGCGCGCCCACCTCGCCTCCACGTCCTCGCCGCTGGGCGCCTCGCCCACCGCCGCTGCCGTGGTCGGCCCGGCGCGCCGCGTGTCCGCCGGCGCAGCAGACATGGTGCCACCTGACAGCCTGCGGGCCAGCAGGGAGCAGCAGGCGGGGCACCGGCAGCAGCGGGCGCGTGCGCGGGCGGCGTGAGCGCAGCCGCAGCAGCGCGCGGCGCCCGCCCCCGCCCGGCGCGGCGGCGCGGCGGCGGGCCTGCCAGCGACGCCCAGGGCACGCAGGCCCGGCGGCCCACGCCACACGCCCGCCCGCCGCGCACCGCCGGTGCCCCCGCCGCCCGCAGCGGGCGCCGCGCAGCGCGGCCCGCCCGCTGCTGCCTGCTCCCCGCCTGCGCGCGCGCGCGGCTCGCCTGGCGCTGCGCTGGGCGGCACGGCCTAGTCACCAGGCGCCCGCAGGCCCGCGCCCCGCCTGGCCAGGGGCGCGCCGCGGGCAGGGGCGGGCGCTGCGCAGCGGCGGCGCGGCGCGTGCGGGAGCTGTGAGGGCCGCGGCCGGCGCTCGTGTGCGTGTGCGGCAGGGAGGCGCTGAGGGCGGCGGCTGTGGGCGGCGGGGCGGGTCGAGCGGGGGGCCTCCTCGGCGGCGGCGCGGGCAGCCGGCCAGGCGGCGCCTGCGCCCTGGGCCCTGCACCGCCGCCCGCGTGGCGCGGCTGCCGGGCGGGCGCGGCGTCGCGGCGCGGCTCGCGGCGCGGCGCGGTTACCGCCACCGCCGCGCGCGTCAACGGCAGCATGCGCGCGGCGCTCAACTCGCCCCCGCCGCACGCCTCCCCCCCCCCCGGCGTCGAGGGCGCTCAGGCGTCGCGCTCGGCCTCGACCTTCTCCTTGTTCGCCTGGCCGCCGGTGCGGCCCATCTCAGCGTACGCCTCGTGCACGTCGCCGCCATGCTCCTCCGCCATCTGGGCCTTGCGCGTCTCGCCGCCGATCGTGCCGCCCACGCTCTGGCGGTCCCGGCCGCTCAGCTCGTCAAAGTCCTTGCCGTACTTCTGCGAGGGAGGAAAATGAGGGGAAAGGGTGGGCGGGGGCAGGCGGAGGAGGCCATGAGCGTCCGGACGCTCACGCGCGCGCGAGCGCGGCGCGCGGCGGCGCGCGGCGGCGAGCGCGCGCGCGCGCGCGCGGCGGCGGGCACGCGCCTCCTGCGCGATCTCGTCGCGCTTCTCCTCGCGGGAGTCAGACATGGCGGCGGCGGCGCGGCGGCGGCGGCGGCGCGGCGACGCGACGGCGCGTGCGGCGGGCGCGCGGGCTGGCTGTGGGCGTGTGGGGCTGTGCGTGGGCGAGGGGCGGGGGGGGGGGGGGGGCGAGCGCGGGAGAGTGCGGGGGGTGGCGCGGGGGCGGCCTTTGAGGCAGCAGCGGTGTGGCGGCCGCCGGCGTGACGCGCGACGCGTCGCCGCCGCGCGCCGCGCGCCAGCGAGATCTCGCCAGGCCACGCGCATCACGCCACTTCTCGCGCCTGCTGCGCGATGTGGGGCGCGCAGGGCGCTGCGTGGCCCGCCGGGTGCGGCCGGGCGCGCGCCGCGGGCCGCGCTCGCGCCGCGCCGCGCCGCCGCGGGCCCGCCGGGCTCCGCCCGCGTCCCAATCGGCGTGTGAACGCGCCAATGCACGCGCGGGCGTGGCGCGGAGGCGGCTGGGGCGGCCGAGCGCGGATGAAAAGCTGCGCCAGCGCTCGCGAGCGCTGCGGCGCGCTGTGGGGTCGCGCGGCGCTCGCGGCCCGGGCGGCGCGTCACACGCGCCCCGCGCGCGCGCCGTGGTTGCCCGGCAGCTCGCCCGGCGGCGCCGCGGGCAGCGTCGGCAGCGCGTCCCAGGGGTCGAACGCCACGAACCCGCCCGCCGCGGGGTCAGGGCGCAGGAAGGCGCGGCCGCCGCTCTCGCCGCCGCCGCTCCCCGCGCCGCCGCCACTGCCCGCGAGCGCGGCAGTGAAGGAGAGCGTGGAGTTGGAGGCGAGCATCACGTCGGCGGCGCTGCACACCCACCAGTCGGCCAGCAGCGCCGCGTCGGCGGGGTCGTCGGCCAGCCCGGGCGGCAGCCCGACGCGCGCCCACGACGCGAGGCGCGGCGGCGCGGCCGCGGCGACGCCCCCGGCGCGGCCGCGAGCAGCTGGCCGGGGTCGGCGGCCAGCGCGGCGTCGTCGGTCGCGACCCACAGCACGTCGCCCGCGCCGCCGTCCAGGGCGAGCGCGCCGAGCGCCGCGGCGAGCCAGGCCGCGGGCGCGCGCCAGGCGCAGCCGCCGGCGTCCCAGTCGGCGTCGGGCGCGGCGCCGTCAAACGGCGGCTCCGACCGCAGCGCGCCGCGCCGCCGCTGCTGCTCCTGCTGCTGCTGCTGCTCCTGCTGCTGCTGCTCCCGCTGCTGCTGCTCCCGCTGCTGCTGCTGCCGCGGCGCCTCGTGCCCTCGCAGCTCGCCAAAGTCGCCGCGCCGCACGTGCGCCACGACCAGCCGCCCCGCGCCGCTGCCGCCGCGCAGCGCGGCGAGCGCGGCGCGCAGCGCCGCCTCCAGCGCCGGCGCGGCGCGCAGGCGCAGCAGCTCGCGCACGCGCGCGCGCTGGCCGGCGTACGCCGAGGTGTGCCACTGGAACCAGCCCCACAGCCCCGCGCCCGCAAACCGGCAGCGCGCCCCGCCGCAGCGCGCGCCGGCCGCGACGTCGGCCGCGGTGGCCTGCGGCCAGTGCCTGCGCAGCTGCCGGCCCGACAGCGCGCCGCCGCAGCCGAGCGCCGACGCGAGCTCGGCGTGCTGGCGGCCGCGGCACAGCCACGCGCGCACGCCGGCGTGCGAGAGCACCACCCGGTCCGCTGCGGCGGCGGCGGCGGCGGCGGCGGCAGCGGCGGCGGCGGCGGCGGCAGCGGCGGCGCGCGCGTTGGCGAGGGCCCGACGGCGGCGCGCCGCAGCCGCGTGCTGTCCGGCTCCAGCTGCGCCCGCCCGGGCCGCCGCCTGCGCGCCGGCGCAGCCACTCGCCCACGACCGGCGCCGCCCACGCCTCCGCGTCAGGGACCACGCCCCACTCGGCGCAGGCAGCCAGGTGCTGCCGCGCGCCCCAGCAGGCCGGCACCTGCGCCGCCGGCGCGCCGTCGGGGCTCGCGCAGCCGGCGCTGGCGCTGCCACGGCCGCCGCCGCCGCCGCCGCGCTGCAGCCGCCGCCGCCGCGCCCCCGCACCTGCAGCGCCAGGCCGTGCCGGTCGGCGAGGAGCTGGGCGGCGATCAGCTGCAGCAGGCTGTTGCCCCAGCGACCCAGCGAGCCCAGGCACGCCGCGCACACGGCGCCGTCCTCGACGCGCGCTGCTGCTGCTTGCGGCTCGTCGCCAACGCCGGCCGCCATCTCGACAGCCGAGCGGCTAGAGTGCGAGGCGTGGGCCACCGCACGGCTGGGCCAGGACCGGAGCCCGACACGCCAGCAGCAGCGGCGGTGCAGGGCGCAGCGAGCGCCGCCCGCCCGTCTGCCCGCGCCGTGCCGCCGAGGAGGCTCCCGCGCGCCGCCCACAGCCTCCGCCCTCAGCGCCCTGCCTCGCTCCTTGTCTCGCACCCACACAAGCGCCGGCCGCGGCCCTCTGTCTTGAAAGCCCGCCGCTGCCGTTCGAATCGCAGCCGCCCGCCCCCGCCCGCGGCGCGCCCCTGGCCAGGCGGGGCGCGGGCCTGCGGGCGCCTGACGGTCGGGCCGTGCCGCCCAGCGCAGCGCCAGGCGAGCCGCGCGCGCGTGCGGGCGGTGAGCAGGGCAGTGGCTGGCGGCGGGCAGTGCTGCTGCGCGGCGCCCGCTGCGGGCGGCGGGGGCTGCGGCGGTGCGCGGCGGGCGGGCGTGTGGCGTGGAACGCCGGGTCTGCGCGCCCCGGGTGCCGCTGGCAGGCCCGCCGCCGCGCCGCCGCGCCGGGGCGGCGGGGGCGGGCGCCGCGCGATGCTGCTGCTGCGCTCACGCCGCCCGCGCACTCGCGCCCGCTGCCGGTGCCCGCCTGCTGCTCCCTGCTGCCCCGCAGGGCCCCAGGCCGTGCCATGTCTGCTGCGCTGTCAGGTGTCTCGCTCAGCGACCTGGCGCTGGCGGTGGACGCGGCATCGAGGTGCGGGCGTGCTGCTGCCGCTGCCGCCCCGGGCCGGCACCCCTGGCCTTTCTATGCCTGGCGCGGCACGCGCTGCCCACAAGCGACTGCTCCGGAAGCAGGCGGCGCCTCACCAGTCGCCCAACCGCCGCGCCCCACCCGCGCCGCCAGCAGCACCTGGCGGAACCTGCCGGAGCCGCTCGTGCTCCACGTCCTGAGCTTCCTCCCGCCGGCCCTGCAGCCGTGGGCCGCCAAGCTCGTCTGCAAGGCGGCGCGCGAGCGCTTCCGCGGCGCGACGGTCGTCGCGCTGCGCTGCCCCGAGCTGCCGCTGGCGGCAGTGCAGGAGGCGTGGCGGGATTTGCACGGTGGCTGGGTGCAGGAGAGCGTGCTGGCCGAGGCGCGCGCTGCGTGCGGCGACGTCGCGGGGCTGGCCTGGCTGCGCGTCGCCGGCTGCGACATGGATGACTCTGTGTTCAAAGCAGCAGCGGAGCACGGCCAGGTCGCCGTGCTGGAGTGGGCGCGCGGCAAGGGGCTGCGCATTCGGCGCTTGTGCGAGTTCGCAGCCGAGGGCGGGCAGCTTGCGGTGCTGCGCTGGGCGCGCGTGCAGACGCCACCGCTGCGCTGGGGCAACCATGTGTGCTCTGAAGCTGCGCTGCGCGGCGACCTGGAGATGCTGCGCTGGGCGCGCGCCCAGGCGAAGCCCGCGCCGTGGGACAAGGAGGTGTGCCGGATCACCGCTGTGCACGGGCACCTGGAGGCGCTGCGCTGGCTGCGCGCCAACGGCTGCCCGTGGCTGCGCGCCGAGTGCGAGAGCGACGCAGCGCGCGGCGGCCACGAAGCCGTGGTTGCGTGGATCCGGGCGCAGCCCGCGGCGGCGGACGATGGCTCTGATTGACGTCGATCATCTACTTGGACGGGGACTAGGATTGGGGCGAGGCAGGCTCGAGGCTTGGTGCGTGCGCGGGGCGCTGCCTACAGCGTGTGGTGCGCGCGTGCGTGGCGAGGGAGAGGGAAAAGGGAAGCTGGCGGCGGCGAGGCGGCGCGTGCTGGCAACCGGCCGACCGCGCACGCAGCGCGCCTGGGCGGGTTGCCCTCTTGCGCGACCACCCGGCGCTGGCAGCGGTGGCACGTCGCCGCGCCGTGCCCCGCAGCGGCCGCACGCGGGCGGCGGTGCAGGCCCAGGGCGCAGGCGCCGCCCGGCCGGCTGCCCGCGCCGCCGCCGAGGAGGCCTCCCGCGCGCGCCGCCCCGCCGCCCACAGCCGCCGCCCTCTCAGCGCCCCTGCCGCACACACGCACACACGAGCGCCGGCCGCGGCCCTCACAGCTCCCGCACGCGCCGCGCCGCCGCTGCGCAGCGCCCGCCCCCGCCCGCGGCGCGCCCCTGGCCCGGCGGGGCGCGGCCGTGCGGGCGCCTGGTGACTGGATCGTGCCGCCCAGCGCAGCGCCAGGCGAGCCGGGCGCGCGGGCGGGGAGGGCGGCAGGCGGGCCGCGCTGCGCGGCGCCTGCTGCGGGCGGCGGGGGCACCGGCGGTGCGCGGCAGGCGGGCGTGTCGCGTGGACCGGCGGGTCTGCGCGCCTGGAGCGCCGCTTGCAGGCCTGCCGCCGCGCCGCCGCGCCGGGGCGGGGGCCGGGCGCCGCGCGCTGCTGCTGCTGCGCTCACGCCGCCCGCGCGCTCGCCCGCTGCTGCCGGTGCCCCGCCTGCTGCTCTCTGGTGACCCGCAGGCTGTCAGGTGGTACTATGTCTGCTGCGCCGGCGGGCAAGCGGCACGCCGGGCCGACCACGCACGCGGGGGTGGGCGAGGCAGCGGCAGCAGGCGAGACACCGGCTGGGGCAGAGGCGGCGCCGTGGTGGGTCCGCTGGCTGCTGCTATTAGTGCACCCTGGCTGGTGCTGCCTGGCACGGCACGCGCTGCCCACAAGCCACCACCGCCGGCAGCGCGCGCCGCCTGACAGCTTGCCGCCTGCCCTGCGCGCCCCGCCCCGCGCCGCCAGCAGTCCGCTGCCAGAGCTGCCGCAGCCCCTCGTGCTCCACGTCCTGAGCCTCCGGCTGCCGGCCCTGCAGGCGTGGGCCGCCAGGCTGGTCTGCAAGGCGGCGCGCGAGCGCTTCCGCGGCGCCACGGACATCTCGGTGCGCTGCCCCGAGCTGCCGCTGGCGGCGGTGCGGGAGGCCTGGCGGGCGGCGCAGGGTGAAGGGTGGGAGCAGCAGCGGCGGCTGGCCAACGCGCGCGCGGCGAGCGGCGACGTGGCGGGGCTGGCCTGGCTACACAGCGCCGGCTGCGACATGGGCAGCGATGTGGGTTACACAGCCGCATTACACGGCCAGCTCGCCGTGCTGAAGTGGGCGCGCGACGAGGAGCTCAACCTGCGGGGCGTGGGCCGGGCAGCGGCGGAGCACGGCCAGCTCGCTGTGCTGGAGTGGGCGCGCGGCGAGGGGCTGGACCTGGGGGGCGTGTGCCACGCAGCAGCCGCGAGCGGGCAGCTGGGCGTGCTGCGCTGGGCGCGCGCGCACACGCCGCCGCTGCCCTGGGGCGACCGGGTGTGCTTCTGCGCTGCGGCGCGCGGCGACCTGGAGGTGCTGCGCTGGGCGCGTGCCCAGGAGGAGCCCGCGCCGTGGGGCGAGCTCACGTGCGAGGCGGCGGCTCGCTCCGGGCAGCTGGAGGTGCTGCGCTGGCTGCGCGCCAACGGCTGCCCGTGGTGGCGCCGTGTGTGCGAGCGCGTGGCGGTATGCAATTGCCACGAGGCCGTGGTCGCGTGGATCCGGGCGCAGCCTGACTCGCCGGACGAGGGCGGCGGGGCGAATCGGCTGTGGTGGGTGGCGGCCTCTGTAGGCTGTTGAGTGCGCGCGGTGCGCGCAGAGTTGGCGGGGCGGGCGGCCAGGGAGCGCGCTGGCAATCGGCTGACCGCGCGGGCCTCGAGGAGCTCCTCGCGGGGCACGGCCCTTACGCGGGGGGGGGGGGGGGGGCAGCGCAGCGCGCCTGGCAAGTTGCCGTCGCGCCACGCGCACGTGCCGCGGGCCGCCGCGCGCCGCGCGCCGCTAGCGCCCCACCGCGCCCGCCGCGCCCGCTGCGGCGCGCGCGGGCGCGCCGCCGCCGCGGCGCGGGCCCGCGCCGCCGGCGACCTGGCCCGGGCCCGGCCCGCGGCGCCGCCGCGCGGCGGCGGGGCGCGGTGGTAGGAGCTGCTCCACGCGCCGCCGTCGCGGGCGTAATAGTCCATTGGATAGTCAGTCGGGTGCTGGGGGCCAGCAGCAGCCGCGCCGGGATTGAGGCCGCCGCCGTCGCCGCGCCCGCCGCCGGCGTCGCCGGCTGCATCGCCGCCGCCGCCGCCAGCCCCGGGCGCGTCGCCGCTGCCGCCGCCGGCGGGCGCCGCCTCCCACCAGCCCGGCACGCGGCGCAGCGCGACAAGGGCCTCGTACGGCGTGAGCACGGGCGCGGCAAAGCCCTCGCCCCAGTCGATGGAGAGGCGCGGGCACGCGACCTGCACCCACGCCTCCACGCTCGGCATGGCGCCGAGCTTGGCCTGCGTGACCTCACTCAGCAGCACCACCGTCACGCGCCCGCCGCCGCCGCCGCGCCGCTCGGCCAGCGCGGTGCGCAGCAGCTCAAGCGTGCGCGGGTTACCCTGCCGCCCGAGCGTGCCGAGCACGAGGCCCCAGCGCGACGCGCCCGCCGCGGCGGCGATCGCGGCGCGGCGCGCCGCGCGCATGCCGGCCTGGTCGTACGTCTCGCGCGTGAGGCGCCGCCCGTAGGGATCATACCTGCGCGCCGCACGACCCGCGGGCGGCGGCGGTGGTATGTGTGTGTGCGTGGTGGGGCGGGGCGAGGGAGGGGCAAGGGAGCGCGGCGCGGGCGCTGCAGCCGCGGGGCGCGCGTGCGCGGGCACGCGGGGCCCCGTGAGTGCGCGCCGTGAGTGCGGGGGCGCGCCTGAAGGCGGGCAGGCGGGGGTTGGCAATCATCATCGCCTCCAGGTGGAACCGCCCGTCGGCGACAAACACCAGCGCGTCGGCCGGCTGCGCGCGGCGCGTGCAGCGTCGGAGGTGCGCGCGGGGCGGTGAGGGCGGGGAGGGAGGGCGGGAGGAGGCACGCGGGCCGCGAGGCGGGCGCGCCGGGGACGCAGCGCGCGGCGCGCGCTGCGCGCCTGCGTGACGACCGGCGCAGTGCAGCCGAGCACCTCGCCCGGCGAGAGCGGGCGGCACTTGGGCACGGACAGGCTGGGGTAGTCTGGCGCCAGCCGCGCCCGCGCGAGCTGCACGGCGCTCGAAAACTGGATCGTGCCCGCCAGCACCAGCGCCGGCGGCTGCTCCTGCGGCTGCTGCTCCTGCTGCTGCAGGTCCGCCGTCAGCAGCTGCTGCTGCTGGTCCGCACACTGCCCCTGTCCCTGCCCCTGCTGCTCCTGCTGCGCCTGCTGCTGCTCCTGCGCCTCCCCGCCGCCGCCGAGCGCGCCGCCGCCGGCGGCGCCGCCCGCGCGCGGCGGGAACGCGGCGCGCACGCTGTCCACGAGGTGGTCCACGTCGATCGCGATGTCAACGAAGACGTAGAGGCAGGGAATGACAGTCACGTCGAGCGGGACGAGGCAGGAGTGGCCGTAGTGGACCAGCAGGTCGGCGCCGAGCGCGGCCGCGGAGAGGTCGTCGACGCAGCACGCGCCAAACGTGACGTCGCCGAGGATGAGCGCGTGCGCCACACCTGGGGGTTGGTTCGGACACACGGGCATGGGGGAGGGGGGGGGGGCGCGGGTGAGTGGTGCGTGTGTGTGTGTGTGTGTGTGTGTGTGTGTGTTTGGGGGGGGGGCATCAGCGCGCGGCGCCGTGCGCGCTGGTGCCGCGCTGGCGACCCCAGCCGCCGCCGCCGCCGCCGCCGCCGCCGCCGCGCCCCCGGCGCACCCGCGAAGCGCGTGAGTATGTCTGCGATGACGCACGCATACATGAGCAGGCCCTCGGGGAACTGCAGCGCGACGACGCGCGCGCCCGCGGAGCGCACGCGCCACACGGTCTTCGGGACCTCAAAGTTGTAGTTCCCTGGCAGCGCCGCCGCCGCGGCCGCGAGGCCGGGGTCTTGCAGGATGGAGTCGGGGACCTGCTGCTGCCGCACGACGCGGTGCGGCGGCGCCGGCGCCGGCGCCGCGGGCGCCGCGTGCGGCACGAGCGCGCCGCCGCCGCCTGCGCGCCGCAGGGGGTGGAAGGCGGGCGGGGCACGGGCGGGCGGGCGCCGGTGGGCGGCGGCGGCCGGCGCGGGCCGTGCGCTCGCCGGGCGCGCAGCGGCTGCGCCGCGCCGCGCCGCGCCCGCCGGCCGCTGGCGGGGCGCCGCGGCGCGTCGTGTGCGGAGCCCGGGCGCCCGGCAGCCGGCCGCGCCGCACCAGCGGCCCTGGCGGAGCCCGAGAAGCGCTGCGGCGGCGCGTCGCCGTCGTCGGCCATCTGCGCCTGCCCGCCGCCAGCGGCGGCGCGCACGGCGGGCTGCGCGCAGCAGGCACGGCTTGCAGCTCACTCTGGCGCTCGCGCGTGGGAGTGCGGCGGCGGTCGAGGAGCGAGCGGCTGGCAGCGGCGGCGGCAGCAGCAGACGCTGCGGCGGCTGCGGCGGCTGTGTGCAGTGTTGTGGCGCAGTGCGGTGGCGGCTACTGGCGGTCTGGGGAGGTGGACGCGCGGGCAGCGAGCAGCCGACACGCCGCGCGCGGCGCAAACCGCCCGCGGCGGCCGCCGCTGCTCTCGGCAGCGCACGTCGCGCGGCGGCGCCGCACGCTGCTGCTGCTGTTGCGCGGCGGCGCGCGCTGCCTGGAGCCGCGGCAGGCCGTCGTCGGCGGCGTCGTCGGCGAGCTCCGCGGGCGTGTCGGTGACCCGCGTCGTCGGCAGGCGCGGCCTCAGCGAGCCTGGTGCCGCCCCCGCCGCCAGGCGCCCGGCGCTCTCGGGTGACGGCTTGCGTCAGTGCGAGCTCGACTCACGCGACCAGAGCGGGCGTCGCGCAGGCGCAGCCAAAGCCCCACCTGACAGCGCCTGCTCAGTTGGCGCCGCCCCGGGCCCCGGGCGCCCGCCCCCGTGGTCCCGACGGAACACCCTCCCCGTACGACGCGGAGCAGCAGCAGCGCGGGGCCGCGCGAGAGAGAGGGTTGTTGCACGCCGCAGCAGCATGGCGCACAGCAGCCTCGCCGGCCCGCTGGGCGGGCGGCTCGCCCCCGCGGCGCCGCGCCCGGGGCGCGCCCGGGTCGCCGCGCCCGGCGCCGCGCCGCCGCGGCGGCTGCTGTGGGCGGGGCGCCTGCCGGGGGCGCCGGGCCATCGATCCCGGCTCTCGGTGGCCGCCAGCGCCTCCGGCAACGGCAGCGTGCTGCCCTGGCAGGCGGCCATGGACGAGGTGAAGAAGCGGAAGGACCTCAAGTCCATCATGATCATCGGCGCGGGGCCCATCGTCATCGGCCAGGCGCGCGCTGCTGAAGCGGCGCCGCCGCCGCGCGGCCCCCGCAGCAGCAGGCGGCGGGCCCCTGACGGCCGGCCGGGCCGCCCCGCCGCCGCGCTCGCAGGCGTGCGAGTTTGACTACTCCGGGACGCAGGCGTGCAAGTCGCTGAGGTGCGGCGGCGCGGCGGGCGCGGCGGCAGTCGTGCGGCGCGGCGGCTGCACGCCCGCCCTGCACCCCGCGCTCCTCTGCCCCTCCCGCGCACCCCGCGGCACGCCCACGCCCCTGCCTCTGCCCCCGCCCGCGCCCGCACCTCCCCCCCTCCGCCCCCCAGGCAGGAGGGCTACCGCGTGATCCTGCTCAACTCCAACCCGGTGAGCGCGGGGGTTAGAGGGATGTGTGTGTGGGTGTGTGTGTGGGTGTGGGTGTGGGTGTGGGTATTGGGGGGGGGGCCCTTTGGGAGGGCAGCGGCGGCGGCGGCGGCGGCGGCGCGCGCGTCTGTGCATCTCGGCCGACTTCGCTGCCGGCGCGAGTGTGCACAGACGCGCGCGCCGCCGCTGCGTGCGGCGGGGGTGACCACAGGCGCGCGCCGCCGCCGCGGCGCTGCCCGCCGCTTGGGCGCACGCGCGCCGCTGCGGTTGCTGGCGTGCGTTTCCGACGCGCGCCACTCCTGCAGCGGCGCGCGCGCGTGCCTGCGCCGTCTCTGCACTCCAGCGGCCGCCGCCGCGCAGCGCAGCTCCACCCCCAACCTCGCTGGTGCACACAGACGCGCGCGCGCCGCCGCCGCCGCGGCGCTGCCAGCTTGAACGCGCGCACGCGCGCACGCGCGCCGCTGCAGTGAAGAAGGGGTCTTTGTCCTGTCGACGCGCACCGCTCCACTGCAGCGGCGCGCGCGCGTGCCTGCGCACTCTGTGCACTCACGCGGCCGCCGCCGCGCAGCGCAACCCGTAAACCTCCGCCCCCTCCCTAAACCTCCGCCCCCCTCTTCCTCCCCTAAACCCCGCCCCCACCCAGGCGACGATCATGACCGACCCGGGCATGGCGGACGCGACGTACGTGGGGCCGATGACGCCCGAGCTGGTGGAGCAGATCCTGGACAAGGTGCGGCACAGGGCTGCGCGCGGCGGGCGGGGCGCTGTGTGGGGCTGGGGCCTGTGGGCGGGCGGGGGCTGTGTGGGTGGGCCCAGCCCAGCCCCGTGGGACTGAGGGTGTGGGTGCGGGGTCGGGGGGGGGGGGGGCAGCGAGCGAGGGGGCAGTGAGCGAGTGCCGGCGCCCACGCCGCCGCGCCGCGGCCGCCGCCGCGTGTTCCCCCGCGTCGCCGCCCGCGCAGGAGCGCCCGGACGCCATCCTGCCGACCATGGGCGGCCAGACGGGGCTCAACCTCGCCAAGAACATGGTGCGCCTGGCGGTGCAGCAGCAGCAGCGCGCGGCGCCGCCCAGGCGCGGCGCCGCGCCTGCGCGGGGCCGCCAGGGCGCGGCGCGCGCCACAGCTGCCTGCGCGCGCTGCCGCCGCCGCCGCCGCCGCCGCCGCCGCCGCCGCCGCCGCCGCCGCCGCTCTCCCTCTCTCTCCTGCCGCGCCCCCCTGCCCTAAACCCCGCGCCCGCCCTCAACCCTGCACCCCAAACCCTGCCAGGCCGAGAGCGGCATGCTGGCCAAGTACGGCGTTGAGCTCATCGGCGCCAAGCTGCCCTCCATCGACCGCGCGGAGGACCGGGAGCTCTTCAAGCAGGCGATGACGCGCATCGGCCTCAAGACGCCGCCCAGGTGGGGCCGCGCGGGGGGGGGGGGGGTGTGGCAGGGGTTTAGCAGGGGTTCAGGGGGCGCGCGGGGGGCTAGGCAGGGGCTGAGGGCGCAGGGCCGCGCGCCGTGCAGACGGGGCGCGCGCCGCCGCGCCGGCCGGTCACCGGGAGCGCGCGTGACCGGCCCGGCTCCTCGTGACCGGCCGGCGCGGCGGCGCGCCCCGCCGCGCGCGCCGCCGCCCTGCGCCTCGCCTTCCCCTCCCGCGCGCCTCCACCCACCCACCCACCCGCCCACTCACCCACGCCCCCCGCAACCCTCGCTGCACCCGCCCCCGCGACAGCGGCACCGCGGCGACGATCGAGGAGGCGCTGGCCATCGCGGCGGAGATCGGGACGTTCCCCCTCATCATCAGGCCCGCCTTCACGGTGAGCGCCGGGGCGGGGGCTGTTAGTCTGTTATTTTGTTAGTTTGGTAACGCCTGCGGAAGGGAGGGCGGGAGGGCGCGGGGGCACGGCCGCGCGCAGCAGGCGGGGAGAGGGCGCCCTGCGCTCACACCCACCTACCCGCCCACCCACCCACGCACCCACCCACCCACCCACACACCCACGCACACTCACACACGCGCACACTCACACACACGCGCAGCTCGGCGGCACGGGCGGCGGCATCAGCTACAACATGGAGGAGTTCAAGGAGCAGGTCAAGGCCGGCATCGACGCCTCCATGACCGACCAGGCGCGCGCGCAGAGCGGCGGCGGGCGTTGCGTTGTGCGTGGTGTTTGTCTCTTTTGACGAGCGAGCGCGCTGCGCACTGCCGCGCGCCGCGCGGCGGCTGCAGCCCTCCCTTCCAACTCCTCCCCTGCTCCCCCAAACCTTCCCGCGCGCCCCCCGCTACACCCCCCCCCCCCCCCACACACACACACACACGCACACACACGCACGCGCGCAGGTGCTGGTGGAGCAGTCGCTGATCGGGTGGAAGGAGTTTGAGCTGGAGGTGATGCGTGACCTCAAGGACAACGTCATGATCGTGTGCTCCATAGAAAACGTGGACCCCATGGGCGTGCACACCGGTGCGCCGTGTGGCGCGGCGCAGCGGCGGCGGCGCGGCGGGGCTGAGGGTTCAGGGTTGAGGGGGCGCGGGGTCGGACAGGGCTGAGGGGGGCTCGGGGGCGCCGCGCTGCGGCCTGCGGTGGTGCTGCTCGCGCTCAGCTGTCCCCCCCCCCCCACACACACACCCTCCTCACGCACCGCCACCCACACACCGACCCACCCACGGCGGGGCCCTGCAGGCGACTCCATCACCGTCGCGCCCGCCCAGGTGCGCCGCGCCCGCCTCCCTCCCGCCGCCTCCACTCTACCCCGCGGGCGCGGCGCCGGCGCCCCCCCCGCGCTCCCGAGCCCGCCCCTGCTAAACCACTCCTAAACCCCTCCTAAACCCTCCCCGCCCAGACGCTGACAGACAAGGAGTACCAGCGCCTGCGCGACGCCTCGCTCGCGATCATCCGCGAGATGGGCGTCGAGTGCGGCGGCAGCAACGTGCAGATGGCAATCAACCCCAAGGACGGTGCGCGGCACGCGGCCGCAGCCGCAGCCGCAGCTGCGTCGCCGCCGACGCGGCCGCGGCGGGCGGTCTGCGGCGCGCCGCCCTCCCCCGCGCGCGCTCCTCTTTCCCCCACGCGCGCCCGGACGCCCTGGACCCTGGCCCCCCGCCCGCCCCCTGCTTAACCCTGACACTCCCCTGTTAAACCCCTAAACCCTGCCGCCGCCGCCTGCCAGGCGAGGTGATGATCATCGAGATGAACCCCCGCGTGAGCCGGTCGTCTGCGCTCGCGTCCAAGGCGACAGGCTTCCCCATTGCCAAGATGGCCGCCAAGCTCGCGGTGGGCTACTCCCTCGACCAGGTGCGCCGCCGTGTGTGCGTGCGCGTATGTGCTGTGCCTCTCACCCCCGTGCGTGGGAGGGGTGACCCGTGCGTGGGTGTGTGGGCCACCCCTCCCTCCCTGAACCCCTGCATCCCTCACCCCTCCCGCCCTCCACCCCTCCCCCTCCCTCCCTACACCCCTGCACCTCCCTAAACCCCGCACCCCTGCACCTCCCTAAACCCCGCACCCCCAAACCCTGGCGCCGCCGCCGCGTCCGCCCGCCCGCGCGCCGCGCCAGATCGCCAACGACATCACGCGCGCCACGCCCGCGTCGTTTGAGCCGAGCATCGACTACATCGTGACCAAGATCCCCAAGTTTGCGTTTGAAAAGTTCAAGGGCACCAAGGCAGAGCTCACCACGCAGGCGCGCTGTGTGTGTGCGTGTGTGCGTGTGTGTGTGTGTGGGGGGGGGGGGGTGGTGCTGGCGCGGGGCACGGGGCGGGCGCGGCGAGGGGTCGGCGAGGCGCCGACCGCCGCGGCCGCCGCGCGCGCCTCTCTCTCTCTCCCTCGCGCCGCCGACTGCCTGCCTCGCTCTGAACCCTGACCCCCCCCCCCCCCCCAAACCGCGCAGATGAAGAGCGTGGGCGAGGTCATGGCGATCGGGCGGACGTGGCAGGAGTCGCTGCAGAAGGCGCTGCGCGGCATGGAGTCGGGGCTCGACGGCTGGTCGCTGCCGCCGGGGTGGAAGCACCTGCCGGCCGACCAGCTCGCATACAAGCTGCGCGTGCCAAACCCCGACCGCATGATCATCATGAAGCAGGCGCGCGGCCCGCGCGGGGTTCAGGGGTTTAGGGGGGTTGAGGGGCACAGGGCTTAAGGGTTTTGCGGCGGGCGCTCGTGGCGGTTTCAACAGGGTTCAAGGGGGCGGCGGGGACGCGGCGGCGGGGGCGGCGGACGCGGCTCTGGCGCCGCCCCGGCGCCCGCCGCCCGCCGCCCGAGCCCCCCTCAACCCTGAACCCCGCGCGCCCCGCCCCGCCCCGCACACCCTCAACCCTGAACCCTACACCCCCCGGCCGCCACACCCCGCCAGGCGTTTGAGGACGGCATGACCAAGGAGGAGCTGTTTGAGCTGACCGCGATCGACCCCTGGTGGCTCGCGCAGCTCGCCGAGCTGCACGCGACCGAGGTGCGGCGCCCGCCCGCCCTGAACCCGCCCGCCCGCCCGCGCGCGACGAGGGGCGGGGGCGCGGAGGGGAGGGGACGGGAGGGAGGGCAGGGCTTAGGAGGCAGGGAGGGAGGGGGGAGGGGCCCGCCGCCGCCGCCGCGCGCATGGGGGCGCTCCGTTTGGGTGGCCACAGGTAGACGGGCACGCGGTCTGTGATGTGCGGCGTGCCCGTCCACCTGTGGCCACCCAAACGGAGCGCCTGCACGCGCGCCGCGCGCGGCAGCAGGCAGGCCGCACAGCCGGCAGCCCCCCTCTCCCCGGACCTCCCCGCACCTCCCCAAACCCTGGCCCACCCCGCACTGCTCCGCGCCACACGCCACCCTCCACGCCCTCCGCGCCGCCGCGCCCCGTCGCCGCAGATGTGGCTGCGCGAGCAGACGCTGCACGGCCTCGGCGAGGAGGAGATGCGCGAGCTCAAGTCGCGGGGCTTCAGCGACGCCCAGATCGGCCGCCTCACCGGCAGCACCATGCTCGCCGCGCGCGCGCACCGCCGCGCGCTCGGCGTCACGCCGTCGTTCAAGCGCGTCGACACGTGCGCCGCCGAGTTCCAGGCGCGTGCGGGGTTTTTTTAGTTAGTTTGTCAGGGGGCTGCGGGGCTGAGGGGCGCTGCTGCTGCGGCGGGGCGGCAGGCCTCTGCTGCACGGCGGCGGCCCAGCGCGGCGGCGCTCCGCCGCGGGCTCCCCCTCCCGCCCTTAACCCTGCCGCCCCCGCGCCCCCTAAACCCCGCCAGGCCAACACGCCGTACATGTACTCCACCTACGACGGCCCCTGCGAGAGCGAGCCCACGACCGGCCGCAAGGCACGCCGCCGCGGCGCGCGACGCCACCGCGCCCGCCCTCGCCGCGGCGCCGGGAGAGAGCCCTGAGCCGCCGCCGCCCTCCCCGCATGCACACACACCCGCACAGGTGCTCATCCTGGGCGGCGGCCCCAACCGCATCGGGCAGGGCATCGAGTTTGACTACTGCTGCTGCCACGCCTCCTTCGCGCTGCGGTGCGCGCGGCACAGCGCGGCGCGGCGCGGCGTGGGGGCTGCCGCGCGCAGCAGCGGCCCGAGCCCTGCCTGCTCCCTCTCCCCGCCTCCGCCGCCCTGCCCCGCTTCCCTCTAAAACCCTTGCCCCCGCCCCGCTAAACCCTGACCCCCCAACCAAAACCCAAAACCCCGCCGCGCAGCGCCGAGGGCTTTGAGACGATCATGATGAACTGCAACCCCGAGACCGTGTCGACCGACTACGACACCAGCAGCCGCCTCTACTTTGAGCCCATCACGCTCGAGGACGTGCTCAACGTCATTGAGGTGAGTTACAACTGTTATTTTTTTTGTTACTTTTGTTGTTACTTTTGATTTTTGACGGCCCGAGCGCGTGGCGTTCGGGGGCGGTGCCCGCGCCCCGCCTGCGCGCCCGCCGCCGCTCAGCGCAGCCCCGCCCGCCCCGCCCGCCCCGCCCGCGCAAACGCCGCGCGCGCAGGTGGAGCGGCCGGAGGGCGTGGTCGTGCAGTTTGGCGGGCAGACGCCGCTCAAGATCAGCACCGCGCTGCAGCTCGCGCTCGACGAGAACCCCATCCCCACGGGTGAGGGCGCGGGGGTTCAGAGTTTGGTGGCGCGGGGCGCACACGCGCGCGCGCTGCACAGCTGCCTTGAGGAGCCCCGCGCCGGGGGCTGCCCCGCCGTCGCGCCGCCGCCGCCGCCGCTGCGTCGGCCCCGGCCCCCGTCTTTCTCACCCCCGCGTCGTGCCCCGCGCCGCGCAGCGAGCGGCAACGGCAACGTGCGCGTGTGGGGCACGCAGCCGGACGCGATCGACGAGGCTGAGGACCGCGACCGGTGCGGCGGCGCGCTGCGCTGAGCCGCGCGGCGCGGCGCGGCGCGGCGCGGGGCCGCGGGCGTTGTCCATGCGCCCGCGCCCGCGCGGCCGGCGCCCGCGCCCCTCCTCACCTCCACTCGTCTCTCCCCGTTCGATCCCCCGAGACCTCGCCCCTAAACCCCGCCCCGCGCGCCCGCGCGCCCGCTAAACCCAGGTGGATGGCGCTGCTGACGCGGCTCAACATCAAGCAGCCCGCGGGCGGCATGGCGCGCAGCGAGGGCGAGGCGTTTGACAAGGCCCATGCGCTCGGCTACCCCGTGATGGTGCGCCCCAGCTACGTGCTCGGCGGGCGCGCGATGGAGATCGTGTACAGCGACGACGAGCTCAAGACGTGAGCCGCCGCGGGGGGCTGGCGGCGGCGCGAGGTTTTGAGGGTTTTGCAGGGTTTTGGGGGGCTGCGCGGCGGGGGCGTTGCGGGGCGTTGCAGAGCTGCGCGCTCCGCCGTGGACCCGCGCCGCGCCTGCCGCCCGCCCTCCCTCGCGCTCGCGCGCCCGCCCTCTCCCCCCCCCCCCCGCCCGCCCCGACAACCACCCACACAACCCCGCCCGCTCACAAAACCCCCCGCCAACCCCCGCACCACCCCGCGCCACCCCGTGCCGCCGCCCCGCAGCTACATCACGACCGCTGTCGAGGTTGACCCCGACAAGCCGGTGCTGGTGGACAAGTACCTGGACCGCGCGGTGGAGCTCGACGTCGACGCGCTCGCCGACAAGGACGGCAACGTGGTCATCTGCGGCATCATGGAGCACATCGAGCAGGTGGGGCTGGCGGGCGGTTTAGCAGGGATGTGGCTGGCGTTTAGGGGGGGGGGCACGGGGGCGGGGTTTAGTAGGGAGCGGGGCTCGGGCTTTGGGGCATCTGCCGGATCATGGGGGTTAAGGGGGGCAGGGGGGGGGGGGCAGCGGCTGTGCGCGCGCCGCTCGGGCCGGGCTGTGGGAGGCGTTGAGAAGTACTGGACGGCTTCTGCGGGCCGAGCAGTTCTCCTCAACGCCGCCCACAGCCCGGCCGGGCGGCGCTGCAGCAGCAGCAAGGCCCCCACCGCGTCGTCGGGCGGCCGGCGGCGGCCCCGCGCCGCCGCGCTGCGCATGCCAGCATCCTGGCAGCCCGCCGGAGGGGCGGCGGCGGCGCGCGGGGTTTGTTTGACTGGCGCACGCGCGGCGGCGCGCCCCCGCTGACGCCTGCCCTCCCTCCCTGCCCCCCGCTCCCCCTGCCCCCCGCACGCGCGCGCGCCCCCGCGCAGGCGGGCGTGCACAGCGGGGACAGCGCGTGCGCGCTGCCGACGCAGAGCATTCCCACGACCACGCTCAACACCATCCGCGAGTGGACGGTGCAGGTGGCCAAGGCGCTCAAGGTGGTGGGGCTCATCAACATCCAGTACGCCATACAGGTGCGGCGGCTGGGGGCGTGTGTGTGTGGGGGCGTGTGCGTGTGTGCGTGTGCACGTGCGTGTGTGGGGGCGTGTGCGTGTGTGGGGGCGTGTGCGTGGGTGGATGTGTGGGGAGGGTGTGTGCGTGTGTGGGGGGTGAAGGGTGGTTCGTGCGGGGCGAAGAGGCGGCTGCGCTCCTCCCCGCCGCCGCGGGCCGCGCCGCGCCGCGGGCCCTTCTTACCCCCCCCCCCCTGAACCGCTGCCCCCCCCCCCAAACCCCGCGTTTAACCCCCGCAGGACGAGCAGCCGTACATCATCGAGGCCAACCCCCGCGCCTCGCGCACCGTGCCCTTCGTCGCCAAGGCGGTGCGGCGCGGCGGCGCGCGGGCGCGGCGCGCGGGCGCGCGGGGCGGGCGCAGGCGTGAGAGCGGCGTGCGTGTGCGAGTTCGCCTCGAACAGCTCTGCTCAGCGGCGGAACTCGCACACGCACGCCCCTCTCACGCACGCGCCTCCCTCCGGCAGCGCTCGCGCTCCCCCCAGCTCAGCTAGACCCCCGACACCCGCACACGCACGCACGTCTCACGCCTCCCTCCCATCATCACACCTCCCCCATCATCACCCCAACCCCACCCACCCACACCCACACACCCACACCCACACACTCACCCCCCCCCCCCCCCCAAACCCCCCCCCCCACCAACCTCCCCCCCAGGTGGGTCACCCCATCGCCAAGTACGCGAGCCTGCTCATGAGCGGCAAGACCCTGGCCGACATCGGCTTCACCAAGGCGCGCGCCTGCCTTAGGGTTTAGGGTTTAGGGCTCAGGGCTCAGGGCTCAGGGGAGACGTTGTTGACCCTCCCCTTTCTCTCAAACCCCCCCCCCCCCCAGCACCACCACCACACGCAACACACACCCATCTGCCCGCACCCACCCGCACCCACACACACCCACCTGCCCACACACACGCCCACACACCCACCCACCCCCACACACCCGCCCACGCGCGCGCAGGAGCCCACGCCCGCGCACGTGGCGGTGAAGGAGGTGGTGCTGCCCTTCAGCAAGTTCCCGGGCGCCGACACGCTGCTCGGCCCAGAGATGCGCTCCACCGGCGAGGTGCGACGCGCGTGGGGGGGGGGGGCAGGGAGGGGCGCGGCGCAGGGGCGGGGGCGCTGGCGGGGGCGCGCGCCGGGCGGGAGGGGCCCGGCCGCGCCGCGCTCCCCGGGCTCGCGCCCGCTGGCCGCCGAGCCCCGCTGGGCCCCGCCGCTGGGCCCCGCCGCCGAGCCCCGCTAAACCCCGCCGCTGCCGCGGCCCCCCAAAACCCTCGCCGCCAGGTGATGGGCATCGACTACGACTTTGCCTCCAGCTACGCCAAGGCCCAGATCGCGGCCGGCCAGAAGCTGCCCACCGGCGGTGCGCGCGCGCGCGCCTGCACGCGCCGCGCGCCGCGCGCGGCGGCACCCCTCTCGGCTCGCGCGCGCGCGCCCCACCAAACCGCGCTCCACCTGCCCCCCTCCTAAACCCTGCACCCCCGCAGGCAAGGTGTTCATCAGCATGGCCGACAAGTACAAGGCCGACGCGGTGGGCATCGCAAAGGCGCTCGTGGACATGGGCTTTGGCGTCGTCGCGACGCGCGGCACCGCCGCGACGATCATGAGCGCGGGTGGGTGGGCCCCGCGCAGCGGGGCGCGCCGCGCGCTGGCGGGGCTGCGGCGGGGCGCGCCGCGGCGGCTGCGTGCACGGACCACGCGGGCCGCGCGCTCGCTGCGTGGCTGCGCGGGGCTGGCCGTGCCGCCGCGCCCTCTCTCCCTCTCCCTCCCTCTCCCTCCCACTCCCTCCCACTGCTTCTCAATCCCTCCCTCCCGCTCCCCCCCCCCCCCCCCCCCCCCCCCCCCCCTCCCCCACACCCTCCCACCCCCCCCCAGGCATCAAGTGTGAGAGCATCTTCAAGATCAGCGAGGGCCGGCCCAACCCCGCCGACCTGCTGAAGAACGGCGACATGGGCATGATGATGATCACCAGCGGCGGCGACGAGCCGGACCTGCGCGACGGCAAGGACCTGCGCCGCCTCGCGCTCACGCTGCAGGTGCGACGCCGCGGCGGCGGCGGCGGCGGCGGCGGCGGCGGCGGCGGGGGGCGCGCGGCGCGGCGTGCGCGGCCGCACGCGGCCGCGGCTGGCGGCGCGCGCGCCGCGGCCGGCGCGGGCGGGCGTTGAGGGCAGCCGCACCCACACCCACACCCACACCCTCACACCCACACCCGCACACGCACGCCCACCCACACCCACACACACGCCCACACACACGCGCCCACACACACGCGCCCACACCCGCCCATCCCCCCCCCCCCTCTCACCCCCCAGGTGCCGATCATCACGACCATTGCGGGCGCGCGCGCGACGGTGCAGGCGCTGCGCGCGGTGCGCGCGGGCCCGCTGCAGCAGGTGCCCCTGCAGCACTACTTCCCTGATTACAGGTGAGCGGACATACGGGGCGGCGGCGCGGTGGCGCAGCGCCTGCGGGGTGTAGGGGGTGGCTGGGCGGGGCGCAGGCGTGCGGGGCGGGCGCGCGCTGCTCTCCCTCGCCCCGCCCCGCTCCCTCCCTCTCCCTCTCCCTCTCTCTCTCTCTCTCTCTCCCTACCTCTCTCTCTCCCCCTCTCTCACTATCTCACTCCCTCTCCCCCCCCCCCCACCCCCCACAGGGATGACAGCAACTACCTCATGACCGGCATTCCCGAGCCCACGCGGCAGTGAAGTGGCTCGAGGCAGAGGGCTCAACAGGGCTCAACAACAGGGCTCAACAGGGTTCAAGGGTTCGAGGGCGCGCGCGCGGGGAGAAGGAAAGGTCCTGGGAGGGGGCGCTGGCAGCGGCGGCGGCGAGGGGCACTGGGCAGGGCGCTGCGGCGGCCAGCGGGGCAGGGGGGGGAGCAGCGGCCGGCCGGCGGGGCAGGGCCGCGACGCGGCGCGGAGGGAGCGAGGGGCGGAGCGAGGGAGCTGGGGGCGCGCTGCGCGGCACGGGCGCCCGGCGCGGGCGCTGCTGGACTGAACCCCACACGGCGGCCGGGCGCAGGGGCGCGTCGCTTTTTCTGGCTCGGGAGCCTCCCGGCCGGCGCGCGCGCGGCGCGCGCTGAGTAAAAACGCTCGCGGAGGGTCCATGTCATGGCGCCGTTGCTGGGTGCTGGCGGCGGCGGCACGTCGCCGCGCCGCGCCCACCCGGCAGCGGCGCCACGCGGGCGGCGGTGCAGGGCCCAGGGCGCAGGCGCCGCCCGGCCGGCTGCCTGCGCCGTCGCCGAGGAGGCCCCCCGCGCGCGCCGCCCCGCTGCCCACAGTCGCCGCCCTCTCAGCGCCCCTGCCGCACACACGCACACACGAGCGCCGGCCGCGGCCCTCACAGCTCCCGCACGCACCGCGCCGCCGCCGCGCAGCGCCCGCCCCCGCCCGCGGCGCGCCCCTGGCCCGGCGGGGCGCGGCCGTGCGGGCGCCTGGTGACTGGATCGTGCCGCCCAGCGCAGCGCCAGGCGAGCCGGGCGCGCGGGCGGGGAGGGCGGCAGGCGGGCCGCGCTGCGCGGCGCCTGCTGCGGGCGGCGGGGGCACCGGCGGTGCGCGGCAGGCGGGCGTGTCGCGTGGACCGGCGGGTCTGCGCGCCTGGAGCGCCGCTTGCAGGCCTGCCGCCGCGCCGCCGCGCCGGGGCGGGGGCGGGCGCCGCGCGCTGCTGCTGCCGCGCTCACGCCGCCCGCGCGCTCGCGCCCGCTGCTGCCGGTGCCCCGCCTGCTGCTCACTGGTGGCCCGCAGGCTGTTAGGTGGCACCATGGCGTCTGCGCCGGAGGGCAAGCGGCGCGCCGGGCCGACCACGGGCGCGCGGGCGGCAGCAGCAGCGGCCGCGGGCGAGGCGCCGTGCAGCGCAGACGCGGCGGCGAGGTGGGTCCGCTGCTGCTGCTGCTGCTGCTGGCGCTCCCTGGCTGGTGTTGCCTGGCGCGGCACGCGCTGCCCACAAGCCACCACCGCCGGCAGCAGGCGCCGCCTGACCGCCCGCCGCCCGCCCGCCCGCCCCACCGCACCGCGCCGCGCCGCCAGCAGCCCGCTGCCGGAGCTGCCTGAGCCCCTCGTGCTTCACGTCCTGAGCCTCTGGCCGCCGGCCCTGCAGGCGTGGGCTGCCAAGCTGGTCTGCAAGGCTGCGTGCGAGCGCTTCCGCGGCGCCACGGTCGTCTCGCTGCGCTGCCCCGAGCTGCCGCTGGCGGCGGTGCAGGAGGCGTGGCGGGCGGTGCAGGGTGACAAGCGGGTGCAGCAGGGGCAGCGGTGGCAGCTGGCAGGGGCGCGCGCGGCGTGCGGCGACATGGCGGCGCTGGCCTGGCTGCGGGGCGCCGGCTGCAACATGGGCGGCGTGGGCCGGGCAGCAGCGGAGCACGGCCAGCTCGCCGTGCTGGAGTGCGCGCGCGGCGAGGGGCTGGACCTGGAGTACGTGGCCTGGGAAGCAGCATTCGCCGGCCAGCTCGCCGTGCTGGAGTGGGCGCGCGGCGAGGGGCTCGACCCGCAGCTCGTGTGCGAGGGCGCAGCCGAGGGCGGGCACATGGCGGCGCTGCGCTGGGCGCGCGATCGGACGCCGCCGCTGCCGTGGGCTGGGAAATGGGTGTGCAGGTACGCTGCGCAGCGCGGCGACCTGGAGATGCTGCGCTGGGCGCGCGCCCAGGACGAGCCCGCGCCGTGGGACGAGGGGGCGTGCGGGGCGGCGGCTCTGCACGGGCAGCTGGAGGCGCTGCGCTGGCTGCGCGCCAACGGCTGCCCGTGGGAGCGCAGCAACTGCGAGGTCTGCGCAGCACACAACGGCGACCAGTCGGTGGTCGCGTGGATCCGGGCGCAGCCCGCGTCGCCAGACGACGGCTCTGATTCTGAAGGTTCCGATGATCTAAACTCGGACGCCGACTGAGATCAGGGCGCGGCATGTGGTGTGCGCGTGGCGAGGGAGAGGGAAGGGAAGTTGGCGGCGGCGAGGCGGCGCGTGCTGGCAACCGGCCGACCGCGCACGCAGCGCACCTCGGCAGTCGCGGTCCTGCGCCGGGCGCTGGTAGCGGCGGCACGTCGACGCACCGTGCCGTCCCGGCAGCCACGGCACGCAGGCGGCGGTGCAGGGCCAAGGGCCCAGGCGCCGCCCGGCCAGCTGCCCGCGCCGCCGCCGAGGAGGCCCCCGCGCCGCCCCGCCGCCACACGCAGCTGCCGCCTCAGCGCCCCTGCCACGCACACACACTCGAGCGCCGGCCGCGGCCCGCAGCGCCCGCACGCACCGCGCCGCCGCCGCGCAGCGCCCGCCCCCGCCCGCGGCGCGCCCCTGGCCAGGCTGGGGTAGACCTGCGGGCGCCTGACGGCTGGTCTGACCCGCCCAGTGCAGTGCCAGGCGAGCCGGTCGCGCGGGCAGGCGGGAGGGCAGCGGCGGGCGGGCAGCGCTGCGCGGCGCCCGCTGCAGGCGGCGGGGGCACCGGCGGTGCGCGGCGTAGTGTGTTGGGTGATCACCCGGTCCTGCGCGCCTCGGGCGCCGCTGGCAGGCTCAGGCCGCCGCTGCTGCCGCTGCCGGCGGCCGGCCGCCGCTGCTGCCGCTGCCGCCGGGGCGCCGACGCCCGCCGCCCTGCTGCTCGCGCGTGGCCAGGGCCGCGCGATGTTCAAGGTCACCGCGCAGGACGGGCTGGCGCGGTGCGGGCAGCTCGCGCTGCGCGGCGGCGGCGCGGCGACGCCGGCGAGCCTGCTCTACACGCGCCGCGGAGGCTGCCTCTTCCTCTCGCCCGACCTCATGGAGCGCCTGCGCCCCGAGGCGGCGCTGGTGCAGGTCAACGCCATGCAGTTGTGCGCGCGCGGCCCGCGCCGCCGCGGCACAGCGCGCGCGCGGGGCTCGGCGCGCTGCGCCGCCGCGGCCGGCCGGCCCCCTCCCCTCTCCCTACCTCAGCCCCGCCCGCCGCCGCCCGCGCGGCGCGGCGCCGCCGTGCAGCATGGCGATGCCCGCGCCGGACGTGCTCGCGGCCGTCGCGGGGGCGCGCGGCGCGGCCGGCTACCTGGGCCTGGCCGGCTGGCCGCTGCTGCTGACCAACCGCGACGCGACGCTGGCCGAGTACTTTGCCGCCAAGCCCTCCAACAGCGCCGCAGCGGCGGTCACGGTCTCGACCGGCGGCATGATGGTGCGGGCGGCGACGGCGCCCCCGGCGCGCGGCGCGGGGCGCGGGGCGGGCGGGACGCGGGAGGACGCGCGGGCGCGTGAGGCGCGGCGCCGGCGGCTGCGCCGGCACCCCGCGGGCCGGCGGGCGGGCTGAGCCCGCTGCGGGCGGGCGTCCCGGCCGCGGCGCCAGGTGTCGCCCGAGCGCTACATGGCGGCCGTCGCCGCGCTGGCGCCCGACGTGTACGTCGCGCTCGCTGACGAGGTGCCCGGCGACGCGAGCGCGAAGCGCGTCGCGCAGAGCGTCGACCGCACGGCGCGGGTGTGCAGCGGCGCGCCGCGCCGCGCGCTGCACGGGGCCGCACCTCGCGTTGGGCGCCGCGCGCGCGCGCGCGCACGCCGAGCGCGCCCCGCCCCGCCCCGAGCGCAGTGGCTCGACGAGTGCATTCAGCGGCACACGGCCATCCAGCAGCAGGAGCAGCAGGCGCAGCAGGCGCAGCAGGCGCAGCAGGCGCAGCTGGCGCAGCAGCAGGAGCAGCAGCAGGAGCAGCAGGCGGGCCAGCAGCGGGCGTGCGGCGGCGCCATGTGGGATGGCCCGGAGGCGCAGCTGCTTGCGCCCGTCGTGGGCGGCGCGCTGCTCGAGGAGCGCGCGCGCTCGGCCAAGGCGGCGGCGGAGCGCGACGTCGCCGGTGCGCGCGCATCGCGCGCGCGTCGCACGCCAGCAGCAGCAGCAGCGGCGGCGACCCTCTCACGCCCGCGCGCCCGCCCCTAAACCCCAGGCTTTGCTCTGTGCGGCCTCGGCATGGGCGAGGCCGCGTCGGCGCGGCCGGGCCTCATCCGCGCGGCGTTGCAGCACCTGCCCGACGCCAAGCCCCGCCTCGCCAACGGCCTGGTGCGCGCTGCCCCGCCCCGCGCGCGCTCCTCGCCGCGCCGCGTCGCCGCCGCCGCCGACCGTCCGGCGACGCTGCGTCCGCTGCGTCCCTGCATCCGCCGACCCTGCATCCGCTGCCGCCCCCGCCGCCGCCGCCCCCGCCGCCGCCCCCGCCGCCGCCCCGCCCCGGCAGGCGTCGCCGGACGAGGTGCTCGACGCCGTGGCGGCGGGCGTGGACCTTTTTGATGCCACATACCCAACCCACGCCACCGCCAACGGCTACGCGCTCTCGTTCGCCCTCGCCCCGCCGCCCCGCGGCGCCGGCGGCGCGGACGGCGGCGGAGGCGGCGGCGCGGCGCGGGCGCGGGCGGCGGCGAGCGGCGGCGAGGGCGGCGCCGAGGTGGGCGGCGCCGAGGACGGCGGCGATGACACCAAAATCAACCTGTGGTCGCTCAAGTACAGGTGCGTGTTTGTGTGTGTGTGTGTGTGGGGGGGGGGGGGGTGCGTGGCTGCGCATGCGCGCGCGTGCGTGAGCGCGCAGCGCGGGCCGCGCCGCGCCGCCACGACCGCGGCCTAAGCCCTAAATCCTAAATCGCTCGCAGGATGGACAAGGGCCCGCTCGTGCCGGGGTGCCGCTGCTTCACGTGCCGCGCGCACAGCCGCGCGTACGTGCACCACCTGCTGCAGACGCACGAGATGCTCGGCGGCGTGCTGCTCGAGCTGCACAACACCCACTGGTGGCTCGCCTTTTTCGCGGCGCTGCGGCAGGCGATCCAGGTGTGTGATCTGCGTGCGTGCATGTGCGTGTGGCGAGGCGCAGGCTGCGCCCGCGCGTCCGGCGAGGTCGAGCTGTGCGCGCCGCCGCCGGCGCCGACGCGCCGCCGCCGCACCGCCGCCGCCGCGCGCGCAGGAGGGGCGGCTGGGCGAGTATTCCGAGTGGTTCCGGCGGCGCCGCGCGGCGGCGCAGCAGTGGGAGGCGGCGGCGGCGGCGGAGCCGAACCAGCGGGCCGCCGCGCAGCAGCAGCCGTGGACGCCGCGCGGCGCGCAGGCTGCCGCCGACAAGGCCTGACGTGTCGTCCGGCCATGTGCGCCGGCGGTGCTGGGCGGTGCAACGTGCTGTCATCACAGCGAGAGCGCGACCACGCACCCGCCCGGCGGGCGGGGCGGCGGTGCAGGGCCCAGGGCCCAGGCGCCGCCCGGCCGGCTGCCCGCGCCGCCGCCGAGGAGGCCCCCGCGCGCACCGCCCCGCCGCCCACAGCCGCCGCCCTCTCAGCACCCCTGCCACACGCACACACACGCACGAGCGCCGGCCGCGGCCCTCGCAGTTCCCGCACGCACCGCGCCGCCGCCGCCCAGCACCCGCCCCCGCCCGCGGCGCGCCCCTGGCCAGGCGGGGCGCGGACCTGCGGGCACCTGGTGACTGGATCGTGCCGCCCAGCGCAGCGCCAGGCGAGCCGGGCGCGCGGGCGGGGAGGGCGGCGTGCGGGCGGGCGCGCTGCGCGGCGCCCGCTGCGGGCGGCGGGGGCACTGGCGGTGCGCGGTGGGCGGGCGTGTAGCGTGGATCGGCGGGTATGCGCGCCCCGGGCGCCGCTGGCAGGCCCGCCGCCGCGCCGGGGCGGGGGCGGGCGCGGCGCGCTGCTGCTGCCGCGCTCACGCCGCCTGCGCGCTCGCCCGCTGCTGCCGCCGCTCCGCCTGCTGCCCCCTGGTGGTCCGCAGGCTGTGAGGTGGCACCATGGCGTCTGCGCCGGCGGGCAAGCGGCACGCCGGGCCGACCACGAGCGCGCACGCGGCCGCAGCGGCGGCAGGCGAGGCACTGGCGGGGGCCGAGGCGGCGCCGAGGTGGGCGCGCTGCTGCTGCTGCTGCTGCTGGTGCCCCCTGGCTGATGCTGCCTGGCGCGGCACGCGCTGCCCACGAGCCACCACCGCCGGCA
This sequence comes from Scenedesmus sp. PABB004, assembly GCA_014905635.1. Classification (NCBI taxonomy): domain Eukaryota; kingdom Viridiplantae; phylum Chlorophyta; class Chlorophyceae; order Sphaeropleales; family Scenedesmaceae; genus Scenedesmus; species Scenedesmus sp. PABB004. Next base: position 345,780 of record JABVCE010000012.1, read on the forward strand.
GCAGGCGCCGCCTGACCGCCCGCCGCCCGCCCCGCTCGCCCTCGCTCCGCGCCGCCAGCAGCCTGTGGGCGGAGCTGCCTGAGCCCCTCGTGCTTCACGTCCTGAGCTTCCTGCCGCCGGCCCTGCAGGCGTGGGCAGCCAAGCTGGTCTGCAAGGTGGCGTGCGAGCGCTTCCGCGGCGCCACGGTCGTCTCCCTGCGCTGCCCCGGCCTGCCGCTGGCGGCGGTGCAGGAGGCCTGGCGGGCGGTGCTTGCTGCCAAGCAGGGTGACAAGTGGCTGAAGCGGCAGCGGGTGACCAAGCGGCAGGAGCAGTGGCAGCGGCGGGCGGTGAAGCATCACAAGCGGCAGCAGTGGCGGCTGGCCAACGCGCGCGCGGTGTGCGGCGACGTGGCGGGGCTGGTCTGGCTGCGCGGCGCCGGCTGCGACATGGATGACATGTCTTTGAACGACGGCGTGCGCTACACAGCAGCGCGCGCCGGCCAGATCGCCGTGCTGGAGTGGGCGCGCGGCGAGGGGCTGGACCTGCGGTATGTGTGCTACGAAGCAGCGCGCGCCGGCCAGGTCGCCGTGCTGGAGTGGGCGCGCCGCAAGGGGCTGTACCTGGGGCACGTGTGCTGCCATGGAGCAGCCTCTGGCGGGCAGCTGCATGTGCTGCGCTGGGCGCGCGCGCAGACTCCGCCGGCGCCCTGGGGCGATCGGGTGTGCTCCTGCGCTGCGCAGCGCGGCGACCTGGAGATGCTGCGCTGGGCGCGCGCGCCCAGGCTGAGCCCGCGCCGTGGGACGAGGAGGCGTGCGAGGCGGCGGCCGGAAACGGGCAGCTGGAGGCGCTGCGCTGGCTGCGCGCCAACGACTGCCCGTGGGACCGCGCCGCGTGCGAGCGCACGGCGGCCAGGCCGTGGCGTCGCGACGAGGCCATGCTCGCGTGGATCCAGGCGCAGCCCGAGTGAGGTGTCGGGAGCAGCCTGCGTAAGCTCACTCGAGTGTGTCGGGAGGGCTGGCAAGGAAGCAGGAAGCATCGCGCACCGGCCAGCTTGCCGTGCTGGAGCGGGCGCGCGGCAAGGGACGTTGACGTGCGCGGCGTGTGTGCGTTCGGTGGGCAGCTGTCGGCGCAGGCAGGCGCGAGTGGCGCACGGTCGCGTGGGTCCATGGCCGCCGATGAGTTTTAGGAGGGGGGACGCCGCTTGACTGCCGCTGTCTGCCGCGCCGGTGCGGCGCCCTGTTGCGCGCTGGTCGGGCTCGGCCGCGTTGGGCCGCCCCGTTGCAACCTCGACCGCGCAAGGACAGAGCCGCGCCCGGCGGCCGTCGAGGCTAGTGTTTTGTCGCTGCGGCGGAGGCTTGAACGACCTGGCCGCCGCCGCCGCTGTGCTGCACACCGCTGCTCTGCTGCAGACACAGCCGGCTCGCCGCCGCCCCACGCGCACCGCTGCATGCCCCGCCGCGCGCTGCCGCCGACCGCCCGCCGCTCCTTCATGGCCGGCGACCATGGCGGGCGCGGCCGGTAACTGGAAGAGCAAGCTCGCGGTGCGCAGCGCTCGCTACCGCCGCGGCGGCGGCGGCAGCGAGGGTCGAGCAGCGGAAGGCGGCGACGCCCCGCGCCGCCGTCGGCCCGCAGGTCGCGGGCGTGGTGGGCCTCATCTGCGCGGGCGTCTACCCCGTGGTGGTGGTGCCGCTGCAGATCGCGCACGGCACCGCGGAGCGGCCGGTGCGCCGCGGCGCTGCTGCCGCTGCTGCCGCTGCTGCCGCTGCTGCCGCCGCGGCCCGGCGCCGCCAGCCGTGCTCTCACGGCCGCCTTGCGCGCGACGGCGCAGGCGCGGGAGCCGGGGCTGGCGCCGGGCTTCAAGAAGAGCGGTGCGCCGCGCTGCCGCTGCCCGCTGCCCGCCGCTGCCGCGTGCCCCACGCTGCGGTGGCGGGCGCGCCCGGAGCCCACGCCGCACCGCCCGCCTGCCGGCGCCCGCCAGGCATGTGGAAGCACATTGACGCAGCCAGCAAGGCGTCCTCAGCGCCCCCGGGGGCCGGTGACGACGCGCAGTGAGCAGCAGCAGTGCGCGCTCGAGTCACGCCCGGCGACCGCCGTCGGACCAACAGCAGCGGCGGCGCCGTGTCTGCAGCAGCAGCAGCAGCAGCAGCAGCAGCAGCAGCAGCTCCGCACGCGCGCGCGCCCCATGAGCCTCCCCCGCCTGCTGGCGGGCCTGTCGCGCGCAGCCGGCGGCGCCGGCGGCCGGCCCGCGCTCAAGTGTGAGCCTCGCGCGCCGCGCCAACCGGCGGCGCGCGCCGCGTCCCCCCCCCCCCCCACCCACCCACCCACCCGCTCGCCCGGCGCCCGCGCGCCGCAGCGGTGGCGGAGCTCGACCCCGCCCTGCTCGCCAAGGCGCGGCGCCTCGCGCTGCTCGTCGGCGGCGGCGCGGGCGCGTTTGGCGCGCTCGTTGGAGTTGGGGGCGGGGTGCTGATCGGCCCGGTTATCCTTGCGGCATGCCCAGCGGTGCCGCAGCGCGTCATCGCCGGTACGTCCCTCGCCGCCGTGGCGACGACGGGCCTGACCGCGGGCGCGGTCTACGCCGGCAGCGGCTGCGTCGAGCCGCGCAGCGCGGCGCTGCTCGCCGCGGGCGCGGTGCTGACCGCGCCGCTCGGCGCGCGGCTCACGCACCGACTCGACTGCCAGGTGCGGCCGCGACCGCGCGCGGCGCCGCGGGCCCGGGGGCGCAGGGGCGCGCGGCGCGCGCGCGCCACTCACGCGTGCGCCGCCCACACGGTCGACCCACGCGCGCACCGCCACGCCGCGCCGCTCACGCGCGCACCGCCGTGCAGGCGCTGCGCAAGGGGCTCGGGTTGTGGCTCTACGCCGTCGCCCCTCTGGTGCCGCTTAAGGCCCTGCTGTTCGCCCAGGACGCCGGCGGCGGCCCCGGCGGCGAGCCCACGGCACCGGCCGGCGCGGCGCCCGCCGCCGCTCTCGCCAGCGCCGCGGCGCCCGCCGCGCAGGGCGCGGCCGGCGGCACGCCCCGGCCGGCGACGCCCCGCCCGCGCGCGGCGTCGCGGCGTGGCTGCGCGAGCAGTGGCGGCAGCCGCTCGCCGCGCGCGACGCGGCGATCGCGGCGACGGGGTGCCTCGCGGGCTTTGCCTCGGGCGCGCTCGGCATCGGTGCGCCGCCCGCCGCGCGCCGGCCCCAGCGCGCGCGCGACGGCCCCAGCGGAGCGCACGACCCTCGCGCCACGCCCCCGCGCTCAGCCGCCCCGCCCCCTCCGCCCGCGCGCCGGGCGCCGTGCAGGCGGCGGCACCGTGGTGACGCCGCTGCTCGCGCTCGCGGGCGGCGGGGCGCAGCAGGTCGTGCTGGGGACGAGCCTCGCGGCGATGGTGCTGCCGTCGCTGGTCGGGCTCGGGCAGCACGCGCGCCTGGGCAACGTCGACTGGCGCATGGCCGCCGGCCTCGCGGCGGGGACGACCCTCGGCAGCTACGCCGGCTCACGCCTCGCGCTCACCGCGCCGCCGGGCGTGCTGGAGGGGCTCTTTGCCGCCGGCATGCTGCTGCTCGGCCGCCGCACGCTCGCGGCCGCGGCGCGGGGCGTGCCCGCGGCCGCGCGGTGACTCGTGCGTGTGGGGTGGCCCCTCGGGCGGCTCGGGCGGCCCCGCGTGCGCGGGCCGATCACGGGCGGCACGCAAAAGCGCGTGAGTGGAAGTGACAACTCACTCAGGCTGTGGAAGTGACACCTCACTCGGGCTGCGCCGTGATCCACGCGACCACCGCCTCATGGCCCTTGCGCGCCACCTCGTGCTCGCACGCGCCGCGCTCCCACAGGCAGCCGTTGGCGCGCGGCCAGCGCAGCGCCTCCAGCTGCCCGGGCGGCGCCTGCGCCCTGGGCCCTGCACCGCCGCCCCGCGTGGCGCTGCTGCCGGGCGGGCGCCGAAGCGTGTGCGCGCACCACCCAGGCCGCGTCGGTGCCGTGCGCGTTCAGCCGGTTGCCAGCACCGACGGCCGCTCGCCAGGTCAGATCAGCTTGAACACGGTGCTTTCAAAACACCGGTGCTTCCAAAACACTGCAGTGATCTCCGGAAGGCGGCTGCCCGTTCAGCTGCAGGCGCCAGCTCCCCCCCCCCCGGCCGTGCGCTCACTGCAGCTCGCCCAGGCGGCCCCGCACAAACGCCTGCACCAGCTGCAGCGTCCGCGCGGGCGCCGAGCGTGTCGTCAGGTGGCCGCCCCAGCGCACCTGCGAAGCGTGGCGGCAGCGGCGGCGGCGGCGGCGGCGGTGGCGGCCTCGGCCGGCGCCGCGCGTCGCGGCCGCCCCCGCCCCCGCGCCGCGCGCCTGCCTGCGCCCGCGCCGCCCCAGGTCGGCCCCGGCCTGAACACCCTCCTAAACCCTGCGCCCGCACCGTGGCCCAGGTGAGGCCCTTGTAGTGAATGAGGTGCCCCGCCGTCTGGTTGGTCGCAGCATCAGTCCACATGTCGATTGGCCGCGCCGCGTCGGCGAGCGGCAGGCCGAGGCCCTTGATCCAGCGCCGCGTGCCCAGCGGGGAGATGTAGGTGTCTGCGCGAAGGGGGGGGGGCGCAGGGCGTGAAGCGTGGGGCGTGGGCTAAGCTCGTGTCTTGCCAGGCAGCCAGCTGCGCGGCAGGGACGGGGCGCTGGCGAGGGCTCGGTCCGCGCAGGCGGCGCAGCGCGTGCGTGCGGCACGGCGCGCGCGTGGCGGTGGCGACGGCGGGGCCCACCCTGGTCGCCGTTGTACACGAGGATTGGCAGCCCTGACCGGGGCGGCGGCGCGGCGAGGCGTGAGCGGCCGGCGGCGCGCGAGCGCGCGCGTGGCGCGGCGGCGGCCGCAAGGCGGCTTCCGCTGCGCGCGCGGCCCCCAAAGCGCGGCGCGCGCGGCGCAACCCACCCGCGGCGAGGAGCTTTTTGTACACCGGGATCATCGGTGTCAGCAGGCTCTCCAGCGCGTAGGTGATGTTGCGCCCCGCGCAGCTCGCAAAGTGGCGCGGCGAGGCGCCCGGGCGGATCGCGCCGAGGTCGGCCTGCACGCCGCCGCGGCTGAGGTACGGCTCCGCGTCCTCGCACGGGTCGGTGGTGCCCGGGCCCCACCACAGCGGGTCTGCGCGCGCACGGGGGCGCAGGTGTGCGCGCGCGAGGGCAGCGCAGCGCCCGAGCGGCGCGCCCAGAGGGGCGGGCCGCCGGCCGCCGCCGGGCTGCGCCGCCTCACGCCGCACCGGGGCGGGGGTAGCGGGCGGTGGCGTTGGTGCAGACGGGCTCGTTGAGTCCGTAGAGCAACACCCGCTGCGGGTCGCCGTTGCCCGCATGCTCGTACGCCGCGTCGCGCAGCGCGGCGCACGCGGGCGTGAGGCCGTTGGCGCCGTGCGTGCGCCACAGCACGCCGCGCGAGAGGTCGCAGGAGGTGGTGAGGCCCTCGTAGGTCGCCTCGGCGATGAGCCCCGCGGCGTACCAGGTGTCCAGCGAGGCGCGGTTGTCGGTCGCGGGGTCGGTCCAGCCTGTGGCCGGCGTGCGGCGCGTGCGTGTGCGTCGTGTGCGTCGTGTGCGTCGTGTGCGTTTGTGCGCGTGTGCGCGTCGTGTGTGGGTGTGCGTGCGCGTGCGTGTGCTTTTGGGAGAGGATGGGGCTTGCGAGGCAGGCGGGCGCGCGCCCGAGCGCAGGGCGGCGGCGGCGGCGACGGCGGCGCGGGCGGCCGCGCGCGCGCTCGCACCGTTTTGCACGGCGATGCCGGCGAGGGGGATGCGGTTGGGGCGGGGCGCGCGGGCGTTGTAGCTCAGCAGCGCCTCGCCCAGCAGCGGGACGTAGTGCCCTGCGGACGCCCGCGTGCGTTGATGTGTGTGTTTGGGGGGGGGGTGCTGTCAGCCCGGCCGCGGTCGCGTGGCGCCCGGCCCGCCCTCCGCTGCGCACGCCCGCGCGTGGCCGCACCTCCGTAGCTGACGCCGATGGCGTAGAGCTGGTTTCCTGCAAAGCGCGGGTGCGCCGCGTAGAAGCCGCGCAGGAAGGCCACCAAGTCACCCACCGCCTTGGCGTCGTCTGGCCGCCGTGCACGCGGGCGGGCGGCGTGGTGCAAGGAAGCCGGGCGGGCGCGCGCGGCAGGGCACAGGCCCCCGGCTGCAGCGGCGGCGGCGGCCGCGCGCACCCGTGCTGCGGTCGGCCTCGTCGGCGCTGGTGCTGAACCCCGTGAACGCGGGCTGGTCGAGGTAGATCACGTTTGCCGCCGTCGTCCAGCTGTGCGGGTTGCGGGCGAGCTCGCCGCTGCTCGCCGAGGTCCAGGGGCCGTTGCCGTCGCTCATGTAGCCGCTGGCGACGCCGGAGCAGCCGGGGCCGCTGCGGCGGCGCGCGGCGGCGGCGGCGGCGGCGTGGGGCGGGCGCCGTGCCACCTGGCCGCGCCAGCCCGCGTCGACCGCACCCCTGCAGCCACAGGATGACCGGCGCGCTGGCCGGATCGGTCTCGGCCTCGGCGAAGACGTAGAAAAGCTTGCGCTTGCCGCCCACCGGGATGTAGCTGGGCGAGCAGCAGCGGCGGGCGGGCGGCAGCAGCGGCGGCACCGGCGGCGGCAGGTGAGCCGCGCCCGCGCCGCCGCGCCGCGCTGTGCAGGTGCGGCGGCTTGGGCAGCTGCTGGCGAGCTCCCCGCGGCTGCGCTCGCACCCGCTGGACGTGGGCGAGCGGACACTCTTGCCCGCCACGCGCGTGATGTTCCACACGGCGCTGCTGGCCAGCTCACGGGCTGCCCCGCAGGCCGCCCAGCTCATCGCGACGACGGCCAGCAGCAGCGCGCCGCTGCTGCGGGCGCGCGCCGCTGAGCGCGGCATGCTGCGAGTTCCGGAGCTAGCTCCGGAACTCGCCAGGGCAGCGCTGCCCTGGCGACGCGCCTCCGCACCCGAGGCCTCGCGTGCAACTCCCAAAACGAGGCACTGAGCTTACCAGCGCAATGACCCCCTCGGGAGGTCACTCGCTGGGAGTACGGGCGTGCACCGCCGCTGCTGCGCCGACAGTGACGCCAAGCGGCCCCGGCCGCCGCGCTCGCGCCGCCACCGCCGTCACACACGCCCGGTCCGTCAGCGCCGCCTCGTCGTCACGCGCCGGGCAGGCGGAGCCGCGCGCGCTGCAGCGCGTCGAGCAGCCAGCGCGGCGCAAAGCAGCCCAGCAGCACGATGACCCACCCCAGCCACGCGTCCACGACGACCGGCGGCGGCCGCGGGCGCAGCAGCTGCGGCACCAGGCGGCGTGCGATGGCGGCGGGGTCGCTTGCGCCCACGCCGCCCAGGCCGTCGCGGCCGTCGTCCTGCAGCAGCTGCCGGTTGGCCTGCGGCGCCGGCCGGCCGCAGCGCCCGCCCGCTGCGGCGTGAGCGCCGGCCGGCGCTACCCCCCGCGCGGCGTGCGTCGCGGCGCGCAGGCAGAGACGCGCGCGTGAGCGCGCGCACATAGTCGAAGCGCGCGTAGGGCCCGCCCGGCGCGGCCGGCACGACCACGCCAGCTTTGCTGAACAACGCAGTGCGCATGAACCCTGCAGCGCGCGCGGGGCCCCAGCGCTCGCACGCGGCCGCCGGCGCGCGCCGCGCGCGCCGCCCCCGCCCCCACCGTGCTGCGCGGCGCGGGGCGGCCGCCGCACCCGGCGCGACGTGCATGACGCGAACACCAAAGGGCGCGACCTCGACGCGCAGCGCCTCGCCGTAGGCGCGCAGCGCGTGCTTGCTCGCAGCATACGCCGCGGCGAGCGGCGCCGCCGCGTACCTGCGCGCGCGCGCGCGCGGCGGCGGCCGCGAGCGCGCGCGGGCGTGGGAGGGCCCGCGGGCGCGGCCCGTGCGTGCGTGCGGCGGGCCGCGGCGCGGGCGCCGCGGGCGCGGCGGGCTCACGCGGTCGCGCTGCTGATGTGGACGATGAGCCCCCGGCGCGCCGCGACCATGTGCGGTGCGACCGCGCGGTCGAGGGCCAGCACGGCAAAGAAGTTGACCTGCGCCCGCGCGCGCGGCCAGGCGGCGGCGGCCCCCTTACCACAGGCCGCCGCCGCCGCCGCGGCTCGGCCGCGCGGCCCCCCGCTGCCACCGCTCGGCCGCGTGGCCGGCCGCCGCGGGCGCCGCCGCGGGCGCGGGCGCGGTCCGCCGCGGACCGCCGCACTTCCAATAGCTGGCGCGTCGCTTCGAGCGGGCACTCGAGCGTCCAGGCCTTTAGCAGCGCGCCGGCGTTGTTCACGACTGGCGGACCGGCGCGGGCGCGGGCGCGGGCGCGGGCGTGGGCGAGGGCGTGGGCGCGCGCCACGGCGCGCTGCCGGCGCGGCGTCCGGCTGTGGCGGGAGTGGCAGGAGCGCAGCGGCTGCGGCAGCGGGCGCGCACGTATGTCGATGCGCCCCTCGGCCGCGAGCACGCGCGCGACGACTGCGTCACGCTGCGCGGCGCACGTCACGTCGAGCTCGAGCTCCGTGCAGCCGTGCTGCGCAAGCGCGAGCGCGTCCACGCTGCGCCCGGTGGCGTAGACGCAGCAGCCGCGCGCGGCGGCCTCGCGGCAGATGTGGTGCCCCAGCCCGCCGGCCGACGCTCCCGTCACGAGCACCACGGGCGGAGACATGCTCCCCGCCGGCGCCTGGGCCCGCGCCGTGGCGACGGCCCACCCTGTAGGCGCTCACCAGCAGCGCTCGTCGCAGACAGGCTGACGGCGGGGGCAGTCGCGGGCGGGCGGCGTGAGCGCAGCAGCAGCAGCAGCGGCGCGCCGCGCCCGCCCCCGCCCCGGCGCGGCGGCGCGGCGGCAGGCCTGCCAGCGGCGCCCGGGGCGCGCAAGCCCAGCATTCCACGCCACACGCCCACCCGCCGCGCACCGCCGGTGCCCCCGCCGCCCGCAGCGGGCGCCGAGCAGCGGCGCGGCCCGCCCGCCGCCGCTGCCTGCTCACCGCCTGCCCGCGCGCCCGGCTCGCCTGGCGCTGCGCTGGGCGGCACGTGCTAGTCACCAGGCGCCCGCAGGCCCGCGTCCCGCCTGGCCAGGGGCGCGCCACGGGCGGGGGGCGGGCGCTGGGTGCGGCGCGGTGCGTGCGGGCGCTGTGTGGGCCGCGGCCGGCGCTCGTGTGTGCGCGTGGCAGGGGGGGGGGGGGGGGGGCTGAGAGCGGCGGCTGTGGGCGGCGGGGCGGCGCGCGCGGGGGCCGTCCTCTGCGGCGGCGAGGGCAGCCGGCCGGGCGGCGCCTGCGCCCTGGGCCCTGCACCGCCGCCCGCGTGCCGCCGCTGCCGGGCGGGCGCGACGTGCTGCCGTCAGCACAGTGACGGCGCGGGAGTGCGACCCGCCCAGGTGCACTGCGTGCGCGGTCGGCCGGTTGCCAGCACGCACCGCCTCGCCGCTGCCAGCTTCCCTCTCCCTCTCCCTCGCCACGCACGCGCACCATGCCGCAAGCAGCGCCCGCACGCACGCGCGCCCAGCCACGGGCCTGCCTCACCTCGCCCTGATCGTAGTCCGCGTCCGAGCTGTGAAGGTCAGAAATCGCGAGAGTCGTCGTCCAGCGACGCGGGCTGCGCCCGGATCCACGCGACCACGGCCTCGTGGCCACGCATGGCCGCCCAGTTCTCGCACTCGCGACGCCACCACGGGCAGCCGTTGGCGCGCAGCCAGCGCAGCACCTCCAGGTGCCCGTTCGCGGCCGCCATGCAGCACGCCCTGCAGTCCCACGGCGCGGGCTCGGCCTGGGCGCGCAGCCAGCGCAGCAGCTCCAGGCCGGGGCAGTGCGCAGCGAAAACACACTCCAGGCCGCCCCAGGGCAGCGGCGGCGTCTGCGCGCGCGCCCAGCGCAGCACACCCAGCTGCCCGCCCGTGACTGCGTTGGTGCACGCGTCCCACAGGTCCAGCCCGTTGTCGCGCGCCCACTCCAGCACGGCGACCTGGCCGAGCGCCGCTGCTGCTTCGCACACAGAGTCATCCATGTCGCAGCCGGTGCCGCGCAGCCAGGCCAGCCCCGCCACGTCGCCGCACGCCGCGCGCGCCTCTGTCAGCCGCCTCTGCTGCTCCCACCCTTCACCCTGCAACGCCCGCCAGGCCTCCTGCACCGCCGCCAGCGGCAGCTCGGGGCAGCGCAGCGAGACGTCCGTGGCGCCGCGGAAGCGCTCGTACGCTGCCTTGCAGACCAGCTTGGCGGCCCACGCCTGCAGGGCCGGCGGCAGGAAGCTCAGGACGTGGAGCACGAGCGGCTCGGGCAGCTCTGGCAGCGGGCTGCTGGCAGCGCGGGCGGTGAGCGGCCGGGCGGCATGGGTGGCGTGGCGGGCCGAGGTGCGCGCAGCAGCCGCTGGTTCATTCGCAGCGCCCCCTGGCCAGGCAGCACCGGCCATGAGACGCCTCGCCACACGCGCACCTCGCCTCTGCGACCTCCGCCAGCATCAGACCGCTGAGCGAATGCTCTACCAGCGAGGCCATGGCGCCACCTGGGGGCCATGCAGGCCACCAGGGAGCAGCAGGCGGGGCGCCGGCCACAGCGGGGCGAGCGCGCGGGCGGCGTGAGCGCGGCAGCCGCAGCAGCGCGCGGCGCCCGCCCCGGCGCGGCGGCGCGGCAGCGGGCCTGCCAGCGGCGCCAGGGGCGCGCAGGCCCGGCGTTACACGCGACATGCCCGCCCGCCGCGCACCGCCGGTGCCCCCGCCGCCGCCAGCGGGCGCCGCGCAGTGCTGACCGGCCTCCGCTGCCCTCCCCGCCTGCCCGCGCGCCCGGCTCGCCTGGCGCTGTGCTGGGCAGCACGACCTAGTCACCAGGCGCCCGCAGGACCGCACTCCGCCTGGCCAGGGGCGCGCCGCGGGCGGGGGCGGGCGCGGGGCGGCGGCGGTGTGTGCGGGCGGGCGCTGTGAGGGCCGCGGCCGGCGCTTGTGCGTGTGCGTGTGTGTGGCAGGGGCGATGAGGGCAGCGGCTGTGGGCGGCGGGGCGGCGCGCGCGGGAGGCCTCCTCGGCGGCGGCGCGGGCAGCCGGGCGGCGCCTGCGCCCTGGGCCCTGCACCGCCGCTCACCCACCGAGGTCGCTGCAAGCGCCGGCAACGATAGGAGGTTCAACCCCTCCCAGCTCACTCGGGCTGATCCCAAATCCACAAAAACACGGCCCCGTGGCGACCTGCCGATGCTTCCATCATGCAGTCGCCGCGCCGCCAGGGGCAGCCGTTGGCACGCGCCCAGCGCAGCACGTCCAGGTGCCCGAAGCGAGCCGCGCGCCAGCACACCCACTTGTCCCACGGCGCGGGATCGGCCTGGGCGCGCGCCCAGCGCAGCATCTCCACGTCGCCGCGCGCCGCAGCCTCCCAGCACATGCCGCCCCAGGGCAGCGGCGGCGTCTGCGCGCGCGCCCAGCGCAGCACATCCCAGTGCCCACCGTAGGCTGCTCCGCTGCACACGTGCTCCAGGTCCAGCCCCTGATCTCGCGCCCACTCCAGCACGGCGAGGTGGCCGCGCCGCGCTGCTGCGGAGCCCACACCGCCCATCCAACAGCCGGTGCCGTGCAGCCAGGCCAGCCCCGCCACGTCGCCGGCCGCCGCGCGCGCCCCCGGCAGCTGCAGCTGCCACCATGCTGGCCAGAACTGTGCCGCCAGCCGCGCCTCCAGGACCGCCGCCAGCGGCAGCTCGGGGCACCACAGCATGTCATATGACATGGCGCCGCGGAAGCGCTCGCGCGCCGCCTTGCAGACCAGCTTGGCAGTCCACGCCTGCAGGGACGACGGCAGGAAGCTCAGGACGTGGAGCACGAGCGGCTGTGGCAGCTCTGGCAGCAGGGTGCTGGCGGCACGGGCGGGGCGCGGGCAAGCGGGCGGGCGGCGGGCGGTCAGGCGGCGCCTGCTGCCGGCGGTGGCGGCTCGTGGGCAGCGCGTGCCGCGCCAGGCAGCACCAGCCAGGGGGCTCCAGCAGCAGCAGCTGCCCCACGGCAGCACCAGCCAGGGGGCTCCAGCAGCAGCAGCTGCCCCACCTCGGCGCCGCCTCTGCCCCCGCCGGTGCCTCGCCTGCTGCCGCTGCGGCCGCCGCCCGCGCGCTCGTGGTCGGCCCGGCGTGCCGCTTGCCCCCCGGCGCAGCAGACAAGGCACGGCCTGGGCGCCTGCGGGGCAGCAGGGAGCAGCGGGCGGGGCATCGGCAGCAGCGGGCGTGAGCGCGCGGGCGGCGTGAGCGCAGCAGCAGCGGTGGCGCCCATCCGACAGCGCGTGCCGCGCCAGGCAGCACCGGCCAGGGGTCACCAGCGGCAGCAGCAGCGGACCCACCTCGACGCCGCCTCTGCCCCAGCCGGTGCCTTGTCCGCCGCCACCGCTGCGGCAGCCGCCCGCGCGCGCGTGGTCGGCCCGGCGTGCCGCTTGACCGCCGGCGCAGCAGACATGGCGCCACCTGACAGCCTGCAGGCCACCAGGGAGCAGCAGGCGGGGCGCCGGCAGCAGCGTGCGAGCGCGCGGGCGGCGTGAGCGCAGCAGCAGCAGCGCGCGGCGCCCGCCCCCGCCCCGGCGCGGCGGCGCGGCGGCGGGCCTGCCAGCGGGGCCCGAGGCGCGCAGACCCGGCGGCCCACGCCACACGCCCGCCCGCCGCGCATCGCCGCAGCCCCCGCCGCCCCGCAGCGGGCGCCGCGCAGCGCGGCCCGCCCGCCGTCGCTGCCCTCCCCGCCCGCCCGCGCGCCCGGCTCGCCTGGCGCCGCGCTGGGCGACACGATTTAGACACCAGGCGCCCGCAGGCCCGCGCCCCGCCTGGCCAGGGGCGCGCCGCAGGCGGGGGCGGGCGCTGGGCGGCGGCGCGGCGCGTGCGGGCGCTGTGAGGGCCGCGGCCGGCGCTCGTGTGTGTGCGTGTGTGGCAGGGGTGCTGACGGCGGCGGCTGTGGGCGGCGGGGCGGCGCGCGCACAGGGGGCCTCCTCGGCGGCGGCGGGGGCAGCCGGCTGGGCGGCGCCTGCGCCCTGGGCCTGCACCGCCGCCTGGTGCGGCCGCTGCCGGGCGGGCGCGGCGCCTGGGCCTGGCGGCAGCACGGATGCGTGTGCGCGCGCACGGCCCACCAAGGCGCTTGCTCGCGGCATGCGCGTCCCTATGCCGCCTCGCTGTCGCCGCCCTCGCGCGCGCCGCCCGCCGCGCCGCCGGCCCCCGGCGCGCCGCCCGCCTCGCGAGGATCACCGCCGCCGCCGGCCGGTGGCGCCGCCGCCGGCAGCACCTTTGCGCTGACGGTCAGCAGCGCGACGCTCGCCTCGCTGAGCAGGCTGACCGCGCCGACGAAGTCCCCCGCCGCCTCGGCGACCAGCTCGATCGTGAACGCAGCAGCCATGCCCGGCGCGAGCGGCGCGGGCTTGGCCAGCACCCTGCGGGCGGCGGCGCGCCGCGGGCCGCCGCGTCGAGCGCGGCGGGGCCAAGCGCGGCGGCGCCGGGCGCAGGCCGGGCTCGCGCGCAGCGCCCCGTCCCCCTGCCCCCTGCCCCCTGCCCCCGCGCCTGAGCGGCAGCTCGGGGCGCCGGATGGTGATGCGCAGCACGTCTGCGCAGCAGCAGGCGGCACGGTGCGGCGCGTGAGGCCGGGGCAGCGCGCCCCGGCCGGGGCCGCCGCGGCCGCGGCCGCCGGCGCGCACCGGCGGAGCAGTTGAGCACGCGCGCGGTGCGGTGCACGACCGCGCCCTGCGGCACTGTGCCAAAGTGCAGGTGCGCGGGGCTCAGCGCCAGCTGGCCACCTGCGGCGCACGACGCGCGGTCGGGCGGTGTGGTGCGAGCCGGGGCGGCCGCGCCGCGCCGCCACGGCGCGGCCCGGCACTCGTTCGTGCCGCCCCCGCGCGGTGCGGCGCGCGCACCCGCTTTGCCGGCGCGCGCGATCATGCAGGCGCTGGCGGTCTTGGTGGTGCGCAGCGCGGCGCCCTCGCGCGCCAGGTGCGCCTCGTTCGGCGAGACGGGCGCCTGGCTCTGTCGCGGCGGCGTACGGCGCGCGAGCGGCTCTCGGGCGGCTCGGGCCGCGCTGCGGCGCCGGGGCGTGCGAGCTCGGGCCGGGCGCGCCGCGCCGCGCCGCACCCTGAGGTACGCCGCCGGCAGGCGCGGCGGCGAGGTGCGGCGCTGGCCGCGCACGTCGAGAGCGCCACGCGCCCGCGCCGGCGCGCCGTCCATGGAGCCAGCAGCCTCCGCATCCGCCACCTGCGCCTCGCCCGCCTCCTGCGCCTCCCGCGCCGCCTGCAGCCCGGGGCCCTCAGGCTGCGGGCCCTGCGGCGCTGCCGCGACCGCGGCCGCCGCCGCGGCCGCGCCGGGGCCGCCGAGGCTGGCGGGCCGGCCCGCGTGCATGAGCGGCGCCGGCGCGCAGTGCGGCGAGCCGGCTCGCCGCGCCGCGCCGCGACGAGGCCGCGCGGGGCTGCCACCGTCGCTCAGCGGCGCGGCGCCGGGCGGCGGGCCCTGCCGCGCGGCGCAGGCGGCGCCGCCGTCGCCGTCGCCGTCGCCGTTGGCGGCGCGCGCCAGGTAGACCCCGGGCCGCTGCTGCGCGCCTGCGGGGGGCGGCGCGGCGGTGGTGAGGGCGCGGCGGCGCGTGGCGCTTTGGCGCGTGCGCGGGGCTGCCAGCCCCGCGCGGCCGCGCGTGCACCTCCCCACGCCCGCGGCCGCGGCCGCGGCCGCACCCGGCGACGCGGGCGCCGGCGGCACCGCGGGCGGCAGCCGCGTGCGCGTGAGGGGTGCGCCGCGGCCGCTGAGCAGCGGGTCGCTCCGCGACGCGGCCAGGCCCTCCTCGGCGGCAAAGTAGGGCAGCGTGCGCCCCGGCGTGGGGCGCCGCGGTGTGTGGTCGTACGGGCCCACCGCCCGCACCCAGGGCCTGGCGGGGGGAGTGGGGGGGGGGGGGGAAGTGGCGGCGGAGCGGCGGGGGAGTCGTCAGGCAGCCGAGGGGCGGCCAGGCCCGGCGCCAGCGGCGCGCGACCGCGCTCACTTGCGCGGCTTGCGCCAGGCCGCCGCGGCCGCGGCCGCCGCGGCTGCCGCCGCCTCCTCGGCCGCGCGCTCCGCGGCAGCGGCCGCGTCCTGCTCCGTGAGCAGCTGCTCGCGCAGCTCCGCCATCCGGTCAGCTCCGGGGGGTGCCTGGTGGCGCGCCGCCGCTGTGTCGGGGTCCCACCCGCCCTGCTGCTCGCCGGCGCCAGCATCGCCAGCGGCGGCAGCCGCGGCGAGCAAGCCCGACACCTCGTCCGCGTCCGCGCGCAGCGCCGCGCCGCGCGGGTCCGCCGGCGGCAGCCGCGCCTCCGCCGCCGCGTCGCGCGCGGCGGCCCAGCTCGCCCAGGCCTCCAGCGCGGCGGCCGCCCGCGCGCGCAGCTCGGGCGTCAGCGCCGGCAGCTCCAGCAGCTCGCGCACGACCAGCACCTGCGCCGCCGCGCCGCCGCCGCCACCCGGCGGCAGCCGCGTCGCGAACAGGCCCGCGCCGCCCGGCGCGCGCTGCGCTGAGCCCTGCGGGTCGCTGCAGCAATATGCCGGGCTCAGCGCCGCCACGCGCGGCAGGCGCAGCCCCTGCGCCGCGCTGTGAGCGTGCGGCGTTGCGGGCGCAAACACGTCGGTGCGGCGCAGGCAGACCAGGCTCGCCGCGCCGTCCACGGCCGCCGGCGCCGCGCCGGTCGGCTCGGCCAGCAGCAGCGGCGCCAGCAACGCGCCGCGCAGCGTGTGCGCGGCCAGCAGGCAGTGCAGCAGCGCGCCGGGCTCCGCCGCGGCGCCGCCCGGCGCGGGCTGGCGCAGGTGGCGGCGCGCCGGCACCTGGCCGGGCTCGGCCTCGCCGCCGCCGCCGGGGTCGGCCCCGGCGGCGCGGCAAACGCGGCCAGGCAGGCCGCCACGGCCGCGCCGTCCAGCAGCTCGTACCCGCCCCCGCCGCTCCCCGGCCGCACCACAAACAGCCGCGGCGCCAGCCCGGGCGCCACGGGCGGCGGCGGACGCGCGGCGGCCGCTGCTGCGGCCGCCGCCTCGGCGGCCGCGGCCGCGGCCGCCGCCTCGGCAGCCGCAGCCGCCGCCGCCGCGGCCGCCACGGCCTCCCGAGCCGCACGCTCCTCGTCCAGCTTGTCGCCAAACGGGTCGGCGCCACGCGGTGTTGCAGGGCCCGCCGCGCCGGCCGCAGGCGCCGCCGCACCCGCCTGCTGGGCGCCTGCTGGCGTCGCGCCGCCGCCGCCGCCGCCCGCGCCGGGCGCGTGCTCGGCCGCCGCTGCCCCGTCCATGGCAGCAGCCACTGCCGGCTCGCCGCCGGGCGCGTCCTGCTCCGCCGCGGCGACGTGGTCGTTGCGCCAGACGGTCGGGCCGCCGCGGGCGCGAGGTGCAGCCGGCAGCCGCCCGCCTCTGCCATCACGGCCTCGCCGGTGGCCAGGTCCATGCCCAGCAGGCCGAGGCACTCTGGGAGACCGCACACGTCCGCCAGCGGCAGCCGCGCCGCCGGTGCTGCCGCAGCCGGCTCAGCAGGCGGCGCCGCGCCGCCTGCTGGAGCCGCCTCTCCGCCGGCCGCGCCCGCGCCTGCATCCACCTCGCCGCCGGCGCCGTCCGGGCGGGGCGCTGCTGACGCCGTGAGGTCGGCAAAGCGCGCCAGCGCCGCGCCCGCGCCCGCGCCAGCGCCCGTGCCAAACGCGAGCCGCCCGCACGGCGCCACGAGCAGCGCCGCGCCGGCGTCCGGCGCACGCAGCTCAACGCAGCGCGTGCGCGCGCTCCAGCGCAGCTCCGCGCCGCCGCCGAGCGCGAGGCGCACGCCGAGCGCGTCGCCGCGCACGGTCGGCGCGCCGGCCGCCTCAAAGCTCCAGCCGCCGCTGGCAAAGAAGCTGCGCCGCCCGCCGCTCGCGTCCTGCGCGTCACGCGGCGCGGCGAGCGGGGCCGCGGAGCCTCGGCGCGCGCGCGTCTGCGCACCGCCCAACACGGCGCCGCGCGCGGGCCACGGCCCCCCGCCCACCTGCTGCAGGCGGCTGCCGTCGGCGTAGGTCACGCACATGTGCCCGTCCTCCCGGCACACCACCACCGCCTGCGTGTCCGGGTCGGTCAGCGTCGCCACGCGCACGCCGGGGCGCGGCGCGGGCGGGAGCGCCTCCAGCGCCGCCAGCGCCGCCTCGACCGCGGCCTGCTGCTCGGCAGCGCCAGCGCGGGCGCCCGGCGCGCCGTCCGCCGCGGCCGCGTTGCCGCCGGCGAGCAGAGCCGGCGCTGGCGGCGCCGCCTCGCCCGCCATGGCGGGCCTGGCCGGGGCCCGGCCGCCGCCCCGGCCGCCCTTCCTGGCCGCCGCCTCTGCCGCCGCCGCCGCCGCGGCTGCCTCGGCGGCTGCCGCGGCCGCGGCCGCCTCCGCGGCGGCCGCCGCGTCGGCCGCGGCGCGCGCGGCGGCGGCGCGCGCCGCCTGCACCGCGCCCGCGACGACGACCCAGCTGGCCGTGCCGTCGCTCGCGGTGCGCAGCCAGCCGTCCACCTCCAGCGCCGCGCCGCCGCCGCACGGCAGCTCCGCGCAGCCGCGCTGCTGCTCGCTGGTGCTGCCGTCCGGGTGCAGCACGGTCAGGCGCCCACCGCCGCCGCCCGTCGTCGCCGCCGCCGCCAGGGTCAGCGTGCCGTCCGGCAGCAGCGCGCGCCAGGCAAAGGGCCCCGCCGCGCTGCCAGCGTGGAGCAGGCCCGCCGCGAGCGGCGCGCCCAGCACGGCCACGCCGGACGCCGCGAGGGCCTGCGCGGCGGCGTCGCGCAACGGGGCGGGCAGGCGGCAGCTCGGCCACTGCGCAGCGCGGCCGCTGATCACAAGCCGCGCGCGCACGCGGTGCCCCGCCGCTGCAGCCTGTGCCCGCGCGCTCACCTTGGCCTCCGGCGGCTCGGTGTGCTCCAGCAGCACGCGGCCGTCCGTGTCAAGCTCCACCGTCAGACCCTGGGGCATGCACACGCGCAGCGCCGCGCGCGCGGCCCCGCCGCCGCTGCCTCGGCCAGCTGCCTCGTCGCCGTCCCCGCCGGCTGGTCCCTCGTCGCCGCTCGCTGTGCAGCAGCTGGCAGAGACGACCAGGTCGCCGCGCAGCGTCGCCACGAGCCGGTGCCGCCCGCCGCCGAGCGCGTCCGGCAGCAGGCGCAGCGCCGTGCCGCCCTGGCGCAGCGCGAGCCCGCCGCCGCTGCCGGCGCTCGCCACGCCGCCAGTGCCGGTGAAGAGCAGGCGGCGCCGCCAGGCGGGCCGCGCCACGGCGGCGCTCGCCTCGTACGCCTGCGCGGCCGGGCGTGTTGTGTGAGGTGCTGGCGCGGCCGAGCCCGCACGCGCCCGCGCCTGCCCCCTCCCCGCCCGGGCGCGCCTGGAGCGGCAGCGCCGGCGGCACGCAGCCGGCGGCGAGCATCGCGGCCCAGTGCTGCGCGAGCGTGGTGGCGTGCGGCAGCGCGCGTGCGCCGCCGCGCTCAACGTCGGCGCCGGCGTAAAACAGCACCAGGCGCTTGCCGCTGGGGCCGTGCTCCGCCACCGCGACGTCCGGGTACTGCTGCGCCGCGCCAAGCATGACCTGCGCGGTGCGCGGCTGGGGTCAGCCAGCACGTCGCAGGCGACACGGCCCCCGCGGCGGCAGCGGCAGCCTTGCCCCCCACCTGGCCCAGAACGTGCGGCTGGAAGCGCTCCACGTGGCTGCGAGTCAGCAGCGCCTCGGCGTGTGCCGTCGCCGCGCCGCCCGGCAGCAGCGCAGCAGCCGCCTCCAGCAGCTCGCAGCGCTGCACCGTGGCGACCGCCAGCCCGTCGCCGCACTGCGCCTGGCGGCCAAGGCGGCGGCAGCGCGGCGTTGGCCGCCGCCGGCAGCTGCGGCTGCAGCCGCGCGGCCCGCCGCTGGCCCGGCCTCGCCTGCGCAGCCCGGCCCGGGCGCCGTGCGGGCGCACCTCGAGCTCCGCGCGCCGCAGCTCCCGCGCCAGCTCCGCACTCCCCTCCTCCGGCGCGCGCCCGTCGCCGCCCGCGCCGTCGCAGCCCTCGGCGCGCCCCAGGCCCGGCAGCGGCAGCAGCTGCAGCATGCGCGCTTCAATCGCATCCACCTCCCAGTCCGCCAGGGACAGACCGCGCGCGCCGCGCAGCGCCGGCGCGAAGCCGGTGGTCAGCCCGTGCGCGGCGGCCGCCGCGTCGTCGCCCTGCTCGCCGCGGGCGACGGCGGGCGCGCCCCTGAGCGCCCGCAGCGCTCTGCGGCCGCAGCCGGCACGCTGGCGCGCCGCTCTTCTTCGCCGCACCTCATACACCAGCGCCGGGTCGCGCGGCCGCGGTGCCTCTCCGCGCAGCAGCTCGCCGCCGCCGTCCGGATCCAGCAGCCGGGCGAGCGCGGCGTCGACGCCCGCGCCGGCCTCTGCCGCCGCCGCTGCCGCCGCCGCCGCCTCGCCCCCGCAGACCCCTCCGCCGCGCAGTCGGCCGCCGCCTGCTCCAGCAGCGCGTGCAGCAGCAGCGGCACGCCCACGCGCTCCGGCGGCACGCCCGACAGCAGCGCGGCGTAGCGCCGCGCGCGCGCGGGCGCGGCCGGCGGCGGCGGCATGCGCAGCACGCGCGCCGCGCCGCGCCACGCGTCGTGCGCCGCCGCGCGGTCCCGCAGCGTCAGCAGCACACGCGCCAGCTCCTTGGCGCCTTCCACCTCGCTCGGCGGTGCGGGCGGGCCCGGCCGAGCGGCCGGGGCGCCGGCAGGCGGGGCGGCGCCGGGGCCGCCGGGTGCGCCGCCGCCGCTGCTCGTGCCGGCCGGCCGCACGGCCGAGCCGGGCTTGGCGCCGCTGGCAGGCGCCCCCCGTGCGGCGTCGGGCGCCGCGCGCGGGCCGCCGCGGCTGCGACCGCGGCCGCAGCTGCGGCCGCGCTCGACGCGGCCGCCCAGGCCGGGTCGGCCACGCAGCCGCCCGGCGGCGGCGCGGTCCACGGGCTGCCCGCGTCGCCCACGGGCACGTCGAGAACCACCAGCCCCGCCAGCGGCGAGTCCCACGCCGCCGCCGCGACGTCGGCCGCGAGCGCCGCGAGCTCCGCCGGCATCGCGCCGCCGCCGCCGCCGCCGGGCGCACCCAGCGCGGCGGGCCCCCCGCCGGCGCCGCCGAGCCGGGCCGCTGTGGCGGCGGCGGCGCCGCGGCCGAGCCGAGGCGCGGCGGCGCCGATGCCGCCGCAGCGGGGCGCAGCCACAGCACGCCGCGCAGCGGGAGACCCGCGTCGGCGACGCAGGCGGCGAGGCCATCGCGCGTGTGCGGCAGGCCGTCCACGATGTATGGCGCGTAGTGCCGCCACGGGGCGCCCAGCGCCGACCGCGCCGCGGCGGCGCCCGCGTCTGCGCGCGCGCCGCGGGGGCGGGCGCGGCGGGTCGTTGTCAGCGCCGCACGGCCTGCGCCGGCGCGCCGGCCCCCTGGCCGCCCCCGGCGGCGGCACGCGCACGCACCCGCGGCCTCCGCCGCGCGCGCCAGCTCTGCCGCGCGCTCGTCGGCGCCTGCCAGCGCCGCCTCGGCCTGCGCCAGGCGCCGCCGCTGCTCCCGAGACAGCTCCGGCTGCGCGTCCTGCGCGTTCGGCGGCGCGCCCGGCTCGCCCCCCGGGTCGGACGCAGCACCACCTCCGTCGTCCGCGCCGGCGTCGGCGCCTGCGTCGTCGCCCACCGGGCCCGCCGGCTCGGCCAGCCGCGGCAGGCTCGCCTGCACGGCCGCGAGCGCGGCGGCCGCGCCGGCCCGGGCCTCGTCGGCCGCCGCGGCGCCCCGCGCGCCGCCGTGGCCTCGGCCTCGGCCCGCGCGAGCGCCTCGCGCCGGCGCACGAGCTCAAAGCGCCAAGCCAGGCCCTGGTCGTGCGCGAACCGCGCCTGCAGCAGCCGCGCCGCCAGCTGCGGCGGCACGCTGCGGGCGCGGGCGCGGGCGGGCGTCGGCGGGCGGGCGCCGGTGGGCGCAGGCGCGCGCGTGCACGAGCCGGCGGCGGTCAGCGCGCCGGATCTGCAGGTGCTCTAGGGCGCACGTGAACGGCTCGCTCGGCGGCGCCGCGGCCGCGTGCGCCGCCTCGGCGGCGGTGAGCTCGGCCGCGAGCGGGTCGCCCGGGTCCACGCGCGCGGCGAGGTCGGCGACGCCCAGCGGCTGCGCGACCGCGAGCTGCCGCAGCGCGTCGCGCAGCGCGGGCGCGCTCAGGCCGTCGGCGGCGTGCACGACCGCCGCGAGCGGCCGCCAGTCGGCCGCGAAGGGGCAGTCGGCCGGCAGGTCGGGCGGGAGCTGCGGCGGCGTGCGGCGGCAGGGGCGGCGGCGGCGGCGGCGGCGGCGGCGGCGGCGGCGGCGTGGGCTCGGCGGCGGTGCACGCTCGGCGGCGGTGCCCGCTCGGCGTCGCCGCACCTGGGCCGCGGGGTCGGGCTCCGCCGGCGGCGCGGGGCCGCGCGCCGCCGCGCGCGCGGCGCGCGGCGGCATCGCTGCGGCTGGCGCCGCGCTAGGGCGCCGCGTGCGCGGGGCGTGGCAGGCCTCGTGCCATGGGCCTTGGCGGCTCGGCTCGCGAGTGCAGGTGGCGGCGCTCGGTCAACGCTCGGCGCGACTGCGTAGCTGGCCGCGCGTTTCCGCGGTGTACGTGGGATGCAGCGGGGCGGCCCAACCGCTGAACGGAGCCGGTGCGGCGCGGCGGCGTTGGAAGCGTCGCGGCGCGGCGCGTTCTTTGTTGTTCTGCGCCCGCCGCAGGCGTGGCCTGGTCCCTGCGTCCGGCCGCCGCTCTCCTTCACTTGACGAGCGCACGCTCGCCGCTGGCCGCTCCCGACCTGCCGCCGCTTCAAACGCGCGCCGCTGCTGCCGCTGCTCCGCTGCTGCGCTGGTGCGCCCCGCCGCGGCCATGGCACCCAAGAAGCGCAAGGCGGATGGCGTCAAGCAGCAGGGGGTGCGGTGGCGCTCGGAGCGGCGCGGGCGCGGGAGCAGCGCGGCAGCGGCGCGCGTTCGAAGCAGCTGGCGAGGCCGCCGCCGCCGCCCCTTCCCCCCGCCCCCCCCCACACACACACACAGATCTCGGCGGCGTTCGCCAAGGCGGCGCGCGACGGCGCGGCCGCGGCCGGCGGGCAGCGCCTGCCCGCGCTCGAGCGCGCCGCGCCGCCCGGGGACGTCGCCGTGCCCGACGCCTGCGTCGAGGAGGCGGCGCGGCAGTACGAGCAGTACGAGGCAGACGCGGCGGGCAAGCTCGCGCCGCTCCTCGCGCGCTACGCCGAGGCGCGCGCGTCGGCGCTCGCGGCGGCGCGCGGCGCCGGCGCCGGCACGCCGCGCGCGGGCACGCCGCGCGCCGGCACGCCGCGCGCCGGCACGCCGCGCGCCGGCGGTCGGCGCCGCACCCCGCCGCAGTCGGGCGCGGCCGACGACGAGTGGGAGGGGCAGGCGGAGGACGGGGACGGGGCGGAGGACTCGCCCGCGGCGCTCGAGGCGGCCGTCGCGCGCTGGGCGGCGCGCGGGCGCTACGTCGTGCGCGCGCACGCGCTCTGGGCCGGCGGCGGCGCCGCGCTGCCGCCGGCGGCGCAGGAGCAGCTCGCGGTGGTGGTGCTGCACCACGGCCGCCACCCCGCGGGCGACCCGCTGCTCTCGGTCGCGGCGTACCGCCTGCTGCTGGCCAACCTCGCGGCGCACCCGCCGACGCGCCTGGTCGAGCTCGAGGGCGGCGCCGCGCCGGCGGCCCTGCAGGTCGACGG
Organism: Scenedesmus sp. PABB004; assembly: GCA_014905635.1. Taxonomy (NCBI): domain Eukaryota; kingdom Viridiplantae; phylum Chlorophyta; class Chlorophyceae; order Sphaeropleales; family Scenedesmaceae; genus Scenedesmus; species Scenedesmus sp. PABB004. Next base: position 368,231 of record JABVCE010000012.1, read on the forward strand.
CGCGACGTGGCACCCGCTGCTGCGCAGCGCGGCGCCCGCCGGCGACGGCGAGCCGCCGGCCGGCGCCGGCCGCGGCGGCGGCGGCGGCGGCGCAGGCGCGCCAGCGGCGGGCGGCGGCGGCGGCGGCGGGCGCGGCGGGCGCGCCGCGCGGGGTCGCGGCGCTCGCGGGCGCGCGCTTCGGCCTGCTGCAGCGCCTCGTGCGCAACGCGGTGCACGCGGTCGCGGGCGACGCCGACGCGGCGGTCGTGGGCGAGCGCGGCGCCGAGCGCGGCGCGGCGCGGCGGCCGAGCGGCGCGCCGTGCCAGGGCCAGGGCCTGCTGCTGCTCTACCTGGTGCAGCTGCTCGCGTCCGACGCGGGCCCGCGCCTCGCGCTCGCGGCGCGCAGCCTCGCCGCGGCGGCGGCCGCGGGCGACGCCGACGTCGCGGCCGCGCTGCGCCGCCGCGCCGGCGTGGCGCTGCAGCAGAGCCTGCTGCACCGCCTGATGGAGGTGCGGCGCAGCGCGATGAGTGGGAGGGAAGTGCGGGGCGCGGGTGCGGCTGATTGGAGCTGGGCGGCCGGCCACGGACTGTGTGCGCGCGCGCACCGCCCCGGGCGCGGCTCACGCACGCCGCCGACGCCGCCGCCGCCCGCGCTCGGCGCAGTCCGACCCCGGCTGGTCGCCCAGCCCCGACGAGGCGCGCGGGCGGCACCGCCTGGTGCGGGACCTGGCGGCGATCATCGCGGCGGGCGCCGACGCGCCCGCGCTCACGCCCGCGCTCGCGCTGCCGCCGGCGGCGGCTGGCGCCGCCGGTGGCGCCGGCGGCGCCGACGGCGAGGCGGCGGCGGCCGCCGAGGCGGCCGCGGCGGCGGCCGCCGTCGCGTGCGCGGCCGCGGAGCCCGCGCCGCGGTGCGCGCTCGCCGCCGCGGCGCGCACGCTGCTGTCGCTGCTGCTGCGCATATACTCGGTGGCCGAGGCGGCCGGCGTGTACGGCGGCGGCGGCGCCGGCGGCGGCGCGCACCACCACGCGGCGCGCGGCGCGAGCGGCCAGGCCAACGACCGCTTCTGGCTCGACTGCGCCCTGCTCAAGGCGGCCGGCGGCCTCGGGGGCGCGCGCGCGCTGCCCGCGGTGCGCGCCGCGGCGGCGCCCGACGCGCCGCCCGCCGCGCGCCGCCGCGGCGGCCGCGCTGCAGCGCCTGCTCGCCGCGCTCCCGGGCGAGCACCGCGTGCGGCTCGCGGCGCTCGCGGTGGCCGAGGCGGTCAGCGCGCGGTGCGCGCGCCCACGCGCGCGCGGGGCCGCCGCGCCGCGGCGGGGGAGGTGGGGGCGAGCGCGGCGGGGGAGGGCGCAGAGCGCCGAGCGCCCGCGCACGCAGCGCGCGCGCGCGCGCGCTGCCGCCGACGCGGTCGGCCCGCGCCCGCCGGCGCCGCGCAGCTCGTACGACGCGCCCGGCGCGGCGGCCAGTGCGCACCTGGCGGAGCTCCATGCCTATTTCACGGACCAGGTGGGTGGGCCCCCAGCAGCGGCGGCCGCGCGGCAGCGCTGCGGCAGCTCGCCTCGCCCCGCGGGCGGCGCGGCGAGCGGCGCGGGCGAGGGGCCCGCTGCGGCCGCACCGCGCCGCGCAGGGCAAGGGGCACGGCGAGTTCAGGGCCGGCGACGCGCTGGAGGTGATGCGGTGAGGCAGGGCGCTGCGCGGGGGGAAGCGGGGCCCTCCGGGCTGGGCTGCCAGCGCCCCCGCACGCCAGGCGGTCCTCGCTCGGCAGCATCGGCCGCCGACGCGTCGCCGCGCGCGGCGGCGCCGCAGGGCGCTGTCGGACCGGCTCGACTGGGCGGCCCGCGACGTGCTCGGCGGGCGCGACGCGCACGCGCTGCTGGTCGCGGCGCTCGCGTCGGCGGGGCTGCGCGGCGGGCAGGTCCCGCCCGGCGCGCGGGCCGAGTTCGTGGCGCTCTCGCGGCGCGTGCTGGGCCACGCGGTTGCGGCGAGCAAGGCGCGGCTGGCGGGCGAGGCCGAGGGCGGCGGCGGCGCGCCGCCCGAGGCGCTGCTCGCGCTGGGGCTCGCGCTGGAGCAGGCGGCCGCGTGAGGCGCGGGCGTGCGCGGTTGCAACTGGCGCGCGCCTGTCCCTCACTCGGGCTGCGCCCGGATCCACGCGGCCACGGCCTCGTGGCCACGGCCCGCCGCAGACTCGCACCAGTCGCGCCGCCAGGGGCAGCCGTTGGCGCGCAGCCAGCGCAGCGCCTCCAGGTGCCCGCGGTCAGCCGCCGCCCAGCACACCCACTCGTCCCACAGAAAGCCGTTGGCGCGCAGCCAGCGCAGCATCTCCAGGTCGCCAAGCCGCGCAGCGTCGTAGCACACGTGCGTGCCCCACGGCAGCGGCGGCGTCTGCGCGCGCGCCCAGCGCAGCACCGCCAGCTGCCCGCCCTCGGCTGCTGCGTTGCACACGCCCCCCAGGGCCAGCCCCTCGCCGCGCGCCCACTCCAGCACGGCGAGCTGGCCGTGCTCCGCTGCTGCCCAGCACACGCTGTCCATGTCGCAGCCGGCGCCGCGCAGCCAGGCCAGCCCCGCCACGTCGCCGCACGCCGCGCGCGCCCCTGCCAGCTCCCTCTGCTTCTCGTCACCCTGCACCGCCCGCCAGGCCTCCCGCATCGCCGCCAGCGGCAGCTCGGGGCAGCGCAGCGCGACGACCGTCGCGCCGCGGAAGCGCTCGCGCGACGCCTTGCAGACCAGCTTGGCGGCCCACGCCTGCAGGGCCAGCGGCAGGAAGCTCAGGACGTGGAGCACGAGCGGCTCGGGCAGCTCCGGCAGCGGGCTGCTGGCGGCGCGGCGCGGTGCGGTGGGGCGGGCGGGCGGGCGGCGGGCGGTCAGGCGGCGCCTGCTGCCGGCGCCAGGCAGCACTAGCCGGGGGTGCCGCGCCGGGCAGCACTAGCCGGGGGTTGCCAGCAGCAGCAGCAGACCCACCTCTGCGCCGCCTCCGCCCCAGCCGGCGCCTCGCCCGCCACCGCTGCGGCCGCCCCGCGTGCGCTCGTGGTCGGCCCGGCGCGCCGCTTGACCGCCGGCGCAGCAGACATGGTGCCGCCTGACAGTCTGCGGGCCACCAGGGAGCAGCAGGCAGAGAGCCGCCAGCAGTGGGCGAGCGCGTGGGCAGCGTGAGCGGCAGCAGCAGCGCGCGGCGCCGCGCCCGCCCCGGCGCGGTGGCGCGGCGGCGGGCCTGCCAGCGACGCCCGGGGCGCGCAGGCCCGGTGGACCACGCGACATGACCGCCCGCCACGCACCGCCGGTGCCCCCGCCGCCCGCGGTGGGCGCCGCGCAGCGCGGCGCGCTGCTGCTGCCCTCCCCCGCGCGCGCGGCTCGCCTGGCGCTGCGCTGGGCGGCACGGCCTAGTCACCAAGAGCCCGCAGCGCGTCGCCCCGCCTGGCCAGGGGCGCGCCACGGGCGGGGCCGGGCGCGGGGCGGCGCGGCGCGTGCGTGCGGCGATGTGCGGGCCGCGGCCGGCGCTCGAGTGTGTGTGCGTGTGGCAGAGGCGCTGAGGGCGGCGGCAGTGTGGGGCGGCGGGGCGGCGCGCATAGGGGGCCTCCTCGGCGGCGGCGCGGGCAGCCGGCCAGGCGGCGCTCGCTGCGCCCTGGGCCCTGCACCGCCGCCCCCGCGCCGCCGCTGCCGGGACGGCGCGGCGCGTCGACGTGCTGCCGCCGCCAGCGCCCAGCGACGGCGCGGGAGTGCGACCCGCCCAGGTGCACTGCGCGCGCGGTCGGCCGGTTGCCAGCGCTTGCCGCCCTCGCCGTCGCCAACTTCCCTCCCCTCTCCCTCGCCACGCACGCGCGCACCACCACGACGCTGGCAGCGCCCCCCGCACACGCACGCGCGCCCAGCCACGGGCCTGCCTCGCCTCGCCCTGGCCGCGCTAGGCGGCGCGCTGCGCGTCGCCCTCGAGGGCGACGTCCGAGTCCCCCTCCCCCACCCCGTCCTCGTCCTCCTCCCAATCGTCCGAGTCCTCCCCCACCCCGTCCTCGTCCGCCTCCCCATCGCCCGAGCCCCCCTCCCCCTCCCCTCCTCCCCCTCCCCCTCCCCCTCCCCCTCGTCCTCGTCCTCCCCCTCGTCCTCGTCCTCATCATCCGCGAACAAGCTGAGGAAGGCAAGGAAACGGGCAATCTCAGGGTGGTCGTCCGCCGACACGGGCTGCGCTCGGATCCACGCGACCACGGCCTCGTGGCCAAGGACAAACGCCCCGTCCTCGCACTGCATGCGCTGCCACGGGCAGCCGTTGGCACGCAGCCAGCGCAGCGCCTCCAGGTGCCCGTGCGCAGCCGCCAGCCTGCACACCTCCTTGTTCCACGGCGCGGGCTCGTCCTGGGCGCGCACCCAGCGCAGCATCTCCAGGTCGCCGCGCTCCGCAGCGAACCTGCACACCCAGTCCCCGTCCCACGGCACCGGCGGCATCTGCGCGCGCGCCCAGCGCAGCACATCCAGCTGCCCGCCCGCGGCAGCTCCGCAACAAGCGTTCCACAGGTCCAGCCCCTCGCCGCGCGCCCACTCCAGCACGGCGAGCTGGCCGGCGCGTGCTGCCTTGTGGACCCCGCCGTGCACGTTGCAGCCGGCGCCGCGCAGCCAGGCCAGCCCCGCCACGTCCCCGCACGCAGCGCGCGCCCCGGCCAGCCGCGACTGCTGCCGCCCATCACCCTGCAACGCCCGCCACGCCTCCTGCACCGCCGCCAGCGGCAGCTCGGGGCAGCGCAGCGAGACGACCGTGGCGCCACGGAAGCGCTCGTGCGCCGCCTTGCAGACCAGCTTGGGGCACCACGCCTGCAGGGCCAGCGGCAGGAGGTCCAGGACATGGAGCACGAGCGGCTCGGGCAGCTCCGGCAGCGGGCTGCTGGCGGCGCGGCGGGGCGAGGGCGAGCGGGGCGGGCGGAGGGCGGTCAGGCGCGCCTGCTGCCGGCGGTGGTGGTTCGTGGGCAGCGCGTGCCGCTCCAGGCAGCATCAGCCAGGGGGGCCCCAGCAGCAGCAGCAGCGGCCCCAACTCGGCGCCGCCTCGGCCCCCGCCGGTGCCTCGCCTGCTGCCGCTGCGGCCGCGCATGCGCTCGTGGTCGGCGCGGCGTGCCGCTTGCCCGCTGGCGCAGCAGACATGGTTCCACCTGACAGCCTGCGGGCCACCAGGGAGCAGCAGGCGGGGCGCCGGCAGCAGCGTGCGAGCGCGCGGGCGGCGTGAGCGCGGCAACAGCAGCGCGCGGCGCCCGCCCCCGCCGCCCCGGCGCGGCGGCGCGACGGCGGGCCTACCAGCGGCGCCCGGAGCGCGCAGAACTAGCGGCGCACGCCACACGCCCGCCCGCCGCGCACCGCCGGTGCCCCCGCCGCCCGCAGCGGGCGCCGCGCAGCGCGCCCCGCCCGCCCGCCGCTGCCCTCCCCGCCTGCCCGCGCGCGCGGCTCGCCTGGCGCTGCGCTGGGCGGCACGGCCTAGTCACCACGCGCCCGCGGGTCCGCGCGCCCCGCCTGGCCAGGGGCGCGCCGCGGCGGCAGCGGGCGCTGCGATTCGAACGGCAGCGCGCGTGCGAGCGGGAGCTGCGAGGGCACTTCCACCGCTGTGTGCGTTTGCGTGTGGCATGGGGCTGTGGGCGGCGGCTGTGGGCGGCGCGCGCGGGGGGGCTCCTCGATGGCGGCGCGGGCAGACAGCCGGGCGGCGCCGCCGCCCTGCGCCGCCGCCCTGCGAGCGCCGCGTGGTGTTTCAAGCGGCGGCGCCGCAGCAACGCCGCGCCTCCAATGCGCGCACACCAGACACACGCCAGCCAGCCAGCCAAGCGCGCCCCCAGAGCTGCGCGCTCACTCGCGCTCGAGCAGCACGCCGTCGTCCGTCGAGGACGCAGGCGACGGCCGCCCCCCTGGCCGCTGCTGCTGCGACCCGCGCGCGGCCCCGTTGCCACCGCCGCCGCTGCCGCCGCTGGGCCGCTCGACCAGCTCCCCCTCCTCCGCCTCGCAGGAGGCCTGGCGGCTGGCGCCGGCGCCAGACGCGGCGCTCGGCGGGCCCGGCTGCGCCGCGCGGTGCTGCGCCGCCACGATGCCGCCCCAGCCCGACGTGTAGACGCTCGACGGCGCCGCAAAAGCGGACTGCTGCTGCTCGAGGCTGCCGGCGCTGCCGCTCGCGCTCAGCGCGCCGCCGCCGCCGCCGCCGCCGGCGCCGCCGGCAGCGCGCGCGCCTGCTGCGCGGCTGCCGCCGCCGCCGCCGCGCCGCCCGCCCCCGGCGCCGGCGACGCCGCGCCGGGCGAGTGCAGGGCGAAGAAGGGCCCGCTCTCCACGCGCGGCAGATCGACGAGCAGGAACTGATCACCCCCGCCCGACGGCGCCGCGCCCGGCGCGCCCGGCGCGCCCGGCGGACCGCCGCCGTCGCCGCCGCCGCCGGCGCTGGCCTGTGCGCGCGCCTGCGCCTGCGCCGCCTGCGCCGCCTGCGGCTTGACGCCCGGCATGGTGCTGGTGAGGGCGTGCAGGATGTCGATGCGCTGCTGCAGCTCCGCCACCTCCTGCAGGAACGCGCGGCGCCTGCGCAGCGCAGCAGCGGCGGCGGCGGCGGCGGCGGCGGCGGCGGCGGCGGCGGCGGCAGGCGCTCGTGCCGCGCCGCGGCGAGGCGAGCCGCGCGCGCACGCTCAGGCGCCGGCCGGCGCCGGCGCGGACCTGCGCTTGTGGTCGAGCAGCGACGCGGCGAAGCGCCCGATGCTGCTGCGCGCGAATCGCCACGTCACAACGAGGGCCGTGACCGCTGCCAGCCCGCCGCGCAGCCAGCGCGACTCGCCGGGCTGCGCGGGGCGCGGCGCGCGGGGCGTGAGCGGGCGGGTGGCGCCGTCCCGCCCTGCCGCCGCGCCTGCCGGCCCGCCGCTGCGCCACCACCGCCACCGCCGCCGGCCCGATGCCGCACCCCCAGGGGAACGAGACGACGGCGGGGCGGCGGCAGCGGCGGCGGCGGCAGCGCAGCGCAGCGCGCGCGCACGCGCCCACCGGCAGCGGTGCGACAGCGCGCGCGAGCTTGAACAGCGCCCACGCCGCGGCGCTGACCGCCGCCGCCTTGGCCAGCTGCGAGGCGCGCGCGGCGCGCGTGAGCGCGCGCCCGCGCGCCGCGCCATGCCCCCGCGCCGCGCCACGCGCGCCAGCGCGCGCCGCGCCCCCGCGCGCCGCACCTCATCTGCGATGTAGGCTGGAGGGAAGAGCTCCGGCTCGAGCTCGTCCACCAGCGACTCCAGGCGCTGCGCAGGGGGGCCGGCGGGGCGCGCGGCGGCGGCGCGGCGCGGCGCTCGGGCGGGCCGGGCCAGGGCAGCCAGCCCGGGCGCGGCGCGCTGCGGCGAGTGAGGGAGGGAGCGTGCGGCCGCGCCGCGCCGCGCGGCGCACCGCGGCCTCCAGCCGGAGCGCGGCGACGTGCTGCGCCACGGTCGCCGCGCCGCGGCGCAGCGCGCTGGCGTCGGTCGCGTGGAGGTCGTGCAGCTTCTGCTGCAGCGCCGACACCTGCGCGGCCGGGTCGGACGCCTGAGCGCCCGCGCTCAGGGGGCGCCCCCGCCGCGCGAGGGCTGCCGCTGTCGGCGAGCGCTGTTGCCGCTGCTGCCGCTGCCGCCGCCGCGGCGCCGCCCCCACCTGCGCCTGCAGCTCCGCCACGCGAGGGCTGTCACTGGGGGCGTCCATGCGCGGCGACGTGGCCGCGACGCGGCCCCTGCGCGTGGGCCCACGCACGCAACCCGCCGCGAGCTCGCCCCGCGCCCACGGGCCCCAACAGCGCCCCGGCGGTGGCGCCTTTGCGATCCCGACTGACCGCGCCCCCGCCTGGCCAGGGGCGCGCCGCGGGCGGGGGCGGGCGCCGGGCGGCGGCGGCGCGGTGCGTGCGGGCGCTGTGAGAGGCACGGCCGGTGCTGGTGTGTGCGTGCGGCAGGGGCGCTGAGGGGTACGGCTGTGGGCGGCGGGGCGGCGCGCGCGCTGGGGCCTCCTCGGCGGCGGCGCGGGCAGCCGGCCGGGCGCCTGCGCCCTGGGCCCCGCACCGCCACCCACGTGGCGCCGGGCTGGCGCGGCGCGGCGCGGCGACGTGCCGCCGTCGCCAGCGCTTGGCGCGGGAAGCTCGGCCCCCGCTCGTGCACTGCGTGCGCGGTCGGCCGCGGCCGGTTGCCAGCGCGCGCCGCCTCGCCGCCGCCAACTCCCCTCTCCCTCGGCACGCACCCGCGCACCACACGCCCCGGGCAGCGCCCGATGCACGCACGCGCGCCCAGCCAACTTCCCTCGCCGCCGCCAACTTCCCTCCCCTCTCCCTCGCCACGCGCGCGCACCAGGCCGCAGGCAGCGCCCCCCGCGCACGCGCGCGCGCCCAGCCACGGGCCTGCCTCGCCTTAAGACTACGATCAGGGCAAGCTTGCCCTGATCGTAGTCCGAGCTGAGTTAATCGGGACCGTCCGAGTCGGAGCTGTCCGGCAGCTCCCGGATCCACGCGACCATGGCCTCATGGCCATTGCGGGCCGCCGCGCGCGCACACACGCCGCGTCGCCACGGGCAGCCGTTGGCGCGCAGCCAGCGCAGCGCCTCCAACTGCCCGCGCTCAGCGGCCGTCCTGCACACCCCCTTGTCCCACGGCGCGGGCTCGGCCTGGGCGCGTGCCCAGCGCAGCATCTCCAGGTCGCCGCGCCGCGCAGCCCAATAGCACACCTGGTCGCCCCATGGCAGCGGCGGCGTCTGCGCGCGCGCCCAGCGCAGAGCCGCCAGCTGCCCGCCCTCGGCTGCTCCGCTGCACACGCCCCGCAGGTCCAGCCCCTCGCCGCGCGCCCACTCCAGCACGGCGAGGTGCCCCTTCCGAGCCGCCGCCCAGCACGCCTCCTTGTTCCACGGCGGGAGCTTCGCCTGGGCGCGCAGCCAGCGCAGCACCTCCAGGTCGCCGCGCTCCGCAGCGATGTGGCACACGTGGTCACCCCAGGGCAGCGGCGGCGTCTGCGCGCGCGCCCAGCGCAGCACCGCCAGCTGACCGCCCGTGGCTGCTGCACTGCACACGTCTCCCAGGCCCAGCTTCTTGACGCGCGCCCGGATGGAGTGGGCCCACTCCAGCACGGCAAGGTGGCCGTGCCGCGCTGCTGGCCAGCACACGCCGCGCACGTTGCAGCCGGCGCCCTCCAGCCAGGCCAGCCCCGCCACGTCGCCGCACGCAGCGCGCGCCTCCACCAGCGACCGCCGCCGCTCCGCTGCAATCTGGCTCCAGTCGCGGCGCCCCGCGTTCCGCCCCGAGCGGCGCCGCTCTGCCATGACTTGCAACGCTCGCCAGGCCTCCTGCACCGCCGCCAGCGGCAGCTCGGGGCAGCGCACCGAGAGGTGCTTGGCGCGGCGGAAGCGCTCGCGCGCCGCCTTGCAGACCAGCCTGGCGGTCCACGCCCGCAGGGCTGGCGGCAGGAAGCTCAGGACGTGGAGCACGAGGGGTTCGGGCAGGTCGCGCCACAGGCTGGCGGCACATCGCCGGCGGCGGAGCGGACGGGTGGGCGCGGGCGGTCAGGCGGCGCCTGATGCCGGCGGTGGTGGCTTGTGGGCAGCGCGTGCCGCGCCAGGCAGCACCAGCCAGGAGGGTGCCAGCAGCCAGCGGACCCACCTCGCCGCCGCCTCCGCGCCGCCAGGCACCTCTCCCGCCGCCGCAGCTCCTGCCGCGTGCGCGCTCGTGGTCGGCCCGGCGCGTCGCTTGCCCGCCGGCGCAGCAGACATGGTGCCGCCTGACAGCCTGCGGGCCAGCAGGGAGCAGCAGGCGGGGCACCGGCAGACGCGGGCGAGCGCGCGGGCGGCGTGAGCGCGGCAGCAGCAGCGCGCGGCGCCCTGCCCCTGCCCCGGCCCGGCGGCGCGGCGGCGGGCCTGCCAGCGACGCCCGGGCGCGCAGGCCCGGCCGCCCACGCGACATGCCCGCCCGCCGCGCACCGCCGGTGCCCCCGCAGCCCGCGGCGGGCGCCGCGCAGCGCGGCCCGCCCGCCGCCGCTGCCCTCCCCGCCTGCCCGCGCGCCCGGCTCGCCTGGCGCTGCGCTCGGCGGCACGGCCTAGTCACCAGGCGCCCGCACGTCCGCGCCCCGCCTGGCCAGGGGCGCGTCGCGGGCGGGGGCGGGCGCGGGGCGGCGGCGGCGCGGTGTGCGTGTGGGCGCTGTGAGGGGCGCGGCCGGCGCTCGTGTGCGTGTGCGGCAGGAGCGCTGAGGGTGGCGGCTGTGGGCGGCGGGGCGGCGCGCGCGGGGGCCTCTTCGGCGGCGGCGGCGCGGGCAGCTGGCCGGGCGGCGCCTGCGCCCTGGGCCCTGCACCGCCGCCCGCGTGCCGCTGCTGCCAGGCGGGCGCGGCGCGGCGACGTGCCGCCGCTGACAGCGCCCAGCGACGGCGCAAGAGCGCGACCCGCCCAGTTCCACTGCGTGCGCGGTCGGCCGGTTGCCAGCGCGCGCCGCACGCCGAGCTCAGCCGCCGCCGCCGCGCAGGCGCGGCGCGAGGCGCGGGAACAGCCTCAGCGCGTTGGCGGTCGTCGCCGCGGCGACCTGGGCCTCGCTGAGCCCCTTGATGCGCGCGACTGCGGCGCAGCTGACACCGAGGTTGGCGGGCACGTTGGCCACGCCCCGCTCCGGCCCGAGCGCCGGCGCGTCGGTCTCGAGCACCAGCGCGGCCAGCGGCAGCGCCGCGACGAGGCGCTGCATCGTCGGCGAGCGCACGACGCTCGGCGGCACAGAAAAGTAGTGCCCCGCCGCGGCGCCTGCGGCCGCGGCGGGCGGAGCGGGCGTGCGGGCCCGCCGCGCGGGTCAGCCCGCGCGCGCCGGTCAGCCCGCGCGCGCCGCGCGCCGCGCGCCGCGCGCCGCGCCGCACCGCGCAGCGCGTGGGCGGGCCGCCCGTCAAACGCGTGCAGCAGGCTCGGCGGCGCGCCGCCGCGCAGCAGCGCGTCGATCGCGTAGTGCCCGGCACACCGGCTGTGCACATTAAGCGGGAGGCCGAGCTCCCGGGCGAGGCCAATCTGCGCCTCAAACACCTGCCGGGCGCGCGTGACGTTGCCGGCGCGCGCGCGCGCGGGCCCGCGTCGGCGCGGCGGCCCGAGCCCCGCCGGCGCGGCCCCCCGCCCCGGCGCGTCCCAGCCGCCGCGCCGCGGACCTCGGTCTGCGCCGCGCGCAGCTCGTCGCTGTCGCCCACGACGTGGCGGGAGAAGTCGAGGCCCACCTCCCCCACCGCGACGAGCTGCTGCGCGTGGTCACGGACGAACTGAAGCACCGGCGCCACCTCGTCGTGCGCCACGCTGCGGACGCCGCCCGCGCCCGCTGCGCTCGGCGCCGCGGGCTGCACCGGGTGCAGCCCCGCGCACGGCGCGACGAGCGGCTGCGCCGCCGAGAGCGCGAGCACGGACCGGCAGTCGGCGAGCGTTTCGGGCACCGCCACGATCGCGCCCACGCCCGCCGCCGCCGCGTCGGCCGCCAGGCGCGGCAGGTCCTGTTCGGCGAAGGACGGGGCGTAGAAGTGGCAGTGCGCGTCCACCAGCAGCATCGCCGGCGGCGGCAGCGCCGCCCTCCCCGCGCGCCCCCAAAACCGGGCAGCAGCAGCGACGGCAGCGGCAGCGGCACCACCCCCAGCGCCCCAGTGTCTGCCGGGCGTGTCCTGTGCGGAGCAGGCGCATCGGCGAGAGCAGCGAGTCAGGAAGGCAGTGCCGCCGCGGCCAGGGCGCCGGCGATGGCGTGGGCGCCGCCCGGGCCGCTGAAGCGCAAGCTGTCACGACGCAGCGCTGCCCAGGCGAACCGAGCCTCCGCTGCTCCTCGCGCAGTGCGAGAGTGAGTGACGGTGGAGCTGTCCAGCTGGGGAATCAGCGCACGCCACAGCCGGACGCGCAGCTAGGCCGCCGCTGGTGCCGCCGCCGCTGCTGCCGCTGCTGCCCGCCGCCAGCCGCCGGCGCGGGCGGGCGCCCCCGCGGGCGGGCGCGAGCTATGAAGCTCAAGGAGCTCCACGCGCTGATGCAGGTGGGAGCGCGCAGCGAGGCGGCGGCAGCGGCGGCGCCCGCGTGCGCGCTGCGTCCACGCCGCCGCGCCGCCCCCTGGCTCCCTGCAGGACATCGCGCCCTTTGACAGCCCCAAGCCGGCGCTGGAGCAGTACCCCACGGGCCCGGACATCGCGTCGCGCATGCTCTACACGGTGCGGCGGGCAGCGCGGCGCTGGCAGCGCGCGCCGGCCTGGCTGGCGGGCGCACGCGCAGCCGGCGGCGGCTCCGCCCGCCAGCCCCGCCGCTCACGCCGCCGCGCCGCCGCCGCCGCCAGATCGAGTCGGCGTACGGCGACATCGCCGGCCGCGTCGTGGCGGACCTCGGCACCGGCACGGTGCGCGGCGCGGCTGACGCCAGGCTGCCGGCGCGCCCCGCCTCGCGCGCCCCGCCCGTCCGCCCGCCCGCCTCGCGCGCCCCGACAGCCGCCCCACCCCACCCGCCTCCGCCTGCTGCTGCTGCTTCAAATGCAGGGCATGCTCGCGATTGGCGCGGCGCTGCTGGGCAGCCCCGCGGTGCTGGGCGTGGACGTGGACGCCGACGCGCTGGCGGTCGCGCAGGCCAACGCCGACGCGTACGACGAGCCCCTGCCGGTGCGGCCAGCGCTGCGCTGCTGCGCGCCCGCCGCCGCGCCACGCGTGAGGCGCTGCGTGGCCTGCCGCCGCGGCCTCGGCCACGGGGCCGCCGCGCAGCTCAGCCGCGCCGCGCCGCCGCGCCTGGGCCCAACCCGTCAACCCTAAACTGCAGATTGACTTTGTGCTGTCCGAGGTCGGCGCGCTGCCGCGCGCGGCGGGCCGGCTCGCGCCGCACACTGTGGTGATGAACCCGCCCTTCGGCACCAAGGCGGGCGCCAAGGGCGCCGACGTCGCCTTCCTGCGCGCCGCCGCGGCGCTGCGCCCGGCCGCGATATACTCGCTGCACAAGACCTCCACGCGGGCGCACATCGAGAAGGTCGCGCTGCGGTGCGCGGCGCGCCCTGGCTGCACCGCCGTGCCGTGCCCTGGCTGCGCCGCCGCGCGTGCGTCAAAACGCAAGCCGCCTGCGAGCGGCGCGCAGGGAGCTCGGGTGCGTGAGCGCGGAGGTGATCGCGGAGCTGCGCTACGCCCTGCCCGCGACGATGCGCTTCCACAAGTGCGGCGGGGCTCAGCGGCGCGCGGCGGGGCCTGGCGCCTGGGGCGGCGCGGGCCTCGCGAGGCGATCGCCGACCCCGCCGCCGCCGCGGCCGCGCCGCGTGCGCAGGCAGAGCAGCGTCGACATCGCGGTGGACGTGTGGCGCCTGGCGCTGCGGCACGGCAGCGACGGCGGCGGCAGCAGCAGCGAGGGCGAGGGCGGCAGCGAAGCGGGCGAGAGCAGCGGCGACGGCGGCGGCTGACGCGGCGCGGCGCGCCGGCGGGCGCCGCAGGGCGGCTGCAGCCGCAGCCGCCGGCCGGCGGGCGGGCCGCACGCCGGCGTCCGTCTGTTACGAGCCCTGGCTCCCCTCTCGCCCTCCGCCCGCCCTCCCGCGCCCGCGCCCGCGTCCGGCCCGGCCCGTCCGTCCCAGCCTGCGCTCCCTCGCGCGGCCCCTCCCCGCCGCCGCCGCGCCGCCCACGCCCGCCTCGCTCCCTGCTGGATGGAGGTCGAACCAGCAGGGCGCGCCTCTTCACTCCTTGCTGGTGATGACGAGGAGGGCGAGGAGGCCGATCAGTCCAAACTTGAGCAGCGGGTAGTCGTTCATCACGATCGTGACCATGCCCATGTAGGGCAGGAAGCTGGGCGGGCGCGGACGGCACGGGCGGACGGGGGGCGTGACGTGGTGCGGCGCGAAGGCGAGCGGGCGGCGCGGGCGGCGCAAGGTGAGGTCAGACAGGGAGGGGGGAGGGGCGAGGCAGAGCGAGCGGCCAGCAGTGGCGCGGCGCGACATACAGCCCCCTCCTCACCCGACCGCGCGGCCCATGATGTGGTGCATGTGCAGCCACTCCTGCCCCCGCGCGTACAGCAGGCGGTCGTCGCCGTAGTTGTTGTCGCCCTGCGCGGCGCGACGCGCGCACGGGCGGCCGTGTCGGCATTGCGGTGCACCCGCAGGGCCGCCGCCGCCGCCGCCGCCGCCGCCGCCGCCGCCGCCGCCGCCGCCGCCGCCGCCGCCGCCGCCGCCGCCGCCGCCGCCCCGCCCGCACGCCTTTGTGAGGATGTCGAGGTGCGGCCGCGCGCCGCCGCCCGCGCCCCGCGCCGCTGCCAGACTCTCCGCCGCCGCCGGCGCCGGCGGCGCCGGGCGCGCGCTGGTGGACCTTTATGACGCGGTGCACGATGGGAATGTCGCGGCCGTCGATGTTGAAGACCACAATCTCCCCCGTGCGCACGGGGGCGGCGCCCATGTGCAGGAAGAGGATGTCGCCGCGCTGGAAGCCCGGCTCCATGCTGCCGCTCAGCACGACCACGACCTGGGCGGGCCGACGGGCGGGCGGGGCGGCCGAGCGGGCGGGCGCGGGCGGGCGGGCAGGCGCATGCGGGCGCGGGCGCGTGGGGCGGTGGCGCGCAGGGCGCGCGGCGGCGGCGGCGGCGCGGCGGCGGCGGCGGCGGCGGCGGCGGCGGCGGCGGCGGCGGCGGCGGCGGCGGCGGCGGCGCGGCGGCGGCGGCGGCAGCGGCGGCGTCGGCTGACCGGCGACTCGCTGCCGGTGAGGAGCATGAGGCTCTTCCATATGATCAGCGCCGACGTCACCACCAGGCCTGGACCGGCGGCGCGGGGGCGGCGGGCAGGGGCGGAGAGAGGGTGAGGGGGAGAGGGAGGAGGGGTGAGAGAGCGAGAGATGGGCGGCGGCGGCCGGCGGTTGCGGCGGTTGGCGCGCCCCGGCCGCCCGCCCGCCGGCTGCCGGTGCGCCAGCCGCCGCCCCCGGAGCGCCGCCCGCGCCGCGCCCCGCCGCGAAGCCGCGCCGCGAAGCCGCGCCGCGCCGCTGGGCCGCACCCAGGTTGACTGCCTGGTTCATGAGCGCGCGCGGCGACATCGCGCGCAGCTCGGCGGTGAAGCCGTCCCACTGCTCGCGCACCCACTCCATCGCGGCGCGGCGCGCCGGCGCGCGGGCGCGCAGACTGCGGGCGCGCGGCGCGGCGCGGGGGCACGCGGGCGGCGGGTCGGCAGCGCGCTGTAGCTGCCACTGGCCGCCGCCGCGCCCGGCCTGCGCGCGGGCGGCCGTCGCCGTGTGCTGTTGCTGCTGCCGCAGGATCCACGGCCACGGCAGCGCTACGGCCACAGCGTCGCAGGGCAGCAGCGGGCTGCCGCCGCCCCGTGAGCGCCGCGCTGCCGCCGCCGCCGCTGCTGCCGGGCGCCCGCCGTCGCCGCCGCCGATCGGCGCGCGCGTCTGGCCGGCCAGTGGCTGCTACAGCGCGCTGTTCGCACCGGGTGGAGGCCCTAAACGCGCGAGGCGGCGCGCGCTGGAGCAGGCGGGAGCTCCCGCTGCTGGCGCTGCGGCGCAGTCGGCGGCACGCGGCGGGCCGGTGCGGTGGCTGCGAGCTCGGCGTTCGCGGCTGCGTGGGTCAGGGGCGACGCGGGTGTGTGCGAGGCGCGGAGGGGCGCGCGGCGGCGGCGCAAGCGGGGAACGCCGCAGCGGTTGAGCGCCGAGCTCCGCCGCCGCGGCGCAAGCTGCTCGGCAGCGCCACCCGCTTTCCGGCGGCCACACCCCTCCGCTTGCGCACACCGCTCGCCCCCACTCGCCCTGCTTCGCCGCCAGGCCACGACCGCGTCCGCCCGCCAGCGCCGACGCACGCGCCCGCTCCGAGCTCCGCAGCGCCGCCTGATCGCGGCCCCGGCTTGCCCCGGCGCGCCGCAGCGGCCATGCAGGCCCGCCTGGCGGATGGCGCGAGCAGCCGCGGCAGCAGCTGCGCCGCCGGCGCGGCGCCGGCGCGGCCGCAGCAGCAGCAGCTCCCGCGCGCGGCGCCGTGGCGGCGGCGCGCCGTGCAGGCGATCCACGCCCTCCACATAGACCGCCGCCAGCACATGGAGCTCGCCTGGCAGCGCCAGCGCGAGCGCGAGGCGCGGCGCAGCGCGGCGCCGGTGCTGGGCCAGGTGGTCGAGGTGGAGGTGAGCAGCAGAGGCAGGGCCCCTGCCCGGGCGCGCGTGCCCGCGTGCCCGCGGCACGCCTGCGCCGCGACCCTCGCGCCGCGCCGCCGCCGCCGCCGTCGCCGCGCAGGACCTGGAGCACCTGGAGGCCCTGCTCGAGCGGTCGGGCAGCAGCCTCGTCGTCGTCGCCTTCTATACGCGCTCCTGCGGGGCCTGCAAGGCGCTGCTCGCGGAGTTTGCGGCGCTCGCGGAGGAGGCCAAGGCTGCGCAGGCGAGCGCGCGGCGGCCCACCCGCCGCTGCCCCTCTGCCCCCCTGTCCCGCGCTCTGCGGCGCCGGCTCAGCCCGCACGCCGCGCCGCGCCGCGCCGCGCGCGCACGCCGCCGCCCCCAGGTGCGCGCCGTGTTTGCGCGGCACAACCTGCTGGACGAGTTTGATGGCTGGAGCGACGTGAGCGTGTGGTACCGCGCGCGCGTGGCGCCGACGATCCTCTTCTTTGACGGCGGCGCAGTGGTGCGCGGCGCGGCGGCCGGCGGCGGGCGGGCGGGCGCAGCGCGCGCGGCGGCGGCAGCAGGGGCACGCGGCACACGGCAAAAGGGGCGCCGAGCGCCGAGCGCCGACGCGCGGGGCGCCGCCCCGCCGCCGCGGCAGGTCAAGCGCGTCACGCTGCACGACGTGCGCCGCATGGGCGAGCGCGCGCCCACGGTGCGCGGCGGCCGCGCGGCGCTGCGCGGCGCGGGGCGGCGCGCTGCCGGGCCGCCCGCGCGCGCGCGGCGCGGCCGACCGCGCCCCTGCCCGCCGCCCGCGCCGGCCGCCGCCGCCCCCGGCGCGCCGCCAGATCCGCGCGGCGATGCAGCAGGACCTGCAGACCATGCGGCGCGTGTTCAGGCAGATGGTGTTTGAAAAGGCGCCCGGCGCGCGCACCTGAGCCGGCAGCGCGCGCGCGGCGCGGGGCGCGGGGCGCGCGCCGGCCCTTTGCTGGCGGCCCCCGCGCGGCGCCGCCGCGGCGGGGCGCGGGGCGGGGCGAGGCGGGGCGGGGCGGGCGGCCGCTGCAGCAGCGGGCCCGCCGCACGTGTACAACAGGCGACGAACGGGGCTGCGGGGGCGAATCAAGGCCGCAGCCGCCGGCGCCGCGGCGCACGTGTAGACTATCAGGCGCTGCCCCGCCGCCGCCGCGCCCCGACGGCGTGGCCAGGGCGGCGGGGCGCGGCGCGGCGCGGCGGGGCATCTCTTGGTGTGCGGGTCGGCGCGCGCTGGCAACCGGCCGACTGCAGTGCGCACCCTGGCGGGCCGCGCGCGCGCATGCTCCCGCGCCGTCGCCGGGCGCTGGTGGCAGCACGCCTGGGCGGGCCTCGCGCACACGCTTCCACACTGCGGCGGCGGCGGCGGCGGCGGTGGCGGCACGTCGCCGCGCCGTCCCGGCAGCCGCGGCGCGGGGGCGGCGGTGCAGGGCCCGGGGCGCAGGCGCCGCCCGGGCCGGCTGCCCGCGCCGCCGCCGAGGAGGCCCCCCGCGCGCGCCGCCCCGCTGCCCACAGCCGCCGCCCGCAGCGCCCCCTTGCCGCACGCACACGCACGAGCGCGGCCCTCACAGCGCCCGCACGCGCCGCGCCGCCGCCGCCCAGCGCCCGCCCCCCCCCCGCCCGCGGCGCGCCCCTGGCCAGGCGGGGCGCGGACCTGCGGGCGCCTAGTGACTAGGCCGTGCCGTCCAGCGCAGCGCCAGGCGAGCCGCGCGCGCGGGCAGGCGGGGAGGGCAGCGGCGGGGGCGGGCCGCGCTGCGTCCGCTGCGGGCGGCAGGGGCACCGGTGGTGCGCGGCGGGCGGGCGTGTGGCGTGTAACGCCGGACCTGCGCGCCCCTGGCGCCGCTGGCAGGCCCGCCGCCGCGCCGCCGCGCCGTGGGGCGGGGGCGGGCGCCGCGCGCTGCTGCTGCCGCGCCCACGCCGCCCGCGCGCTCGCCCGCTGCTGCCGGCGCCCCGCCCGCTGCTCCCTGGTGGCCCGCAGGCTGTCAGGTGGCACCATGTCTGCTGCGCCGGCGGGCAAGCGGCGCGCCGGGCCGACCACGCGCGCGCGGGCGGCGGCCGCAGCGGCGGCGGGCGAGGCGCCGGCTGGGGCGGAGGCGGCGCCGAGGTGGGTCCGCTGCCGTTGCAGCTGGTGACCCCTGGCTGGTGCTGCCTGACGCGGGCACACGCCGCCCACAAGCCACCGCCGCCGGCAGCAGGCGCCGCCTGACCGCGCTCGCCTGCCCGCCCCGCCCGCCGCGCTCCGCCGCGCCAGTAGCGTCTGGCGGGACCTGCCCGAGCCCCTCGTGCTCCACGTCCTGAGCCTCCGGCTGCCGGCCCTGCAGGCGTGGGCCGCCAGGCTGGTCTGCAAGGCGGCGCGCGAGCGCTTCCGTGGCGCCACGGTCGTCTCGCTGTGCTGCCCCGAGCTGCCGCTGGCGGCGGTGCAGGAGGCCTGGCGGGCGGTGCAGGGTGATGGGGAGCGGCAGCAGCGACTGGCCAGCACGCGCGCTGCGTGCGGCGACGTGGCAGGGCTGGCCTGGCTGCGCGGCGCCGGCTGCGACATGGTAGTCCACGGCAGGTTCGATGTGGACAGCGTGTGCTGGACAGCAGCAAAGCGTGGGAAGGTCGCCGTGCTGGAGTGGGCGCGGGGCCAGGGGCTGGACCTGTGGAACGCTTGTTGCGGAGCTGCCGCGGGCGGGCAGCTGGCGGCACTGCGCTGGGCGCGCGCGCAGGCGCCGCCGCTGCCGTGGGGTGACTTTGCGTACATGGTGTGCTGGCACGCTGCGCGGCGCGGCGACGTGGAGATGCTGCGCTGGGCGCGCGCCCAGGCCGAGCCCGCACCGTGGAACGAGGAGGTGTGCCGCATCGCTGCTCATTTTGGGCAGTTGGAGGCGCTGCGCTGGCTGCGCGCCAACGGCTGCCCCTGGCGGCGCAGCGACTGCGAGCGCGTGGCGGCAGACAAAGGGCACGACGACGTGGTTGCTTGGGTTCGGGCGCAGCCCGAGTGAGCCTGCGCGAGCCACTGCTGCCGGTGCCAGCGCGCGGGGCGTGCCTGACGTCGGGCAACCAAGTTGGACCGCCGCCACCGAACCCCTCCGCCGCGGCGCCGCCAGTTGCGCCCAGCAGCCGTGCGTGGGGGCCGCTCGCGCGGCGCCGGATGCGAGCTCTGCAGCGGCGTTGGGCCGGCGGCGCGCCGGTGCCAGCGCCAACCGCCCCGCGATGGCCGCCGGACAACCCGATGGCGCCTGAGCGCGCCGCCGCATGAGTGAGTGCAGAGCTGGCACTCAGCGAGACGCGCGCCGGGGCAGGCCGCCGCGGCACCGCAACCGCCGCGCCGCCGAAACAGCCGCTGCCGCCGCTGCCGCCGCAGGAGTTGGTGCCCCTGCGAGGGCTGCCCTGCTGCTGCTCCTGCTCCTTCCAGGCCTCGGTGCGTGCCGCGGCGAGAGCAGCAGCGCACGCGCTCCGCCGCCCGACGCGCGCCGGGCCCGGCGTGCCGCGCCCGCAGGCGCGCGCCGCGTGCGCGGCGGCCGGCGCCTGACGCAGGAGTCGTTCAGCACGGTGCGCGGGCACCAGCCGAGCGGGCTGTACGCGGTCACGAACCAGGGCGCCGAGGGGGCGTCGGCCGCCAACACGCGCGGCGTGCGCTACAACGCGGGTGCGGCGGCGGCCGGCGGCACTGGCGACCTGCCGTTGCGCCGCGTTGACCGCGCTGGCCGCCCCGCCCGCGCGGCAGGCAAGATTATCGTCGCTGACGAGGAGGTCTACCCCACCAGCCGCGCCGCGGCCAGCACGGGCGGCTCGGCCGACGCGCCCGGCGCGCTCGTGCGCTCGGGTGCGCGGCGCCGCGCGGGCGCGGGCACGCGGGCGCGGGCGCGGTCCGCCGCGCTGCCCTCGGGCTCCCCTACACACGCCACACACACACACACACACACACACACACACACACACACACACACACACACACACACACACACACACTCGCGCAGGCAACTACCCGAGCGACGCCAACAGCAACCTGGGGATCGAGGCCATCGCCGCGACCTACATGGGCGCACGCGCGGTCGCGGGCACGAGCGTGATGCACACCGCCGACGACGGCGCGACCGTCAGCGCGAGCCTGCGCCTCTTCACGCCCGCCACGCCGCACCACGTCGACAGCACCGCGTTCACCGACAACACGCCCAACTCGGCGGCGGTGTCGGGCTACGGCAACGGCCCCGCCACGATCGCCTGGGGCAACGACGTCGCGACGATGGCGCGCTCGTGGCGCGACCGCGTGCCGGCAAACTTCAAGTCCAAGTTTGACGAGTTCGGCGACCCGGTGCCGACGGGGCCCCTCGCGGCGGCCGCCGCCGCCGCCGCCGCGGGCGCGCGCGGCGCGCCGGCGGGCGGCGGTGAGCGTCGCCGGGCGGGCGGCGGGCGCGGCACGCGCGTTTTTTGGGGGCGGCACTGCGCACGCGGCCGGCGCCTGAACACGTGGCACGGCCGGCGCCTGGACACGTGGCGCGGCCGGCGCCTGGACACGTGGCGCCTGCTCGAGGGTGGAACGCTAACTGGGGGGCGCTGCAGGCAGTGCATGCGGGCCGCACTGCACACTGAGCAGCATGCACTGTGAGCAGCATGCACTGTGAGCAGCTGAGGCACCGGCCCCCGCTGCGGGTGCGCGGCGGTTCGGTTGCCTGCGGCCGGGTCTGCGCTCGGGCGCGCGCCAGCGCAGGCGGTCGTGGCCAGTGCCAGCCCGTGGGCGCTGGCGTTGCGTTTCATTGATCGCTCTCGCATCTCTGACTGCTGCCTGGCGGCCGGAGGGCACGCGGCGCGGCTGGCCGCACATTCGCGGCTGCGGCGGCTCCGGTCGCGCGCGAGCTCGAGACTGGCCGGGGCATGCGCCGCAGCGGGAACTCAACGGGAACTCAACATCGGCGCGGGCTCACCAGGGCTGCGTCCGGATCCACGCGGCCACGGCCTCGCGGCCACGGTCAGCCGCCATGCGCTCACTGGGACCACGCCACCACGGGCAGCCGTTGGCGCGCAGCCAGCGCAGCGCCTCCAGGTGCCCGTTCGCAGCCGCCGCCCAGCACGCCCCCCCCCCCCCCCGTCCCACGGCGCAGGCTCGGCCTGGGCGCGCGCCCAGCGCAGCATCTCCATGTCGCCGCGCTCCGCAGCGTACCTGCACACCCATCCCCCGTCCCACGGCACCGGCGGCGTCTGCGCGCGCCCCCAGCGCAGCGCCGCCAGCTGCCCGCCCCCGGCTGCTCCGGTGCACACGTCACACAGGTCGAGTCCCTGGCGGCGCGCCCACTCCAGCACGGCGACCTGGCCATGCCTTGCTGCTGTCCAGCACACGCCACTGTGCATGTCCATGACGCAGCCGGCGCGGCGCAGCCAGGCCAGCCCCGCCACGTCGCCACACGCCGCGCGCGCCTCCGTCAGCCGCCTCTGCTGCTCCCACCCGTCATCCTGCAACGCCCGCCACGCCTCCTGCACCGCCGCCAGCGGCAGCTCGGGGCAGTCCGCTGAGATGACCGTGGCGCCGCGGAAGCGCTTCCGCGCCACCTTGCAGACCAGCTTGGCGGCCCACGCCTGCAGGGACGGCGACAGGAAGCTCAGGACGTGGAGCACGAGCGGCTCGGGCAGGTCCCGCCAGACGCTACTGGCGCGGCGGAGCGCGGCGGGCGGGGCGGGCAGGCGAGCGCGGTCAGGCGGCGCCTGCTGCCGGCGGCGGTGGCTTGTGGGCGGCGTGTGCCCGCGTCAGGCAGCACCAGCCAGGGGTCACCAGCTGCAACGGCAGCGGACCCACCTCGGCGCCGCCTCCGCCCCAGCCGGCGCCTCGCCCGCCGCCGCTGCGGCTGCCGCCTGGCGCGCGCCCGTGGTCGGCCCGGCGCGCCGCTTGCCCGCCGGCGCAGCAGACATGGTTCCACCTGACAGCCTGCGGGCCACCAGGGAGCAGCAGGCGGGGCGCCGGCAGCAGCGTGCGAGCGCGCGCGGGCGGCGTGAGCGCGGCAGCAGCAGCGCGCGCGGCGCCCGTCCCCACCCCGTGGCGCGGCGGCGCGGCGGCGGGCCTGCCAGCGGCGCCAGGGGCGCGCAGGCCCGGCGTTACACGCCACACGCCCGCCCGCCGCGCACCACCGGTGCCCCTGCCGCCCACAGCGGACGCCGCGCAGCGCGGCCCGCCCGCCGCCGCTCCCCTTCCCGCCCGCCCGCGCGCCCGGCTCGCCTGGCGCTGCGCTGGGAGGCACGGCCCGGCCGTCAGGCGCCCGCAGGTCGGCGCCTCGCCTGGCCAGGGGCGCGCAGCGGGCGGGGCGGGCGCTGGGCGGCGGCGGCGCGGTGCGTCCGGGCGCTGCGGGCCGCGGCCGGCGCTCGTGTGCGTGCGTGGCAGGGGCGCTGAGGGTGGCGGCGGGGCGGCGCGCGGGGCGGCCTCCTCGGCGGCGGCGCGGGCAGCCAGCCGGGCGGCGCCTGCGCCCTGGGCCCTGCACCGCCGCCTGCGTGCCGCGGCTGCCGGGCGGGCGCGGCGCGGCGACGTGCTGCCGCCAGCGCCCGGCGCAGGACCGCGACCCGCTGAGATCCACTGCGTGCGCGGCCGGCCGGTTGCCGGCGCGCGCCGCCTCGCTCTCCGCCCGCCTCGCGCCCACCCTCCCGCCCGCGCCAACTCTCCCCCCAAACTCAGTGCCGGCGGTGCTGCTGCCCTGTCGCGAACAGCACGGTGCCCTTGCGGCCCTTCTTGGCACTGCCACCCGCCGCGCCGCCCTCGCCGCGCTCGCCGCCGCCGCCAGGCCCGTCTTTGCCCAGCACCAGCCAGGTGCCGCCGCCGCTGCTCGCCGCAGCGCCCGCGCCCGCGGCGGCCGCCGGCGCGCCGCTCGTGCTGGCCTCGCCCGCCCCCTGCGGCGGCGCGGCCGCCGCGGCGCCCCACGCGCCGCGCCCTGGCGGCGCGGCGGGCGCGCCGCCGGCGCCCGCGCCGCCCGACAGGCGCGCCGCGGCCGACGAGCCGCCGCCGCCCGCGCCCCATGCACCCCTGAGCGCGGCGGGCGCGCCCGCGGGCGCGGGCGCGTCGCCCGGTGCCGGCGCCGCGTCGGCCGCGGCGCCGCCGCCGCCCGCACAGCCGCCGCCGCCGAGCGCGGGGCCGGTCGCGGCAAAGCCGAGCTGCGCGATGCGGGCAAAACTCACGCCGCCCGGCGGCGACGCGCCGAGCGCGGCGCCCGCGCTGTCCAGCGCCGCCTGCGCCGCGACCGCCTCGTCGAGCTGCTCAGGGGTGAGCGGGAGCCCGGCCGCCGCCAGCTCGGCGTCCGGCGCCCCCCGCCGGCGCCGCCGCCGGGCTCCGCGGAGCCCAGGCGCGGCATCGCGCGCAGCTCGGCGGCGGACGGGCCCTGGCGCGCGCGCTCCGCGGCGGCCGCGGCCGCCGCCTCGCGCCGGCTCTCGCGCCGCGCCGCGTCGGCGCGCCGCCGGCGGCGCCGCTCGCGCGCCGCCAGCTCCTCCTCGAACGGCGCGAGCTCCGCCGCGCTGAGCGCGGGGCTCGTGAGCGCGACCTCGCCGAGCGCAAACGCGCCGTGCAGCGGGAGGTGGCCCAGGAACTTCCAGCGCCGACGGCTCGCCTCGTCCTGCGTGACCGGCTCGAGCTCAAGCAGCCGCCCCGTGACGGTCGGCGGGCAGGCGTCGTAGCCGCCGCGCGCGTGCAGCAGGCAGCGCAGGTTGAGGGGGTGCAGGAAGAGCCAGCGCCCGTCGGCCGCCTGGTAGCTGTAGTAGTCAGCCGCCTGCCACTGGCTCGCGCTGTTCATTTGGGCAGTGCACGGCGAGCTGCCCAGCAGCGCGGCGGAGCCGCCAGAGGCGCCGGCGCCGGCGCCGGCACCCGCCGCGGCGGCGCGGCGCGCCTGCGCGGCCGCGGCCGACGCGGACGACGGGGCGGGCGCGGCCGGCGACGCGCCGCCCGCGGCGGGCGCGCCGGGCTCGCCGTCGCTCGCGCCCGCGGCGGCGTCGTCGGCGGCGTCGAGGTCGGGGACGCCGCCGTCGTCATCCTCAGGGTCCTCTGAGAACGCCAGGTCAAAGGCCAGCTCCGCGCCAGAGGCCTCCGGCTCGGGCGCGGCCGCCGCGGCGGGGCCGGCCGCGCGCGCCGCCGGCGCAGGCGACGCCGGCGCCGGCGCCCGCGCCGGCGCCGGCGGCGGCGGCGGGGAGAGCGCGGGGAACGCCTCGCGCGCGGCCGCCGCCTGCGCCGCCGCGGCGAGCGCGGCGGCGCCGCCGTCCATGGCGAGCGTGAAGGCGTCCCGCACCAGCTGCTCCGCCTCCTTGCCGGCCGCGGCCGCGTCGCCCGGCAGCCACGCCGGCCAGCCGCCCGGCGGCGGCGCCGGCGGCGGCAGGCCCGTCGGCCCCTGCGGCGCCTCGCGCCCGGGCGGCGCGAGGCCGCGCTGCTGCAGCTGCGCGACGGTGGCCTCCGCGAAGCGCCGCGCGCGGTGCGCGAGCGCGTCGGCGGCGGCGAAGAGCCCGGCCCCTCGTAGCTCGCCTCGGCCCCGCCCTCGGCGAGCACGGCGGCGAGCGCGCGGCCCAGCTCCTGCGCCGCCGCGCGCCAGAGGCCGCGCGGGTCGCTGAGCGTCGCAAACTTTGCAAAGATGTTGTCGCTCAGCGGCGTGCGCGCGGTCGACGCGCCGGGCGGCGGGCCCGCGTCCGCCGCGCCGCCGCCGCGGTCCGCGCCGGGGGCGGGCGGCGCGCCCGCGCCGCCGCCCGCCCACTTGCTCGGCGGCGACCCGCCCGCCGGGGCCGGCCCCCCGGGCCGGGGCCGGGGCTGGCGCCGGCGCACGGCGCGCCCGCCGCCGCGGCGGCGTCGCCGCCGCCGCTGGCGAGCACGGGCACGGGAATCGTGCTCTCCCGGGGCCGGCGCAGCAGCTGAAACGTCACCTCGTCGCCGACCTTGGGCGGCGCGACCTGCCGCACCTGCGCGCGCGCACGGCGCCGGCTGCATGAGCAGGCGGGCGCGCGCGGGCCGGGCCGCTCCGCGCGACGTGGACCGTGCCACGGACCGCGCACCTGCACGAGGCGCAGCTCGCGCGCGACGACGGGCTGGTAGCACAGCGGGCAGGGCGCGGCGCGGCCGCCGGCGGTGAGCAGGTGCTGCATGATGGCGCCAAAGGCAAACACGTGCCCGCACGGCGTGATCTGGGGGCACGCGGGCGGCGCGTCGAGGCTGATGGGGCAGGCGAGCGGCGCCGGCGTCATCATGTCAACCAGGATGACGTCGTCCCAGTCAAACGCGCGGTCGGCGTCGCCCTCGTGGCCGCGCGTGTCGGCGCAGCCTGCCGCGCGCGCGGCGCGGCGGCGCGGCGCGGGCGCGCGCGTCGGCCGGCCGCGGGCGCGGGCGCGGCGCACACAGCCCGCGCAGCTGCCGGCGGCGCCCGTGCGCGGCGCACCCGAGACCAGGAATCGGAAGTTGGCCTGCCCGGCAGCGGCGTGAGCGGGCAGGCGGCGAGCGCGGCGCGGCGGCGCGGCGGTGAGCGGGCGCTGGCGCGGGGGCAGGCGTCGGCGGCGAGCGCGGGCCGGGCGGCGCCCGGGCTGCAGCGCGCTCCGCGCCGACGTCGGCGGCGCCACCTGCAGGAACTTCTGCTTGTCGTAGCGCTGCGGCCGCGGCGCGGGGAAGCGGCGCCGCGCCGGCGCGCCGCCGCCGCCGCCGCTGCCGGGCGCGCCGCCGCGGCCGCCCTGCGCGCGCCGGCGGCGGGGCGGGTCGCGGCGTCGGCGTTGCGCCTGCGCACCGCGCGCGGGCGCGGCGCCGGGCGGGCGGGCTCCGCCGCTGCGACCGGGGGCCCTCCCCTGCCCCTCTCAGCGCACCCGGCCGCCTTCATACTGGAAGTTGAGAAGGTGGTTGGCCACGATGGTGCGCCCCCTGCCCCCCGCCTGCTCCGCCGCGCCGGCGCCGCGGCCCGGCCCCTGGCTCAGCTGGCCGCCGGCCGCCGCCGCGCCGCCGCTCGGCACCGCGCCGTGCTGCGGCTGCTGCGGCTGCTGCGGGGCGCCGCGCGCCGCCGCGCCGCCGGCCCTGCCGCCAGGCGCGGGCGCGCCGCCGCGGCCGCCGCGGTGCGGCGCCTGCTGCTGGCGCGGCACCCACTGCTGGCGCTGCTGCTGGTGGGGCTGCGGCCCTCCCCCGCGCACGTGGTGCTCCCTGCGCGCACGGCGGCGGCGCGCGCCACGTGATCTAGCGGCGGCGCGCGGGCGTGCGCAGCGAGCGCAGCGGCGCCGCAGTGCCGCACCTGCCGCGGCCGCCATCGTGCAGCGCCCTGGAGAGCCCGCCCCTGCCGCCGTCGCGGCCCCTGCCCCTGCTGCTGCCCGGCTGGTGCGGCCCGCGGCCTCGGCCGGGCGCCTGCTGCTGATGCTGGGGCTGCTGCTGCGGCGCCTGCGGCACTGTTACAGAGCCTGCGGGCGCGCAGCCGGCGGGATTGAGGGGTGAGGGCGGTGGGGCCGGGCGCACAGCCAGGATCCGCGGCGGCGCGCGCCGGCGCGCGGCGCTGTCGCCGCCGCACCGCCCGGGCGGAACGCGGCGGCCTCGGCGCGCAGGCCGGCGCCATGCTGCTCCTGCTTGACGGTCGCTCCCTCCGCTGCTGGTGGCGCGTCTGTGCGAGCTGGTGTGGGCGATGCGGACATCAACTGGTGGGGGGCAGGCGATTGTGTTGCCGCTGCTGCTGCTGCTGCTGGCACGGTCGAGGACGGGCTGGCTGGGCGGGCGCGCCGGGGAGCTGGGATGGCGGGGCGATCGGGGGCGCACGGCAGATCGAGCGCGGGGAGGCAAGGAGAGCAAGAGACGACGATTGGCCGCTCCCGCGTGTTTGGCATCCCGCGTTCGTGCCCCGCACGCCCACGAGCGAGCCGCACAACTGTCTCTCATTCGCAGGTCTCAGCCACGGCGCTGCGGCTCTCGCGAAGCAGCAAAAAAACGTCTGTCGAGCCCGCTGCAACAGCAGCTCGCGCCCCGCGCCCGGGGCTCGCCCAGGCCCGTCCCCTCTGCTGCACCTGACCAAGCACCCGCTGCGTCGCCGCGCCGCGCGCGGGCGCTGGCTGGCGGCGGCGCCGCGCTGACCGCCGCTGCTGCGCGGCGCGCGCGGCGGGCGCGGCCTGCCGGCGCGCCGGCGGGCGCTCCCAGGCAGCGCCCCGCGCGGGCGGCGCGGGGCGACCGGCATGCAGCACATGCAGATCGACGGCGGCGGCGCGCCTGCGCCGGCCGGCAGCAGCAGCGGCGGCGCGGGCAGCAGCTTTGCGGGCGGCGGCCAGCAGCCGCTCCCCTTTGGCGGCTTCGGCGGCGGCGCCGGCAGCAGCAGCAGCATGGGGCCCCCCGCGCCGTGGCCCAGCCAGCAGCAGCACGCGGCGGCGGCGGCGGCGCAGCAGCAGTGGCCGGGCGGCCTCTTCGGCCTGCCCGGCGTCGCGGGCGCCGGCGCGTCGCAGCCGTCGTACGGCGGCGGCGGCGGCGGCGGGGTCAGCGGCGCCAGCGGCGGCGGCGGCGAGCCGCGCACGCCGGTGGGCTCGCCGATGAAGCAGCGCGGCGGCGGCGGCGCCGCGGGCGCGGGGTCGCTGGGCAGCCCCGGCTGGTTCTCGCCGAAGAGCCGCGTGCGCTACAGCGACCGCTTCATCCCCTCGCGCGCCTCCGCGGCGCGGCTCGACTTCAGCGCGCTCGACCGCGAGGTCACGTCGGACCAGGTCGCGCGCGCCGCGCACGAGCGCGAGGTGACCGGCGCGGGCGCGGGCGCGGGCGCGGGCGCGGGCGCGCGGCGCGGGCGCGGGCGCGGGCGCGGGCGCGAGGGGCGGCGCGGGGGGCGCGGCGCGGGCGCGGGCGCGGGCGCGGGCCGCCAGCGCTTGCGCAGCGCGGCGCCGCGGCGCGCGCCGCCGCCGACCGGCCGGCCGCCGCGTCGTGCACCGCCGTCTGCCGTAGGACATAAACCCCGCGTACAACATGCTGCTGCGCAGCGAGCTGCTCGGCTGCCAGTGCCCGAGCCCGATCAGCCCCGACAAGGCGGCGCAGCTGGAGCAGCTGCGCGGCGCGGCGAGCCCCAGCAAGAAGATCCTGCGCTTCAAAACGGGTACGCGCGCAGCGCCCGCCGGCCGCCGGCCGCCGGCCGCCGCCGCGCAGCGGCGGAGCGGGCGCCGGGGCGCGCCGCCGCGTCGTCGTGGGGCGCCGGCCGGCGCAGGCCGCCGCCGCACGCCGACGCCCGCCCGCCCGCCCGCCGCCGTGCGCGCGCCGTGCGCGCGCCGTCGCCGCTGCCGCCGCAGGCGACGCGGCCAGCCCCGTGGCGGGCCCGCCCGTGCAGAGCCCCTTCCTCACGTCGCCCGTGGGCGTGGAGAGCCTGCTGGGCTCGCCCGTGATGACGCCGCGCCGCCCGACGCGCAAGATCCCGCGCGCGCCCTACAAGGTCCGCCGCGCCGCGCCGCGCCGTGCCGCGCGGCCGCGCCCCGCGCGCCCGCCGGCTGCCTGCGCTGCCAGCGCGACGCCGACGCCGCCGCCGACGCGCCCTGCTTTCTGTCCCCCCCCCCCCCCCCCCCCGTGCCCGGCTGCCGCAGGTGCTGGACGCGCCGGCGCTGGCTGACGACTTTTACCTCAACCTGGTGGACTGGTCCAGCCAGAACCTGCTGGCGGTCGGGCTGGACGCGTGCGTGTACCTCTGGAGCGCGCACACCAGCAAGGCGCGCGCGGGGGCGCTGGCGGCGGCGGCGGCGGCGGCCGCGCCGGCGGCGGCAGCGGCGGCGGCGGCGGCGGGCGCGTGGGCGGGCGGGTTTGAGGAGCGGCCGCCGTCGCGCGCCGTCGCGCGCCGCCGCAGGTCACCAAGCTGTGCGACCTCGCGCCCGGCGACAGCGTGTGCAGCGTGGCGTGGAGCCAGCGCGGGACGTACCTCTCGGTCGGGACCAACGCGGGCGAGGTCCAGGCGCGTGGCGCGCGCCTCGGCACGCCCTCTCACGCGCCGCGCCGCGCCGCGCGTCGCCGCGCCGCGCCGTGCGCCGCCGCCGCGCGCTCACGCCCCCTCCCCCCTCCCCTCGCCTCCCCTCCCCTCCTCTCTGCCGCCGCCACGGTCAGATTTGGGACGTGACCAAGCTGCGCCGCACGCGCACGATGGCGGGGCACCGCCAGCGCGTCGGCACGCAGGCGTGGAGCAGCCACATGCTCGCGAGCGGCAGCCGCGACAAGGCGGTGCTGCTGCGCGACGTGCGCGTGCCCGAGCCGTACGTCGACCGCCTCGCGGGCCACAAGAGCGAGGTCTGCGGCCTCAAGGTCCGGCGACCGGCCGCCGCCGGCTGCCGCCGAGGCGATCGTGGCGCCTCGGCGGCGATGTGCCGCCGGCGCCCTCGCGACCGGCGCCGACGCGCCGCCGCCGCCGCCGCCGCCGCCGGCGCTCTCGCGCCGCAGTGGGCGCCCGATGACCGCCAGCTCGCGTCGGGCGGCAACGACAACGCGCTGCTCATCTGGGCGCCCGGCGCGGGCGGCGCGGGCGGCGGCGGCGGCCCCGTGTCGCGCTTCACCGAGCACACCGCCGCGGTCAAGGCGATCGCGTGGTCGCCGCACCAGCACGGCCTGCTCGCGAGCGGCGGCGGCACGGCGGACCGGTGCATTCGCTTCTGGAATACCTCCACCGGCGCGGCGCTCAACGCGGTCGACACAGGCAGCCAGGCGCGTGCGGCCGCGCGGGCGCGGGCGCGGCCTCGCCCTGCGGGGCGGGGCGGGGGGGCGGCGGGGCGGGGCGGGGCGGGGCGGGGCGGGGCGGGGCGGGGCGGGGCGGGGCGGGGCGGGGCGGGGCGGGGCGGGGCGGGGCGGGGCGGGGCGGGGCGGGGGGCGGGGCGGGGCGGGGCGGGGCGGGGGGGGCGGGGCGGGGCGGGGCGGGGCGGGGGGCTGCGCCCCGCCGCCGCCGCGCGGTGTGCGCGCGCGCGCTCACGCGCGGGTGTGCGTGTGTGTGTGCGTGCGTCTCGCTGCGCGCGCAGGTGTGCAACCTCGCGTGGTCGCGGCACGTCAACGAGCTCGTCTCGGCGCACGGCTACAGCCAGAACCAGGCGCGGCCCAGCGCGCGCGCGCGGCACGCGCGGCACGCGCGCGGCCCCGCCCCGCGCCCGCTGTCGCCCGTGCCCGCGTGGGTTTGGCTCAGCCCTGGCCCTTACGCCCTTGCTCCCCTGCCTCCCTCTTAAACCCTGTCAGGTCATCGTGTGGAAGTACCCCAGCATGGCCAAGCTCGCCACGCTCACGGGTGCGCGCCCCCGCCCCCGCGCCACGCACCTCACGCGCGCCCGCGCACGCACCCCACGCGCACCCGCGCGCGCCCGCGCGCGCATCCCACGCGCGCCCACACGCGCCAACACGCCCGCACGCCCACGCCTGCGCGCACCCGCCCGCACGCACCCGCCCGCGCCCCTGGGCAGGCCACTCCTACCGGGTGCTGTACCTCGCGCTCGCGCCCGACGGGCAGACGATCGTGACGGGCGCGGGCGACGAGACGCTGCGCTTCTGGGCGGTATTCCCCGGCGCGCGCGGCGGCGGCCCCGGCGGCGGCCCCGGCGGCCCGGCGGCGCGCCCGGCGGCGGCGACGCGGGCGGCCCCGGCGGCGCGATGGCGCGCACGATTCGCTAGGCGGCGCGCCGCGGCGACGCCGGGCGGCGGGGGCAGCGGGGAGCACTGCGCAGGAGGGCGCGGCAGGGCAGGGCGCGGCAGGAGGTTTTGGCTCATCGTCGCGAATTGTTGTGTGACCGCTGCAATTGCTTGTCGCCGGGCCGCGACCGGCGCGGGGCGGCGGTGCAGGGCCCAGGCGCCGCCCGGCCGGCTGCCCGCGCCGGCGGCGGGGAGGCCCGCGCGCGCGCCGCCCCCCCGCCCACAGCCGCCGCCCTCAGCGCCCCCGCCGCAAACACACACGCACACAGCGCCGGCCGCGGCCCACAGCTCCCGCACGCGCCGCGCCGCCGCCGCCCCGCGCCCGCCCCCGCCCGCGGCGCGCCCCTGGCCAGGCGGGGCGCGGACCTGCGGGCGCCTGGTGACTAGCTCGTGCCGCCCAGCGCAGCGCCAGGCGAGCCGCGCGCGCGGGCAGGCGGTGAGCAGGCAGCGGCGGCGGGCCGTGCAGCGCGGCGCGGCGCCCGCCGCGGGCGGCGGGGGCACCGGCGGTGCGCGGCAGGCGGGCGTGTTGGGTGATCACCCGGGCCTGCGCGCCTCGGGCGTCGCTGGCAGGCCCGCCGCCGCGCCGCCGCGCTGGGGCGGGGGCGGGCCGCCGCGCGCTGCTGCGGCCGCGCTCACGCCGCCCGCGCGCTCGCCCGCTGCTGCCGGCGCCCCGCCTGCTGCCCTGATGGCCCGCAGGCTGTCAGGCGGCGCCATGTCTGCTGCGCCGGCGGGCAAGCGGCTCGCCGGGCCGACCACGAGCGCGCGGGCGCCGGCCGCAGCGGCGCCAGGCGAGGCGCCGGCTGGGGCGGAGGCGGCGCCGAGGTGGGTCCGCTGCTGCTGCTGCCGGGCCCCCCTGACTGCTGATGCTGCCTGACGCGGCACGTCCTGCCCACAAGCCACCGCCGCCGGCAGCACGCGCCGCCTGACCGCGCTCGCCTGCCCGCCCCGCCCGCCGCGCCCCGCCCGCGCCGCCAGCAGCCCGCTGCCAGAGCTGCCCGAGCCGCTCGTGCTCCACGTTCTGGACCTCCTGCCGCCGGCCCTGCAGGCGTGGGCCGCCAAGCTGGTCTGCAAGGCGGCGCGCGAGCGCTTCCGCGGCGCCACGGTCGTCTCGCTGTGCTGCCCCGGCCTGCCGCTGGCGGCGGTGCGGGAGGCCTGGCGGGCGGTTCGGGGTGACGATCCGTGGCAGCAGCTGCAGCTGGCCAGGGCGCGTGCGGCGTGTGGCGACGTGGCGGGGCTGGCCTGGCTGCGGGGGTCCGGCTGCGACATGGACGGCGTGTGCGAGGCAGCAGCGGAGCATGGCCAGGTCGCTGTGCTGGAGTGGGCGCGCGACCAGGGGCTCGACCTGTGTGACGTGTGCCGCGGAGCGGCCGCTGGCGGGCACCTGGATGTGCTGCGCTGGGCGCGCAAGCAGACGCCGCCGGTGTCCTGGGGCGGCGCTGTGTGCTTCTACGCTGCGCGGCGTGGCGACCTGGAGATGCTGCGCTGGGCGCGCGCCCAGGCCGAGCCCGCGCCGTGGGGCGAGTCGGCGTGCTATATGGCGGCTAAGTTTGGGCACCTGGAGGTGCTGCGCTGGCTGCGCGCCAACGGCTGCCCGTGGTTGCGCGGTCTGTGCGAGCACGTGGCGGCGGACCATGGCCACGACGCAGTGGCTGCGTGGATCCGGGCGCAGCCTGAGTGATTTGTCGCCAGTGAAACCCAGCGGCGTTGCACGCACGACCCCGGACGCCACCTCTCCGCGCGCGCGCCGCAGCTGCAGCTGCTAGGCCGGCTGCGCCGCCGCCGCCGCCGCCGCCGTCGGCGGCGGCTGCGCCGCGCCCGCTGCCGCCGCCGCCGCTGCCATGATGTCTGGACAGCGCTGCCGCAGGCCGGCCAGCACCTGCGGGGCGTTCGCGAGCAAGCGGCAGCGGCTTAGGCGCAGCCAGCACCCGCCGCCGAGCGCCGCCGAACGTGCAGGCCGCGGCCGGCTGCGCCGACCTGTGCGCCCTCGGGCCGCTGCAGCGCCGCCCATGCGCCCGCGCACGCCGCGACGACCGCGCGGCGCAGGCGCGGCAGGCCGAGGCGCTCCGCCGCGGCGGCGTAGCTGGGCAGGTGACGCAGGCCTGCCGCCTCGCCCAGCTCCTCACAGAGGTCTGTCTCCAGCATCTGCACCGCCGGCGACGCCGCCACGCCGCCGGGCGGCGCGTGCCGGCGCGCGGCCTGGCGCCGGGGCGTGCGGCGGCGCGCGGCGGGGGGCGCCGGCGGGGGGCTCAGCGGCGCGCAGAGGGGCCGCACGGCGGGGGCGTGGAGGTGGCGCGGCGGCGGCGACGCGACGCGCAGCGCAGCGCAGCGCGCACCTCGACCACGCGGTCGGCCCGGTTCACGAGCTGCCCCGGCGCGGCCTCGCGCAGGTGCGCGAGGCAGCTGCCCTGCAGGCGCGGCAGGGCGAAGCGCAGGCCAAAGTCGAGTGCCGCCCACACGTCGCTGCGGCGGTGCGCCAGCATCGCCTCGACGCAGCGCTCCTGCGCGGTGGGCGGCAGCACGCGCGCGCAGACGGGCTCGGCGCGGCGCGGCGCGGCACACAGCGCTCAGCGCACACCACCACCGCGGGGCGGCGCAGCGGCGGCCGGGCCCGCGCCAAGCCAGCGGCGGACCTGCAGCTCCTTGCAGCCGTGCCGCCTGGCGAGGGACATGATGCCCGGCGCGGTCACGGGCGCGAGCTGCTGCGTCAGCGCCGCCGCGGCCGCCGCGCCCACGCCCGCGGCGCCGGCGCGCCGCTGCCCCCCGACAGGTCGCCTGCGCGGCGGCGCGTGGCGTGCAGCGCGCTCGGCGCGGCGGGCGGCCGGCGCCCGCGCGCAGGCGGGGCCGGCGGGCGCGGCGCGCGCGCGCGCGCACCGGCGAGCCGCAGCACGGCGTCGGCCTGCTCCGGCGTGACCTCGGCGCGCGCGAGCGCCTCCAGCGCCTCGCCCATCAGCCCCTCCATGGCCAGACGGTCGGCGACGCTGCGGCGCCGGCGGCGGCGGCGGGCGCCGGCGCGGCGCGCCTGCTCGACCGCCGCGGGCGCGGCGGGGGGCGGCGCCGGACGTGCTGGCGGCGCGGCGGCGACGCCGAGGCGCGCCCACCGGAACATGTCGACCAGCAGCGCGGGCGGGCAGCTGCCGAGCGCGAGCAGGCCCATCAGCCAGCGGCACACCGCGGCGATGCCCTCCAGCCCAACGCCCGGCACCGGCACCTGGCGCCGCGCGGCGGCGCTCGGCGCGGCGGCGCGGCGGAGCGCGCCCGCGCAGCACGCCCCGTCCCTCCCCCCTCCTTCTGCGCGGCGCGGCGCGCGGCCCGCTCACCACCGGCGGCGGCGGCGGGCCGCCGTGCGTCTGGTCGCCGTGGTCGTCGCCGTCGCTGTCCGTGGTCAGCAGGCCCTGGAAGAGATCATCGAACAGCCCGCTATAAAGCGCCAGCAGCCGCGCCGGCAGCCGCACACCGCCGCCGCCGTCGGGGCGCAGCAGCACCTGGGTGGCGCGGCACGGGGCGCCGCCGCCGCCTCGGCGCGGCGGTGTGGCGGCGCGGGCGCGGCGCGCTGCACGCGCGGGCGCGGGCGCGCGCCGCGTGCCTGCTTGGGGTGGTGCTGCCGCACGAGCCGCGCGACCTGCAGGCGCACGTGCTGCAGCGCGAGCGCGACGGGGCCGGCCGCGGCGCCCGACAGCAGCGCGGCGTCGGGCGTGGGCGGCCTGACGCCGCGCTCGAGCACCTGCGGCCGGGCGCGGACGGTCGCGCGGGCGGGCGCGGGCGCGGGGGCCTCTGCCGCCGGCCTCTGCCGCTGGCCTCTGCCGCCGGCCTCTGCCGCCGGCCTCTGCCGCCGGGCGAGCCCCCGCTGCCGGCTGCAGCCGCCGCACTGAGCGCCAGCGGTCCGTGGGCGGCCGCGCCGCGCACCTGCAGCAGGCCCTGCGGCTCCCGCACGTCAGCGCGGCTGTAGCCGCCCAGAAAGAAGACGCGGCCCGCCTCGTCGGCGCCGCCCGCGTGGCCCGCGAGCGGCAGCAGCCCGCCGCCGCCGCCGCGCGGCGCGGCGCCGGCGCTCGCGCCGGCGGCGGGGCCCACGCGCCGCACCGCGGCCGCCTCCCACGTGGGCGGGCTGGCATCGAGGTGGAGCACCTGCGGGCGCGCGGCCCGGCGGCGGCCCGGCTCGGCGGCCGCGCCGCCGCGCGGCGGCCGCCCTCGAGCCGCGGCGCTCCCTGAACCCTGAACAAACCCCATCATCAGCCCCCCGTGGGCGCCGCACGTGCAGGTCGGGGAGCAAGCTGCTCGGCAGCGCCGCGGTGCGGCCGCCGTAGACCAGCAGCCGGCCGCGCAGCGCGACCGCGCACGCGTCGATGCGCAGGCACGGCGGCTCGCCCTGCGCGCGGGCGGACGCGCGCGGGCGCGGCGCGCGCGCGCGGCGGCGCCGGCGGTGGCGTCGGCGGCGTCGGCGGCGGCTGCGCGGCGCGCACGCGCGCCGGGCGGCGCCCGCGGCGCGCACCGCCGTGGCCACGCGCTCCCACTCGTGGCTCGCCATGTCCAGCCGCAGCACGCGGTAGCCGCCCGGCTGCGGCTGGCCGGCCAGGACGTCCGGGATGGCCCACAGTGCGCCGCCGTGCCACCAGAGCGCGAGCAGCGTCGTGCTGCGCGGCCGGCACGCGCCTGGCTCGGCGGACGGGTGGCGCGGCGGCGGCGGCAGCGTGGGCGCTGCTGACCCAGGGCTGGGCGCGCCGCACAGCTGCGCGGGCGCGCGCGGCTGCGAGTGGCTGGGCGCGGCGTGGCGGCGCCGCGCACCCACCCGTGGTGGCGAGCGTGGTCCAGGTGTAGGTGTCGAAGCGATACGCGTGCAGCGTGCCGGGCGTGTCGTCGGCGGGCAGGCGCGCGCCGTCGCGCGCGCGCACGCGCACGCCGCCCAGCACATACATCACGCCGCCGCCGGGGTCCACCGCCGCCCTGCGCGGCCGGGGGGAGGGGAGAGGGCGGGCGAGCTCGACTGGCGCGCGCGCGCGTGCGCGCGCGGGAAAGGCCAAGGGCGGCAGCGGCGGCGCGCGCGTGCCGCCGCGCCTGTGGTGCATGCGCGGGCTGGGCACGTCCCCGAGCTGCGGCACCGCCTCGCTCAGCACGGGCAGCAGCCCGCCCTGCGTGCCGGCCTCGCTGATCGCGTAGGCTCGCAGCTTGGCCGTCGGCGCGCCGCGTGGCGCCCGCCCTGCGCGGCGGCGAGCGAGCGAGCGTGCACATGGGTGGGCGGGAGCGCGGGCGGCGCGGGCGGCGCGGCTCGGTCGCTCGCTCGCCTGCCAGGCGGCGCGCTTGCGGGCGCGCCGGCACACGCGGGCGCGGCGCCGGCCCACCTGCGTCGCCCGGGGCGCCCGGGGCCGCCTCGGCGGGCTCCATGCCTCCGAATATGAACACGCGCGCGCCGTGCAGCACCGCCGAGTGCCCAACCAGCCCCAGCGACAGCGCGGGCGAGCACGGCGCCGCCGCCCAGCGGCGCGCGCCCGCGCGCGACACGGCGACGACCTGGCGGCTGAGCTGCGCGGGGCTGGCCTGCGAGCGGCGCGGGCGCAGGCGCGGGCGTTGCGGTGAGGGCTAGGCTGGGGGGTGGAGGGCGGCAGCGGCAGCAGGAACTGCTGCCAAAACAGGCAGCAGAAACGAACCGGCAGGGGGGCGGCGCTGCGCGTCTCACCTGGTACACGCGGCTGTAGTCAGCTGCCAGCATGCCCGGCTGCTCGTCGCGAATCCAGGAGACCTCGCTCTGCACCGCCAGCTGCCGCAGCTGCGCCGCCTCGACGCCGCCGACCGCCAGCAGCCCGCCCGGCGTGCCCACGCCCTGCGCGTGCGTCGTCGCCTGCCGTACGCTCGGCGCGCCGCCGCCGCCGCTGGCGCCGCCGCCGCCGGCCTCGGCGTCGTCGCCCGGCTGCTGCCGCTTCCGGCCACGTGCCGCGCCGCCGCCGCGCTGCTGCTGCTGCTGCTGCCGCTGCGGCGCCCGCGCCTGGTCGGCGCTCTGCTGCTGCTGCCGCGGCGCGAGCGGGCCGCGCGGCGCGGCGAGCGCCGCCAGGCCCGCGACCGTCTGGGCGCGCGGGAACGCCGCGTGCTGCGTCACCGTCCACTCCAGCGGCACCGTGGCGGCCAGGGCAGCCAGGAAGGCGGCCAGCAGCTCCTCGTCGCCCGCCGCCGCGAGCGCGCCGCTGCCGCCGCCGCTGCCGCCCGGCGCCCAGCCATCCAGCGCGGCGAGCAGCAGCTCGCGCGGCAGGCCGGACGCCCAGTTGCAGTAGGTCGGCAGCAGCGCACGCAGGGCCTCGCAGCTGAACATCGCGGCGGGCGGCGGGGCAGCGCGCCCAGCCCCTGCTGCGCGATGCAGCGGCAGCGCCGCGCGCCGAGCGCGGCACGAGGGCGGCAACTAGCGGACTGCGATGGCGCAGGCGGACGGCTCGCACAGTGGCGCGCGGGGCGGCGCCGCGATTTGAACGGCTGGCGCTGTTGGGCCCGTCCGCGGCGGGCGCTTGTGCGAGTGTGGCAGGAGGGCGGCGGCTGTGGGCGGCGGGCGGCGCACGGGAGGCCTCCGCGGCGGCGGCGGGCAGGCGGCCGGGCGGCGCCTGCGCCCTGGGCCCTGCACCGCCGCCCCCGCGCCGCCGCTGCCGGGCGGGCGCGGCGACGTGCCGCCACCGCCGCCGCCGCCGCCGCCGCAGTGTGGAAGCGTGTGCGCGAGGCCCGCCCAGGCGGCGCGGTCGGCCGGTTGCCAGCGCGCGCACCGCCTCGCTCCGGCCCGCTGCTGCCAGCGCCAACTCTCGTCGCCACGCTGTCACCACGCCGCGCACAACTGCCTCCCGCCACGGCCGCCAAACCCGACGGCGACTCACTCGGGCTGCGCCTGGATCCACGCAAGCATGGCCTCGTGGCCACGGCCCAGCGCCAAGAGCTCGCACTCGAAACACGACCACGGGCAGCCGTTGGCGCGCAGCCAGCGCAGCGCCTCCAGGTGCCCGCACTCAGCCGCTGCGCAGCACGTCGTCCAGTCCCACGGGCAGCCGTTGGCGCGCAGCCAGCGCAGCGCCTCCACCTGCCCGTGCTCAGCTGCCAGCCTGCACACTTCCTTGTTCCACGGCGCGGGCTCCGCCTGGGCGCGCGTCCAGCGCAGCATCTCCACGTCGCCGCGCTCCGCAGCGGCGTAGCACACATACTTGCCCCAGGGCACTGGCGGCGTCTGCGCGCGCGCCCAGCGCAGCACCGCCAGCTGACCGTGCCAGGCCGCTCCGTGGCACACGTCACACAGGTCGAGCCCCTGGTCGCGCGCCCGCTCCAGCACAGCGACCTGGCCATGCTCCGCTGCTGCCTCGCACACGCCGTCCATGTCGCAGCCGGACCCCCGCAGCCAGGCCAGCCCCGCCACGTCGCCACACGCCGCACGCGCCCTGGCCAGCTGCAGCTGCTGCCACGGATCGTCACCCCGAACCGCCCGCCAGGCCTCCCGCACCGCCGCCAGCGGCAGGCCGGGGCAGCACAGCGAGACGACCGTGGCGCCGCGGAAGCGCTTCCGCGCCGCCTTGCAGACCAGCTTGGCGGCCCACGCCTGCAGGGCCGGCGGCAGGAGGTCCAGAACGTGGAGCACGAGCGGCTCGGGCAGCTCTGGCAGCGGGCTGCTGGCGGCGCGGGCGGGGCGCGGCGGGCGGGGCGGGCAGGCGAGCGCGGTCAGGCGGCGCGTGCTGCCGGCGGTGGTGGCTTGTGGGCAGCACGTGCCGCGCCAGGCAGCAGCAGTCAGGGGGTGCCAGCAGCAGCAGCAGCGGACCCACCTCGGCGCCGCCTCGCCCCAGCCGGCGCCTCGCCTGCCGCCGCTGCGGCTGCCGCCTGGCGCGCGCCCGTGGTCGGCCCGGCGCGCCGCTTGCCCGCCGGCGCAGCAGACATGGTGCCGCCTGACAGCCTGCGGGCCATCAGGGCAGCAGGCGGGGCGCCGGCAGCAGCGGGCGAGCGCGCGGGCGGCGTGAGCGCGGCCGCAGCAGCGCGCGGCGGCCCGCCCCCGCCCCAGCGCGGCGGCGCGGCGGCGGGCCTGCCAGCGACGCCCGAGGCGCGCAGGCCCGGGTGATCACCCAACACGCCCGCCTGCCGCGCACCGCCGGTGCCCCCGCCGCCCGCAGCGGGCGCCGCGCAGCGCGGCCCGCCCGCCGCCGCTGCCTGCTCACCGCCTGCCCGCGCGCGCGGCTCGCCTGGCGCTGCGACGGGCGGCACGATCTAGTCACCAGGCACCCGCACGTCCGCGCCTCGCCTGGCCAGGGGCGCGCCGCGGGCGGGGCGGGCGCTGGGCAGCGGCGCGGTGCGTGCGGGAGCTGCGAGGGCCGCGCCGGCGCTCGTGTGTGCGTGTGGCAGGGGCGCTGAGGGCGGCGGCTGTGGGCGGCGGGGCGGCGCGCGCGGGGGCCTCCTCGGCGGCGGCGCGGGCAGGCGGCCGGGCGGCGCCCTGGGCCCTGCGGCGCCGCCCGCCCGCTGCCGGGCGCGCAGCTGCAGATGCCGCCGGGGCGGTTGCCGATTGCACACACGTGCCAGTCCTGCAAGCGCCGCAGCCACTCCGCGCGCCCAGCGGTCGCCGCCGAGCGCCGGGGGCCGCGGCCAGTCCTGCGTCGCACCCCCTCGTGCGCAGTGCTGCACCAGCACCGCACCCGCCGCGCACCGTGTCACACACCACGCACTCGCCAGGCTGCACAGGCGCGCCGCTCGACTGGCTACGGTGCCCCCGCACACGCGCGCACACGCTCGCCGCCTGCTCGCCGCTCGCCTGCACATGCAGCAACTTGGCCAAAGCCTTGCGACAGCTCCCCGCCTCCGCTCCGGCCCGTCCCGGCCCGGCCCAGCCGCCACCCCCCGCCCCGGCCGGCCGCTGCCGCGCCGCCGCCGCGCCGCCGCGTCGCCGCCGCGCCGCCGCGCCGCCGCGCCGCCGCCGCGCCGCCGGCCCGCCGGCCCGCCGCCGCGCCGCCCCGGCCCGCCGCCGCGCCGCCGCGCCGCTGCGGCTCAGAGCACGCGCGTATTGTATGAGCGGCAGGCGGGGCAGGCGTGGTAAACATAGTGGTAGGGCGCCGCGCCGACGGCGCCGCAGTCCTGGCAGAGCACGGCCTGGGTGCGGCCCGCGTACGCGGGCGGCAAGCTCGCCGCCTCTGCGGCGAGGAGGGAGTCGATCATCTGGAAGTACATGCCCATGTTGCCGATCGACTTGCAGCACAGCGGGCAGGTGTAGGCGTAGCGCGCGTACTGCGCGAAGCACGCGCTGTGCAGGAAGTGCCCGCACGGGAGCTCCTTGATCGGCGTCGCCGAGTCAAAGAGGTACTCGTGGCACACGGGGCAGTTGCCCTCCATCGCGCGCTCGCGGCAGGTGTGGCTCTCAAACAGGGTGAGGCTCATGCACGCGTTGCACTGCATGCAGTGGAAAAAGTCGACGCCGAGGCCCTTGCCGCGCCGGCAGACGTTGCAAAAGGGGCAGTGGTAGATGTCCCGCCCCGGCGCGTCGTCAAAGAGGTGGCAGATGCCGCAGTAGTAGCGCGACAGGCACGACCCGCACGACCCGCACGACCCGCCGACCGGCTGCCGCGCGCCGCAGTGCATGCAGACCATCTCCGCCACGGCGTAGCGGTCGAGGCGGTGCCCCGTCGCCTCGTCGTGGCACAGCCTGCGCGGCGACGGACGCGCGGCGGCGCGGCGCGCGCGGCGACGGAAGCGCGGTCGGTGGCGAGATCGGCGGCGGGGCAGCGCGGCGCGCGGCGCGCGGCAGGGCGTGCGCCGGCCGCGGATGGGCGGGCGCGCACCGGCAGGTGAAGACCTTGCCGCAGCACGGCGCCACGAGCTGCGCGGAGCGCCGGTAGTGCTTGCAGCCGAGCACCCCGGCCGCGGCGTCGGCGTAGGTCTTGTGCGCCTCGCCCACCGCGGCGCCGCCGCCCGGCGCCGCCGGCTCCTGCTGCTGCTGCTGCTGCTCGCCCGCCGCCGCGGCGCCGGCGCGCGCGCCAGCGTCGCTGCCGTGGTGGTGGTGGCAGCAGCCGCCGCCGGCGGCCGCGCCGCCCGCTGCCGCTGCCGCGCCGCCGCCGCTGCCGCCGGCCGCCGGCGCCTCTGCGCCGCGCGCGCCGCCGCCGCCGCCGGACGCCGCCGCGCCGCCGCCGCCGCCTGCGGCGCGGTTCATGCGGCGCTGCTGCGCGACGATGTAGCGGCTGACCATGATGTTCTGGATGAGGTAGGCCTTGCGGTCGGGCTCGAGGCTCGCGTCACTGCTCACGCGCCGGATCGCGGCCTCGAGCTGCGCCTGGTTGATGTTGAAGATCTCCTCCCAGCCGGGCGTGTAGGCAGCGCTCTCGGCGACCGTGCCGGAGACCTCGGTCTGCGTCGCGAGCGCCGCCGCCGCGGCCGACGCAGACGCCGCCGCGCCCGGGCCGCGCGCCGCGCCGCCGGCGCCGCCGCCGGCGTCGCCGGCGCCGGGCGCGGAGAGGTACTGCGCGACCGCCGCGAGGCCCTCCTGCTCGGCCGCCGCGGCCGCCGCGGCCGCGGCCGCGCCGCCGCTCGGCGCGGGTCGAGCACCGCGCGCGGCGTCGTCGCGGCGCCGGCGCCGGCGCCGGCGCCGCCGGGGGCCTGCACCGCGTCGAGCCACTGGTCAAACATGGTGTTCTTGGTCGCCTCGCGCAGGCTGCCCATCATGGCCTCCTTCTCCTCCTCGCTGAACGACCCGGTCACCCACGGCAGCAGCGCCTGGGTGGGTGCGCGGCGGCGGCGCGGCGGTGGGTGCGCGGCGGCGCAGCAGCGCGCGGCGGCGGCAGGCGGTGGCGGCGGCGGCGGG
The DNA here is from genome assembly GCA_014905635.1 of Scenedesmus sp. PABB004. Taxonomy (NCBI): domain Eukaryota; kingdom Viridiplantae; phylum Chlorophyta; class Chlorophyceae; order Sphaeropleales; family Scenedesmaceae; genus Scenedesmus; species Scenedesmus sp. PABB004. Next base: position 409,561 of record JABVCE010000012.1, read on the forward strand.
CGGCGGGCGGCGGCGGCGTGCCGCTGCTCCGCGGCGCACCTGCAGCACCTCCGCGCCGGTGCGGCCGATGATGACGCCCACGAGGTGCTGCTGCTCCGCGGGCGTGAAGTGCTCGCTGAAGAGGGGCCATAGCTCCGCCTCCTCCGCGCGCACGTGCGTCTCGAGGCTCGCGCGCACCGCGGCGCACATGCGGCGCAGCGTGAGCGCGAGCTCGCGCGCCTCGCCCGCGCTGCCCGACGCCTTGAGCCGGCCGATGACGCGCTCGAGGTCGACAAACAGCTGCTCCTCCTGCGTTGAAGCAGGCGCGGTGGCGGCGGCGGCAGGCGCGGGCGGCAGGCGCGGCGGCAGGCGGCGGCGCGGGCGGCGCGTGAGCGCAGCGCGGGCGCTCGAGAGTAGCACGGCCGCGGCAGCCGCGGCGCGCATGCCCGGGCCCCCGCCGCGCGCCCGCGTCCGCAGTGTCCACACAGCGCCCGCCGCACCTGCTCGTGGTCCAGCGTGTACGCGTGGCTCACGTTGTGCAGCGCCTCCTTTGACTCGAGGGCCGGGAACACGATCTCGTCCTCCGCCTTGCTGTGCGCGCGGTAGATGCCCCACAGGAACTGGAAGCGCCCGTCGAGCTGCTGCAGCGACAGCGACACGCCGCGCAGCAGCGCCGCGCCGCTGCCGGCCGCGCCGACCGCGCCGCCGCTGCTCGATGCAGGCGGCTGCTGCTGCGGCGGCTCGGGCGGCTGCCCCTGCGGCGTGTCCGCTGCAGGCGCCTGCTGCTGCTGCTGCTGCTGCTGCGGCTCGGCCGCCGGCTGCGGCCCGCCGGCCGCCTGCTCCTGCTGCTGCTGCGCCGCCTCGCCCGGCTGCGCCTGCTGCTGCTCACGCGCCTCCGCCGCCTCGAGTGCCTCGCAGCTCGACAGCACCGCGTGCTCCAGCGCCGCCGCCTCAGCCTCGAGCTGCCGCAGCTCGCGGCGCAGCGCCTTGTGAAACTGAAAGATGTGGTCGATCGGGCTGTGCCCCGGCACGCCCTCGTCGCCAGCAGCGGGCGCGGCGGGCGCCGCCGGCTGCGCGCCCGCGCCTGCGGGCGCCGCCGCGGCGCCGCCGCCGCCCGCCGCTCCGCCGCCAGCCGCGGCCGCGGCGTCCCGCTGCTGCGGTGCGCCCCCCGGCGCCTGGGCGCCCTCCAGCTGCTGCTGCTGCTCCTGCTCCGGCTCGCCGCGCGGCAGGCTGCCCGCGGACGCCAGCGCCGCCGCGGCGCCCTCCGCCGCGCCAGCGCCCGCGGCGGCCGCCGCAGCTGCGGCCGCCGCGGCGGTGGGCGTCGCGTCCGCCGAGCTGCTCTCCGGCGCGTCGCCGAGGCGCTGCCGCTTGCGCGGCGAGCCGCTGCCGCCGTCGGAGGCCTGCCGGATGAGCCGCAGCTCGCAGGTGTCGTTGGCGAAGTAGCAGGGGTCGTGCATGTTGCGCACGACCGCCGCCGCCGCCGCCGCATCGGCGGCATCGACGTCGTCGCCGCCGCGCGGCGCCGCGCCGGCGGCGGCGGCGGCCTCGAGGCTCGCCACGCTGCCGCAGGAGCGGCAGAGCGCCTCGATGACCGCCGCCGGCACGACGCCCGCGAGGTGCGCGTGCGTGTCGGGCGCGCCCTCGGCGCCGAGGCGCCCCGCCGCCGCGTCGGGCAGCGCCGGGGCTGCCGCCGCGCCGGCAGCGCCGCCGGGCACGGCCGCGTCGGGCAGCGGCCAGCGGCCGCGCTGCGCCCAGCGCAGCAGCAGCTCCAGGAGCTGCTGGTCCACCTGGGGCGCGCCGAGGCGCAGGTTTGACAGCATGCCCTCCGCGTCCTCGTCGCTCAGCTTGCTCAGCAGCCACGGCAGCACGCGCTCGAGCAGGCGCAGCGGCATCGCGCGCAGCGTGTGCCACACCATGCCGCGCTGCGCGTCGGGCCCGAGCCGCGCCGCGAGCAGCGGCAGCACCTGGCGCTCCTCGCGCTGCATGTGCCCGCCGATCGCGTCGCACACGTCGCGCGCGGTGCTGACGAGCTTGGCGAGCAGGCCCGACACGTCGCGCGTGCGCCCGCGGCGCACAAACGCGCGCACGTCAGCGAGCAGGCGGCCGAGCTCCTCGAACAGCGCCAGCTCGCTCCCGTGCTCCGCCTGGCACGCGCTGCACGTCGCGAGCAGCGCGCTGAGCGCGCTCGGGGCGAGCCCGCTCACGCGCAGCACGGCGGGGAACATCACCTGCGGCGGCGCGCGGCGCGGCGCGCGCGTCCGAGGTTGAGTCGCAGCCGGCGCTGGCGGCCCGCGTCGCGCGGTGTGCGCGGGGCGGCGCGGCGCGGCCGCACCTCCTCCTCGCTCGCTGTGTGGAACATGCAGACGCTGCGCAGGAAGCGGTGGCGCTCGACCAGCCCCGCGAGCTGCCCCGGCGTGACGCCCGCCTGCGCCTGCAGCGCGGCCGCCTCGGCCGCAAACACCTCGAGCGCGCCGCGGATGCTGTGGTGGAAGAGCACGATGCACTGCAGGCGGCGGAGCGGGGCGGCGGGCGTTTTGGTCAGCCCCGCATGCCGTGCAGCCACGCCGGCGGGCGCGAGCGGGCGCGCAGCTGCGGCCGGCGGCCAGGCGCGGCCGCGCGCACCCGCAGCGGCGGCCACGCCTCCATCGCGGGCGCGCCGCCGGGCGTGTCCGCCGCCGCGCCGCCGCTGCCGTCGGTGCCGCCGCCGTCGTCCGCGGCCGCGGCGGCCGCCGCCGCGAGCGCCTGCTGCCCGGCCGACGCGGCAAAGGGGCAGATGACGAGGCTGCTGGCGCCGCCGCCGCCGCCCGCCGCCGCCGCGCCAGCCGCCGCCGCCGCGCCAGGCGCCGCCGCCGCGTGCGCGGCCGGCGCGCCGGCGCCGGGGCCGGGGGCGCTGGGGCTGAGCCACGTGACGAGCAGCGCGAGCAGCAGGCGGTCGGGGATGACGTCGCGCAGGTGGTCCATGAGCTTCACGAGCTCGGGCAGCGGGACCATGGGCTTGAGCCAGCCCAGCACGCGCTCCACGGTGTCGAGGGGAATGCAGTAGAGGAACTGCGCGACCAGCTCCGCCTGCTCCGCGTGGCTGAAGTGCTGCAGCAGCAGCGGCAGCAGCTGCGCCTCCTCCTTGGCGAGGTGCTTGCGCAGCGTGATGTGGATCTCCTCGACCTTGCAGATCAGCTGCCTGCGCGAGCACAGCGGCGGCGGTGTCGGGCGCGACGGCGTCGGACGCGCGGCGGCGCCGCCGCTGCCCCGCGTGCTGGGGCCGACCGGGGCGCCGCGCGCGAGCCGGCGCGGCGGCGGCGCGCCTGATCGTCGCCGTGCGCTCGGCGCCCTCCTGAGTGAGCGCCGACGTGAGCAGGCTGGCCAGGTGCTCAAACAGGTACTCCTGCGAGCCCCCGGCGCGGCGCGGCGGCGGCGCGGGTCAGCGCGGGGGGCGGCGCAGCGCGCGGGCGCCAGCGCTCGCGCTGCTGCTGCTTGCAGGACGCGGCGCGCGCGCCTCGTCCTGGTGCTCCACGCTGTACGCCGACGTCACGTTCTTGACCTTGGTGTCCAGCGCCGGGTAGACGACCTGGACGGCGAGCAGCAGCAGCAGCAGCAGCAGCAGCAGCAGCGCGGCGCGCTCAGCAGCAGCGGCCGGCCCGGGCACGCCCGGCCGGCGGCGAGCCCTGCGCACAGCGCGACGCCGCGCGGGGGCGGCGCTGGGGGTCCCACCTCGTCCTCCACGCTGGAGTGGTACTTGTAGACCTGCTCAAGGAAGCGGTAGCGCTCCTTGAGGTGCGCGAGCCGCTGCAGCAGCTCCGCCTCGCTGCCCGCCTCCAGCTCCAGGGCCCAGCGCGACAGGTTGTCGAGCTCGGTGCGTATGGACTCGTGGAGGTGGCCGTAGAGGAAGTTGATGGGCGGGTGCGCGGAGGACGGCGAGCCATCGCCGACGTCTGCTGCTGCCGCTCCCCCCGCGCCTCCAGCGCCCCCCAGCGCCTCGGCGGGCAGGCGGGGCGCCAGCGCAGCCGCCATGGCGCCCCAGGCCGCGCCCGGGCTCGCCGCGGCCGCGGTCGCGCGCTACGCGCGCGCGAGCATCCCTCCGCGCGCGTGGCGGGCTGCGGGCTGCGCGCAGCGGCTGCGCCGGCGGTCGTGGAGTCGTCACGGGGTCGGGACGCGCGAATGCGGGCCGCGGGGCGCGAGAGGGATCGACGAGGGAGCAGCAGCAGCAGCGCTCCAGGCAGGCCAAGCGGTGGGGCACAAGCGGTGTGCAACACTCCAACGCGGGCGCGCCCCCCAACAGTCGTCACTCACACAGCACTCGGCGCCGGTGGCCTGCATTCTAGCCGCCGCCGCGCTGGGCGGCGCCGTCGACGGCAGCGGCAGCGGCGCCGCCGCGCATGCTGCGCGTTCGGCGGCCGCCGCCATGCGGCCGCGCCACGGCGGTAAGCGCGCAGCTGCTCGGCGCGATTGGCGAGTCAGCAGTGGCCGCCGCCGTCGCCGACCCGCGCCGGCCGCCGCCGCCGCAGACGCCGCGCGCGACCGCGCCGCGTGCCACCGCGGCGCCGTCGCCGGAGCCGCAGCAGCAGCAGGCGCAGCAGGCGCAGCAGGCGCAGCAGGCGCAGCAGCCGCGGGCGCGCGGCGGCGGAGGCGTGCGGCCGCCGGTGCGGCGCGCGAGTTCGCTGCGCCGGCCGACCAGCCCCCCGGGCGACGCCGGCCGCGGCGCGGCGCCGTCGCCGCTGCCGCGCGCGCCGTCGCCGGCGCCGGTGCCGCGCGCGCCGGCGCCGCCGCGGCCGGCCCGCCCGCCGCGGCCGCGGCGCGGCATGAGCAGCGGCCCGCGCCGCGTCGCCTCCAAGATGGGGCACCCTGCCATGCGCCTCGCCACCAGCGGCACGGGTGCCCCACCTTTGACGCCGCCGGTGCACCAGGCGCCGTCGGCGGAGCAGGCGCCGGAGCACGCGCTTGCCGAGCTGCGGCAGGCGCCGCCGGAGCAGGCGCCGGAGCTGCCGCTGGAGCAGCCGCTGGGCCCGCCTGCAGAGCAGCAGGCGGCGCTGGTGAACCCCATTGACGGCCAGCCCTTCCTGCAGCTGCCAGCGCAGCTGCAGGCAGCCGAGGCGGCGGGGGCCAGGCGGGCGAGCGGCGAGGGCGGCGGCGTGGCCAGCGCGGCCGCCGGCTCGCAGCAGCTGGGCACCGCGCTGCTGCAGCAGCAGCAGCAGCAGCAGCAGCAGCAGCAGCAGCAGCAGCAGCAGCAGCAGCAGCAGCAGCAGCAGGCGGCACCACCCCCGCCCCACGAGCCAGAGGTGCCCGTGTCGTCGCAAGAGCGGCTGCTCCTGGCCAAGGCGGCGCTGGCCAAGGCCCTGGCCACGCCCGCCAGCGCCATCTGGGAGGGCTGCGAGCCCGACGCCGGCGATGGGGCGCCCGTCGAGGCGGCCGGGCCGCCGCTGCCCGGCGCACCGGCCAGCGAGGCGGGCGCGGCGGGCGCCGAGGCGCCGGCGGTCGACGAGGCTCCGGCTAGCGCGTCGGCGAGCAGCAGCGGCGACGCTGCTGCGAGCGCTGCCGCCTCCAGGCGGCGGGCCAGCAGCAGACGCAGCGCGAGCAGCGCGCGCAGCAGCAGCGGCAGCTTCGATGCCCCGCCCGCCGCACCTGTATCAGTGGCCGAGCCGCCGCCGCCTGCGCCGGCGCCGCGCGAGCAGGCGGTCCCGGCCGGCAGCGCCAGCGGTCCTGCCAGCCTGCGTCGGCGCGCGGTGCGTGGCGGCGGCGGCGGCACCACCGCGGCAGCGGCGCCCACGACGAGCGCCGCGGCGGTCCAGGCGCTCCTCGCGGGGCAGCGGGAGCTCGCGGCCGCCAGCCGGCGCGCGGGCGCGGCGGGCGCGCGCGGCACGCGCGGCACGCCGGCGGGCGCCCGGCGCGGTGGCGCCGCGCCCAGCGCGAGCGCGGCCGTTGCCGGCGGTGCGGGTAAGCCCGGGGACGTGGTGCAGCTCAATGGCAAGTGGGTGCTCGTGGGCTTTGAGGCCGACGCCGCCGCAGTGCAGGGCCTCGTGCCCGCGCTGCAGGCGCGCCTGCGCGCCGCGGTGACGGCGGAGCAGGAGCACGAGGCGGCCGCGCTGCGGACGCTCTACGCGCGCAGCAGCCTGCACCGGCTGCAGAAGGACGGGCTCGCGTTGCTCGGGCTGCGGGTGCGGCGCGGCGCGGCGCGGCGCGGCGCGGCGCGCAGGGGGGAGGGGGGGGGGGCAGCAGCGCCCCGTCCACGCGCGCCGTGCGCTGAGCACGCCGCCACCGCCGCCGCCGCCGCCGCCGTGCCGCAGGCGGTGCCGCACGGCGTGCTCTTCTCCAGCATGGTCTGGAAGTTCACGCCCCGCCCCGGCGCCGCGCGGCGGGAGCTGCCGCACCACCGCTTCCGCCAGGGCGACTCGCTGCTCGTCTCGCGCTTTGCCGACGGCGGCGGCGAAGAGGTGCGGCCGCGGCGCGGGCGGGCGGCGGCGGCGCGGCGGTGGCGGCGCGGGGCTGACGCCGCGCGCGGCCGGCCGCGCGCCGCAGACGGGAGGTGACGGCGGCGCCGGCGCCGGCGCGGCGCCTGGAGTCGGCGGCGGCGGCGGCGGCGGCGGGCTGCGGCCGCTAGACGCGACCGTGCTGGAGGTGCGCCGAGGGGCTGGAGGGGCGCCTGCGCCCGTGCCGGCGCCCGCGCCCGCGCCGGCGGCGCCTCCCCGGCCGACCCCGCGCGCGCGCCCGCGCGCGCCTTTTGCCCGACCGCCAGGTGCGCAAGGAGCACCTGCTGCTGACGCTGGACAAGGGCGACAGCGACGCGATGCAGCGCGAGCTCGCGCGCGCCGAGGCCGCGCCGCTCCTCGGCTGGCGGCTGGACCAGTCGGTCCGCGACACGACCGCCAGGCGCCAGCTCGAGGCGGTCGCGCGCCTCTCGCGGCTGCGCCAGCCGGGCTGCGCGTTTGAGCAGCTGCTGCGCAACACGCTTGTGTGCGCGCCGAGCGCCGACTACGTCGCGTCGCTGCCGCCGCTGTGGGTGCGCGACGCGGAGTGGCGCCGCGACGTGCGGGGGCACCTCGCGAAGCTCACGGGGCTCAACAACTCCCAGAAGCGCGCGATCGCGCAGGCCGTCACTCGCAGCCTCACGCTGTGGCAGGGGCCGCCGGGGACGGGCAAGACGCGCACGCTGCTGGCGCTCGTCGAGGTGCTCGTGCGCACCGCCGCTGCCGCGCCCGAGCGCTGGGCCGCGATGGGCCCGGTGCTCGCGTGTGCCGACACCAACGCGGCCGCGGACAACCTGCTCGGCGGTCTCGCCGGCCGCGGGCTGCGCGTCGTGCGGCTCGGCCAGCCCGCCAAGGTGCGCGAGGGGCTGCGCCACCTCAGCCTGGACGCGCTCGCCGAGGCGACGCCGCTTGGCCAGCGCGCGGCGGCGCTGCGCGAGGCGTCCAAGGTGCGGCGCGGCGCTGTGCACGCACTGCGCGCGCGCGCGCGCGCGTTCGGGCGGGCTGCTGCCTGGGCGCGGCGGCGCCGGCGGCGCGGCCGCGGTGCCAGGGAGCGCTGCGCTCCGCGCCGCCGCCCGGCCTCCGCGCAGGCCCAGTTTGAGCGCGCCAAGCTCGCGGCCGAGGGCTCGCTGCTCGGCTGGGGCGCCGGCGCGCGCGCCGCGGCGCCGCCGCTGCTCACGGCCAGCGCGCGGCGCGGCCGCGCCGGCACGGCCGCGGCGGCGCCAGCGCCGGTGGCGAGCGCGGCGGCGGCGCCGCCACCAGCACCGGCGGCGGCGGCGGCGCGCGCCGTGGCGGGCCAGCTCGACTCGGCCGCGCTCGAGGCGGACGCGAAGCTCAAGTGGGGGCAGGCCGAGGCGCTGAGCCGCCAGGCGGCCGCCGAGGTGCTCGCCGGCGCGCACGTGGTGTGCGCGACGTGCGCCGGCGCCGGCGACCCGCTGCTCGCCGACCTGTGAGCCGCCGCCGCGCCGCTGCCGCTGCCTTAGCATCACGCACGGACGCTCATGCGCGCCGTGACGGCCTGCGGCCGTCACGCACGCACGAGCTCAACGGCCGCCGCCCGCCCACGCGCGCGCCGCCGCCGCAGGCACTTCAACGTCGTCGTCATCGACGAGGCCACGCAGGCGACCGAGCCGGCCACGCTCGTCCCGCTCACGCAGGGCGCGACGTGCGCGGTGCTCGCGGGCGACCCCGCACAGCTGCCGCCAACGATCGTGTCGCGCGAGGCCGTGGCCGTGCACGGCCTCGACGTCACGCTGTTTGAGCGCCTCGCCGCGCACGGCGTGTCGCCGCTGCTGCTCGACACGCAGTACAGAATGCACCCCGCGATCGCTGCCTTCCCGAGGTGCGCGCCGTGCGTGCTGTGCACGCTGCGCGCGCTGCGCGCGCCGCGCGCGCTGCGCGCGCCGCGCGCGCGCAGGCGGCGGCGCGGCGGCGCCGCGAAGGGGCCCGCGGCGCCGGGGCCCGAGGCGCCGCCCCCGCGCGTGCGCCGCGCAGCCGGCACTTTTACGGCGGCCGCCTGCGCGACGGCGTGACGGCGGCCGAGAAGCCGCCCGCCGCGGGGCTCGCCTGGCCGGGCGGCGGCGCGCCGGTCATGGTGGTCGGCCTGCGGGGCCTCGAGGAGCGGGCGGAGAAGAGCGGGCACAAGGTGCGTGGGCGGCGGCCAGGGCCCAGCGCGACTGCCGCAGCCCGGGGCCTCTGCGCCGCACGGCGCCCAGCCCGCACGCCGCGCCGCCGCCCTCCCCGTGCCCGCGCAGGCGCGCGGCAGCGGCGGCGGCGGCGGCGGCAGCGGCGGCGGCGAGGCCGCACCCGCGGCGGGCCCGGGGCTCGAGGACGCGTCGTACCGCAACCTGCCGGAGGCGCGCCTCGCGCTCGCGGCGCTGCACGCGCTCGTCGCCGCGGGTGCGCCCGCACGCCGCCGCGCGCGCAAGGGGTGGGGTGTGGGGGAGCTGCGCGGCGCCGCCGCGCCCGCGCCGCCTGCCGACGCCCCAAGCATCGCCCTGTGCTGCCCGCCCGGCGCCGGCCTGAACTCAACCGTCAACCCCCCGCCGCTGCCCGCCGCAGGCGACGCGGGCAGCTTTGCAGTTCTCACGCCCTACAAGGGCCAGGTGCGCGCGCTCGAGCACGGCCTGCGCGCGCTCGGCCCGTGGCTGGGCGGCGCCGACGTGTCCGTGAGCAGCGTCGACGGCTTCCAGGGCCGCGAGGCGGACGTGGTGATCTTCAGCGCGGTGCGCTGCAACGCCCGCGGCGCGGTGGGCTTTCTCGACGACGCGCGGCGGCTCAACGTCGCAGTCACGCGCGCGCGCCGCGGCCTCGTCGTGGTCTGCTGCCCCGACACGCTCGCCGCGGGCGCCCCCGACTGGGCGGCCTTCCTCGCCGCCGCGGCGCGCGCGGGGTGGGTCGCCGGGCCGGGCGCGCTGCCCGCGCCGCCGTGGGCGGCGGAGGGCGTGGACCCGTTTGCCGCCGGCGCCGCCGGCGCCGGCGCCGCGCGGGGAGAGGCCGGCGCGGCGTCGTCGCTGGGGTCGGTTTGAGCGGCGGCCGGCGCCGCCGCTGGCGCCAGGGCGGCGGCGCGGCGGCGGGCGCGCGGGCGGCCGCGGTGCAAGCTTGCCGCGCCCTGGCACGAGCGCCGCCGGCCGTGCGCGCGCCCTGCCGCCCTCGGCGCCACTCCCGGCCGACTCCTGGCGCGCCCGGGGACCACGGCACGGCCTCTCCGCGCGAACCGGAAGCTCTTGCGATCGAAACAGCAGCGGCAGCGCCGCGACAGCTGCGGACGCGTCGGGCATGGCCGTGCATTGATCAGGCGAGTGCCGGCGAGTGCCGGCGCGGGCGGGCGGGGGCGGGCGGGGGGGGGCCGACTCCGCTTGCCCCGCGCCTCGCTCGGTGCGAGCCGGGGCCTGCGGGGCAGTCCGTGGGCTTGTGATGACGCATGGCCGTCGCTGAGCCCGGCCCTCGCCCGCCGCAAGCGCAGGGCGCGCGGCCCGGGCATCGCGCCCGAGCGGGCGGCCCCCCGGGGCCCCCGGGAGCCGCGGCGCGGTGCCGATGGCGCTGGGCGGGCCTCCAGCAGGGCTGGCGCGGCCGGCCCGGCGGCGCGCGGCCCTGCTGCTGCTGCTCGTGGCGGCAGTCGCGGCAGCGGGCGGCGGGCGCGGCGCGGCCGCCGCGCCGACGCCCGTGCCGCCCCTCGCGCGGCCGGTGGGCGCCGCGGGCGCCGCGGGCGCGGCGGCGGCGGCGCCGCTGCTGGCGCCGGCGCAGGAGCGCGCCGCGGCGGCGCCGCTCCCGGCTGCTGCGGCCGCTGCACCCGCGGCGCCGCCGGCGGCCGACGCGCCGCCGGGCGTGCCGCGCCTGGAGCTGGCCAAGTGGAACCGCGCGTACGTGCTGCGGCTGAGCAACGTGAGCGACGCGGTCAACGCCGAGTACCTGGTCGTCCCGGAGACCTGCCGCGCCGAGGGCTTCGACTCGGAGCCGTCGGCAGCGCCGCTCGACGCGTGCTTCACGCGCCGCAACGACGCTGGGCTGATTGACTACTGGGTCAAGAAACCGGGTGCGCCGCGGGCGCGGGGGCGGGAGGCTGAGGGGCCGCAGCGCGGGAGGAGGCTGAGGGCACGGGCGCGCTCGAGCGCGCGCCGACGCGCGGGCGCGCCGCCCCGCCGCGCCGCCGCGCCGCGCAGGCGACTGGCGCGTGAACAGCAACTGCTACTGCTACGCGCTGAACGTCTACCGCGGCGGCTTCTGCATCCCTGGCCGCGGCAGCGCGGTCATCACGGCCGCGATGAAGGGCGGCGCGGCGCCGACGTGCGAGCTCATGACCGCCGCGCTGCTCGCCGATGGCGCGCGCGAGGTGCCGCGCGCGGCCGCGCTCGGGCCGCAGCCGGCGGCGGGGCACTACATCGGCCTGCTCGTGCGCCCGCGCGGCTGCAACCCCTACCACTGCTGGGAGCAGGCGCGCGCGCCGCGCCGCCGCGCCGCGCCGCGCCGCGCCGCGCCGCGCCTGCAGCTCGACGGGGCCGGCCCCCTCGCCGGCGGCCTGCGCCACGTGGCGAGGCCGGGGCGTGCGGCGCCGGCGGCGCCTGACGCCCGCCGCCGCCCGCCGCGCGCGCGCAGGACTTTCACGCCGTGCGCCGCGACGCGGGCGGCCTCTGGAGCTGGAAGGAGCCCGGCGGGCCCGCGAGCGACGCGGACCTGCACGGCGCCAAGATCTCCGACCCCGAGGCCGCGGTGCTGCCGGGGCACTACAGCTTCTGCGCCTACTTCCACGTCGAGCCGGCGCGCATGACCATCGGCGGCGACTTTGGCGGCGACTTCACCGGCGGGTGGAGCCTCAAGGCGCTGTCAGACTTTTACCGCCGCCTGCCGGGCGTGGACGTGCGGCTGGCGGTGAGCGCGCCGTACGCGCCGTCGACCGACGGCGCGCCCGACCGCTGGGCGGCGAAGCAGCTTGAGGAGGACCTGCGCTGGGAGGCAAAGCGCGGCACGCCGGAGTGGGACGCGTGGGCCGCGGCGCAGCGGGCCGGCGCCGGCGCGGGCGCGGCGGCGGCCGCGGCCGCGCGCGCGCGGTGCCGGCGGCGGCGGCGGCGGCGGCGGCCACGACGTCACCAACCTCTACGGCCGCGGCGCCCCGCCCGGCGGCGGCGCCGAGTTGCCCGGCGCCGCGACCAACCTGCAGGCGCGGCCGGCGGCCGACGCGCTCGGCCGCGGCGCAGCGCCCGGCGGGCAGGCGGCGGCGGCGGCGGCGGCGGCGACAGTCGTGCAGCCAGCGCAGCCGGCGGCAACAGTGCAGCCGGTGCAGCCGGTGGTGCTGCCGCAGCCGGCAGCGGCTTTGCAGCCCACCGCGGCAGCAACGGCGCAGCCCGCCGCGGCAGCGGCGGCAGCAGCGCAGCCCACGGCCCTGCCCGCCGCGGCAGCAACGGCGCAGCCCGCCGCGGCAGCGGCGGCAGCAGCGCAGCCCGCGGCCCAGCCTGCCGCGGCGCAGCCCGCCGCGGCAGCGGCGGCAGCAGCGCAGCCCACGGCCCTGCCCGCCGCGGCAGCAACGGCGCAGCCCGCCGCGGCAGCGGCGGCAGCAGCGCAGCCCGCGGCCCAGCCTGCCGCGGCGCAGCCCGCAGCGGCAGCGGCGGCGGCAGCGCAGCCCACGGCCCTGCCCGCCGCGGCAGCAACGGCGCAGCCCGCCGCGGCAGCGGCGGCAGCAGCGCAGCCCGCGGCCCAGCCTGCCGCGGCGGCGCAGCCCGCAGCGGCAGCGGCGGCGGCAGCGCAGCCGGCGGCCGCAGCGGCGGTGGTCGCGGCGCAGGCGGCGGCGGCGGCGGCGGCGCAGCCGGCGCTGCTGCCGGCAGCGGCGGCGGGCGCCGCCAACGCAAGCACGCCGCTCGCGTTCAGCAGCCTGCCCACGAGCGCAGCTGCCGCGGACGGCACCAAGCCCCGTCGGCCGGCAACCACGGCCGTCGCGTCGCGCGCTGCGGCGCCGCCCGTGCGCCCGACCGCGGCGCCAGGCCGGGTGCCGGGGCTGCCCGCGGCGCCGGCGCTGACGCCGGCCGCCGCGGCGGCGCAGCGCGCGCGCGTGACCGCGCGCCGGCTGCTCGGGCGGCTGGCCGGTGAGCCGCGGCGCTCTGGCGACGCCGGCCGCGTCGCGCGCTGAGCAGCGCCCCCGCCCGACTGACAGTTTTGACGCCGCGCGCGCGGGGCGGCGGCAGCCCATGCGTGCTTTGCGACACGAGCACGCGCCTCGGCTGGCCCCCCGCGCGCCGCACCCCGCATTGCGACCAACCACCCCCCTGACGACGACTGCGCAGCACTAGTGTACTGTCGCCGCGCGCTGCTGTTTTTGTGTTCGTTCTGCGCGTGAACGGGCGACAGCTCGGGCCACCCCATTCCTTGTCTGGCGCGCGGCCGGGAAACTCAACCCCTGATTACCGCAGCAAACTCCCCCCCACGGTCGGCGCCGCGCTCGGTCGCCAGCGCCGCCGCCGCGGCACGCAGCGCGGCATGCGCCCCACAGACAGCCCTGCTGCCGCGCGCTCGCTTCGCTGCGCGATGCTCACACGCCAGCTCACTCGGGCTGCGCCCGGATCCACGCGACCACGGCCTCGCGGCCATGGTCCGCCGCCACGTCCTCGCACTCAGCGCGCCGCCACCGGCAGCCGTTGGCGCGCAGCCAGCGCAGCACCTCCAGGTGCCCGTTCGCAGCCGCAAATTGGCACACCTTGTCGCTCCACGGCGCGGGCTTGGCCTGGGCGCGCGCCCAGCGCAGCACCTCCAGGTCGCCGCGCCGCGCAGCGACGTGGCACACCCCGAACAGCGAGTCACCCCAGGGCAGCGGCGGCGCCTGCGCGCGCGCCCAGCGCAGCACCGTCATGCGCCCGCCCTCGGCTGCCCCGCGGCACACGTCCTGCAGGTCCAGCCCCTCGCCGCGCGCCCACTCCAGCACGGCGAGCTGGCCGGCGCGCGCTGCTGCCCAGACCATGCCGTCCACCATAATCCCTCTGCCTGTGTCATACACGCGGCCCATGTCGCAGCCGGCGCCGCGCAGCCAGGCAAGCCCCGCCACATCGCCGCACGCCGCGCGCGCCCTGGCCAGCCGCAGCTGCTGCTGCCCCGGGCCGTCCTGCGCCGCCCGCCAGGCCTCCCGCACCGCCGCGAGCGGCAGGTCGGGGCAGCGCAGCGAGACGCGTCTGGCGCCGCGGAAGCGCTCGCGCGCCGCCTTGCAGACCAGCTTGGCGGCCCATGCCTGCAGGGCCGGCGACCAGAGGCCCAGGACGTGGAGCACGAGCGGCTCGGGCAGCTCCGGCAGCGCGCTGCAGGCGCGCGGCGGGGGCGGGCAGGCGGGCGGGGCGGGCGGCGAGCGGTCAGGCGGCGCCTGCTGCTGGCGGCGGTGGCTTGTGGGCGGCGCGTGCGGCGCCGGGCAGCACCAGCCAGAGAGCACCAGCAGCAGCAGCAGCGGACCCACACCTCGCCGCCGCCTCCACCCCAGCCAGCGCCTCGCCTGCCGCTGCTGCGGCCGCCGCGTGCGCGCTCGTGGTCGGCCCTGCGTGCCGCTTGCTCGCCGGCGCAGCAGACTTGGTGCCGCTTCTGACAGCCTGCGGGCCACCCGGGAGCAGCAGGCGGGGCACCGGCAGCGGGCAAGCGCGCGGGCGGCGTGAGCGCGGCAGCAGCAGCGCGCAGCCCCCGCCCCCGCCCCAGCGCGGCGGCGCGGCTGCGGGCCCGCCAGCGGCGCCCAGGGCGCGCAGGCCCGGCGGCCCACGCGACACGCCCGCCCGCAGCGCACCGCCACAGCCCCGGCCGCCCGCAGCGGGCGCCGCGCAGCGCGGCCCGCCCGCCGCCGCTGCCCTCCCCGCCTGCCCGCGCGCGCGGCTCGCCTGGCGTTGCGCTGGGCGGCACGAGCTAGTCACCAGGCGCCCGCAGGTCCGCGCCCCGCCTGGCCAGGGGCGCGCCGCGGGCGGGGGCGGGCGGTGCGATTCGAACGGCGGCGCGCTGTGAGGGCTGTGATCACGGACTGAGGACTGAGGGCGGCGGCTGTGGGCGGCGCGGCATGCGGGGGGCCTCCTCGGCGGCGCGGGCAGCCGGCGGGCGCAGCGCCTGCGCCCTGGGCCCTGCACCACCGCCCCCGCGCCGCGGCCGCTGCGGGCGCGGCGCGATGACGTGCCGCCGCTGCCGCCACCGCAGTGCTCGGCGGCGTGGGAGCGTGTGCGCGAGGCCCGCCGAGGCGGCGCGGTCGGCCGGTTGCCAGCGCGCGCGCCGCTTCGCTCCGGCCCGCTGCTGCCAGCGCCAACTCTCGTCGCCACGCTGTCACCACGCCGCGCACAGCTGGCTGCCTCCCGCCACGGGCACCAAAGCCGGCGGCTCACTCAGGCTGCGCCTGGATCCACGCGAGCATGGCCTCGTCGCGACGCCACGCCGCCGAGCGCTCGCACTTGGCGCGCTCCCACGGGCAGCCGTTGGCGCGCAGCCAGCGCAGCGCCTCCAGGTGCCCGTTCGCAGCCCCCCCCCCCCCCCCGCACACCCACTCGTTCCACGGCGCGGGCTCGCCCTGTGCGCGCGCCCAGCGCGGCATCTCCAGGTCGCCGCGCCGCGCAGCGTAGTAACACACGTGGGTGCCCCACGGCAGCGGCGGCGTCTGCGCGCGCGCCCAGCGCAGCACCGCCAGCTGACCGTGCCAGGCTGCTCCGGTGCACACGCCCCGCAGGTCCAGCCCCTCGCCGCTCGCCCACTCCAGGACGGCGAGGTGCCCCTTCCGAGCCGCCGCCACGCACGCCCGCTCGTCCCACAGTGCAGGCTCGGCCTGGGCGCGCGCCCAGCGCAGCATCTCCAGGTCGCCGCGTTCCGCAGCGAAGAGGCACACGAGGTCGCCCAGCGCCAGCGGCGGCGTCTGCGCGCGCGCCCAGCGCAGCACGCACAGCTGCCCGCCCATGGCTGCGCCCTCACACACAAGCTGCAGGTCCAGCCCCTCGTCGCGCGCCCACTCCAGCACGGCGAGCTGGCCGGCGCGCGCTGCGCCCAATGCAACAAAGGCCAGGTCGTCGCAGCCGGCGCCGCGCAGCCAAGCCAGCCCCGCCACGTCGCCACACGCTGCACGCGCTTCCGCCAGCCGCGACTGCTGCTCCTCATCAACCCCCGCTGCCCGCCAGGCCTCCTGCACCGCCGCCAGCGGCAGGTCGGGGCAGCGCAGCGAGACGCGTCTGGCGCCGCGGAAGCGCTCGCGCGCCGCCTTGCAGACCAGCTTGGCGGCCCACACCCGCAGGGCCGGCGGCAGGAAGCTCAGGACGTGCAGCACGAGGGGCTCGGGCAGCTCCGGCAGCGGGCTGCTGGCACGGGCGGGGGCAGGCAGGCGGGCAGGGCGGGCGGCGAGCGGTCAGGCGGCGCCTGCTGCTGGCGGCGGTGGCTTGTAGGCGGCGCGTGCGGCGCCGGGCAGCACCAGCCAGGGGGTGCCAGCAGCAGCGGCAACGGACCCACCTCGGCGCCGCCTCCGCCCCAGCCAGCGCCTCGCCTGCCGCCGCTGCGGCCGCCGCGCGCGCGCGCGTGGTCGGCCCGGCGCGCCGCTTGCCCGCCGGCGCAGCAGACATGGTGGTGCCGCTTCTGACAGCCTGCGGGCCACCAGGGAGCAGCAGGCGGGGCACCGGCAGCGTGCGGGCGAGCGCGCGGGCGGCGTGAGCGCAGCAGCAGCGCGCGGCGCCCGCCCCCGCACTTGCGCGGCGGCGCGGCGGCGGGCCTGCCAGCGGCGCCCGGGGCGCGCAGGCCCGGCGGCCCACGCGACACGCCCGCCCGCAGCGCACCGCCACAGCCCCGGCCGCCCGCAGCGGGCGCCGCGCAGCGCGGCCCGCCCGCCGCCGCTGCCCTCCCCGCCTGCCCGCGCGCGCGGCTCGCCTGGCGTTGCGCTGGGCGGCACGAGCTAGTCACCAGGCGCCCGCAGGTCCGCGCCCCGCCTGGCCAGGGGCGCGCCGCGGGCGGGGGCGGGCGCGGGGCGGCGGCGGCGCGTGCGGGCGCTCGTGTGCGCCGCAGCCGGCGCTTGTGTGTGTGCGGGTGTGTGTGGCAGGGGGGCTGAGGCGGCTGTGGGTGGCGGGGCGGCGCGCGCGGGGGCCTCCTCGGCGGCGGCGCGGTCAGCCGGCCGGCGGCGCCTGCGCCCTGGGCCCCGCACCGCCGCCCGCGTGCGGCCGCTGCCGGGCGGCGCGGCGTGGTGACGTGCTGCCGCCAGCGCCCGGCGACGGCGCGGGAGCATGTGCGCGCGGCACGCCCGGGCGCGCTGCTTGCGCGGTGGGGCAGGTAGCAAAGAGTTGTGGGTTGCCGCTCGCCCCGACCCCTCGGGCGCCGCCAACTCCCTTCTCCTCCGCCGCACGCGCTCTTCCGCCGCCGCCACCGCCGCCACTGCCGCCGCAACCGCCTGCCGCCACACACGCGAAGCACGGCGCCGCGCTCAGTGCACGTGGCTGCACGCGGGCTCGCGGATGGTGCCCTTGATGTCCGGCGGCGGCAGGCTGTCCACGTCCAGGCTCGCGTCCAGCTCGGAAAACGTGCTGCGCGCGGCGGCGGCGGTCGCGGCGGCGGTCTCGGGGTGAGGCACGCGCATCCCGCCCCGCGCGCCCGCCGCGCGCCGCAGCCCGGTGCCCGCGGCGCCCGCGTGCCCGGCGCAGCGCGGCGCGGCGTGCGGCGCTCACGTGAAGAAGGCCAGGAAGTGGCGGTGCGCGAGCGCGACGTCGGCCGCGCCGCACATCTCGCGGATGCTGTGCATGCTGAGCTGCGGCAT
This sequence comes from Scenedesmus sp. PABB004, assembly GCA_014905635.1. NCBI lineage: Eukaryota > Viridiplantae > Chlorophyta > Chlorophyceae > Sphaeropleales > Scenedesmaceae > Scenedesmus > Scenedesmus sp. PABB004. The sequence continues at coordinate 426,715 of JABVCE010000012.1, forward strand.
GCCCACGTCGACGGTGCGGCAGCCGAGCGCGTGCGCGAGGATGGGGCCGATCGTGCTGCCGCAGGGCACGTCGTTGCGCACGCAAAACTCCTGCGTCGGCGCGCCCGCGCGGCGCCCCACCTCCCTGCCGCCGCGCGGCGCGGCGCGCGGGCGGCGTCGGCGGCGCCGGCGACATCGGCATCTGCCGCGGCGGGCGCGGGCGCGCCGCGCCTCTGGCCCTGCCCCGCCTCCCGCCTCCCCTTCTGCCCCGCGGCGCGGCGCGCCTGAAGAGCGCGGCGCTGAGCGCGTTGGTCGCGTAGCGCTGGTTGGCGTTGTGTTTGATCACGAGGCCGCCGTGGAAGGACGGCGCGTGCAGCGGCTCGTGCTTGTCCGTGTAGTTGGGGTGCAGCGCGTGCGCCATGTCGGCGCTCACCAGGAAGCTCTGCCGCAGCGTGCGCTCCACCGCGCCCTCCTCGCCCTGCGCGCGCGCGCACGCGGCGGCGGCGGACGCGGCGGCGAGGTCGGCGCCCGCAGCAGCCGCCGCGACACGCCCGCGCCCTGCAGCGCCGCCGCCGCGTCGGCACTGCTCAGCGACGCGTCGGCGGCGGCCGCAACGAAGGGCATCGCGGGCGTCACGACGCGTCGCTGAGCAACGCCAACGCCGCGGCGGCGCTGCAGGCGGCGGGCATATCGCGCCGCGCGCCCGCGCGCGCTCGGCGCCCCCGCTGCTGCCGCCGCGCCTGCGCGAGCTGGCGCGCGACGCGCGTGATGGTGTCGCGCATGACGGGCCCGCCCGCGCCCTGCGCGCTGTCGCTGCCGACCTCCTCGTGGTCAAACATCGCGACCGACCGCACCGCCGCCTCGCCGTCGAGCGCGTCCGGCGCCGCGACCGAGTCGATCAGCGCCTGCGCGCCGCGGCGTGAGCGAGCAGCGAGCAGCACCTCGCGCGCGGGCACGCCGCAGGCGCGTGCGCGCCGCCGTGCCGCCCGCCGGCCCGCCCGCCGGCGCCGCCCGTGTCCCGCGCCCGCCGCCGCGCGTGCCGTGGCGCCGGCCGTCCCCCCTCGCCGCGCACCTCGAGCGCAGTGTAGCATGAGGCGAGGTTGTCGAGCCGCCCCGCAAACACAAACTCGTCGCCCGCGCCGCCGAGCACGCCCGGCTGGACGTCGCACACGGTCAGCTCCATGTCCACGATGTCCCCCGGCGCGCAGCCCAGCTCGCGCGACACGAGCTCCAGCAGCGCCGCGTGGTGCGCGCCCGTGACGTCGCCGGGCGGGCCCGCGGCCGGCGCGGGCGGCGCGGCCGCGGGCGCGGGCGCGGGCGCGCCGTCCGCGGCCGTGGCGGCCGCGGGCGCGGGCTGCGGCGGCATGGCGCGGCGGGTCGCGGGTCGGCGCGCGTCGGCTCGCCGCGCGGGTCGCGGCTCGCGCCGCGCCGGCTCGCCGCCCCCGCCTGGGCCGCCGCGCCGCGCGCCGCGCGCGCAGCGCCGCCGCAGGATCACCTTTGGCACGGTGCAGAGCACGGGCTTGAGGTGGTCCTGGAAGTTTGGCTTGAAGCCCTCTGTGTAGAGGTTGCGCTGCAGGTGGATGGCGAGCATGGGGATGCGCAGCACGGGGCGGTCCACCTTGACCAGCCTGGCGGGTGGTGGCAAGCCGCAGCGGCGGTCGCGCGGAGGAAGAACGCGTGAGCCGGGCCGCCGGCGCGGCGGCGGGCCGGGGCCGCGGGGCGAGGGGCGCGGGCCGCGGGCGCCGCACCGGTGCGTGAGCTTTGCGCCGTCGCGCACGAGCACGCGGCCGGCGAGCCCGAGGTCGCGGTCAAACCAGGTGTACCACAGCCCGCCGCCGTACGTCTCCACGCCGACCGTCTGGCACCCGCCCGACGCGCTGCGGCTCACCGGCTTGACCTGCGCGCAGCGGCGGCGGCGCCGGCGGCGCGGCAGCGCGGCGGTGTTGGCGGCAGGGGCTCCGGGCGCGCCGCCGCCGCCGCCCGCCGCCGCCGCCGTGCTGCGCCGTGGGCCCGCGCCGCCGCGCCGCGCCCGCCGCACGCGCCTTGAGGCAGGGGCTGTCCGTGTGGGCGCCGACCATGTAGAAGGGCCCGCCGGGCGCGAAGCGCGCCCCGATGGCAAACGCGACGAGCGTGCTCATGTTGCGCGTGAAAAAGTACTTGCCGCCTGGGCGAGCACGGCGGCGGCGGCGGCGGCGGCGGTGATGGTGACAAGGGCGGTGAGCCGGGTGGGCGCGCGGGCAGCGCGCTGCGGGGTGGCGGCGCGCTGACGGAGCCGCGCAGCCGGCGGGCGGCGGCGGAGAGGGGCGGCGGAGAGGGGCGGCGGGCGGTCGGGCGCGCGCACCCGGCTTGAGCGCCCACGCGTCCTTCTCCGCGATGTGCGTGAACCCCGCCGCGAGCAGGCGGCGCGACGCCTCCTCGACTGCGGCCGGCGCGCGCGGCGGCACCGCGCGTCGGCGGCCGCCCGGCCGCTGCGCGCTGCGCGCTGCCGCCGCCGCCGAGACCGCGCCGCGGGCCCCACGGTGTGTGGGCGCACCCACCGGCGTGGTAGGGCGTCCACGCGGCGTTGATGAAGGCCAGCATGTCGGTCGCCCGCGCGCGCGCCTCCTCGGGGCTCACCGCCCCTGGCGCGGCGGCCGGCGCCGCGTCCGCCGCCGACATGGGGCCCGCCGCGTCCTCAGCGGCCGCGGAGGTGGTGCTGCTGGCGCTGCGGCGCGGCGCGGCGCCGCGCGGCCACGACGGAGCAGCGGCGGCGGCGCTGCTGCGGGCGCGGCGCTGCTGCGGCGCCTGCTGCGGTGCCTGCTGCGTGCAGCTGCGCTGCGTGGCGGCCCAGGAGCGTGCCGCGCGGATCTGGCAGGCGCGGCGGGCGCCGAGGGCAAGACGCATCAAGGCCCGGCCGGGGAGGGCGTCCTTCACGCCCAGGCGCACGGCGGTGATTGGGAGTCCGTGTGAGGCTGACCGGGGCCGGCCGCAGCGACGGAAAGCAATCAAACGAGACTTGGGGTGCTGGGGTTCGCGAGCCCTGCTGCTCGCTGGTCACGCTCCCGCGCGCGTCAGCGACGCCACTCTCGAGCCGGCATCACCAGCGCGTCCACCGCGCGCCGCGGGGGCTCATTCCCGCCTCGCTGCTGCCCCGGATAGTGCCGACCCACCGACGTACTGCTCGTCGGCCCCGCGCAGCGCGACAGCTCGCGACGCCCGCGGCCATGCCCGGCCTGGCGCTGGCGGGCCTCGCCCCGCCGGGAGTGCGCCCTCCAACATGGCGCAGAGGTGCGCGGGCCCGCGCGCCGCGCTCCAGGCCCGCCCAATCCCGCTGCGCGGCGCCTCGGGACCAGTGCCGTTCCGGGCGCCCGGTGGGCGCGCGGCAGCAGCGCCCCGGGCCCCGCAGGCGACGGCGCGGGCGTGCAATGGCAGCAGCAGGCGCCGCGCGCGCCACGCGCCGGGGGCCCCCGCGGCGTGCTCCCGGGGCGTGCCTCGATGCGGCGGCACCGGGGCGCCGCGCGGGGACGCCTCGGGACCAGTGCTGCTGCTCAAAAGCCGTTCGAGTCGCCCACCCCCGCGAGCGCCCCGCCGCCCGCAGGCCTGTGCACCGGGCGCCCCGCGCTGAGCAGGCGGAGCCGCCTGGCCGTGAAGGTGCGGCAGCGGCGGCGGCGGCGGCGCGCGGCGCGGCGGCCATCTGGCGGCCGGGCGCAGGGTTGCGCGGCGCGCGCCGCCCGCGGCGCGGCGGGGGCGGCCGTGCTGTCCCCCGGGCTCGCCGCCGCCCCGCCCACCCGGCGCGCCGCGCCGACGCAGGCGTTCCAGGCGGCCGAGGCGCCTGCGGCGGCGGCGGCGCCCACGGCGGCCGCGCCCGCCAAGCCCGCGCCGCCCGTACTCACGCCGCGCCAGTCGGCGCTGCTCGCGGGGCTGGGCGGGCCGCTGCTGAAGATCACCGCGCACTACCACGTTGAGTTCGGGGACTACCTTAAGGTGCGCTGTCGCCGCTGCCGCCGCCGCTGCGCTGCCGCCGCCGCTGCGCTGCCGCCGCCGCTGCGGCAGCTGCTGCAGCTGCACCAGCACTGCCCCCAGCACGGCCATGGCTGCCGCAGCTGCGGCGGCGGCCGCGGCGGCGGCGGCTCGCTGCTGCGGGCGCGCTGCGCGGCCGGCGGCGGCCCGCGCCGGCGCCCCGCCGAGCGCGCGCCGCCTGTCACGCCGCGCAGGTGGTGGGCTCGAGCCCCGAGCTCGGCGCGTGGATGTCCGCTGGCGCGCCCACGATGGTCTGGGGCCCGGGCGACGTCTGGCACCTCACCGTGCCGCTCGGCGCCGGCGAGCACAGCTTCAAGGCGCGCCGCCGCGCCGCTGCTGCGCTGCGGGCGGCCGCACAACGCACGCGCGCGCGCGCGCGCGCGCGCGCGCGCGCATGCCCGCGCGCGTCCGACGCCCGGCGCCCGGCGCCCGCCGGCGCTGCGCAGGTGGTGGTGCAGAAGGCCAACGGCGCGGTGCTCTGGGAGGGCGGCGAGAACCGCGTGGTGGTCGTGCCGGAGACGGCCGGCCCGGGCGACATGCTCGTGGCGGACTGCGCGTTCAACTTTGCAGGTGCGGCGCAGCGACGCAGCGACTACGAAGCGCGGCAGGCCGCGGCGGTCGCCGCCCCGCGCAGCCTCTTCCGCTGCGGCGGCGGGCCCCGCGCCGACGCGCTGCCGCGCCACAGACATCATGCCGACGCCGGAGGTGCAGCCGGTGTCGCTGGACGTGGTGGAGTCGCTCGAGGCGGCGATGGTCGCCGCGGAGGAGGCGGCCGCGGCCGCGGCGTCGGCCGTCGCGAGCAAGGAGGCGGTCAGCGCGGCGGCGGCGGCGGTGGCCAAGGCGCTGTTCACCATGGGTGCGCGCGGCCCCCGCCAGCCGGCGCCGCCGCGCTGCGCTGGCGCGGCGTTTGCTTGCGCGCGCGCGCGCGCGCGCGCTGGCTGCCGTCGCCCACCCGCGCGCGCGCCATGCGCGCCGCCACGCGCAGACGGCGAGGCGGTCGAGGCCGGCCTGCGCCCGCCGACGTCCGTGATGGCGGCGACGGTGGCGAGCGAGGAGGAGGAGGAGGCGGCGCCGGCGGCGCCGCTCGCGGCGGCCGCCGAGGCTGCTGCGCCGGCGGCCGCGGCGCCCGCGCCCACGGCGGCGGCGCCCGCGGCGGCGGCCGCGTCGGCCGAGGCGCCCGCCGCGGCGGCGGCGCTGGCGGCGGAGGCAGAGATGCAGGCCCAGCTGGAGGCCATCTCCACCCAGGTGCGCCGCGCGGGCGAGGGCGGCGGCGCGGGCGCGGGTTCTGGCCGCGGGCGCGCGGCGCGCCGCAGCAGCAGCGCGGCGGCGTGCAGCGGAAGGGCTGGCAGCGCCCCTCTCTCCTCGTTGCCTTTCTGGCTTTCTCTTCCCTTCTTTCTTCTCTCTTTTTCCTTTCTCTCTCTCTTTGTCTCTCTCCCGTTGCTCTCTCCCCAAACCTTTCTTCTTGTCGTGCGGTCTCGTGCGCGCGCTTGTACGGGGCTGCTGCGCGTGTCCCGTGCGTGCGCCGCGTGGGAGGAGGCCGCCGGCCTCTGGCCAGCGCAGCGCAGGTAGTGGGGCGTCGCGCAGCGTGCCGCGTAGGCGTAGGAAGGCCGGCAGCGCTAGCCCGAGGACACGGTAGCGCCACCCCCGCCGCTGCTGCCGCTGCATGCTGCTGCACGCCCCCGCTCCGCGCTGCTGCTCCGCGCTCCCTGGCGCAGGCGCCGCCGCCCGCCCCACGCCCGCCCGCCCCGCCCGCCCCCGCCCCCCGCAGGCGGCGCCCGGCGGCCTGCCCGCGGTGCACGCGCGGCTCGCGGCGGACAAGCCGGTCGCGCGCGGCTTCATCGCCCCGCCGGCGGCCGGCGCCGGCGCCGGCGCGGGCGCGCGCGCCGGTGCCGCGCCCGCCGGCGGCGCGGCGGGCGAGACGTCGGCCAGCGTGGTCGCTGCGTTCATGCGCAACGTGGCGGCCACGCCGCCCACCGCGGTGCCCGTGCCGGGCGCGGCCGCGGCCGCGAGCCTGGCGGCGCCGGCGGCGGCCGCCGCCGCGGCGCCTGCCGCGGCGCCCGCGCCGGCGCCCGCCGCGCCCGCGCCGGTGGCGCCCGCGCCCGCGGCGCCTGCGCCGGCCGCGCCCGGTGCCCTGCCCAAGGGCTGGGGCGGCGCGGCCCTGCCCAAGGGCTGGGGCCCCGCGCCCCTGGCCGCGGCCGCGCCGGCCCCCGCGCCGGCCGCTCCGGCCCCGCGCCGCCGGCCGCTCCGGCCGCGCCGGCCGCGGCGCCGGCCGCGCCCGCCACGCCCGAGGGCGGCAGCCCGCGCGCCAGCCGGCCGCCGAGCCCCGCCGAGGGGCGCAGCAGCAACCTGGTCGCCGCCGTCGCCGCGGCGTCGGCGGCGATGGACTGGGTCGAGGGCGTGCGCAGCAACGGCGTCGTCGCGGCGGCGCGCGAGGCGGAGGAGGCTGCGCGCGCCAAGGGCGAGCGGCTCGCCGCCGCGCAGCGCGCCGCGTACGCGGCCGCCGCCGAGGCGGAGCGCCTGGAGCGGCTCAAGACCCAGGCCGCCAGCGGCGCCGCGGGGTCGATGCTCGGCGCACCGAGCAGCGCCGGCGCGACCATGTTTGCGTCGCGCCTCGGCGGGCCCGGCCACGGCGGGCCCGGCCACGGCGGTGGCGCGGGCATGGCCGGGTCGGGCATGGCGCTCGCGATGCCGGCGCCCCCCGATGTGGTCTCCGGCGCGCAGGACCAGGTGCGACGCCGCGCGGCGCGCGCGCGGCGCGGAGCCTGTGCGTGGCGTGCGTGCGCGCGCGTGCGTGTGGCGTGCTGCGTCGCGTCGGCCCTCTTCCCTATTCTTCTCTTCTTCTCCCTCTCTCGCCTCTGTTTCTCTCTCTCGCCGGCTCTCTCTTGCCGGCTCTCCCCTCTTTGCTCGGGCGGGGGCGCTCAGGGCGCCGGCCGCGGGCTCTCTGAGCCCAGGCGGCCGACCTCAACCCGCCCCGCCGCGCGCGCCGCCTGCGCCGCCGCCCGCCCGCCTGCTTGCCGCGCCGCGCCGCGCCGCGCCCCGCTCACCGACCGACCCCGGCGACCCCTCCCCGCCCCTCCCACAGGTGTTTGCGATGAACAGCGCCGTGATGTCGGCCGCCTCGGCCGCCGGCCTCAGCCCGCCGCCCGTGTCGGCGCCCGGCGGCGGCGCCGGCGCGCCGGCGGCGGCGCTCGCGGCCGACGGGGACGCCGCCGACGGCGGCGCGGCCGGCGCGGCCGACTCCGAGGGCTGGGGCGCGGGCGTGCAGGTCCTCGCGGCCATCGCCGGCTGCGCCGCGGTCGGCACGGTGATGTGGAGCGAATTCGTGCTCAAGGAGTCTGGTGCGCCGCCTTGGCCGCGCCTCGCCCGTCGCGCGCGCGTCGGCAGTCTGGCAGTCGCAGCGGCGCTGCCCGCGCTGCCCGCGCCTGCGCCCGCGCCCGCGCCGTGCGCCCACGCGACCGCGCGCCCGCGCGCCCGCGCAGGCTGCGGGCTGCCGCCGGGGCCGTATGGCCTGGTCGGCGCGGCGGAGGGCCTGAGCTACCTCGCCGTGCTCGGCTTTGCCGGCGCCGGCCTGTCGGCGCGCGCGGGCAGTGGCGGCCGCGCCGGCCTGCCCGGCGCGCTCGCGGTGCCGGAGACGCTCGCGTACGGCGCGCTCGCGGCGGGCCTGTTCGTGCTCGCCAGCCAGGTGCGCGCCTTGCCAGCCACTCGCAGCGCAGCGGGCGGCGCGCGCGCCGGGGGTGGGCCGTGGGGGCGCCCGGGGGCGGGAGCGCCGTGTGGTGCAGCGCAGCGCGGCGCGGCGCGCTCACGCCGCCCGCCGCGCCGCGCCCGCTCACGCCGTCGCAGCTGCAGCAGTATGGCTACATCCCGCCGCCGCTGCCGGGCGGCCAGTGCTACGGCGACGCGGCGGTCGCGCTGCCCGGCGGCGACGCGCTCGCGGCGCAGCTCGGCGCGCAGCTGACGGCGCTGCAGGCGCTGCTGTCGCAGCTGCGCTCGGCCGCGGCCGACGGCGTCGACTCGCTCGCGCTCGCGGAGCAGCTGTCGGCGCTGCAGGCGCAGGCGGACGCGTTCTCGGCCTACGTCGGCGCGAGCGCGGCCGACGTCGACGCGGGGCTGCGCGCGGGCTTTGCGAGCCTGCAGGACTCGCTCGCGAGGGCGACGGACGCGGTGCGCGCGTACGCGGAGCTCCAGCTCGGCGCGCTGGACATCCCCGGCAAGCTCTCCTCCGTGCTCGACACGATGCGCCGCCAGGAGGCGGTGCTCGCGGCGGAGCTGCCGCGCCAGCTGGACGAGCTGCGCGCGCTCGCGGCGCAGAGCGCGGCGGTCGTGAGCGAGGCCGCGCTCGCGGCGTCGAGCGCGGCGCACCTGCCCGAGCTGCTCGCGGGGCTTGACCGCAGCATGGCGGTGCTGCACGACGTGCTCGAGGCGCGGATCGGCGCGCTCGACGTCATGCTCACCTCCCTGCACGACAGCTGCGCGTCCGCGGCGGCGCAGCTCGCGGCCGCGAGCGCGGCCGCGGCCGCGGCGGGCAGCGCCGAGGTCGCGGCCGCGCTCGGCGACCTGCAGGCGCTGCTCGGCGGCGCGATGGCGCAGGTGCAGGAGCAGGTGTGGGCGGGGTACCAGTCGCTCGCGCTCGCCGACCACCTGAGCGAGACGCTCGTGTCGGTGCGCCTCTCGGCCGCCGAGCTCGCGGCCGCGGGCGGCGCGGAGGTCGACAAGCTGCACCTCCAGGAGCAGCTCACCCAGCTCGAGGCGATCGCGGGCGCGAGCGTCGACGCGCTCGCGGCGAGCACGGGCAGCGCGCTCGCGCAGCTCGAGCTCGAGGCCCGCCTGGGCGAGATCGAGGCCGCCGCGGCGTCCGCGGCGGCCAGCGTGTCGGCGGGCCTGAGCGAGCAGGCCGCGCGGCAGCTGCCCGCGCTGCAGGCGCAGCTCGGCGACCTGCAGGACAGCCTCGCCGCGGGCGCGGCGTCCGCGCAGGCGGGGCTCGCGCGCAGCGCGCCGCAGCTCGAGGCGCTGCTGGAGCAGCTGCAGGCGAGCATGGCCGCGACGGCGGCCGCGGTCAGCGAGGTCGCGGCGGCGGGCGCCGACGCGACCGCGGCGCGTCTCGCCGCGACGGGCGCGAACCTGGCGGAGCTGTCCGACAGCGTCGGCGCGTACGCCGCGACCGCGGCCGCGGCCGGCGCGGGCGCCGCCGCCGACGCGGGCTCCAACCTCGCGCAGCTGTCCGACAGCGTCGGCGCGTACGCCGCCGACGCGGGCTCCAACCTGTCGGAGCTGTCCGACAGCGTCGGCGCCTACGCCGCGACCGCGGCGACCGCGGCCGCGGCCGGCGCGGACGCCGCCGCGGCGGCGCTCGGCGCCGCGGCCGACGCGGGCGGCCCGGTGCTGGGGGCCTCACCGAGGCCGCGGCGGAGGGCTTTGCGGCGCTGCCCGCCGACGCGGCGGTCGGCCCGGCCGGCGCCGCCGGCGCGCCGCTCGTGAGCGCGCTGCCGCCCGCGGCGCTGGAGGACCTGCGCGCGGCTGAGACGTACGTCGCCGGCGCCATCGACCTGCGCGACGCCAGCGACGCAATCAAGGAGATCTGGGCCAACCGCCCGCAGTGAGGCCCGGCCCCCGCCCAGGGGACGGCGCGGAGATGCCCCGCCCGCCGGGGCCGGCCCGGCCGCGGCGGCGGGTGTGCATGGGGTGGGTGGGGGACGGGGCCAGGACCGACCGACCAACGACGCCCGACGCATCGGGGCACGCGCGCCGCGCGGTGCGCGGTGCGCGCCGCGCGCGCGCGCCAGCGCAACGCACCATGCACGCAGCTGTGTACATTCAACGCCAACACCACACGCGCTCACACTTGTACGCCGCGCGACGGCGGCGTGGGGGGCTGGGGACGGGCGACGCGGGGGCCGGGGGCGGGGTGGCCGCACTGCACACGTGAACAGCACCGCGGCGGGGCCTGGGCGGCGGGGCGGCGGCGCGTGCGCCGCCGCACATTATTACGCGCCCCGGTCCGCTTGCTTCGTAGTACTTTGTCTGGCGCCGTCCGCCTGGGCTGCTGCGGGGCTGCGAGAGAGTCGTGCGTGCGGGGGCGCCTGCGGCGTGCGTGCGTGGGCTCGCGCGGGCGCGCGGCGCCTGGCCTGGCCTGACCTCGCGGTGAGGGAGCGGTGCGTGCTGCACGCTTGCCCGCTGCGGCTGCAGTCGCACGCGCCGCATTCGCGTGCGCGACGCACAGCCGCTGCGCCCCCGCCGCGCGGGCCGAGCTGCAGCGCGGCACTGCACCGCCGCCGCGGTCGCGCCTGCCGGGCGCGCCGCGCGCACGGCTGGCTGGCTGTGGGAGCGTTTGTTGCGTGTTGGGAGGGAGGGCGCGGCGGCGGCCGGGGCGGCGCCGCGGGTCGGCGCCGGGGGCGGACGGTTGTGCCTGTCTTGTCTGTCTTGTCTTTTGATCGCACGCGCGCGCGACCGCTGGGGGGCAACCACCGCCATAGACCAACGACGGCGACACGGCGCGGCGGCCAGACCGGGCCGGGCGCGCGATGTACCATTCTTGCAACCGACCCGCACTGCGACCGTCGCCGCGCCCGCCCGGCAGCCGCGGCACGCGGGCGGCGGCGCAGGGCCCAGGGCGCAGGCGCCGCCCGGCCGGCTGCCCGCGCCACCGCCGAGGAGCCCCCCCCCCCCCCGGCTTGCGCGCCGCCCACCGCCCACAGCCGTACCTCAGCGCCCCTGCCGCCACGCCACAGGGCGGGGGGCGGGCGCCGCGCGCTGCTGCTGCTGCGCTCACGCCGCCCGCGCGCTCGCCCGCTGCTGCCGGTGCCCCGCCTGCTGCTCCCTGCTGACCTGCGGGCTGTCAGGTGGAACCATGTCTGCTGCGCCGGCGGGCAAGCGGCGCGCCGGGCCGACCACGCGCGCGCGTGCGGCGGCCGCAGCAGCGGCAGGCGAGGCGCTGGCTGGGGTGGAGGCGGCGGCGAGGTGTGGGTCCGCTGCTGCTGCTGCTGGTGCTCTCTGGCTGGTGCTGCCCGGCGCCGCACGCGCCGCCCACAAGCCACCGCCGCCAGCAGCAGGCGCCGCCTGACCGCTCGCCGCCCGCCCCGCCCGCTGCGCCGCGCCGCCAGCAGCCTGTGGGGGGACCTGCCTGAGCCCCTCGTGCTCCGCGTCCTGAGCTTCCTGCCGCCGGCCCTGCGGGCGTGGGCTGCCAAGCTGGTCTGCAAGGCGGCGCGCGAGCGCTTCCGCGGCGCGACGGCCGTCTCGCTGCGCTGCCCCGAGCTGCCGCTGGAGGCGGTGCAGGCGGCGTGGCGGGCAGTGCGAGACGGGGCAAAGTGGCAGCAGCTGCGGCTGGCCAGGGCACGCGCGGCGTGCGGCGACGTGGCAGGGCTGGCCTGGCTGCGCGGCGCCGGCTGCGTCATGGGCCGCGTGTTTGACAGAGACAGAGAGATTAATGTGGACGGCGTGTGCTGGACAGCAGCGTCGCACGGCCAACTCGCCGTGCTGGAGTGGGCGCGCGACCAGGGGCTGGACCTGGAGGGCGTGTGCCGCGGAGCAGCCTCTGGCGGGCACATGACGGTGCTGCGCTGGGCGCGCACGCAGTCGCCGCCGCTGCCCTGGACTGACGACCTCGTGTGCTGCGACGCCGCGGCGCGCGGCGACCTGGAGATGCTGCGCTGGTTGCGCACCCAAGCCCAGCCCGCGCCCTGGAGTGTCTGGACGTGCCAATATGTGGGAGCGCGTGGGCACCTGGAGGTGCTGCGCTGGCTGCGCGCCAACGGCTGCCTGTGGCGGCGCGACGCGTGCGAGCGCACGGCGGCACTCAAAGGCCATGAGGCCATGGTCGCGTGGATCCAGGCGCAGCCCGCGACGCCGGACGACTGACTCTGACTCTGGCGGTTCCGATTAAATCAGCTCGGTTGCACTGGGATTAGGGCGAGGCGAGGCAGGCCCGTGACTGGGCACGCGTGCGTGCGGGGCGCTGCCTGCGGCATGGTGCGCGCGCGTGGCGAAGGAGAGGGAGAGGGAAGTTGGCGGCGGCGGGGCGGCGCATGCTGGCAACCGGCCGACCGCGCACGCAGCGCGCCTGGGCGGGTCGCGGTCCTGTGCCGTGCCCTAGCGGCGGCACGTCGCCGCGCCGCGCCCGCCGGGCAGCCGCGGCGCGGGGGCGGCGGTGCAGGGCCCAGGGCGCAGGCGCCCCCTTGCCCGCGCCGCCGCCGAGGAGCCCCCCCCCCCGGCTTGCGCGCCGCCCACCGCCCACAGCCGTACCTTAGCGCCCCTGCCACACACGCACACGCACGAGCGCCGGCCGCGCCGCCCACAGCTCCCGCACGCGCCGCGCGCCGCCGCCGCACCGCGCCCGCCCCCTCGCCCGCGGCGCACCCCTGGCCAGGCGGGGCGCGGACCTACGGGCGCCTGGTGACTAGCTCGTGCCGCCCAGCGCAGCGCCAGGCGAGCCGTGCGCGCGCGGGCAGGCGGTGAGCAGGCAGCGGCGGCGGGCGTGCAGCGCTGCGCGGCGCCCGCTGCGGGCGGCGGGGGTGCGCGGCGGGCGGGCGTGTGGCGTGGGCCGCCGGGCCTGCGCGCCCCGGGCGTCGCTGGCGGGCCCGCCGCCGCGCCGCCGCGCCGGGGCGGGGGCACGCGCCGCGCGCTGCTGCTGCCGCGCTCACGCCGCCCGCGCGCTCGCCCGCTGCTGCCGGTGCCCCGCCTGCTGCTCCCTGGTGGCCCGCAGGCTGCCAGGTGGAACCATGTCTGCTGCGCCGGCGAGCAAGCGGCTCGCCGGGCCGACCACGCGCGCGCAGGCGGCGGCCGCAGCGGCGGCAGGCGAGGCGCTGGCTGGGGCAGAGGCGGCGCCGAGGTGGGTCTGCTGCTGCCGCTGGTGCCCCTGGCTGCTGCTGCCTGGCGCCGCACGCGCTGCCCACGAGCCACCACCGACGGCAGCAGGCCCGGCCTGACTGCTCGCCGCCCGCCCAGCAGCCTGTGGCGGGACCTGCCCGAGCCCCTCGTGCTCCACGTCCTGAGCTTCCTGCCGCCGGCCCTGCAGGCGTGGGCTGCCAAGCTGGTCTGCAAGGCGGCGCGCGAGCGCTTTCGCAGCGCCAAGCGTGTCTCGCTGCGCTGCCCCGACCTGCCGCTGGCGGCGGCGCAGGAGGCGTGGCCGGCGGTGCAGGGTGACGGGCGGCAGCAGTCACGGCTGGCCAGGGCGCGTGCCGCGTGCGGCGACGTGGCGGGGCTGGCCTGGCTGCGCGGCGCGGGTTGCGACCTGCGCGGTGTGTGCTGGCAAGCAGCGGAGCACGGCCAGCTCGCCGTGCTGGAGTGGGCGCGCGGCGAGGGGCTGGAGCTGTGGAGCGTGTGCACGGGCGCAGCCGTGGGCGGGCACCTGGGCGTGCTGCACTGGGCGCGCGCGCAGACGCCGCCGCTGCCCTGGGGCAACGTCGTGTGCTTCTGGGCTGCGCAGCGCGGCGACGTGGAGATGCTGCGCTGGGCGCGCGCCCAGGCCGAGCCCGCGCCGTGGGATAGGGAGGTGTGCATGTTTGCGGCTGTGCACGGGCACCTGGAGGTGCTGCGCTGGCTGCGCGCCAACGGCTGCCCGTGGTGGCGCGATTTGTGCGAGCGCACGGCGGCACGCGCGGGCCACGAGGCCGTGGTCGCGTGGATCCGGGCGCAGCCCGCGGCGCCGGACGACTGACTCTGACTCTGGCGGTTCCGATCAAATCAGCTCGGTCGCACTGGGATTAGGGCGAGGCGAGGCAGGCCGATGGCTGGGCGCGCGTGCGTGCGGGGGGGCGCTGCCTGCGGCCTGGTGCGCGCGTGCGCGTGTGGCGAGGGAGAGGGAGAGGGAAGTTGGCGGTGGGGAGGCAGCGCGTGCTGGCAACCGGCCGACTGCGCGCGCAGTGCAGCTGGGCGGGTTGCACTCCCGCGCGTCGCCCGCCGCTGGCGGTGGCGGCAGCACGTCGCCGCGCCGCGCCCGCCCGGCAGCGGCGGCACGCGGGCGGCGGCGCAGGGCGCAGGGCGCAGGCGCCGCCCGGCCGGCTGCCCGCGCCGCCGCCGAGGAGGCCCCGTGCGCGCGCCGCCCACAGCCGCCCACAGCCGCCGCCCGCAGCCCCCCTGCCACACGCACGCACAAGCACATTACACGCCGGCCGCGGCCCTCATCGCTCCTGCACGCACCGCGCCGCCGCCGCGCAGCGCCCGCCCCTGCCCGCGGCGCGCCCTGGCCAGGCGGGGCACGGCGCCTGGTGACTAGATCGTGCCTCCCAGCGCAGCGCCAGGCGAGCCGCGCGCGCGGGCGGGCGGGGAGGGCAGCGGGGGGCGGGCAGCGCTGCGCGGCGCCCGCTGCGGGCGGCAGGGCCACCGGCGGTGCGCGGCGGGCAGGCGTGCGGCCTGGGCAGGGGAGTCTGCGCGCCCCTGGCGCCGCTGGCAGGCCCGCCGCCGCGCCGCCGCGCCGGGGCGGGGGCGGGCGCCGCCCGCTGCTGCTGCAGCGCTCACGCCGCCCGCGCGCTCGCCCGCTGCCGGCGCCGACTGCTGCTCCCTGGTGGCCCGCAGGCTGTCAGGTGGCAGCTGTCTGCTGCGCCGGCGGGCAAGCGGCACGCCGGGCCGACCACGGGCGCGCGGGCGGCTGCAGCGGCGGCAGCGGCAGGCGAGGCGCCTGGCGGCGCGGACGCGGCGCCGAGGTGGGTCCGTCGCTGCTGATGCTGCTGCTGGCCCACCCTGGCTGGTGCTGCCTGGCGCGGCACGCGCTGCCCACAAGCCACCACCGCCGGCAGCGGCGGCGCCTGACCGCCGCCCGCCTGCCCGCCCCACGCGCCCGCCGCGCCCCGTGCCGCCAGCAGCCTGTGGGGGGACCTGCCCGAGCCGCTCGTGCTCCACGTCCTGAGCTTCCTGCCGCCGGCCCTGCAGGCGTGGGCTGCCAAGTTGGTCTGCAAGACGGCGCGCGAGCGCTTCCGCGGCGCCACGGTCGTCTCGCTGCGCTGCCCCGAGCTGCCGCTGGCGGCGGTGCGGGAGGCCTGGCGGCCGGTGCGGGGTGGCGATCCGTGGCAGCAGCTGCAGCTGGCCAGGGCGCGTGCGGCGTGCGGCGATGTGCCGGGGCTGGCCTGGCTGTGCGGCGCCGGCTGCGACATGCACAGTGGCGTGTGCTACGAAGCAGCGAAGCATGGCCATGTCCCTGTGCTGGAGTGGGCACGCGACCAGGGGCTGGACCTTCGGGACGTGTGCCACGACGCAGCTTATGGCGGCCAGCTGGGTGTGCTGCGCTGGGCGCGCGCGCAGACGCCGCCGGTGCCATGGGACGGCATGGAGTGCTGGCACGCTGCGGAGCGCGGCGACCTGGAGATGCTGCGCTGGGCGCGCGCCCAGGCCGAGCCCGCGCCGTGGAACAGCGAAGTGTGCTGCGTGGCCGCTGAGAACGGGCACCTGGAGGCGCTGCGCTGGCTGCGTGCCAACGGCTGCCCGTGGCAGCGCATGCAGTGCGAGGACGGGGCGTTTGTCCTTGGCCACGAGGCCGTGGTCGCGTGGATCCGAGCGCAGCCCGTGTCGCCGGACGACGGCCCTGTCTGGGACGACATCCGCAATGCCGCCATAAGAACAATGCAGTCACTCACTAACATACTCTGAATCGCCGGGTGCTGGCGGCGGCGGCACGTCGCCGCGCCGCGCCCGGCAAGCCGCGCACCGTGCGGGCGGCGGTGCAGGGCGGCGGTGCAGGGCCCAGGGCCCAGGGTGCCGCCCGGCCGGCTGCCCGCGCTGCCGCCGAGGAGGCCGCCCGCGCGCTTGCAACTTCTCTGCCACCATCTCAGGGCTGAGCTGCCGCCGACACGGGCAGGACGCGCCGCGCGCGAGCAGCGCACGCGCCTCGCTCGCCCAGCGGCGGCGCGCGGAGGAGCGGCCGCAGGGGTGGGGCAGCTCGGGCGCGGCACTCGCCAGCTCTAGCAGGGGCACGCGGGGCGGGTCGCGCTGCAGGCTGCCCGCGGGGCTGGCGCCAGCAATCGCGACCAGCTGGCGGTTGCCGGCGCCGGGCGTCGCGCCCGGGCGGGCCCCGCTCACCGGTGAACGCGCTGCTGATGCGGTGCTGCACAGCCCGCCCGCGCGGCGTGCGGTGCGGCCGGCGCGCCGCAGCGCTGGCCGTGCTGCTGCTCGCGCTCGCCGCCGGCCGCGCCGGCTCGCAGCAGGCGGCGGCGGGGCCGCCCAAAGCGCACGGCGCCGAGGTAAGCTGCCCCGCGGCGGCCGGCGCACCGCGCGGCGCGGCGCGGGCGGCCCGAGCGGGCGCGGTCAAGCGAACGCCGCGCTGCCGCAGGGCCCCCCCCTGGCGCGCGGCGGCGGCGGCGGCGGCGGCGGCGGCGCGGCGCTGCTGCAGCAGCTGCGGCCGTCGCGGCGCCTGACGGCGGCGCGGCAGCGCCGGGCGCAGCAGCAGGGCGCCGCCGCCGCCGCCGCGCACTGGCCCTGGCGCGCCGCGGGCGGCGGCCAGCGCCGCCGCCGCGCGCTGCAGCAGGACGCGCCCGCCAGCGGCGCCGCGCTGCCGTTTGACATCGCCGGCGGCGTGGGCAACGCCACCGCCGCCACGCGCAACCCGTGGTACGACTCGCACGTCCTCGCGGCCGCGGGCGGCGCCGGCGGCGGCCTGCTCTACGGCCGCCTGGACGGCGGCGGCGGCGGCGGCGCCGCGCCGCGCAGCGCCGGCGACGGCGGCGCGGCCGCCGCGGACGCCGGCGCGGGCGGCGCCGCGCCCGACCCTCCGCCGTACGAGTACCCGCCGGTCGGGCGGCACCCGACCGTGTTCTTCACCGCCGCGCTGCAGGGCTACAGCCAGGCCACCGGCCTGGGCGCCGCCGAGCAGGCGCGCGTCGCGCCCTGCGAGCGCGGCCGCGCGCACCGCGGACCCGCCGCCGGCGCCAGCGCAGCTGCCGGCGACGCCGCACGGGAGCGAGCGGGACACCCAACGCCGCGCCGCCGCCGCCGCCTGCCCGCCGCGCCGCGCCGCAGGCGGCGTTCTCCGCGGCGGTGAACGACTTCCTCGCGCCCGCCCCCGGCGCGGCGGTCAGCGCGACGGCGGTGCTCACGCAGGCGCTGTCGGGCAGCGGGCTCTGGCTCCCCGCGGCGACGGCGCTGCTGGGCGGCGACGCGGCGCTGCTGGACTACCTCGCCGCCACGCTCGCGGGCGACCCCAACCTCGTCTTCCCCACCGCGACGTGGGGCAGCGTGCGCTGCACCAACATCCGCGTCGCCGCGCCGGCGACGCCCGCGGCGCTCGCGTACGCGTGGAGCGTGGGCGACTACGGCAACTGCAGCGCGCTCTGCGGCGGCGGGCGCCAGGCGCGGCGCGTCGCGTGCCTGGACAGCCTCGGCAACGACGCGCAGCCCTCCGCCTGCGCGCCGCCCGCGCCGCCGGCGAGCCGGTGCGCGGCCGCGGCGCCGCGCGCGCGCGTGCCACGCGCGCCGCCCGCCTGCCGCGCCGCTGGCTCACGCCCGCCTGCCCGCCCCCCCGCCCGCGCCGCAGGGCCTGCCAGACGCAGCCCTGCCAGGCGAGCCTGCCGACCGAGTTCAGCCTCGCGCTCGGCGGCTGGGGCGCGTGCAACTCGAGCTGCGGCGCAGGCAGCCGCACGCGCAGCGCGACCTGCATCTCCCGCGAGGGCTACGTCGGCTCGCTCGCGAACTGCGCCACGACGCCGGAGGGTGCGGCCCGGCCGGCGGCACGCGCGCGCGCGCGCGCGTGCGCGGGCGGCGCCCACGCGTGCCGCGCCGCTCACGCGCCGCGCCGCCCACGCGCCCGCGCCGCTCACACACCCGCCCGCCCGGCGCCTACGCGCCCGCGCAGCGCTGGCGGCGCAGCTGTGGGAGCCCTGCCTGCTGCCGCCGTGCGCGTCGCACTTTTGGTCGTACGGCGACTGGGCCTGCAACAACACGGCGGGCTGCGGCGGCGGCGCCGCGTCGCGCGCGGCGACGTGCGTCGCCGCCGCCACGGGGCGCCCCGCCAACGCGACGAGCTGCGACGTCAACGACCTGGACAGCTCCACCAAGCCCTGCGCGATGAGCCCCTGTGCCGTCTTCTACTGGCGCACGCGCGAGCTCGCCGACTGCCTGCCAGAGGAAGCGAGCCGGCCGTGCGGGCGGGTGTGGCGCGCCGCGCGCCCGCGCCGCCGCGGCCCCGCCCTGACTGCTTGCGGCGCGCCCCTCCCTGACTGGGCCGCGGCCGCCCTCGGGCCGCCCGCCGCCGCCGCCGCGCAGTACGTCCAGCGGCGGCGCTTTGACTGCGTCAACATGACCTCCGGTGAGGTGGTGCCCTACATCTGGTGCTCCGGGCCCAAGCCGGAGCTGGGCGACGTGGAGTGCACCAGCCCCGCCAACTGCACCGCGGCCGCGCCGCCCGTGCAGCAGGCGGCCGACGGCGGCGGCGCCGACGGCGCCGACGGCGGCGGCGCGGCGCCCCAGGCGCCGGCGGCGGCGCCGCCCGCGCCCGCCGACGGCGCGGGCGGCCAGCCCGGCGGGGGTCAGACCCCAGCGCCGCCGCCGCCGTCGGCGCCGTCGGAGGGGCCGCAGCAGCCGGCCTCGAGCGGCGACGGCAGCGAGGACCTGAGCGCCGGCGTCGCCTCGGTCGCAAGCGTGGAGGGGGCCGACGACGCCGGCGCGCCGGCCACGCCGTCGCCGGCGCCATCGCCGTCGCCGTCGCCGCCGGTCAACAGCGCCTGGGGCATCAACGGCAGCGCGCCCGCGCCCGCCGGCGGCGACGGCGGCGACGGCGACCAGCCGGCGCCGGTGCCGCTGCTGCCGGGCGCGTCTGCGCCGCTGGCGGGGGTCAACGAGACCACGCCGCCGCCGGGCGCGGCCGGGCCCGACGACGTCGCCCCGCCGACGGCCGTGCCGGGCAACGCCAGCGGCACGGGCGACGCGCACCAGCTGGGGCCGGGGCAGCTGCTGCCCGACTGGCTGCTCGCGCGGCCGACGGCCGCGCTGCAGGCGCTGCTGGACTGCCCGGCGGGCATGGCCCTGAGCGCGGACGGGCGCTGCTGCGCGGGTGCGCCGCCGCGCGCCGGCGGGCGGGCGCGCCGCCCAGCGCCGAGCGCGCGGGAGGGGGGCCTGCCGCGCCGCGCTCGCGCTCGCACACCGCGCCGCGCAACGCCCCTGAACCCTGACGCGCCCGCCGCGGCCGCAGGCGCGGCGCTGGACTTCAAGGGCGCCTGCTGCGACGCGGGTGCCGTCGACGCGTGCGGCGTCTGCAACGGCACGGGGCGGGCGATCGACGCGCTCGGCGCGTGCTGCAGCGGCACGCTCGACGCGCAGGGCGTGTGCTGCGGCGGCGCGATCGACGAGTGCGGCGTCTGCGACGGCGCCAACTCGTGCGATGCAAAGGCCGACGCGCTCGGGTCGCTGCCCTCGGCGGCGCTGTTCCTCATCCCCAACTCCAACGCCAACCGCCGCCTGCGCGGCGCGATCCAGGACGCCGTCGCGGCCGCGCTCGCGCAGGCGAGCGGGCGGCCCGCCGACCGCGGCCGCGTCGGCGTCGTGCTGTCGGCGTACGCGCCGCCGGGCGGCGACGCGGGCGCGCCGGCGCAGGCCGGCGCCGACGGCGGCGTCGCCGTCGTGGCGAGCCAGTTTGGCGGCGGCGCGAGCGGCGGCGCCGGCGACGGCGGTGGCGCCTTCCCGCAGCAGCTCGACGTCGCCGCGCCGCCGCAGCCGGCCGCGCCCGCGGCCGCGGCCGGCGGCGCGGCGCTCGGCGGCGGCGGCGCGGCGCCGGACGGGGCGCCGCCCTTGGCGCAGCCGGGCGGCACCTTTATCAGCAGCACGAGCACGCTCGCGCCGCCCGCGGCGCAGCCGGTGCAGCTCGACACGGTCAGGGGCGACGACAGCACGGCGCTGAACGTCGCGGTGCGGCAGGCGCCCAACGCCGCGCCTGGAGGCGTGCCCGGCAGCGCCTGGTACCTGGCCGAGCGTGCCGGGCGCCGCCTGGCGGGGCGCGTCGCGGGCGGGCTGCGGCGCCTGGCGGCCGCGGCGGCCGCGCCGCCGCCCGTGCCGTCGACGCTGGCCGCGCCGACCAACGGCACGGCGGCGGCCGCGGCGGCGCCGGCCGGCGCTGGCGGCGCAGCCGCGGCGGCGCCCGGCGGCCCCGCGCCGGTGGCGCCCGCCAGCCCCGCGCCCGCCAGCCCCACGCCGGCGCCGGCGGCCAGCCCCGCGCCGGCGACGCCCGTGGCGGCGCAGCTGTCCGGCGACGCGACGCCCGCGACGAGCAGCAACACCGTCGTGGTCGGCGTCACGCTGCACAGCGCCCCGGGGCAGCCCGGGCCCAACACGGGGCTCGTGCTGCTCGCGCTGAGCCGGCTGCTGGGCGAGCCGCTGCCCGTGCCCGGCAGCCGGAGCAAGCTGACGCTGCGCGAGGTGGTGTCGGTCGTGCGCGCGGGCACGTGCGGCGACGGCGTGTGCCAGGTGCGCGGCGGCGCGCGGCGCGTGCGGCGGCGGCGGGGGTCGCGCCGCGGCGGCGCCGGCGCCGGCGGCCCGCGCGCCGATCGCCGCCGCGCCGCGCTCCGCTTCCCGGCCTCCCTGCCGGCCTCCCTGCCCCTCCCACGCCGCCCGCCGCCCGCCCGCGCGGCCCGCGCAGGTCAACGAGCGCGTGTCGTGGAACAACCCGGACAGCTGCCCCGCCGACTGCGCGCTGCCGTTCCTATCGTGCCCGCCGTTCAACGCGAGCGGCGCGGCGTGCGCGGGGCGCGGCGTGTGCTTCAACTCCATCGGCGCCTGCTCCTGCGCGACCGGCTACACCGGCGCCGACTGCTCCATGTGCGCGCTCGACTACAAGCTGGTCAACTCGTTCTGCGTCGCCGCGGCGGCGCTCGCGCCGCGGTCGGCCTGCGCCGGCGCGAGCTGCGCGGGCGGGACGGCGGTGCTGACAGTGACCAAGAGCCTCGCCGAGCTCGGCGCGCAGCGCAGCCTCGCCGGCGGCGCCGCGGCGGTCGCGTGCGTGACGCTCGGCAGCCTCGCCGCCGTCGCCGGCGCGGCGCTGCTCGTGCGCCGCGCGCGCCACCGCCACCTGCTGCGCGAGTACGAGGCGCAGGTGCAGAGCAAGGCCGCCGAGTGCCAGGCGTGACATGTGGGCAGCTGGGGGAGAGCCGGGGCGCCTGCGCGGGGGCGCGATGCACATACAACATCGGAACCGGGGGCGCCGGAAACGCGCGGCCGGCGACGGTGTTTGACCGCTGCCGCACCGCCCGCACGCGCCGCCCCTGCCCGCGCCGCCGAGCGCGGAGCAAGCCTGTGGCTTCGGACGGCCAACGCGGCGTGCGCTGGGGCGGCGCGGGCGCCCGGGAATGCGGGGCGCTCGTGCGGGCGTCGCGCAGCGGGGTTTTGGCAGCGGCGCTCGCCCCGCTCGGGGCCCCCTCCGCGACGCACGCCAGAGCTGTCGCACCACAAACGCCCACGCCCAGCGAGAAAGCGAGCCTCCTGAGCCCGCTCGACACCCCCCGAACTCGCTCCGCGCAACCCTTTGCCCGGCGCCATGGCGGACATGGGCCTGAAGTACGACCTCGACGTCGCGGAGCGCGGCGTGGAGGAGGGCAACCCGGAGGCCCTCGCGCACCTGGTCGACCCCGGGCGCGCCGGCATCCCGGTGCGTGCGGCGGCCCCTGGGCGTGCTGGATGCGCCGGGCGGCCGCGCGGCGTCTATGTATGCCGACGTGGTCGGGCCGCGCGCCGCTGCGGGGCCGCGGCGGGCCGGGGGCGGTGGCTATCGATGCGGCATCTACGCCCGCGCTGGCCGCCGCGGCACCGCGCCTTCCGTGTCGTGCGCGCGACCCGACGCCTCTCACGTGACGCCCGATATCACCGAGACCGAGCGTGGCGCGCTGCGCGACGCGCGCCGACCGCCTCGCCGCCGCTGCCCCGCAGGAGGCGCAGGAGGCCCACGCCTTTGCGACAACCTCCGAGGTCGATCCCCCGCTCGAGGTAGGGGCTGGCTGACGCGGTGGCCACGACAGCCGGGCTGGGCGGGCTGTGGGTGCGAGGCGCCCGTCCGGCTGCGCGTGCGCCAACGGCTGCGCCGTCGCCCGCCGCCCCCCGCGCGCCCCTCCGCTCCGCCCGCCCGCAGCTGATGGGCAACCACCACCAGCGCGACCGGGTGGGGCTGCGCGCCGCTGTTGCGTCGGACGCCGGGCACGCCGCGCGCCACGCGGCCGCCCGTTGACGTCGACGCGCGCCGCCGCCGCCCTCGCAGGCAGCCAAGGACTAGGGCATGCGGCGCGCGGCCCGAGCGCGCGGGCGCCGGGGGCTGCTTGGGGGGAGAGGGACAGCCAGCTGCCTGATGGTTGAGCCGGCTGCGGCGGCCGCGCCGGCTGTGTGTGTGTGCCTGATCCGAGACTGCGCGCGCCAGCGGCGCTGCACCCGCTGTGCTGCTGGCGAGCCGCGCGGCGCGTGTCGCGCGACGATGACCACGCGCGCCCGCAATAAGTTGACCTGCATGCAGCGCAGACCCTCCCAACGCGGTCAGTAATGGAACCACCTGCCTGCAGCCTCCCGCCGCGGCCAGCGCACGATGCGGCGGCCCCGCGGCCGCGCGCGGGCCCTGCCCTCACACGACGCGGCCGCGCTCCAGCCAACCGGCAGGCAGCGCCAGCAGGGTTGCCAATCAACGCCCGCGCAGGCAAGCGATCGCTTGCGGCTGGCTCGTGAGCCAGCCGGTCAACACGGCGCGGCCCGAGCCGCAGCCGCGGCAGCCGCGGCCGCGGCCAGCAGCAGCGCGCCCGCGCGCGGCGAGCGCCGCGGCGCCGCGGCGCTCGCGGCCGCCGCCGCGCGGGGGCTCAGCGTGACGCCCGGCGGCGCGCCGGCGCCGCCGCACTGCGCGCTGCCGGCGGGCAGCTGCCCCGGGCCGCACACGGGCACCGCCGGCCGGCCGCCCCCTGGGCCCGCGACCGCAGCGCCGGCCGGCTCGGCGGGGCCGGCGCCCGGCGGGCCGCCGTCCTGCTCCAGCGCCGCCTCGGGGTTGGGCGCGCACAGCCAGACGCTCGCGTTTCGCCGCTCGCAGGAGGATTGTGCCGCGCAGGCCGCGCCGCCCCAGGCCGCGTCGCCGCAGGGCACGCCGATGGTCGTGTTCTCGCACAGCCCGCCGGCGCCGCCGCACTGCTCGCCCTCCTGGAGCGCGGTCGCGTTGGGGGTGCCGCCGCCCTGGCCCGCGGCGGGCGCGGCGAGCGCGAGGAGCGCGACGGCCTGCGGCGCGGCGCGGCGCGGCGCGGGCGTCGCCGCGGCGCCCAGCTGGCGCTGCCAGCAGCTGAGCTTCAGGGTGCCTGAGCTGTGACTGAGCCGCGCAGCGGGGGAAAGCACCGCAGCCGTGGGCAGCGCGTGCGCGCCGGCCGCCGGCAGCTGCTGCCGCCCCCGCCGCGCGCACCGCAGCGAGGGCCACGCCTAGGGAGCGCGTCCACGCCATTCCCCGGGGCTCGTGGGCCGCCTGTGACGGAGTGGAGCAGCTGCAGCTGCCCGCGGCGCGCAGCTGCTGCCGGCACCGCCGCTGCTGCTCGCGCGCAATTCCGCCCCGACAGGGCTCGGGGAAGAGGCGTGAGACTGAGCGGAGCGCCCGGATGCCCGCCGGGCGCCGCCGAGGGGCCGTGCGCTTCGGGGCGGGCGCTGGAGCAACCGCGGCGGTTCGGCACCGACTGGCGCGGAGCGGCTGCGTGCTCACGGGCGTGTGGACCAACGCGGTCTGTCACCCAACCGCGTCGCAGCACGGCCGCCCCCCGCGGCACCAGCAGCAGCTCGCGCAGGCGGCGGCCGCAGGCGCCGGCGCGCGGTCGCAGCGGCCGGCGGCCGTGGCGGGCGCAGGCGTGGCGACGGCGCCAGGGAGTGCTCGGCGCCGGTCGTGAGCGACGGCTGCAGCCACGCGGGCGGCCGCGCGCCGCGAGCGACGCCTCGACCAGGCGCCGCTCAGGCTGCCAGCCGCGGCCGGCCGCGGCAGCAGGCAGGTGCGCAGCGCCCGCCGCGGGCTCGCGCCGCGGGCCGCAGACAACTGCAGTGGCTGATGGCGGCGAGGCGAGAGGCGCGCCGCGAGCCACGCCCGGCACCGCTGCTGCTGCTGCGGCTGCCGCCGCGGGCGCGCTGCACCGCCGCCGCCGGCTGCGACGGGCCATCCCTGGCGTCGCCTGCGGGTGCTCCCGAGCCGTCCCTGGCGGCGGCGGCCGGCGGCGCGGCCGGCGCCGGCTGCAGGCGGCGGGCGAGCGCCGCGCGTGCGGTGGGCGGGGCGCGCTGGCGCCGCGCGCCCGTTTCCTGCCGCCCGGCGGCGGGCGGCGGGCGGGAGCAGGGAGTGGGGCCGACGTGGCGGGGCGCGCTCGGCGGGCACGACAGCGGCGCGACGCGCGCGTGCCAGAAGCGCGGCGGCGCAGCGCCCCGCGCCGCGCGCCCCGCTGCGCGCCGGCCTGTGGCCCTCCCCGCTGCCGCGCCGCCCTCCACACGCTCGTCCCGCTTGCCTGGTTGCGCTCCGCCACGCCTGCCGGTGCGCCCTCCCCGCCCCCGCAGCAGCCGGCCCGCCATCAGCAGCAGCAGCAGCCGGCGCCCACACAGCAGCAGGCGCGGGCGCTGCAGCGGGCGCGGGGCCTGATCCGTGAGGCGCGCGCGGGCGTGATGACGGGCGTGTCGGTGCCGCGCAACTTCCGGCTGCTGGAGGAGCTGGAGAAGGGCGAGAAGGGCATCGGCGATGGCACCGTCTCCTACGGCATGGAGGACGCCGACGACATGCTCATGCGCCGCTGGACGGGGACCATCATCGGCCCCAGCAACAGCGTCCACGACGGCCGCATCTACACGCTCAAGATTTTCTGCGACAACGACTACCCCGAGCGCCCGCCCCAGGTGCGCTTCCAGAGCCGCGTCAACATGGACTGCGTCCTCCCCGACGGCCGCGTCGACGCGGGGCGCTTCGGCGTGCTGGGGCAGTGGCGGCGGGAGTACTCGATGGAGACGGTGCTGTCGGAGCTGCGCCGCCAGATGGCCTCCCCGCTCAACAAGAGGCAGCCGCAGCCGCCCGAGGGCACCATGTACCCGCAGTGACCCGCCCCGCGCCGTCGGAGGCGCGCGCGGCGCGGCGGCGCCCGCGCGCGGCGCCGCGCGGGCGCGGCGCGGCGGCGGCGGCAGCAGCGCGGCGCGCGCCGGCGCAGCAGCGGCGGCGGCGGCGGCAGCTGGGGCGGGGAGCTGGCGCCGGCGCCGGCGCATGACGCGGCTACCACGGCGCAGGCGCGCGCCCCGGCTAGGCTAGGCCGGGGCAGCAGCAGGCGGGCGAACCGGGCTAGCGAGCGCTCGCTCGCTAGCGAGCGAGCGGGGGACGGAGGGGGTCCTCTCTGCACTTGGGCACGCACGCATCGCTCGGTGGCGGCCCGCGCGGCCAGCCGCGGCGCCGCCTGCGCGCGGTGAGCGCCCGGCCGCCGCCGCGTCTCTCTTTTTGTCTTGCGTCGCGCGCAGCGCGCCGCTGGGCGGCGGCTGCAGCGAGCGGAGCGGCCGCTGCTGCTGCAGCGCCTGCGTACGGAAGGGGGCGCGCGCGAGGGCGGGAGGGGGGAGGCAGCAGGTAGAGGGCCCGAGCGGTTTAATCCAACGTGCGCGATGCAGTTGGGTCAGACGTCGTCCACCGCCGCGGGCTGCGCCCGGATCCACGCGACCACGGCCTCGTGCCGTCTGTGTGCCGCGCGCTCGCACATGGCGCGCCGTTGGCAGCCGCCAACGGCGCCGTTGGCACGCAGCCAGCGCAGCACTTCCAGGTGCCCGTGCTCAGCCGCCGCCCAGCACACCCACTCGCTCCACGGCGCGGGCTCCGCCTGGGCGCGCGCCCAGCGCAGCATCTCCGCGTCGCCGCGCCAAGCAGCATGGGAGCACACGTTGTTGCCCCAGGGCAGCGGCGGCGTGTGCGCGCGCGCCAGTGCAGTGCGGCCAGCTGCCCGGCAGAGGCTGCTTCTTCGCACACGCGCCCCAGGTCGAGCCCCTCCCCGCGCGCCCACTCCAGCACGGCGAGCTGGCCGGCCTGCGCCGCTGCGTGCCCCACACCAAAGTCCATGACGCAGCCGGCGCCGCGAAGCCAGGCCAGCCCCGCCACGTCGCCGCACGCAGCGCGCGCCCCGGCCAGCCGCTGCTGCGGCCAGCCAACCTGCACCGCCTGCCAGGCCGCCTGCACCGCCGCCAGCGGCAGGTCGGGGCAGCGCAGCGAGACGCGCTTGGCGCTGCGAAAGCGCTCGCGCGCCGCCTTGCAGACCAGCCTGGCGGTCCACGCCTGCAGGTCCGGCGGCAGGAAGCTCAGGGCGTGGAGCACGAGCGGCTCGGGCAGGTCCCCCCACAGGCTGCTGGCGGCGCGGCGCAGCGGGCGGGGCGGCGGGGCGGGCGGCGAGCGGTCAGGCGGCGCTGCTGCCGGCGGTGGTGGCTTGTGGGCAGCGCGTGCCGTGCCAGGCAACACCAGCCAGGGGGCACCAGCTGCAACGGCAGCGGACCCACCTCATCGCCGCCTCTGCCCCAGCCAGCGCCTCGCCTGCCGCCGCTGCGGCCGCGGCGCGCGCGCTCGTGGTCCGCCCCGCGTGCCGCTTGCCTGCCGGCGCAGCAGACATGGCGCCGCCTGACAGCCTGCGCGCCAGCAGGGAGCAGCAGGCGGGGCGACGGCAGCAGCGGGCGAGCGCGCGGGCGGCGTGAGCCCGGCAGCAGCAGCGCGCTGCGCCCGCGCCCCCGCCCCGCGCCCGCGCCCGCGTCCCGGCGCGGCGGCGCGACGGCGGGCCCGCCAGCGACGCCCGAGGCGCGCAGACCCGGCGGCCCACGCCACACGCCCGCCCGCCGCGCACCGCCGGTGCCCCCGCAGCCCGCGGCGGGCGCCGCGCAGCGCGGCCCGCCCGCCGCCGCTGCCCTCCCCGCCCGCCCGGCGCGCCCGGCTCGCCTGGCGCTGCACTGGGAGGCACGAGCTAGTCACCAGGAGCCCGCAGATCCGCGCCCCGCTTGGCCAGGGGCGCGCGCCGCGGGCGGGGGGCGGGCGCTGGGCGGCGGCGGCGCGGCGCGTGCGGGCGCTGTGGGCGGCGCGGCTGGCGCTTGTGCGTGTGTGCGCGTGTGGCAGGGGCACTGAAGGCGGCGGCTGTGGGCGGCGGGGCGGCGCGCACGGAAGGGCCCTCCTCGGCTGCACGGCGCGGGCAGCCGGCCGGGCGGCGCCTGCGCCCTGTGCCCTGCACCGCCGCCGGATGGCTGGCGCGCCGGGCGTCAACCAGGCCGTTTAAACCGACCGCCAGCGCACCCCCTTCATCATATGATGATGGCCGAGACCGATGGATTGATGGTGCTGGAGCAGGGTGGCGCGCGCGCTCAGCCGCCGTCTCAGCGGCGGGGCGGCGAGCAGGGAACGGGCGGCGCGTCGCACACAACGCATGGCAAGTGAAGCCCCACCGGTGGGGCGCCGGTACCGGCGCGGCGCACGCGGTCAAGCAGTCAAGCAGCAGCCCCCGGGGAAGACGGCGTCGCCCTGGCGGCACGCGCGTTTGTCGACACGACCCCGTCCCAGTGCCTTGGCCCTGCTGCCCCCCTCCCCTGGCAAACGGTTCGACCAACGCCACCCCGCCCGCGCGCAACGCGCCCCCCGCTGCGTCTTGCCGCCCCGCCCTGTCAGCCCGCCTGCACCGTTGCGTGCGGGCGACCCCCACTGTGTGTGCAGTGTTTGAGAACACGTTGGATGGGCACACACGTTGGCAGGCCCGTTCCCCCGCAGCGGGCGCTGCGGGCCCATCAAAGCAACGCCGCCGACGCCGCCCCCCCCCCCCCCGCGCGCAGCCCCGGCCCCTCCCCCCGACCCAGTCCACCTTTGCTCACGCGCGCGCGGGCGCCGGCGCACGCGCGCCGGCGCCGGTGCCGCGCAGCGCGGCGCCGCGCGCGCGCAGGAAGCGGCGCCGCATCGTCAGCTCGAGTGCCCAGCACAGCGCGACCGAGAGCGCCGCCGCGGCGGCCCAGCGCCGCGTGGCGGGCGCGAGGCCGAACACCTGGCCCAGCACCGCGGCGCTGACCGCGGCGTCGAGCACGGCGCACGCCGCAAACGGGCGCAGCCGCATGTGCTGAAGGAAGGGCCGCAGCGCGGCCGTCGCGAGCTCGCCCCGCCCCGCCCATATGGCGCGGTAGGCGCGCAGCGGCAGCGCGTACGCCGGCGCCGGCCGCCCCGCCGCCGCGCCGGCCGCCGCGACGACGAGCGCGAGCGCCGCGCAGCAGGGGGCGACGAGGAACAGCCGCAGCTCGCGGTGCCTGGGCGCGGCGCGGGGCGCAGGGCGCGCGGCGCGGGGCGTGTCAGGGGGTGGGGAGGGCGCGTCCGGGCGGGCGGCGGCGGGCCCGGGCCCGGGCGGAGCGCAGGGGTCGGACGTGGTGGGGGACCCCGCCCGCCGACGGCGTCGGCCGCCGCCGCGCCGCGCACCGTGGCGGCAGCGCGGCGCCCGCGCAGCGCAGGTCGCCGCAGGGGCAGGGCGCGGGCCTGCGCCACGGCCGCGGCCGCCGGTGAGCGCCGGCGGCGGCCGGCGCCGCCCTCCCTCGACCACCAAACGCGCAACACCCAACACACGCAACACACAACACACGCAAAACGCGTCGCCGCCCGCTGCGGTGCGCACCTCTGGAACGCCCCCCGCATGCCGAGCATCAGCGGCACGTGCGGCGCGACCTGCGGCGGGGCGCGCGGGCGCGCGGCGGCGGCGCGGCGGGGTCGGCGGCGGCGGCGGCGCGCGCAAGCATACTCGCCCTCGCGCCCCCCGCCCCCGCTCCCTCTGTTTCTCTCCATCCCCCCATCCCTCGCGGCCGCCCGCGCACCCACCTTGACGGCAATGTAGAGGGCGTACCAGAGCGTGGCGGGCTCGGCCACGGCGCGGCGCAGCAGCGCGCACAAGTAGGCCGCGCCAAAGAGCGACGCGGCGTAGTCGAGGTGCAGCAGCGCGTGGTGCTTCCACGCCAGGTAGCTGCGCGTGGCGCGCGGGGCGTCGCGGCGAGCGCGCGCGCGGGCGGGCGGGCGGGCGGGCGGGCGGGCGTGGGCGCGCGGGGGGCTTGGGTGTGTTGGGGGCGCGCGCAGGGCGCGCGCGCGGCGCGGGCGCACCTCTGCTCCAGCCGCGCGTCGGCAAACTGCGTGAGCGGCAGCCACCAGGGCGCGCCCGCCGCGACCGCGGCCGCGACGGCCGCCGCGGCGTCGGCGTCGGCCTCGGCCGTGCCCGGCGCGGCGGCGGCGCCGCCGTGCCGCGCGCCCTTGCCGGTCCCGGCGGCCGCGCCGGCCGCCACGGCCTCGAGCGCCGGCTTGGCGCCCTCGTCGGCTTGCGGGGGCGCGGCGCTGCTGCCGCCGCCGCCGCCGCCGCCGCCGCAGACGCCGCTCTCGGGCACGGCCGCGGCGGCGGGCTTGCGCCGCCGCGGCCCCTCCAGCTGCCCCGCGCCCCGCGCCAGCTCCGCCGTCTCCCCCGGCGCCTGCTCCGGCGCCTGCTCCGCCGACGCGGCTAGCGCGTCCTCGGCGGGCAGCTGCACCGCCGGCGGCGCCGATTCGGCGAGGCTGTGTAGCCGCGCGAGCTGCTGGTCTCCCCACTGTGCGCGCAGGCCCGGCGGCAGGCAGCCCAGGAGCAGGCCCAGCAGGTTGACCAGGCCGTGCCCCGCGCAGAACGGCAGCAGGAGCGGGAACAGCAGCTGCTCCGCGAGCTGCGCCAGCGCGGCGCCCGGGTCGAGTGCGCTGGCCGCGGCGGCCGCCGTGTCGGCCGGCGCGGCCGCTGCCGCGGCCGATGCGGCCGCGCCGCCGCCGCCGGCGTCCGGCCCCGAGCCGCCGGCGGCCGCCCCCGCGCCCGCCTCCTCGGCGGCGCGCGCGAGCTGCAGCACGGCGTGCACGTCCTGCGCCAGCTGCGCGTAGTGCCCGAACGCCGCCTGCTCCACCGCCATCGCCTCCTCCGCAAACGCGGCCGCGCCGGCGCCGCCCGGCGAGCGCGGCGGCGGCGCCGCGCGGCGCTGCTCCGCCTGCACCTCCTGCCTCATCGCTGGTAGTAGCAGCTGCTGAATCTCCTGCTGCGCGCGCGCCGGCATCACGAGCAGGGGCAGCTCCGCGACGACGTGCGCGGTCAGCGGCGGCGCCGCGCCGGCGCCGGCGCCGGCGCCGCCCGGCGCGCCGCTGGCGCCGCTCGCCAGCAGCGCCAGGTGCAGCGCGTCCAGCGGGCGCTCCGCGGGGCGGCGCGGGACCGCGACGTGCAGGTTCAGCGGCGCTGACCACGCGACGCCCGCGTCGGCGCCGGCGCCGGCGTCGTCCGGCGGCTCCGCGCGCGGCGGCGCCTGCGCGAGCAGCTGCGCGAGGCCCACGCGGCGCTGCAGCAGCAGCTGCATGCGCCGGTCCAGCACCATGATGCGGAGCTCGGCGCCCGCGAGCGGCAGGCCCAGCGGCGGCGGCGCCCCGCCGCCGCCCGCGGCGGCCGCGGCGCCGCCGCCCGGCAGCACGACCGCCGCGACGCCGCCGTGGCCGCCGGCCAGCGCGGCCGCCGCGGCCGCGGCGGCCGCGGCCGCGGCGCCCGCTTCGGGCGCCGCGGGCGGGCGGCGCGACAGGCGCAGGCGCAGGTGGAGGAGCAGCTCGTGCTCCAGGCCGTCCGCTGGCGCGGGCGGCCCCGGGTGCGCCGCCAGGCAGGCCGGCGCCAGCGCCAGGAGCTCCAGGCCGCTCACCCAGGCCGGCGGCGGCGGCGCGTGCGGCGGCGCCGAGGAGGCCATGCGCGCGGCCGCCCCCGCGCGGCGCGCTCACCGCCGGCGCCGCGCGCTCGCGAGCCCGCGGCGGCGCGCGTCGCGGCGGCCGCGCCCCGGGACGACGAGGGCGCGCTCGGCAGCCCTCCGCGGCACCGCGATGCCGCCCCGGCCGCGCATCGGCGGGCGCAGGCCGGCCCGCGGGCGCGCCGCGGGCACGCACGCAGGGGCCCGCGGGCCCCGGAATCGATCGGCTGTAGGCTCGGTCTCTGACGCCCCGGGCGCGCGGACACGGGCCCGGATTGCGGGGCGAGGGGGGTGAGCCGCCCGGTGCGCGGTCGGTTCGATCTCGGAGGCTGCTCTTAGAGACGCGGGATGGGCGGGTGTGTGCCGCCAGCGGCGGGTGCGGTGCGGCGGCGGCGGCGCGGGGTGCGGCGGCGCGCGCGGCGACATAAACTTGCGCCCTGCTTCGCGATAGGCCCTTCTCCAGTCGCCGTGGCGCACACACTCGCTGCTCACGCGCGGGCGCTGCGCGTCAACCGCCGCAACCGACCTATCGCCGCCGCCGTGAGCGAGAGCAGCGGCGCCGCCGCGCGGAGCGGACCACTAGGCGCAGCGGCTAGCGGATCATGGCGGACTTTGCCGACGACGGCTTCGTGGAGGCTGTAGCGGTGGAAGAGGTGCGTGCACGGCGGGCCGCGCGTGGGTGGGCCATGCGGCACGTTCGCGTGCCCATCGCGCTGCACGGCAGCCGCACCGGCCCGCCGGCCTCGGCACCGGCCGTATCCCGCCCGTCTGAGCCTCCCGGGCGCACGCGTGCGGCCCAGGGACGGCCCCGGGCGGCGGGAGGCGGCTCCGCTCGCGGGCGCTGCTGTTGCCAGCGCCTACCCCCGCCGCCGCGCCGCCGCCGCGCCCCGCAGGCCGTGCCCGCCGCCGCCGGCGCGCCTGCCATGGACGTGAGAGCGCGGCGCGGCGCTGGGGCGGCGGCGCGGGCAGGCGCGCGGGGGGCGCGCCGACGCCGCCGCGCCGCGCGCCACACAGGACTTTGTCGCCGCCGCCGCGCCGCTCGACAACGGCAACGGCGCCGCCGAGGCGGACGAGGGGCTCTTCAGCAGCGGCGCCGTGCCCGCGGACGACCCGCCGGTGCGCGCGCGCGCGCGCGCGGGGGCGCGCGGGCGGCGCTTCGCCGCGCCGCGCCGCGCCCGACCCCTGCCGCGCCGCGCCCGGCCCCTGCCGCGCGCACAGGCGCCGGTGCTGCAGGCCGGCGACCCGCGCATCGCCTGGGCGGCGAGCAACGCGGCCGCGCTCGCGGCGCGCGAGGCGAGCGAGGCGGAGAAGCGCGTCTCGACGCTCGCGGCGGCCAAGGAGTATCTGGACAAGGTCTACAAGGTGCGCCGGGCAGGGCTGGCCAGTCACACATGCGCGCACGTCAGCAGTGCTGCCCGCCTGCCAGGGCAGGCGCAGCGGGCGGCGCGCGAGGGGGCAGCCGCCCGCCGCGGGCGCCGCCGCCGACGCCGCGGCGCGCGGCCGCCGACGCCGCGGGCGCGCCGCGCAGGTGCGCGAGGTGCAGCTGTCGCAGCGCAAGAAGTCGAACCGCGAGGCCGAGGCGGTGGCGGGTGCGCGCGCGCGCGCCGCGGCCGGGCGCCGCCGCACCGGCCCCTGCTCCGCGCGCAGCGCCGCGCCCAGCGCCGGACGCCCCCCGCCCCGCCCGCGCAGGCGTCGCGGAGGGCGCGGTGCCCAAGGGCTCCACGCCTTGGGAGCGCGTGATCAGCGTGTGCAACTTCAACAGCGAGGCCCTGAGCAAGGACCCGTTCAAGGAGATGAGCAGGTGGGCGGGCGGTGTGTGTGCGTGTGTGTGCGAGTGTGTTGTGTGGGGGGGGGGGGGGGGGCGGCGGGCCGGGCCGGGCAGGCACGCGGGAGGGCTGCACTGCGCGGCGCGGCGCGCGCCGTGCGCCACCTGGCCCCCCGGGGCCGTGCGACCGCGCCCGCGCGCCCGCGCAGGTACAAGGCGGTGCTGCTGGCGGCCAAGGCGGCCAACATCAGCGTCGGCGCGTGACGCGGCGGCGGCGGCGGCGCGCCGGGGCGACCGCGCGGGGGCGGTGGGCGCGCGTCGAGCGAGTCGCGGCCTCGGTGTCTCCGCCCAGTGGTTACGGACTGACGCCAGCTCAGGCGGGCTGCGCACGGACCCACGCGACCACGGCCTCGGCGTCTGCGCGCGCGCCCAGCGCAACACACCCAGCTGCCCCCCCTCGGCTGCTGCGCTGCACACGTCCTCCAGGTCCAGCCCCTCGTCGCGTGCCCAGTCCAGCACAGGGACATGGCCGTGCTCCGCTGCTGGCCAGCACACGCCACTGTCCATGTCGCAGCCGGCGCCCCGCAGCCAGGCCAGCCCCGCCACGTCGCCGCACGCGCCGCGCGCGCTGGCCAGCTGGTACTGCCGCCGCCTGTCGCCCCCCACCGCCCGCCGCGCCTCCTGCACCGCCGCGAGCGGCAGCTCGGGGCAGCGCAGCGAGACGACCGTGGCGCTGCGGAAGCGCTCGGCCGCCGCCTTGCAGACCAGCTTGGCGGCTCCGGCAGCAGGCTGGGCGCGGCGGGGCGGGGCGCAGCAGGCGGGCGGGGCGGCGAGCGGTCAGGCGGCGCCTGCTGCCGGCGGTGGTGGCTTGTGGGCAGCGCGTGCGGCGCCAGGCAGCAGCAGCCAGGGGCACCAGCGGCAGCAGCAGACCCACCTCGGCGCCGCCTCTGCCCCAGCCAGCGCCTCGCCTGCCGCCGCTGCGGCCGCCGCCGCCCGCGCGCGCGTGGTCGGCCCGGCGTGCCGCTTGCCCGCCGGCGCAGCAGACATGGTGCCGCCTGACAGCCTGCGGGCCACTAGGGAGCAGCGGGCGGGGAGCCGGCAGCAGCGGGCGAGCGCGCGGGCGGCGTGAGCGCGGCAGCAGCAGCGCGTGGCGCCCGCCCCCGCCCCGGCGCGGCGGCGCGACGGCGGGCCCGCCAGCGGCGCCCGGGGCGCGCAGGCCCGGCGGCACACGCGACACGCCCGCCCGCCGCGCACCGCCGGTGCCCCGCCGCCCACAGCGGGCGCCGCGCTGCGGTCCGCCCGCCGCTGCCCTCCCCGCCTGCCCGCGCGCGCGCGGCTCGCCTGGCGCTGCGACGGGCGGCACGGCCTAGTCACCAGGCGCCCGCAGGTCCGCGTCCCGCCTGGCCAGGGCCGCGCGCCGCGCGCGAGGGGGCGGGTGCTGGGCGCCGGCGGCGGTGTGCGTGCGGGAGCTGTGTGGGGCGCGGCCGGCGCTCGTGTGTGTGTGTGCGTGGCAGGGGTGCTGAGGGCGCCGGCTGTGGGCGGCGGGGCGATGCGCGTGCGGGGGGCCTCCTCGGCGGCGCGGCGTGGGCAGCCGGCCGGGCGGCGCCTGCGCCCTGGGCCCTGCACCGCCGCTCGGCGCACCGTGCGCGGTCGGTTGCGCGTGCGCGCACCCCTACCGCCTCGCTCCCGGCGCCAGCACTCAATCGACAAGCACGCACACACACAGGGGTTCGAGCAGCGCGTCAAGCACAAACGACGACGACGACGATGGACCGATGTGCGCAAAGCCCCCCCGCGATCGACACAAACGTCCAGCTTCTGCGGCCACATAGACACCGACCACCTTTCGCTTATGTGGCCAAACGAACACCGACAGAACACCAGCCGCCCACCAAACACCCAGCCGACCGCCATCGCCAAACCAAACACTGACCGACTGCCAAACCACCGGCGACCAAACACCAACCGACCGCCAAACCACCGCCAAACCAACCACCAACCGACCGCCAGCCGACCGCCAACGCCGAACCAACCACCAACCGACCTCCAGCCGACCGCGAGGCAACCCGCCGCCGCGCGCACGCGCCCGCCCCCTCACCTGAGCCGCGCGCCCGGCAGCGCCGCCGCGAGCGCCGCCGCGCCGGCCGCGGTGATGCTCGTCCCCCCGACGCGCAGCTCGGTGAGCGCCGTGAGCTGGGCGAGGAAGCCGACCAGCAGGTCGGTGACGCCGGCGTTGCCGCGCAGGCAGAGGCCGCGCAGCGCGCGCACCCGGCGCAGCGCCGGCACCAGCGCGGCATCGCCGACGCCCGCGCAGGGGAGCTCGAGCCGCGTGAGCGCGGGGCCGCCGAGCAGCGCCGCGTCGTCGCCGAGCGCGGCGCCGTCCCAGCTGAGGGCCTCGAGGCGTGGCAGCGACGTGACCGTGCGGAAGAGCCCCGCGCGCTGTGCCGCGCTCGCGGGGCGCAGCGCCACGTCGTTGAGCGCGACGGAGCGCAGCCCCGGCAGGCGCGCCAGCGCGGCCGCGAGGTCGGCGGGGCGCAGGGACATGCAGGAGAGCTTCAGCCGCGTCAGGCCGCGCAGCGCCGGCGCGGCGGCCGACAGGCGGGCGAGGTCGGCGCCGCCGCCGTCGCCGCAGCGCACGCCCCATGCCAGCTCGAGCGCCGCCACGGGCAGGCCGCCGCAGCGCGCGAGCGCCGCCGCGAGGCCGCCGCCGGCAGGGTCGCCCGCCTCGCTGTCGCCGGTGCCGTCGGCGGCCGCGGCGTCGGCGGCCGCAGCGCTGTCGGCCACGGCGCCATCGGCCGCGGCGCCGTCGGCCGCGGCGCCGTCGGCCGCGGCGCCGTCGGCCGCGGCGCCGTCGGCCGCCGCCGTCAGCTCGCCGCCGCTCGCGCTGCGGCTGTCGCCGCTGACGCTGCCGTCGCCGGCGTCGCCGCTCTGGGCGCCGCCGCCGCCGCTGCCCTCGCAGAGCGCAAACAGGTTGGCGGCCGCGAGCGACGGCAGGTGCGCGAGCGCGGCGAGCTGCTCCGCGCGGGCCTTGAATTCGAGCGCGCGCAGCGAGGCGAGGCCGGCCAGCGGCGCGGCGTCCTCGACGATGACCTCGTCGCCCAGCAGCAGCACCACGTTGGGCGGCAGCTCGCACCCCGCGCGCACCTGGCGTGGGGGCAGCGCGGCGCGGCGCGCGGGGGCAGCGCGGCGCGGCGCGCGTGGGCGCGCGCGCGGGCGGGGCAGCGGCGGCGGCGGCGGCGGCGGCGGCGGCGGCGGCGGCGGCGGCGGCGGCGGCGGCGGCGGCGGCGGCGGCGGCGGCGGCGGCGGCGGCGCACCTCGGCGTCGCTGCTGCGCACGGCGAGGCGCGTGAGCGCGGTGAGATGGGCCATCTGGAAGCACGGCGCCGCGGCCCACTCGCTGGCGGCGTCGAGGCGCGCGAGCGAGGCCGGCAGGAGCGCCTGGCAGCCCGGGGTGAGGCTGAAGCCCTCGAGGCTCAGCGACGTCAGGCCGCTCGCCCCCGCAAGCGCCGCCAGCACCGCGCCCGCGGGCGCCGCGGGCAGGCCCGGCGGCTGCGCGAGCGCGAGCGCGAGCGCGCGCAGGCGCGGCAGGCGCGCGAGCGCCGCTGCGAGCTCCGGCAGGCTGGCGCCGCCGCAGGCGAGCTCCAGGCGCGAGAGCGCGCGCGCCGCGGAGGGCAGCGCGGCGGCCAGGCCGACGCAGGCCGCCGGCGCCCAGCAGGTCAGCGCGCGCAGGTGGCGCAGCTCGCCGGGCGGCGCGCCCGCGAGCGCGCCCCCGAGCGCCACGCCCGCCGCGCGCGCGTCCGCGGCGCTGGCGCACGCGGGCCGGAAGTCGAGCGCACCCAGGTGCGCCGCGTGGCGCACCACCCAGGCGGCGAGGCCGCGCGCCGTCGCGGCGCCGCCGGGATGGCAGGTCGCCGCGAGGCGGCGCCCGCCGCCGTCGGCGACGCTCGCCGCCGCGACGGCCGCCGCGGACCGGCTCGCCGCCAGCACCGCGCACAGCGTCGCCTGGCTTTCGCCCAGGTCGCTGTGCGCGAGCAGCAGGCCCAGGACCAGCAGCCCCGGGTCGGCCGCCGCGCCCGCGGCGCCGGCGGGCGGCGTGCCGCCCGCCCGCTGCTGCTGCGCCCCCGCGTCGTCGCCGCCGTCGTCGACGGTCGCACCAGCCTCGCTCCCGCCTAGTGGCGCCTTCTTAGGCCCCCCCGTCATGACGCGCCCGCGCGGCGGGCCGGGCCTGGCCTGCGGCAGCGGGCGCGGCAGCAGCGCCGGCAGCGGTCGGCACGCGCGTGCGCTGCTGCCGCTCTGCGCTCCTTGCGGCTCGCTCCACGCGGCCTGAGCGCCGTCGCGAGGGCGCTGCGGCCCGGGCAGGGCGCGGCGCGGGCGGGGGAGGCGGCGCCGACTCGCCTGGCACGCCGCGCTGCGCGGGGTCGGGGCGGCCGCCTGCCATGCTCGCGCTAGCTAGGATGTGGGTGCTCTCCCTGGACAGCGGCAGGCAGCGCTGCGGCAGGCAGGGCGTTTCAAACCTGTGCCCCGCACCGGGCGGCGCTCGCGCCCTGGGCCCTGCACCGCCGCCCGCGTGCCGCCGCTGCCGGACGGGCGCGGCGCGGCGACGTGCTGCCGCCGCCGCCAGCGGCGGGCGACGGCGCGGGAGTGCAACCCGCCCAGCTGCACTGCTCGCGCGGTCGGCCGGTTGCCAGCACGCGCGGCCTCGCCGCCGCCAACTCCCCTCTCCCTCCCCCTCGCCGCGCGCGCACGCACCACGCCGCAGGCAGCGCCCCGCGCACGCGCGCCCAGCCACGGGCCTGCCTAGCCCTGATCTCAGCCCGCGTCCGAGCTGAGATGATCAGACTCGTCAGTATCAGTCGTCCGGCGCCGCGGGCTGCGCCCGGATCCACGCGACCACGGCCTCGTGGCCCGCGCGTGCCGCCGTGCGCTCGCACAAATCGCGCCACCACGGGCAGCCGTTGGCGCGCAGCCAGCGCAGCACCTCCAGGTGCCCGTGCACAGCCGCAAACATGCACACCTCCCTATCCCACGGCGCGGGCTCGGCCTGGGCGCGCGCCCAGCGCAGCATCTCCACGTTGCCGCGCTGCGCAGCCCAGAAGCACACGACGTTGCCCCAGGGCAGCGGCGGCGTCTGCGCGCGCGCCCAGCGCAGCACTGCCAGCTGACCGCCCACGGCTGCGCCCGTGCACACGCTCCACAGCTCCAGCCCCTCGTCGCGCGCCCACTCCAGCACGGCGAGCTGGCCGGCGTGTGCTGCTGTCATGCACACGTTGTGGACCGCTAACCCACTGTCCATGACGCAGCCGGCGCCGCGCAGCCAGGCCAGCCCCGCCACGTCGCCGCACGCGGCACGCGCCCTGGCCAGCCGTGACTGCTGCCGCCCGTCACCCTGCACCGCCGGCCACGCCTCCTGCGCCGCCGCCAGCGGCAAGTCGGGGCAGCGCAGCGCGACACGCTTGGCGCTGCGAAAGCGCTCGCGCGCCGCCTTGCAGACCAGCTTGGCAGCCCACGCCTGCAGGGCTGGCGGCAGGAAGCTCAGGACGTGGAGCACGAGGGGCTCGGGCAGCTCTGGCAGCGCGCTGCTGGCGGCGGGGCGGGGCGGGGCGGGCAGGCGAGCGCGGTCAGGCGGCGCCTGCTGCCGGCGGTGGTGGCTTGTGGGCAGCGCGTGCGGCGCCAGGCAGCAGCAGCCAGGGGACACCAGCAGCACCGGCAGCGAACCCACCTCGGCGCCACCTCCGCCCCAGCCGGCGCCTCGGCTGCCGCTGCGGCCCGCCGCCGCCCGCGCGCGCGTGGTCGGCCCGGCGTGCCGCTTGCCCGCCGGCGCAGCAGACATGGTGCCGCCTGACAGCCTGCGCGCCACTAGGGAGCAGCGGGCGGGGAGCCGGCAGCAGAGGGCGAGCGCGCGGGCGGCGTGAGCGCGGCAGGAGCAGCAGCGCGCGGCGCCCGCCCCCGCCCCGGCGCGACGGCATGCCAGCGGCGCCCGAGGCGCGCAGACCCGGCGGCCCAGGCCACACGCCTGCCCGCCGCGCACCGCCGCTGCCCCCGCCGCCCGCGGCGGGCGCCGCGCCGCGGTCCGCCCGCCCGCCGCTGCCCTCCCCGCCTGCCTGCCCGCGCGGCTCGCCTGGCGCTGCGACGGGCGGCACGGCCTAGTCACCAGGCGCCCGCAGGTCCGCACCCCGCCTGGCCAGGAGCGCGCGCCGCGCGCGAGGGGGCGGGCGCTGGGCGCCGGCGGCGCGGTGCGTGCGGGCGCTGTGAGGGGC
Source organism: Scenedesmus sp. PABB004 (assembly GCA_014905635.1). Classification (NCBI taxonomy): domain Eukaryota; kingdom Viridiplantae; phylum Chlorophyta; class Chlorophyceae; order Sphaeropleales; family Scenedesmaceae; genus Scenedesmus; species Scenedesmus sp. PABB004. The sequence goes on from JABVCE010000012.1 coordinate 465,342, forward strand.
GCGGCCGGTGCTTGTGTGCGTGAAGGCAGGGCGCTGAGGGCGGCTGTGGGCGGTGGGCGGCGCGCAAGCGGGGGGGGGGTCCTCGGCGGCGGGCAGCCGGCCGGGCGGCGCCTGCGCCCTGGGCCCTGCGCCGCCGCCCGCGTGCCGCGGCTGCCGGGACGGCGCAGCGCGGCGACGCGCCGCCGCCACCAGCACCTGGCGGTGGCACGGGAGCGTGCGCCGTGGCCCTGTGCGCGGCGTGCGCGGTCGGCCGGTTGCCCGCCCGCCTGCCTGCCCTTGCGCGCGCGCGCGCGCGCCTCAAAACACCTCCACGCCGACGCCGTCGCTCTCGTCGTCGCTGTCGTGCTGGTGCGCCGCGCTGCCGCCGTCGTCGCTGTCGTCGTCGTGCGCGCCCGCGGCGACGACGCGCGGCTGCGGCTGCGCGGGCGCCGCTGCCGCCGCCGGCGCTGCCGCCGCTGCCGCTCCCTGCGGCGACGCCCCTCCAGGTCCTCCTCCTCCTGCTGGTGCTGCTGCTGGTGGTCTTGCTGCTACTGCTGGTGCTGCTGGTGCTGCTACTGGCCGCGCCGGCGCCGCAAAGGAGTTCCACGGGTCGTCCTCCTCCTCCTCCTCCTCCTCCTCGGCCTCTGTCTGCGCCGGCTGCTGCTGCTGCTGCTGCTGCTGCTGCACGGGCTGCTGCGGGGCCAGCTGTGGCTGCTGTGGGGCCAGGTGCTGCGGCGCCGGCTGTGGCTGCTGCGGGTGCTCCGGCTGCTGCGGCTGCTCCGGCTGCTGCGGCGCCGGCTGCCACGCCGCGTCGGCGCTCGCGCCCGCGCCGGCGTCGGCCGCGAACAGCGCCTCGTCGAGCGCGTCGTTCAGGTCCTGGTCGATGTCTGCCGCCGCCCCCGCGCCCGCGCGGCGGCCGCCGCCGCGCCGCGCGCCGCGCCGCGCGCCGCCGCGGCGGCGGCGGCCTGCGCCGCGAGCGCGGCGGGCGCGCCGGGGTGGGTGGGCTCCATGTTGTAGCCAACGATGTCGGGCACGCCGGGGCGGTGCCTGCGCGCGGCGCGGCGGCGCGGGGGCGAGGGGACGGCGCGGCGAGGCGGGCGCGGGGCGCGGGGGCGGAGGTTGGAAGGCTGCAGGCGCGCCGGCGGGCGTGGAAGGGGCTGCGGCGCGCGGCGCCGGCGCGTGCGCAGTCGGCAGCGGCGGCGGCGCGTGCGCAGTCGGCAGCGGCGGCGGCGCGGGGCACGCCGCACTTTGCCCGCACGACGCCCTGCACCAGCTGCAGCGTCCAGGCCTCGCCGTCGTAGACGGCCACGCAGTCCGCGTCGCCGCCGGGCTGCTTGTGGGCCGTGAGGTCGACGAGGCCGTCGTAGTGGAACGGCGCCTCGCCGTCCGGCAGTTCGGGGATTATCTTCACCTGCGCGCCCCGCCGCGCCCCAGGGCGGCGGCATGAGGCGCAGCCGCGCCCTCTCCGCGCCTGGCCGGGCGGGCAGCGCCGCACGCAGCGCGCGGCGGCGCCTGCGAGGCGCAGCACCTGCTCCTGCTGCTCGCCGAACAGCAGCAGGTCCGCCTGCGCCGCGCGGTGCATGCTGTCGGGCTTGAAGTCGTAGCTGAAGGTGTAGTAGCCGTCGGGCGTGGCCTCGCCGCCGGGGAGCAGCGTGGCGCCGAGCCGCAGCGGCCTGTCCGCCGCCAGCTCCTGCGCGAGGCCCGCCATGGCTGCGCACCCGCTCTGCCGCGGCGGCTGGGAGCGGCAGGTGTGGGCGACGCGCGTGGGGGCCTCCTCGGCCGCGCGGCGCGGGCAGCCGGCCGGGCGGCGCCTGCGCCCTGGGCCCTGCACCGCCGCCCGCGTGCCGCGGCTGCCGGGACGGCGCGGCGCGGCGACGTGCCGCCGCCAGCGCCCAGCGACGGCGCGGGAGCGCGACCCACCCAGACACGCTGCGTGCGCGGTCGGCCGGTTGCCAGCGCGCGCCGCCTCGCCGCCGCCAACTTCCCCCTCCCTCGCACCACACGCGCGCGCGCGCACCAGGCCGCAGGCAGCGCCCCCCGCACGCACGCCCAGCCATTGGCCTGCCTCGCCTCGCCCTAATCTCAGTGCGACCGAGCTGATTTGATCGGAACCGTCAGAGTCAGAGTCAGTCGTCCGGCGACGCGGGCTGCGCTCGGATCCGCGCAACCATGGCCTCGCGGCCGTTGCGCGCCGCCTCGTATTCGCACATGGCGCGCCGCCACGGGCAGCCGCTGCCGCGCAGCCAGCGCAGCACTTCCAGGTGCCCACGCGCTCCCACATATTGGCACGTCCAGACACTCCAGGGCGCGGGCTCGGCCTGGGCGCGCGCCCAGCGCAGCGCCTCCAGGTCGCCGCGCCGTGCAGCAAACCAGCACTCCATGCCGCCCCATGGCAGCGGCGGCGTCTGCGCGCGCGCCCAGCGCAGCACATCCAGCTGCCCGAGCATGGCTGCGTCGAGGCACACTTCACACATGTCCAGCCCCTCGCGCCGCGCCCACTCCAGCACGGCGAGCTGGCCGGCACCTGCTGCCGTGGAGCACATGCCACAGTCCATGTCACAGCCGGCGCCGCGCAGCCAGGCCAGCCCCGCCACGTCGCCGCACTCCGCGCGAGCATTGGCCAGCTGGTTCTGCCGATCCACATCACCCCCGACTGCCCGCCACGCCGCCTGCACCGCCGCCAGCGGCAGCTCGGGGCAGCGCAGCGAGACGACCGTGGCGCCGCGGAAGCGCTCGCGCGCCGCCTTGCAGACCAGCCTGGCGGTCCACGCCCGCAGGGACGGCGGCAGGAGGCTCAGGACACGGAGCACGAGGGGCTCGAGCAGCTCTGACAGCAGGATGCTGGCGGCGCGCGGGGCACGGCGGGCGGGCGGTAAGGCGGCGCGTGCTGAGAGGGCGGTGGTTTGTGGGCAGCGCCCGCCTGGCCAGGCAGCCCCGGCCAGGGACGCCTTGGCGGCAGCAGCAGCGGCCCACCTCGCGTCAGCGTCCTCCGCCAGCGCCAGACCGCTGAGCGAATGCTCTACCGCCGAGGCCATGGCGCCAACCTGACAGCCTGCGGGCCACCAGGGGGCAGCATGCAGGGCACCGGCAGCAGAGGGCGAGCGCGCGGGCGGCGTGAGCGCAGCAGCAGCAGCAGCGCATGGCGCCCGCCCCCGCCCCGGCGCGGCGGCGCGGCGGCGGGCCTGCCAGCGACGCCCGAGGCGCGCAGGCCCGGCGGCACACGCGACACGCCCGCCCGTCGCGCACCGCCGCTGCCCCCGCCGCCCGCAGCGGGCGCCGCGCAGCGCGGCCCGCCCGCCGCCACTGCCCTCCCCGCCTGCCCGCGCGCCCGGCTCGCCTGGCGCTGCGACGGGCGGCACGACCTAGTCAACAGGCGCCCGCAGGTCCGCGCCCCGCCTGGCCAGGGGCGCGCCGCGGGCGGGGCCGGGCGCTGGGCGGCGGCGGTGCGGCGCGTGCGGGCGCTGTGAGGGGCGCGGCCGGCGCTCGTGTGCGTGTGTGGCAGGGGCGCTGAGGGGGGCGGCTGTGGGCGGCGGGGCGGCGGGCGTGGGAGGCGTCCTCCCTCAGCGGCGGCGCGGGCAGCCGGCCGGACGCGGCGCCTGGGCCCTGGGCCCTGCACCGCCACGGCAGTTGCCCGGCGCGCCCGCGCCCCGCGCCGCGCGGTCACGCGCGCCGCGCGCCGCCCTTCTTCTTGCCGCCGCAGAAGCCCTTGAGCACGCGCTTGAAGCGCGCGGGGTCAGACAGGCAGGCGCTGTCGGTGAGCTCGGCGACAAACGCGCGCTTCGCCGCGTCGCGCGCGCGCGCCCACGGCGCGCCGTCCGGCGGCGGCGCGCCGAGCACCGCGGCCTGCAGCCACGCGACGAAGCGAAGCCCGCCCGCCGCGGCCCAGACGCCGTGCAGCGCGAGCGCGACCGGCAGCACCACGTCCGGCGGCATCCTGCCCGACGCGGCGAGCAAGAGGCTCAGCACGAGCTCCGCGCCGCGCCCCGCCTCGAGCCGCGCGGCCAGCGCGCGCAGCACGGCGGCGCCGGCGCTGCCGCCCGCCGGCGCGCCGGCGCCGCCCGGCGGCGCGGCGCCGCCGCGCTGCTGCTGCTCGTCCAGCGGCGGCGCGCACGCCGCGCGCACGAGCGCCTGCGCCCACGCCAGCACCGCGGTGCACTGTGGCAGGTGGTACGTGCTTGTCGCCGCGAGGCCCAGGCTCAGCGCAGCGTCCAGGTCGGCCGCCGCCAGCAGGCCCGGGCACCGCTGCAGGCACGCCGCCGACAGCGCGAGCGCGGCCGCCGTGTGCTCGGGGTCGGCGCCGCCGCGCGCCGCGGCGATCGCCGCCCCCGCCGCGCCGAGCGCGCGCGCCAGGAGGGCCTGCAGCTGCGCCAGCAGCACCTGCTGCGCCTGCGCGCGCTCCGCCGTCGGCGCCGGCGCCGGCGGCAGCTCGCTGCACTCGCCGGCGGGCAGCACGCCCGCGGCCACCGCCGCCGCCGCGCAGCTGCACAGCAGCTGCAGGCAGCACGGCAGCTGCAGCAGCGCCGACGGCAGCTGCTCCAGCAGCGCGCACAGCTGCTGGAGCAGCACACCCGGCGCGAGCGCGTCGCCGCTGCCGCCGCTGCTGCGCTGGTCGCCGCGGGCCTGCTCCTGGTGGTGCTGCACGGCGACTGGCAGCGCGACCAGCAGGAAGCCGCACGCCGCGTCCAGCAGCGCGTGGGCAAACGCGGCGTGCGCCGGCTGCGCCGCCGCGGCCGCGGCCTGCATTGCCAGCATCACTGGCTGCGACGCGCGGAAGAGCAGCTGGGAGACGATGAACCCCGCGCGCCGCTGCTGCAACAGCGCCGCGGCCTCGGCCTCTGCCTGCTGCGCCTGTGCCTGCGCCGCCAGCTGCGCCGCGTGTGCCTGCGCCGCCAGCTGCACGTGCTGCTCGGCGGTGGCGTGAGCGCACGCCTCCTGCGCGGCGCCGACCGAGGGGGCTCGGGGCGCACCCCCCAACAGCATGGCGCTGCTCACGTGGCTGCTGTCGCTGACGATCGACGCTGAGCACATGCTGGCGTCGTCGCCGCGCCAGCGCCCGCCCGCGCCCGCCACGGCCGCAAGCTGGTGCGACTGCACGCCACCCCCAGCCGCCACCGCCTGCGCGAGCTGCTGCTGGTGCCGCGGGTGTCGGCCGTGCAGCGACGCCCCCGGCGACGGCCTGGCAGCCCTGCCGGTCGGCAGGCCCGCCACCAGGCTGGCGAGCGCCCGGAAGCAGCTCACCGCCGCGCTGGTCGCTGCGAACAGCGCCTGCTGCTGCGCCTGCTGCTGCGCCTGCTGCTGCGCCTGCTGCTGGGCCAGCGGCGCCGGCCAGGCGCCGCGGAGGCAGCCGGCCAGCTCATCCGCCGCTGCGGTGAGCTGCGGCCCCACCAGCTGCAGCAGCACGCCCTCCACCTCGCCGCTGCTGCCGGCGTGCGCGACGGCCAGGCTGCAGAGCGCTAGCAGCAGCAGCTCCTCGGTCGGCTTGTCGTCGCCGAGGCCGGCGGCGGCGGCTGGGGGCGCGGGCCGGGGGCAGACAGGGGCGGGCGGGGCGCGGCACAAGCGGCAGGGTCAGCGCCGGGCCGCGCTCGCGGCAGGGCGGGGCGCAGCGCCCGCGGCGGCCGCGCAGGGCCGCGCCCCGCTGCCGGCCGGGCGCGGCGCACCTCCGCGCGCGGCGAGGGCGCCGCGGTGGCGGTACTGCACCAGCAGCTGCTGCACAAACGCGGGCTGCCCCCGCACGAGCTGCGCCGCGAGCGCGTCGCAGGACGCGAGGCGGTGCACGCAGGTCGCCGCGTTGCGCGCGAGCTTGTCGTCGCCCGAGCCCAGCGCCGCCGCGAGCGCGCCCAGCACCGCCGGCAGCGCCGCGGGGTGCTCCGCCAGCCAGGACGCAAGGCCGCCGAGCAGCGTGAGCGCGGTGCCCGCCAGCTTCGGGCTGCCTGCGCGGCGAGGGGGGCGGCAGGGCGCAGCGGCGCGTGGGCGCGCTGCGCCGCGAGCGCGCGCGCCACGGGCCCGCGCGCGCGCCGCGGGCCCGCGCGCGCGCCCGCGCGCACCTCCCGGGTGCATGACCGCCGCGGCGGCGTGCTGCACCAGCGCGTCGACCTGCGGCTCCGCCGCCCCGCCGCCACCGCGGCGCCGCGCCTCGCCGCCGAGCACCACGTTGGCCCCGTAGAGCGCCGCCTCGAGCTCCAGCCAGTCGCCGCCGCCGCCCGTGCACAGGCGGGCGTGGCCCCGCGCCGCGGCCGCCGCGACGAGCGCCAGCGCGGCCGGGCCGCCCAGCAGCGCCGAGATGCCGCGCAGCGCGGCCGCGAGCTCGCGCCGCACCATGCGCGCCTCCTCGGGCAGGTCCCGCGCGTCCGCGCTCGCGCCCGCCGCCGCGACGCCGGGGCTCAGCCGCGCGCGGCGCAGCAGCGCGGGCGCGAGCGCCTCGAGCGCGCCGCGCTGCTGCACGAGCGCCGCCGGCCGCGCCTCAAGCGGCAGCGCCTGCAGCGCTGGGAGGTAGGTTTCGCCGAAAAAATCGACCGCGGCCATCGCGACGCCGTCGGCGCCCACGCCCACGCTCAGCAGCAGCTCGCGCAGCAGCACCTCCAGCAGGCCCGCCGGCGCGCCGCCGCCGCCGGCCGCAAGCGCGGGCCGCAGCAGCGCGGCCGCCGCGGCGCAGAGCACGCCCGTCCACGCCGCCTCGGCGTCGGCGCCGAGATGGCTGCGCACCACAGCGCCGAGCGGCGCCGCGTCGGCGGCCGCCTGCGCGGCGGCGGCGGCCTCCGGCCACGGCTGCGCGGCGCCGACGGCGCCGCCCCCGGCGGCGGCCGCCGCTGCCGCCAGCCCCAGGTTTCGGTGCTCCGCCTCCAGCGCCGGCAGCACCGTGCCCTGCAGCTGCTGCAGCAGCAAGCGCAGCAGCTGCGCCGCGGGCTGCGCGCCGGCGCCGCTGCCGCTGCCGGCGTCGCGGCACGCGCCCAGCAGCGCCACCGCGGCCTCGCACGCGCGCACCGCGGTGCCCTGGCTCAGCAGCGCGCCCGACAGCGCCTCGAGCGCCTCCGGGTGCGCCTCCAGGCCGCGCGGCGGCGCGCCGAGCTCGCACCACGCGGCGAGCGCGTCGCACGCGAGCGCCGACAGGCGGGGATTGCCGCTGCAGAGTGCCGCGCGCAGCGCCGGCGCCGGCAGGCTGCTCTGCGTGAGGCCGTCGGCGACCGCGGTGCGGCGGTCGGGGTGCACCGACGTCGCCTTGCCCAGCGCCGCGCCCGGCAGCGCCGACAGCAGCTGCAGCAGTGCCGCAAGCGCGACGGGGTCGCGCGCGAGGTGCACGCCCAGCGTCGACTGGCTCGCCGCACTCGCCGCCGCCGTGGCCGCCGCAGCCGCCGCGACGGGCGCCGGCAGGAGCAGCGGCTGCAGTTCCTGCAGCAGCGCGCCGGGCTGCAGGCTCGGCGCGCGAACCGCGAGCGCCGCGGACGCCGCCGCGAGCTGCGCCGCCGGGGCCCACCACTCGCGCGACAGGCAGGCGCGCGCGTGCGCCGCGAGCGCGGCGAGCAGCGCGCGCAGCGTGCCGGGGTCGAGCACGTCCTGCTGCTTCAAACAGAGCGCGTGCAGCGCGTTGGCCGCGAAGAAGGCCGCCTGCTCCGTCGCCGCCGCGTCCAGCAGCGCCAGGCAGCCGCGCCACGCGCCCGGCGACGCGCGGAACGCCTGCAGCCACGCGTCCGCGGGGCGCGCGCTGCGGGCGGCGGCGGCGGCGGTCGGCGGCGGCGGCGCTGGACCGCGTGCCGCACCTCCGCGTCCAGCGCCTCACCTCTCGGTGCCGCTGTACAGCGAATACACGGCGGCCTGCAGCTGCGCCAGCTGCTGCTGCTGCTGCTGCTGCTGCTGCTGCTGCTGCTGCTGCTGCGGAGCCCCGGGCGCGCAGGCGCCGGGGTCCATGGCTCTGGAAATGGTGAGGCTGATGGCTCACGGCAGCGGCTACACTGCCCCGGGCGCGCTATACGTGCGGCCGCCGGCGACGGCGGCGGCCGCCGCTGCTCTGCGCCTGGGGCATGGCCGCCGCTGCTCGGCCAGGGGCCGTCGATGCAGCGCCTCTCTCACAACAGCGAACGCGCTGAGAGCGGCCGGCGGACGCAGGGCCGGCGCGCTGCTGTCGCCGCTGCACGCGGCGCCGCGCTGCAGTCGCGCCAGGCCTAGGACGGATGGGCGGTCTGCTGCTGCGAGCTCTGATGATCGCCCGCTGCCCGCCTGCGCAAGTCCAGTGTTGCAACGGCGCAGGCCCCGAACCGCCGCCGCCGCTCACGCGCGCGCGGCCGCCGCCGCTCACGCGCGCGCGGCCGCCGCCGCTCACGCGCGCGCGGCCGCGACCTCGGCGAGCCCCGAGGCTTTGGAGTAGAGCCGGTCCATCACGCCCAGGGGGGCCAGCTTGCCCAGCCACCACACAAAGCTGCTCAGCTTGCCGGCCACGTAGTGCGCCGGCGGCGGCCGCGGGCTCAGCGCCATGTCCACAAAGCCGCGCGCAAACTCGGCCGGCGGCGTGCCGCCGGCGATGCCCTCCGTGCGCTCGACCCAGTCGCGGCACTTGGCCGACGCGGCGTAGGGGCTGTCCTTGGCCAGGCAGTTGAGCCCGCTCGCGCGCGACTTGGCGTCCAGCTCCGTCGCGATGAAGCCTGACGCGCGCGTGTGCGCGTGCGTGTGGCGCGCGGGCGCGCGCGGGCGGTCTGGAGTCGGCGAGCGCGAGGGGCGCGGGGACGCGCGGCGCGGTGCCGTCGCGTGCGCGCGGCGCGGGGCGCGCACCCGGCGCGGCGTAGACCACACGCACGCCGAGCGGCGCCAGCTCTGCGCGCAGCGCGTCGCTGACCGACATCAGCGCCGCCTTGCTCGACGAATATGCCGCCCAGAAGGGCTGCGCGGGGCGCGGCGGGCGGCGGCGGCGCGTGAGCTGGAGGCGCGTGGGCTCGAGGCGCGCGCGGCGTAGGTGCGTGGGCACGTGCGCAATGCGCGGGGGCGGGCAGCCACGCTGCGCCGGCGCGCCTGTGACGTATAGCTCGCGATGCTTCCGACGTTTATGATCGTGCCTGCGACCGGGAGCAGGGCGGGGCGGGGCGGGGCCCGGGCGGGCGTGATGCCAAGCGCGCGGCCGGGCTCGCCCGAGCGCGCGGCGTGCGCAGAAAGCGCGGCGCGTGCGGCGCGCGCACCGCTGCCGCGCGCGACCATGTGCGGCGCGGCGGCCTGCAGGACGTCGAGCGCGCCGAAGAAGTTCACCGCGAAGACGTGCTGGAAGTGCGCGCGCCCCGCCTCGGCGGCCGGGGCCTTGGCGAGCACGCCGGCGTTGTTGACCAGCACATCCAGCCGGCCCTCCGCCGCCATGACCGCGCCCTGCACAGCGCAGCGCAGCGCACGGGACGGTGGGACGCGCGGGCGTGGCCAGCGCGGCGGGGGGGGGGGGGGGGGGGGGGGGGGGGGCGCGGGCGCGCGCGCGCGCGCGCACCAGCGCCGCGGCGACAGAGTCGGGCTGCGTGACGTCCAGCTGCAGCAGGCGGCACCCGAGCGGCTCGAGGCCGGCCATGGCGGCGAGCGAGCGCGCGGTCGCGAACACGACGCAGCCGCGCCGAGCGAACTCGGCGGCCAGGTGCCAGCCGATGCCGCCCGACGAGCAGCCGGTGATGAGCACGACCGCCGGCTGCGGCGCCATGGCGGCAGCTGCAGGGCCGCGGGCGGTCGGCGCAGCGGCGGCGGCCACTCGTTTGCGGCACGCGACGTGGCGGGCTGCGTCGTGGCTGGTGACGTGGGAGTTCCGCTTGAGAGCACAAGGCGCGCGGCGTGGAGGCAATTGGGTGCTCCTCCGCGCCGGCGCGGCGCGCAAAAGCGCTCGTGACGGCGCTGCTGTCACGTGTGGTCCCTCGCGCTGCCGCGAGCGTTCGCCCCGCACGAGAGCCCGCTCACGCCGTTATCGGAAGCTCCGCAGCGCCTCTGCGTCGCAGGCGACGCAGAGGTTGCGGCCATCTACGCGCTGCTGCTCCGCGCTCGGGGACCGACCGATCCCCGCGCCCCGGCTGGCACAGGTCCAAGCCCGGCCCGAGCGCGCCGGCGGCGCCGCCGCCCGCCGCCGCGCGGCAGCGGCAGCAGCGGCGGCGGCGGTTGGGCGCGCCGCTGCTGCGCTCGCCGCCGCTCGCGCGCGGGCCGCGCTGGCGGTGGAGCAGCGTCCCGGGACCTTCTCGCCCCGCGGCGAGCGTGGCAGCTTTGGGCTGGACGGCGGCGAGGGCAAGGGCCGCAAGCAGCGCGCCGCGAGGGGGCTGGCCGCCGGCCTCGGCCGGCTGCGGCGGCCCAGCCCCCTCGCGGCGGGCGCGGCGCTGGTGGTGGGCCTGCTGCTGCTGGTGGTGCTGGCGGCGCTCGCCGCGGTGCGGGGGCGGCCAAAGGTGCGGGCAGCGGCGGCTCGCGCGGCGGCGGCCAGCTCAGCGACGGCGCCAGCGAGCAGCGGCGGGCGCGACGGGCGGCCGCGGCTGGGCGCCAAGCGAGCCCGCACGCCGCAGATCGACCCGCGGCTGTCGGCGTCGCTGCCCGACGCGCCGGACGAGTGCTCCGCGGCGCTGCGCAGCAAGATCGCCTGGGGCGTGGCCACGTCGGCGTACCAGGTGCGCCGCGGCGCCCGCCCGCCCGCGTGCCCGCGCCCCGCCGCGCCCCCTCGCCGCGCCGCCGCGCACCACGTCGCCGCCGCCGCCGCCGCCACGCGCAGGTCGAGGGCGCCGCGTCGGAGGGCGGGCGCAGCCCGAGCATCTGGGACGCCTTCTCGGCGCGCCCCGGCGCCGTCGCGGGCAACGCGACCGGGTCGGTCGCGGCGGACCACTACCATCACTTCCGGGACGACATCCGCTTGATGGTCGCGCTCGGCGTCAAGCACTACAGGCGCGGCGGCGGCCGCGGCGGCGGCGGCGGCAGGGTGAAGGGTTGAGGGGGGGGGGGTCGGCGCCGAGGGTTTTGGGGGCGTGGCGGCAGCGGCGGTTGCGTGAGCTGCGGGTGTCGGCGGCGGCGCGCCCACGCGCCGCGCGCCGCCGCGCGCCGCCGCGCGCCGCCGCGCGGCAGGCTGTCGCTGTCGTGGACCCGCGTGCTGCCGGGCGCGGGGCGCGGCAGCGAGCCGAGCGGCGCTGGGCTGCGCTTCTACCGCCGCCTGCTGCGCGAGCTGCACGCCGCCGGCATCACGCCCGTCGTCACGCTCTGCCACATGGACCTGCCGCAGGCGCTGCAGGCGCGCGCCGCCCGCGCCGCCACCCGCGCCGCCACCCGCGCCGCCACCCGCGCCGCCCGCGCCGACACCCGCGCGCCGGCACCCGCCCGCCTCCCCCCTGCGCCCTCCTCCCCTCCCCGCTGCGCCCCATGCCCCGCCCCTGCGCCCCGCGCCGCCCTCCGCTCCCCGCTTGCAGGACGCGTACGGCGGCGCGCTGGACCCGCAGCTCGCAGACGACTTCCTGTACTATGCGGATACTGTCTTTGCGGCGCTCGGGGGCTATGTGAAGCACTGGCTCACCTTCAGCGAGCCCATGGCGATGTGCCAGCTCGGCTACGGCGTCGGCGCGTACGCGCCGGGGCTCGCGCGCGGCGCGGCGGGGCAGTATGCGTGCGGGCACGCGCTGCTGCTCGCGCACGGCCGCGCGGCGCAGCTCTACCGGCAGAAGTACGGCCAGGCGCAGGGCGGGCGCGTGAGCATCGCGCTCGCCGCGCACTGGGGGCTGCCCTACGACCCCGCCAGCACGGCGGGTGCGCGCCGCCGCCGCACGCTGCGCGCCGCGCGCCGCGCGCCTCGCTTGCCCCTCGCTTGCCTGCCCGTCCCTCTCCGCCGCGTGCGACACCGCCTCCGCGCCGGCGCGAATCAACGCTCACAAACACACGCCGCCCGCCGCCGCCGCGGCGTCGTGCCCCAGACGTCAACGCGACCGAGCTCTACATGACCTTCCAGCTCGGGTGGCTCGCCGACCCGCTGTTCTTCGGCGACTACCCCGAGGCCATGCGGCGCAGCCAGCCGTCCCTGCCGCGGCTCAAGCCGTCCGAGCGGGCGTTGCTCACGGGCAGCGTCGACTTTGTGGCCATCAACTACTACACCAGCCACTTTGTGCGCGCGCCGCCGCCGGGCGCGCCGCGCGACCAGGTGCGCGCCGGCGCGGCAGAGGCGCGGCGGCGGCGCGGCGCGCGGGGCGCGCGGCGCGGCGGGCCCGCCGCCGCCGGCCACCGGCCGCGCCGACCCCGCGCCCCGCTCGCTGGCGCACGTTGCGACGCACGCGCCGCCACGCGCGCCAGCTGTACGAGGAGTCGCTGACGGACCACGCCGGCGCGTACCCGGGGCCGCCGAGCGACACGTTCTGGCAGTTCACCGCCCCGGGCGGCCTGCGGTCGACGCTCGCGTGGATTGGGCGGCGCTACCAGCGCCCCGAGGTGTGGGTGACAGAGAACGGCGTCGCGTCGCCGGGCGAGGGCCGGCTGGAGCGGCGCGACGCGCTCAAGGACCGGCACCGCCTCGACTTTTACCGGTGCGGGCTCGTGTCTGTGCGGGCGCGCGGGCGCGTGTGTGCGTGCGTGTGTTGGGAGGGGATGACCGGCACGCCTCGCGCGCCCAGCCCACGCGCCGCCGCCCGCCCCCTCCGCCGCGCGCCCCCGCGCGCCAGGTCGAGCCTCGACGCGCTGTGCGCGGCGGTCACGCGCGACAACGCCAACCTGGCGGCCTACTTTGCGTGGAGCCTGCTCGACGGCTTTGAGTGGTCCGACGGCTACGGCCCGCGCTACGGCCTCGTGCTCGTCGACCGGGCGAGCCCCCGCCTGGCGCGCTACCCCAAGCTCTCGGCCTACTGGCTCGCCACGCACTTCTTCAGGTGCGTGTTTTGTGGGTGTTTTAGACAGAGAGAATGTGCGTGTGTGTGCGTGTGTGTGTGTGGGTGTGTGTGTGGGTGTGTGGGTGTGGGTGTGGGTGTGGGTGTGGGTGGGGCGGGGGAGGGCGCGGCGCAGCTGCACGGGGCAGGCGGCGCTGCGCGGCGGCGCGACGCGCGGACGCCGCGCCGTCCGCGCCGCAGGTACGCGCCGGACAGCATCGCGTGCCTGGAGATCCGCAGCTGCCGCGCGCAGCGCAGCTCGCTGCTGCCCGTGCGGTAGCGGCGGCGGCGGCGGCGCGCCGCGCTCAGGAGCAGCGCTCGGGGGAGCGGCCGATTCTTTGCACATAGGGCGGCGCGCCGGGCTGAGACACTGCCCGCTGCGCCGGAAGTGTTCATGCAACGTCTGCCACGCTGGCTGGGCGGCGGCGACCGGCGGTGCAGGGCCCAGGGCGCAGGCGCCGCCCGGCCGGCTGCCCGCCGCCGCCGAGGAGCCCCCCCCCCCCCCCGCGTGCCGCCCACAGCTGCCCACAGCCGCCTCCCCCCCTGCCACACACGCACAAGCGCCGGCTGCACCGCCCACAGCGCCCGCACGCACCGCGCCGCCGCCGCCCAGCCCCCGCCCCCGCCCACGGCGCGCCCCTGGCCAGGCGGGGCGCGGATCCGCGCCCCGTCCGGACCTGCGGGCGCCTGGTGACTAGGCCGTGCCGCCCAGCGCAGCGCCAGGCGAGCCGGGCGCGCGGGCAGGCGGGGAGGGCAGCAGCGGCGGCGGGCGGGCCGCGCCGCGCGGCGCCCGCTGCGGGCGGCGGGGGCTGCGGCGGTGCGCGGCGAGCGGGCGTGTGGCCTGGGCCGCCGGGCCTGCGCGCCCCGGGCGCCGCTGGCAGGCCCGCCGCCGCGCCGCCGCGCCGGGGCGGGGGCGGGCGCCGCGCGCTGCTGCTGCTGCGCTCACGCCGCCCGCGCGCTCGCCCGCTGCTGCCAGTGCTCCGCCTGCTGCTCCCTGGTGGCCCGCAGGCTGTCAGAGGCGGTGCCATGTCTGCTGCGCCGGCGGGCAAGCGGCGCGAGGCGGCGGCGCGCGGCGAGGAGGCGAGGTGGGCGCGCAGCCGTTGGCCAGGCGGGCGCTGAGCACGGGCCAGCAGCCGCAGCGCGCGCCGCCCCACCGCTGGCCCGCCGCCGTGCCCCCCCCCCCCCCAGCAGCCCGCCGCCGGACCTGCCCGAGCCGCTCGTGCTGCACGTCCTGGGCTTCCTGCCGCCGGCCCTGCGGGCGTGGACCGCCAGGCTGGTGTGCAAGGCGGCGCGCGAGCGCTTCCGCGGCGCCACGGTCGTCTCGCTGCGCTGCCCCGAGCTGCCGCTGGCGGCGGTGCAGGAGGCGTGGCGGGCGGTGCAGGGTGCCGGGTTAACCCTGCAGCGGCCGCAGCTGATCGGGGCGCGCGCGGCGTGCGGCGACGTGGCGGGGCTGGCCTGGCTGCACTGGGCCGGCTGCGGCATGGGCGGCGTGTGCTTGCAAGCAGCGGAGCACGGCCAGCTCGCCGTGCTGGAGTGGGCGCGCGGCGAAGGGCTGGACCTAAAGGAAGTTTGCAAAGCAGCAGCATGGCACGGGCAGCTCGCCGTGCTGGAGTGGGCGCGCGACCAGGGGCTGGACCTGCGGGACGTGTGCTGGGCAGCAGCCGGGGGCGGGCACCTGGATGTGCTGCACTGGGCGCGCGCGCAGGCGCCGCCGCTGCCGTGGGGCGACAACGTGTGCTCCTGGGCTGCACGGCGCGGCGACCTTGAGATGCTGCGCTGGGCGCGCGCCCAGGCCGAGCCCGCGCCGTGGGGCGAGCACGTGTGCTGCGTGGCGGCTCAGTTTGGGCAGCTGGAGGTGCTGCGCTGGCTGCGCGCACACGGCTGCCCCTGGTGGCGCGGCGAGTGCGAGCGCAAGGCGGCACTCTACGGCCGCGTGGCCGTGGTCGCGTGGGTCCGGGCGCAGCCCGCGTCGCCGGACGATGGCCCTATCGTTGGCTTTTTTGGCTGAAGCTCGGACGCGGACCTCGATTGGGGCGAGGCAAGGCGGGCCCGTGGCTGGGCGCGCGTGCGTGCGCGGGGCGCTGCCTGCGGCCTGGTGCGCGCGTGCGCGCGTGGCGAGGAAGAGGGAGAGGGAAGTTGGCGGCGGCGAGGCGGCGCGTGCTGGCAACCGGCCAACCGCGCACACAGGGTGGCTGGACGGCCTGCGCTCCCGCGCCGTCGCTGGGCACTGACAGCTGCGGCACGTCGCCGCGCCGCGCCGCGCCCGCCCGGCAGCGGGGGCACGTGGGCGGCGGGCCCAGGGCGCAGGGCCCAGGCGCCGCCCGGCCGGCTGCCCGCGCCGCCGCCGAGGAGGCCCCCCACGCGCGCCGCCCCGCTGCCCACAACCGCCACCCTCAGCGCCTCCCTGCCACACGCACACGCGCACAAGCGCCCGCCGCGGCCCTCACAGCTCCCGCACGCACCGCGCCGCCGCCGCCCAGCGCCCGCCCCCGCCCGCGGCGCGCCCCTGGCCAGACGCGGCGCGCCCCTGCGGGCGCCTGACGGTCGGGCCGTGCCGCCCAGCGCAGCGCCAGGCGAGCCGGGCGCGCGGGCAGGCGGGGAGGGCAGCAGCAGCGGCAGGCGGGCCGCGCTGCGCGGCGCCCGCTGCGGGCGGCGGGGGCACCGACGGTGCGCGACGGGCGGGCGTGTGGCGTGGGCCGCCGGGCCTGCGCGCCTCGGGCGTCGCTGGCGGGCCCGCCGCCGCGCCGCCGCGCCGGGGGGGCCCGGGCGCCGCGCTCTGCTGCTGCTGCGCTCACGCCGCCCGCGCGCTCGCCCGCTGCTGCCGGTGCCCCGCCTGCTGCTCGCAGGTGGCCCGCAGGCTGTCAGGTGGCGTCATGGCCTCGCTGATAGAGCATTCGCTCAGCTGTCTGACGCTGGAGGGCGCACCGAGGTGCGTGTGCTGCTGATGTTGACGCCCCTAGCCGGCACCCCTGGCTGTTTTGAGCCTGGGCGCGCGGCACTGGCGACGAGGCGAGGTGTTGCCCCATGGCTGCTGCTGCCTGGCGCTGCACGTGCTGCCCGCAAGCCACCGCCGCCGGCAGCAGGCGCCGCCTGACCGCTCGCCCTGCCCGCCCTGCTCGCCCCGCACGCCCGCCGCGCCCGCCCGCGCCGCCAGCAGCCCGCTGCCAGAGCTGCCCGAGCCGCTCGTGCTGCACGTCCTGAGCTTCCTGCCACCGGCCCTGCAGGCGTGGGCTGCCAAGCTGGTCTGCAGGGTGGCGCGTGAGCGCTTCCGTGGCGCCACGGTCGTCTCGCTGCGCTGCCCCGAGCTGCCGCTGGCGGCGGTGCAGGAGGCCTGGCGGGCGGTGGGGATTGATGAGGAGCAGCAGCGCCAGCTGTCAGCGGCGCGCGCGGCATCCGCCGACGTGGCGGGGCTGGCCTGGCTGCGCGGCGCCGGCTGCGACATGTGGGCCGCATGCTCGGCAGCAGCGGAGCACGGCCACCTCGCCGTGCTGGAGTGGGCGCGCGACCAGGGGCTCGACCCAGGGGACGTGTGCTGGGCAGCAGCTCAGGGCGGGCGGCTGGATGTGCTGCGCTGGGCGCGCGCGCAGGCGCCGCCGCTGCCGTGGGGCGACAACGTGTGCTCCTGGGCTGCGCAGCACGGCGACCTGGAGATGCTGCGCTGGGCGCGCGCCCAGGCCGAGCCCGCGCCGTGGGACCGGGACGTGTGCTGGCGGGCGGCTGAGTACGGGCAGCTGGAGGCGCTGCGCTGGCTGCGCGCAAACGGCTGCCCCTGGTGGCGCGGCGAGTGCGAGTTCCTGGCAGCCAGCAACAGCCACCAGGCCGTGGTCGTGTGGATCCGGGCACAGCCTGAGTGAGCTGGCGTCGGCTTTGGCGGCGCGTGGCGAGGGAGAGGGAGAGGGAAGTTGGCGGCGGGGCAGCGCGCTGGCAACCGGCACAGCCCAATTGAGTCGCCGTCGGCTTCTGCCGCGACCGGCGGTACGGGCCCAGGGCGCAGGCGTGGGGCACGTGCCGCCCGTTGCATCGCGGCTGTTGCACTGCAGGCGAGAAAGCAGTGCAGTGCCGTGGCGGCGCCGGGTCGCATGTCGGCGCGCTGAGGGCCCGCCGTCGAAAAACAGCGCGCGCCGCTGCGGGGGCCATCACTGGACGACCCCCCTCTCCGTCGCCCCTCGCTCCCTCGCCGCCCGGTGGAACGCCGGCCCGCGCGCCGTGCGCGGCGCCGCCCCTCCCCCAACACAACGTGCGCGCGGCGCGCGCCGCCGCCGCGCTGCCCCTCTGCGGGGCTGCCGCGCGGCGGCACGGCGGCAGCAGGGGCCGCCGCTGCGGCCGCTCGCGCGCCGCTCGCTCGCGCCGTGGCGGGCCACGCGGCGGCCTCACCCAACGGGCGGCCGCATCATCAGGTCTCTTCATCAGGAGGCCTCATCCGCAGGCCTGATCAGGCCTCATATCCATCAGGGGGGCCCCATCAGGCCTCACCAGGCGGCCCCATCAGGCCGCGGGCTTGCGGGCAAGGAAGAAGAACAGCGGCGTGAAGGTGCCTGGCGCGCGGCGGGCGCAGCGCGCGGCGCGGCGCACCGGCGTGAGCAGCGCGGCGGCCCGTGCGCCGCCCGCGGCAGCGGCGGCGCGGCCACGGCGCGCGCGGGGCGGGGCGGCCCGCCGCGCCGCCGCGCCGCCGCACCGGTCTTGCCGCCGGCGACGAGGCCGTCCGCCGCGCGCTCGAGCATGCTCGCGACCTCGAGGCTGCCCTTGGGCGCGAGGCCGAGGCGCTCCAGCGCCTTGACCATCACGTGCGTCACCCGCCGGCCCAGCTTGGTCGTGCGGAAGTCTGGCGGGCACAGGGAGGGCGGCGGGCGGCGCGCGCGGCGCGGCGGCACGTCGGCCGGCGCGGGTGCGGCAGCGCGGCGGCTCGCCGCCGGCGCGGCGGCCGCTTCGCGCGGCGGCGGCGGGCACGGTGGCTCGCGCGGCGCCCGGCCTCACTCTGCAGCCGCGTCCAGTTGTCGGGGTCGACCGGGTCCCACCAGGGGATGTCGGCGGTCGTCGCGAGGTCGCAGCTGTCCAGCAGCTCAAAGCCCGCCGCCTTCAGCGCCTCCAGCGTCTGCGCCGTCGTCCTGCGGCGGCGCGCCCGCGGCGTCGGCGGCGCGGGTCGCTCGGCGGCGCGCCCCTGCCGCCGCGCCCGCCACCCGCGCCCCGCCCCCCGCTGCAGGCCGCCCGTCCGCCTCTCACCCTCCCCGCCTCGCGCACCCCCCCCCCTCCCTACCCCCTGCAGCTGCTTCCTCTGTCCCCCGCACACGCGACCACAACACTACTCCACCACACCACTACTCCGCACGCACCGCACGTCGGGCAGGCCGTTGCCGAGCTCAATCTCGGCCATAATGCTCCGGTGCGCCGCGTTGCCCGGGTCGTACGCGTCCGTCGCGCACCACTCGTACCCGGCAAAGCACTGCCCCGGCTTGAGCACGCGCAGGATCTCCTTGTAGCACCCCACCTGCGCGCGCGCGCGTGAGCTTTGTGTGAGCTTTGTGTGTGAGTGTGAGTGTGTGTGTGTGTGAGTGTGAGTGTGTGTGTGTGTGTGGGGGGGGGGGACCAACGCGGCCGCGGCGCGCACCTGGTCGGGCGCGTGGCACGTCGCGTCGATCTGCGGCGACGCGCGGCGGCGGCGCGGGCGTCGGCGCGCCGCCGCTGCGCACGCTCCCGCGCGCGCTCCCGCGCCGCAGCGCCCGCGCGGCGCCCGCGCCGCCGCCGCCGCCGCCGCCGCGCCGTGCCTGGTAGACTGCGTCGAAGCTCCCGTCCTCAAAGGGCATGGCCATGAAGTCGGCCTTGACAAACTTGGACAGCCCGTCGAGGCTGCGCCCCGTGCGGCCGTTGTGGTAGAGCGCGCGGCTGATCTGGTACGCGTTGTTGTTCACGCCTGGGCGGAGGCGGCGCGGCGGGGGGCGCGAGCCCGGTGCGGCGTGACGCGGCGGGGGCGTGGCGGGCGCGGCGGGCACCGGCCGGCGGCCGGCGGCCGCGGCGCGCGCTCGTGCAGCGCGCGCGCTCGTGCGGGGCACCGAACAGCTGCGGCGCGCCGCGCACCCGTGACGTGCGCGCCCGAGAACAGCGCGATCTCGCGCAGCGGCCCGCCGATGCCGCAGCCGACGTCGAGGCACGTGTCGCCTGGCGCACGACCGCGGCGCGACGCGGCGGCGGAGGGCGCGCGGCGGCGTCAGAGGCGGCGGCGGCGGCGGCGGCGGCGGCGCCGCCAGCTGCCGGCCCCGGCGCCGCGCCGCGCCGCTGCGGCCGGTGCGGCCAGCCCCACGGCGGCGGCGCCGCACCAGGCTTGAGGCCGAGGCGCAGCGCGAGGTAGTGCTCGTGGCGGCGGATGCTCTCCACGTGGCTCTCGTGCTTCAGGCGGTGCGCAAAATGGAACGACGTGCCCCACCCTGCGCGCCGCACCCGCGCCGCCGCCGGCGCGGGGCGCGCGTGGGCCGCCGCACCTGCCGCCAGCGGCCGTGCGCGCTGTGCGAGCGCACGCCCCGGCTGCGCCGCCGCCGCGCTCACCGTACTCGTAGAAGCTCGTGGCCAGGTCGTAGTACTTGTTGACCATGTCGGCGTACTGCTTCTTGCGCGCCTCCACATCGCCGCCGTGCGTGGTGTGGTATTTCTGCGCGCGCGGGCGCGCGGCGGCAGCGGCGGCGGCACGGCGGGTGGCGCCGCTGCGCGCGGCGCGCCTGGCGAGCCCGGGGCTTGCGCGGCCCTCTGTCCTCGCCACGACGCGCTGCCGCTGGCCCCGTCCCGGCGGCGCGCCAGGCGCGTGGGCGACGCTGATGGCGCGGCGCGCCCTCCCCCCTCCATCGCCGCGCTGGCGCCGCCAGCGACCGCAGGCGCGGGCCGTCGTGGACGGCGCCGCTGCGGGCTGGGCGTATCGGCATCGCCGGGCGCCCCGCGGGGCCTGTGGCGCGCGAGCGGGTTGGGGCTGACCCGCGCGCACCTCGTAGGAGTCGATGGAGTCGGCGATTCTGTCAGCCGACTGGCTGCTGATGTTGGGCGTGAGCATGGCCGCCGGCGTCGTCATGGCGGCGCGCGGGCGCGCGGTGCGCGCGGTGCTGATGGCGCGCGGCGGCCAGGCGCGGCCTGGTGCACTGGACGCCGGGGGCGCGGCGTCGCTGGGAGCAGTGAAGGGAGAGCTCGTGTGCTGGCGCGCGGGCGCCGAGGAGGCGCAGCAGCGCGAGCGCGCCGCGCGCTGCGGGGGCGTCGCGAGCACCGCTGAAGCCCGGCGGTTGCCGCCGCGCGGCGCGGCGCGGTCCTTCGTAGCAAGGCTGCTGGCGCCGAGTCAGACTGCGCCCGGGACTCACGCGCCCACGGTGCCGTGGCCGTCGCCCCCCGTCTTGCCAGCGGACGCCGCCGCCGCGCGAGCAGCGAGCGCGCAGCGATTTGAAAGGAGAGCTGCGACGGGGCAGCGTCGCAGGCCGAGCTAGGGCGCATTTCGTGCGCTGGGACCGCAGGCAGTCGCGCCAGCGCACGAGCAACACAGCGGCACACCATGGCGACGCAGCAGCAGCAGCCCGACGGCGCGGCGGCGGCTGCGCTGCTGGTCGCGGCGGCAGAGGCGCACGTGCGCGCCGCGCTCGCCGGGCACGACGACAGCCACGGCTGGAGCCACATCGCGCGCGTGCGGGCCATGGCGCTGCGGCTGGCGCGCGAGGAGCAGCTGGAGGGCGGCGCGCTGCTCGCGGTCGAGCTGGCGGCGCTGCTCCACGACCTCAGTGACTACAAGTGCGCGCCGCCGCCGCCGCCCTGCCGCACGCCGCGCCGCCGCCCTGCCGCACGCCGCGCCGCCGCGCCGCGCCACACTCTCGCGCCACACTCACGCCCCGCCGCGCCGCGCCGCGCCCAGGTATGGCGGCAGCGACGAGCAGGCCGCGGCGGGCATCGAGGCACGCCGCGCCGCGCCGCGCCCGTGCGCCGCTGGCGCCGCCGGTGCCGCCTGTGCCGCCTGTGCAGTCGGCGCGGCGCGCGCTCACCGTGCCGCCGTAAACCACCGCCGCTGCCGCGGGCGCGCCGCAGGAGTTTCTCGGGGCCCAGCACGGCCAGCCGGAGCTCGCGCAGCGCGTCGTCGCGATCGTGCGGCGCGTGGGGTTCAAGGACGAGCTGCCGGGCGGCGGCGCCGCGCCGGGCGGCGGCGCGCCGCCGCCGCTCAGCGCCGAGGCGGCGGTGGTGCAGGACGCCGACAGGCGCGGCGCGGCGGCTGCCGCGGGCGCTGCGGGCCCCCGCGGCGACTGCGCGCGGCCGCGCTCCGCCCTCCCCGCGTCGCAGCCCGCCCGCCCGCCGCCCGCGCCCGCCCGCGCCCCGCGCCCCAGGCTCGATGCGATTGGCGCGGTCGGCATCGCGCGCTGCTTCACGTTTGGCGGCGCGCGCGGCGCGCTGCTGCACGACCCCGCGCTGCCGCCGCGCGTGGGGCTGACCAAGGCGCAGTACATGGCCGGCGGGCAGCAGGCGACCACGATCAACCACTTTTATGAGAAGCTGCTGACCATCAAGGCGCGACACGAGCGCGCGCGGGCGCCGCGAGGGCGCCGGCGCCGCGGCGCCGCAGCTGGGCAGGGATGGCAGGGCGCGGCGCTGGGCAGGCCGGCGGGGCCCGCGCCGACGCCGCCGCGCCCACGGCGACGCCGCGCCGCCGCCGTCCGCGCCGCGCGCCGCGCTTTGCCACGGCCAGGGCCTGATGAAGACCGCGGCGGGGCGTCGCGTGGCGGAGGCGCGGCACGCGGTCATGGTGGCCTTTCTGGACCAGTTCCACGCCGAGTGGGAGGGCCGCGCCTGACCTCTGGC
The DNA here is from genome assembly GCA_014905635.1 of Scenedesmus sp. PABB004. Lineage (NCBI taxonomy): Eukaryota > Viridiplantae > Chlorophyta > Chlorophyceae > Sphaeropleales > Scenedesmaceae > Scenedesmus > Scenedesmus sp. PABB004. The sequence continues at coordinate 486,950 of JABVCE010000012.1, forward strand.
CGGGTTAAGGGGCGGGCTGACCCGCGCGCACCTCGTAGGAGTCGATGGAGTCGGCGATTCTGTCAGCCGACTGGCTGCTGATGTTGGGCGTGAGCATGGCCGCCGGCGTCGTCATGGCGGCGCGGGGGCGCGCGGTGGGCGCGGTGCTGATGGCGCGCGGCGGCCAGGCGCGCTGGTGCACTGGACGCCGGGGGCGCGGCGTCGCTGAGAGTGGTGCGGGGGAGCGGGGGCGCTGGCGCGCGGGCGCCGAAAAGGCGCAGCAGCGCGAGGGGCGGGCCGCGAGGGGCTGTGGAGCGGGGAGGGCGGGCCCCCCGCGGCCGCAGCTGTCCTTTCAAATCACGTCGAGTTCAAAAATCAAACAAATAATCAAGTCCAGGGCCGTCGTCTGCCGCCGCGGGCTGCGCCCGGATCCACGCGACCACGACCTCGTGCCCGCTGCGTGCCGCCGCGTACTCGCACTCGCCGCGCCACCACGGGCAGCCGTTGGCGCGCAGCCAGCGCAGCGCCTCCAGGTGCCCGTGCGCTGCCGCCCCCCTGCACGCGCTCTTGCCCCACGGCGCGGGCTCGGCCTGGGCGCGCGCCCAGCGCAGCATCTCCAGGTCGCCGCGCTGAGCAGCGTAGTAGCAAACCCCATAATCTGAGCCACCCCACGTCAGCGGCGGCGCCTGCGCGCGCGCCCAGCGCAGCACACCCAGCTGGCCGACCATGGATGCGTCCTCGCACACGCGCTCCAGGTCCAGCCCCTGGTCGCGCGCCCACTCCAGCACGGCGAGCTGGCCGTGCTCCGCTGCAGCGTAGCACACGCCGCCCATGCCGCAGCCGGCGCCGCGCAGCCAGGCCAGCCCCGCCACGTCGCCGCACGCGCCGCGCGCGCTGGCCAGCCGCAGCTGCTGCCAGGTTGCCCCGTGTCGCGCCGCCCACCAGGCCTCCTGGACCGCCGCGAGCGGCAGCTCGGGGCAGCGCACCGAGACGACCGTGGCGCCGCGGAAGCGCTCGCGCGCGGCCTTGCAGACCAGCCTGGCGGCCCACGCCTGCAGGGCCGGCGGCAGGAAGCTCAGGACGTGGAGCACGAGGGGCTCGGGCAGCTCCGGCAGCAGGGCGCTGGCTCGGCGGGGCGGGCGGGGCGGCGGGGCGGGCGGCGAGCGGTCAGGCGGCGCTGCTGCCGGCGGTGGCGGCTTGTGGGCAGCGCATGCGGCGCCAGGCAGAAGCAGCAGCCAGCGGGCACCAGCAGCAGCCAGCGGACCCACCTCGGCGCCGCCTCCGCGCAGCCGGGCGCGTCGCCTGCGGCGGCTCCGGCCGCGGCGCGCGCGCGCGTGGTCGGCCCGGCGCGCCGCTTGCCCGCCGGCGCAGCAGACATGGTGCAGCCTGACAGCCTGTGGGCCACCAGGGAGCAGCAGGCGGGGCACCGGCAGCAGCGGCGAGCGCGCGGGCGGCGTGAGCGTGGCAGCAGCAGCGGGCGGCGCGCGTCCCCGCCCCAGCGTGTCCGCGCGGCGGCGGGCCTGCCAGCGGCGCCCGGGGCACGCAGGCCCGGGTGATCACCCAACACGCCCGCCCGCTGCGCACCGCCGGTGCCCGCGCCGCCCGCAGCGGGCGCCGCGCAGCGCGGCCCGCCCGCTGGCGCTGCCCTCCCTGCCTGCCCGCGCGCACGGCTCGCCTGGCGCTGCTCGCGGCGGCACGGCCTGGTCACCAGGCGCCCGCAGGTCCGTGCCCCGCCTGGCCAGGGGCGCGCCACGGGCGGGGACGGGCGCTGCGCGGCGGCGGCGCGGTGCGTGCGGCCGCTGTGGGCGGCCTGCCGGCGCTTGTGTGCGTGTGTGGCAGGGGCGTTGAGGGCGGCGGCTGTGGGCGGCGGGGCGGCGCGCGCGCAGGGGGCCTCCTCGGCGGCGGCGCGGGCAGCCGGCCGGGCGCAGCGCCTGCGCCCTGCGCCCTGCACCGCCCGCCCGCCCGCTGCCGAGCTGCACAGCTTACACCCGGGCGCCGCGGCGCCAATCAAATGCAGTCCTGGGCCGCTCCCTCCGGGCGCGCGCTGCGTGTCTCAACAGCGCCGCCGCGAGCCGCGAGCCGCCGCCGCGCCGCAGCCGGGCCGCGGGGGCGCCCAGCGCCAGGCCTGATGTACACCGCCGCCCACCCGCGCCCGCGCCCGCGCTGGCGCGCCCCGCCGCGCCCTGCACCTGCAGCGCGCCGCCGCCCGCGCGCGGCGCGTCGCTCCGTGTTCGCCGGCCGCGCGTTGCGGGCTCTTCACTTTGCGAGCAGCATGCGCACAAACTCCTCGTACTGGATCTTGCCGTCCGCGTCGGGGTCGGCCTCCTTGATCATGTCCTCCATCTCCTGCAGGGCCGGGCAGGGCAGGGCCGGGCGGCGGCGGCACGCGGCGCGGCGCTCGGCATGCTGGGGTTCAGGATGCGGGCGGCGGCGGCGGGCGGCGGCGGGCGCGCGGGCGCGCCCGCCGGGGCGGCGCGGCGGCGCACCGGCGCGCTGAGCTTCTCGCCGATGTTGGTGAGCACGTGGCGCAGCTCCTTGGCCTCGATCCAGCCGCGCTGGTCCTTGTCAAACACCTGCGCGGCGCGGCGCGGCGCGGCGGCGGTCGCGGCGGCCGCTGCGGCGCGCCCGCGCTGCCGCCCGCGCCGCGCCGCGCCGCGCGCGCCTTCCAGGCGTTGCGGATGTCGCTCTCCGAGTCGTAGCTGCGGATGTCACGGGCCATGACGCCGAGGAACTCTGCGGCACCCGATTGGGGGCGAGCGCAGCAGCGGCGCCGCCGCGGCGTCGGCGGCCACCGATGCGGGCCGCGTCGCCGCCGCGGCGCGGCGCGCATCGCCCTGCATCGCCCCCGACCGCGCCCGGCGGCCGGGCGCCGGGCCGCGGCACGGCGGCGCCCCGGCGGCCCCAACTGCCGGGGGTTGGCCCGCGCCGCCGCCGGCGCGGCGCGCACCCTGCAGGTTGACCACGCCGCGGCCGTCGGGGTCGATCTCCTTGACCAGGCCCGTCACCTCCGCCTCGGTGGGGTTCTTGCCGAGCGCCCGCATGACCGTGCCGAGCTCGCCGGTGGTGATGCAGCCGTCGTTGTCCTTGTCGAACAGCGCGAACGCCTCCTTGGCCTCCGCCGTCGCGGCGTCGGTGAGCGGCGCCATCTCGCGGGGCGCAGAGATCGGGGAGCGGCGGGCTGAGGTGCGTGCGAGAAGGGCCTGCTGCTGCTGGCAGCGCGCGGGCTGCTGGCGGTGGCGAGTGGATCGAGACGAGCGGGCGGTCGTGAGATCAGGCGCGTGGGCGGGGCGAGTGCGGGGCGTCGAGCAGCCGAAACATTCGAAGCGCAAAGACCCGGGCGCTTGCGCTCCCGCGCTCGGCGACCGCGGCCTGTGGCTTCCACGTCAAAACGCAGACAGCGGCCCGCCCGGCGCCGGCCCCGAGCCCTCGCGCCCAGCAGCAGCGGCGCCGCGCGGCAGCGGCGCAGCGCGCTCAGCAGCGGCGGCCGGCCGGCCCCCCTCCGGCCGCGCCACCGCGCGCTGGGCGGGGGCGCATGTGCTAGACTCCGGCTGCGATCGCACAGGGCGGGGGCGCCAGGATGCAGGAGGCGGTGGACGCGATCCGCAAGCAGCTCAACGCGGCGCAGGTCAAGCAGCGCAAGGTGCGGGCGCCCCCGGCGGCGCGTGCGCCGCGCCGCGGCGCCGCCGCCCGCGCCCGGCCGGCCCCCGCCGACCCGCCGACCCGCCGGCCCGCCCCGGCGGCGCGGCGGGGCGCGCAGGAGGGCGTGAAGGCGCTGGACGCGCAGCTCGACTCCCCGCTGTTCTTGCACGCGCTCGACGCCAACACCGCCAAGCTCTGGCCCCAGGACCGCCTCACCTGTGCGCGCCCGCCGCACCGGCCGCAGCCGGCGCGGCCGCCGCGCGGCCGGCGACCCGCCGCGCGGCGCGCACGCAGCGGCGGCGGCGGCAGCGGCGGCGGGGATGACAGCAACGCGCCGCCGCCCGCGCCCGCGCCGCCGCCGTCCCGGCCGCGCAGTCGCGACGTGGCCGGGGCTGCTGGACGTGTACCTGGCGTTTGTCAAGGCCGAGCTCGACGGCGGGCGCGTGCTCGACGCGGCGGCGCTCAAGGTGCTGCGCCGCGTGTTCACGGAGGCCGACAACCCCGACCGATGCGGTGCGCTCGGCGGCGCAGCAGCGGCGGGTGGCGGCGCGGCGGCGGCAGCGGCCTGCGGCGGAGCTGCGGCGCCCGCTGTACGCCCGCCCGCCGCCGCCGCGTCCGCCGCTGCCTGGCCGCGCAGGCCCCGGCGCGAAGCACCTGCTGCGCCGCGCAGCGGCGGCGTTCGACCGCATCCACCGCGTGCTGGAGAAGAGCGAGGCGCCGGGGGAGGGCCTCGCGACCCCGCTGGGGCGCGAGTTTGTCGCCGTGCTGCTCAAGGTGCTGCTGCCCAACGCCGACTACTGCCGCCGCAGCAGCGTGGCCACGTTCAGCGGTGCGCGCACGCGGAGGGCGGCGGCGGGAGTGGCGCGGCCGTGGCCGCGCGGCTCCCGAGTCGCACGTTAAGCGCGCGCGCGCGCGCCGCCTCGCCTCGCCGCCGCTGGACGCCGCCGCCAGGGCTGCTGGAGGAGGCGATGTGCCGCTTCGAGAGCCTGCAGCGCAGCATCGCCGACGCGGAGGCCGCGTCCCGCCGCGCGCGCGGCCGCGTCGGCGTCGTCCGGCCGCCTCGGCGGCGGCGGCGCGCACGGCCGCGGCGGCGGCGCGCGCGGGGTCGTGTCGGTGGTCGCTGCCGAGAATGAGCTGCACAGCATGGCCTGCCTCGTCTCGGGGCTCCTCGCGGGCACCCCGGGCGCGCTCACGCCCGCGTTTGCCGCCGACGTCGCCAGCTTCGTCGTGGCCGCGCTCAAGTGGCTCGGCGAGCAGCGGTGCGCGCGCGCGTGCGCGCGCGCGCCAACCCGCGGCGACGCAGCGGCGGCGGCGGCTGCGACTGTGCCGGCAGCGCCGCGCCGACCGCCGCGCCCGCACCCGCGCGGCGCCGCCGCAGGCGCTTTGGGCGCGTGGACCTGCAGCTGCTGCCCGCGCTCAACGGCCTGCTGCTGGCGTACGGCCTCGAGCTGCGCCACGCCGCGCCCAGCCTGCACGGGCAGCTGCTCGACTATCTGCGCCACGGCTGGGGAGAGCGCAACACGCGGCTCAAGGCGCGCCGCCGCCGCCGCCGCGGCCTCGCCCAGCGCGACGGTCGCCGCCGTGCCGTCGCGCCGCTGACGCCCCCGCGCCGGCGCCCGCCCGCGCCGGCGCCTGCCCGCGCGCGCAGGAGGGCCTCCTGTGCTTTGCCCGCGTGTCGCTGTCGCTCGGCGGCCCACAGGCGCATGGCGACAAGGGGCTGGCTGACCTCGTCAGCCTCGCCAGCAGGGACATCAACGCGCCTGGCTTTGCCTGGTGCGGCGGCGCGGCGGCACGGCGGCGCCGGACCGGCGAGCCGGGCGGCGGCCGCGCGGGGGCGCGCCCACCCAAACGCCTGCCGCCCGCGCGCGCCCTGCAGGGACCTGCAGGGCAGCCGGCAGCACCAGCTGCTCGCGGCGCTCGCGGCGTCGGCCATCTACCACCAGGCGTTCCCTGTGTCGACCAACACCACGTGCCTCGCGCCCGGCGGCGCCGACGGCGGCGGCGCCGGCGGCCGCGGCGCCGGCGGGCCCGCCCGGCCGGCAGCGAGGGCAGCTGCGGCGCCGGCGCGGCGGTCGGGCAGCGGCGCAGCCGCAGCGGCAGCGCGGCGTCGCCGCCGGACGGCGCCGATGGCGCAGCCGGCGCGATGGCGGTGGACGGCGAGCGGCCGGGGGCCGGCGGTGACAGCGAGGACGGCGACGAGCTCTCCTTCCTGCCCCGCAAGCGCCCGCGCGTGATGGGCCCCGCGGAGCAGCTCCTGGAGCGCGCGGAGCTGGCGCCGGAGCGGTGCGGCGCGCGCGTGGGGCAGCAGCGCCGCGACCGCGGGCGCCGCGCTGACGCTCCGCCCGCCGCGCACCGCGCGCGTGACCGGCGCGCAGGTGGGGCCCCGTGCTTGCGCTCCTGCTGCACCAGCACGGCCCGCTGCTGCCGCCGGGCTTTGCCTCGGCGCTGCTGCAGCGCCTCTCGGGGCGCGTCGGCCAGCTGGTCGCCGCCATGTGCGGCGGCGGCGCGCCCGCCGGTGCGGGCGCGGTCGCCGGCGGCGCGGCGGCGGCGGTGGCGGCGGCAGCGGCGGGCGCTGTGCAGGCGGGCGCCGGCGTGCTGGTGGTGCGCGGCGTCAGCCCCGCGCCGCCGCCCCGCCGCCGGCCCGGCGGCTGCCGCGCCGGTGAGCGCCGCAGAGGCGGCCGCGCAGCTGGCGGCGCAGCAGGTGCAGCTGCAGTGGCTCCTGCGGTGCTGCAGCGAGCTCGCGCTGTGCTGGCCCGCCCACCTGCACCCGCTCTCCGCGGCAGCGGGGCCGGCCGCCGGCGGCGGCGACGCGCCCGCCGCGGCCGCCGCGGGCTGGTCACACGTGTGGGAGAGCCTGTCGGGGATGGCGGCGGCGGTGGGCCTCGCGGAGGCCACCGGCGCGGCCGCGGCGCTGCAGCCGGGCCTCGCCGACGCGGCGTGCTGGCAGCTGCACGTGCTCGCGGCGCAGCGCCTCGTCGCGCCGGGCAGCAAGGCCGGCGCGCTTTTGCACCTGCTGCCGCTGGTGCTGCAGCCCGCGGCGGCGCAGGCGGCGGCGGCGGCGGCGTACGGCGACGAGCGGCTGCGGGCGGCGCAGCTCTTTGGACCGCTCAGCGCCGCCCAGCTCGCCCTGGTCGCAACGCTCTGCGCCGGCGAGCGCATGGGCAGCCACGCCGAGGTCGCCACGCGGCTGCAGCTGCTGCAGGCCTGCCTGCGCACGGCCGACGCGTTCAGCGGCGCCGCGCGGCCGGGCGCTGGCGGCGCCGCGCCGGGCGCGACGGGCGCGACGGCCGCCGCCGCGGGCGCGGCCGCCGCGGTCCTCGGCGCGGGCGCGCTCGTCGCGAGCCTCCCCGAGCTGCTGCTGCCGGCGATGCTGGCGCTGCTGGAGGCCCCCGGCCTGCCCACGCCGGGGCTGAACGGCTGCGCCGGGCCCGCCGCCGCCGCGCCTCTGGGCGCCCGCGGCGGCGCCGGCGGCGGCGCCGGCGGCGGCGCGGGGCCTGCGCCGGCGCCGCTGCCGAGCGGTGTGGTCTGGTACAGCGCGGCCACGTGGTGGGCCGCCGACGGCCGGGTTGAGAGCATGCTTGAGGGCCTGGAGCAGGCGCAGGAGGCGCTGGGGCGCCGGCTCGCCGGCCTGCGCCTGCAGCAGCTGCTCGCCGGCGCGGCCGCGGCGGACGAGGCCGCCGGCGGGGCGCCGACGCGGCGGGCGGCGCGGCGGGCGCCGGCGACGGCCCCGCCGACGCCGCGCTGTCGTGGCGCTGCTGGTGCCAGCTCGCGGACGGCGCGGCGGAGCTGCTCTCGGCGGTGCGCGCCACGCGCCGCGCTCCGGCCGCCGCGCGCCGGCCGCCGCGCGCTGGGCGCCGCCGGCCGCCGTGCGCGCTTGCCTGACGGCGCCGCCGGCGGGCCGGCCCGCCTGCCTGCCACCCGCCGCGCCGCGCAGGCCCTGGACGCGCTGCTGCCCGAAGACGCGGCGGCGGACGAGGACACGCTGGGAGACGCAGCCGCCGCGGCCGCGCCGCCCCCGCCCGGCGGCGCGCCGGCCGACCCTGTCAAGGCGCTCTGCCACGTGCTGCTGCTGGCCAACGCGGGCGCCAACCTGCCCTGCATTGCCGCCGTCAAGTGGGCGGTGCTGCAGCAGCAGACGCACGCCGCGGCGCACGCGGGCGGGAGCGCGGGCGGCGCGGCCGAGGCGGCGGCGGCGGACCTGGCGGGCGCGTGGTGCGGCGTCGGCTTCAGCGGCGTGCCCGGGCTGCACGACCAGCTGCTGCGCCTCGTGCTGCAGGCGGTGGAGCACGCGGGGCGGCTGCTGCGCGACAACCTCGCCGCGCTGCCGTGCGCGGGCGGCGCGACGTGGCTGGTGCAGCTGCAGCACCTCGGCGCCTCGCTCGCGCGGCTGCAGCGGCTGATGGAAGCGCTGCCGCCGGCGCCCGACGCGGAGCCCGCGGCGCTGGGCGGCGTGGGCGGTGTGCGCAGCCGCGACGTTGCGCTGGCAGCGGCGGCGGGCGTGCTGCAGCCCGTCGTGCTGGCGCTGGAGGGCGTGGCCAGCGCAGCAGCGGCCGCCGCGGTCGCGGCGCCCGACGACCCGCGCTTCCGCCGGGTGCGCCGAGCCCTCCCTGCCGGGCCCGCCGCACGCGCCGGGCGCGCCCCGCCTCGCGCCCGCCGTGCTGACCGCCCGCCCGCCCGCCACGCACGCCCCGCGCGCCCCACGTCCGCCAGTGCCGCACGTTCACGTCGGGCGACGCTGACTTTGACCTGGACGACGAGCTCGACCCGGGGGCGCTCGGCGCCGCGCCGAGCTTCAGCCGGCCCGCCAGCAGCCCCTCCACGTTCAGCCTCGGCGGCGCGCTCGCCGTGGTCGGGCTGCCGAGCAGCCTCGCCGCGCCCGGCGCCTCGCAGGCGCCCGGCGGCGCGATGGGCCCGCCCACGCTGCGCGGGCCGGCGGCGGCCGCGGCCGCGGCGGCCGCGGCGGCGGCGGGCCCCGCGTTTGCGCTGCTGCTCGGCGGCGGCCTCGGCGGCTTTGCCGGCCGCGCGGGCGGGCGGATGGGGTCGGGCGTCGTGTGCCCGGCGCTCGCCGGCGCGCCGCACGATGCCAGCGGCGGCGTCATCTGCGCCGCCGCCGCGCGCGCGGCGTGGCCGGCGCCCCGCGGCGGCGCGCTGGGCTTTGCCGCCGGCGGCCTCGCAGAGGGCCTCTGCGGCGTGGTCGGTTCGCAGGGCGCGGGGCTGCGTGTGCTCGCGGCGCTCGCGCCCGCGTGCGGCGCCGACGCGGCACAGGGGCTGCTGCAGCTCTGGCGCCATGTGTGCGGCGTCGGCGGCGGCGCGCCGAGCGAGCAGCTGCTTGAGGGCCTGGTGGAGACCATGGCGGTCGCCGTGTGCGCAGGTGGGGCGCACCTGCCACGCGCAAGGGAGCAGGCCGCCTGCGCGGCGGCCCCACGTCCGTCGCGCCGTCCGCCGCGCCAGCAGCTGACCGCCGCCTCCACGCCGCGCTGCGCCGCGCCGCGCCCACCCCGCCCCGCGCAGGCGGCTGGGTGCAGCTGGACCAGCTCCTCGGCCTCATAACCGGCCGCCACGCGCTGCTGGCGGCGAACAAGCCGTCCCTGAGCACGCTTCACCTCGTGCTGCGCCTGCTGCAGGCGGTCGCGGCGTCCGCGGGCGCCGCCGGCATGCGGCTGGACCAGCCGCCCGACGCGTTCGTCGCGGCCGCGTCGCAGGGCTCCGCGCCGCCCTCGGGCGGGCCGGCGGACGCGGCCGGCGGCAGCGGCGGCCCCGGCGGCGCGCCGATGCTGGCCACCATGCTGTCGGTGCGCGTCGGCGGCTCTGCGCGGCTCAGCGCGCCGCCGCGGCCGGCGGTCCCGCGCGGCCACGGGCGCCCGCTAGCCGGGCTGCCTGCGCGGCGCCGCAGGGGCGCCAGCTCACTTAATCGCCGCCCACGCGGCGCGCCACCGCGCGCAGATCTTCGGGGACGTGCGCGCCCGCCTGGGCCGGCTGCGCGCGGGCGGGCAGCAGGCGCCCGAGCACAATCCGCTGCCGCAGGCCACGCAGCTGCAGCTGGGCCTCACGCTGCGCGCGCTGCTCGCGCACGAGCCGCAGCACGCGGCGGGGGCCGGCGCCGCCACACGCGGCGAGCCCGCCGCCGGCGGCGACGACGGCGCCGCGGAGCTCGAGGCGGCGCGCGCCGAGCTGCTGGAGCTGCTGAGCGGGTCAAGCCACGCCCTGCGCCTGCGCGGCGCCGCGCTCGCGGCGGAGCTGCTCGCCGAGGCCGCGGCCGCGGCGGGCGCGCGCGCGGCCGCCGCGGCGGCCGTGACCGGCGCGCTCGCGCCCGGCGCGGGCGGCGCGGGCGCGGTGTCGGGCGCGGTGCTCGCGTCGCTGCGCGGCGTGCAGCGGCACATCGCGCTGCAGCTCTCGCCCGCGCCGGACGCGCAGCAGGCCGCGATCGTGTCCGCCATCCGCGGCGCCGCGGGCGCGCGCGCGCCGTCGGCGGACGCCGCGGCGGCCGCGCGCGCGGCGCTGACCGACGCCAAGCTCGGCCTCCTGTCGTGCGAGACGGGCGTGCTCATGCTGGTGGAGCTCGCGGGCGCGACGCGCGGCGCCACGGGCGCGGCGCTCGCGGCGCAGGAGCCGCCCGACCTGCTCGACGCGGCGCTGCTCGCCGCGCTGCTTGGCCAGGCGGCGTGCCTCGCGCAGCTGCCGCCCGAGCTGCTGCCGGCGGTGTCGTGCACCGAGGCCGACGCGCGGCCGGCGGTCATGCGGCTCACCGTCGCCGCGCTCGAGGTGCTCGCGGCGGGTCAGCAGTACGCGGGGCGGGGGCCGTACCTCGCCTACCACGCGCCCGCGCTGCTCTGGACGTGGTTTGCCGACGGCCGCGGCGTCGCCGACCTCGCGCTGCTGCGCCCCGCGCTCTGCCCGCCCGAGCCCGGCAGCGGCGCGTCAGGCCGCGGCGGCGGCGGCGGCGCGTCAGGCGGCGGCGGCGGCGGCGGCGGCGGCGACTCGGCGGCGGTGCAGGCGCTGCTGGCGCGCTACGGCACGTCGATGGTGGTCGCGCTGCTGCACGGCGGCCGCGACGACGCGCTCGCGGGCCTCGCGTCGTCGGCGGGCGTGCCGCTGCCGGAGCTGCTGGAGCGATTCAAGTGGCAGGCGCGCGCGCGCGTGCACTGGCGGGCGGGCGCGCCGCGCCGCGCCTGCGCGCCGCTCCCCGTGCGGCCCTTGCTCGCAGCCGCGCCGCGCGCCCGCCCTGACGCCCCGCCTTGCCCGCCACGCGTGCCCTGCGTGCCCCGCCTCCGCGCCCAGGCGTACAGCACGCTTTATCCCCTGCTCAAAGCCGCGCCGGAGCGCGCGACCGCGCTCTCGCAGCAGCTCACCGGCGCCGGCAGCACGGTGCGCCGCGCCGCCGGCCGCGCGCCTCGCTCGCCGCGCGCGCGCGCGCGCGCCCGCCCGCCCACGCCCGCCCGCCGCCCACGCCCGCCCGCCCGCCCGCCCGCCGCCGACAGTCGGCGGACAAGCTGGCGATGTTTGACCTGCTCGCGCGCGGCGCGCTGCCGGCGCTGCTCGGCGCCGGCACGGGGCCGGACCCGCGCCATCTCGCGCGCTTTGAGGCCGCGCAGCTCGCGCGCTGGGCGGAGGCCGCCGAGGCGGGCAGCCCCGCGTGCCTCTTCTACCCTAAGCCGGTGGCCAAGGAGGCGCTGCGCGCGTTCTGCCAGGCGCGGCGTGCCGCGTGCTGCGCGCGCTGGGCGGCGCGGCTCGCACGCCGGCCGGCGCAGCGCGCGCGCGCGCAGGGCGGCGGCGCGCGCCCGGCGCCCACGCGGCGCGCCGCGCGTCGCCGCAGAACTTTGCGGCCGCCGACAAGGCCGCTGATAAGGCCGCCAGCGGGCGCAGCCTGCTCGCCAGGGCCAAGCTGCTCGGCAGCAGCGTGCAGCGCCTGCTGCTCAACATACACAGGCGCGCGCGCCGGCTGCGCCCGCGGCCTCCGCGCCGCCCGCCGCCGCCGCGGCCGCCGCACGGCGCGCCGCGACTGCTTCACCCCTGCCGCCCCGGCCGCCGCCGCCGCCGCCGCGCAGGAACGTCGTCGCTGCGGCCTGCCCGCTGCAACGCCTGCAGCGCCTGGGCCAGTTCGAGGCGATGCTGCCGCTCGCGTCGGCGGCCGAGCTCGCGGCGCCGCCGGTCGCGCGGTACGTGGTGTCGATGCTGCTGCAGCAGCTTTGCCACCCCACGCTGCAGCCGGCCGTGTGCGAGCTGCTGGCGCTGGTGTACGGCCAGCTGTACGCCGCCGCGGGCGTGGGCCCGGCCGGCGCGCCGGACGGCGGCACCGGCGGCGGCGGCAAGGCCGCCGCGCGCGCGGCCGAGGAGGCGCGCGCGCTCGCGCTGGCGCTGCTCGGCGAGCTGCTGCCGCCGACGGTCGCGGCGCTCGTGCAGTGCGTCGAGGCGGGCGTCGCGGCGCGCCAGGCGGCGCTGCAGGCGCTGCTGTGGGCGGCGCCCACGCGCGCCGTGCCGCCCGCGCTCGCGGCTGCTGCGGGCGGCCGGCCCGTGCTCGGCGGCGGCTGCGCCGACCTGCCCGCCAGCTTCCCGCCTGTCGCCCTGCTCGCCCAGCTGCTGGACGCGCCGGCGCCGGCGCTGCTGCCGGTGGTGCGGAGCCTCGACCTGCTGCCGCCGCTGCCCGCGCTGCGCGGCGCGGTCGCGGCGCAGGCGGCGCTGCAGCAGGGCCTGCGCCTGGGCGCGCGCGTCGTGCTGTTTGCGCAGCGCGCCGCAGGCATGGCGGCCAGCAGCCGGCAGCGAGCGATACAGGCCATCCTCGCGCAGCTGGGCGCCGGCGCGGCGGCGGAGCTCGCGGACGCGCCGGGCGCGGCGCCGCCGCCCGGGGGCGAGCAGCAGGCCACCGCTGCGGCGCGGCGCGTCGACCCGGCGGTCGTGTCGGCCGCGTTCAAGCTCGCGCACCTGGGCGCCGCACTCGGCGACGGCGCCATCGCGGAGCTCGCGGGGCGCCTGCTCGCCATTGCCGGCCCGCTGGATCCCCACCTGCTCGCGTTTGACGCGGACGGCGGCGGCGGCGGCGCCGGCGGTGACGGCGGCGCCGCCGACGACGCCGCCGCGGACACCAGCGGGGGCACGGCCTTCCCCATGCTGGCGGTGCTGCAGCACCTCGCCGAGTGCGTGGTCCACCGCGACCCGCGCGTCGTGGCGGCGGGCCAGGCCACGCTCAGCCGGCTGCTCGCGACGCGCGAGGGCGCCGCGGCGCTGGCGGCGCTCGCGCCGGCGAGCGGCGGCCGTGGGGCCAGCGCCAGCGCCGCCGGCGCCGGCGGCGCGGGCGTGCCCGGCCAGCAGCTGCTGGCCAGCTGCCTCGCCGTGTTTGTTGACAGCGCCGGCGCCTTGGTCGACGCCGACGCCGACGCGGCCGGCGCCGCGGGCGCCGCCACAGACGCGCTCGCCGCGGCGAGGACGCCCGCGCTGTGGGCGCCGTCGGGGCGCGGCTTCGAGGCCTGGCTCTGCACCCTGGCCAGCACGCTGCTGGCCGCCTGCGGCGCGACGCGCGCGAGCGGCGGCGCACTGCTGCAGCTGCTCGCGGGCGTGGCGGCGCTGCGGCCGGCGCTCGCGGAGCTGCTGCTCCCGCACGCGCTGCTGCACCTCGCCGCCTCGGACGGCAGCGGCGCGCTGCTGCCGGGCTCAGGCGAACCCGACGCGCTCGGCCTCTCCGCGCAGCTGGGCGCGTGCATCGCGCAGGGTCTGCAGCTCGGCATCGGCGGCGGGAGCGGCCCCGGCGGCGGCGGCGGCGGCGGCGGCACGGCCGACGCCGACGCGGTGACGGCGGCGGGCACGCAGCCTGACGGCGCCGAGCCGATTGGCGCCGACGTGGCGGCCCCCGCCGGCGGCGCCGCCGTGGACGTGCGCTGCCTGGGCGCGCTGCTCGCGTGCCTGGAGCACGCGCGGCGCGTGCACCGCGGCGCGCTGCTCGCGCTGCCCGACGGCACCAGCGCCAGCGCCGGCACCAGCGCCGGCGGCGGCGGCGGCGGCGCGGCGCCGGCGGCCGCGGCGTGGCGGCGCTGCTACTGCGTGCACCTGGACTACCTCGCAGTCGCGGCGGCGGCGATGGCCTGCCGGGCCTACTTCACCGCGCTGGTCTACATCGAGCACTGGTGCGAGGAGGCGTACGGCCGCCTCACGCTCAACCCCGCCGCCGGCGGCGGCGAGGCCGGCGGCGGCTTCCGCCTGCTCGCGCTGCAGTCGCTCGCGGCGGCGGCCGCCGCCGGCGGCGCCGCGGGCGGCGCGGGCGGCGCGGGCGGCGCGGCCGCCGCGGGCGCGGCCGCGGCGCAGCGCCAGGCGGACGCGCTGGAGGCGCTGCTGCTGGAGCTGTACGCCAACGTGAACGAGCCGGACGGCGTCTACGCCGTCGCCGCCGCGTTCAGCAGCGCCGCGAGCCAGCTGCACCTGCTGCGCCACGAGCGCCAGTGGGCGGCGGTGCTCGGCAGCGAGGACGCGCTGCTGCAGGCGGCGGCGGTCGTGCCGGCGCCAAACTACCCGCAGTACCTCGGCGACCAGCTCAGCACCGCAGGTGCGCGGGCGCACGTGTGGGCGCCGGGGCGCGGGACGGAAGAGGGGGCCGGGGGCAGGCAGCGCCGCGGGCACACGGCCGCACCAAGCGCGACTGACCGCGCCGCGCGCCCGCCTCCGCCCGCCCGCGCCAGGCATCATCACGGCGCTGCAGAACCTGGGCTGCCAGGCCACCGCGCAGCAGTGCCTCGCGGCGGCCGCGGCCGCGGAGTTTGGCGGCCTGCACACGCCCGCGCCCGGCGGCGGCGCCGGCGCGGCGCGGCGGCGCGCGCAGGCGGCTGCGCTGACCGAGGCGCAGTGCGAGCTCGCGTGGCGGCTGTCCGGCTGGGGCATCGCCGACGCGCTCGCCGCCGACGCGGCGGGCGGCGGCTGGGGCAGCGCGTCCGCCGCGGCGGCGGGCGCGGCGCCGCCCGGCGCTGCGGCGGCCGGCGCGGCCGCGGCCGCCGCGGTGGGGCGCGGCAGCTTCCACGGCGCGGTGCTCGCGTCGCTGCAGGCGCTGCAGAGCCGCGACCTGGAGACGTTCACCGCGAGCGTGTCGTCGGCGCGGCGCGACTGCGTGCTGCGCCTCGCGCGCACGAGCATGCAGAGCGCGGCGGCGGTCAACCCCATCCTGGTGCAGCTGCGCATGCTGCACCTCCTGCAGCAGGGCCTCGGCGCGGCGCGCGACGCGGCGGCGGCCGCAGCCGCCGTGGCCGGCGGCCGCGCGCTGCCGCGCGCGAGCGCCGACAGCGACGACGACGGCGGCGGCGGCGACGCAGAGGCGCTGCTGGCGCGGCTGCTGGGGCCCGACTACGAGCCGGGCGGCCGCTCCGCGGCGGCAGAGCTGCTGCGCGGTGCGCGCTTCGACCTGTCGGACCAGCTCCTCGCGCTGCAGGCGGCGCTCACCAAGGTGCTGGGCCGGCCCGACGCGCTCGCAATCACGCTGCAGGCGCACGCGCGCACCGCGCGCAAGGCGGGGCACGTCAACGCGGCGAGCACCGCGCTCAACCAGCTGCAGCAGCTGCTGCAGGCGGCGTGCTCGCGCGGCGGCGCCGGCGGCGCCGGCGGCGGCAGCGGCGGCGGCGGCGTCCCGGGCTGGGTGTCGCGGCTCGTCGCGCCCGACGCCGAGTGGCTGCTGGAGTCGGTCAAGCTCAAGTGGCTGCAGGGCCAGCAGCTGCCGGCGTTCCGCGAGCTGCAGGCGCTCGTCGCCGCGCTGCAGGCGCAGGCGGCGGCGGCGCAGCCGGACGCGGGCGCGAGCCAGGGCGCGAGCCAGGGCGCCGGCGCCGGCGGGCCGCTGCCCGCGCTCATGCGTGCGCAGGCGCTCGCGGGCGCGTGGATGGCCGCGGGGCAGTTCAGCAGCGCCTCGGCCGACGCGCTCAGCCTGCTCAAGGCCGCGGCGGGCGCGGCGCTTGGCCAGCAGGAGGCCGGCGCGGCGGCGCCGGGCGGCGCGGCGCCGCCGCCGGCGCTGTCGGCGCTGCACTGCCGCGTGTTTTACCGCCTCGCCGCGTACGCGGACGCGCGCTTCACGGAGCTGGAGCTGCAGATGGCGTCGCCGGAGTGGGTGAAGCAGGTGCAGGTCGTCGCGAGCAAGCGCGCAATGCTCAGTCAGCTGACTGAGTGGATACGGAAGATCAAGGAGCAGCCGCCCGCGAAGCAGGCGACGACGCAGATGCAGCAGCAGGTGCGGGGCCGCGTGCCCGCGCCGGGGCTGCGCGGCGCCGAGGCTGGGGCCGCCCGCACGCGCGGCCGCGGCGCGTGCGCTGCGCCGACCCGCCGCCGCCCGCGCGCCGCGCGCCGCGCGCTGCGTGTGCTATGTGTGCGTGCCGCCCCGCAGCTGCGCCACCTCATGGCCCGCGCCGCGCCGCTCGAGCGCAACGTCGCGACCGACGAGGCCATCGTCGCCGACCTCGCGTCCGCGCGCGACGCGTGCCTGGCCACCGCTCTCACCAACTACCGGCACTGCCTCGCCACCGGCAGCACGCACGACCTGCAGGCGCGCGCCACCGCCGGCGCCGCGCCGCAGGGCGCCCGTGGCCCACGTCATGATCCGCCGCCGTGTCCCACTGCCCGTGCGCCGCGCGCCGCGCGTCGTCTTGCCCCCCCCCCCCGCCCCGCGGCGTGCAGGTGGTGTACCGCCTGTGCGCGCTGTGGTTCAAGCTCTGGGACGACCACGGCGTGTGCGACGCGCTGTCGGTGGTTTTTGACGCCGTGCCGTCCGCCAAGTTTGTCCCGCTCGTCTACCAGATCGCGAGCCGCCTCGACGCCTCCGACACCGTGCCGCAGGCGCGCCGCCCCGCCGCCGCCACCACCACACGCCGCCGCCACTACCACACGCCGGCCGCCCTCACGCCCGCGCGCCGCCCGTTGCTTGCACAGGACGTGCTGCGCAGCGCGCTCGGCCGCCTCGTGCGGGAGCACCCCTACCACGTGCTGTACAGCCTCGTCGCGCTCAAGAACGGCGGCCTCGGCAAGGACGGCAAGAGCCTCAACCGCTCCGGCACCGCGCTCGTGCAGGCGCGGCGGCGCCGCGCCGCGCCGCGTCTGCGCGCGCCTCGCCCCGCTGTGCCGTCCGCGCGCTGCGAGCCCGCGCGCCTGCCGTCCTGCCTGCCCCTGCCCCATATCGCCTTGCCCCGCCCCGCCCCGCCCTCTCCCCTGCCTCCTTTGCAGTACCAAGTGGACCAGGTCGCGGGCGGCAAGGTGCAGGCGGCGGCCGACCTGCTCGCCGCCCTGCACGCCCGCGCCAGCGACCGGCTGCGGCAGGCCATGGCGGACATGGAGGCCCAGGCGCGTGGGGCGCGGACGGCGCCCCGCGCACGCGGCAGCCGCGCTGCCGGCCGTCCCACGGGCTGCCGTTTGGGCGCTCTCTCTCACACCTCACACACGCCTCTCACACCCGCCCACACATCACACCAACACACAAAACACACATACTCTCATCCTCCCACAAAACACACACACTCCGCCCCTCCCACAGGTCCAGGTGTACCTCGAGGTGACCGCCATGTCGGTGCCCAAGAGCCCGCAGGGCAAGATCACGGTCGCCCAGGTCCCCCTCCCCGGCGCGCTGCGCCGCCGCCTGCTCGGCCTGCCCGCCGCGCCGCCCATCACGCTCGCGCTCGACGTGGACCCCACCTGCGCCTACGACGTGCGCGCCGCGCCGCGCCGTGCCGCGCCCCGCGGGGGCGGGGTGGGGCACGGCTGCGCCCGCCCGCCCGCCCGCCCTGCGCCCGCACCGCCGCCCGCCCGTACGCCGGGCGCCGCTGCCGCACCGCCAGCGACGCGCTCTCCCCGCCCGCCGCGCGTGCCGCGCGTGCCGCGCAGGACGTGCCGCACGTGGTTGACGTGGACAGCGTGGTCAAGTTTGCGGGCGGCATCAACGCGCCCATGGTGCTCACGGTCACGGGTGCGCGTGCGTCGCGCACGCTGTGCGCGCTGCGTGGCTCGGCGGCGCGCCCGCCCCGCCCCGCGCCCCTCCCACACCCACCTCCCGTCCATCCCCACCCTCCCCACCCTCCCCGCCCGCCGCGCCGCAGACTCTGTCGGACGGCGGGGGCGGCAGCTCGTGAAGAGCGGCAACGACGACCTGCGCCAGGACGCGGTCATGCAGCAGTTCTTCGGCCTCGTCAACGCCCTGCTGTCCACGAGCCGCCCCACCGCCGACCGCCAGCTCAGCCTGCGCACCTACCGGTGCGGCAGTTGCGCCGCGCCGCGCTGCTTGGCGCGCGCGAGGCGTGGGCCATAGTTGCCGGCTGACGCGCGTTCACGCACGCGCTGCGCGCGCGCAGCGTCGTGCCGTGCGCGCCGATGGTGGGCGTGGTGCAGTGGGTCGAGGGCACGACGCCGCTGGGGACTACCTGGCCGACGGGCCGCTCAAGGAGGGCGGCGCCTGCGCGCGGTGAGCCGCCCACCGGCGCCGCGCGCGCTCTCGCCCCTGTGGCACGGTGCCGCGGCCGCGCCCTCGCTGCACGCGCCGACATCGCCGCCTCGCACTCGTCGCACGCGCGCGCACACGCACACTCCCACGCGGCCGCGTCGCCGTCGCAGGTACCGCGCGCCCGGCAGCCTCACCTGGTACGAGTGCTATAAGGCCATGGACCGCGCGCCGCCAGAGGCCAAGAAGGAGGCCTTCCTGCGGGTGCGCGCCGCGCGCCGCCGCCCGCCGCCCGCCGCCACTGCTGCGCTTGGCAGGGCCGAGGCGCGCGCGGGGGGGGGGGGGGGCGGCCCTGCCGTGCCGCGCCTGTCACACGCAAACGCCCACACCCGCCACCCACGCCCACGCCCACACCCCACCGCCAGGTCACGTCTCACTTCCCGCCCGTGTTCCACAACTTTTTCCTGGAGCGCTTTGCCGCCCCCGCCGCATGGTTTGCCGGCCGCACCGCCTACACGCGCGCGACGGCGGTCAACAGCATGGCCGGCGCGGTCATCGGCCTCGGCGACCGCCACACCGGCAACATCCTGATCGACACCACCACGGCAGAGGCGCGCGCTGCTGCTGCTGCGGCGCGCGCTCGCCGACTCCGCCGCGCGCTCGCTGGCTCGCGCGCCCGCTGGCTCACGCCGCCGCCTGCGCCCGCGCCCGCCCGCGCCCGCCCGCGCCCGCCCGCCGTCTGCTGTGTGTGTATTTGACTGCAATCAAATTAAATCACATCAAATCACATCAAATCAACTCACATCAAACCGCCAGGTGCTGCACATCGACCTGGGCATCGCGTTTGAGCAGGGCCTCTTCCTGCAGACCCCCGAGCGCGTGCCGTTCCGGCTGACGGCCAACGTCGTCGACGGCATGGGCGCCGCGGGCGTGGAGGGGACGTTCCGGCGCTGCTGCGAGATGACGCTGCAGGTGGGACCGCGCGGTGCGCGCGCGCGCGGGCGCCGCTGCGTTTCTCGACCCCGCGCGCGCCGCGCCCGCCCACGCGTGCCGTCGCGCGCCACGACCCCCGCGCCGCGCCGCGCCGCGCCAGGCGCTGCGCGCGCACAAGGAGGCGCTGCTGACGGTGGTGGAGGTTGTGCTGCACGACCCATTGTACAAGTGGCAGATGACGCCCGTGCGCGCGCAGCGCAAGCAGCAGGACCCCCTCGCGCCAGACGGCGCGCCCGGCGGCGGCGGCGCCGCGGGCGCCGCCGACGCGGGCGGCGGCGGCGGCGGCACCGCGGCCGCCGGCACGGCCGGCGCAGGCGGCGGCGCCGGCTCGGCGGCGGGCGGCAGCAGCGCGGCGGCCGCGGCGGCGGCGGCGGCCGGCGGCGGCGGCGGCGCCGGCAGCGACGGCGGCGGCGCGGGCATCCGCAACGCGGACGCGGAGCGCGCGGTGCTGCGGGTGAAGCAGAAGCTGGAGGGGCAGGACGTGTCGGGCGGCGTCGCGCTGAGCGTGGCGGCGCAGGTCGGCAAGTGGCTGGCGGAGGCGCAGGACCCCGACCGCCTGTGCCGCATGTTTGTCGGCTGGGCGGCGTGGCTGTGAGCCGCGGCGCGCGGCGGGCTGGGCGGCGGGCGCGTGTCGCCAGCCGGTCGCTGGAACGCAAGCGCTCGGCCTCCGCAGTGCTCCGTTGCCACCGGCGACTCAGTTGGGCTGCGCACGGATCCACGCGACCACGGCGTCGTGGCCTTTGTCTGCCGCCGCGCGCTCGCACCTGGCGCGCCACCACGGGCAGCCGTTGGTGCGCAGCCAGCGCAGCGCCTCCAGGTGCCCGTGCTCAGCTGCCGCCGCGCACGCCTGCGCGTCCCATGGCGCGGGCTTGGCCTGGGCGCGCGCCCAGCGCAGCATCTCCACGTCGCCGCACCGCGCAGCGAGGAAGCACACACCACACCATGAGTCACCCCACGGCAGCGGCGGCGTCTGCGCGCGCGCCCAGCGCAGCACGCCCAGCTGCCCGCCGTAGGCTGCTGCTTTGCACACGAGCCGCAGGTCAAGCCTAACGTCGCGCGCCCACTCCAGCACGGCGAAGTGGCCGTGCTTCGCTGCTTCCCAGCACACGCTCTCATTCTCATACTCGCCGCCCATGTCGCAGCCGGCGCGGTAGAGCCACGCCAGCCCCGCCACGTCGCCGCACACCGCGCGCGCCCTGGCCAGCCGCCGCTGCTGCCGCCGCTGCCGCTGCTGCTGCCAATCATCATCCTGCGCCGCCCGCCAGGCCTCCTGCACCGCCGCCAGCGGCAGCTCGGGGCAGCGCACTGAGATGGCACCGCGGAAGCGCTCGCGCGCGGCCTTGCATACCAGCCTGGCGGTCCACGCCTGCAGCGCCGGCGGCAGGAGGCTCAGGACGTGGAGCACGAGAGGCTCGGGCAGGTCCCGCCACAGGCTGCTGGCGCGCCGGGGCGGGCGGGCGTGCCGTGGCGGACAGCGGGCGTGTGGGCGGCGGTGAGGCGGCGCACGGCGCCTGTTGTGGCTGCTGGCTGTGGCACGCGCATGGCTAGACAGCGCCAGCCAAGGCGTCGGCGGAGCGCCCACCTCGGCGCCGCCTCTGCCCCAGCCGGTGCCTCGCCCGCCGCCGCTACGGCCGCCGTTGCGGCTGCCGCTGCGGCCGCCGCGCGCGCGCGCGTGGTCGACCCGGCGCAACGCTCGCCCTCCAGCGCAGCAGACATGGCGCCACCTGACGGCCTGCGGGTCAGCAGCAGGCGGGGCACCGGCAGCGGCGGGCGCGTGCGCGGGCGGCGCGAGCGCAGCAGCAGCGCGTGCCCCCGCCCCGGCGCGGCGGCGCGGGGACGGGCCTGCCAGCGACGCCCGAGGCGTGCGAAACCAGCGGCCCACGCCACACGCCCGCCCGCCGCGCACCGCCGCAGCCCCCGCCGCCCGCAGCGGGCGCCGCGCAGCGCGGCCCGCCGCCGCCCTCCCCGCCTGCCTGCCCGCGCGGTTCGCCTGGCGCTGCTCGCGGCGGCACGGCCTGGTCACCAGGCGTCCGCAGGTCCGCGCCCCGCCTGGCAGGGGCGCGCGCCGCGGGCGGGGGCGGCCCTGCGCGGCGGCGGCGCGGTGCGTGCGGGGGCTGTGGGCGGCGCGGCCGGCGCTTGTGCGTGTGCGTGAGCGGCAGGGGCGCTGAGGGGGGCGGCTGTGGGCGTCGGCGGGCCGGCGCGCGCGCAGGGGGTCTCCTCGGCGGCGGCGCGGGCAGCCGGCCGGGCGCGGCGCCCGCGCCCTGGGCCCTGTACCACCGCCCGCATGCCGCGGCTGCCGGGACGGCGCGGCGCGACGGCGTGCGGCCGCCGCCACAGCACAGCGACGGCGCGGGAGCGCGACCCCCGCCCAGGTGCTCTGCGTGCGCGGTCGGCCGGTTGCCAGCGCGCGCCGCCCCGCCGCCGCCAACTTCCCTCTCCCTCTCCCTCGGCACGCACGCGCGCGTCACTCGCCGCAGGCAGCGCCCCGCGCACGAACGCGCGCCCAGCCACGGCCTGCCGCGCCTAGCCCTGATCTCAGCCCGCGCCCGAGCTGAGATGATCAGACTCGTCAGTGTCAATCGTCCGGCGACGCAGGCTGCGCCCGGACCCACGCGACCACGGCCTCGTGGCCGTTTTCCGCCGCCCAATACTCGCACTTGGCGCGCCCCCACGGGCAGCCGTTGGCCCGCAGCCAGCGCAGCGCCTCCAGGTGCCCCTCCCGAGCCGCCGCACAGCACGCCCACTCCGTCCACGGCGCGGGCTCAGCCTGGGGGCGCGCCCAGCGCAGCATCTCCAGGTCGCCGCGCCGCGCAGCGCTGTAGCACACCCCTACATCCGAGCGACCCCAGGGCACCGGCGGCGTCTGCGCGCGCGCCCAGCGCAGCACATGCAGCTGCCCCCCCCCCCCTCGGCTGCTCCATAGCACACGGCCAGCAGGTCCAGCCCCTCGCCGCGCGCCCACTCCAGCACGGCGAGCTGGCCTGCTTGCGCTGCTGGGTAGCACACGTCGTCCATGTCGCAGCCAGCGGCGCGCAGCCAGGCCAGCCCTGCCACGTCGCCGCACGCCGCGCGCGCCTGAGCGATGGGTGGGAGCCGCCACTGCTGCTCCCACCCATCATCCTGCACCGCCCGCCAGGCCTCCTGCACCGCCGCCAGTGGCAGCTCGGGGCAGCGCAGCGAGACGGCCGTCGCGCCGCGGAAGCGCTCGCGCGCCGCCTTGCACACCAGCTTGGCGGCCCACGCCTGCAGGGCCGGCGACAGGAAGCCCAGGACGTGGAGCACGAGCGGCTCGGGCAGCTCTGGCAGCAGGGCGCTGGTGCGGCGGGGCGAGCGGGCGAGCGGTGAGGCGGCGCCTGCTGCCGGCGGTGGTGGCTTGTGGGCAGCGCGTGCAGCGCCAGGCAGCAGCAGCCAGGGGGCACCAGCACCAGCAGCAGCAGCGGACCCACCTTGGCGCCGCCTCTGCCCCAGCCGGCGCCTCGCCTGCCGCAGCTGCGGCCGCAGCGCGCGTGTGGTCGGCCCGGCGCGCCGCTTGCCCGCCGGCGCAGCAGACATGGTGCCACCTGACAGCCTGCGGGCCACCAGGGAGCAGCAGGCGGGGCACCGGCAGCGGCGGGCGAGCGCGCGCGGGCGGCGTGAGCGCGGCAGCAGCGCGTGCCCCCGCCCCGGCGCGGCGGCGCGGGGACGGGCCTGCCAGCGACGCCCGAGGCGCGCGAAACCAGCGGCCCACGCCACACGCCCGCCCGCCGCGCACCGCCGCAGCCCCCGCCGCCCGCAGCGGGCGCCGCGCAGCGCTGGCCGCCCGCCAGTGCCCTCCCCGCCTGCCCGCGCGCGCCCGGCTCGCCTGGCGCTGCGCTGGGCGGCACGGCCCGACCGTCAGGCGCCCGCAGGGGCGCGCCGCGGGCGAGGGGGCGGGCGCTGGGCGGCGGCGACGCGGTGCGTGCGGGCGCCGTGTGGGCGGCGCGGCCGGCGCTTGTGCGTGTGCGTGCGTGTGCGGCAGGGGCTGAGGGCGGCGGCTGTGGGCGGCGGGGCGGCGCGCGCGGGGGCCTCCTCGGCGGCGCGCGGCGGGCCGCCGGCCGGGCGGCGCCTGCGCCCTGGGCCCTGCACCGCCACCGCCCGCTCGCGTGTGTCGTGTGCTACCTTTACACGGGCTCTCGTTGTACACTGGAACCAGGGTCAACATTGGGAGGGAAAGGCGGCGCGCGCGCGCGGCGGCGCCGACGAGGGCCGACACGCGCCGGCGAGGGCCGCGCGGTGGTGCAACAGTGCGCGCGCGAGCCGACATGACGATGGAAGAAGGGCCGCAGCGGCGGCGGCGCACACGGCGCCGTGCCGGCGGACAGACGGATGCCTAGTGTCAACGCTGCGTGCGCAGGCGGCACGCGGCCGCGCGCCCCTGCCCGCCCGCCGCCGCCGTCGCGCGGCGGGCGGGCCACGGCCCGTCGCCAAATACAAGCTGCTTATTGCCGCTGCCAAAACCGGTTCAACTTGGGGTTTTTTCTTTCTTTCTCGACTGCGCCGCCACACACCACTGGCATTGGACGAGCCGCCACACTCCAGAGCCCGCCCCGCCCCGCCCGCCTCACATCGCGGGCGCGAGCGCGGGCGCGTGCGCCTGCTGCGGCAGGCCGCGCGGCGCGCCCGCCGCGCCGTCGGCGAGCGCGCTGAGCAGGCTGCTGCGCATGACGTCGAGGCGGAGGAAGACGGTGGACCGCCCGATCGCGCCGCGCGTGTCCTCGTTCGCAAAGCTCGCCGTCGCGACGACGTCGGCCCCAAACTTGCGCTGCAGGCGGCACCGCGCGCGCAGCAGCGCGCGCATCGCGACGCCGCACGCCGCCGCGCCCGCGAGCTGCAGCGCGACGTGCCCGCCGCCGAGCACGTTGTGGATGATGGCGTTGCTCAGCTTGTTCACGTCCGTGTGCGCGCCCGCCTTGAGCAGCGGCGCGGCGGCGGCGGCGCCGGCGCTGGCTGCGCCAGCGCCCGCGCACGCGCCGCCGTCCGCCGCGGGCGCGCCGTCGCGGCCGGCCATGCACGCGGGCACGCCCACGGGCGGCGGCAGCGCGACCGCGAGCTGCGCGGCGCTGGCCTTGGCGACGACAAAGCCCAGCGGCGGGTCGGCCGCGTCGCCGAGCTGCGCCGCGGCGCCAGGGCGCGCAAAGGGCACAAACACGAGCTCCTCGTCGCTGCGCGGCGGGGGCGCCGCGTGCGTGGGCTCGCCGCCGGCGAGGCCCGTCAGCGCGGCCGCCGCGCCGACGCCGGCCGCGCCCGCGGCGGCCATGTGGGCGTTCACGTAGAAGCGCGCCACGGCGAGCGACTTGGCCGCGACGTGCGTCGCGGCGGCCGCCTGGTCGCCCGCGCGCGAGAGCGAGAGCAGCAGGCAGCTCCCGTGCCGGCTCACGACCTTGGCGAGCGCGCCCGCGGCGTCCTTGACGCACGAGAGCGACGAGACTGTCACCGTGCCCGCGTCGCGCGCCGCGTGCGCGCCGCCGTGCCCGCGCGGGCGGCTCGCGGCGCTGAAGCCGCTCGCCACGCTGCCGGCGCTGCTGCCCGGCCGGCTCGCGCCGGCGTACGGCCCGTGCGGCGGCGGCGGCGCCCAGCCCGACGCCATCGGCGTCGACGCGCCGCTGCCCGCGTCGCCGGCGTGCTCGCCGCCGCCGGGCGGCGCCGCAAAGGACGGCGGCGGCGCCGCGCCGGGGTGGTGGTGGTGGCCGGGGAAGGCCCAGGTCGCCGGCACGGCGGCAAAGGGCGGCAGGCCCACCGGGACTGGGACAGGGTAGTAGACCGGCACAGGCACCTGCAGCGCCGCCGCCTGGTGCGCGTGCCACGCAGCCATGTGGTGCTGCTGCTGCTGCCACGCCGCCGCCGCCGCGGCCTGCTGGTGCTGCCAGGCGGCGAGCGCCGCCGGGTCGGGCGGCGGCGCGTGCTGCTCCTGCTGCTGCGGGTGCCAGTACGGCGGGGGCGGCTGCTGTCCGCCGGGGTACGGCTGCGCCTGCGCGGCATACTCGGGCTGCTGCTCCTCGCACACAAACTCCTGCTGCTGCTGCTGCTCCTCGGCCGCATACTGCTGCTGCTGCTGCTGCTGCTGCTGCCCCTCAACCTCAAACTGCTGCGCCTGCAGCCGCTCCTCCAGCGCCTCCTCGGCCGCCGGCGACTCAGGCGACTCGCACGCGCCCGCGCAGCTGCCGCTGCCGCTGCCGCTGCTGCGCGCGCCGAGGCTGCGCGCGGCGAGCGCCGTGGCGGCCGCCGCGGCGAGGTAGGCCTGGGGGTAGAACTCCGCCGACGCGGCGCTCAGCTGCGACGCCCGGCCGCTGCTGCCCTCGGACTGCGCGCACTCCTCGCTGCGCGCCGCGCGCGACTCGCCGGCGGCCGCCGCCTGCGCCGCGCCGCCGTCGCGCGGCGCGGCGTCCGCCTCCACCGCCGCCGCCGCCGCCGCCGCGTCGCCGCCGCTGACGGCCACGACCGCGAGGGGGACCTGGATGGGGACGGAGCCGATGTGGATAGTCGTGCTGCCCGGCCGCGCCAGGTCAGCGGCGCCGCCGCCGAGCAGCAGCGCGAGGTCGGACGCGCTGCTGGAGGCGCTGAGCTCGGGGCTGGCCGTGCCCGCCACGCTGGCGGCGAGGCCCGGCGGCGCGCCCTCGCCGCTGCCGAGCGGCAGCGGCGGCGACTGCGCGCCGAAAGGCACCTGGTCGAGGCTGCGCCGCGAGCTGGGGGCCAGGGCCGGCCTGCGTGCACAGGCGGGCGGCGCATGGGCGCGTCAGGCGCGCGCGGGCGGGGCGGCGGGCGCCGGAGGGGCCCGGGCGCGCGCGGGTGCCCGCCCGCCACAGACAGCGTGGCCGCAGGCCACGCTGTCCCGCCCGGCCCCGTCCCCGCGCGGCGCGGCGGGGCACGCGACCGCACGCGCACCTCGCGGCCGCGGCCTGGGGGGCGCGGCATGGCCGGCCCTTGCTCCTGTGGGCGTCGGCGGGCCCGTGCGCCGGAGTGCTCTTGGAAAGCTTGCTGCCGAGCCGCCCGAGGTCGGGCTGGATGCTAATGCGCGGCAGCATCGTGGCGCGCCGCTCTGGAGCGGGCTGGCGCGGCCGCCTCCAGCAGGTTCGGCCCGCTGCTGCGGCGGGCGCTGCTCCGATGCCGCGGGCGAGCGGCTCGAGCTGTGAGAGATGGCTCGAAACGAAACTGGAGCGGGCGCGGGGAGCGGCCTCGGCCAAACCGCAGACCTGCGGCGTGTGGCATTTTTGCGGGCGACCGCTGGACTCCCCGTGTTCGCGCTGTCGCGGGCAGCGGCGCCGGCGGCGCGCATCGCGGCCGGATCCGCAGACAATCCGATCGTCGCTCAGCCCGGCGCACGCCGCACGCCGGGACGTGCCGTCCCCGCGCGCCATCACCGCCCGCTCCCGACCTGCTCCTGCGGTCCCTGGTCCCCGTCGCACGCCCGTCACGCGCCTCTCGACTGCCGCCCGCCGCGGCGCAAGCTCGGGCGCACCGGGCGCCCCGCCAGCGCCAGCGGCGCGACGGCAGCAGCGGCGTCGGCGGCGATGGCAGCCGCGCCAGACGTCCTGGACCTCACCAACGCCCACCTGCGCGACCTGGAGGGCGTGGAACTCGCACCCGGCCTCACGGTCCGCGGCGCGGCCGGGGCTCCGCGGCGAGCCGCTGCCGGTGCGGCGCGGCGCCGCCCACCCGCCCACCCGCCCGCCCGCCCGCCCGCAGGCGCTCGACCTGACCGCCAACCGGCTGCAGGCGCTGGACCCGCGCGTCCTTGCGCTCACGGGTGCGCACCGCACGGGAGCGCGCAGCACGCGGCGGGGGCGCCGCCGCCGCGCCCCGCGCTGCCCGCCGCCCCACGCCGCACGCCGCGCGCCGCGCCCGCGCCCGCGCCCAGGCCTGCGCGCGCTCAACCTGCGCCAGAACATCCTGCCCGACGCGGCGCCGCTCGCCGGCGCGGCCTGCAAGGGCGCGCTGCAGGACCTGGAGCTGCGGGACAACCATCTCACCGAGGCGCGCCGGCGGCGGCGGCGGCGGCGGAGGCGGCGCGCGGCGTCGCAGCCGATTGCACCGCGCGCAACGCGCCCGCACCCGCCGCCGCCTCGGTCCGCAGATCCCGCCGCTCGAGGGCTTCAGCGCGCTCACGCGGCTCGAGCTCTCCTACAACCAGGCGCGCGCCGGCTGCAGCGGGGGCGCGCGGGGCGCCGGGCGCGGGGCGCGGGGCGCCGCCGCGCCGCCCCGCTGGTGCCGCGGCCCGAGGAGCCCCGCGCGGCCGCCCGCGCCGCGCCGCGCCGCAGATCCGCTCGCTCGAGCCGCTGAGCGGCCTCGCGCGCGGCCCCGGCGGCGCGCCGCCGCTGTCTGAGCTGTACGTCGCGGCGAACAAGGTCCCCGTGATCGAGGCGCTGTCGGGGCTGAGCACCCTGACCGCGCTCGAGCTCGGCAGCAACCGCATCCGCACGATTGAGGGCCTCGAGGTGCGGCGGCGGCGCACGCGGCGGCGGCGGCGGTGGTGCGCACGCGCTCGCCAGGGGGCCTGGTCCGCGACGGGCGCGCGTTGCCCGCGCCCGCGCGCGTGCAGAGCCAGGCGTCGCTCGCGGAGCTGTGGCTCGGCCGCAACCGCGTGTCGCGCATCGAGGGCCTGTCCCACATGACCGCGCTGCGCCGCCTGTCGCTGCAGAGCAACCGGTGCGCCGCGCACGCGCCCCGCCGCGCGCGCGCCGCCGCCGCCGCCGCCGCCGATTCACCCCTTGCCGCGCCGCACCGCGCCGCGCCGCGCCGCGCCGCGGCAGGCTGGAGAGCATGGCGGGCGTGTCGCCGCTGACCGCGCTCGCCGAGCTCTACCTGTCGCACAACGGCATCACGGACCTCGACCCAGGGCTCACCGCGCTGCGCGGGCTCAAGGCGCGCCGCCGCCGCCGCCGCCGCGCCGGCGGCGCCGCCGCGGGGCCAGGCGCCCGGCGGAGCCCGCGCGCCCGCGCGCACGCCGCCGCCGACTCCGCCGCCGCCGCCGCCGCCGCCGCCGCCGCCGCCGCCGACGCTGCCGCCGCCGCCGCCGCCGCCGCCGCGCGCGCCAGGTGCTGGACGTGTCGAACAACCGCCTGTCGCGCGTGGAGCACCTCGCCGGCCTGACCGCGCTGGAGGACCTGTGGCTGAACGACAACCTCATCCCCTCACTGGCCGGCCTCGACGCCGCGCTGGCCGACCAGCGGGCGAGCCTGACCACGATCTACCTCCAGCGCAACCCCGCCGCCGACGCGCCCGACTACGCGGCCACGCTGCTCGCGCTGCTGCCGCGGCTCGCGCAGCTCGACGCCGACGTGCTGCCGGCGCGGCAGCAGGCGCAGCGGGCCGGCGGTGGCGGCGGCGGCGGCGGCGCGTGAGCAGCGCGGTGGGGCGGGGCGGGGGTCGCGCGCTGGGCGGCGGGTGCACTGAAATCGCGGGCGGGCGCTGCGACGCGCCGGGCTGGCACCCGAGTGGGAGAGCTGGGGTCTGTGCGAGTCGCAGGAAAACTCGTGGCTGGGCGCTCGGCACGCGGGTGGCGGTGCAGGGCCCAGGGCGCAGGCGCCGCCCGGCCGGCTGCCCGCGCCACCGCCGAGGAGCCCTCCCCGCGCGCGCCGCCCCGCTGACCACAGCCGCTGACCTCGACCCCCCTGCCACACACGCACACGCACAAGCGCCGGCCGCGCCGCCCACACAGCTCGCGCGCGCACCGCGCCGCCGGCGCCACACGCCCGCCCGCGGCGCGGCCCTGGCCAGGCGGGGCGCGGGCCTGCGGGCTCCTGACGGCCGGTCCGTGCCGCCCAGCGCAGCGCCAGGCGAGCCGCGCGCGCGGGCAGGCGAGGAGGGCAGCGGCGGGCGGGCCGCGCTGCGCGGCGCCCGCTGCGGGCGGCGGGGGCAGCGGCGGTGCGCGACGGGCGGGCTTAATGGGTGATCACGCAGGCTTGCGCGCCCCGGGCGCCGCTGGCAGGCCCGCCGCCGCGCGGACACGCTGGGCCGGGAGCGGGCGCCGCGCGCTGCTGCTGCTGCGCTCACGCCGCCCGCGCTCTCGCCCGCTGCTGCCGGCGCCCCGCCTGCTGCTCCCTGGTGGCCCGCAGGCTGTCAGGTGGCACCATGTCTGCTGCGCCGGCGGGCAAGCGGCGCGCCGGGCCGACCACACGCGCGCTGCGGCCGCAGCTGCGGCATGCGAGGCACCGGCTGGGGCGGAGGCGGCGCCGAGGTGGGCCCGCTGCTGCTGCCGCTGGTGCCCCCTGGCTGACGCTGCTGCCTGGCGCTTCACGTGCTGCGTTCAAGCCCTCCCACTGCCGGCAGCAGGCGCGGCCTGACCGCCCGCCGCCCGCCCCACCCGCCCGCGCCGCTAGCAGCCTGTGGCGGGACCTGCCCGAGCCGCTCGTGCTCCACGTCCTGGGCTTCCTGCCGCCCGCCCTGCAGGCGTGGGCTGCCAGGCTGGTCTGCAAGGCGGCGCGCGAGCGCTTCCGCGGCGCCACCGTCATCTCAGCGGGCTGCCCCGAGCTGCCGCTGGCGGCGGTGCAGGAGGCCTGGCGGGCGGAGGGGGGTGACGTGGCGCAGCAGCGGTGGCTGGTGCAGGCGCGTGCCGCGTGCGGCGACGTGGCGGGGCTGGCCTGGCTGCACGGCGCCGGCTGCGACATGGGCGGCGCGTGCTGGCAAGCAGCGGAGCACGGCCAGCTCGCCGTGCTGGAGTGGGTGCGCGACGAGGAGCTGGACCTGGCGGGCGTGTGCGGCGCAGCAGCTCGCACTGGCCACATCGCCGTGCTGGAGCGGGCGCGCGGTGAGGGGCTCAACCTGGGGCGCGTGTGCGAAGAAGCAGCCTCTGGGGGGCAGCTGGCGGTGCTGCGCTGGGCGCGCGCGCAGACGCCGCCGCTGCCGTGGGGCAGTGTGTGCTACAACGCCGCAGAGCGCGGCGACCTGGAGATGCTGCGCTGGGCGCGCGCCCAGGCCGCGCCAGCGCCGTGGGACGTGTGGGCGTGCTGGGTGGCGACTCTATGCGGGCACCTGGAGGCGCTGCGCTGGCTGCGCGCACACGACTGCCCGTGGTGGCGCAGCAACTGCGAGGACGTGGCGGCAGACAGCAGCGACGAGGCCATGTTGGCGTGGATCCGGGCGCAGGACGACTGAGAGTGCCTGAGCGAGCTGCCCAGCGCGGCGGGATGAGCGAGCTGCGGCTGCACTGCTGCGTGCTGCGTGCCGCGCGCTGCCGCCGGCGTGGCGCGCGCTCAGTTGGCGCGCGGCGGGCTGTGCGCGCGTGTCGGCAAGAGAGTGCAAGCTCGTTGCAGATCGCAATGCGCCCCCGGCCCGCGCTTGAGCCAAACCCTTGCACCGCCGCCGCACGCCGCTGCCCCGCCCCGCCGCCGCCGCCTCCTGCGCGCTCAGTGCCGCGGCGCGAGCTGCTCCGTCGCACCGCCGCATCGCCCCGCCCCTCAGCGCCACGCCCCGCGCTCTGCTCGGCGCGCCTCGCCAGCGACCGCTCGCGCTCTCAGCCGGCCGCGCGCGCGTCGTCCCAGGCCTTCTCCCAGCGATTCACGTCGCTCCTGCGCGACCGTCGCGAAGGTGCGCGCGCCCTCCGCGCGAGCAGGGTTTCGGGGGCTCGCAGGGGCCCGGCCGCTCGCTCCGGGCCCGCGCGGCTGCGCGGCGCAGCGCGACGTGCCCGTCAGGTCGTGGCCAGCCCCCTCGCCGCGCGGCGAGCTGCTGCGCGGGCAGCGGCGCCGCCGGCGCCGGCGGCGCGCGCGGCGCCGCACCGACCGCTCCGTGCCGCCGCGCGACGGCAGATGGGGACCAAGAAGGCGCCCGGCCCCAAGGCCAAGCTGCACTACTTCAAAAACCTCGACCTCACCGACCTGCTCACGCCCGCCGACGACCGGGAGGGCGCGTTCACGGGTGCGCCGCGGTGGCGGCACTGCGCTGACCGGCCAATGCGCGCGCCCTCTCTCGCTGTGCCCGACACGCCGCGCCGCCACCGCCGCGCAGCGACCAAGCTGGTGTGCTCGCTGGGGCCGAGCAGCCACAGCGTGGGCGTGCTCGAGGAGATGCTGCGCGCGGGCATGGTCGCGGCGCGCATCGACCTCACCTGGGGCGGCCTCGACTTCCACCGCGCGACGCTGCAGGCCCTCAACGTGCGCGGCGCGCCGCCAAGGGCGGGTCGCGCGCGCACGCGCGCGCATTGCGGCCGCCGACGCCGCCCGCTCGCACCCGCTGCCGCGCCGGCCCGCAGACGGCGATGGCCAGCACCAAGAAGCTGTGCGCGGTGGTGCTGAGCACGCTCGGCCGCGAGGTCATGGTCCGCCGGCCCTGCGTCGTCGGCGACGACGGCTGGCCGCTGCACCCGGCCCCCTTCAACGTCGACGCGGGGCAGACGGTCACGCTCACGACGCGCGCCGACGCCGAGGCGAGCTCCGAGCTGCTGCCCGTGACCTACGCGCACCTGCACAACATGTGCGAGGCGGGCGACACCATCTACATCGGCCGGTGAGCTGCACTTGGAGTGCTGGGCGCGCCGCCGCGGCCGGCGGCTGCGGAGCGTCGGTCTGATGCGTCGCTGGCCCGCCGCGCAGGTACCTCGTGTGCGGCGCCGACAGCGCGTCGCTGTACCTCAAGGTGCTGTCGGTGGAGGGCCAGGACATCGTGTGCGAGGCCCAGAACAGCGCGGTCATGGACGGCCTCATGACGGTGCGGCGCCCGCTCGCAGGACGGCGCGCGCAGGACGGCGCGCGCAGGACGGCGCGCACAGGGCCGCAGGGCAACAGCTCACATGCACGCCGCGCCGCAGGTCTTCCACATGGAGCGCTCCAGCGACAGCCTGTCCAACCTGCAGAACAACCTGCCCCTCTTCAGCGACTACGACATGGAGGCGGTCGAGGCGCTGGGGCGGGAGTTTGAAATCGACTTCATCATCCCCGCCTACACGCGCACGCGGTGAGCCGCGGCGGCGCTCGGCGCGGCGCCCCCGCGCGCGCGGCGGCGCCGCTGCGCCGCGCCCTGACCCCGGCCTGCACCCGGCTCGGCGGCGGCGGCGCCACTGCACCACGCCCTGACCCCGGCCTGCACGCGGCTGCGGCGCGCCCGCGGCGCAGGGAGGACGTGCGCGAGGCGCGCGCGTTCCTGGACTCTGTGGGCATGGCGTCGACGCGCGTGCTGGCCAAGGTCGAGACGCGCCAGGCGCTGCTCAACTTCAGGGGCATCCTCGCCAGCGCCGACGGCGTGGTCATCAGCAGGCGCGCGCGCGGCGCGCGGCGCGTCCTGCAAGCGTCCTGCAAGCGCGCGCGCGCGCGGGTGGGCCGCCGCCCTGCGCGCGCGCGCCGAGCGCCGCCCGACGAGCCGGGCGGGCGTGCGCGGCCCGCGCGCAGGGGCAACATCGGCCTGGACGTCGCGCCGGAGAAGATGGCGCTGGTGCAGAAGCAGCTGATCAGCAACTGCAACCTCATGGGCAAGCCGGTGCTCATCACGCGCGTGGTGGACAGCATGGTCACCAACCCCCGCCCCACGCGCGCAGAGGCGACGGGTGCGGGAGCCGCACCACCGCCGCCGCATGCTCCGCGCGCTGCGCCCCGTCGCGGGCTCCACATCGCCGCTGGCTGACGCGCGCGCGCCCGCGCCGGCGTGCAGACATCGCCAACGCGGTGCTCGACGGCGTGGACGGCATCCTGCTGGGCGCGGAGACGCTGCGCGGCGAGTACCCGGTCGAGACGGTGGCCACGATCGGCCAGATCTGCAGGTGCGGTGGCGCATGCGCCGCGGCGGCGCGCGCCGCGGCGGCGCACACCGCGGCGGCGCGGCCGCCTGCCTGCCGCGCGCCGGCTGCCTGCGCGCCGCCGCCGGCCGCCGCCCGTCCCCTCAGCTTCCGGGCGCGTGTCCGCCCGACTTCCGCAGGGTCGCGGAGGGCGTGTTTGACTACAACACCCACTATGACTCCCTCATGGACGCGGCGACCGAGATGGACGCCGTCATGCGCGCCGCCGCACAGGCCGCCGCGCTCGCCGGCGGCCCGCACCTCGCGCACGCGCCGAGCGGCGGCGCCGGCGGCCGCAGCGTCGCGTTTGCGGCCGGCACGAGCGCCGGCGACGACGGCGTCGAGGGCACGTGCGTGCAGCGGCGGCCGGGCACTGCGCGGGGGCGCGCCGCCGGGCTGCGAGCGCGCCGGGCTGCCGCCCACGCCGCTCCGCGCGCGCAGGCCCAGCGAGCGCGCCTCGTCGGCCGGCTCGTTCGGCGACCTGCAGGCCCTGGGCGCGGCGACGGCGGCGATGGGCGCGATGGGGTCCAGCGGCAGCCTCAGCAACATGCAGGCACGCGCCGCGGCCGCCGCCGCCGCCGCTGCCGCCGCCGCCGCCGCCAGCTGGCTGGAGCGCGCGCGCGCCGCCCCTGCGCCGTCTGAGGAGAGCTCATGCGCGCGCCTCCGCCCGCTCGCCTCGGCCCTGCAAACCCCGCCAAACCGTTCGAACGCAAACCGCCAGTCGGCATACGAAAACTACCAGGAGCTGCACGCCTTTGCGCGCTTCGGCGGCGCGGGCGCCAACAGTGTGGCGTCCATGCAGATCAAGGGCAGCACCGGTGCGCCGCCGCTGCCGCCGGGCAAGCTAGCGCCCGGACCGGCCCCGCCCCGCGCCGCGGCGCGCCGCGCGGTGCGCGCGGCTGCTTGCCCGCCGACTGTCGCCGCCGCCGCCGCCGGCGCAGGCAGCATGGCGTACGCGGCGGCCGCGGGCGCGGGCGAGCACCTGCCGTTCCTCAGCAAGCTGGAGAGCCTCGCCAGCAGCGCGGTGCGCTCCGCCGGCAACACGGGCGCCGACCTAATCGTAGTGTACACCGCCACGGGTGAGCGCCGCGCCGCCGCCGCGCCGTCCCGGGCTGCGCGCCAGGGCGGCTTGCAGGACCGCGCGGCAGCGGCGCGCAGGACAGCGGCGCGACTCGCAGGACCGCGCGCGGGCGGCCGGCTGCCAGGCCTGCGCCGTGCGCCAGCAGGGCCGCGCTCGGCCGACGCGCCGCGCCCGCCACACCGCGCCCGGCGCGCCGCGCGCCGTCAGGGCGCACCGCGCAGCTGGTGGCCAAGTACCGCCCGCCCATGCCCATCCTCACGCTCGTGGTGCCGCGGCTCATCAACGATGGAATCAAGTGGCGCCTCGAGGGCAGGTGCGCCGTGGCGCCGGGCGCTGGGTGCTGGCGGCACTGCGTCGCCCCCACTGGCGCCGGCGCCGGCGCCGGCACCTCGCCCGCTGCCGTGCCCGCGCCCTGCTCACTCCGCCCGCGCGGCGCCGCCGCCAGGTCCACCGCGCGCGCGTGCCAGCTCACGCGCGGCCTGCTGCCCATGCTGGCCACGCCGGGGCCCAACGGCGACGCCGTGCTCGAGGCCGCGGTCATCCAGGCGGCGCTGGCGGGCCTCGTGGCGCCGCGGCACCACGTGGTCGTGCTGCAGCAGGTGCACGAGGATTTCTGCGTGAAGGTGCGCCGAGGCGCCGCCGGCCGGGGCCCTGCCGCGACCCGTGCACGGGCACCTGCGGCTTGCCTGTTCTGCGCCCGCGCGCCCGCCGCCCCACCACACACCGCTGCCCTCGCCCCCCTCGCTTCGGCAGGTGCTCAGCCTCGACGCGACCGGGCGGCGCGTGCTCGGCTCCAACCTGCGCCTGCCGACCGCGGCGCCGCGCAGCACGCTGCGCCGGACCGCCTCGCGCAGCAGCAGCACGGGTGCGCGCCGCGTCGCAGCGCCGCGTCGCCGCGCACGCCGGCACCGCCGCGCCGCCGCTCCCTGTGCCGACGCGGTGCCTGGCGGCCGCTGCCCCCGGCGCTGCGCAGGCGCGCTCATCGACAGTGACGGCGAGGTGGACGAGGAGGACGCGGAGGAGGCGGAGGCGGACTACCTCTCGGCCAGCGACGGCAGCTTCCAGCAGTCGGCGTCGATGCTCTACGACCAAAACGTGAGCCAGCCGCCCGTCCGCGGCGGCACCGCCGACCGCCGACGCGCGCGCGAGCACGGGCCGGCCGCCGACGCGCGCGTGCGCCCGCGCGCCGCCCCCGCGCGCAGGCAGGCAAGGCCGCGCGCAGCGCGCTGAGCGCGCGCGGCGTGGCGGTGCCGGCGCTCAAGGCGGCCGGCCTGGGCGGCGCGCACAAGCCGGCGAGCCCCGACACGCCGATTCGGGGCAACTCGATTGACCAGAACTCCAAGCGCGTCACCATCAGCCTCGCCGACGCGTGAGAGGCTGCAACGGCGGCGCGCTGGCTGCACGCTCTGGTCCGAGCCCTGGGTTCACTCTACCGGCTTTTGACAGCGGGGCGCGGGATGCGGAGCGGGGGCGCGGCGGCGCTCCGAGCTCGCGAGGAGGCCGGGGAGCGCGCATGCGTGGCGGGGGCGGGCGCGTGCGTGTGGTGGTGTTTTTTTGTTGTGTGTTGCGTGGAGGCGGCCCCCGCCGACGGTTTTTGCTTGCCTGCACGCGCGCGCGTAGGGCGCACATCGATCGGTCTTCTTTTGAGGTCTGCACACACAACGGCGCGCCGCGCCCCTCACGATCTGTCCAGCGTGCACGCGCCCAGCGCGCTACCCACGCCCTGCACTCACTCTGCACACGCACAGCCACCACGCACGCACAACGCACGCAACGCACGGACCGGGCTGCGCGGTGAAGCGCGGGTTGATGAAGCGCGGCGGCACGACGCGCCGGCGGCGGACTGACGTGCAACACGCCTCACGCGTGCGTGCCCCCGGCTCCCACGCACCCGCCCCTGGGCGCCTCCGTGACCGCGCAGCCGCCCTCGACAGCAACCTCGACAGCAGCAGGGCGGCCCCGCGCACTCGGGCGGCGTCTGGCCCCCTGCGCGCTCTCCGGCACCAAGCAAAGGAGTCTAAGTCGCCACCGCCAGCGCGCGACGCGCGTGGAGCAGCAGGTTAGCGGGGCGGGGCGCGCGCGACCGCGCATCGCGCCAGCGCCACTGCCGCCGATCCGGGCGCTGCGCCGCGCCGCTGCGCCCTCACGCGGTGCCAAAACTCTCGCTGGCATCGCCGGCTGCCAGCGTCAGGCCTGACGCCGCCCTTCGCCGCCGCCGCTGCTGCGCAGCAGCACACGCCGCGATGGCTCGCCGCGCCGCGCACTCGCTCAGCGGCGCCAAGGCGAAGCAGCACTTCTTTGCGTGCCAGGACATGACCAGCGTGATCACGCCCGCCGACGACCGGCAGGGCGCGTTCACGGGTGCGCTGACCGGCCGCTGCGCACGCCGCGCGCGCCGCTGCCCCGCCGCGGCCCCCCTCCCTCTCGGCTGTGCTGTGATGCGCCGCCACACCGCCACGCCGCCGCGCCGCGCAGCGACCAAGCTGGTGTGCTCGCTGGGGCCGAGCAGCCACAGCGTGGGCGTGCTCGAGGAGATGCTGCGCGCGGGCATGGTCGCGGCGCGCATCGACCTCACCTGGGGCGGCCTCGACTTCCACCGCGCGACGCTGCAGGCCCTCAACGTGCGGCGCGGCGCGAGCGACCGCAGGCAGCGGGCCGCGCGTGCGCGTGCGCATTGCGGCCGCCGACGCAGCCCGCTCGGCACCCGCTGCCGCGCCGGCCCGCAGGCGGCGATGGCGAGCACCAAGCGCCTCTGCGCCATCATGCTCGACACGCTCGGCCGCGAGATGATGGTCCGCCGCCCCTGCGTGCTGGGCGACGACGGCTGGCCGCTGCACCCCGCGCCGCTCGACATCGCCGCCGGCGCGCGCGTCACGCTCACGACGCGCGCCGACGCCGAGGCGAGCTCCGAGCTGCTGCCCATGACCTACGCGCACCTGCACAACATGTGCGAGGCGGGCGACACCATCTACATCGGCCGGTGAGCCGCCGCCGCCGCCGCCGGGGTGCTGGCGGGCGCGCCGCCGCGGCTGCGGAGCTGCGGTCTGACGCGTCGCTGGCCCGCCGCGCAGGTACCTCGTGTGCGGCGCCGACAGCGCGTCGCTGTACCTCAAGGTGCTGTCGGTGGAGGGCCAGGACATCGTGTGCGAGGCCCAGAACAGCGCGGTCATGGACGGCCTCATGACGGTGCGGCGCCCGCTCGCAGGACGGCGCTTGCAGGACGGCGCTTGCAGGACGGCGCACGAAGGGCCGCAGGGCAACAGCTCACATGCACGCCGCGGCGCAGGTCTTCCACATGGAGCGCTCCAGCGACAGCCTGTGCAACCTGCAGAGCAACCTCCCGCTGCTGAGTGACTACGACCGCGAGGCGATTGAGGCGCTGGGGCGGGAGTTTGAGGTGGACTTTGTCAACCTGGCCTTCACCCGCACGCGGTAAGCCGCGCCGCGGGGCGCGCCGGCGCGCGCGCACCCGGGCGGTCGGGGGCTCGCAAGCAGCCAGCCAGCGGCAGCGCCGCGCGGCACGGGCGGCTCGCCGGCGAGCAGTCGCGCTCGCCCGAGCGCTGCGCGCTCGTCGCCGCGCCCGCCGCCGGCGGCGCAGGGAGGACGTGCGTGAGGCGCGCGCGTTCCTGGACTCTGTGGGCATGGCGTCGACGCGCGTGCTGGCCAAGGTCGAGACGCGCCAGGCGCTGCTCAACTTCAGGGGCATCCTCGCCAGCGCCGACGGCGTGGTCATCAGCAGGCGCGCGCGCGGCGCGCGGCGCGTCCTGCAAGCGTCCTGCAAGCGCGCGCGCGCGCGGGTGGGCCGCCGCCCTGCGCGCGCGCGCGCCGAGCGCCGCCCGACGAGCCGGGCGGGCGTGCGCGGCCCGCGCGCAGGGGCAACATCGGCCTGGACGTCGCGCCGGAGAAGATGGCGCTGGTGCAGAAGCAGCTGATCAGCAACTGCAACCTCATGGGCAAGCCGGTGCTCATCACGCGCGTGGTGGACAGCATGGTCACCAACCCCCGCCCCACGCGCGCAGAGGCGACGGGTGCGGGAGCCGCACCACCGCCACCGCATGCTCCGCGCGCTGCGCGCCGCCGCGGGCTCCACACCGCCGCTGGCTGACGCACGCGCGCCCGCGCCGGCGTGCAGACATCGCCAACGCGGTGCTCGACGGCGTGGACGGCATCCTGCTGGGCGCGGAGACGCTGCGCGGGGCCAACCCCGTCGCCGCGGTGCGCACGATCGCGACGATCTGCAGGTGCGCGCGACCGCCGCCTGCCGGCCGCCGGCCGCCGCCGCCCGCCGCGCGTCCGCCCCCTCACCTTCCGCCCCGTGTCCGCCCGGCTTCCTCGCGTACGCAGGGTCGCGGAGGGCGTGTTTGACCACGCCAGCCACTACGACCACCTCATGGACGCGGCGCAGGAGATGGACGCCGTCATGCGCGCCGCCGCGCAGGCCACCGCCGCGCCGCCGGCGCTGCAGCAGGCGCACTCGCCGCGCCGCCGCGCGGGGAGCAGCGGCGGCGGCGCGGCGGCGCCCGGCGCGCGCGGCGTCGCGTTTGCGGCGCCCGACGGCGGCGGCAACGGCGGCGGGAGCGGCGTCGGCAGCGACGACGACATGATGTGAGGCGGGCTGTGCCTGCCGCTCCGCGCGCACCGCCTGGCCCGGCCTGCCCGCGCGCGCAGGCCCGCCGCCACCGCGGGCCACACCGCGGCCGCCCGCCCGCCCGCCCGCCCGCCCGCGCCGCGCGCCCGCAGCGCCAGCAGCGGCGCCTCGCCGGCGGGCTCCCACGCCGACGTGCGCGCCCTCAACGGCAGCGGCGGCGGCGGCGGTGGCAGGGGCTCGTCCGGCGACATCGCGGGGAGCTACTCCAACCTGCGGGTGCGCGCCGCGCCGCCGCGGCCCCCGCCCGAGCGCCGAGCGCCGCGCACGTCCTCTCACGCGCCGCGCGCCGCGCACGTCCCCTCACACGCCCGCGCGGCGCTGCAGGGTCTCATCCACAGCAGCAGCTACGCCAGCCTGGCGGCGGCGTACCAGGAGGTCCACGCGTTCGCCGCCTTTGGCGGCGCCGGCTCGCGCAGCGTCGCGGCCTCGCTCAGCGCGCTCAAGGACGGCACCGCGCCGGGTGCGCCCGCTGCGCGCCGCTGCGCCGACGCGCCCGCACGCCGCCGCACCCGTGCGCCTGCCCACCGCCCCGCGCGCCCGCCCGCCGGCGCGTCCCGCGCAGGCGCCAAGCCCGGCGCCGGGCCGCAGTCCGAGCAGCTGCCCTTCCTGAGCATGCTGGAGAGCCTCGCCAGCAGCGCGGTGCGCGTCGCGGGCAAGGTGGAGGCCGACCTGATCATCGTTTACACCGCCACGGGTGAGCCGACGCAGCACCGTTGATTGATTGGCCGCGCCCGCCGCGCCCTGTGCAGGGCCTGGCGGCGCGGCAGCGCGGCTGCGTGCGGCCGACGCGTCGCGGCCGCGCTCGGCCGACGCGCCGCGCCCGCCGCGCCGCGCCCGTCG
This sequence comes from Scenedesmus sp. PABB004, assembly GCA_014905635.1. Classification (NCBI taxonomy): domain Eukaryota; kingdom Viridiplantae; phylum Chlorophyta; class Chlorophyceae; order Sphaeropleales; family Scenedesmaceae; genus Scenedesmus; species Scenedesmus sp. PABB004. The sequence continues at coordinate 526,227 of JABVCE010000012.1, forward strand.
CCGCGCGCCGTCAGGGCGCACCGCGCAGCTGGTGGCCAAGTACCGCCCGCCCATGCCCATCCTCACGCTCGTGGTGCCGCGCCTCATCAACGACGGCATCAAGTGGCGCCTCGAGGGCAGGTGCGCCGCGGTGCCGCGGCACCGGGCGCTTGGCAGTGAGTGCTGCGCTCCCGTGCCCAGCCGCGCCCACCTCACTCCGCCGCCGCGCCCCCGCCGCCAGGTCCACCGCGCGCGCGTGCCAGCTCACGCGCGGCCTGCTGCCCATGCTGGCCACGCCGGGGCCCAACGGCGACGCCGTGCTCGAGGCCGCGGTCATCCAGGCGGCGCTGGCGGGCCTCGTGGCGCCGCGGCACCACGTGGTCGTGCTGCAGCAGATTCACAACGACCTGTGTGTCAAGGTGGGGCCGGCGCACCGCCCCGCGCTGAGCGCTGCGCCGAGCGCGCCGGCGGCCGCCGCGGCGGTCCCCGTCGGGGCCGTTCACGCCCCGCCCCGCCTCTCACCCCTGCCTGCCCCCCCCCCTCCTCCACGCAAACACACGCACACGCACGCGCACGCGCACGCGCACGCGGCAGATTCTCACGCTCGACGGCACGGGGCGTCGCGTGGCGGGGCCGCGCCGCGCGCGCGCGCCCGCGCCCGGCGGCCTCGTGCTCGGTGCCCTCTACCCCAAGTCGCCCGCGCCGCGCCTGCTCGCGCGCGCGGGGCGCGCCAGCACGGGTGCGCGAGTGCGCAAGCGCAGCCCCGCGGGGCGCCGCCCCGCCGCCGCCGGCGGCGCGCCTGAGCGCGGCGCGCCGCCGTGCCGCGCCGGCGCGCCCGCGCAGGCGCGCTGGTGGACAGCGAGGGCGACGAGGACGACGAGGACGAGGAGGGCGGGCTGTGGGGCGAGGCGCCGCTGCTGGCGGCGCTGGGCGACCTGCAGGCCTCCTGCAGCATCAGCTACGACGACGACGTGCGCGCGGCGCGGCGCGGCGCGGACGGCTGCGTGACGCGGGGGCGCCGCCGACGCGCGCATGCCGGCGGCCCGCCGCCGCCGCCGCCGCCGCCGCGCCCGCAGATGGGCCACGCCATCGCCGCCGTGCTGCGGCAGTCCCCCGGCCCGGCCAAGCCCGGCGGCGCCGGCGCCCAGGCGGCCGGCGCGCCCGCGTAGGGTCGCGGGGCCGGAGGCCTCGGCGCCGCCGACGGTCACGGACCAAGACCAGCATCGCTTGTGTGCATGCCTCTTGCACGGCGGGGCGCCATGAGTGCCCCACGTGCCTAGCCAGGCGGGACTTGGCGACCACGCTCCGCGCGGCGCGGCGCAGCAGGCGCGCTTGGCAGTCGAGCGCGCGCTTGGCAGTCGAGCGCGTGAGGTCGCAGCGGTGTGCCATCCTCCTCTTCACCACCCTGCCCTTGCGTTCGTGTGTCGCACTGCATTGCAAGCCTCCTAGGCAGGCGGCCGCCGGCGCCGCGCGGCAATGAAACGGGGGGACGATCGTGGTCAGCGCGGGATGCCTTGTTTGTGTGACGCGTGCAGTCGCCATATGGTGGTGTGTGGTGTGTGGCGGGCGCGGCGGGCTGCGTGCGCAGCGCGTCGCCTGCGCGATTGTTTCGGGGAGCACTGCGGATGGGGCGGCGGCAGCGGCGGTGGCGCAGGCGTGCGTCTCGCGCTCAGGCGGCGGTCGCTCCGGGGCAGCAGCAAGAGCAGCAGGTAGGTTGGTGCGCCGATGGGATGCGTGTGAGGCGCTTGCGTTAGTCTTTACACCAAGTGCGTGCGGCCACCAGGCCGGCCGCGTTGCAACCCCAGAGGCCCACGACGCACCTCCGCCCCGCCGTCGTTGAGTAGTGCTGGGCAGTGTGGGGAAGTGCTGCCGAGTCCGCCGCGAGGTTGTCGCACGCTGCACAGCGCGCATGCGGCGGCATGCAATGGAATGCAGTCATTCGGTCAACAGGCTGTACACGCTGGGGCCACCGGGGTGGGTGGCGTCAGCGGTTTAGGGCGTCAGCGGTTCTGCACATACTCCAGCCCGCCGGGCACGCGGCGGCGCGGGTCAAGCGCCGGCACACCCACCCCGCGAGCCCAGCCCGCCCCTCCGCGGCTGCAGCGGTGGCCTGCATTCGTGACAAAGTGATGACGAGTCAATCCAGACAGTGGAGGGCGCCGCCGCCCTCAGTGGCGGGAGCGGCAGCCGCCGTGCGCCCCTGCCAGACGAGGTTCAGCCCGCCGACGGCCAGCGCCCCGCGCCTGCCGAGCTCTGCGCCTCGGCCGGTTGAGGGTTGGGGCGCCGCTGCTCAGAGCGGCGCCCCGCCGGCCAGCGCCCCGTGCCTGCCGAGTTTGGCGGCGCCGCCGCGGTCAATGCAGCTAGCAGCCCCGCCGCGCGCGGCGCACGCCCGCGCCGCCCAGGCCGAGAGCTCAGCACAACGAATGACGAAGAGAGGCAAGCGCTGCCGCCGCGGGCGGGCGTGATTGATAGATAGAGCCACCGTGCGGGGCACAATTGCGCCACCGCCGCGTGGGGCGGCCGGCATGCCGGCCGGCAGTTGCACCGCTCACGGGTCAGCGGCGGTGGTGCACACCGTCTGGCCGGTCGCGCCGCGCGTGGTGTTGTAGATCGCCAGCACGCTGCCGCACGGCCGGCAGGCCGCGTCGGGCGTGCCGCCGGGGCTGAACGTGTCTGGCGGGCACGGCCCGGGCACGGCCCGCGTCGTCGCCGCCGCGCCGCCGCCGCCGGGCGCGAGCGTGACGTTGGCCCAGCCCCAGCCCGGCTGCAGCACGCACGCCGCGTCGCCGGCGTACGCCTTGAGCGCGCCGCCGGCGTCGCGCACGGCGACGGCGCCGAGCGCCGCGGCGCAGTCGGCGCCCGCGGTCGGCCCCCACCACGGCACGTCGGCGACGCCGTCGCAGCGCGTGACGAGGTTGGGCGGGCACGTCTGGCAGGGGCGCACGGCCGCGCCGTAGCGGTCGGCGGGCAGGCCGTAGAAGGCGTCGCCGGTGGGGCAGAACATCGCGACCAGGCGCGGCGCCGCCTGCTGCGCGTCGCTCGAGTCCCCCGGGCGCAGCTGGCTGCCCATGCCGCGGCGCAGGTCTGCGGCGGCAGGGCGCGGCCGGCGCGGGCGGCGTGGGCGGCGGGCGGGGCCGCCTGGCCAGGCCCGCCCCCTCCCCTCCCACCCCTGGCGGCGGCGCGGCGCGCGGCGCCACTCACAGCACGAGTCCGAGCTCCCCCGCACGAGCAGCGTGCGCGCAACGCGGCCGGTGTGTGGGTCAAGCAGCGCCACGCCGACCGTGCGGTTGCTCCTCCACCCGTCGCCGTCGCCGGGCAGCGGCACGCCGCCGAGCGCGGCGCCCGGGCTGGGCTGCTCCACGGGGTTGGCGCCGCAGGGCGTGCAGGCGCTCGGCCGGCCCCAGGCGTCGCTGAACCAGCCGTCTGGGCACTCCACCACGCGCGGCGCGGCGCTCACGCCGTCGCCGGCGACGTAAAAGCCCGGCGGCGCGACTGCGGACGCGGCGGAGGTGGCGTGTGAGCCTCTGCGCGCGGCCGCCGCGCGCGCCGTGCGTGCGCTGCCGCCGCCGCTGCAGCGGCCCCCGCCGGGGGCGAGGGGTGACGGCGCGCACCGCACTGCTCCGCCGACGTGGCGCCCTCGGCCGCGGTGACGAGCCCGGGGCCATCGCCGAGCGTCGGGCAGCGCTGCGGCACGCCCGCGCCGCCGGCAAAGGGACTGCCGCCCGCGCAGACGTAGCCCTGCGGGCAGGGCCGCGCTGCGGCGACGGCGTCGCCCGGGCCGCCGCCCTCGAGCATCACCACGCCCCTGTCACTGACGGCGGCAAAGCCGGGCTCCACGTCTGATGACGGGCGTGGGCGCGCGGGCGGGTGCGGGCGGGCGTGGGCGGGCGTGGGCGGGCGTGGGCGGGCGTGGGCGGGCGTGGGCGGGCGTGGGCGGGCGTGGGCGGGCGTGGGCGGGCGTGGGCGGGCGGCCGGCGTGCACGGCGGCCTGCCCTCTGCCTGGCAGCAGCCCCCGCCCGACCGGACACCCGCCCCCTGCCTCCAGAGCCCGCCCGCGCACGTGTGCAGTCGGCGGCGGAGGTCGCGCCCACGCTCGCCGTGGTGAGGCCGGGGCTGGTCGCCGCGCAGCGCGCGCACTCGGCGCCGCTGCCGGTCCAGCCGCTGCTCCAGCTGCCGCGCGGGCAGGGCACCACGCCGCCGTCCTGCAGCACAAACCCGGGCGGCGCAACTGCGGGGCGCAGCGGCGCGGCCCGCGTGAGCGAGCGTCGGCGCCGAGGCCGGGCCGGGCCGGGCCGCGCGCGCCGCGCGGCGGCAGGCGCGCAGCGGCGCGGGCGCTCACGGCAGACGCTGCTGTTGGTGTGCGTGCCGGCGACGTTGGCGGGGTCGGTTTCCATGCCAGAGGGGCAGGGCGTGCACTGCGTCTGCCAGCCGAAGCCGGCCGAGTAGGTGTTGGGCCCGCACGGCTCCACGCCCGGGTCTGTGGTGCTGGGCACGTAGCGGTAGCCCGGCGGATTCGCTGCGCGGCGACGGCGACGACGCGGCGGCAGCGTGTGAGCGTGCTGGGGTGGTCGGCGCCGGGGCAGCGCGCCGCGGGCGGCCGCCGCACCGCAGAGCCGCCGGCTCGCCGCGCCCTCGCGCGCCGTGACGAGCGCGCCGCCGCACGGCACAGGGCGCGAGTTGATCGGGCACCAGCTGTTGCGGGGGCAGGGCATGCAGCCGCCGGTGGCGCGGTAGCGCCCCGGCGCGCACACTGCGGGCGGCGCGCGCGTGCGGGGGCGCGTCAGCGTGCGCGCCGCCGCCGCTGCTTCCTCCACCTCCAGGGCTCCCCGCCGGCCGCTCGCCACGCACCGCAGGCGCGGCCGTCCCGGAAGCGGGCGAAGCCCGCGGCGCAGTTCAGGCACCGCCAGCCACGGCTGCGGGAGAACAGACAGGCGCTGGCCTCCGGCGCGCAGTTGTCGACGGGGCACCAGCTGCTCTGCGCCAGCGCCCGCGCGGGGCGCGCCGCGCCTGCGACGCGCCGCAGCGGCGGCGGGACGGGCGGGTGAGCACTCTCCCGCGGCACCTTGCGCGAGCGCGGGCGATCAGGCGGGCTGCCAGAAGCATGACCGACGAGGCGCCGTGACAGACGGGGCCGCGCAGCGGCCGTGGCAAGCACGGCCGCTGCGGCGCCTGCCGCGCCGCGTCCGGCCGCAGGCGCACGCCCGCTCGCCGCCCACAGACTCCCACGCGCCGCCGCTCACCAACGGCAGCGGCCTGCTGCTGCGCGGCGGCGAGGACGAGCAGCCAGAGCGCCCAGAGCGCCCTGACCTGCCCCCGCCGCGCCCTCATGCCGCGCGGCGCCGTCGGGAGCGCTGTTTCGACATATAGAGGTGGTGATCGATGCCTCCGGCCGCTGCGCGCCAACACCCCGCGCTGTTGGCTGGCGGTCTGCGCTCTCACGCGCAGGGGTCGAATGGCACCCGGTGTGGCGCGGCTGCGGCGTCGCGGGGGCGGTGCGGCGCGGTCGTGAGGCTGGCCGATCGTCCTACGCGTCCGAGAGCGTGCGGGCTGGCCGGCCGCTGGCCTGCAGAGGAGCGGGCACCCGAAAGGTGGACGGGCGCATCCGCCAGGCGGTCCTGCCGCACGCGCCCCGCCCAGCGCGCCTGCGATAGCTCCAAATTTGGTCTGCCTGCGCCGTGGCCGCCCGGGCGCGCCGAACAGAGCGGCTGCGGCGGGGCGCGGGAGCCAAGTTCAGCGCGAGTTCCCAGTCAGGACGCCTGAGAGTTCAGGCCGAGCTCGGCCCGCGCCTCCGCGCGCGCCAGGCTGGTGGGCGCGCCGGCCGGCCTGACCGTCCAGGCCGCGCGGGCAGCGCGCGCGGGCGGCGGCACCCGGCGCCGCCGCCGCGGCGACGCACGTGCGGTCAGGCGATGCCGCGGTGGTGTGATGACCCAGGCGCCGCCGCCGCCGCCGCCAGCCGGCCCTGTCCCGGCCCTGCGCTAGCAGGGCTGACGGGCGCGGCGCGGCGCGGCGACGTGCCGCCGCCGCCAGCGACGGCGCGGGAGCGCGACCCGCCCAGGAGCGGTGCGTGCGCGGTGTGCCGGTTGCCAGCACGCGCCGCCGCGCCGCCGCCAACTTCGAAGTTGGGAATTCCCTCTCCCTCTCCCTCGAAGCACACACGCGCACGCACCACCGCGCCGCAGGCAGCGCCCCGCGCACGCGCGCGCGCCCAGCCACGGCCTGCCTCGCCCTTATCTCAGTCCGCGTCCGAGCTGAGCTGATCGAAATCCCAGTCCGGCTCGTCGTCCGGCGAGTCAGGCTGCGCCCGGATCCACGCGGCCAGGGCCTCGTGGCCGTTGCGCGCCGCCGCGCGCTCGCAATCGCCACGCTCCCACGCGCAGCCGTGTGCGCGCAGCCAGCGCAGCGCCTCCAGGTGCCCGTGCGCAGCCGCCACCCCACACGTCTGCTTGTCCCACGGCGCTGGCTCGGCCTGGGCACGCGCCCAGCGCAGCATCTGCAGGTCGCCGCGTGCCGTGGCGTAGAAGCACACCGCCTGGTCCCAGCGCAGCGGCGGCGTCCGCGCGCGCCCAGCGCAGCACCGCCAGCTGCCCCCCAGAGGCTGCTTCTTCGCACACGCCCTCCAGGTCCAGCCCCTGGTCGCGCGCCCACTGCAACACAGCGATGTGGCCAGTGCGCGCTGCTGCGTCGCACACGCCCCACAGGTCCAGCCCCTCGCCGCGCGCCCACTCCAGCACAACAACCTGGCCGTGCTCCGCTGCTTGCCAGCACACACCGCGCAGGTCGCAACCCGCGCGGCGCAGCCAGGCCAGCCCCGCCACGTCGCCGCACGCTGTGCGCGCCCCTTTCAGACGCCACTGCCGCCGCTCGTCATCCTGCACCGCCGGCCAGGCCTCCTGCACCGCCGCCAGCGGCAGGTCGGGGCAGCGCAGCGAGATGACCTCGGCGCCGCGGAAGCGCTCGCGCGCGGCCTTGCAGACCAGCTTGGCGGCCCACGCCCGCAGGGCCGGCGGCAGGAAGCTCAGGACGTGGAGCACGAGCGGCTCGGGCAGCTCTGGCAGCAGGCTGGCAGCGGGGCGGGCAGGCAGTGGGTGGGGCAGGCGGCAGTGCGGTGAGGACGCGCCTGATGCCGGCGGTGGTGGCTTGCGGGCAGCGCGTGCCGCGCCAGGCAGCACCAGCCAGCGGGCACCAGCAGCAGCGGACGCACCTCGGCGCCGCCTCCGCCCCAGCCGGTGCCTCGCCTCCCACCGCCGCTGCGGCTGCCGCGTGCGCGCCCGCAGTCGGCCCGGCGCGCCGCTTGCCCGCCGGCGCAGCTGACATGGTGCCACCTGACAGCCGCGGGCCACTAGGGAGCAGCAGGCGGGGCGCCGGCAGCAGCGGGCGAGCGCGCGGGCGGCGTGAGCGCGGCAGCAGCGGCAGCAGCGCGTGGCGCCCGCCCCCGCCCCAGCGCGGCGGCGCGGCGGCGGGCCCGCCAGCGGCGCCCGGGGCGCACAGGCCCAGCGGCCCACGCGCGACACGCCCGCCCGCCGCGCAGCGCCGCTGCCCCGCCGCCCGCAGCGGGCGCCGCGCAGCGCGGCTCGCCCGCCCGATGCTCCCCTCACCGCCTGCCTGCGCGCCTGGCTCGCCTGGCGCTGCGCTGGGCGGGACGATCCAGTCACCAGGCGTCCGCAGGTCCGCGCCTCGTCTCGCCAGAGGCGCGCCGCGGGCGGGCGCGGGCGCTGGGCTGCAGCGGCACGGCGCGTGCGGGAGCTGTGCGGGCTGCGGCCGGCGCTTGTGCGTGTGCGTGTGTGGCAGGGGCGCTGTGGGCGGCGGCTGTGTGGGCGGCGGGGAGCCTCCTCGGCGGCGGCGCGGGCAGCCGGCCGGGCGGCGCCTGCGCCCTGGCCCTGCACCGCCGCCGCTCGCGGCTGCCGGGCGGGTGCTGGTCGGCGAGCCCGGAAAGCAACCCCTCTTCTTACACACGCATGCAGGCGGCTGCCAACACAACGGCCACGACCTGGTGCCACGCACCCCCCGACGCCCGCCTCGGCGCCCGACTCACGCGCTGCCGCGCGCCGGCACGCTCGCGTTGCCGGCGGCCGCGGCACCCGCGTTGCCAGCCGCGGCGGTCGCGTTGCCAAGGTCGGCGGCGCCGACGTTGGCGGCGTTGGCGGCTGCGCCGCCCGCGTTCGCCGCCGCGGCGGTCGCGTTGCCCGCGGCCGCGGCGGCGCCGCCGGGCGCGGCGGCCGCGAGCATCGCCAGTGCGCTGGCGTCGGCGCTGCACACCGTGTGCACGACCGCGACGCCCGCGGCGGCGCCGCCGGGCCCCGCGGTGCGGATGCTCACGCTCACCGGCGCCGGGCTGGGCGCGGGCGAGGGGCTGGGGCTCGGGCCGGCCGACCCGCCCGCGGGCGCCGGGCTGGGCGAGGGGCTGGGCAGTGGGCTGGCCGAGGGGCCGGGCGCCGGGCTGGGCGAGGGGCCGGGGCTCGGGCTCGGGCTGGGCGAGGGGCCGCCGGCGTCGGCCGCAAAGTCTTGCGCGGGCGTGGACGGCACAAACACGGGGTTGAAGATGGAGCTGCGGCGCGCGCAGCGGGCAGGTGAGCGGCGCGCCGTGGTCCGTGCGCGCGCGGGCGTGGTCCGCGCCGCTCTGCCCAGCGCCGCGCCGCCCCGCGCGCCGCTTGCGCACGCGCCTGCCGACGCCGCCGGTGAAGAGCGAGGTCTGCGGCGCGCCGCCGCCCTGGCTCGTGGTCGTCTGCGTCGTCCCACCGACGGTGCCGCTGCCGCTCGCAAAGCTTCCAGGGCCCGAGGTGGAGGAGCCGGTCGTGATGCTGCCCGGCGGCGACGCGACGGGCGTCGTCACGGGGCTCTGCAGCAGGCGGCGCCCGCCCGCCGGCGCCGGCGCCGGCACCGGCGTCGCCGCGCCGGGCGGGGCCCCCGCCGGCGCGGCGCCCGTCGGCGTCGCGCCGGCCGCGCTCGTGCCGAGCGCCGGCTCGCCGGCGGCGATGCCCGCGGCGCCTCCGGGCGGCGCGCTGCTGGCGCCGGGCAGCTGCTCGACGGCGGGCCCGGGCGGCTGCTCCGTGGCATTGGGCGCGGCGGCAGCGCCGGCGGCGGTCGTGTTGGGCGCGAGAGCCTTGGTCGCGTTTGAGGCCTCCCAGCTGATCTCCTGCCGGCTGCTGGGGCTGCTGCCTGCATGGCGAGGCGCGGCGGCGAGCGCGGGCGGTGGGCGCGGGGCACGGGGCGGCCGGCGCGCCGGGAGCGCCGGTGGCGCCGTGGCGCGGCGCGGCGCGCTTGCCGGGCGCACCCTGGCAGGAGAGCGCGCCGTCGACGATGACGCCGCACGTCCAGCGCGGCGCGCCCGCCGCCTCGAGCAGCGCTGCCGGCGCGCGCGCGCCGACGGCCTCGCACTTGCCGCCGAGCAGTGACCCGGGGAGCGGCGCGAAGCCAAAGCCGGCGGCGCCAAAGATGGAGGGCGCGGGGAACAGCAGCGGCGTCTGCGGCGGGCGGGCGGGAGTGGGCGGCCCCTCCCGGTCAGCGCACGCGCGCGCGCGCGCCCGCTGCCAGCTAGCAGTGGCCGAGGCAGCCGACAGGCCCCGCGAGCTGCGCCGCGCCGCGCCTGGCCGGTGACGTCGCAGGTGCCGCCGGTGTGCTGCACCTTGGAGAGCCCGCCGGCGGTGCCGGTGATGGTGCTGCCTGCGGCGGCGGCGCACAAGCGCGCTCGCCGCCCGCGCGGCGCGCCGCGAGCCGCACCGCACGGCGGGGGCGCGGCGGCGCGCGCGCGGCGCGCACAGAGCCGCACCCGCGGGGACGTCGGCGACGAGGGTGGTGATGCCGGACAGGCCGACGCTGAGCGCCACGGGCGTGGCGCTGGAGAAGGCGATGCTGCCGGTTGCGACGCTGGTGGTGATGTCGGCGCGCTGGAACGCGCCCGTGAGCACGCTGCCCAGCACGCTGCGGGGCCGCGGGGCGGCGCGCCGCGTCGACGCCGCGCGCGCCGACCGCGCGCGCCGGGCGGGGGCGGTGATCGCGAGCGGCGGCGCGGCGGCGGCGGCGCCGGCGGCGGCGGCGCACCCGTTAGCGGTGAACGCGAGCGTCGCCGCGGTGAGGTTCAGGGCCTGGATCTGGCCCACAGTCGGCGCGACGAGGCGCACGAAGGAGGTGTTGTGCCCTGCGCTGCGGCGCGGGGCGGCGTGAGGGCTCCGCGCGCGCCGTGCGCACAGCAGCGCGGGCGCGGCCGCGCGCCGAACCCGGGCCGATCACGAGCAGGCCGGAGCCGTAGTTGGCCGCGTAGCGCAGCTGCGCGCCTGCGGCCCGCCGCGCGGGCGGCGCGGGTCGCGCGGTCGGCGGGCGCAGCGCGGCGCGCGGGCGCGGCGCGCAGCAGCGGCGGCGCGCAGCAGCGGCACGCGCGCCTGCGGGCATGACTGCGATGATCTTGATGGGCGCGCGCGACTCAAAGCCGCCGGCGAGGGAGAGCGTGAGCGTGCCGTCCTCGACCGCCGCGCGCGTCGAGTTGAGCGCCGCGGCGTCCCCCTCAAAGATGAGGCGCCCGCCGCCGCCGCCCGGCTGCTGCTGCGCGTCGGCGGCGCCGGCCCCGCCCTCGGCGGCGGCGGCGAGGAGCACGTTGAACGGCAGGCAGCTGCGCAGGCCGGTGAAGGCGGGGATGGCCTGGTCCGCGCGCACGAGCGGCGCGGGCGGCGCCGGCGGCGCGCCCGGCGCCGGCGCCGCGCCGGCGCCGGGCGGCCCGCCGGGCGCCGGCGCCTGCGCGTCGGCGGCGCGCGGCAGCGCGAGCGCGAGCGCGGCGAGCGCCGCCGCCAGCGCGAGCGCGCGCGGCGCGGCGCGGCGCGGCATCGCGGCGCGGGGGCTGGTGGTGTCGGGCGGTTCAGGAGGCCTGGAGGGGCCCGGGGGGGGGTTGTGGTGCGCGTGCGCGCGCGGCGGCGCGCGAGTGCGGGCGCCGGTCGTCGCTCGCGTCACAAGCCCGCGGCTCAGCGCTGCGGCGGCCGCGCGCAGCACCCGCGATCATCGCCGCGGCGCACAGCCTCGCACCCCACACACGCCCGGCGCACACCGCGGCCGAGCGCGCCGGCCGCCGATGCGCCGCGCCGCGCCGCCGGCGGCCCTGGCGGCCGCGCTGGCCGGCGCGCTGCGTGGACCCTGGCCACACCAACTGCTGGCGGGCGCGGAGCGGACGGCGCCGCCCGCGGCGGCGCGGGCAGCAGCGGGCGTGCGCGGCGCTGGCGGCGCGGCGGCGCACGCGCCGCCCGCTGGACTCGGCCACCTGGACGACGACGGCGCGCTGACCTTCTTCGACGAGCCGCTGGAGAAGGACCGGCCCGCGCCGGGCCTGGGCGCAGCGCCAGCAGCGCCGGCGGCGCCGCCGCCGTTGCCGGCGCCGCCGCGCGCGGCCGGCGCGGCGGACGAGCTCTGGGGCCTCTCCGCGGGTGTGGCCATCAAGCGCGAGATCGAGCGCGGCAAGAGCAAGGTGCGCGGCGGCCGGCGCGCGGCAGCCCGCCGCAGCGGCGCCTGGCCGGCGAGCGGCCGCTGCGACACTCTCTCCTCGTGCGCACGACGACCCCCCCCCCCTGCCCCTCCCCGCCGCCACTGCAGGAGCGCCAGGCGCGGCGGCTGCGGTCGGCGCTGGGCGAGCTGCACGACGCCAACGCGGCCGCGGCGCAGCAGGCGCGGGCGGCGGCCCGCGCCGCGCGGCAGCAGCGGGCGGCCGGCGGTGGCGGCGGGCACCTGGAGGCAGCGCAGGAGCAGCGGCAGCAGCAGGGGCAGCAGCACGATGAGCAGCAGCTGGGGGGCCCGCCGGACAGCGAGCACGAGCAGCGCTGGCGCATCGTCGGTGACTTGAGCAGCGCCGTGCTGTCGGACTTCAACGCCGCGCAGGCGGCGCAGCGGCGCCGACTGGCGCGCGTGGCGCGCCGCGTCGCGTCGCTGCAGCGGGCGTGGCAGGCGGCGCGGCCGCCCGCGGGCGTCGAGCCGGCCGCGCTCCTGGCAGCCTGCGCGGCGGCGCAGGAGTACGCCGCGGCCTGCCGAGCCTTTGTCGACGAGCAGCGCGACGCGGACGCGGGGCAGCAGCAACAGCAGCAGCAGCAGCAGCAGCAGCAGCAGCAGCAGCAGCAGCAGCAGCAGCAGCAGCAGCAGCAGCAGGCCGCGGCGGCAAGTGAACTGGCGCCGCCGCCGCGGCCGCCGCCGCGCGGCGGCAGGGGCAAGGCCAGGCCGGCGCCCGCGCCGGCGCCCGCGCCGGCGCAGCGCGCGGCGCAGCGCGCCGCGGAGCTGTCGGCGTGGCGGCACAACCGCGCGGCGGTGCTGCTGAGCATGAAGGTTGCCGAGCTCACCGCGGTGCTGGAGGCGAGCGGCCGCGCCCTGCCGCCGCCGCCGCCGCCGCCGAGCGCCAAGGCTGGCGCCAAGGGCCGCAAGGTCGCCGCGGCGGGCAGGGGCGTGGCGGCGGCGGACGCGGCGCCCGGGCGGGCGGGCGAGCGCAAGACGCGGAAGCAGCAGCTGGTCGAGGTGTGGGGCGCTGCCGCCGGCCGGGGCGCGCAGCTGGCCGGGACCTGCGCGCGCGCGGCTGCTGCTGCCAGGGCCGCCGCCCGCGGCGCGCGCCCAGCGTTGGGGCCTGCTGACGCGCGGCGGCCCGCCCCCCGCGCAGGCGATCCTGGCGCACGAGGGCGCCGCGATGCGCAGCCTCATGTCCGTCGCAGCAGCAGAGGCGGACGCGGCGGCGGCGGACGCAGCGCAGGCGGACGCGGCTGAGGCGGACGCGGCATAGCTGAGCTGGGCGCAGCCGGCGGCCGGGCCGGCGCGCGAGGATGCAACATTGACTGCGTTAACGCTGTCGCGTGCCACGAGGTCGCATCAACGCCGCTGGTTGCCCCGCGCGCGGGGCAACCTGCGTCGCGCGACGCAGGCTGCGCCCGGATCCACGCGACCACCGCCGCGTGGCCGTTTTCCGCCGCCCAATACTCGCACTGACCGCGCCGCCACGGGCAGCCGTGTGCGCGCAGCCAGCGCAGCGCCTCCAGCTGCCCCACATTAGCGGCTATTCTCCAGCGCGGCGAGTGCTCCCCAGATCACACCATAGCAACAATACAAGCTGGGCCATGATGCAGCCGGCGCCGTGCAGCCAGGCCAGCCCCGCCACGTCGCGGCACGCCGCGCGCGCCCTGGCCAGCTGGTCCTGCCGCTCCCCATCACCCTGCACCGCCCGCCGCGCCTCCTGCACCGCCGCCAGCGGCAGCTCGGGGCAGCACAGCGAGACGACCGTGGCGCCCCGGAAGCGCTCGCGTGCTGCCTTGCAGACCAGCTTGGCGGCCCACGCCTGCAGGGCCGGCGGCAGCAAGCTCAGGGCGTGGAGCACGAGCGGCTCGGGCAGGTCCCGCCAGACGCTACTGGCGCGGCAGAGCGCAGCGGGCGGGGCGGGCAGGCGAGCGCGGTGAGGCGGCGCCTGCTGCGGGCGGTGGTGGCTTGTGGCAGCGCGTGCCGCGCCAGGCAGCACCAGCCAGGGGACACCGGCAGCAGCAGCAGCGGACGCACCTCGGCGCCACCTCCGCCCCAGCCGGCGCATCGCCTCCCACCGCCGCTGCTGCCGCAAGCGCGCTCGTGGTCGGCCCGGCGCGCCGCTTGCCCGCCGGCGCAGCAGACATGGTGGCGCCTGACAGCCTGCGGGCCAGCAGGGAGCAGGGGGCGGGGCACCGGCAGCAGCGGGCAAGCGCGCGGGCGGCGTGAGCGCGGCAGCAGCAGCGCGCGGCGCCCCTGCAGGGGCAGCTGCCCCACGGCGCGGCGGCGCGGCGGTGGGCCTGCCAGCGTCACCCGGGACGCGCAGGCCCGGCGGAACACGCGACACGCCCGCCCGCGCACCGCCGGAGCCCCCGCCGCCCGCAGCGGGCGCCGCGCAGCGCGGCCCGCCCGCCCGCTGCTGCCCTCCCCGCCTGCCCGCGCGCGCGGCTCGCCTGGCGCTGCGCTGGGAGGCACGATCCAGTCACCGGGCGCCCGCAGGTCCGCGCCCAGCCTGGCCAGGGCCGCGCCGCGGGCGGCGGCGGGCGCTGCAATTTGAACGGCGGCGGCGCGGCGCGGTGCGTGCGGGAGCTGTGTGGGGAGCGGCCGGCGCTTGCACGTGTGTGGCAGGGACGGCTGAGGGCGGCGGCTGTGGGCGGCGGGGCGGCGCGCGGGAGGCCTCCTCGGCGGCGGCGCGGGCAGCCGGCCGGGCGGCGCCCGCGCCCTGGGCCCTGCACCGCCGCCCGCGTGGCGCGGCTGCCCGGCGCGGGCCGGCGCCGCCGCCAGGTTGGCCAGTTGCCGAGCGCACCCCTCGCTACCGCCACCAACTCGCCGTCAGCTCGCCGCCGACTGCTACTCGCCGGCCGCCGCCACAGCAGCTCACACGCGCGCGCAGCCCCTGCTACTCTTCAAGCCCACACGCCTGCACAGGCAGCCTCAGTTTGATGCTGATCTAGTCAAATCCGGCCCCGGCGGGCCGCGCAATTGGGTTGGGACACTATCCACCTCCACGCCCAGATGGTGACACACACGCACACGATGGCCAGTGCCGCGGTCTGACTCCTGCTGCTCGCACCCAGCTCCTGCCTGCCTGCCGGCCTGCCGACCTGCTTGCCCGTCGCTGCCCTGCCGCTGCCGCGGCGCACGCCGCACAGCCCGCCACGGCCGGTCAGCACTTGAAGTCGCGCGGGAGTGTCTGTGGCGTGAAGAACTCGGCCGCCAGCTCGTCGCGGGTCACGAAGCGCACGAGCGCCGCGTACTTGCGGAGCAGCGGCTTGAACGCCTCCCACGGCCCCTTGAAGATCCACGGCGCGTCCACAAACAGCACCGCGCCCACCCTGCGCGGCGGCGGGCCGGCGCGCGGACGCGGGCCGGCGGCGGGGCGGGGGCCGGGTCGGCGCGCGCCGGCGCGCACGCGCCGAGGCGGCGGCGGACACGCGGCGGCGCCGGCGGCGGCCGCGGCGTCAGCAAAGACGCACCGGCGGGGGAAGTAGAGCGGCACGGTGTCGAGCACAAAGGCCACAAACGCGAGGTCCAGGTTGGCCAGGCTGATGCCCGAGAGGTCGACGACCCACAGCAGCTGCTCCGCGCCGCCGCCGCCGCCGGGCGGCAGCCGCGCCAGCGCGCTGTCGAGCATGTACGTGCACAGCCGCTTGCTGTCGTCGAGCGGGAACGCGCCTGCCGGGCGCGTGGGGCGGGGAGGGCGCGCGGTCGGCGGCGGCGGCGGCGGCAGCGGTGGCAGCACGCGGCTGCTGCGCGGCTGCTGCGCGGCTGCTGCGCGGCTGCTGCGCGGCTGCTGCGCAGCGTGCGCGCTGCAGCGCGGCGCCGCGGGCGGGCGCGGCGCGGTCGCGCGCGCACCGATGGTGTGCCGCGCCGCCCGCACGACCACGACTGGCCGGCCGGCCGCGTCGGGCGCGTCGTGCAGGTAGGCCTTGCCGCTGGCCGCCTCGGCCGCCACGTCGCCGTGCGACAGGTCGGCCAGGCCATGCGCCGCGCGCCAGGCCAGCATCGCGCGCACCGCGCGCGCCGCCGGCGCGGGCTGCAGCGCGCTGTCGCGCAGCCACCACTTCAGGCTCTCCTCGTCGGGGCAGCCGTGCGGGTCGCCCGCCAGCTCGTCCTGCAGCGCGCGCAGCGCCTGGCGGGGCGGCGCGGGGGCCGGCGTCGGCGCGCGTGCGCGCCGGGCCCAAGCCCGCCGCCCGCGCCGCCGCCGCCGCCCGCGCCGCCGCCGCCGCCGGCGCCGCCGCGGCGCGCACCTCCTGCTCGGACGGCTGCTCAAAGGCGCAGGGCGGCGGCGGCGCAAAGTCCGAGTGCAGCGGCGGCGCCGCGGCCGCGGCCGGCGCGGCGGCGCGCGGGCTGCCGGCGCTGCCGCTGCGGCTCAGGCGCGCGCGCAGTCCCGCCCACGGCCCGGCAGCCGGCTCGCGCGGCGGGGGCGGCGCGAGCGCGGCCATCTCGCCAGGACGGTTGGCGAGCGCGCCTGCCGAGAGTGGTTGCTTCGCGAAAAGGAGGCCTCTCGACCGGCCGGCGAGCTTTTGTGTGCGCGGAGATTGCGAGGAGACTGAAGCGGCGGGCGGGGCGGTGCGGAGGAGGCGCAGCGCGCACATCGGCGCGAGCATGCCGCGCGACTGCTCGGTGCCCGCCGCGTTTCCTGTGCTCAAGACGCCGCGGCGCCGTGGCTGTGCGCGTCAGATGTAATGATCAAGATCACGAGGCCGAGCGCCGGCGGGCGCCTGCACTCACGCGAGATGCTGGCCGCCGCCGCCGCCGCGCGACCGACGGCACTGCGCCCGTGCGTGTCCCAGCACGGCTCGGCGCCCGCGCGCGGCCGCTTCAGGCGGCAAAGTCGCGCGGCAGGGTCTCGGGCGTGAAGAACTCGGCCGCCAGCTCGTCGCGGGTCACGAAGCGCACGAGCGCCGCGTACTTGCGCAGCAGCGGCTTGATGAGCTCCCACGGCCCCTTGAAGATCCACGGCGCGTCGACCAGCAGCACCTGGCCCATCCTGCGCGCCGCGGCGGCGCGCGCCGCACGGGACGGCCGGCGGCCGTCGGCGCCCGCCCCGCCCGCCGCGCGCCCCTCGTGCGACCCCCGCGCCGCGCTCGCCGCCCGGCGCCGCGCCTCTCTCCCTGTCCCTCTCTGCCTCCCTGCCTCGCCCCTCTCCCTGTCCCTCCCTGCCCTCCCCGGCTGCCGTGCCGGCTCACCGGCGGGGGTAGTACACGAAGAAGGCATCGACCATGAACGCGACAAAGGGGAGGTCGATGTTGGACAGGCTGATGCCGCGCAGGTCGATCACGCCCAGCAGCTGCTCCCCGCCCGGCGGCAGCCGCGCCAGCGCGGCGTCGAGCGTGTACGTGCACAGGCGCTTGCTGTCGTCGAGCGGGAACGCGCCTGCCACAGGGCGCGCGGGGCGGGGAGGGCGCGCACAGGGCTCGGGGGCGGGCGCCGCGGTTGGCGGCGGCGGCGGCGGCGGCGGGGTTGAAGGGTTCAGGGGCGCACCGATGGTGTGCTGCTTCGCGCGGATGAGCAGCACGGGGCGGCCATAGACGTCCAGCGAGTCGTGCACGACCGACTTGCCCGTCGCCGCCTCAGCCGCGACGTCCTCCGCAGAGATGTGCCCCGCCCTGCGGCGGCGCGGCGCGGTGGCGGGCGCGGCGTCGGCGGCGGCGCTGGCGCAACGGCGCGGACGCGGCGGGCTCCGCGTCGGCGGTGCGCCCGGCCCGGCCGCACGGGGGGCGCGCGCCTGAACGCGGTGCGCCAGGCCAGCGTGGCGCGGAGCTTCTGCTCCGCCTCTGCCACGTCAAAGTAGCTGCGGGCGAGGCGGCGGCAGCGGGCTGTGCGCAGCCGCCCGCAGCGGCGCGGCACGTCCTGCCGGCCAGCCGGCGCGGGGCGCACCGGTCGCGCAGGTACCAGCGCAGCGTGTCGGCGTCGGGGCACTCCGCGCCGCCCGCCGACATGCGCGCCGTGAGCTGCTCCAGCGCCTGCGCGGGCGGCGGCGGGCGGCGTGGCAGCCCAGCCGGCCCGGCCAGCGGCCCGCGCGGCAGCAGCACCGGCCGCTGCACGCACGGTGCCGCCGCGGCGCGCCGCGCACCTGCTGCTGCTCTGGCGTGCCGCTCCAGGGCATAGGGGCCAGGCCCGGTGCCTCCGCGGCCACCGCCCCCGCGCGGCGGGCCCACATGCGGGCGCTGGCGGGCTGGGCGCTGGCTGCTGCTCGGGGCGCGCGGCAGGCGCGCAGCACGGGGCCCGACGCCGTCCGGGCCAACATGCTCTCCTCCAAGGACCACACCGGAGAGCTGCGGCGCCTGAATTGTCCGCAATGCGTGGGCTGGCGGAGCGCTGGGCGATCGGGTGACCTCCTGGCGCGCACCGCTTCCGCAGGGCCCTCCGCGACCGAGCAGCAGTTGCAGCGCGGCTCTAGGGACGTGTCTGTGCCGGCAGCGAAGGCCGCGCGCAGGCCGCCGCGCCGCGCTGGACCGCCGCCGCGCACGCGCTGGACCGCCGCCGCTGACGCTCCGCGCGCTCCGCTCGCTGTAGTTACAGGCCGCACGCAGGCGGCAGTGAGGGAAGCGTGCAGGGCGCCGCCCCGACTGAGAGCCCCCAGGCCTCGACCCCCGCCCCCGCCCCGAGAGTCCGCCGCCCCCGCTCCCGCCGTCGACACCGAGTGCACACCCTGCGGTCAGCCCACGCAGCAGCGCCACTAACGCACACCTCCCCGCCGTCCACGCGCGGCGCGTGCCGACGTTTCATTGCAGACCTGTGGGCGCGCCGCCGGCTCAGCAGAGCCCGCTGCGTGCGCGCGTGCAGGCGCAGCAATGGCGCGGCCAAAGCCAAGGAAAAAGGGCGCTGCGGGGGGGCCAGTGGCGCACACACTCGCTCACACACACACAAACTCGCACAGTGACCGGCGGCGGCGCGGTGTGCGGCGCCGCGCGCCGCCCACGGCGACGCCATGCGTTTCAGCGGCCGCCGCGCCGCGCAGGAATGTCAAGCTGTGCCCGGCCGGCGGCGCGGCGTGGCGCGCCGCCGCCACCGGGGCGCGCAGCCCGCGCGGGCCGCGCGCTTCCGAGCCTCAGGGCCGCGCCAGCTCTCAGGCGGTCGCCTGCACCGTCACGCCCTTCTGCGCGGCGGCGGCGCGGCGCGGCGCGGGCGGGTGCGCGGAGCAGACGGTGGGCGCGCGCGCGCCGGGCCCCGCGCGCGCGCCGGCGCTGGCCGGCCGCGCAGGGCGAGCAGCGCGCCCAGGCGCCACGCCGGGCCGCACCACGGCGCCCTTGGCCTTCTTGCCGGCCTTCTTAGCTGCCTTGACGGTCTGGTCCACTGCGGCCGCGACGTCCTCCTCGTCAGGCACAATGGGGAAGCTCTTCACGCGCTTCAGGCCGCGCCCGCTCACTCTGCGGGCGCGCACGCACGCACGCACGCACGCACGCACGCACGCGCGCTCAGCGTGCCGGCCAGCGACCCGCGGCGCGCGCGGTGTGCACAGCGCGGCGCGCCCGGCCGCGCACCCGAGCTTCTTGGCCAGCGACTCCCACGTCGCGCTCGCGCTCGTCACGAGGGTGCTGTAGCCCGCCGCGGCCTTGGCCTGCACCGTCTTGAGCCCCTCGCTCGTCGCGCTCGCGGCGGCCGACGCCTGCGGTGCCCCGGGCGCGGCGGCGGCGGCGTGGGCGCGCAGCACGGGCGCGGTGCGGGCTGGCCGCTGGCCTCGCGCTGGGCCGCAGCGCGCCGCCGCGGCGCCGCGGCGCGCGGGCGTCCGGAGGCCGCCGTGAGCTGCCGCCCGGCCTGGCCAGGCCGCGGGCGAGCGCCCCCGGGCTGCGGCGCCGCGCCCGCGCGCGTGGTAGCACTCGCCTGCGCGGAGAGGGAGGAGTAGCCCGCGCTGGCGAGCTCCGCCGCCTTCTCGCGGTTGTAGACCCTGTAACGAAGCAGAGGCGGCCGTGGGCGGGCGCGGCGGCGGTGCCGGCGCCCCTGCCGGCCGGGGCGGGCGCCTGAAGGCGACGCAAATCGCGGGCCCCCCGCCCGCGGCCCTCACGTGAACGCGGCGGCCGCGGCCAGCCCGGACACGACGCCCACGGTGATGGCCGTCTCCTTGGAGACAGCGGGCGCCATTGCGGTGCGGCGCGGGCGCGGCAGCAACGGGCGCGGTGAGGCGACGACGTGCGTTCGGCGGGCGGTCGAGGACTGCGGCGGCAGCGGCGCGGCGGCGAGAGCGTGTGGCGCCGGGGGCTGTGCGTGCGGCGGTGCGGGCACGGCGGGGAGGCTGAACTAAGGAGTCTCCTCGCAACACCCTAGTGTGCGCGGAGGCGCGTGATCGCGGCTGGGCGCGGCCCGTCGCTCGCCTTGGTCAGCCATGCGCGCGCGTTGAGAGCGGCGCGCGTGTGGGACACGCTGCGGTGGAACTGGCTGCGCGATGCCCCAACCTGGCGCGCCGGCCTGGAGGAGGCCGCGTCGCCGGCGCCGCGCGGCGCGTTGCTCGCGGGGCGAGCGCGGTGAGGCTCCGGAACAGCCGCGACGCTCGCTCGCCGCCGGCTTCCACACCGCCGCCGCTAGCGCCCGCTGCCGCCGCCGCCGCCCGCCAGCGCGCACCCGCCGCCGGGCCGGGCCTTGGCGCCCGCGCGCGGCACCGTGCCCGACGTCGTCGCAGCGGCGCCCGCCGCCATCGCCGCCGGCCCGGCCGGCGGCGCCGCTGGGTGCACGTTCTCGACCATCGACTGCGCGCGGGCGAGCCCCGCCTGCACGGCGAGCCAGAGCAGGGAGTAGAGCATGTAGGCCGACAGCAGAACGCCGCCCGCGATGGCCAGCACCGCGAGCAGCGCGCCGAGCGCGACGCAGCACTCGCCGCCCGCGCCCGCGCTCGCGAGGCACTCTCCGAGCAGCGGCGCGCCGCCGCCGCCGCCGCCGTCGAGGCAGAGCAGGCAGCAGGGGCAGCAGCTCGCGTCGGGCAGCAGCGCGGCGCCGGGCAGCCCGCACGCGCGGCCCGCGAGCAGCGCCGCGCTGGTGGCGAGCCCGAGCAGGCCCAGCGTCACCACGCCGTTGAGCACGTGCACCACGCCGTACGGGACCAGCAGCTCGCCGCCGCCGCGGCCGCCGCGGCCGCCGCCGCCCGGCGCGGGGCTGCCGGGCGGCGGGCCCGGCGCGGGCGACGCGCCCGGGCCACCGCTGCCGCCGCCGTCGCTGCTGGTGGTGAAGAGCGCGTCTGTGATGGGCACAAAGCCGGCCAGAAAGACCGCGCCAGACATCAGCACGG
Organism: Scenedesmus sp. PABB004; assembly: GCA_014905635.1. Taxonomy (NCBI): domain Eukaryota; kingdom Viridiplantae; phylum Chlorophyta; class Chlorophyceae; order Sphaeropleales; family Scenedesmaceae; genus Scenedesmus; species Scenedesmus sp. PABB004. The sequence continues at coordinate 546,895 of JABVCE010000012.1, forward strand.
CGAAGAGCACAGCCAGCGTCGCGGGGCTGCCCAGCAGGCTCGCCCACCAGAGGCGGCGATACTGATACCTGCGCGCGCGCGCCGGCGGCGGCACGAGCGGCGGCGGCGTCTGCGCGACCGCGGCCACGGCTGCGCCCGGTGGCGGGGGCGCCGCCGCCTGGCCCCCGGTGGGCGCGCCGTGTGCCGCGCTGCGCAGGCGCCGCCTGCGACGCGCCTGAACTTGCACACTTCGCACTCAAAGCAGGCGTCCGCGCGGTGCGCGCTGTCGCGCCAGTGCTGCAGACACTGCCGGTGCACGTGCCTGCGCGCGGCGGCCGAGGCGGCGGCGCCATGGGCGGCGGCCGTGGCCCCGGGGCGCGGAAGCGCGGCCGAGCGCGCGCCTGCAAGCGCGGTCCGCGCTTGCACACCGCGAGCTGCCCGAGCAGAGGCAGGGGCAGATGAGGGGGTTGCCTGGGTCGGCCGGGCTGCGCAGGTCATCCTGCTCAAGGCAGATGCGGCACGTGCCCAGCGCCTCCGGCGGCGGCGCGTCTGGCTCGACCTGCAGCACCAGCTCCTCTGCGCCCGCGGCGCCGCCGCGCTGGAAGCGCTTGGCGAGCAGCGGCGCCGCCTCTCCCTCCATGGCCGCGCGCGCCGCTGCCGCGGGCGCCGGGCGGGCCTGCGTGGCAGCGGCAGCAGCGGCGGTGAGCGCCGAAGGCAGCGCCGCGCCCAGCCCGCGCCGCGGCACACGCAGCAGCACACGGGCACCGCATGCGCGTCGTCCAGCGGCCAGGCGGGGCGCGCCCGCGGCCCCTGGCGCCCGCACGCCGCCGCCGCGTGCGCTGCTGCCCCGCACCGCGCACGCCTCGCTGCGCACCGGCTGCGGGACGGGCGCGCGGTGAGGGCGTGAGGACGTGCAAGGCGGGCCCGACAGGCCGTGCCGCGGCCCCTGCTGCCGGCGGGCTGCGCGCGTGGCGGGCGTGCGGCGGGCCGCCGCCGGCGGCGCTCGCCTCGCGCGGCGTCGGCGCGTGTGGGGCAGCGCGCGAGCTGCTGAGGCGGTTGTGTGTGTGTGTGTGTGTGATGCTGTGGCACTAGCGACTGGTTGTGGGGTGCGCCGCCTGAACCGCGCTGCGCCTGACGACGCAGCGGCCTCGCCGCGCGATGCAACACACGCGCCCAGCGTCGCTTACACCAGCAGCCGCTGAGCCGCGCGAGTGACCGGCACGCGCCCGATCGCCGCCACTTCAACTGTCAACGCGCCCGCACGGCCAGGTCAGCGGCCGTCGTCGGGCGCGGCCGGCTGCGCCTGGATCCACGCGACCACCGCGTCGTGGCCGTTGTCCGCTGCGCCTCGCTCACACCATGCGCGACGCCACGGGCAGCCGTTGGCGCGCAGCCAGCGCAGCGCCTCCAGGTGCCCGTGCGCAGCCGCCGCCCGGCCCGCCCGCCCGTCCCACGGCGCGGGCTCGTCCTGGGCGCGCGCCCAGCGCAGCATCTCCAGGTCGCCGCGCTGCGCAGCAAAGTAGCACACACCGATGTCCCAGTGCACCGGCGGCGTCTGCGCGCGCGCCCAGCGCAGCACCGCCAGCTGCCCCCAAGAGGCTGCTCCTCCGCACACGTCCCGCAGGGGGAGTCCCGCGCCGCGCGCCCACTCCAGCACGGCGAGCTGGCCATGCTGTGCTGCTGCCGGGCACACGTCCCACAGGTCGAGCCCCTCGCCGCGCGCCCACTCCAGCACTGCGAGCTGGCCATGCTTTGCTGCTTCTGCCCAGCAAACAAAGCCCATGCTGCAGCCGGCGCCGTGCAGCCAGGCCAGCCCCGCCACGTCGCCGCACGCCGCGCGCGCCGTGACCAGCTGCCGCTGCAGCTGCTGCTGCTGCCACCCGGCACCCTGCACCGCCCGCCGCGCCTCCTGCACCGCCGCCAGCGGCAGCTCGGGGCAGCGCAGCGAGACGACCTTGGCGCCGCCGAAGCGCTCGCGCGCCGCCTTGCAGACCAGCTTGGCGGCCCACGCCCGCAGGGCCGTTGGCCAGAGGCTCAGGACGTCGAGCACGAGCGGCTCGGGCAGCTCCGGCAGCAGGGCGCTGGCAGCAGGGCGGGCAGGCAGTGAGCGGGGCGGGCGGCGAGCGGTGAGGCGGCGCCTGCTGCCAGCGGTGGTGGCTTGCGGGCAGCGCGTGCGGCCGCGTGCGGCGCCGGGCACCAGCCAGGGGACACCGGAAGCAGCAGCAGCGGACACACCTCGGCGCCGCCTCCGCCCCAGCCGGCGCCTCGCCTGCCGGCGCTGCTGCTGCCGCCGCACGCGCGCGCATGGTCGGCCCGGCGCGCCGCTTGCCCGCCGGCGCAGCAGACATGGTGCAGCCTGACAGCCTGCGGGCCATCAGGGAGCAGCAGGCGGGGCGCCGGCAGCAGCGGGCGAGCGCGCGCGGGCGGCGTGAGCGGGGCAGCAGCAGCGCGCGGCGCCCGCCCCCCCGGCGCGGCGCGGCGGCGGGCCTGCCAGCGGCGTCCCGGGCGTGCATGCCCAGCGATCCATGCGACACGCCCGCCCGACGCGCCGCACCGCTGCCCCCGCCGCCCCAGCGGGCGCCGCGCAGCGCGGCCCGCCCGCCGCTGCCCTCCGCCTGCCCCCGCGCCCGGCTCGCCTGGCGCCGCGCTGGGCGGCACGGCCTAGTCTCCAGGCGCCCGCAGGTCCGCGCCCCGCCTGGCCAGGGGCGCGCCGCGGGCGGGGGCGGGCGCGGGCAGCGGCGGCGGCGGTGTGCGCGGGAGCTGTGGGCGGCGCAGCCGGCGCTTGTGTGCGTGTGTGGCAGGGGCGCTGAGGGCGGCGGCTGTGGGTGGCGGCGGGGCGGCGCGCGCGCGGGGGTCCTCGGCGGCGGCGCGGGCAGCTGGCCGGGCGGCGCCTGCGCCCTGCGCCCTGCACCGCCGCCCGCGTGCCGCGGCTGCCGGGACGGCGCGGGCCGGCGCCGCCGCCAGTTGCCGAGCGCGCCCCTCACTACCGCCACCAACTCGCCGTCAGCTCGCCCGCTGACGGGCGCGGGCGGCGAGTGCTGCGTCGCGCTCGGCGCGCTGCTCGCGGTGCTGGCCATCGCGGGCGGCGTGCTGCTGTCGGCCTACATGCTCTACTCCCTGCTCTGGCTCGCCGTGCAGGCGGGGCTCGCCCGCGCGCAGTCGATGGTCGAGAACGTGCACCCACCCGCCGCCGCCGGCCGGGCCGGCGGCAACGGCGGCGAGCGCCGCTGCGACGGCGGCGGGCGCCGCTGCAACGACGTCGGGACCGGCGCCGCGCGCGGGCGCCAAGCCCCGGCCCGGCGGGGGCGCGCGCCGGCGGGCGGCGGCGGCGGCGGCAGCGGGCGCTAGCGGCGGTGTGCAAGCCGGCGTCGAGCGAGCGTCGCGGCTGTTCCGGCGCCTCACCGCGCTCGCCCCTCAAGCAACGCGCCGCGCGGCGCCGGCGACGCGGCCTCCTCCAGGCCGGCGCGCCAGGTTGGGGCATCGCGCAGCCAGTTCCACCGCAGCGTGTCCCACACGCGCGCCGCTCTCAACGCGCGCGCATGGCTGACCGGGGGGAGCGACGGGCCACGCCCAGCCGCGATCACGCGCCTCCGCGCACACTAGGGTGTTGCGAGGAGACTCCTTAGTTCAGCCTCCCCGCCGTGCCCGCACCGCCGCGCGCACAGCCCCCGGCGCCACACGCTCTCGCCGCCGCGCCGCTGCCGCCGCAGTCCTCGACCGCCCGCCGAACGCACGTCGTCGCCTCACCGCGCCCGCTGCTGCCGCGCGCCGCGCCGCACGCCCCACGCCCGCGCCGCACGCGCGCTCCCTCGTTAGGCTGCTCTCAGAACCACGCGGCTCAAACCTCAGGTCAGGGGTCCCCGTCGTCGTGCGCGGCCGGCTGCGCCTGGATCCACGCGACCACCGCGTCGTGGCCGTTGTCCGCCGCGCCTCGCTCACACCATGCGCGACGCCACGGGCAGCCGTTGGCGCGCAGCCAGCGCAGCGCCTCCAGCTGCCCGTGCGCAGCCGCCGCCCGGCCCGCCCGCCCGTCCCACGGCGCGGGCTCGTCCTGGGCGCGCGCCCAGCGCAGCATCTCCAGGTCGCCGCGCTGCGCAGCAAAGTAGCACACACCGATGTCCCAGTGCACCGGCGGCGTCTGCGCGCGCGCCCAGCGCAGCACCGCCAGCTGCCCCCAAGAGGCTGCTCCTCCGCACACGCCCCACAGTTCCAGCCCCTCACCGCGCGCCCACTCCAGCACAGCAACCTGGCCGGCACGCCCTGCTTCCAACCCAACCCAGTCCATGTTGCAGCCGGCGCCGCGCAGCCAGGCCAGCCCGGCCACGTCGCCGCACGCCGCGCACGCATTGGCCAGCAGCCCCTGCCGCCACCAAGCATCACCCTGCACTGCCCGCCACGCCTCCTGCACCGCCGCGAGCGGCAGCTCGGGGCAGCGCAGCGAGACGACCTTGGCGCTGTGGAAGCGCTCGCGCGCGGCCTTGCAGACCAGCTTGGCGGCCCACGCCCGCAGGGCCGGCGGCAGAAAGCTCAGGATGTGCAGCACGAGCGGCTCGGGCAGCTCTGGCAGCAGGGAGCTGGCGGCGCGGCGGGGCGCGGCGGGCGGGCGGCGACGGTGAGGCAGCGCGCGGCACGTGCTGGACCTGGCTGTGGCTCGCTGCTCAGCGCGCGCCTGGCCAGCAGCAGCCGGGGCGCTCCCAGCAGCAGCAGCGAGCGCCCTACCTCGCCGCCTCCTTGCCAGCGCCAGCCACCGCCGCCTTGCGCTGCGCTGCCGCTGGCGCCGCCGCGCTCGCTGCGGCGGCCCTGGCGCGCGTGGTCGGCCCGGCGTGCCGCTTGCCGTCTGGCGCAGCTGACATGGTGCCACCTGACAGCCTGCGGGCCAGCAGGGAGCAGGGGGAGGCGCCGGCGGCGCGGCGAGCGGCGCGGCGTGAGCGCGGGCGGCAGCAGCAGCGCCAGGCGCCCCCGCCCCGGCGCGGCGGTGCGGCGGTGGGCCTGCCAGCGGCACCCGGGGCGCGCAGGCCCCGCGGCCCAGGCCACACGCCCGCCCGCCGCGCACCGCCGGTGCCCCCCGCCGCCCGCAGCGGGCGCTGCGCACGCGGCGTGCCCGCCCGCTGCTGCCCTCCCCGCCTGCCCGCGCGCGCGGCTCGCCTGGCGCTGCGCTGGAAGGCACGATCCAGTCACCAGGCGCCCGCAGGTCCGCGCCCCGCCTGGCCAGGGCGCGCCGCGGGCGAGGGGGCGGGCGCTGGGCGGCGGCGGCGCGGTGCGTGCGGGAGCTGTGCGGGCTGCGGCCGGCGCTTGTGCGTGTGCGTGTGTGGCAGGGGGGCGAGGGCGGCGGCTGTGTGGGCGGCGGGACGGCGCGCGCGGGGGGCCTCCTCGGCGGCGGCGCGGGCAGCCGGCCGGGCGGCGCCTGCGCCCTGGGCCCTGCACCGCCGCCCGCTGCGGCACGCGCGGGCCGGCTGTGCGCGTTCAGCCTGTCAACAGGTTGCCAGCGCGCGCCGCGTCCGTCGCGCCCCGCACGACCCCCGCGCGGCACGCGTCACACGCTCAGCCCCGCGTCGCGCTGGCGCCGCAGCACGTCACCGAGGCTGCCCTGCCGCGCGCGGCTGTCGGCGAGCAGCGCGTCGCGCGAGGCGGCGCTGCGCACGTAGACCGTCTCGGACGCGGCGCTGCGCGACCCCACGCGCGTCTCCGCCGCCACGCGCAGCGCGCCGTCAGGCAGCAGCGCGTAGCTCTCCACCAGGCTGCCCGCGAGCGGCGCGCCCCACGACATCTCCACGCGCACGCCGCCGCCCGGCCGCCGCCGCCGCCGCGGCGGCCTGCCGCCCGGGGCGGAGGTCGCGCCGCGCGAGCTGCGCCGCGCCGCCGCCGAGGGGGACCTCCTCGGTGACCCTGAAGAAGGGCACCACCGTCACGAAGCTCACGCGGAACGACGTCGCGCTCTGCGACGCACGGGCGCGCGGCGGCGCGGCGGTCGGCGGCGCGCGGGCGCGTGAGCGGCGCGCGGGCGCGCGGCGGGCGGGCGCGACCGCAGCAGCGGGTGGGCGGCAGGCGCCGCACGGCGGCGCCGCGCGGCGAGTGCGGGCGCAGCGCGCCTGCGAGATCTCCAGCCCCTCGATGAGCCGCGCCGTGACCTTTTGCAGCCCCGACAGCCCCAGCATGTCGAGCTGCCGCTCGTAGCCCTCTGCGCGGCGGCGGCGGCGGCAACGGCGGCGCGCGGCGGCACACATGGGGCCACGTGGCGCGGCGGCCGGGTGCCGGCGCCGGCGCGGTGTGCGCAGACGGCTGACCCGCGGGCCCGCGCGCGCGCGCGAGCGTGGGGGCGCGCCCACCCTGGTCGGAGCGCGCTGGGTCTTTGACCCACAGGCCTGACAGGTCGACCGGCCTGCCCTGCTGCTGCTGAGCGCCGGGCGGCGGCGGCCCCGGCTGCGCGGCCGCCGCCGCGACGACCGCCGGCGCCGCGCCCGACCGGCCGGCCGCGGCGGCGGGCTGCGGGCGCTGCGGCGGCAGCTGCGGCTGCGGGACCAAGCTCGCGAGCGGCTGCAGCAGCGAGTCCACGCCCTCCTGCAGCGCCCTGCGGCGCGCGGGGCGGCGGGTCGCGTCGCGCGAGGGGGCCGGCGCGCGCGGCGCCTGAGGCTGGGGCGCCAGCTGCAGGCCGGGCTGGGGTGTCGCAGCATGCTGCGACAACAGCACTTCGGCCGCCCCACCTGCTCGCGCCCTGCACCGCGGGCAGCACCGGCCCCAGGCCGCGTACGAGCGGCCGCACGAGCGCCAGCTGGCTCGCCGAGGCCTTGACCGCGGGCTCGGCACACTCCACCACGCCGCGGATGAGCCCGCGGCCGTCCAGCGTGAAAAAGGCGAGCCCCCGGCTCACCACCGCGCCGCTGCTCGGCAGCACGAGGCGCCTGCGAGCGCGGCGGCGCGGCGCCGGCGCGCGCGGCGCGTGCGCCGCTCAGCGCCGCAGGCCGAGGTCGGCACGCGCGCGGGCGCGGGCCGGCGCAGCGCGGCGGGGCGCGCAGCGAGGGCGCCCACGCACCACACGACCGCTGCGCCGCCGCCGCCGCCGCCGCCCGTGGCGGCGTCCAGCTCGAACGTGGCCTCGTCCGGCACGGCGGCGAGCGAGGCGGCGTAGAACGCGCACACCGCGTCGGCGCCGGCAAACGCCTGCGCGACGGCCAGGTTCTCGTACGCCACGCCCACGCCCTCGGCGGACAGACACGCCGCCAGCGCGGCGGCGTCGCGCGCGTTGAGCGCGGCGTAGAGGGCAGCCACGGCGGCGGGCGGCGCCGCGGCGCCCGCGCCCGAGGCCGCGGACGCGGCAGCGCCCGCCGCGCCGGGGCTGGCGCCCCCCGTGGACACGGCGGCCACCGCCGTGACGCGGCGGCCGCCGCCGCCGCGCGCGTGCGCTGCAGCGCGGAGGCCCCCGCTGTGCGCGGCGCACGCGCGCCCCCGCGCCGCCGCCGACCGCGCCGCGACAGCGACCACGCGCCGCGCAGCGGCCGCGCTCGGGGCGCGCGCCATGGCCGTGCTGAGACAATGGTCACCTCCCAGCAGCCTAGAAGACCCCAGCGGCTCCATGGCCGCGCGCGCCGCTGCCGCGGGCGCCGGGCGGGCCTGCGTGGCAGCGGCAGCAGCGGCGGTGAGCGCCGAAGGCAGCGCCGCGCCCAGCCCGCGCCCCGGCACACGCAGCAGCACACGGCACCGCATGCGCGTCGTCCAGCGGCCAGGCGGGGCGCGCCCGCGGCCCCTGGCGGCGCCCGCACGCCGCCGCTGCTGCCCTGCACCGCGCACGCCTCGCTGCGCACCGGCTGCGGACGGGCGCGCGGTGAGGGCGTGAGGACGTGCAAGGCGGGCCCGACAGGCCGTGCCGCGGGCGCTGCTGCTGCCGGCGGGCTGCGCGCGTGGCGGGCGTGCGGCGGCGCTCGCCTCGCGCGGCGTCGGCGCGCGTGTGCGGCAGCGCGCGCGTGCTGCTGAGGCGGGTGTGTGTGTGATGCTGTGGCATTAAACGAGCGACTGGTTGTGGGGTGCGCCGCCTGAACCGCGCTGCGCCTGACGACGCAGCGGCCTCGCCGCGCGATGCAACACACGCGCCCAGCGTCGCTTACACCAGCAGCCGCTGGGCCGCGCGAGTGACCGGCACGCGCGCAATGGCCGCCACTTCAACTGTCCACGCGCCCGCACGGCCAGGTCAGGGGTCCCCGTCGTCGTGCGCGGCCGGCTGCGCCCGGATCCACGCGACCACCGCCTCGTGGCGTCTGCGCGCCGCGCCTCGCTCACAGTCGACGCGACGCCACGGGCAGCCGCCGGCGCGCAGCCAGCGCAGCGTCTCCAGGTGCCCGCCCTCAGCCGCCTGCCTGCACGGGCCCTTGCCCCACGGCGCGGGCTCGGCCTGGGCGCGCGCCCAGCGCAGCATCTCCAGGTCGCCGCGCCCTGCGGCAATGAAGCACACGCCAAGCACCTTGTCGCCCCACGGCAGCGGTGGCGTCTGCGCGCGCGCCCAGCGCAGCACGCCCAGCTGCCCGCCCACGGCTGCTGCAAAGCACACGCAGCTCAGGTCCAGCCCATCGCCGCGCGCCCACTCCAGCACGGCGATGTGGCCGGCTAGCGCTGCTGCCCAGACCACGCCGTGCGCCATGGTGCCCACATAGTGGTGATAAAAATCGCCCAAGTCGCAGCCGGCGCCGCGCAGCCAGGCCAGCCCCGCCACGTCGCCGCACGCCGCGCGCGCCTTGGCCAGCCACTGCTGCTGCCAACTGCCACCCTGCACCGCCCGCCAGGCCTCCTGCACCGTCGCGAGCGGCAGCTCGGGGCAGCGCAGCGAGACGACGGTGGCGCCTCGGAAGCGCTCGCGCGCCGCCTTGCAGACCAGCTTGGCGGCCCACGCCTGCAGGGCCGGCGACAGGAAGCTCAGGACGTGGAGCACGAGCGGCTCGGGCAGCTCCGGCAGCGGGCTGCGGGCGACGCGGGCGGCGCGGGCGGGCGGGCGGGCGGGCGGGTGCGGCGGTGAGGCAGCGCGCGGCGCGTGCTGGAGCTGGCCGTGGCTCGCTGCTCAGTGCCCGCGCGACCAGGAGCGGCAGCCGGGGCGCCCCCAGCAGCAGCAGAGCGCCCCACCTCGGCTCGTCCCCAGTGCCGCGCGCCGCCGCCTCGCGCTGTGCTGCCGACGGCGCAGCAGACATGGCGCCACCTGACAGCCTGCGGGCCACCAGGGAGCAGCAGGCGGGGCACCGGCAGCAGCGGGCGAGCGCGGCGTGAGCGGAGCAGCAGGGGTTCAGGAGCGCGGCGCCCGCCCTTGCCCCGGCGTGGCACGCGGCGGCGGGCCTGCCTGCCAGCGGCGCCCCGGGCGTGCATGCCCAGCGGTCCATGCGACACGCCCGCCCGCCGCGCACCGCCGCTGCCCCCGCCGCACGCAGCGGGCGCCGCGCTGCGCGGCCCGCCCGCCGCTGCCCTCCGCCTGCCCCCGCGCGCCCGGCTCGCCTGGCGCTGACCTGGGCGGCACGGCCTAGTCTCCAGGCGCCCGCAGGTCCGCGCCCCGCCTGGCCAGGGGCGCGCCGCGGGCGGGGGCGGGCGCGGCGCGGCGGCGGCGTGGTGCGCGCGGGAGCTGTGGGCGGCGAGGCCGGCGCTTGCGTGCGTGTGCGTGTGTGGCAGGGGTGCTGAGGGCGGCGGCTGTGGGTGGCGGCGGGGCGGCACGCGCGGGGGCCTCCTCGGCGGCGGCGCGGGCAGCCGGCCGGGCCGCGCCTGCGCCCTGGGCCCTGCACCGCCGCCCGCGTGCCGCGCGGGTGCCGGGCGCGGCGCGGAGGAGGCGGCGTGCCGCCGCCGCCAGCGCCCGGTGACGGCGCGGGTGCGCGACCCGCCCAGGAGCGCTGCGTGCGCGGTGTGCCGGTTGCCAGCGCGCCGCCTCCCCGCCGCCAACTTCCGCTCCCTCGCCACGCGCGCACGCACGCATCACGCCGCAGGCAGCGCCCCAGGCACACGCGCGCGCCCAGCCACGGGCGGCCTGCCTGGCCTCACCTAAATCTCAGTCGGCGTCTGAGCTGAGCTAATAGAATCCCCAGTCCGGCTCGTCGTCGGGCGCGGTCGGCTGCGCCCGGATCCACGCGACCATGGCCTCGTGGCCGTTGCGCGCCGCGCGCTCGCAATCGCCACGCTCCCACGGGCAGCCGTTGGCGCGCAGCCAGCGCAGCGCCTCCAGCTGCCCGTTCACAGCCGCCGCCCAGCACACAAGCTTGCCCCAAGGCGCGGGCTCGGCCTGGGCGCGCGCCCAGCGCAGCATCTCCACGTCGCCGCGCCCTGCGGCGTTGTGGCACACGCTGCCCCACGGCAGCGGCGGCGTCTGCGCGCGCGCCCAGCGCAGCACCGCCAGCTGCCCGCCCACGGCTGCTGCCTCGCACACGCGCCTCAGGTCCAGCCCCTCGCCGCGCGCCCACTCCAGCACGGCGATCTGGCCTGCCCGCGCCGCTTCCCAGACCACGCTGTCATGCACTGCATACACGACGCCCATGCTGCAGCCGGTGACGCGCAGCCAGGCCAGGCCCGCCACGTCCCCGCACACAGCGCGCGCCTTGGCCAGCCGCGACTGCCGCCCTGGCTCATCCTGCATCGCCTGCCAAGCCTCCTGCACCGCCGCGAGCGGCAGCTCGGGGCAGGCTGCTGAGACCACTGTGGCGCCGCGGAAGCGCTCGCGCGCCGCCTTGCAGACCAGCTTGGCAGCCCACGCCTGCAGGGCCGGCGGCAGGAAGCTCAGGACGTGGAGCACGAGCGGCTCGGGCAGGTCCCGCCACAGGGAGCTGGCGTCGCAGGCGGGGCGCGCCGGGCGGGCGGGTGCGGCAGTGAGGCAGCGCGCGGCGCGTGCTGGAGCTGGCTGCCGCTCCCTGCTCAGCGCCCTGGCCGGCAGCAGCAGCTGCAGGCATCGCCAGCGCGCCCACCTCGGCTCGTCCCCAGCGCCGCACGCCGCCACCTCGCGTTGCGCTGCCGCCGGCGCAGCAGACATGGTGGCCCCCGACAGCCTGCGGGCCAGCAGGGAGCAGGGGGCGGGGCGCCTACAGCAGCGGGCGAGCGCGCGGGCGGCGTGAGCGCAGCAGCAGCAGCGCGCGGCGCCCGCCCCCGCCCCGGCGCGGCGGCGCGGCGGCGGGCCTTCCAGCGGCGCCCGGGCCGCGCAGGCCCAGCGGCCCACGCGACGCGCCCGCCCGCCGCGCACCGCCGGAGCCCCCGCCGCCCGCAGCGGGCGCCGCGCAGCGCTGCCCGCCCGCTGCTGCCCTCCCCGCCTGCCCGCGCGCGGCTCGCCTGGTGCTGCGCTGGGCGGCACGGCCTGGTCTCCAGGCGTCCGCAGGCCCGCGCCCCGCCTGGCCAGGGGCGCGCGGCGGGCGGGGGCGGCCGCTGGGCGGCGCAGCGCGTGCGGGAGCTGTGTCGGCCGCGGCTGGTGCTTGTGCGTGTGCGCGTGTGGCAGGGGGGCTGAAGGCTGCGGCTGTGGGTGGCGGCGGGGCGGCGCGCGCGGGGGCCTCCTCGGCGGCGGCGCAGGCAGGCGGTCGGGCGGCGCCTGCGCCCTGGGCCCTGCACCGCCGCTCGCCGCGGCCGGGGCACGGCTCGGGCGGTCGCGGTCGCGGGCTGTTGCAGTCGCGCGCGTCAGAACTGCTCGACGTCGACGTACGTCGCGGGCACGAGGCCGCGCGCGCCGTCGCCGTCGCGCACGACCGTGTACCAGCCGTCCACCTCCGCCTCCACCCACAGCCCGTCCCCGACCGCGACGCTGAGCTCGCCCTCCGCCTCGGCGTCAAACGCGTACAGCACGCGCACCTGGCGGGCGCGGCGGCAGGGGCGGGGGGGGGGGGGGGGGCGTCGGTCGGCAGGGGCGGGGGCGGACCGGCGGCCCGCGCGGCGCGGCGCGCGCGGCGCGCGGGCGGGCGGGCGGGGCGGGGGCGGGGCGCTGCGCAAGCGAGCGGGCTGCGCGCGGGCGCCGCCGCCGCCGCCGCGCCTTGGTCGGCTGGTACCGGTACCCCTCCTCGCCGCCGCCGCCGCCCGCGAGCGACGCTGCGTCGGGTGAGCCCGGCCCGCCGCCGCCGAGGCCGCCGCCGCCCGGGCCGCGCGGCGTCGGCGCCGCCGCCGCGGCGCCGGGCGACGCCGGCACCGCGAGCGGCGTCGCGGCGGCGGCGGGCGCGCTGCTGGCGCCGCCGCCGCCCACGGCGTGCCGGCGCAGCGCCTCGAGCTTGTCCAGCCCCGCCAGCACGCGGTCAGCCATTTGCCGCCGCATTGCGCGCGCGTCGCCGGCGAGCTGCGGCGCGGCGCGGCGCGGCGCGGTGTGTGCTGTGTGGGCGCGGGCGGCGCGCGGGCGGCGTGCGCGCGGGTGCCCGGCCCGCTGCGCGTGGGCGCGCGCACGTGCAGCGCGTCGAGCTGCGTGAGCGCGGCGCCGAGGCTCTCGCGCAGGTGGAGGTACTGCGGCTGGTTGAAGGCGCCGCCGCCCCGCGACGCCGCGTCCAGCGCGTCCACCTGTGGCGCACGTGCGCGCGCGCCGCGGGCCGGCGGCGTGAGCGGCGAGCGCACTTTGTCCGAGCACGGGCGTCAGCGCGGGCGCGCACGCGCGGGCGCGCGCAGGGCGCCGCAGGCACCTGCGCCAGCGCGGTGTCAACCTCGCCGCCCTGCTGCGCGACGAGCGCGACCATGCGCGCCGCGGTCGCGGCGTCGACGTCGCCCCCGACGCCGCCGTCGTCGGCGGACGAGCGCCTGTCGGCGGCGGGGCAGCAGGGCGACGTCGGCTCAGCGGCGAGCGCGGGCCGAGGGCGGCGGCGGCGGCGGCGGCCAGGTGCAACCCCCAACGCCCCACGCCCACGCCCACGCACGAGCCCGCGCGCACCTCGCGCCGCGCGCGCCGCGCTGGCGCGGCGCGCCGAAGGTCGACGACGACGCCTCGCTGTCGGCCGTGCTCACGCGCGTGCGGAGCCGCATCGATGACCTGCCGGGGGGGGGGGGGGCAGCGGCGCGGGGCGGCGTGGGCGGCGCCAGGCGCGGCGCGCGCTGCGCACGCCCTCTCTCGGGCTCCGCCCTGCCCCCGATCCAACGCACCCCCCCCCCCCACACACACTACACACACAACACAAGACGCCCAACACGCCCCAGCACGCCCCCCTCACCGCGCGAGGAATGCGTTGTAGTCGGCCGCGCCCTCCGCCTGCGTCTGCGCCCCGCTCACGCTGCTGCGCCCCGCCAGGCTCAGCGCGTCGCTCTCCTCCTCCTCCTCAGCGACCTGCGCGTGTGCCCCCGGCGGCATGCGGCGCGCGGCGCTGGGCGGCGGCGCGGCGGGCGCAGGAGGCCTGGCCCGGCGCGGGGCGCGGCGCGGTGCGGTGCGGTGCAGGCGCGGTGTGCGCGGGCGCATGCGGTGTGCGCGTGCGCGCCTGGACGTAGGTCTTGGGCACGAGGCCGCGCTCGCCGTCGGCCTTGGCGACCTGCAGCCACCCGCCGACCTCGTACTCCACCGACACCACCTCGCCCACCGAGATGGACACCTGCCGCCGTCGCGCGGCGGCGGCAGAGCGGGGGCCGGCGCTCGGCGCGCGCGGCGGCGCTCGAAGGGCGCGGCCGCGCTCGCAGGGCGCGCGGCGGCGCGCTCGGAGGGCGCGCCGCGCGCCGGCGCCGGCGCGGCGCCCTGCCCCCGCCCTGGCCCTGCGGGCCTCCCTCTCTCGTCGCCTGCCCCCTGCGCCGCACCTCGTCCTCCTCCTCCGCGTCAAACGCATACAGCGCCGTCCCGCGGCGCACCACGACGTCGCTGTCGTCGTCGCTGCCCGCGCCTGCCGGCCGCGCGCGCGCGCGCGCCCGCCCCGGCGGCGGCGGCGGCCGCGGCGCGTCAGCCAGCCGGCGCGCGGCGCGGCGCGGCACGCCGCACAGCGCGCTCCTCAGCGCCCCCGCCCCCAGGCCGGCCCCTGGCCGCGCCGCGCACCCGGCTCGCGCGCGGCGTAGTCGTCGGCGTAGTCCAGCTGGCTGACCGAGTCGTCCGGGTACTCCTCCTCGGGCGGCTGCGCCGAGGGGTCGTAGTCGTACCCCGGCAGCCGCTCCAGCAGCGCCGCCTGCTTGTCCGCCGCGCCGCTGCGGCGGCGAGGACGGGGACGGCGGGGACGGCGGCGGTGAGCGGCGGCGCGCAGGCGGCGGCGCGCGGCGGCGCGCATGGGGCAGCGCGGCGACGCACCGCGGGCTGCCGCCGTCGCTGCTGCCGGCGTAGCGCCGCGCCGGCTCCTCCGCCGCGGCGGCCGCTTCGCCGCGCGGCGGCTGCTCCGCCGCGCCCGGCTCGGCGCCCGCGGCGGCCGCGGCTGCGGCCGCCGCTTCGTCCGCTGCGGCCTGCTTCTGCCGCCGCCGCTCCTCCTCGTCCTCTGCGCGGGCGGGCGGGCGGGCGAGCGGGCGGCGCGCGCGCGGGCGGCGGCGGCGGCGCGCTCGGGGCGCGCTCGGGGCACGGCGGCCGCGGCCGCAGCAGCGCGGCGGACGCGGCGGGCGCACACCGTCGGGGCCGGTGATCAGCTGCTTCGCCGCGGCGCCGAGCGGCCAGAAGTGCTCGCGCGGCACGAAGCACACGCGCTCGCCGATCGCGGACAGCAGCGCCGCGTTGCGCGCCTCGAGGTTGCGCAGGAGCTTCTTGGGCCACTTGCCCCGCCGCGGGCCGTAGCGTGCGAGCAGCTGCTCCACCACCAGCACGCCGGCATACATGTGGTCCAGCACCTCCAGCGCCGGCCCCGCGACCGCGGCGACGCCGAGCGGGTCGGCCGCGGCGCCCTCGGCCGCGGCGGCGGCGGCCGCCGCCGCCGCGCCGCCGCTGCCGCCGCCGCGCCGCCGCGCGGCGGGGCCGCCGCGGCTCGCGCTGCGGCTGCGGTGCGCGATGCTGCCGCCGGCGGCGGTCGCGAGGATGGCGTAGCACTGCACCCGGAACGGCTCGCCGCTGCGCACCGCAATCTTGGCCAGCGCCTGCGCGGCCGCGGCCAAGGTGGCGCGCTGAGCCGCGACCGGCGCGGCGCGGCGCGGCGCGGCGCGGCGCCCCAGGCGCGGGCCCTCGTCACCGACCCACCTGCGCCGCGGCGAGGCGCAGCTCCCAGCCGCCGGAGACGAGCACGCGCTGCAGGCGCGCGATGAGCAGCGCCAGCACCGGGTTGGCCGCGACCGCGGCGGCCGCGAGCTGCGCCTGGCTCGCGCCGTCGGCGTCCGCGAGCGCCGCCACGAGCGCCGGCGGCGGCGGTGATGGCGTCCACGCGTACTCGTTGCACCCAAAGTTGGCGTTCTCGCCGAGCCACCACGCGGCGGAGCTGGCCGCGGCGGCGGCGACGGCGCGGCGGCGACGGCGCGGCGGCGGGGCGCGTCGGTCAGCGTCGGTCGGCCGCGGGCGCGCCGCCGGCCCCGTGCCGGCCGGGCCGCGGGCGCGCCGGCGCCGCGGGGGCGCCCTCCCCCGGCCTCACCGCGAGAGGGCGACCATCGCCGCCTCCTCCCTGCTCGCGAGGGCCTTGACCTCGGGCGCGGCCGCGCTCGGCGGCGCGGCGATGGGCGGCGTGGGGGCGCACATCAGCGCGAGCGCTGCCTGCAGCCCCGCGAGCTTGATGCCCGGAACGTTGGCGCTGCGCGCGGCGCAGGGCACGGGGTCAGCCTCAGCCGCGCCGTCGGCGCGGCACGCGGCGCCGTCCGAGCCGCTGCTGCTCCCGCCCGCGGCGCGCCCCGCTGGGGCTCTCACCGCAGGCAGACGTCCCACAGGCCGTGCAGCTGCTCCTGGCGCATGCGGCTCGGCGCGGCGCTCGCGGCGGCCGCGGCGCACGCGAGCAGGTGCGCCGCCGCGGCGGGCGCGGAGAGCAGGCGGCGCGCGAGCGTGTGCATGAAGGCAGCCACCACGTCCTCCGGCCACGGGTCGGCAAAGATGGCCCGCACCGCGGCCGACACCGTGCCGCCGCCTGCCGGCCGCGCGCGCGGCCCGGGCGGGAGGGGCAGCCGGCGTGGGCGGGGAGATTGGGGGCGGGCGGGTGGGCGGGGGCGAAGGCGAGCGCGCTCGGCAGCGGCGGCGGCGGCGGCGGTCGCGGTCGCGGCGCGCGCGCACCGCTGCTCATCCAGCGCGCGATGTCGCGCGGCGCCAGCGGCGGCGGCGGCCCGCGCGAGCCCGCCGGCAGCGCGCTGAACCAGAGCAGCGCCTCCATGGCCTTCTCGCGCTGGTGTGCGCTGAAGCCTGCGCGGCACGTGCGGCGGCAGCGGCGGGCCCCTAAGCGGCGCCCGGGCCAGGCGAGGGCAGGCGCCGCGCGCGCACGCAAGCGGCGCCCCGCCGGCGCACCCGGGTCGCTGGCGATCGCCGCCATGCGCTCCTGCAGCGCCGCCATGCCGTCGACCAGCTCCGCGTCGCCCATCGCGGCGGCGCGGTCGGCGGCGCTGCGCGCCGCGGCCAGCGCGTGCGCGCGCGCCTCGGCCAGCACCGCGACGGCCCGCGTCGCGCTGCGGGCGGGCAGGCGGCGGCGGCGGGCGGGGGCGTCAGGCGTGCTCGCTCGAGGGCGGCGGCGCGGCGCAGCTCGGCGAAGCGCACCTGCAGATCGCGGCGTGGCTCATCTGGCCGAGGCAGGTGAGCAGGCGGGAGACGATCGCGCCAAAGAGCGTCGTCGTGGCGGGCGCGCCGCCGCCGTCGCCGCCCTCCGCGGCGGCGGCGCCGCCCGCGCCCAGCGACGCGAGGCGGCGCAGCGACGCGCTCTCCTCCACCGAGCGCGCCGTCCTGCGCGGGCGGGCAGCGGCGGCGGCTCAATATGCAGCACCCTGCCCCGGCCCCGCCCGGTCCTGGCGGCCCGCACGGCCAAACCGTTGTCCCTGGCACGCTGATCCGCGGCCAGGGAGGGGCCGCCCGCCCTCGGCGGGGCCTGCACCAGCCGCGGGTGCGTGTGGCCCGCGGCGCAGCGCCATGCCTGATTCTTTTGGGGGGAAGCAAGCGCCCAAGACCCCTTCCCAGCCATTGCTGCCAAGTGACTGGCCAGTGCAACTCTAGTTTAGGGTTTAGAGGTTGGTGTGGAAACCTTCTCAACCTTTTCGGTGGCTGCAGCGGCCAACAAGCCGGCCGGGTGCGTGCCCGCCGCACGCGCGCGCGCGGCCTGTATCCCCTCCGCCGGCCCCGGGGGGTCGGGGACGGTTGCGTCATGCCACGTCAGCGTTATGTGCGCAAACTAACAACCAACTCGCACAACCCACATAACACACCCCCACCCGGCCCCAGCGCGCCCCCCGGCGCACCTGGAGATGGTGAACTGCTTGGGCGCCGCTGCGGCGGCCGCCGCGGCCGCGGTCGCCGCCGCGGCAGCCGCGCCGGCTGCGCCCGGCGCCTCGTCGTCCGCGTGCGCGGCGAGCAGCTGCCACGACATCGCGAACCGCACCCGCGCGTCCGCCTCAGCGTGCTCGTCCGGGAGCTGCACCGGGCGCCGACCGCCGGCGCCGCCCGCGGCGCCGCCGGCCGCGGCGGGCGAGGCCGCCGACGGCGACAGCGTCGCCGCGACGGGGAAGGGCGCGCCGGCGAGGGCCTTGATCGCCTCCATGGCCACGATGGTGGACTTGTCGCAGCACGCCAGCAGCACCAGCATCTCCCAGAACGGCGCGGCGTTGCCTGCCGCGGCGCGCGCGGGGAGAGACGGGGCGCGGCGGGCTCGGCGCGGCCCGCGGGCGGCGCGCACGCGCGGGGCGGCCGCCCCGCGCCCCCGCGCGCCCCGCGTGCACGGCCGCCGCCGCGCCGCCGCGGCAGCCGCGGCCGCGCCGCGCAGCGCGGGCGGGCGCGGCGCGCGCGGCGCGCACCCACGCCCGCGTGAACGACCGCGCCGCAGCCGCGCGCGAGGTAGAGGCGCGCCCAGGCGTCGCTGAGGTTGAGGCTTTTCTCCTGGAACAGCTCCTTGGTCGGCCGCAGCGGCGCGGGCATGCCCTCTGACGCGGCGGCCGCGATCGCGGCGGCCTGCTCCGCGCCGCCCAGGCTGCCTGCGCCGCGCCGCGGGGAGGGAGGGAGAGCGGCGCAGGGCAGGTGAGAGGGAGCGAGAGGGTGGGCGGGCGGGCGAGAGCCGCGACGCCTCGGCGCCGGCCGCGCCGCCGCGGGCGCGCTCTGGGCGCCGCGGCGGCCCGGCGCCGCGCGCTGCTGCGCACCCGTGGTGCGGTAGATTTCGAGCGTGTTGGCCACCAGCTGCCGCATCTGGTCCGCAAACATGCCCGGCATGTCCCGCGCCGCGAGCGCCGCCACGGCGAGCGCGTGCCGCGCGCACGTCGCGTCGGGCGAGTTGACCTGGCGCGGCGCGGCGCGGCGCAGCGCGGCGCGGCGGGCGGGACGGCCGGCGGTGAGGCGCGCGCAGCCGGCGGCGCTGCGCGCCGCCGCCGCGCGCTGCCGCCGCGCCGCACCCCGCCAAACGCGCGCGGCGCGATCTTGCTGGCGAGCACAAAGCCCGGCAGGCCCACGCGCGCGGCCGAGAGCGCGACGCGCTGCGCCGCGACGCGCTCGAGCGCGGCGCGGCGCTCGGCCTCGCGCGGCTTCTTGCCCTCGCCGATGCCGAACGGCAGCCGCCGCCGCCGCGCCGCCTCGGCGCGGTCGAGCGTCGTCGCGACGGCGGCCATGAGCGCCGACACGAGGCTGAGGTCGTCGGGGTCGCTCTCGAGGCTCGACCGCGCGAGCGCGCCGAGCGCGCGGAACGCCGCCGCGCGCTGGTAGTGGCTCGCCGCCTCGCTCTTCGCGTCCGCCCAGAGCGGCTCCAGCGCGCCGTACTCAAACGTGTCGGTCGCGCTCGGCGCCAGCGCCTGGCCTGCGGCGGCGCGCGGACGCGTGCGCGGGCGCGCGGGCGCGCCGGCGGCGAGCAACGAGCGGGTCAGGTGGGAGCTGCGGGCGCGACGCGGATGCTGCCGCTGCGCCCGCCGCTGCGCCCGCAGCCGCTGCGCCCGCCGCTGCTGCACCCGCGCCTGCCCCCGCCCGCTCCTGGCCCCGCCCGCTGATGCGGCCGCCGCCATTGCGGCCGCCGCCACTGCGCCCGCTGCTGGGCTCCTGCTCCTGCTCCCGCCACCGCGCCGCGCCCCGCCCCGCCGCGCCGCGCACCGCCGAGCGTCGAGAACGGGACGACCGTGCCCGCGCTGCCCGGCCCCGCTGCGAGCTGGATGAGGTAGCTCACGACGCGCAGCAGCTTGCGGTCGACCGACTTGGGCATGTCGGCGCGCGTGCGCGCGGTGACGAGCATGGGCAGGATGCTGGGCGGCAGCGCGCCAAAGAGCGCGAGCCGCGTGAGCAGCTTGCTCACGACCTCCTTCGTCGCGCCCTCGCCGCCGCCCAGCGCGTGTGCTGGCGGGGGGAGGCGGGGCGCGGGCGCGGCGGGGGAGCGGCGGGTTGAGAGGGCGCGGCGGCGGCGCGCACGCGGCGCAGCAGCAGCGGCGGGCGCGCGCCCGCGCCGCGGCCCGCCCCGCGCCGCGCTGCCGGCGCCGCCGCGGCCACGCCCAGCTCGGCGGCGCCGCGTGGTACGGCGGCGCGCGCGGGGCCCGGGGGGCTCCCGGGGCAGCGGTTGGGTGCTGCTGCTGCCGATCGCCTGGCCCCCTCACCCAGCGCGCGCGCCACGTCGGCGAAGGAGAGCGCCTCGCTGCGGGAGAGCTTGCCGCGCACGTAGTTGTTGAGGTTGGGCACCAGCTCCTCGCCCCGGGCCGGCTGCGCGAGCGCCGCGCCGGGCGACGCCGGGGTCTGCATCGCGGCGGCCGGCTGGAGCCCCTCCCACGCGTCGATCACGCCGCCCCTGCGTGAGGGCGGCGTGCGCGGACCTGGGTCCTCCGTGCGCGCTCGCGGCAGAAGCGCGCAAAAAACTAACGCGACAGCTGCGCACTGGTCGAGGGCCGGCCCCAGCGCGCCCCTCCACCGCGCCCGCCACAGACCGGCGCCACTCCGTGCGCAGCGCCGCACCGCGCCCACGCGCCCAGCCGACGCCCGGGCCCGCGCCCGCCCCCGCCCGCCCCCCGACGCCGCGGCCGCCCGCCCGCTGCCGAGCCGCCCCCCGACCCGATGCCCGCCTGAACGGACCGCGCCGCGCAGCTCTCGCGCGCCCTGCCCGCCGGGGCTGGCGTGGTTGTTGCCCGCACGATGGCCGGCTTTGCCGACATCCTGGCCTCGCTGGAGGGCGGCACCAAGGCCAAGCTGGCCGCCCTGGACCAGCTGGCGGTGCGGAGCGGCGACGGGCGGCCTGGCAGGGCCTGGCGGCGCCGGCGCGGCGCGGCGCGGCGCGGCGCCGCTGCTCGCGCCCACGCGGCGGCCCGTGCGGCACGCAGGACCACGTCTCCGCGCGCGCGGTGTCGCGGGACCAGGTCAGCGCGCTGCTGGACATGTCGGGGCAGCTGCTGGGCGACAACAACTTCAAGGCGCGGCCGCGCGGCGCCCGGCGGGCGGGCGGCAGGGGGCGGCCGCTGCGCGCCGGCGCTGGCGGCGCGTGGCGGACAGCGGGCGGACGGCCGGCGGTCGGGCGGCGCAGGCAGCGGCGTGCCGGCCGCGCGGCGCCGGATGGCCGCCGGCCGCCGGCAGCGCGGCGCGGCGTGTGCCGCCAACCGCCGCGCGGCGCGCCGGTCGCGCGCGCAGGTCGCGCTCAAGCTGCTCAACTGCTGGGAGAGCATCGCCGCCAGCGATCACGACGTCATCCGGCCGTACATGCACGCGCTGCTGCCGCACACGGTCGAGCGGCTGGGCGACAACCGCCAGGAGGTGCGCCAGGCGGCGTGCAACCTCATGCTGGAGCTGCTGCAGGTGCGGCGTTGCGCGGCGCGGCGCGCGGGGCGGCGCCGGGCAGCGGCCGCGCCAGCAGCGGCCGTCGCCGCCGCGCTGACTGATCGCCTGCGGCCGGGCGCAGGTGGTGCCGCCGCACGTGATGATGGAGAAGCTGGGCCGCTTCTGGGGCCACAAGCACTGGAAGGTGCGCCACGGGCTGCTCCAGTTTGTCGCCGAGGCGGTCGCGACGACGGGCGAGGCCGCGCTGCTCGCGCCGCGCGACGAGGCGGCCTGGGTGCTGCACAAGGTCATCGCGCTCGTGGGCGACCCGGAGAGGTGCGCGCGCCCCGCAACCGCGGCGGCGGCGGCGGCGGCGGCGGCACCTCGCAGCGCGCGGGTGCAGCGGGGGGCAGCCCAGCGCGCGGCCGACGCGTCGCCGCCGCCCCGCCGCTGCCCCGTTCCCCCGCGCAGCGCGGTGCGCGACGCGGCGGTGGAGTGCCTCGAGGAGGTGTACAAGGTCTACGGCGAGGCGCTGGTCGACATCATCGGCCGCCACGCGCTGCGCCCGGCGCACCTCAACGCGATCTACGCCCGCCTCGCGCAGATGGGCGCCGACGTCGCGCCGACGCCGACCGCGTCGGGCGGCGGCGCGAGCGACCAGGCGAGCCCGCCGCACCACGCCGCCGGCGGCGCGGCGGCCAAGGCGCGCCGCGGCAGCGCGGGTGGCGCCGCGGCGTACGAGGACCCGGACACCGCGTGCAGCGGCGCGCCCGACACCGGCGTGCTGGAGGAGGAGGAGGAGGCGGCGGCCGAGGAGGAGGAGCAGGAGTACCGCGAGGCCGCGTACGCGCCCGCGCCGCCGCCCGCGCGGCGGCAGCTGGCGCCGGCGCTCGTGGAGCCAGCCGCGCCGACAGCCAGGCGCGGCGGCTACAAGGTGCGCCGCGCCGCGCCACCGGCGGCGGCGGCGGCGGCGCTCTGGGGGCCGCGCGCACACGCGGGGCACCAGCGGCCGCCCAACGCCCACGCCGCGCACGCCCCGCGCGCAGGACGGCGGCGGCGTGGCCGCCGACGGCGGGCTGCCGCCCGTGGCGCCCGTGCACGTGGCCTCGGAGCGCGAGCTGCGCGCCGAGGTCGAGCGCATCGCCGCCACGCTCGGCCGCGGCCCGCTCGACTGGGAGAAGCGGTGCGCCGCGCGGGCAGCCGGCTGCAGGGGGCGCGCGCTCGCGGCGGCAGTGCAGCGCGCGCGCGCCCCGCCGGTGCTCGCGGGGCGCCCCTCACCGCGCCCGCGCGCCGGCCGCGCCGCAGCGTCGCGGCGATGGTGCGGCTGGAGGCGCTCGTCAAGGGCGGCGCGGCGGGCGCGTTTGAGGGCCCCTTTGCCGAGCTGCTGCGGGGGCTGAAGGACCTGATCCTGGAGCAGATGGTCGACCGGCGCTCCGCGGTCGCGCGCCAGGCGGCGCACCTCATGGAGGTCCTCGCCGCGGGGCTGGGCCCGCGGTTTGAGCCCTACGCCCTGCCCTGCATGGCCGCGCTGTTCAAGGGCCTGGTCATCACCGTGCAGGCGCGCGCGCGCGCGCGCGTGCTGCGGGGCGGACGCGGCGGCGGGCTGACTGCGGGGCGGGGCGCGGGCGGCGCCGCGGCCGCGGCTGACCACGCCGCCGCCACCGCCGGCGCGGGCGCGGGCCGCGCCGCGCAGGTCGTCAGCGAGTCGGCCGACCTCGCGGCGCGCGGCATCCTGCACCACTGCCGCGCGCCGCGGCTCGTGCCGCAGCTGTGCGACATCCTCACCAAGGACCGCAGCGCCAAGCTGCGCAAGCACTGCTCCGCGTTCCTGCTGCAGGCGCGGCGGCGGCGGCCCGGCGGGCGGGGCGCGCCGCGAGCGCGCAGCGGACACAGCCCACGCCGCTCACGGCTCACGCGCCGCGCCGCGCAGATGGTCGAGGACTGGGAGCCGAGCGAGTACGGGCACCACCTCGACGCGCTCGAGGCGGCCATCGCGGCGGCGAGCCAGGACGCGCTGAGCGAGACGCGCGCCGCGGGGCGGTCCGCGTTTGCCGCCTACGCGGCGCAGCTCCCCGACCGCGCGTCCGCGCTGCTGCGCCGCCTCGACGGCGGGCTGCAGCAGAAGCTGCACGAGGCGGTCGCCGCGTACAGCCGCGGCGCCGCGCAGCAGCTCGGTGAGCGCGCGCACGCTGCGCCGGCGCCGCGGCCCGTGGCACGCCACCGCCGACGCGCGGCCCCCGGCCACTCACCCGCCGCGCCGCGCCGACCGCAGCACACGTTGTGCCGGAGCGTCGCGCCGAGCGCCCCGCGAGCGCCAAGCCGTGGCGCGCGCCGCGCCCCGCGAGCGCCGCCGAGGCGCAGCCGGAGGTGGAGATTGTGGTCATGGCGCCGCCGCCGGCGCGGCCGCCGCGCTCCGCGCGCACCACGGGGACCTACCAGCGCGCGCCGCTGCCCGCGGGCGGCGCGCCCGGCAGCGGCGGCAGCCACGCGCACGCGCAGCAGCCCGCCGCGGCGGCGCCGGCCGCGCCGGCGCCCGCGGCGGCGCTCGCGATGCCCGCGCCCGCGACGCTGCCCGCGCGCGGGCGCAAGAGCGTCGCGGGGCTGCCGATGCGCGTGCCGGGGCCGAGCCTCGGCGATGCCGGCAGCGGCGCCCCGGGCGAGCTGGGCCCCGCGGCGGCGGCGCTCGCGGCGGCGGGCGGGCGGCGGCGCACGAGCGTGATGCCGCAGCGCGTGGCGCTCTACCAGCCCGAGTCGCCGCCCCGCGGCCGCGGCCTGGGCGGCGAGGCCGGCAAGCTGCTCTCAGCGCCGGGCTCGCCCGACAGCTGCGCGCACAGCGAGGCGTCCGCCACGCACAGCGTGGGCGGCGGCGGCGGCGACGCGCGCGCCGGCCACCACGGCGCCGCCACGCGGTGCGCCGCGGCGGCGGCGGCGGCGGCGCGCCCGCACCCGGTGCCACCGCCCCTGCCGCGCGCGCTCACCCGCCCGCCCGCCGCGCTCTGCGCATCGCAGGCTATACAGCGCGCACCCCAAGCCGCACCTCGCGCACCCGGCGGCGCTGCAGCAGCAGCAGCACGGCGGCATCAGCCGCACCGCGTCGGCCACCGACGACCTGCAGCTCCTCGCCGCGCTGCGCGACCAGCAGGCCGCGGCGCAGCAGGCCGCGGCGACGCACCACCACCAGCAGCAGGCCGCGGCGGCGGCGGTCGCGTACCACCAGCACGCGGCCGCGCTGGACGGCCTCGCGGCGCAGGCGAGCGCGGCGTCGCTGTTCGCCGCCGCGCCGGCGCGCCCCGCGACGCTCGCCAAGGCCGTCGCGGGCGTGCTGGCCAACCCCAAGGGCTGGCAGGAGCGCGTGGAGCGCATCAACGCCCTCGCCGACGCGCTCGCGCGCCAGGCGCGCGCCGCGCGGCGCCGCCGCGACTGCTGCCACGCCGCGCCGCGCGCCTCCTCCCCGCCGCCGCCGCGCGCCCGAGCCGCCGCCGCGCGCGCCGACCGCCGCCGCCGCGGCAGGCCGAGGGTGGCGGCCCGCCCGAGGCGTTTCTAGAGCTGGAGAAGACGCTGCCCAAGCTGCTCGCGGCCATGGACGACGCGCACTTCAAGGTCTCCCTCGCCGGCCTCGCCGCGCTGCAGGTAAAGTCGGGCTCGCGGCGCGGGCCAAGCTCCACGCATGCTGCGCGCGCCGCTGCCGCCGCGCCGCCGGCCCCGGCCGACCCCCCGGCCGAACCCCGCGCCGCGTGTGCAACGACGCAGATGTGCCTCGACGTGTGCCCGCACGTGATGGAGCCGTCGCTGGACAAGCTCATGCCGCTGCTCTTCCTCAAGCTCTGCGCCGCCAAGCCCGCGCAGCGCAGCGCGGCCGAGAGCGCGCTGCAGAGTGAGCGGGCGCCGCGCGCGCCGCTGTCGCCGCTGTCCCCGCCGTCCCTGCCCTCCCGCCGACACCGCGCCCCCCCCCCCCCCCCATCCCCCCTTCCGCAGCGTGCGCGGTGCGGCTGAGCGCGGACGCGCTGCTGCCGGCGCTGAACCGCTCGCTGGACTCGATGAAGCAGCCCGCGGCGCGCGTGAGCGTGATGGAGTTCACCGTCCTCTTCCTCGGCGACGGCAAGGCCGCGGGCGTGCCGACCTCGGCCACGCACCTCAGGCGCGCCGGCGCCGCCGCGCGGGCGCGGGAGGCGGGAGGCGCGGGGTTGTGGCAGGTCGCGGCGGGCACGCCTGCCGGCTGCCGGCGGGGGGCGCGTGCGGCGCGCGCTGACACGGGCCGGTCACGCGCTGCGCGACTCGCGGCGCAGGACGTGGCTGGGCAAGAACGTGCCGCTGCTGCTCGACAAGAACCCCAACGTGCGCGCGATGGCGGGCCGCGCGCTCGCGACGATGTATGCCATGGACCCCCACTCGGTGAGAGGGGAGGAGGGTTAGGGCGACGGCGCCTGCCCGTGCGGCAGGCCGTCACGGCGCGGCGCGCGTTGCCAGCCCGCGCAGCGGGAGCGCCGGGGTATCGGGAGCGGCGGCTCAGCAGCGCCCGCCCGCGCGCGCGCGCAGGTCGCGGCGTGCCTGCAGCACGCGACGAGCCAGGAGGTGCTCGCGGTGCAGCGCAGCCTCGCGGCGGCCGAGGCGCGTGCCGCGGCGGAGGAGGACGACGAGGCCGCGGCGTCCGCGGCGGGCCTGACCGACCGCGTCGCCGCGTGGGCGCACCGCGGGCACTGGGGCACGCATGGCGGCGCGAGCACGAGCAGCAGCATGGACCTCTCCACCGCCTCGGCCGGCGGCGCGGAGCAGGCCGCGCACGGCCTCGCGGCGGGCGTGGCCGAGCTCTCGCTCGCCCCGGCGGCGGCGCGCGCGCGCGCACGGCGCGGCCGGCCACGCGCCGCAGCAGCCCGCGGCGCCGGCGCCGGTGCACGCGGCGCCAGCGGCGCAGGCCGCCCCGCAGCAGCAGCTCCCCGCCGCAGGCGGTGGGAGCCACAGCATTTACCAGCACCAGGCGGGTGCCGCGGACGCGCAGAGCGTGTGCAGCAGCCCCGGCGCCGCCGCGCAGCCGGGCGGCGGCGCGGTCGCGCGCGACCTGCTGGGCCGGCCGGTCGCGGCGGCACCCGACGCCGGGCACACCACCACGACCTGTGTCGGCGCCGGCGCCGGCGCCGGCGCCGCGGCGCTGCTCGGCCTGGGCAGCGCCAACGGCAGCGGCGCGGGGTCGGCGTTCAGCAGCAGCGGCGGCGGCCTGCCCGGCGCCGGCGCCGGCGCACCGCCGCCGAGCCCGCCCGAGGGCGGCGCCATCAGCGCGGCGGCGGCGTCCGCCGCGGCCGCGGCCGCGGCCGGCGACGCGGGCAGCCAGGCGCGGCACCTCACGGTGCTCGTGCACCGCCTGCAGAGCCGCCCCGGGGAGGACGTGCTCGCCGAGCTCGCCGCGTGCGCGGGCACGGTGTGCAAGCAGGCGTGGGAGGAGAACTTCCAAAAGGTCGGCGGGCGGGGCAACTGCGACGGTCGCGCGCCGCGCGCGCCGCCGCCGCTGCAGACCGCACCGCGCGCCGCCACTGCGACGGCCTCTGCCGCTGGGGTGTGCCAACCCGCCGCCGGCTGCCCGCGCCGCTGCCGCGCGCGCGCAGGTGCTGCTGGCGGGCCTGTCGGCGGCGCAGAACAGCCACGAGCCGATCCGGGAGCTCGCATTCCTGCTCGTCCTCGCGCTCGCGCGGGCGCAGGGCGAGCTGTTCGAGCCGGTGCTGGACGTGGTGCTGCAGCCCCTGCTCGCCGGCTGCGCCGACGCGAGCCGCGAGGTGCGCGCGACGGCAGGGGGCGCGCGGCGCGCAGCAGCACGGCCGCCGGCCGCGGGGCGCAGCCTAGCGCGCGAACGCGCGCTGCCGACGGCTCGCCGCCGAGCAGGTGCTCGTGGCGGCGCAGCAGGCGCTGGACGTGCTCATGGCCAGCCAGCCGCCGCTGCGCTGCGTCGACATCCTCGCGCACAAGCTGCCCAGCGACGAGGCGACCGCGAGCGGCACCGCCGTGGACGGCGAGGTGCTCTGCGGCACCATCCGCTGCCTGCAGGTGCGTGCCGCGCGCATGGACCACGCCGTGCCGCGCCGCGGCGGCCCCTGCGCCGTGGTGCCCGCGCGCGCGCGCGGCGCGCCGCCCACCCGCCGCCTGCGCGCGCGCGCAGGCTGTGTGCCGCCGCATGGCGCCGGGCGAGCTGCTCGCCGTCGCGCCGGCCCGGCTGCTGCCGGGGCTGTTTGCGGCGTTCAACCACCCCCGCCCCGACGTGCGCAAGGCCGTGGTGTTCTGCCTCGTCGACGTCTGGCTCGCCGCGGGCGACGGGTGCGCTCGGCAGCGCCTGGCTCGCGCGGCCGCCCGCCCGCCCGCCGCCGCGACGGCGGGGATGCACGCCCCCGCGCGTCGCCGCGACGCCGCCGTCCTCTGCCCCCGCCCCCTCCACCCGCCGCCGCCACCGCCGCAGGCTGACGCCGCACCTCTCCAGCCTGCCCTGCTCGCAGCTGAAGCTGCTGACCATCTACTACAACAGGAGCCAGGCCGGCACGCAGCAGCGCGCGCAGTACGCCGCGCGCTGAGCGGGGCGGCCCGGGCGCGGGCGGCGGCTGGGGCGCGGTCGCTGGGGGCTGCGGCGTGCGATCTCGCGCGGCTGGGCACTGCACAGGCGGCGGGCAGTTGGCGGTGGCGGTTGGGCGGGGCGGGGCGCCGCGCGTGACCAGCGCGGCCAGGGCGTGGGAGCCAGGGCTCGGGGGGTGGGGCTTGGCGGCGCTTCCGCCGGCGGTGACGAGCGTGTTCCGCTCGACAGATCGCACTGGGCCGCGAGCGCCCGCGCAGCAGCCCGCGGCGCCGGGAGCGAGCAGCGCCGGGCCCGCCATCCAGCGGCGGCGCCGCCGCTGCTCCCTCTCTCGCGGCCGACGCGATGTCGTCCCTAGCTGCCGCCGTGGCGTCAATGGTGCCGTCGGAGCTGGTCTCCGCCCTCGCCGCCGCTGCAGCGTTCTGGCGGGGGCTGCCCTTCGCCGCCGTCTTCGCCGGGCACTGCTGCTTCTGCGCGATGGCCGGGCGCGGCCTGCGCGACCGCTTTGCGCTGCACTACGTGGTGCGCTGCTTCTGGGTTTGCCGCCGCAGCCGGGCGGCTCGGGCCAGCGCCAGCGCCCCGACCGCGCAGCGCTGCTGCCCGCGCGGCTCCGCCGCAGCTCACGTTCCTGTGGGGCAACGGCGGCGGCGTGGTCACGGCGCTGCTGCTGATGGTGCGCCGCCGCGCAGCGGGGGCGCGCGGCGGCGGCCGGCCAGGGGCGCGGCCCGCAGCCCCGCCGGCGCCGGCCGAGCGTGCCTCGCCGCGCCGCGCCGCGCCGCGTGCAGGCGCCGCAGCACGCCAAGTTTTCGTTCTTTGCGAGCAACGAGGTCCTGGGCATCTGGACGGCCTGCTGGTGCGCCGGCGCGCTTGCGCGGCACGGCGCGCGGCGGCGCGCGATGCGCGCGCGCGGCGCCGAGCGCGCGCGGCGCCGCGCAGGTGGCTCGTGAGCTACTGCCCCGGCGAGCTGCCCTACCGGCTGCTGAGCCACTGGTACATCAAGGTGTGGCGCCGGCAGCGGTGCCCTGGCGGGCGCCGGCGCAGCGCCCAGGCGGCGGTCGCCGCCGCGCCCGCCCACGGTCCCACGTGCCGCTCGCCGCGCCGCGCTGCGCCGCGCCGAGCAGCTGTTTGCGCGCAGCTGCACGGCGCTGCTGCGGGCGATGCTCATCGTCTCGCGGGTGCGCGGCGCCGCCGCGGGGCGCGCGCGCGCTCTTGCTCACAGGGCGGCCACCGCGGGGCGCGGCCCAGCGACGGACCGCCGCCGCCGCCGCCGCCGGGCGCGCGGCACCGCGCAGGTGGACCTCGCGGTCGCGCTCTATCCCGGCATCGCCGCGGCGCCGCTGCTGCTCGGCACGCTCGCGGGCTGCGGCGGGCGGCTCATCGCGGACGCGCTGCTCACCGCGTGGGGCGCGCTGCCGGGGCTCGCGGAGCTCTCGTCGCCCGGCTTTGTGAGCCGCTCCGCCGCGCTCGCGGCGGCCAGCTACTACGCCCTCGCCCACGCCGCCGGCGTGCTGCCGCCCGACGCCGCGGCGGGGCTGGTGATCACGACCCTGGTGCGGCCGGCGCGCGTGGGCGCGCGTGGCGCGCACTCGGTGCGCACGCGGTGCGCACGCTCATGCGCGCGCCGACCGCGGCTGCCGCGCCCGTGCCCGCGCCAGGTGCTGCACAGCGCGGCGTCCGAGGCGACCGGCCTGGACCTGGACTTCACCGCCCCCGTGGCGCGCCTGCTGCACACGCTCACGTGCGAGCACGCGCGCCCCTCCCCGGCCCGCAAGCGAGCGCCCGCCAGCGAGCGCCCGGTCCGCGCAGCTGACCGGCCCCCGCCGCCGCCGCCCCTATCGCAGGCTCGTGCCCCTGCCGCCGCCGCAGCCGGTGCCGGCGCCGGCGGTGGTGTTCAGCAAGGCGCACGCCCCGCCCGCCGTCGCCAGCAGAGCCGCCAGGCCCCGCGTGCGGGCGGCGGACGACGGCGCCGGCGCGGCGCGTGCGTGGCTGGCGACGAGGAGCCGAACAGCCCGCGCGTCGTCAAGCGTGCGGCGGCCGGCGGCGAGGGCAGCCTGGCGGCCACGCGGCCGCGCCGCTCGCAGCGGCGGGCGGTGGCGGCATAGGGGGCGCGCGGCGCTGGGAGCTTGGCCTGCGCCTGGGCAGCGCGCGGGTGGCTGGGTCTCCGGCGTGGCGGCCAGACTGATCTGAAACTGGGCATGTCCGTGTTTCCAGGCACACTGCCCCCACACCCCCGACAGCCCACCACACACGCGCCGGCGCACGGGCAGCCAGCCGCCGACACGGCCGCGCGCCGCGCGGCAGGCGCGCCGCCCGCCCAGCCGCTGTCTCGAGTCCAGCCAACTTGGCGGCGCTCCTCCCCGCCGCCGCTCCTCCCCGCCGCCGCCGCCGGGCCGCCGCCGGGCCGCCACTACGCGGCGCTCAGCTGCGGCTGCGGCGCGGCGGGCTGCGGCTGCCGGCGGCGGCCGGGCTGCGGCCGCGGCGCGGCGGCGAGCCGCTGGCGGCCCGGCCGGGCGGGGAGCGGCTGTCCCTGCGCCGCGGCGGGGGGCTGCCGCGCCGGTCCTCGGGCGGCGGCGAGCCGCGGCGCCGGTCGCCGGGCGGCGAGCCGCGGCGCCGGTCCTCGGGCGGCGAGGCGCGGCGGCGCGGCGGGGAGCCGCTGCGGTCGCGGCGGCGGGGCGGGCTGTCGTCGTCGCGGCGGCGCCGCGGGCTCCCGTCGCGGTCGCGGTCGCGGCGAGGGCTGTAGTCGCGGCGGGGCGGGCTGCGCGGCGGGCGGGCGGCGGGCGGGGCGGTCAGCGCAAGCCAGCGGCGAGGGCCCGCGCGGCGCCGCCGCAGCGCGCACGCGTGTACGCGCGCAGCGCGCGGCGCGCACCTGCGGCCCCTGTAGCCGCCGCCGCCGCCGCCGCCGGGCGCGCGGTTGCGGCAGTCGCGCGCGATGTGGCCGACCTCGTTGCACTCGTAGCACCTGGGGTTGAGAGGCGGGGGAGCGGGGCGGGCGGCAGGCGGCGAGCGATGAGCGCGCCGCTCTGTGCCTGTGCCCGGCCGGGCGCGCGCACGCACGCGCAGCAGCCGCCGGCGGCGCCCGCGCACCTCAGCTCGCCGCGGCCGCCGCCAAAGCCGCGGCCGCCGCCAAAGTCGCGGCCGCCGCCAAAGTCGCGCGAGGGCCCCGCGCCGGGCGTGCGCCGGGAGATCTCCACGCGCCAGCCGTGGACGCCTGGGCGACGCACGAAGGGGGGGGGGGGGGGGGGCGGGGCGGCGCGCCGCAGGACGAAGGGGCGGGGGCGCAGGGATGAGTCGACGCGCCCGGGCGGCCGAGCAGGGGCGTGGCGTGGGGCGCCCACACGCAGCGAGACGGCGGCGCCGCGGGCGCCGGTGGCGGGGCGACGCGGCTCCACGGACGCGGCGGCGCAGGCGCAGGGCGCGTGGCGTGGCGTGGCGTGGCGCAGGGGCCGACGAGACGGGAGGGGAGGCGCCGCGTGTGCCGCGTGCCGCGTGGCGTGCCGATCGCTGCGCCGCGCCGCCGCCGCTGCTGCCGCTGTCGCAGCGTAGCCGGGGGCGCGCGCTGGGCGGCGTGGACGTGCAGGGGCGCGCTTGGGCTGTCGCCAGGAGCGCTCGGGAGTCGTGCCGCGACGCAGGCGCGCGCCGCGGGAAGGCCGCGTGATGCCGCCGGCCGGGGAGGCGCCGCCGGGGCTCGCGGGCGCGCCTCACGCACCGTCCAGGCGGCGCACGGCGTCCTCGGCGTCGCGGGCGTCCTCAAACTCCACGAAGGCGAAGCCAGGCGGCTTGCGGGCCACCCAGATGGAGCGAATCTGGCCGTAGCGCCCGAACTGGGCGCCCACGCGGCGCGGCGGCGGGTGCGGGCAGTGCGGTCGGGCGCGGCGGACCCCGAGCGCGGCGCTGAGGGGGCGCGGGGGCCGCGGCGGCGCGGGGCGGGCCGGGGCGGCTGCGCGCGCCCGCACCTCGTCCTCGAGCTCGCGCTCCTGCGTGTCCGGGCGGAGGCCACCCACGTAGCAGCGACTGCTCGCCATGTTTGCGATCAGGGGGCGCGCGCGCGCTCGCCTAAGGGGGCGGGAGCAAGCGGGATGGTGTGCCGCGCCTGCGGCTGTGCGCGCTGTGGCTGTGGGGCGGTGGTGGTGGGGCAGGGGGCCAGTGCGCAGAGAGCGAGCGAGAGAGCGAGAGGGCGCGGTGCGATCGATCGGCGCGCGGCGCGAACGACGGCGGCGGCGCAGGGTCCAAGCCGGCGGCGCGCCGGCCCCCACGCCCGGGCTCTCGCAATGTGTTGCGGCCTCCGCACATGTTTCCAGGCCCGCTGCACGCCGCGTCTGCGCCCTGGGCACCGCCGCCCGCGTGCCACGGCTGCCGGGCGGGCGCGGACGCGCGGCGACGCGCCCCTGCCGCCAGCGCCCGGCGACGGCGTGGGAGCGCGGCCCGCCCAGGTGGGCACTGCCTGCGCGGCCGGCCGGTTGCCAGCGCGCGCCGCCTCGCCGCCGCCAACTTGCCTCCCTCGCCACGCGCGCGCACCACGCACCACGCCTCCGGCAGCGCCCCACGCGCCCACGCGCGCGCCCAGCCACGGGCGGCCTGCCTCGCCTCGCCCAAGTATCAGTCGGCGTCTGAGCTGAGGTCATCGGAATCGCGAGAGTCAGGGCCGCCGTCCAGCCTGCGCCCGGATCCACGCGACCACGGCCTCGTGGCCGGCGCGTGCTGCTCGCGCTCGCACTCGGCGCGACGCCACGGGCAGCCGTGCGCGCGCAGCCAGCGCAGCACCTCCAGGTGCCCCCACTCAGCCGCCACGCAGCACACCCCCGCGCCCCACCGCGCGGGCTCGGCCTGGGCGCGCGCCCAGCGCAGCATCTCCAGGTCGCCGCGCTCTGCAGCCCAATAGCACACGTCGTCGTCCCAGGGCAGCGGCGGCGCCTGCGCGCGCGCCCAGCGCAGCACGCCCAGTGGCCCGCCCCAGGCTGCTGCCTCGCACGCGCTGCTCAGGTCCAGCCCCTCGCCGCGCGCCCACTCCAGCACGGCGATCTGGCCTGCCCGCGCCGCTTCCCAGACCACGCTGTCATGCACTGCATACACGTCGCCCATGCTGCAGCCGGCGCCGCGCAGCCAGGCCAGCCCCGCCACGTCGCCGCACGCCGCGCGCGCCCTGGCCAGCTGAAGCCGGTCGCTGCCCCCCACTGCCCGCCAAGCCTCTCGCACCGCCGCAAGCGGCAGCTCGGGGCAGCACAGCGAGACGACCGTGGCACCGCGGAAGCGCTCGCGCGCCGCCTTGCACACCAGCTTGGCGGCCCACGCCTGCAGGGCCGGCGGCAGCAAGCTCAGGGCGTGGAGCACGAGCGGCTCGGGCAGGTCGCGCCACAGGGAGCTGGCGGCGCGGGCGGCGCGGGCGGGTGCGCGGGTGCGGCGGTGAGGCAGCGCGCGGTGCTTGCTGGAGCTGGCCGTGGCTCGCTGCTGAGCGCCCGCGCGGCCAGAAGCGGCAGCCGGGGGCGCCCCCAGCAGCAGCGTCCCACCTCCCCGCCTCCTCGCCAGCGCCCGCCTTGCGCTGCGCTGCCGCCGGCGCCGCGCTCGCTGCTGCTGCGGCAGCCTGCGCGCGTGTGGTCGGCCCGGCATGCCGCTTGCCGTCTGGCGCAGCTGACATGAGCCACCTGACAGCCTGCGGGCCACCAGCGACCAGCAGGCGGCAGGGCAAGCGCGCGGGCGCGGCGTGAGCGGAGCAGCAGCGGCAGCCCGCGCCCGCCCCGGCGCGGCGGTGCGGCGGCGGGCCTGCCAGCGGCGCCCGGGGCGCGCGAAACCAGCGACCCACGCGACACGCCCGCCCGCCGCGCAGCGCCGCTGCCCCCGCCGCCCGCAGCGGGCGCCGCGCAGCACGGCCCGCCCGCCGCTGCTGCCCTCCCCGCCTGCCCGCGCGCCCAGCTCGCCTGGCGCTGCGCTGGTCGGCACGGCCTGGTCGCCAGGCGCCCGCAGGTCCGCGCCCAGCCTGACCAGGGGCGCGCCGCGGGCGGGCGCGGGCGCTGGGCGGCGGCAGTGGTGCGTGCGGAAGCTGTGGGCGGCGCGGCCGGCGCTTGTGTGAGTGTGTGTGTGGCAGGGGGCTGAGGACGGCGGCTGTGGGCGGCGGGGCGGCGCGCAGGGGGGGGGGCTCCTCGGGGGCGGCGCGGCGGGCAGCCAGCCGGGCGGCGCCTGCGCCCTGGCACCGCCGCCTGCGCACGCACGGCCGCGGCTCGCGCTCGTTGCTCGCGCGCGGCCCGGTTGCGGCGCGCGCCCCGCTCCCCGCGCGCGGCCCGGGGCCTCAGCGGTAGAAGCCGGCCAGCACGGCACGCCAGGTCTCCACAAACTGCCCGAGCAGCGGCGCCGGCGCGTCCGACTTTATCGTCACGCTCGCCCGCCGCGCCGCCGTCGACACGACCATCTCCACCAGGAACAGCGACCCGCTGGGGCCGTCCTGGCCGTAAAAGTAGTACCTGGCAGCAGTCGCGCCGCCCCGCGGGCGGCGCTGCGGCGTGGCGCGGCGCGGCGGCGCGCGGCGCGGCGGCGCCCATCCCCTGCCCGGCGCCGCGCCGCCCCCGCGCTGCCGCCGCGGCGCACTTGTAGGTCGGCTCGGCGCCGCCGCAGGCCATCGTGTGGATGGCCGCCTGCGCGACGTGGGCGGTGAAGTCCTTGTGCCCGTTGGCCGCGAGTGCCGCGAGCGTGGCCAGGTTGAGGCTGTCGGCGTGCTGCTCCGCGGGTGGCAGCCCGCGCCAGCGCTCCTGGAACACGCCAGGCATGACCTTGGCGCCGGGGGACAGCGCCAGCTGCGCCGGCCCGCCGCCGCCGCCGCCGCCGCTGGCGCCCCCGCCTGACGGCGCCGCCGCCGGCGCCAGCCCCAGCAGGCCGTCCAAGCCGCCCAGGCCGTCGTCGAGCAGCGAGCCGCCGCCGCTCGCGCCCCCGCCGCTGCCGCCGGGCGCGGGCGGCGGCGGCGGCGGCGGCGGCGCGGGGTCGTCGCCCAGGTCCAGCAGGTCCGCCTCCTGCTGCTGCGCCGAGTCGAGCAGCCCCGTGCTCGGGTCCACCAGCGGCGCCTCGCCCGCGCCCCCGGCGGGCGCGCCGCCCGCGCCGCCGCCGCGCCGCCGCCGCCGCCGCCGCCGCCGGCGGCGCCGCCGCCGTCGGCGTCGTCGTGGTGGTGGGCGTGGAACTGGGACGCCTGCACAAACTGCGCGGCGGGCTGCTGGTAGACGACGCTGAGGGAGTTGAACTCGTCAAAGATCGCCGCCGCGGCCTCGGGCGGCAGCTCGTCCGCAAACGCCGGCAGCGGCGGCGGCGGGCCGCCGTCGCCGGCGATGACGCGCCGCGCCGCGCCGACGTCGGCGCGCAGCAGCCTGACGCGCGCGCGGCGGCGCGGGCGGCGCGTGGGTGGCGGCGCAGCGCGCGCGCGGCGGCGCGGGCGGCGCGTGGGTGGCGGCGCGCGGGCGGCGCGTGGGCGGCCTCCGCCCCCCACCTCCCCACCGCTCAGACAACCGCGCCAGCCGCACGCACGAGCCGCCGCGCCCCAAGCCCTAAGCCCCACCTGTGGTACAGCAGCGCGCGGTCGTGCACGTCCTGGTCCGCGTCCGCCAGCCCCGCCGACAGCGCCGCGCCGAGCAGCCGCCGCGCCTCGGGCGGCCGCGCGAAGAGCAGCTTGGCCGCTGCCGTGGGGGCGGCGGCGGCGGCGGCGGCGGCGGCGGCGGCGGCGGCGCGGGGGGTGAGAACGCGGCGGCGGCGGCGCGGCGGGTGCGAACGCGGCGGCGGCGCGCGGGCGGCTGCCTGCGGCGCCGCGCCGCGCAGGCGCGCCGCCGGCGTTCACCCGCTGTGAGCAGCGCGAGCTTGACGGCGCTCGGCTCGGCCGCAAAGCCGTCGGCGAGCGGCTGCAGCAGGTACGGCGCGGCTGCGCGGCCGCGGCGGCGCGGGTGCGGCGGCGGGCGCGAGCGGCACGAGTGAGCGGGCGGGCGGCGGGCGGTGAGCCGGCGGCGGCGAGCGCGGCGCGGCGCGGCGGGGCGTGCGGGCGGGGCGGGGCGCGGCCCCCACCTGCGATGTGGGTGCCAAAGGTGCCGAGGATCCAGACCAGCGCGGCGCGCGCCTCGGCGTCGGCGACGTCGGCGGGGCGGATGTTGGCCATGGTCAGCACCTGGTGGCGGGAGGGAGGGGGGGGGGTGAGGTTCGGGGTTTAGGGAGGCGCGGGGGTTTAGGGGGTGCGCGAGGGCGCGGCGCGCCGTGAGGGGGCAGAAGCAGGCGCTCGCTCCCTCCCTCTCCGTCCACTCCCTCCCTCCCGCCCTCCCTCTGCCTCCCTCTGCCCCTCCCTCCCTCCCTCAACCCCAAACCCCTAAGCCCCGAGCCCTCGCACCTCCCCCAGGTCTGGGTAGCGGCGCAGCAGGTCCTTCACCGCGACGAGCGCCTCCGCCACCAGGTGGTCGTGCCCGCTCTCCAGGAAGGACAGCAGCCGCTCGACGAGGCCGTTGACGTCGGGGACCTGGCGGGCGGGGTTGAGAGGCCCCCCGGGAGGGTTGAGGGGCGAGGGTGGGCGGTGGGCGTGCACGGCGGTGGGTGGCGGGGAGGGTGGTGGAGGGGGGAAGAGAGGGCGACGGAGTGAAGGGTGCGCGGGAGAGGGAGGGCGGGGCAGGGAGGGCGGGAGAGCGCGCGCGGCGGCGGCGGCGCACCGCAAGCGCGATGCGCCCGACCGCGCGCACGGCGAGGCGGGCGGTGTCGTGGTTGATGTCGCGCGCATACCTGGGAGGGGAGGGGGGGGGGACGGGGCGGAGCAGCGCGAGTGAGCGCCGCACGCCCAGCGAGCGAGGGCCGGCAGGGCAGGCGCGCGCCGCGCGCCGCCGCGCGCGGCGCGGGGCGCGGGCCTCCCCCTTGGGTGGCTCACTCTGTGAGCTCTGCCACGATCTCGTAGACGTTTGCGGGCGAGGCGATGAGGGTGAGGATGTCGAGCTTCACGCCCTTCACGTACCTGTCGAGGGGGTGTTTGGGTGCGGCCGCGTTATGTGTGCGTGTGTGTGTGTGTGTGTGTGTGTGTGTGTGTGTGTGTGTGTGTGTGTGTGTGTGTGTGTGTGTGTGTGTGTGTGTGTGTGTGTGTGTGTGTGTGTGAGAGAGAGAGAGGGAGAGAGAGGCAGGCAGGCAGGCGGGCGGGCAGGGCGCGCGCAGCGGTGTGTTCACCAGGGGTCGTGGCTGCGGCAGAAGAAGGCGGCGTAGTCCCCCTCAAAGATCATCGGCGCCCGCCCCGCGAGCAGGCGCGCGTGGCACAGCACCGCGTACGCCGCCGCCGCGTCGTCGCGCGCAATCATGCTCTTGAGCTGCTCCTTCACGCGCTCGAGCACCTGCGCGCGTTTGTCGGCGTGGGTGTGCGTTGGGGGGGGGGTGGGAGCGTGAGAGCCGGCGGGAAGAGGCTGGGCGCGCGGCGCCGGCCGCACCCCTCACCCCCTCGCACACGTGCGCACCCCCCCCCCAACCACCACCACCACCAACACACACACACGCCCGAGCGCGCCCGCGCCGCGCCTGCTGGTGCGTCGCGGTCATGGTGAGGGTGAGGGTGAGGAAGACCTTGACCGCGCCCAGCGCGACGGCGCTGTTGGGCGAGGCCAGGCGGTCCTCCAGCGCGTTGAGCAGCGCGTACACCTGGGCGGGTGGGTGGCGAGGTGATTGGGGGGAGCGGAGGAGAGTTGGGGAGGGAGGCGAGGGAGGCGAGGGAGTGAGAGGGGGAGGCGCGCCGCCGGCGCAGCGCGCGGGCGCGCGCGGGGCGCGGCGCCGCGCTCGCGCGCCAGCGGCGCGCCTCGTCGTCCGACTCGGGGCGGTACGCCGCGACGAGCTCCAGCACCTGGCACTGGCTCCAGTCGTTGAACTCCTGTGGCATGGAAGACCCGGGCGCGGGCGGCTCTCAGGGAACGGCGGCGCTGGCCGCCAAGGGGCGCTGCGCTGGCCCCGGCAGCGCGCAGCGGCGCGCTCGAGCTTGCACCCGGCCGCGAGGCCCACTCACACACAGCCACACACACCCACACATACACAAAGCACAAAGCACAGCGAGCTACACACACGCAGGGAGCCCCACACAGCGCGGGCGCGCCTTGATGCGGTTGATGAGGCCGTACAGCAGCGCCCTGTCACCCGCCACGCGCGCCACGCCCTGCACCGCCATCAGCAGCGTCAGGCAGTTGGCCAGCACCTGGGGGTCGCCGTCCGCCGCCATGAGCGCCTGCGGCGGCGCGGCAGCGGCGGGCGCGCGGCGGGCGCGGCGCGGCTCGCCCCCGCCGGCGGCTCGCCGCTGCCCCGCCTGCTGCTGCCGCGCTCCGCCGGCCGCGCCCGCGCCCGCGGCCGCTGCTCTGCGCCCGCTGCGCAGCGGCCCTCGCCGCGCGGCGCCGCCCGCGCCGCCGCGCCGGCGCGCGCCTGCACGTGGCCGAGCAGGCCCTGCCCCTCCACCAGGTCGGGGGCCATGTGCCAGATCTTCAGCACGCCCATGACTGCGGTGCGGCGCACGTAGGGGTGGCGGTCGTCCAGCCCCGCGCTCACGGGCGTCACCTGGGCGCGGCAGCGGCGCGCGGCGGTTGCAGCGGTTGGCCGCTGCGGTCAACCGCCGCCGCGCAGGCGCTGGCCGCGCCCAACCGCCGCCGCCGCCGCCGCCGCCGCTGCGTCGCCCGATCGCCGCCCCCGCGCGGTCACCCCCGCCGCCGCCGTCGCCGCCGCCGCCGCGCCGCCGTCGCCGCCGCCGCACCACATACTCCAGCAGGTTGGGGATGCGCAGGCTGCAGAGGCTGCGCAGCGCGAGGCCGCGCACGGTCGGGTCCTGGTCGCTGCAGTCCTTGTGCAGCTGGTTGATGGTCAGCAGCGCGAGGTCGGGCGTGGAGGCGGCGTAGTGGGTGATGTAAAGGTAGAGCATCTTCTTCAGCACCACGTCGTCCTGGCTCAGGTTGGCGGCCGAGGTCATCATGGGGAACAGGCCCGCCATGTCCATGCCCAGCGTCATGTAGTTCACGACCTTCTTGAACGCTTCGCGCTTGGCCGCCCGCAGCTCGGCGGTGCTGCGCTTGCCCTGCATGCAGAGCCCCTGCAGCTGGGCGCTCAGCTCCGCGAACTCGCCCCGCGGCTTGGGGTGCGCGCGGGGAGCCATGGCGGCGGGCGCCCCCGGCCGACCCGGCGCCCGCCCTGGCGCGGGCGGCGCGCGGGCGGGCCGCGGCGGGCCGGCGGCGCTGCTGCTGCGCGTGCGCGTGCGCGCGCCCGGCGAGCTCGCGTCTGGGAGGGGGCGGAGTCGGGGGCTTCGTGGACGCGCCACTGTGTGCGCGATCGCAGGCAGAGCGCGGGTCGTCGACCAAAGCAGCGACGGCGGCGGTGCAAGGGCCCAGGCCGCCCGCCGCCGTGCGACGCCCCCGCCACACAGCCACACAGCCGCCGCCCTCCTCAGCAGCGCCCCTGCCACGCACAACCTCCCAGTGCACCCCCCGCCGCCTACGCGCGCGCCGTTCGAAGCGCGGCGCCCCCGCCCCCGCCCGCGGCGCGCCCCTGGCCAGGCGGGGCGCGGACCTGCGGGCGCGTGGTGACTAGATCGTGCCGCCCAGCGCAGCGCCAGGCGAGCCGGGCGCGCGGGCAGGCGGGGAGGGCGCCGGCGGGCGGGCTGCGCCGCGCAGCGCCCGCTGCAGGCGGCGGGGGCGCCGGCGGTGCGCGGCGGGCGGTCGTATGGCCTGGGCCGCTGGGCCTGTGCGCCCCGGGCGCCGCTGGCAGGCCCGCCGCCACGTCGCCGCGCCGGGGCGGGGGCGGGCGCCGCACGCGCTGCTGCTGCCTTGCTCACGCCGCCCGCGCGCTCGCCCTGCCGCCTGCTGCTCCCTGGTGGCCCGCAGGCTGTGAGGTGGCGCCATGTCTGCTGCGCCAGACGGCAAGCGGCGCGCCGGGCCGACCACGCGCGCGCGGGGCGGCTGCAGCGGGCGCGGCGGCGGCGCCAGCGGCAGCGCAGCGCAAGGCGGGCGCTGGCGAGGAGGCGGGGAGGTGGGTGCGCTCTGCTGCTGCTGCTGGGGGGTGCCCCCGGCTGCCGCTGCTGGCCAGGCGGGCGCTGAGCGGCGAGCCACAGCCAGGTCCGCCACGCGCCGCTCGCTGCCTCACCGCCGCACCCGCGCACCCGCCCGCCCCGCCCGCGCCGCCAGCTCCCTGTGGCGCGACCTGCCCGAGCCGCTCGTGCTCCACGCCCTGAGCTTGCTGCCGCCGGCCCTGCAGGCGTGGGCCGCCAAGCTGGTCTGCAAGGCGGCGCGCGAGCGCTTCGGCGGCGCCACGGTCGTCTCGCTGTGCTGCCCCGAGCTGCCGCTCGCGGCGGTGCAGGAGGGCTGGCGGGCGGTGCAGGACGACAGGCAGCAGCAGGAGCGGCTGGCAGCGGCGCGCGCTGTGTGCGGCGACGTGGCGGGGCTGGCCTGGCTGCGCGGCGCCGGCTGCTACGTGGAGCACGTGTGCTACGCAGCAGCGAAGCATGGCCAGATCGCCGTGCTGGAGTGGATGCGCGACGAGGGACTGCACCTGCAGCACGTGCGCATCCCAGCAGCCGAGGGCGGGCAGCTGGCGGTGCTGCGCTGGGCGCGCGCGCATATACCGCTGCCCTGGGGCAACGGTGTGTGCTACTTTGCCGCACTGCGCGGTGGCGTGGAGGTGCTGCGCTGGGCGCGCGCGCAGACGCCGCCCGTGCCGTGGGGCACCGGCGTGTGCTGGGCGGCGGCTTTGAACGGGCACTTGGAGGCGCTGCGCTGGCTGCGCGCCAGCGGCTGCCCCTGGCGCCGCGCTGGATGCGAGGTCGAGGCGGCCAGGCGTGGCCACGAGGCCGTGGTCGCGTGGATTCGGGCGCAGCCTGTGTCGCCGGACGACGAATACCACAGCTCTGAGAGCGAGGGCGGGGACGGCGGCAGCTCCGACTCGGACGCCGCGAGCTCGGACGACGACGCCTGAGGCTGCGGCGGCGGCGGCGGGCCGCACGTTCCGGGGCTGAGCGCCCGTGCGGCCGCAGCTCGCACGGGCGCCGCGCGGGCTATGGAGGCGCTGCGCGGGGTGTGCGCGCGCGGTGCGCGCTGGCGGCCGCGCGAGGGAGTTGTCGCAGCAGCAACTCACACGTCAGGCAACACGCCCGTCGTCCGGCGGCACTGACCGAGCTCCCGCTCAATGTCCGCACGACCGCGTCGCGCGCGCGGCGCAGACACATGCCGGCCGGGCCGGCCACAGCTCGCGCGTCACGTGCCCTGACTCACACAATCATTTGCTGTCCGCTCATGCCATGTTGGCCTTGTAGGTCAGGTGGTCCATGGCGGCGTAACGCTGTCCCGCGACCCCGCCCGCCGGCACGGCGGCCTCGAGCTCGGCCAGCTCGTCGGCGGTGAGCGTGATCGCCGCTGCGGCCGCGTTCTCCGCCACCGCGGCCAGCCGGCGCGTGCCGGGGATGGGGATGACGTCCGGCGCCTTGGCCAGCAGCCACGCGAGGGCCAGCTGACTGGGCATCACGCCCTTGGCGGCGGCGAGGCGCTCCAGGTTGGCCACGAGCGCCAGGTTCTGCGGTGGGGAAAGGGTCCGCGGCGGCGCCGCGCTGTGATAGCGCGCAGGCGGGTGCCGCGCGGGCGCCGCCGTGCGCGCGCCGCACGCGTGCTGCCTTGCCTTGCTGAGGTTGTCGCCCGTGAACCAGGGGCTGTGCACGCGGAAGTCGCCCGCCTCGAGGCCCGCCGTGTCCTTGAGCTTGCCCGTCAGCAGCCCGCGGCCCTGCGGCGGCGCCGCGCGGCGGCGGCACCGCGCGGCGGCGGCGGCGGCGGCGGCGGCAGTGGGTCGGCGCGGCGCGGCGCCGCGGCCGCGGGGCAGGCGCGAGCGCGGGCGCCGCGCGGCGCGCGTCCGCTCGCCAGGGGGCTGTACGCCAGCACGCCGATGCCGAGCTCGCGGCACACGGGCAGCAGGTCGTCCTGGCCGCGCCGGCGCGGCGGCGGCGGCGGCGGTGTGTGAGGTGTGTGTGTGTGAGGGGGGGGGGCGTGGTGTGACAGCAGCAGCGGCGGCGGCGGCGGCGGCGGCGGCGGCGGCGGCGGCGGCGGCGGCGGCGGCGGCGGCGGCGGCGGCGCACCTCGAGGTCGCGCACAAACAGCGAGTACTCCTGCGCGCCGAGCGGGAGCGGGGCGGGAGGGCGGGGAGCTTCCTTTGCTCGCCGCTGACCCGCGCCGCCAGGCAGCGGGGCGCAGGAGCGGCCGCCGCGCTGCACGGTGGCGCGCGCGGCGCGGCGCGGCGCACCTGCTCGATCGCTGCTATGGGCACGACCGCGGCCGCGGCGCGGATCTGGTCCGGCCCGACCTCGCTCAGCCCCACGCCGCGGACCTTGCCCTCGGCGACGAGCGCCTGCGGCGGCGCGCGCGGGGCGCTGCTGGCTGGGCCCGCCGCCGCATTCGGCGCGCGGGGCGGCGCGGCGCGGCGGTTTAGCGTCTCGACCTAAACCCCGCCGCCTCACCTTGAGCTCCAGCATGACCTCACCGATGTCCACGCCCGGCTGTGGAGGTGCGCAGCGAGCGGGGCGCGAGCGGCGCGGCGGCGCCCGGCGGCGGCGGCGGCGCGCGGGCGGTGAGCAGGGGCGGCCGCGCCGGCGCGGCGCCGGGGAGCAGGGGCGGCCCGCCCCGCAGCACCAGCGGCGCGCCTGCACGGGGCCGCGCAGGGTGAAGAGGTCGACGTAGTCGGTGCCCAGGCGGCGCAGGCTCGCCTCGCATGCGGCGCGCGCGTACGCGCGCGTCTGCGTGTGCGACACGCCGCCGTCGGGCGTGAACATGGGGCCCCACTTGGTGCAGAGCACGTACGAGTGCCGCGGCACGCCCGACAGCGCGCGGCCTGCGGCGCGCCGTGGCGCGGCGCGGGACGGCGTTGACTCAGGGCCCGCGTCGCGGAGGTTGGGTCGGTGGGCGGAGGTCTCAACGCGCCCGCGCCCGCGCCCGCGCGCGCGCGCGGCGTTCACGCGCCCAGGAGCTCCTCGTTGATGTAGGGGCCGTACAGGTCGCTGGTGTCAAAGACCTGCGGGGGCACGGCGCGGACGGCGGGGCGGCGGCGGCGGTGAGAGCTGCGCGTCGCCGCGCTCGGCCCGCGCTGCCGCGCCCGCGCGTACGTTCACGCCGAGCGACAGCGTGCCGCGGATGACCGCGACCGCCTCCTCCTCGCTCGGCGCCGCCGCCGCGCCGCCGTAGAAGCCCTGCGTGAGCGACATGCACCCCAGGCCGATGCAGGAGCCGGTCAGCACGCCGCCCAGCGTGCGCTGCGGCAGCGCCATCGCGGCGGCGTCGCAGCTGCCGTCGAGAGGGCGCCGCCGGGTGCGAGGCAGCCGCTGCTGGCGCGGCAGCCGCGTGATGGGACGCAGCAAGCAGAATGAGCGGCGGGGGTGCGCTGGCGCGGGCGGGCGGCGCGGGGTGGGCCGCGGCGGGCTGGCGGCTCTCAGCGCAGCTGCGCGTGCGCCCGGCGAGCCCGCGGGCGAGCTCGCGCCAGGGCGCGGGCAGGGCGGAGGGCTTCGTGGACGCGCGACTGTACGCGATCGGCAGGCAGAGCGCGGGCCGTCGACCAAAGCAGCGACGGCGGCGGTGCAAGGGTCCAGGCCGCGGCGCCCCGCCGGCCACCCCCGCGCCGTGCGACGCCCCCGCCGCCGCACACACAGCCGCCGCCCCCCTCAGCACCCCGCCACGTACAACCGCCCAGCGCAGCCCCGCCGCGCCGCCGGAACGCCCGCCGTTCGAAGCGCGGCGCCCCCGCCCCCCGCCCGCGGCGCGCCCCTGGCCAGGCGGGGCGTGGCGCAGTAGGATCCTAGTGGCTGGATCGTCCCGTCCAGCGCGGCGCCAGGCGAGCCGGGCGCGCGGGCAGGCGGGGAGGGCAGCAGCGGCGGGCCGCGCTGCGCGGCGCCCGGTGCAGGCGGCGGGGGCGCCGGCGGTGCGCGGCGGGCGGGCGTGTCGCGTGGGCTGCCGGGCCTGTGCGCCCTGAGCGCCGCTGCTGGCGGGCCCGCCGCCGCACCGCCGCGCCGGGGCGGGGGCGGGCGCCGCACGCTGCTGCTGCTGCGCTCACGCCGCCCGCGCGCTTGCCCGCTGCTGCCGGTGCCCCGCCTGCTGCCCCCTGGTGGCCCGCAGGCTGTCAGGTGGCACCATGTCTGCTGCGCCGGCGGCAGCGCGCCGCGAGGCGGCGGCGCGCAGCACTGGCGACGAGGCGAGGTGGGGCGCGCTGGCGCTGCCGACGCCCCCAGCTGTCGCTGCTGGCCAGGCGGGCGCTGAGCGGCGAGCCACAGCCAGGTCCAGCACGCGCAGCGCGCTGCCTCACCGCCGCCCCCGCCCGCCCGCCGCGCCCCGCCGCGCCGCCAGCTCCCTGTGGCGGGACCTGCCCGAGCCGGAGCTCAAGATCCACGTCCTGAGCTTCCTGCCGCCGGCCCTGCAGGCGTGGGCCGCCAAGCTGGTCTGCAAGGCGGCGCGCGAGCACTTCCGCGGCGCCACGGTCGTCTCGGTGCGCTGCCCCGAGCTGCCGCTCGCGGCGATGCAGGAGGCGTGGCGGGCGGTGCAGGGTGGCTGGCAGCAGCAGCAGCGGCTGGCCAAGGCACGCGCGGCGTGCGGCGACGTGGCGGGGCTGGCCTGGCTGCACGGCGCCGGCTGCAACATGCACCAGGTGTGCTGGAACGCAGTGCAGGCCGGCCAGCTTGCGGTGCTGGAGTGGGCGCACGGCGCGGGGCTCGACCTGTGGGATGTGTGCCCGGCAGCAGCACAGCACGGCCAGCTCGCCGTGCTGGAGTGGGCACGCGGCGAGGGGCTGGACCTGCAGGACGTGTGCGGCGCAGCAGCCAGGGTCGGGCAGCTGGATGTGCTGCGCTGGGCGCGCGCGCAGACGCCGCCGCTGCCGTGGGACGACGGCGTGTGCCACGTGGCTGCAGCGCGCGGCGACCTGGAGATGCTGCGCTGGGCGCGCGCCCAGGCCGAGCCCGCGCCGTGGGGCAAGGAGGTGTGCTGGGCGGCGGGTGCGCGCGGGCACCTGGAGG
Source organism: Scenedesmus sp. PABB004 (assembly GCA_014905635.1). Lineage (NCBI taxonomy): Eukaryota > Viridiplantae > Chlorophyta > Chlorophyceae > Sphaeropleales > Scenedesmaceae > Scenedesmus > Scenedesmus sp. PABB004. The sequence goes on from JABVCE010000012.1 coordinate 591,073, forward strand.
CGCTGCGCTGGCTGCGCGCCGGCGGCTGCCCGTGGTGGCGCAGCAGCTGCGAGGAGTGGGCAGCGCACAAGGGCCACGCGGCGGTGGTCGCGTGGATCCGGGCGCAGCCCGTGTCGCCGGACGACGGCCCTGACTGGGGCGAGGATGATGACGGGGAGGGCTGGGAGGGGGAGGGCTGGGAGGGGGAGGGCTGGGAGGGGGAGGGCTGGGAGGGGGGGGGCTGGGGAGAGGGGTAGGGCTGGAGCTCGGACGAGGAGGAGGACGAGGAGGACTGGGGTGACGCCGCCTGACTGCGGCCGGCTGCGAGCTGCGCCCGGCGCCTGGGGCGGCGGCCAGCGCCGGTGCCGCCGCGCGGCCGCAGTTGCTACCCAAGCCCCTCCCTCACGTCGCGCCGTCAGCATGCGCGGCCGCCGCGCCCGCCGCCGCCCGCGCTCGACCGGCGCGCCGTGCCCGGCCGCGCCGCGTGCACGGCGGGGCCCCAGCCCGCGGCCGGCGGCGTCACCGGCGCCGCGCCGCCGGCGCTGCCGCTCGCCGCGCTGCTGCGCGCGCGCGCAGGGCGTGACGAGCGCCGCCAGCGAGCGCGGCAGCGTCTCGCCGCCAAAGCTGGGCAGCGCCGTGCCCGGCGGCGCGCCGACGCTCGCGCCCGCCTGCGGCGGCTGCCGCCGCGGCGACTGCCCCGCCGCAGCCGGCCACCACTTGCCGTACAGCCGCTGCTGCAGCCGGCGCTCCTCCTCAGCGCCGCGCGCCGCCTCGCAGCCGGCCGCCGAGCCGGCCGTCGCGCTGGCGCCGCTTGAGCTGGGGCTGCCGCTGCGGCTGGTGCCGCCGCTGCCGCCGCCGCCGCCGCCGTGCTCGGCCCGCGCCAGCAGGCCGGCGCGGCGCTCGCCCCAGTGCGTGCCGCCCCGCGGCGGCGCGCCCGAGTCGTGCCACGGCTGCGGCGCCGCGCAGCCCCCCGGCGGCGCGCTAGGCGGGCGCGGCGCCGCCGGGCTGCCGAGCCGCAGCTGCAGGCGCGCCTGCTCGACCTCCCAGACCCGCAGCTCCAGCTGCTGCTGCTGCAGCTCCAGCTGGCGCTGCAGCAGCGGCTCATAGTCAGCGCCGCCCGTGCCGGCCGAGCCGGGGCGCCCGACCACGGGCGCGCGCGGCGGGCCGCCGCCCGCCCAGCTGGCGCGCGTGGGCTCCCCCTGAGCAGGCGAGTCCTGGCCGCGCTGGCGCAGGCTGTAGAGATAGGCCGCCGCCCAGTCCCGCAGCTCCGCCAGGCTCAGGCTGGTCGGGTGCGGCGCGCGCGGCGGCGGCGACGTGCGCACGCTGGGAAGCTGCCACGGCGGCAGCCCCAGCTCGTGCGCCTGCGGCCGCGCGCGAGGGCGAGGGCGGTTGGGGGCGGGGAGGACGGGTCAGGGCTGCAGCGCGGCCTGCGACGCGGTGCCGGGGCCCGCTCGGCGCGCGCCCGCCGCCCACCTGGCGCACGCTGTCCGCAACGGCGCGCAGGTCGACGCCGCGCGGGCTCAGCCTGCCGCCCGCGCCGCCCGCCGCGTCGTCGTACGACGCGCGGTCGTCGCCGAGCGTGACGCGGCGGCCCTGGAAGCCGCGGGAGAGCGCCAGCAGCGGCGCCTGGCGCTCGCCGCGCTCCGCCGCCGCGGCGGCGGCCGCGCTGGGCGGCAGGCCGGCAAAGAGCCCCGCCTCGTCCGACTCGGAGCCGGGGTCGACCTGCGCCGCGCGGCCAGCGGCGGGCGGCGGGCGGGCGGCGCGGCTGCACTCAGCGCGAGGCCGTGGTCGCGCGACGCGGTGGCGGCGGCGGGCGCGCGGCGCCGCACCTCGCCGGCGCCGCCGCCGAGCGCCGCCATGCGCCGCGCGAGGGTGCGGTCCTGGTGCGCGCTGCGCGGGCCCAGCAGCGGCGAGCCGGGGCCGCCGCTCACGGGCAGCAGCCCGCGCGGCAGCGCGTCCACGTCCGGAGCATGCGCCGGCTCAAAGTCGAGCCGCCGGCGCAGCGCGGGGGGCCCCGGCGAGCACGGCAGCCGCGCGGCGTCCGGCCAGCCGCCGGGGCCCGCGGGCGTGCCGGCCAGGCTCGCGGCCGCCGAGAGCAGCGCCGCGCCGTCGGTCCTCATCGCTGCGGCGTAGCTGCGCCACAGGTCCAGGAAGTCGGACAGGCAGGCCAGGCGGCGGCGGTTGACAAAGCCCGCCACGCGCGCGCGCGGCGCCACGCGCGCGGCCGCCGCGGCCGCCCAGCCGCGCAGCGCGTCGCCCAGCAGCGCCGCGCGCTCGCGCGCGAGCGCGGCAAGCAGCACGCGCCACAGCGCGCCGCGCTGCTCGCGCAGGCAGGCCAGCTCCTCGCGCCAGCCCGCGAGCGCGGCGCGCGCGAGCGCGCGCCGGCGGCGCCGGTCGGCGGCCGCCTCGGCTGCCTCGCGCGCGCGCGCGCCGTCGGCCGCCGCGTCGGCCCACGCCGGCAGCAGCCTGCGCAGCGCCGCGCCCGCCCAGTGGCGCTCCGCGCGCAGGCGGTCGACGCGCGCCTGGTCGGCGGCGGCGCGCCATGCGCGGAAGCACGTCGCCAGGCTGTGCGCCAGCAGGCCCGCCAGGCGCTGCGCGACCTTGCGGTACTTGCTGACCTGCGCAGCGGGCGGTGTGATGGTGAGTTGGTGGTGTGAGTGTGGGTGTGTGTGCGAGTGAGGCATGCGGCGTGCGCGGCGGGCCAGCCCACTGGGGAGGGCGCAGCGCGGCCGCACCTGGACGTGCCACGCCATGAACGACGCCGTGAGCAGCTCCCGGCGGCGCCGCCGCGCGACCTGCTCCCCGATTGCCAGCGCCTCGGCGATGGCGCGCTGCTTCGCGTGGAACGCGGCGCCGCGCAGCACGCGCACCTGCGGCGGCGCACGCGCAGGGCGCCTTGCCGCGCAGGGCGCGCGCGGGGCCCCAGCCCTGGGCCTGCCAAGCCCCCCCCAACCACCCACCCACACGCACACACCTGGCAGTACCAGCGCCAGCAGTAAAAGGCGCGCTCCAGCTGCCGGCGCTGCAGCGTCGCCGCGGCGGTGCGCCACGCGGCGTTGCGCGCGCGGTGCCCCGGCGCCCACGCCGCCCACCGCCGCAGGCAGCCGCGCAGCAGGAGGCCGCGCCAGTGGCGCTGCGCCGCAGTCGTCGCCGACCAGCCCGCCAGCAGGCCGCCCGCGCGGCGCGTGGCGAGCTCGTGCGTCAGCTCGAGACCGGCGCCGCGCCACGCGGCGCGCTCCTGCGCGGCCTGCGGCGCGCGTGCGGCGGCGGCGGCGGCGGCGCAGGGCTCTCAGGCCAGCCGGCCACGGCGGCGGCCGCCGCTGCAGCAGCGCGGCGCGCCGCGGGCACGCGCACCTGCATCCAGCCGCGCAGCGCGAGGCAGCCCAGGCGGCGCACGCGGAAGTGCAGGGCGACGTGGGCCATGTGTCGGTAGTAGGTCGCCACCATCCAGCCCCGCAGCGCGGCACAGCACGCGTGCCGCGCCCGCAGCGCACCCGCGGCGCGGGACAGCGCGCGCTTGCGGTGCGCGAGCGCCATGCCGCGCCGCCACGCCGCGAGCGCGCGCGCCGCGAGGCGAGCGCCGCGGTGCGCGTCGGCGCGCGCGTCGCGCGCGTCCTCGCGCGCCGCGACCCACGCGCCAAACGCCTGCGGGCGCGGCGGGCGGGTGCTGAAGCAGGCCGCTGGGTCCGGGGCGCGGCGCTGGCGCTGGCCGCGCTGGAAGGACGGCAAGCCTCATCGTCCCCCGGCCTCCGCCCCCGCGGCTGCCGCACCGTGACGAGCAGCCGGTTCCAGCGCGCCACCATGGCCCGCCGCTCCTGCGTGCGCTCGCGCGCCCACTCGCGCCAGGCGCCCAGCACGGCGCCGCCGTCGCGGCGCAGCGCGCGCGCGCGGAAGCTCGCCAGCACGACGCGGTGGTGGTGCATGTCTTGCGCGAGCAGGTGCCACCAGCGCAGTGCGGATGCGCGCTGCCGCGCCTGGCGCCGCTTGAGCGCGGACGCGGCGGCCGCCGCCGCGCCGCGCGCGCGCGACACATTGGAGGCAAGCGCCGACAGCGCGGCGCGCGCGAGCGCAGCACGCCGGTGGCTGAGCGCGAACGCGAGCAGCTCCCACTTGCGCGAGCGGTGCGCCGCGTACGCGCGCCACTGCCGGAGCGCGCCCGCCAGCTGGCGGCGCAGCGTGCGCGCGAGCACCTCCCGCGCCCGCGCGCGCAGGGCCTGGCGCCGCTCCGTGGCCTCCCGCCAGCGCGCAAAGGCGCGGCAGAGGAGCAGGTTGCCCAGCCGGGTGACGGCGGCCTGCGGCGGCGGCGAGGCGCGTGAGCCGCTCCGCGGCAGCCGAGCGGCGGCGCCCCCGGCGCAGTGCCGCGCACCTGCAGGAGCCCGCGGCGCCGGCCGCGCGCGAGCGCCGCGCCGCGCCAGCCGTCAAACGCGCCCGCCAGGACGCGCTGCGCGCGCGCCGCGAGCGCGCCCTGCAGCAGCTGCCCGCGGCGAGCCTGCGCGCGCCAGGCGGCGAACGCCTGCCGCGTGCGGCCCTGCAGGCGCTGCAGCGGCGGCGGCGGCGTCGGGTGTCGGGCGTCAGGCGTGCGGGCGACGCGGCGGTGCGCGCTGCCGAGGGGCGGTGCGCGCCGCGGCGCGGCGCCCCCGCCCACCTTGCCCTGCAGGCGGCCCAGGTTGCGGCGCAGCGGCGAGAGGTAGCCCACGACGCCCGCCCACGCGGCGATGCAGCGCCGCCCCCGCCGCGCCGCCCAGTGGCGCGCCGCGGCGTCGCTGTGCGCGGCGCTGCGCAGGCGGTGCTGCGCGTAGGCCATCCACGCTGCCAGCGCCCGCGCGGTCAGGCCGTTGGAGTAGGTGAACACGGCGGCGACAAGCTTGCGCCGCTTCTCCTGCGATGGCGCACAGCACGGAGCGGCGTTGGTGCGGCGCGCGTCCGAGGTGCGGCGCGCGCCCGCCTGCCCGCCGGCGCGCCCGGCCGCGCACCTGGCGCATCGCCGCGCCGCGCCGCCACGCGCGCAGCGCGCGCCGCGCCGCGCCGCCGCGCGCGTGGCGCCTCGCCGCGTCGGCCGCGCGGCGCTCCCCGACCGCCCACTTGAGGGCGGTCAGGGCCTTGAGCGTGAGGGCATAGTAGAGGAAGGTGGCCGCGCGGTGCTCCGCGGCGCGCTCCGCCACGCGCTCCGCTGCCGCGGCGCGCCAGCCGTCGAGCGCGGCGCCGAGCGGCGCGGCCGCCCAGCGGCGCAGCGCGCGCGCTGCCAGCAGCGCGGCGCGCTCGCCGTCGGGGGTCTGGATGCGCTGCAGCAGGCGGTCCTCGGTCTGGGCGCGGCGTGTTGGCGCGGCGGCGCGGCGCGGGTGGGCGCGTGCGGCCAGCGCAGGCGGCCGCCGCGGCGCCGCTGCGCGCCGCGCGCCAGCGCCGCGCACCCGCCGCCAGTGCGCCTGCTCGCGCGCGGTGATGCGCCACTCGGAGAACGCGCCGCGCAGCGTCGTCGCCAGCAGCGTGCGCAGCAGGTGCCCCGCGCCGGCCAGCTGGCGCGCGCGCTCGCGCCAGGCGAGCAGGCACGCGCGCAGGCGGCGCGTGGCAAAGCGGAGCAGGGCGGCCTGCGGGCGCGCGCCCCGGCGACGGCGGGGCTGAGCGGCGGCGGCGGCGCCGCCGCCGCGCGTCGCGTGGGCGGCCTCGCTGCGCGCTCACCCGCAGCGCGGCGCTGCGCGTCGCCGCCGCGCGCCAGCCGGCAAACGCCTCGGCGAGTAGCCGGTTGTGCAGGCGTGCCGCGGCGCGCGCCGCCATGTCCACTGCCGCGGTCGCCTTGTGCCGCGCTGCGCAGGCCAGGCCCGCCCAGGCGAGGAACGCGCGCTGCTGGCGCCGCGCACACGCGTACGCGTCAGCCACGGCCGCCTGGCGGCGGCGCTGCACGTGCGACTGCCAGGCCGACAGGCTGCGCCGCAGCAGCTGCGCGCCCGTGCGGACGTGCTGCAGCTGCACGCGCTGCGGGCGGGCGGGCGGGCGAGCGGTGCGGGGGCGGTGAGCTGCACGCTTGCTGCAGCGCAGCGAGCGAGCGCCGCGCGCGCCGCCTCACCTGCGCGTGGCCGGCCTCGCGCTGCGCGTGGCGCCGCCACAGTCCCAGCAGCGCGCGCAGCACCGCGGCGCGCCAGCGCGCGTCGGCCGCCGCCTTGGCGCCACGCCAGGCGACGACGCCGCGCCAGTGCGCCAGCGCGGCGCGCGCCCCCAGCCGGCCCCAGGCGCCCTCCACCTGGTGGGCCTTGCCGCGCAGCGCCGCGCGCGCGCCCGCCGTGGCGCGCCAGCCGGCAAAGGCCGCACAGAGCGCGGCGCGTTCGCGGCGCCGCACCGCGCCCTCGGCCGCCGCGGCGCGCTCCGCGGCCTCCGCGACGGCGACGCGCCAGGCGGCAAACGCGGCTGCGACGTGCAGGTTGGTCCAGCGCGCCGCTACGGCCGCGCCGGCCGCGCGGCGCCGCCGCCGCGCGGCCACGAACGAGCGCCAGGCGCCGAACGCTGCCGCCGCGTGCAGGTTGCGCCAGCGCCCCGCCAACGTCGTCAGCGCCGCCGCGCGGTGCCGCGCGCCGTCGACGACCTCGCGCCAGCCCCGGAATGCGGCGGCGAGGTGCAGGTGCGTCCAGCCGCGCGACACGGTCGCCACGAGGTCCGCCTTGCGCCGCCGCTCGGCGACAAACGCGCGCCACGCGCGCCACGCCGACGAGACGTGCAGGTTGGCCCACCGCGCGCCGACCGCGGCGTCGAGCCGCGCCCAGCGGCGGCGCTGGTCCAGCCAGCCCGCCCAGCCGCGCAGCGCGCGGCGCTGCAGCACGCGCCGCGCGAGCGCGTCCGCGTCGCGCTGCCGCGGCAGCGCCCACGCGGCGCCCGCCCAGGCGTGCAGCACGTCGGCGGCGAGGCGGCGGCCGGCCACCGCGCGCGCGGCGGAGACGGCCGCCGCGCCGCGCCGCCGCGCGGCCGCGCGCGCGTGCCAGGCGCCGAAGCACCGCGCCGCCGCGCCGCGCCGCCAGGTGGCGCCGGCCATGCGCGCCATCTGCCGCAGCAGCGCCGCCTCACGCCACGCGTCCCAGCAGCGCGCGAGCTCGTCGCGCGCGAGCCGCACCGCCACGCCGCGCAGGCGGCCGGCGGCCTGGCGGCGCTGGTCCACCACCTCCTGCGCGGCCGGCGGCATGGGTTGCGTGTTAGGCGCAGCGAGCTGCGGCGTGCCCGCGCGGCCATTGCAGCGCCCGGCCTGGTCGCGCGGCCGCACCTGCCAGGCCGTCCACGCGGCCGTGAGCAGGCGCCGCCGCGCCTTGCCGCTGACGAGGGCGGCGGCAATGCCGCGTCGCTGCGCCACCAGCGTGGCCTCGCGCCAGCCGGTCAGCGCCGCCGCGAGCACGTGCCGCGTCCAGTGCGCCTCGACGCGGCGCGCCACGCCGGCGTCGCGCGCGAGCGCGTGCCAGCGGGAGAACGCGCCGGCGCGCGCACGCCGCGCCCAGCGCGCGTGCGCCGCCGCCAGCGCGACGCGGCGCGCCTGCTTGGCGTCCACCGCGTCCCTGCGCGAGCGCGCGCGTGAAGCCGGGTGGGCCGGCCGCGGACACGGGGCGGGCGCAAGCCACCAGCAGGCCCCCACAAGCCCCTGCGGGTGCCGGCGCCGCCAGCATCCCCCGCGGCGTCCCTTCTCCGCCCGCCCCGGCCCCGATAAACTCACTTCCAGGCGTTGAACGCCTTGAGCAGCGTGCCGTTGCTCTGCCGCGCGCCCACGACGGCGATCACGTGCCGCCGGTACGCCGCGACCTGCGCGGCGCGGCGCCAGCCGCAGAACGCTGCGCGGCGCCGCGCGCGCGTCGCGTGCGCGGCCGCCATGGCGACGCCGCGCCGCCGCCGCGCCGCGCCGGCCGCGGCGTCCTGCCAGGTGAACAGGGCGACCGCGAGCAGGCGGCGCTGCCAGAAGAGCAGCGCGCGCGAGAGGTGGCGCCGCGCCGCGCGGCGGCCGGGCACAAACGCGCGCCACGCGTCCCACGCGCCGCGCAGCGCCTGCGCGCGCCGCGCCCCGCCAGCTGGCGCGACGCGGCCGCGAGCCGCGCCCCGCGCGCCGCCTGGGCGCGCCAGGCCTCCAGCGCGCCCGCCAGGCGGCGGCGCCGGAAGTGCGCCAGCACCGCGCGCGCCACCTGCGCGCGCGCCGCGTGCTCCTGCCACGCGCTGAAGGCGTGCGCCAGGTAGGCGCGCTGCCGGTGGAGCAGCGCGGCGTGCAGCGAGCCGCGCCGCCCCTGCTTCAGCGCCGTCCACTGGCGCCACGTCTGGAAGCACAGCCGTTTGCGGTTGCCGCCCCACGCCATGAGCGCCCTGCGCCGCGCGGCGCGCGCGGCCGGTCAGGCGCCGCCGCGGCCCCGCCGCCGGCCGCCTGGCCCTCGCCCCAGCCCTCCCTGCGAGCGCGCTCACCTCAGCACGCTGGCGCCCTTCCACTGCCGCAGCCGCACGACGTCGCGCCAGCCGCCAAACGCCGCCGCGAGCAGCCCGCGCGCAGCGCCGCGCCCACGCCGTCCAGCACCGCCCTGAAGCCCCGCCCCTCGTCGGCGACGCGCCGCCAGCTGCCCAGCACGGCCGCCGCGAGCTGCGCCGCCGCAAAGTGGCGCGCGGAGCGTGTGTGGCGCTTGCGCAGCGCGTGCTCCCTGCGCGCCAGAGGCGGCGGTGGCGTGCGCGTCGGTGGCGCCACGAGAATCGTGCGGCCCGCCAGCGCGGCGCGCCGCCCTGCCTCCGCCCGCTGCGGCAGCGCGGCGCGCCCGGGCACGCACCGGAGCTTGCAGAACGCCCACGCCTGGCTGCGCCCCGCGAGCAGCGACATGACTGCGCGCGCGCGGCGCTGCAGGCCCGCATGGTGCAGCGCCCAGCTGCGCCACTGCTCAAACGCGCGCGCCGCGGTGAGCTGGCTCCAGCGCTGCAGGCTGGCCGTGACGAGGCCGCGCAGGCGCGCGCGCCGCGCCGCCTCGGCGCGCCACGCCGCCAGCACCTGCTGCTGGCGCGTCAGCGCGGCGTGCAGCCCCGCGCTGCGGCGCGCGGGGTGTGGCGGCAGAGGGCGGGGGTCGGGGTTGGAGCGCCCGCGCGCAGTGGCCGCCATCCGCCGCCTCACGCCTGCCGCGTCCCGTCACCCGCCCGCCCGCGCCGCTCACATCTCCAGCCGCTCGCGCTTGACCCGCAGCCGCGCCGCCTGCTCGCGCCAGCCCCGCAGCACCGCGACCTGCAGCTCCGCCTGGCGGCCGAGGGCAAAGAGCGCGGCGCGCTGGCGCAGCTCCTGGGCCTCCGTCCAGACGCTGGCCCACGTGGTGAGCGCGAGGTCGAGCAGCCGCAGCCCGCTGTACGTGTCCGCGCGCAGCAGCCGCTCCCGCCTGCAAGACACAAAACGGCGGCGGCGGCGGCGGGGTGGCGCGGCCGGCCTGCGCGAGGCAACGGCGCCGGCGCGCTGCAGCGGCGGGCCGCCGCGACGGGGCGCCGCAGGCTCACTTCCAGCGCCACGCCTGGGCGCGCGCAGTCCAGGCGGCCAGCGCGCGGCGCGTGAGGCCCTGCTCCCAGAGCAGCAGCGCCGACAGAGCGTTCATGCGCCGCGCCACGCGCTGCGCGAGGAAGCCGTGCCAGGCCGAGAAGTGGACCGCCAGCACGCGGCCGCGCCTCGCCTGCAGCAGGCCCGCCAGCAGGCGCCGCAGCTCGCCGCGCCGCGCCGCGACGCTCGCCCAGGCGCGCAGCACGCCGGCGGCGCGCCGCCGCGCCATGTGCTGCGCCGCGCCGGCCTCGAACACGCGCCAGTCTGCCCGCTGGTCCACGCGCGCCTTCCAGTGCCGCACGCAGCGCCGCAGCAGGCTGTGCTGGATGGTGGCCGCCGCCTGCGGCGCCGGCGCCGGCGCAGTGCGTCGTGGGCGGGTCGGCCGGCCGGCGCGCCGCGGCGCGCCGGGACGCAACGGCCGGGGCTGCCCCCTCTCTCCGCGCCGCCGCACCTGGACGAGCTTGACCTTGCTGTGCAGCGCCGCGCACCATGCGTCCACGCCCTGCTGCCACACGCGCGCGCGGTCGTGCGCGGCGAGCTCCGCGAGCTGCGCGCGCTGCTCGCGCCGCCGCAGCACGTAGCCGCGCCAGGCCGCCCAGGCCGTGCTGAGCTGGCGCCGCAGCACCGCCGTGGCGATGGCAAGCATGGCCGCCTGGTGCCGCCGGCGCAGCGCCACGAGCTGGCGCGCGGCGCGGAGGAGGCGCGGCTGGGTGAGCCGGGCGCAGCACGACCGCGCCGCCGCTGCCGGGCCGGGCCGCCTAGCGCGCGCTGCGCCGCGCGCGCACCTGCTGCCAGGCGCGGAGCGCTGCGCGGCCGGCCGCCAGCAGCGAGAGGCGGCGGCAGCGCTCCTCCAGCTCTGCGAGCTCCGCGCGGCGGCACACGAGGCCGCGCCAGGCGCCAAAGCACCTGCCGAGCGTGAAGCCCGCCATGTGCTCCAGCGCGTGCAGCTCCAGGTCCTCCCGCGCCTGCCTCAGGCCCACCCAGCGGCGCCACCATGCGAGCGCGGCGCCGCCGCGGCGCGCCAGCGCTCGCTCCCACGCGCCGTCGGAGAGCTGCTCCAGCGCGGCGCGGATGTCCAGGGCGTGGCCCCAGTGCGCGAGGTGCTTGGTGAGGCAGGCGCGTCTGGTGGCAGCGAGCGTCGAGCGGGCAGAGCAGGCCTCAGAGCGCGGCGCGACGCAACGCGCAGGCAGGCGCGCAGGCGCGCGGGCCGCCAGCGACGGGCCGGCCACCTGAAGTGCTGCGCGGCGACGCGCTTGGCGCCGTTGACGGCGCGCCGCTTCGCGGCATAGTCCCGCAGCACACGCCACACGCGGCGGCGCTCCCGGGCGCCCAGCGCAGCCTGCGCGTCGCGCAGCCGCCGCCGGCTGGCCCGCTTTGCCGGCGCCCAGAGCCGCCAGTGGCGCAGCGCCTGCGGCGGCGGCGGCGGCGCGACGGCGGGGCCGTCGGCGCGCGCGCGGCGCCGCTCGGGCGTGCGGCGGGCGGCGGGCGCGGCGCTTTGCGGCGCAGCGCTCACCCGGCGCAGCGCCGCGTGGCGGCGGCTGCGATACACCACGCGCATGAGCCCGTGGTGGGGGCTGGCCGCCTCAAACGCGAGGCGCCACTTGCTCCACGCGCCCGCCTGCACGTGCTGGACGTGGTGCCACGTGAGCAGCGACTGCGTGTGCGCCGCGTCGCGCCGGGACGCCACGAGGCCGCGCCAGGCGGCGAGCGCGTAGCCCGCGACCAGCCGGCCGCTCGGGTGCGCCCGCAGCGCGGCCGCGGCGCTGGTGGGCGCCCGCAGCTGCGGCTGCGCCGCCAGCAGGCGCGCGATGCCCGCGAGCGGCGAGCAGGGGCGCTCCGGCGGCGGCGGCGGCGGCGCCGCCGCCGCCGGCGCTCCGCCCGCGCCGTCCGCGCCTGCTCGCGGCGGCGGCTGCTGCTGCTGCTGCAGCTGGACCGCGGCGCGCGCCTGGCGGTAGTGCCGCGCCATCGACTGCCACCAGCTGAAGGCGTGCAGCAGCAGCCAGCGCTGATCGCCCGCGCCGCGCGACACCGCCGCGTCCGCCGCGTGCCGCCGCCAGCAGGCGAAGCAGCGCCACGCCGCATGCACCTCCCAGAACGACATCGCCAGCCGCCAGCGGTGCTCCGCCGCTGCCAGCGCGTCCCTGCGCGCGCGGCGGGTGCGGCGGGGCGGGGCGGGGTGAGGTGGGGCTGGCAGCACGCGCAGCGCGGGGCGGGGCGGGGCGGGGCGGGCCCGCGCGCGGCGCCGCGCGCGCCGGGCGCGCGCGCACCTCGGCTCGCCCGCCGCGCCGGCGAGCTGGCGCGCCCAGCCCTGCTGCTTCGCCATGCGGCGGGCAAAGTCGACATACTGTGCGAGCGCCAGCCCCGACAGGTGCGACGCCGCCGCCTCGCCCCGCCAGGCCGAGCCCGGGCGGGCGGCCACGGGTGCGCGCTCCGCCGCGGCCGCCGCCGCGGCGAGCGCGTCGGTGCTGCGCGCCGCCGGCCAGAGCCCCGGGCTGAAGCAGTGCTCTGCCGAGGCGGCCGCCGCGGGCGGCTGGAAGCCGGCCCCCGCCGCGGCGGCCGCCACCGCCGCGGCGCGCTCCGGCGACGCGGGGCGCGCGACCTCGCACACGGGGCTGCTCCAGGCGGCCGCGCAGAAGCTGCCGTCCGCGCTGCCCGCGCGGCCCCCCGCGCGCGCGCCGGGCGGCGACGCCGAGCGCGAGCGCTGCCGCCACGCGTCGCCGGGGGCGCGCCGGCGGCGCAGCCGCAGCCGCCCGGCGGCGGGCTCGCCGAGCGCGCGCGCGGCGCCTGGCGCGGCGAGCCGCGCCGGCCCGCCTCGACCGCCGCCGCGGCGCCGCCGCTCCGGAGCCCCGCGGCCGCCAGCGCGGCCGCGACGGCCTCCGTCGCGGCGTCGACCGCCGCCGACGCGGCCGCGACCGCCGCCGCCCGCCCGGGCTGCGCCCCGGGCTGCGCCGCGGCGCGCGGGCGCGCGGGCTGCCGCGGGCCCCCGCGCCGCCGCCGCCGCCGCCGCCGCGCCGCGCGGCGGCGAGCTTGGCGTGCCAGTCGGGGCGCGGGTCAAGGCTGAGCTGCAGCAGCAGGCGGTAGACAGCCACGTCCTCCGCCGGCGCCACGCCGTGCGCGGGCAGGACCGCCTCGTACGCGGCGAGCAGCCGCGGCAGCGTCACCGCGCCGCCGCCGTCGCCGCGCCCGGCCGCGTGGTCGGCGCGCGCGGCGGCCTCCGCGGCGCGCAGCACCGCCTCCACGACGCCCCAGTCGTGCGCCGACGGCGGGTCGCCGGCGCCCGGCTCCTCCGGCCCCGCAGGCGCGTGGGGCGGCGCCCCGGGGGCTGCTCCAGCAGCTGCACGTCATACCTGCGCGCGCGGCGCGGCGCGGCGCGGCGCAGCGCGGCGCGCGTGCTCGGGGCCGCACGAACGCGCGCGCGACAGCCGACGGCCGGCCGCGGGCGCGCCGCCGCAGCGGCTGCGGCGCCCGCACCCGCCTCCCACGCGCTCCAGTCTGACCGGAGAGCCCCCCGAGCGGCGCGGCCGCTTGGCCTGCGGCGGCGGCGACGCGCGCGACAGCAGCGGCCGCGTCGGCGGGGCCGCCGCGGAGCCAGGGAGCGGGGTGCCGCGGTGCGGCCGGCCGTGCACCATCCCAGTGCGCCTGCCGTGCCTTCAGCACCCCGCACCTCGCCTCCGGCCGCGGGCCGCGCCCTCGCAGGCCGCCCCATGCTCAGGGAGGCCCGCCCCCAGGCGCGGGCAGCGCCCCCGGCAGGCCGGGCGGCCGCCTGCAGCCGTCCAGCTGCGCTCTGAGCACGCCCATGTGCGTGGAGCGGGCGTGCGGGCGCCGCAGGCGGCGCGTCGTCGACGCGGCGGCGCAGGCGGGCGGCGGGGGCGACGCCGCGCGCCCGAGATCGCGATTCGGCGCGCGCTGAGCGAAGCTGCGGCGACGCTGGTGCCGCGGCCGGGCGGGGCGCCCAGTCTGAGCGCCGGCGAGAGCGGCGGCCAAAAAAGTCAAAGTGTTAGACCGGCGCCGCCTGCACGGCCGCAGCCGCTCATCCTGCGAGTCCCTCTCGCCACCGCGGGCCCCTGCTCCCCCCCGGCACGCGCGCGCGTGAAATTGGTTGGCATTCCGCGAAAACAAAATCGGGCCCAGCGCCGCCGCCCGGGTCGTCACATGGCAAAGCCCATGACCGGCAGGCCCGCGCTCGGCGCGGGGCTGCCCGCGGGCGGCGGCGCGCGCGCGGGCTGCCCGGGAACGCCAGCTGCTGCTCGGGCGGGCCGCCGCCGCCAAACGCGCCGCCGCCCTGGCGGCCGGGAGCCCCCCGGGGGCTCGCCGCGGGCGAGGCGCCCTTGAGCAGCGGGCTGCCGTAGCGGCAGGGGAAGGGGTTGTCCGGCGTGAAGCCGCCTGCGCGGCGCGCGGGCGACGGGCGACGGGCGCGGCGGGGGCGGGGCGCGGCGGGGCGGGGGGGGGGGGGGCGGTGAGGCGCGGCACGGCGCGGCCGCGCGCCACTGGCAGGCGCCCGCGTCGGCAGGCGCCCGCGTCGGCAGGCGCCCGCGTCGGCAGGCGCCCGCGTCGGCCGGCGCGCCGCGCGCGCGCCGCGGCGGCTCACACGCGGGCACCGCGGAGGGCGGCACGAAGATGCTCATCGGCGGCGGGGACGCGCTGCACGGCAGCGGGCTCCGCGGCGGCGACTCCGGCACCCGCGCCGGCGCGCCCGCCGCCGCCGCGGGGAGCGCGCGCCACGCGGCCGCGAGCGCGGCCGCCGCCGCGTCGTCGCCGCCGCCGCCGGCCTGGTCGCCGCCGCCGGGCGGCGCCTCGCCCGCGCCGGCTGGCGCGAGGCTGGCGTCCATGACCAGGATCGACGGCGCCGCGACCGCGACGCCCTTGGCGTCGCGCGCGCCGCCCGCGAGCAGGGCATCTCGCCGCCCATGGGGTAGCCGTACACGGGGCGCTGGACGCGCTGCCGGCAGTCGGCGCACACGAACGGCAGCCAGCTCAGCGGCGCCGCCGCGGCGAGCAGCGCCGCAAAGCAGGCCCACCCAAACGGGGTGAGCCGGCAGCCGCCGGCCTGGCGGAGCAGCGGCAGGGCAAAGGGAGGGCAGGCAGGGCAGGCAGGGCAGCAGCAGGGCGGCAGCGGGTCGGCGCCGCGCCGGCGGCGCAGCAGCGCGCAGCAGCAGCAGTACGGCGCGCGCGCAACCGCTCGCGCCGGCGCGCAGCGCGCGCGGCCGCCGCCGCCGCCGGGACACACGCACCAGCTCCACCTCGTAGCCCAGCAGCACCTCGCCCGCGCGCTGCGGCTGCGCGGGGGGCAGGAGGGGCACGCCCGGGAGCGGCTGCTCGGCCGCGCCCAGCAGCCTGCCCATGGCGCCCCCGGAAGCTGCTCCGCGCCCTGGCCGCGGGTCACCGGTCACGGAGGGGCATAGCTGTCGGCGCGCCGGGGCGCCGGCGCGCGGGGCGGGGCGGGGGCGAGGGCCTGCGCGCGAGAGGCTGGGACGTGGGCCGTGTGAGCGCGGAGGGAGAGCACAGCGGCGTCAAAGCACAGGGGCGTGGCGCTGCGGGCCTGTGGGGGCGTCGTGGGCGAGCAGGCAGGGGGACTGTTGCCAGTCAATCGGGGCTTTGCTCGGGCCCCCTGAGCTCCTATTCGCGTCCCCGCCGCGTCTGTGAGGCGCACTGCACACCACCGCCCACCTCAGCATCAGCATCCAGCTCCCGCCATGCGCGCCGCCGCCTCTCCGCCGGCCGCACGCCTGGCCGCGCCGCCGCGCCGGGGCGCCGCCGCCGCAGCGGCGCCGCCCCCGGCCCGGCGGTGGCGCGCCCAGCTCCGCCGCCTGCCGGGACCGGCGCGTGCAGCGGCTGAGGACAGCGGCAGCAGCGGCGGCGGCAGCGGCGGCAGCGGCGGCAGCAGCAGCTGCTGCTGCAGCAGCGGCGGGAGCGGAGCCGGGCGCCGCGCGCTGCTGCTGGGCGCCGCAGCGGCGGCGGCGGCGGCCGCGGCGCCACAGCCGGCGCACGCGGGCCTGCTGGACCTGCCGGCCTGCGCCGACTTCAGGCCCGCGGGCCCGCTGCAGCTGTGCGAGGTGCGCGTCGGCACCGGCGACCCGCCCGCGGCGGGCGACCTGATCGAGGTCGACTACACCGCGCGCGCGGCGGCCACGGGCAAGGTCTACGACGGCAGCCGCGGCTTCAAGTTCACCGTCGGCAACGGCGAAGGTGAGCTGCCGGCACGGCGGCGCGCGGCGCGCGCCAGCCTCCCCCCCCCCCTCTGCCTCCCTTGAATGCACCGCGCCCCGCGCGCCGCGCCCGCGCAGTCATCCCCGGCTGGGAGCTCGGCATCCTCGGCGACGGCAGCGCCGCGCTGCCGCCCGTGCGCGCCGGCGGCACGCGCACGCTGCTCGTCCCGCCGGACCTCGCCTTTGGCGCGCGCGGCGACAACTGCCTCTTCGGTCGCGCGCAGAGCTGCCGCGTGCCGCCCGGCTCGGCCGTGGTCATCACGTTTCGGTTCGTCGGCCTCGGGTACTGACTGACCACGCCGAGGTGGTGATCGAGGTGGTGACTCATCGCGCTTGGGTCTGCCCTCGGCCGCGCGCGCGGCCGAGGCGCGCGGGTCGGCGCGCGCGACAACGTTGCGACTCGCCGCGCGCGCAGCCGTCAGCTGTCGTCCGGTGAGTCAGGCTGCGCCCGGATCCACGCGGCCACGGCCTCGTGGCCGCGCTGTGCCGCCACGACCTCACACTCGCTGCGCCACCACAAGCAGCCGTGTGCACGCAGCCAGCGCAGCGCCTCCAGCTGCCCCGCCTCAGCCGCCCGCCTGCATACAAACTCGTCCCACAGCGCGGGCGGCGTCTGCGGGCGCAGCCAGCGCAGCATCTCCAGGTCGCCGCGCTCCGCAGCCCAGTAGCACACCCAGTCGTCCCACGGCAGCGGCGGCGTCTGCGCGCGCGCCCAGCGCAGCACACCCAGCTGCCCGCCCCTGGCTGCTCCGCAATACACGCTCCCCAGACAAAGCCCCTGGCCGCGCGCCCACTCCAGCACGGCGAGCTGGCCGTGGTATGCTGCTGTTGCCAGGCACACGTCCTCCACGTAGCAGCCGGCGCCGTGCAGCCAGGCCACGCCCACCACGTCACCGCATGCAGCGCGTGCCTTGGCCAGCCGCTGCTGCTGCTGCCAGCCACCCTGCACCGCCCGCCACGCCTCCTGCACCGCCGCGAGCGGCAGCTCGGGGCAGCGCAGCGAGACGACTGTGGCGCCGCGGAAGCGCTCGCGCGCCGCCCTGCAGACCAGCTTGGCGGCCCACGCCTGCAGGGCCGGCGGCAGGAAGCTCAGGACGTGGAGCACGAGCGGCTCGGGCAGCTCTGGCAGCGACCTGCGGGCGGCGCGGGCGGGCGCGCGGGTGCGGCGGTGAGGCAGCGGGCGGCGCGTGCTGGACCTGGTTGTGGCTCGCTGCTCGGCGCCTGCCTGGCCAGCAGCGGCAGCCGGGGCGCCCCCAGCAGCAGCAGCAGAGCGCGCTCACCTCCCCGCCTCCTCGCCAGCGGGCGCCTTGCGCTGCGCTGCCGCTGGCGCCGCCGCGCTCGCTGCTGCTGCGGCAGCCTGTGCGCGTGTGGTCGGCCCGGCGCGCCGCTTGCCGTCTGGCGCAGCAGAAAAGGCGTCGGCTGTGCCTGCCACCAGGGAACAGGGGGCGGCGCTGGCAGCACGCGAGCGCGGCGTGAGCGCGGCAGCAGCAGCGCGAGCGGTGCGCCGGTCCTGGCGCGGCGGCGGGCCTGCCAGCGGCGCCCGGGGCGCGCAGGCCCAGCTGAACTCGCGACACGCCCGCCCGCCGCGCACCGCCGGTGCCCCCGCCGCCCGCAGCGGGCGCCGCGCAGCGCTGCCGCTGCTGCTGCCCTCCCCGCCTGCCCGCGCGCCCGGCTCGCCTGAAGCTGCGTCGGGCGGCACGGTCTAGTCACCAGGCGCCCGCAGGTCCGCGCCCCGCCTGGCCAGGGGCGCGCCGTGGGCGGGGCGGGCGCGGGGCGGCGGCGGCGCGGTGCGTGCGGGCGCTGTGTGGGCGAGGCCGGCGCTTGTGCGTGTGCGTGTGGCGGGGGGCTGAGGGCGGTGGCTGTGGGCGTCGGCGGGGCGGCGCGCGCGGGAGGCTCCTCGGCGGCGGTCGCGGGCAGCCGGCCGGGCGGCGCCTGCGCCCTGGGCCCTGCACCGCCGCCGCCCGCAAGCGCTGGCGGCGCGGGGCGCAGCGCGGGCCAGCGCCGCCGCCAGCGCTTGCGGCATGGTCAGCCGGTTGCCAGCGCGCGCGCCCCTCTCGCCGCCGCCGCCAGACCACCAACTCGCGGGCCGCTGCCGGTGTCGCTGCCTCGTTCGTTCAAGCACGCCGCCGCGCCGCGCCCGTCGCGCCGCCGCCGTCACTGCACGTCGGTCTTGCAGATCGGGCAGACCTTGTGGGCCTCGAGCCAGGGCAGCACGCAGTCCTCGTGGTACGCGTGCAGGCAGGGGAGGTGCATCAGCCGCTCGCCCTCCGCGTACGCCTGCTGGCACACCACGCAGCTGTCCGAGTCGCCGGGGCGGCGGCCGGACACGAACGTCGAGCGCGGCAGCGCCGCGAGCACGGCGGGGTCGGTCGGGACGTCGACGTTTTGGAGGCCCACCAGGTCTTCGTAGCGCATGCCGCCGCCACCGCCGCCGCCGCCGGCGCCGCCGCCCAGCACGCCGTCCTGCAGCAGCATGGACAGCAGCGCGCCCAGGCCGTCGGGGCCGGCGCCGGGGCCGCCGCCGCCGAGCGCCGGCTCGAAGCTGGTCGTGCCAGCGGCGGGGTCGTGGTGCGCGAAGCCGCCGCCGGCGGCTTCGCCCTGGCGGCGCGCCGCCGCGCTGCGCGCGCCGCCGAGCAGCAGCATGGACAGGAGGTCGTCATCAAAGGGGTCCAGCGGGCCCCCGCCGGGCATGCCGCCCAGCGGGCCGCCGGGCGCGCCGCCGCCCAAGCCGCCGCCGCCGCCAAAGCCGCCGCCAAAGCCGCCGCCGCCGCTGGTCCAGGTCGCGGTGAAGCCGCCCGGCAGCCGCGTCACGTGGAACCCGCCGCGGCCCGCGCCTGCGCTGCCACCGCCGCTGGGCCCGGCCGCGCCGGCGCCGCCGTCGCCGCCGAGCACAAGGCGGGCGAGCAGCGCCTGCAGCGGGTCGAGGTCCGCGCCGCCGCCGCCGCCGGCGCCGCTGGGCTGGTGCTGCGCTGGGCGCGCAGCGTGCTGCTGCGCCGCTGTGGCGCTGCCCCCGCTGCCGGCGCTCGCCGTGGCGCTCGCCGAGCTGCTGGAGCTGCTGGCGAGGTACCTTCGCAGCGCGCCGACACCCGCGCTGACCAGCGCCTGCATTCCCCCTCCGCCGCCACCCGGCGCCTGCGCGCCGCCCGCGGCCGTGCCGGCGCCGCCGGGCGCCGCGGGCGCCGCGCCGCCGCTGCCGCCGGCCGCCGCCGGCGCCGCCGCCGCTGGCGCGCTCGCGCCCGCGCCGGTGCTGGCGCCCGCCTGCGCCGACGCGTGCTGCCCGTCCGCGGCCATCGCCAGCAGCGCCGCCAGCGCCGCGCCGAGCGCGCTGCCGAGGCCGCCGCCCGCCGCCGCCGCGGCCTGCGACGACGGCCGCGCGGCACCGGGGCCGGCGCTGGTGCTGCCGCCGCCGCCGCCGCCGCCAGCGGCGGCCGTCGCTGCCTGCATCGACGGCGTGCGCGTGACCCGCTGCCAGTCGTCGTCGGTCTCGCTGCCCAGCGCCGCGGCCGCGGCCGCCTCCTCCTCCGCCTGCAGCCGCAGCGCGAGCGCGTGGTCCTCGTCCTCAGTGCTCGGCGCTGCCGGGCGCGTGGCGGGCGCGGGGATGGCGGGGTAGCGCGGCGCCGGCGCCTGCTGCTGCTGCGGCGCCTGCTGCTGCTGCTGCTGCGCCTGCTGCGGCGCCTGCTGCGCCTGCGTGTGCGCCGGCGCTCGCGGCCGCGCCGCGCCGTGCTGCTGCTCCCAGCGCCGGCGCTGCGCCGCCAGGGCCTCGGCGCGCTGCGCGTCGAAGCTGCTCGGCGGCGCGCCGCCCGCTGCCCCGGCCGGCAGCGGCGGCGCGCTCGGCGTCGTCTGCGGCTCGCTGTCGCCATCGCCCGCCTGCCAGCGCGCGTCCGCCAGCGAGGCTGCCAGCGCCTCCTGCAGCTCCGGGTCGTCCCGGGAGTCCATGCGTGCGGCTGCGCGCGCTGACTGGAGCGGCGGCGAGGTGTCCGCCGGCGCAGCGCGCAAGCGTCTGCGCGCCGTGCGTGCGCACGGGCCTTGAGAGGAGGCGGGCTGGCCGCGGGAGGCGAGCGGGAGGCGAGCGCGCCGGACCAGGGCGTGGCGGCGGCGGTGGCGCAGACGCCGGTGCGCCCCGCCCCGACGCCCGCCGCCCACGGCGCCCGGCGGCACGCTCGCCACTTGTCTCGTCTCCAGGTGTTCCCGAACTGCTCGTCCAGCCGCTCCACGCACGCCCGCCGAGCGCGCAGCAGCAGCGAGTGCTCCCGCCTCGGCAGCAGCGGCCGCTTCCGGCATGCAGGCGCTGGCGCAGCGCGCGCCCGGTCGCGCGTTGCCATGCCGCACGCACGGCCGTGCCTGGCCGCGGCGGCGCGGGCTGGGCGCGGCAGCAGCAGCGCGTGGACGGGCGGCCACAGGCGCGCCCGCCCGCTCGCCAGGGCGCCCGGCGCCGCCATCGCGGGCGCCCAGCAGCAGTAGCAGCAGCAGCGGGCGCGACGAGAGCGGCAGCGCGGCCCCATGCGCGCCGGCGGCGGCGCAGCGCTGGGCGGCGGCGTCGTCGCTGCTGCTCGGCGGCGCGGGCAGCGGTGGCGCGCTGCTGGGCGTCGCCGCCGCCGCCGGCGCGGGCGCGCTGGGCTCGGGCTTCCAGCTGGAGGGCCCCGCGAGCGTGGCGCAGGCGCTGGGCGTGCTCGCGGCCATCATCGCCGTGCACGAGGCGGGGCACTTCACCGCCGCGCGGGCGCAGGGCATCCACGTCACCCAGTTTGCCATCGGCTTCGGCCCGCCGCTGTTCAGCTTCAAGGCGCGCCCCGCGCGCGCGCGCGCCGCTGCCGCCGCCGCTGCCGCAGCAGCGCTGGCGTCCCGCGCCGCCCGCGACGCCCGGCGCCGCGCCCCGCCGCTGCGCCGCGCAGCGCGGCGAGGTGGAGTACTCGCTGCGCGCCATCCCGCTGGGCGGCTACGTGGCCTTCCCCGACGACGACCCCCAGAACAGCAGCTACGCGCCCGACGGTGCGCCGCCGGCGGCGGCAGCGGCGGCAGCAGCAGCTGCGCCGGCGTGAGCGCGCCTCGGCGCGCGGCCCGCGCCGCCGCCGACGCCGCCGCCGCCGCCGCCGCAGACCCGGACCTGCTGCAGAATCGCAGCGTGCCGGAGCGCGCGCTCGTGATCAGCGCGGGCGTCATCGCCAACGTCGTCTTTGCGCTCGCCGTGCTCTTCGCGCAGGTGCCTGCCGCACGGGCGCGCGCGCGCCGGCGCGCCGGCTGGCCTCAGCAGGCCGCCAACCCGCAGCCAGCGCGGGCGTGAGCGCCGACGCCGCCCGCCCGCCCGCCGCGCGCGCGCGCAGGTCAACGTCGTGGGCAAAGCGCAGACGTCGTACCTGCCGGGCGTGCTCGTGCCGGAGGTCACCCCGGGCGGCGTCGCCGCGGCGGCGGGCTTCCAGCCGGGCGACGTCATCCTGCGCGTCGGCGACTTTGAGGTCCCCGCCAACCCCGGCCAGGTGCGGGCGAGGCCGAGGGCGGGGCGGGCGGCGGGCGGCGGGCGGCGCGCGGGCGGCAGGGCGGCAGTCGACCGAGGGCGGCGGCGCGGCGGCGCGGCGGCCGGCGCGCCGACGCGGCCCCGCCCCGCCGCCGCGTGCGCGCAGGTGCCGGACGTCGTCGCGGCGATCAAGGCCCACCCGGGCGAGGCGCTGCCGTTCCGCGTGCAGCGCGGCGAGGGCGTGCTGGACCTCTCGGCCACGCCCGCGGCGGGGCGCGACGGGCGCGGCGCGATCGGGGTGTCGCTCTTCTCCCACACGTTCATCAAGCACACGCTGCCGGCCTCGCTGCCCGACGCCGCGGGCATGGCGGGCGCCGAGTTTGCGCGCCTCGGGAGCACCGTGCTCGGCGGCCTCGCGTCGATCGTGACCAACTTTGGCGCCGCGTCGGCGCAGCTGTCGGGCCCCGTCGCGATCGTCGCGGCGGGGAGCGAGATCGCGCGCGCCGACGCCGCGGGGCTGTACCAGTTTGCGGCGATCGTCAACATCAACCTCGCGGTCGTCAACACGCTGCCGCTGCCCGCGCTCGACGGCGGGTACCTGCTGCTGCTCGGCCTGGAGGCCGCGCGCGGGCGCAAGCTGCCGGCGGGGCTCGAGCAGGGCTTCATGGCCAGCGGCCTGCTGCTCATGCTCGCGCTCGGCGTCGGCCTTGCCGTGCGCGACACCATCAACCTGCTGTGAGGCGGCGCGCCGCGGCGGCGCGCGCGAGGGAGCGAGCGAGCGCAGCGCGCCCGGCGCGGCGCGCGCGGTGTACACAAGCGAGCGGCGGCGGTGCGCGAGGAGGGAGAGAGCGTGAGAGTGGTGTCGAGAGGGTAAGCTCGTGCGCGGCACAGAGCGGGACCGGCGCAGGACGGCGGAGGACGGCGGAGGTACGCGAGCAGGGCGCGGCGGCGGCGCGTGCGCGCGGGATCGACCGCCCTTCACCTCCCGCGCGCGACGCCGCGCCCGCCAGTCCTGTCCTCAGCCCAGGCCGTAGGCGCCCCGGCCCGCAGGCAGCAGCGCGCGCAGGGCGCCGCCGCCGCAGCAGGATGGCAGAGAAGGTGCCTGTGACCGTCGTGACGGGCTTCCTGGGGGCGGGGAAGACGACGCTGGTCAACCACATCCTGAAGGGTGTGCGCGCCGGGCGGGCAGCAGCGCGACAGCAGCATCTCGTGCCTCCCGCGCCGCCTGCAGCGCCCGGAGCGCCGCGGCAGCGGTCGCACAGCGCGTGCGGACGTCTGATCGTGGCCACGGCGCAGCCGCACCGGCGAGGCGGCCCCACGCCGCGGCGCGCCGATTGTCGCCGCTGCTGCTGCGCGCCGCCGCCGCCGCCGCAGGCAACCACGGCAAGCGCATCGCCGTGATCGAGAATGAGTTCGGTGCGGGGGTCGCGCCGGGACCGCCTGCGGGAGGGGGGGGCACCGCGCAGCGCGTGGCGGCGCGACGTGCGGCGCGGCGCGGCGGGGGCGGCGCCTGCCCACCGCAACCGCCGCGCGCCGCGCCGCGCCGCCTCGGCAGGCGAGGTGGGCATCGACGACGCGCTGGTGGTGGAGACCAAGGAGGAGATCTACGAGATGAACAACGGCTGCGTCTGCTGCACGGGCGAGCGGCGGCAGCGCCGCCGCCGCCCTTCGCCCCGGCCCCTCCCCACACGCGCCCGCCCGCCCACGCCTGCCCGCCCCGACCCACCCGCCCGCCCGGCCCCTCCCTCGCCATCGCCACCACGCGCCCGCCCGCCCGCCCGGGCCGCCGCCGCCGCAGTGCGCGGCGACCTCATCCGCATTCTGGCCAAGCTCCTCCGCCGCAAGGCCAAGTTTGACGCCATCATGATCGAAACCACTGGCCTCGCAAACCCAGCGCCCGTCATTCAGGCGAGTGCCACCCCGGGCGCGCCCCCACGCGCGCAGCCGCGGCGCGCGCGTCGCCCGCCGCCCGCCGCGCTCGCGCTCCTGCACTGCACGCCGCGCGCCGTGCGTCGCGGCCGCCGGCGGCCCATCGGTCGTCCCCTGCGCCCTCCCTCCTGCACGCCCTCGCCCGCAATCGCCAGACGTTCTTCGTTGACGACGACCTCAAGGACGCGCTGGCGCTGGACGCGGTGCTCACGCTCGTGGACGCGAAGCACGTCACGCAGCACCTCGACGACGTCAAGCCAGACGGCGTGGTCAACGAGGCGGGTGCGCGGCGGGCGCGCGCCCGCGGGCGCACGCATTGCTGTGTGCCATCACTCGGCCCCTGGCCGCGCGCGCGCGCGGCGGCCGGGCGCGCGGCGGCGGCGGCGCCAGCGCGCGGCGGCGGCGGGCGGTCGCCCGCGCCGACGCGCCGCCCCCGCCGCGCGGTTGCGCCTCCGCAGTGCAGCAGGTCGCGTTTGCGGACAAGCTGCTGCTGAACAAGGTGGACCTGGTCAGCCCAGAAGACAAGGCCGCCGTCGTGCGGCGCCTGCGGGTGGGTGCGCGACGCCGCGCCATGCCAGGGGCGCGGCCCGCGCCGCGCAGCGCGCCCCGCGCTGCGGCGGCCGTGGCCGCTGACGTTGACCGCCCCCGGCGGCCGCCCACGGCGCGCCTTCTCGCGCCGTCGGCGCAGGGCATCAACCGCAGCGCGGAGGTCATCGAGTGCAGCCACGCCGCGGTCGACCTCGCACGTGTGCTGGGCATTCAGAGCTTCAGCATGGACCGCATGCTGGAGATGGACCCAGACTTCCTGGTGTGTGCCCGCGGCGCGGCGCGCTGCAGGGCCTGGGCCTGGCCCCACAGGGCGGCGCCCTCCGGCGGGAAGGAGAGAAAGGCCGCCGACCGCGGCGCCGCGGGCCGCCGCAGGAGGACGACGAGCCGCACCACCACGGCCACGGCCACGGCCACGACCATGGCCACGACTACAACCACGCAGACGGCCACGACCACGGCCACGACCACGGGCACGGCGGCCACGGCCACGGGCACGGCGACGGGCACGGTGAGCACCACCACGGGCACCACCTGGACCACAAGCACGACGACCGCGTGACGAGCGTGGGCATCGTCGCGGAGGGCAGCGTCGACATGGCCAAGCTCAACGCCTGGCTCAGCGGCCTGCTGCAGGAGCGCGGCGCCGACATCTTCAGGCGCGCGCGCGGGACCCCGCCGCCCGCCGCCTGTCCCCGCCGCCCGCCGCCGCGACGCGCCGGCCGCCGACGCGCGCTCGCCGCGCCCGTCGCCGGCGCGCAGGTCCAAGGGCGTGCTGTCGATTGAGGGGTCGCCGCACAAGCACGTCTTCCAGGGCGTGCACATGCTGCTGCAGTTCAGCAGCAGCGCCGAGGGCGCCGGCCGGCCGTGGCGGGAGGGCGAGCCGCGCTACTGCAAGCTGGTGTTCATCGGCAAAAACCTCGACCGCGCGGAGCTCAACGCCGCGTTCGACGCGTGCCGCGTGCCGGCGGCGGCGGCGTGACGCCTCGTGGAAGCGGGCGCGGCGCGCGGGGAGGGCGGCGGGCACGCAGCGGCGGCTGCGGGCGCAGCGGCGCGTTGCAACTCCCCTCGTGCGCAGCGGTCAGTCGTCATCCGCGGCCGGCTGCGCCCGGATCCATGCGATCATGGCCTCGTGCCCAATGCTCTGCGCCATGAATTCACAGTTGCAGCGACGCCACGGGCAGCCGTTGGCGCGCAGCCAGCGCAGCGCCTCCAGCTGCCCGTTCACAGCGGCCCGCCTGCACACCTCCTTGGCCCACGGCGCGGGCTCGGCCTGGGCGCGCGCCCAGCGCAGCATCTCCAGGTCGCCGCGCTCTGCAGCACTGTACCACACAAAGTCGCCCCACGGCAGCGGCGGCGTCTGCTCGCGCGCCCAGCGCAGCACCGCCAGCTGCCCGACCCAGGCTGCTGCCTCACACACGCTCCGAAGGTCAAGCCCCTCGCCGCGCGCCCACTCCAGCACGGCGAGCTGGCCGGCCTGCGCTGATTTCCAGCACATGTCCGCCACAAAGCAGCCAGCGCTGTGCAGCCAGGCCAGCCCCGCCACGTCGCCGCACGCTGCACGCGCCCCTGCCAGCTGCCGCTGCTGCCAACTGCCACCCTGCACCGCCCGCCAGGCCCCTGCACCGCCGCGAGCGGCAGCTCGGGGCAGCGCAGCGAGACGACCCTGGTGCCGCGGAAGCGCTCGCGCGCCGCCTTGCACACCAGCTTGGCGGCACACGCCTGCAGGGCCGGCGGCCAGAGGCTCAGGACGTGGAGCACGAGCGGCTCGGGCAGCTCTGGCAGCGGGCTGCGGGCGGCGCGGCCGGCGCGGGCGGGTGCGCAGGTGCGGGGGTGCGGCAGCGGGCGGCGCGTGCTGGACCTGGTTGTGGCTCGCTGCTCAGCGCCCGCCTGGCCAGCAGCGGCAGCCGGGGGCACCCCCCAGCTGCAGCAGCCGAGCGCGCCCACCTCCCCGCCTCCTCGCCAGCGCCCGCCTTGCGCTGCGCTGCCGCTGGCGCCGCCGCGCTCGCTGCTGCTGCGGCAGCCTGCGCGCGTGTGGCCGGCCCGGCGCGCCGCTTGCCGTCTGGCGCAGCAGACATGGCGCCACCTGACAGCCTGCGGGCCAGCAGGGAGCAGCGGGCGGGGCACCGGCAGCAGCGGGCGAGCGCGCGGGCGGCGTGAGCGCAGCAGCAGCAGCGCGCGGCGCGCCCGGGCCCGCTCCCGGCGTGGCGACGTGGCGGCGGGCCTGCCAGCGGCGCCCGGGGCGCACAGGCCCGGCGGCCCACGACACACGCCCGCCCGCCGCGCAGCGCCGCTGCCCCCGCCGCCTGCGGCGGGCGGCACGCATCGCGGCCCGCCCGCCGCTGCCCTCCCCGCCTGCCCACGCGCCCAGCTCGCCTGGCGCTGACCTGGGCGGCACGGCCTAGACACCAGGCGCCCCCAGGTCTGCGCCCCGCCTGGCCAGGGGCGCGCCGCGGGCGGGGGCGGGCGCGGGGCGGCCGCGGCGCGGTGCGCGCGGGCGCTCGTGTGCGTCGCGGCCGGCGCTTGTGCGTGTGCGTGTGGCGGGGGGCTGAGGGCGGTGGCTGTGGGCGTCGGCGGGGCGGCGCGCGCGGGAGGCTCCTCGGCGGCGGTCGCGGGCAGCCGGCCGGGCGGCGCCTGCGCCCTGGGCCCTGCACCGCCGCCCGCGTGCCGCGCGGCTGCCGGGCGGGCGCG
This sequence comes from Scenedesmus sp. PABB004, assembly GCA_014905635.1. Lineage (NCBI taxonomy): Eukaryota > Viridiplantae > Chlorophyta > Chlorophyceae > Sphaeropleales > Scenedesmaceae > Scenedesmus > Scenedesmus sp. PABB004. Next base: position 617,387 of record JABVCE010000012.1, read on the forward strand.
GCGCGGCGACGTGGCACCGCCGCCAGAGACCGGCGACGGCGCGGGAGCACGACCCCCCGCCCAGGCGCGCGGTCGGCCGGTTGCCAGCACGCGCGCGCGCCCGCTCGCCGCCCACTCGAGCGCGCCGTCACCTCGGGCCCGCTGTCGTGCGACCCCCCCCCCCCCCCCCACACCCACACCCACACCACTGCTGCGATGATGCTGCGATGATGGCCGCGAGCCGGGGCGCCACGCCCGGGCGGGCGGAGTGATGACGCCAGGCTCGGCCGTGCGCGCACTCAAGACACACAGGTGAATGGGTGAGTGATGGTGACGAGGCGGTGGGGCGGGGAGCTCGCCCGCGGACGCATGCATGAGCCGGCCCGCCAGCCGCCCGGCCGACCAATTGGTCAGGGGCGGCTGGCGAGTCGGCGGAGCGTCATGTGATCGTGGAGGGTGCAGCGCCACGCGACCGTGCGGGTGATCGTGTCATGCCCATCCCATGCTCCCTGCCCCACAGGGGGCGCGCTCCAGCAAGCACCGTCCCGCCCCCTCCCTCGGCTTGACCCCCATCTCCCCCTGACGCCCCCGAGGGCCCCGAGGCCGGCAGCGGCTGCGCCGCGCGCACGTGCGCCGCACGCACCAACAGCTTGTGAGTGCCACGTGCGCGCCCGGCGCTTATGTCGCCCCCCCCCTCCGGGCTCAAATCAACATCCCTGGCCAGCCCCCGGCGCGGGCCCCCGCACCGGCGGCGCTAGCCCTGCGCCGCCCCCCGCGCGCCGGCGGCGCACACGACCTGCGCGGGCGCGCCGTAGTGCGCCCGCGACCCGGCCGGCAGGCGCGCGCCGAGCGGGATGACGGCGACGGCGCCGCCGTCGCGGCCGGTGAAGGCGAGCGGGTCGACCGACACGGCCGAGAGCTGCGCGACCGCCGCGTTGGACAGATCGAGGCAGAGCCGCGTCTGCAGCGCCGCCGGGGGGCGCGCGGCGGCCGCGGCCTGCGTGACCGCGTACGCGGCGACGCCGGCGTAGCGAGACAGCGACTCGCCCGCGCCGGTGTGGTCGTCGATCGGCCACTGCGCCGCACGGCGGCAGCGTTTGATGAGAGCCGGCGCGGGCGCGGGCGCGGGCGCGGCGGAGCGCGCGACGGAGCGCGCGCGGCACGCGCGGCCGCGCGGCGCACCTGCACGTTGTTGAGGCAGCGCGCGCCGGGCGCGAGCCAGTCGAGCGCGGCGAGGCCCTTGGCGATGAGCGGGCGCGGCACGGGCACGTCGCTGAGCGCCGCCGTGAAGATGGTGCGCCCGCTCGCGTGCTCCACGACCGTCACGCGCGTCACGCCGCCCTCCACGGTCCACTCAAAGCGCGCCATCTCCTGCGCGGCGGCGGGCGGCGGGGTCGCTCAGCGCGCTCCGGGCGGGCGGGCGGTCGTGCCAGCAGGCTCCCACCCACCCTGGGCGCCGCGGCCGGGGCCCCGAGGCAGCCAGCCAGCCGCGCCACGCGCCTTGGGGATGCCCCACACGTTGCGCCCCGCGCGCATGCTGAACTGGCTGTCGACCCAGATGCGCGCGACGCTCTGCGCCGCGTCGGCGCAGTCCGGCTTGTACGCGCCCGGGCTCCACAGCAGCTCGCTGTACGCGCCGATGTTGGAGTTGGAGTAGCGGATGATCGACAGCATGCCCGGCCCGCCCACAAACGGCAGGGGCGGCAGGCCCGCGTACGCCGGCGGCGGCGCCGGCGCGGCCGGCTGCGGCGCGGTCATGAACAGCCACGCCTCGGCCTCGAACGTCCACGGGAACGCGCTGTACCCCGGCGCGGTCGCGTAGGTGTCCACCGCCGTCGTGGCGGCGGCCATGCCGGTCTCCGCGGGGCCGGGCGGCGCGGCGGCGGTGGCCTTGGGGTCGGGCCACTGCGGGGCGTCGTCGACGGTTGGCTTGGGCGCCGCCGCCGCCCACGGGTGCCACGGCAGCCCCAGCTTGGCTGCCGCTGGCGCCGGGGCGGCCAGGAGGGCTAGGAGAGCCGCCGCGAGGGCGAGCTGGCGCCCCATCGGGCCAGGCCGGGCGGCGGCGGCGCCAGCGGCGGGCGCGGCGCTGCGGCGGGCTGTGAGCGCAGGGCCTGGCTGCGGCGACGTGGGCTAAGGAAAGATAGTTTGTGAATGAACGCCGCGGCCGGCAGGCTCAGGGGATGCTCGGCGCGCGCGCGCTGTCATTCGCAGAGCCGCGGTCGCCGAAACTCGCTCGACGGCCGCCCAGCACCTCCCCGGGCTCACACGCAGCTCGCCACAGCAACGCGCGATCACGGCCGCACGCGCAGCAACGGGCGCGCGCATCGGCGGCGGCAGCAGCGGCGGCAGCGGCGGCAGCGGCGGCGCACCCGCGGCCGTGTGACCGGCGCGCCGGTCCTCAGCTCCATGCGGCCGTTCTGACAGGAGGCGGACCAACACACCGCCATGGCTGCGCCCGGCGGCGCGGCGTGGCGGCTGTGGCGGCCGGGGCCGCTCGACGCTGTCCGAAAGTTTGCGCTGAGCGAAACCTTCCAGGGCGCGCTGCAGCTGACCGTGGGCATGCTCTTCGTGTCGCTGTTCGTCTTCGTCCAGTGAGAGGCGGTGCCTCACCGGCAGCAGGCTGCAGCGGCCGCGCGGGCGCGGCGGCCGTGTGCAGCGCAGCACGGCCGAGCGCGGCGCAACCGCCCCCCGGGCTCACCCGCCGCGGCGCCGCCGCGGCGCGTGCCGCCCGGCCGGCGCAGGGCGCTGCGCTTCCCCGGGTCGTGCGTGGCGGTGCTGCTGTACATCGTCGTCGCGGTGACCGCGGCGCCGGACAACCACGTCGGCACGCGCATCTTCATCGCGGGCTTCATGATCGGACCCATGTGGCTCGGCCTCCTCACCGGCGGCGTCGTGGTGCGCGCGCCTCGGCGCGGCGGGCGCGCGGGCAGCGGGCAGCGCCAGCCGCGGCCGAGCGCCGGCGGCGAGCCGCGGCGCCGTGCCGGCGGCGCGCGGCGTGCCGGCCGCGACGCCGCCGCCGCCGGCCGCGCGCCGCCCGCGCCGCGCACAGGGCACGGTCGGCATGCTCGCGCCGAGCGGCGTGGGGCGGCTCGTCGTGCTGTCGACGCTCGGCCCCGCCGCGGTCGTGCCGTTTGCGGTCACGCGCGTCGGCACGGGGCACCTCTACCTCTGGGCCATGGGCATGGTCACCGCGCTCTACGTGGGCATGCCCATAATTGCCGGCTGGCCCGCCCCCACGCTCGCCGTGTTCTGGATGCGCAGCGTCGTCTGGGTGTTTGCCGCCGCGGGCGTCGCGATGTTTGCCGGCGGCGCGCTCAGCATGGTCGTCGCGCCGTCGCTCGCGTCGCACGCGGTGGGCGCGACGAGCAAGCGGCGCGCGGCGCGCGGCGCGCGGCGTGCGCGGGGCAGCCGCCGCCGCGGCGGCGGCGCCCCGCTGCCCGGCCCGCGCGCGGGCTCACGCCCGCGCACCGCACCGCGCACCGCAGCTGGAGGGCGACGTCGCGGCCGCGCTGCGCGCGCTGGGACACCACCTCGGCGCGACGGCGAGCCACCTGCTGCGCGGCGCGGACGCGCGCGCGCCGCTGCCGGCGCACCTCCAGGGCCTGCACCCGCTCGCGCTCGAGGACGCCGCCGGCACGGCGCTCACGCCGGGCGTGCGCGAGCAGGACGGCATGGCCAACGTGCGGCGCCGCGCCGCGCCGCGCCGCGCCGCGCCGCGCCGCGCCGCACCGCGCTCGGGGCGGGGCCCGCGGGGCTCGCTCGCGCACGCCTCCGCGGCGCCCGAGCGCACGCCCGCGGCCCGCGCCCGCGCCGCCGCGCCCGCGCGCAGGCGAGCGTGCGTGACATGTACGTCGCGGTCATGGACTGGTTTGAGCACCTCAGCCGCCCGCCGCCGCCCGCCGCGGCGGCGGCGCGGTCCGCCGGCGCGCTGCCCTGCCTCGCGCGCAGCGACGGCGGCAGCAGCTTCGCGAGCAGCACCGCCGCCAAGAGCACCTTTTACGGCGCCGACGCGGCGGGTGCGCGCCTGGCCTGCCGCGGCCGGCTGCCTCGGCGCTCGCGCGCCGCTGCGGAAGGCGCCCGCCGTCGCACGCCGCCACGCGCGCGCTGCGCTGACCTGACGTGCCGGCGCCGCCGCCACCGCCCGCCAGGCCTGGCCGCCGCCGCGGTCGCGGCGGCCGCGGGGGACGTGTCGGACGCGGACGTGGACATCAACGGCGAGCAGTCTGACGACGGCGGTGAGCCCGGCGGCCGCGGCGGCAGCGGCGCGAGCCTGGGCCCCTTTGCGGCGCGGGCGTCGCGGCCCGGCAGCATCGCGGAGGGCCGGCCCGTCTCGGCCGGCGCGGGGCTTGGGCTGCGCCTGGCCAGCAGCAGGGAGGCGTCCGCGGGCGTGCGCGACCTGCGGCTGAGCTCGGGCCTGCGCGCCGCGTCGACCGTCGCCGTGCGCGCCAAGGCGGCCGCCACGGCCACCCGCGCGCCGAGCGACGGCGTCAAGTGGGCGGACAGCGTCGTCGGCGGCGGCGGCGGCGGCGGCGGCCCGCGCGGCGCGCCGACGCCGGCGCCGGGCATCGCCGCCGCGCGGCAGCTGCTGGCGCACGCGTTCCAGCTGCTTGACGCCGCCGCGTCGGAGCCGGGCTGGCTGCGCCACGGCGAGCGCCGCTTCGACCGCGCCGCGTGGGCGGCTGTCATCGGCAAGGCCCAGGCGCTCGCGCTGCGGTGCGGCGCCGCGCCCGCGCCCGCGCCGCCGGCCGCGCCCGCGCCGCGCGCCCACCGACCGCGCCGACCGCGCCCGCGGCCGCGCCCGCGCCCGCGCGCCCACCGTGTCCACCGACCGCGCCGACCGCGCCGACCGCGCCCGCGCCCGCGCCGCTGGCGCCGCCGCAGGCTCGCGGCGCTGGACCTGGTCCAGCACGAGTACATCGCTGTCATGGACACCAGCCACTCGTTTGCGATGAGCAGGGACATGGCCAACCTGCTGACGGCCATCTACGCCCACGCCGCGGCCGCGCTCGCGCTGCTCGCGGCCGCGGCGGCCGACCGCGCCGGCGGCGCGGCGCGCCGCGACGGCGCCGAGGCGCTGCTGCAGGCGCGGCGGCGGCGGGGGCGCGCGCGCGGCGGCGCGCGCCGGCGCGGGGCGCGCGCCGACCCGGCCGCCGCCGCCGCCGCCGCGCAGTCGCCGGAGTGGCGGGGCTGCAAGGCGCGGCTGTGGGGCCACGTGCAGGCGGTGCTGCGGGGCTACTGGCAGACGATTCACGACGCCACGCCCGACGCGCCGGTGCTCATCCCAAAGGCCTTCAAGGCGCGCCGCGCCCGCGCCGGCGCCGCGCCGGCGCCGCGGGGCCTGGCGGGGCCGCGCCCGCGCCGGCCCCCCGACGCGCGCGCGCCCGCGCCCGTCGCGCCGCCGCCTCAGGTGCGGCGCTGGATGTTTTTCCAGCTCGCCACGATGGACTTGGTGGACGCGGTGGACGCGCTCGCGGGTGCCGTGGCGACCGCGACCGCCCGCCCGCCGCGCCGCGCCGCGCTGCGGGGCGCGCTCTGGCGGCGGCGGCGCGGCGGCGCCGCGGCCGCCGCGGCCGCCGGGGCGGCGGCGGCGGCGGCCGAGCCCGCGCCCAAGGGCCAGCCGCAGACCGGCGGTGGCGGCGGCGCAGCGCCCGCGGCGTTCGACGTCGAGGCGGCGCCCGCTGCCGAGCGGCGCGCGCCCGTGCCGCCCGCGCCGCCCGCGCCGCCGCCGCCGCCGCTGGGCGCACGCCTGCGCGCGAGCGTGGCGGCGCACGCGCGCTGGATCGCGCCATGGCTGCCGATGGCGCTCAACATGGAGCAGGCCCGCCACCTGCGCGCGACGCTCACGCGCGACCTGCCCGCCATGCTCTCCAGCAAGCAGGGTGCGGCGCGCGCCGCACCCCCGCGCCGCGCCGCGCCGCGCCGCGCCCGCCGCTCCCCTCCCCCCTGCTCGGGCAGCGCCCAGCAGCCCGCTCAGCGCCCCCGCCCGCCTCGTTGCACCGCCCGGGGCGCGCGCCGCGCAGCGTTTGCGCGCCAGGTGCGCGGGCGGCGCTTCATCGCGGGCGTCAAGTATTGGTTTGTGCTCAGCGCCGTCATGGTCTCCCTGCTCGTCATGCAGCACGCCTTCCCCGCCTCGGCGCGGTGCGCCGCCGCGTGCTGCCCGCCGCGCCGCCGCCGGCGTCGCCCGTCCCCGCGCGCCGCCGCGCGCCGCCGCGCCGGCGGGCCCGCCGAGCGTCGCCGGGCGCCCGCTCGCTCCCCCCGCGCGCGCCGGGGCGGCAGGCTCGCGCCCAACTTTGGCTACTCTGCCGCCGCGGTGGGCATGTCGGACCGCGTCGAGTCGACCATGTACAAGGCGCGCCGCCAGGGTTTAGGGCGCGGGGCGCAGGGTTCAGGGCGCGGGGTTGTGGGTTCAGGGACTGACTCACCTTCACGGACGGGGTGGCGCCGCGCCCGTGCGCCCCCTCGGACCCACGTCGCCCGTCTGACCCCCCCCCCCCCGCCGCGGCCAGGTCTTCATCTGGGTGACGAGCTCCGTGCTCGGCGCGGTGCTCGGCGGGCTGCTGATGGCGCACGCGGGCGTCGCCAACAGCGCGCCCGCGCTCGCGGGCGTGCTCGCGGCCGTGTGCCTGCTCGTCGGCGCGGTCGGGCGGCAGCGCAACGCGCTCGTCACGCTCTTCACCCTCATGACCCTCGCCTCGGTCGTGCTCTGCCAGGCGCGCGCTGTGCACGCTGGGCGCGCTGTGCACGCTGGGCGCGCTGGGCGGGCAGCCAGGGTGGCAGCGAGGCGGGGAGAGAGCCAGGGAGGCAGGGGCCGGGGCGGCAGGGGCAGGGGAGGCGGCCAGGGCGCCCGGGGCGCCGCCGCCGGCGCCTCGCCGCCTCGCCGCCCGCCCGCCCTCCGGTTTGACGCCAGCGCCGCGCCCCCCTCCCGCCGCGCAGTTTGTCGGCTGCTGCGGGCACACCGGCTCCACGGCGATGGCCATAATGCGGGGCGGCTCGGTCGCGGCGGCCGCGCTCTTTGCGGCGGCGGTGCAAAACTTGGTTCTCCCCTGGTACACGTCTCAGTGGGCGGCGGAGCAGCTCGGCCTCGCGTTTGGCGAGGCCGCCGACCTGCTGGCGGAGCTGGTGTGCGAGCTCTACGACGACGCGCACGCCCTGCTGCGCGCGCCGCCCGGCGGCGAGCCGGCGCACGGCGGCGGCGAGCAGGCGCAGCAGGGCGGCGGCGAGCAGGCGCAGCAGGGCGGCGGCGGCGAGCAGCAGCAGGGCAGCGGCGGCGAGCAGGCGCAGGGCGGCGGCGCGGGCGGCGGCAGTGGGGAGCGCGCGGCGCGCGTGCCGAGCCGGCTCGCGCGGCTCGACGCGGCGGTGCACCGCGCGCAGCAGCAGCTGCTCGAGCAGAGCGCGGCGCGCGCCGCGTCGGCCGACGGCGCGGCGCCGCCGCCAGGGGAGCCCCGGGCGGCGGGCGGCGGCGACGGCGGCGACGGCGGCGGCGGCGGCGAGGGCGCGGGGCCGCCTGACCCGCGCGTGCTGCTGCTGTCGGGGCCGTCCGGCATCGCCCCGCCCGGCGGGGGCCCGGCCGGCGGCGACCGGGACGGCCCGTCGCCGACGGCGCGCGCCTCGTTCGGGGGTTATGCCGGCGGCTTCGACGCCGACCGCGCGGCGCACACGCCGCTCAGCCCGGGCAGCTGGTCGGTGCTGGAAAGCATGCGCGGCCTGCTGGCGCAGCGCCGCAGCGCGCGCGCGGCGCGCCTCGGCGCCGGCGACGCCGGCGCCGCGCCGCGCGGCAAGGCCAGCAGCCCGGGGCAGCTGCAGGCGCGGCTGATGCGGCACCTCGTCCAGGCGCGGCGCGCGCTGCGCGCTGCGTGCTGCGTGCTGACGCGCGCGCCCTGCCGTCCGCTCGCTCACGTCGCGCGCCCCTCACGCCCGTCACGTGGGGCCGCAGGTCAAGATCAGCCTGCTGCTTGACACCACCTCGTGGCAGACGGGCCTCTACGCGACGCCGCCGGTGAGCGCCCGCCGGCGCCCACGCGCCCCGCCGGCGCCCACGCGCCCCGCACCTGCGCCCGCGCCCTCCCCGCACCTGCGCCGCGCCCCGCGCCGCCGCGCCTCACGCCCGCCCGCGCGCCCATGCGGCCGGCCGCGCCTGGGACCTGGTGCCGCAGCTGGTGCTGCGGCTGATGCAGGCCATGTTTGACGTCGCCGACGCGCTCGGCGCGCTGCAGCAGGCCAGCGCGGTGCAGGTGCGCCGCGCCGCGCGCCGCGCGCCCCGCGGCGCAGGCGCCCGGCGCGCGCGCCCACGTGAGCACGGGGCCGCCGCGGCCGCCGCCGCCGCGCAGGTGGTTGACCTGTCTGGCTCGTGGGACTGGACGCTGATGCACGTCGGCGGCGCGTGGGCGGCGCTGCTGACCGAGGTGCTGCGCCTGGCCGACGCGACGGCGGCGCACCTCGCCGCGCCGTGCGCCGCGTCGGCCGCGGCGCTGCTCGCGGCGGTGCAGGAGGTGCAGCACCGCCGGTTCGAGTACTTTGCGCGCCAGAACGACCTGCGCCGCCTGCTGCACATCGCCATCGCGACCGACGACGGCCTCTATGCGGAGCAGATCACGCGCGGCAGCGCCGCGCAGCTCCAGGCGCGGCGGCGGCGGCGCTGCGCGGGCGTCGCGCCGCGGGCGGCGCGCCGCCGACGCCGCGTGCGCCGGCCGTCGACGCCGCGCCGCGCCGCGCCCCTGCGCGTGCGCGCAGGGGCACATGCGCTTCAGCGCCGTGGTGTACGCGACGGCAAAGGTGCTCGACCGCGTGACGGCGGTCGCGCGCTGCGCGCTCGAGGCGGACGGCAAGCTCTGAGTGTTTGCGGCCCGTCGCACCGGCAACCGCCCGGCCGCACGCCGCCTGGCCCCCGCCCCGGCAGCCGCGCGGCACGCGGGCGGCGGTGCAGGGCGCAGGGCGCAGGCGCCGCCCGGCCGGCTGCCCGCGCCGCCGCCGAGGAGGCCTCCCGCGCGCCGCCCCGCCGCCCACATCCGCCGCACTCAGCCCCTGCCGCACACGCACACAAGCGCCGGCCGCGGCCCACACAGCGCCCGCACGCGCCGCGCCGCCGCCGCCCGCGCCCGCCCGCGCTGCTGCCCCCTGGCCAGGCGGGGCGCAGACCTGCGGACTGGCCGTGCCGCCCAGCGCAGCGCCAGGCGAGCCGGGCGCGCGTGGGCGGGCGGGGAGGGCAGCGGCGGCGGGCGCCCGCCGCAGCGGCGGCGGGCGCCCGCCGCCGCCACGGCCCGCCGGCGGGCCGTGGTGCGAGGCGCCCGCCGCGGGCGGCGGGGGCACCGGCGGTGCGCGGCGGGCGGGCGTGTCGCGTGGGCCGCCGGGCTGGCGCGCCTCGGGCGTCGCTGGCAGGCCCGCCGCCGCCGCCGCGCCGGGGCGGGGGCGGGCGCCGCGCGCTGCTGCCGCTGCTGCGCTCACGCCGCGCTCGCGTGCTGCCGGCGCCGCCCCTGTTCCCTGCTGGCCCGCAGGCTGTCAGGTGGCACCATGTCTGCTGCGCCGGACGGCATGCGGCGCGCCGGGCCGACCACACGCGCACAGGCTGCAGCACAGCAGCGAGCGCGGCGGCGCCAGCGGCAGCGCAGCGCAAGGCGGGCGCTGGCGAGAAGGCGGGCAGGTGGGCGCGCTCTGCTGCTGTTGTTGCTGGAGCGCCCCCGGTTGCCGCTGCTGGCCAGGCAGGCGCTGAGCAGCGAGCCAGAGCCAGGTCCAGCACGCACCGCGCGCTGCCTCACCGCCGCACCCGCGCGCCCGCCGGCGCCGCCCGCGCCGCCCGCCAGCCCGCTGCCAGAGCTGCCCGAGCCGCTCATGCTCCACGCCCTGAGCCTCCTGCCGCCAGCCCTGCAGGCGTGGGCCGCCAAGCTGGTCTGCAAGGCGGCGCGCGAGCGCTTCCGCGGCGCCACAGTCGTCTCGCTGCGCTGCCCCGAGCTGCCGCTGGCGGCGGTGCAGAAGGCCTGGCGGGCGCTGGGGGTTGGCAGTTGGCAGCAGCGGCAGGAGCAGTGCCGGCTGGCAGAGGCGCGCGCGGCGTGCGGCGACGTGGCGGGGCTGGCCTGGCTGCGCGGCGCAGGCTGCAACATGCACGCGGTTGGATCGGGAGCAGCAGGCGCCGGCCGAATTGCCGTGCTGGAGTGGGCGCGCGGCGAGGGGCTCGCCCTGGAGGGCGTGTGTGGCGGAGCAGCCTGGGGCGGGCAGCTGGGTGTGCTGCGCTGGGCGCGCGCGCAGACGCCGCCGCTGCCCTGGGGCGACGGGGTGTGCTTCTACGCTGCGGAGCGCGGCGACCTGGAGATGCTGCGCTGGGTGCGCGCCCAGGCCGAGCCCGCGCCGTGGGACAAGGACGTGTGCTGTGTGGCGGCTGAGCACGGGCACCTGGAGACGCTGCGCTGGCTGCGCGCCGGCGGCGCAGCGAGTGTGAGGTCGTGGCGGCACAGCGCGGCCACGAGGCCGCGGTCGCGTGGATCCGGGCGCAGCCTGACTCGCCGGACGACGAGCCGGACTGGGGATTCGATCAGCTCAGCTCGGACGCCGACTGAGGTGGCTGGGCGAGGCGAGGGAGAAGGGGAAGTTGGCGGCGGCGAGGCGGTGCGTGCTGGCAACCGGCACACCGCGCACGCAGCGCGCCTGGGCGGGGGGCGGCGCACCCGCGCCGTCGCCGGGCGCTGGCGGCGGTGGCACGCTCGCCGCGCCGCGCCCGCCCGGCAGCCGCAGCACGTGGGCGGCGGTGCAGGGCCCAGGGCGCAGGCGCCGCCCGGCCGGCTGCCGCGACGCCGCCCCCGAGGAGGCCCCTCCGCGCGCGCCGCCGCCCACACAGCCGCCGCCCTCAGCACCCCTGCCACACGCACACAAGCGCCGGCCGCGGCCCACACAGCTCCCGCACGCGCCGCCGCCGCCCCGCGCCCGTGCCCGCCCGCGCTGCGCCCCTGGCCAGGCAGGGCGCGGAACTGGGGGCGCCTGGTGACTGGCTGGTGCCGCCCAGCGCAGCGCCAGGCGAGCCGGGCGCGCGCGGGCAGCGGCGGCGGGCGGGCTGCGCTGCGCGGCGCCCGCTGCGGGCGGCGGGGCCAGCGGCGCGCCGCGGCGGGCGGGCGTGTCGCGTGGGCCGCCGGGCCTGCGCGCCCCGGGCGCCGCTGGCGGGCCCGCCGCCGCGCCGCCGCGCCGGGGCGGGCCCGGGCGCTCGCTGCTGCTGCGCTCACGCCGCGCCCGCCCGCCCGCCGCCACCTGCCTGTGCTGGCCTGCTCCAGGTGCCATGGCTGATCTTGCAATCTCCGTGGACAAGCTGACGCTCGAGACCAACGAAGCACCGGCAGGCCAGGCGCCCGGCGGCGAGGCGGCGGCGGAGAGGTGGGGCGTGGTGGTGCTGGCAGCTGCTGCTGGCCAGGAGGCCGAGCGCAAGCCAAAAGCTGCAGCACTCCCTGCCTCATGCCTCGCGCTCACCGCCGCCCGCCCGCCCGCCCCGCCCACGCTGCCAGCTCCGTGGGGCGGGACCTGCCTGAGCCGCTCGTGCTCCACGTCTTGAGCTTCCTGCCGCCGGCCCTGCGGGCGTGGGCCGCCAGGCTGGTCTGCAAGGCGGCGCGCGAGCGCTTCCGGGGCGCCAGGGTCGTCTCGCTGCGCTGCGCCGAGCTGCCGCTCGCGGCGGTGCACCAGTTCTGGTGGACGATGCGGGGTGGCCCAGACAGGTGGTTCCAGCAACGCCGGCTGGCAGAGGCGCGCGCGGCGTGCGGCGACGTGGCTGGGCTGACCTGGCTGCGCGCCGCCGGCTGCAACATGGACTCGGTGCGCGATGCAGCAGCGCGCGCCGGCCAGATTGCTGTGCTGGAGTGGGCGCGCGGCCAGGGGCTGGACCTGCGGGAGGTGGCCAGGGAGGCAGCGCGCGCCGGCCAGATCGCCGTGCTGGAGTGGGCGCGGCGAGGCGCTGGACCTGCAGTTTGTGTGCAAGGATGCGGCCATTGGCGGGCAGCTGGCGGTGCTGCGCTGGGCGCGCGCGCAGGCGCCGCCGCTGCCCTGGGGCATTGTGTGCTGGTACGCTGCAGAACGAGGCGACCTGGAGATGCTGCGCTGGGCGCGCGCCCAGGCCGAGCCCGCGCCGTGGGACGAGTTTGTGTGCAAAGCGGCGGCTCAGGAGGGGCAGCTGGAGACGCTGCGCTGGCTGCGCGCGCACAGCTGCCCGTGGCGTCGCGCCGAGTGCGAGCGCAAGGCGATGGAATGCCGCCACTATGCCGTGGTCGGGTGGATCCGGGTGCAGCCTGCGTCGCCGGACGACGGCGTCTGACTGCGGCTGACTCGCGCGTGGCCGGAGTTGGAACTCACAGAGTTGCCTCGGACCGCCCGCCCGCGCCCGCCCGAGCCCCCTCCCCTGTCACCCTTGAGCTCGAGCTCAGCCCCCCTTTCACACCAGCGCTCAGCCCAGCTTCGGCCGCATGCCCGCGGGCTTGCAGACGCGCCACTCGGGGAAGGCCGCCAGCGGCACGCAGCCAAAGCCGCGCGCGCAGTGGCTGTCGGCCTCGCAGTAGCACGTGCGCGCGGCGTCGCAGCCGGGCGACAGCGGCGCGGGCGCGCGCGCGATGACGCGCGCCATCAGCGGCGGCTCAAACACCTTGCTCGGGTCGTGCCTGGCGGCGGCGGCGGCGGCGGCGGCGTGAGCCCGGCGGTGCGAGCCCGGCGGCGCGGGCCCGGCGGCGCGCCGCGTGCGCGGCGCCGCGCTCACTTGGCCTGCAGCTCCAGCTGCCTGTCAAAGAGGGGCAGGCGGTCCCGCACGGGGCAGCGCGGGTGCGCAAACGTGCGCTCAAAGTTCTTGCCCCAGTGTGGGCGGCCCTTGTACCTGCGCGGCGCGCACGCGGCGGCGTTGGTTGTGCGCGGGTGTCGGCGGCGGCGCGCGCGCGCTCTGTCCTGCGAGCAGCCCCCGCGCAGCGTTTGAAGGTTGCGGGTTTGGGCCGCGCCCGTGCTAAGCCCAGCGTGCGCACTTGCAGAGCGTGAGCTGCTCGAGCGCGTCCTGCATGAACTGGTACTTTGCCGGCACGCCGGGGAGCTTGCGCGTCTTGGTGAACGTCAGCTCGACGTACACGGGCGCGCGCATGCCGCTCGTGACGGCGCTGAAGTCCGACACCGCGCTGCCAAAGCGCACAAAGATGTACCCTCCAAACGGCATGCACCTGCGGCGGCGGCGTGCGCGGGGCGGGGCGCGGGGGCGTCGGCCCGCCAGGCGGCAGGGGCGGCTCCGCGGCGCGAGCGCGCGGCGGCGGCCGAGCCGTGCGCGCTGCGCGGCGGGGGCGCGCCTGTCGGGCGCGGCGCCGCGCTCGCGCAGGTCGGCGTCAAAGAGCGCCTTGACGTCGGCCGCCCAGGCGGGGAAATCGGCCAGTTCGATCGCAAACTCGATGTCGTCCACCGTGAGCTCGCTGTTCCACAGGCAGTACGGCTCGCAGCCGCCCGACATCATCACGTTGGTCGACCCCACCGCCTTGACCTGGCGCGCGCGGCAGGGCGGGGCCGGGCGGCGAGGCGGGGAGAGGCGGCGTGTGTGGTGGGCGGTGAGCGGTGGCCGCGGGAGGGGCCCTGCAGTTGTTGAAGGTCGAGGCTGGCGGCGGCGCGTGCGCGCGCGGCGCGGCGCGGCGCGGCGCCGCACCTGCGCGACCGCGAGGTCGAGCGGCGCGCCCGGGACCTGGGGCACGAGGCTCTTGCTCGCCCAGCGCAGGTACGCGATGCTCGTGAGCGCGGTGAGGCAGTTGAGCGGGTTGAGCCCCGCCGACACGGCGGTGTCGTTCACGTCGGCCTGCAGTGGCAGCAGCACGAGCTGCGCGCGCGCGGCACGGCGCCGTCGGCGGTCGGGCTCGTGGTGCGTCACGCGCAGCGGAGGCGGCGGCGGCGGCGGCTTGTTATCAGACCACGGCCCTTGAGACCGCTCACCTGCATCGCGTTGGAGATGGGCGTCGGCAGCGGGAAGACCAGGCCCGCGTGGTCGCCCGGCTTGGCCTTCTCCGCCGTGGGGCTCATGAGGAAGGCGTTATACTTGCCCAGGTCGGGGCGCCACATCAGCGCGACGTTGGGCGCGGCCTGCGCGGTGCGCCGCGGTCGGCGCGGCGTCGGCGGAATGTGTGTGTGCGCGCGGGCCGCGGCGGCGGCGGTGGGGCGTGTGTGCGTGCGTGCGCGCGCCAGATTCGGCGGCCGCGCGCGCACCGCGAGCCACTTGGTCACGTCGGCGCCGATGGCCGCGTCGGGCAGGAGGTTGACGCTGACCGCGGCGGTGTTGCCCGGCGGCGTGAGCTGGAGGACGACCTCGGTGATGATGCCGATCAGCCCCACGCCGCCTGCGCGCAATTGAGTGAGTGAGGGAGTGGGGGAGTGAGTGTGCGCAAGCGCTGACTGACTGAGTTTGCCGAGCGAGTGTGTGTGTTGGCAGCGCGCTGCCACGCAGCGCTGCGGGCGCCCGGGCGGCGCAGCCTCGCCGGCGGCGCGCGACCGCGCGCGCCGCGCACCCGCGAGGCCGCGGCCCTCGTCGCTGTGCCGCGCGCTCGTGTGCACGGCGCCCGCAGCGTCGACCCACGTGAACTCGAGCGCGACGTCGGCCTGCCGCGGGGGGGGGGGGGGGGGGGGCGAGCGCGGCGGTGGGCGTGGCGCGCGGCGGCAATGACTGCGGCGCCGCCGCCGCCCGCCGCGCCAGCCGCCTGGCGCAACCGCGAGCCGGCGCTGCCCGCGCGGCGCCACGCGCGCGGCCGCACGCACGAGCGAGGAGGTGACGTTGACGCTGCCGGTGCCGTGGCCGTTGGCCGAGAGCACGCCGCCGATGGTGAGCTCGCCGTAGTTGGTCGGCGCGCCGGGCGCGAGCGCGTGGCCGTGCGCCTCGGCCCAGCGGAGCAGGTCAAGAACCTTGAGCCCCGCCTGCACGCGCACGGTGCGCGCTGAGTCATCGACGCCGAGCACCGAGCTCAGCCCCGGCCCGAGCAGCACCGCGACGCTCGACGGCGCCGCCGCGCTCGACGCCGGCGCCGGCGCGAGGCTGCTGGCAGAGGGGCAGGTGAAGGAGGCAGTGCTGTGGAAGACGCTGTGACGGCGCGCGGGGCGGGACACGGGGCGGAGCAGGGGTCGAGGTCGGGGGCGCGCCGCAGGAAGCCTCTGCCAGCCACAGCGGCAGCCGGCGCCGCCGCTCTCTGTGCCTGGCACCCGGCGGCGGCCGCCCACCTGCGGCTGGTGCGGATCTTGAGCGGCCGCCCGCTCGCCGCCGCCGCCTCGGCAAACTGCTTCACCGCGCCCGCCAGCTCCTGCGTGCTGCGCGGCGCCACCATCGCGTCGGCGTAGCAGGTGAACGCGCCGTAGACGTTCTTATAGCTCACCGCCCCGGCCTGGGCGGCGCGGGCGGCGGGCGCGCGGAGGCAGTGAATGGCGCGGCGCGCCGCGGCGGCAGCCGCCGTCGCGGTGGCAGCCGCCGGCGCGGCAACGCGGCCGGCCGCCCACAGAGCAGGGGAGAGGTCACCTGTGCCGTCCCGGCTGCGGCCAGGCACAGCGCCGCCAGCGCAAGGCAGCGGCGCAGCGCCATGGTGCTGCTGCGGGCGCCACCCGGCGCCTGCGGGTCACGGCGCGGGGGTTTGAGGTGCGGGTGAGCTCTGCGGGGCATTCCTAGGCGTGATGAGGTCGCCCGCACGAGCTGGTCGCCACCGTCCGCGCGCTGGGCGCGGGCTGACGAGCGGCATCCTCGGGGACGCCGCCAACAACTCGTCTGCGAGCGCGCCAGGCGCCGGAGCTGCGCTCGTAACAGCCACATATCTCACCGTGAGCTGTGAAGCTGCGCGTGGGGGCCGTCGGGGGTGGAGCTGCGACTCGGCGGGCTGTGAGTGCGCGCGACCTGCTGCGGTCGGGGGGCGTGGATGGCTGCACGCGAGCGCGGGCGGTCGCTGTCCGTATTTGCGAGCCCTGGAGCGCGGGCGCGGGGCGAGGGAGGCCGGGGTCGGGCGCGCGCGAACCCGAGGGCGCGAAGGTCACAGCGCCGAGCTCACGGCGCCCAGCTCGGGCCCACGCACGCCGCCGAGAGCTCGTCCGCGCTCGCACGCGCAGCCGCGAGCCGCGCGGCGCGGGGCCGTGCTAATCGCGCGGGGCCCGGTCGCGCCGCCGCCGCCCAATCACGTCGCGTTCGGTGCGCAAGTGCAGCCCCCCCCCACCCCCAGACCGCCGCCGCCGCCGCCGCGCAGCGCCCTCAGCACGCGGCCTTGCCGCCGAAGAGCGCCGCCTGCGCGGCGCCGCTCGAGCCGGTGCCGGTGCCGCTCGGGCCGCTGCCGAGGGAGAGGCCCTCGAGCCCGATGCTCGTCGCGGGGCTCGGCTTGGGGCTCGGCTTGACCGGCGTCGACAGCGGGCTCGGCTGCGGCGTCGCGCGGCTGGTGAGGTAGCTGTTGAGACGCTTGCCTGCGGGGTGGTGTGTGTGTGTGTGTGCGGGCGGGCGGGCGGGCGCGCGTGAGTGGAGAGGCGCGCGCTCTCGCTTGCTCTCTCTCTCTCTCCCTCGCGCGCACGCGCGCTGCCCGGCGCCGCGCGGCCGCCGCCGCCGCCGCCGCCGCTCCCGAGCCGCCCCCCGCTGCCGCACCCGAGGCGAGGATGAATCCCAGGAAGAGGGGGCTCGCCCGCCCGGGGCGCGACTTGAACTCGGGGTGGAACTGGCGCGGCGCGGCAGGCAGGCAGGCAGGCAGGCAGGCAGGCGGGCGGGCAGGCAGCGGGCGGCGTCAGGAGCGCGCGGATGGCGTCAGGAGTGCGCCGCCGGCGCCGCGGGCGGGCGGGCTTTGCGGCGGCGGCGCCGGCGGCGGCGCGGGCGGCGGGCGGGGCGTGTCACCTGCGCGGCGGCGTAGAAGGGGTGGCCCGAGGGGCTGTCCTGCAGCTCCACGACCTCCATGCGCTCGCCCGTCTCGTCCTTGCCGACAAACATGAGCCCCGCCGCCTCGAGCGCGGGGACCATCTCAGGGTTGACCTCGTACCTGCGCGCGCGCGCATGTGTGTGGGCGTGTGTGGCGGGTGTGTGAGCGGCGGGGTAAGCGGGTGGGCGGTGGTGGAGGCGCGGAGTGTGAGGGGGCGCGACTGCGAGGCCGCAGCAGCGCGTGGGGGGCCGGGGCGTGGCTGGCCGGGGCGTGCGCCGGCGCGCACGGGGCGCGGGGCGCGTCGCGCCGCGTGTCGCGCGTGTCGCGCCGCGTGCCGCGCCTGTGGCGGTGGCGCTCGTCGATGAACTGCTCCTTCTGGTAGAGCTTGGCGGTCAGGCAGTTGACGCTCTGCAGCGAGGCGGGCGGGCGCGCGGGCAGGCGGGTCGGCAGGCCGGCGGGCCGGCGTTCGGCGGCCGGCGCGGCGGCGGGCCGGCGGCGCGCGCCGAACACACTGCCCCGCGTGCCACGCGCCTGCAGCACGGTGCGGCGGCCGCCGAGGCGCATGGTGCCGCCCATGTGCTTGGTGCTGATCTCCGGCATGAACACGACCGCGGGGTGGGGCGTGCCGGGGTTGAACTCGGTCGAGTCGGCGTCGGTGATGCCGAGCACGTGCCGCGCAAACTCGATGACCGCGACCTGCGTGTGTGGGCGTGCGTGGGTGCGTGTGTGCGTGCGTGGGCGTGCGTGTGGGCGTGCGTGTGCGAGGAGCCAGGAGGCAGGGCGCGGCGGCGGCGCCGGCCCGCCCGAGCGCCGCCCCCGCCCGCGCGCCGGCCCCCGCCCGGGCGCCGCCCTCCTCCCGAGCCCCGCCCGCGCCCGCGCCCGAGCCCCGCGCCCGCCCGCGCCGCGCGGCCTCGCGCCTGCATGCCGAGGCAGATGCCGAGGTAGGGCACCCGGTTCTCGCGCGCGTACTGCGCCGCCAGGATCTTGCCCTCCACGCCGCGGTTGCCAAAGCCGCCGGGGACGAGCACGCCGTCCGCGGCGCGCACCTGCGCACGCGCACGCGGCGGCGGCGTGGGGCTGCTGCCGCTGCCGCGCCCGCACGCACAGCGCGCCGGACCCGCGCCCGCCGCGCTGGCCGCCGTGCCGGCCG
The DNA here is from genome assembly GCA_014905635.1 of Scenedesmus sp. PABB004. NCBI lineage: Eukaryota > Viridiplantae > Chlorophyta > Chlorophyceae > Sphaeropleales > Scenedesmaceae > Scenedesmus > Scenedesmus sp. PABB004. Next base: position 635,354 of record JABVCE010000012.1, read on the forward strand.
CCCGCGCAGCACGCCACAGCACGCAGCGCGCCGGTCCCCCGGCCGCGCACCTGCTTCCAGCTCGCCTCGTACTTGTCCGGCTGCGCCTCGCGCGCGCCGGGCTCGAGGAACTGTGCCTCCACCCAGGTGAGGTCAAGGCGGAGCCCCGCGGCCATGCACGCGTGCTGCAGGGCCTTGAGCACGCTGAGGTAGGCGTCGCTGAGGCCCGTGTACTTGCCGATGAGCGCGATGCGCACCGGCTCCTTCAGCCCGTCCCACCTGCGCGCGGCAGCGAGAGGGAAACGCGGGTGGGCGGGTGAGCGGTAAGCGGGTGAGCGGGTGGGCGAGAAAGGGTGAGAGACGAGCGTGAGAGAAGTGGAGGAAAGAGGAGGGGGAGGGACGAGAGGCGAGCGCGCCGGCGCGCGGCGCCGGCGGGGGTCACCCACCGGTCGGCGATGTTGGTGCGCCACTCCTGCATGTCGAGCCGGTCGGCGTGGCCGCCGAGGCCGAGCACGCGCAGGATGGTCGCGTGCGCGCCCTGGCTCTGCATGAGCAGCGGCACGCGCCAGATGTTGGAGACGTCGTGCATCGTCAGCACGTTCTCGGGCGGCACCTGGCAGAACAGCGCCTGCGGCCGGACGCGCGGTCGAGGCGGCCAGGCGGGCGGCGGGCGGGCGGGCAGTCAGCGGCTGCGCGTCCGCGTCCGCCGCGCCCGCGTCCACAGCCTGCCTGCGCAGAGGCCGCGCGCACCAGCTTTGTGCGCACGCCATCGTCGAGCGGCTCGCTGCAGCGGCACGCGAGCAGGTCGGGGTGCAGCCCGAGGCTGCGCAGCACCGCGACGCTGTGCTGCGTCGGCTTGGTCTTCTGCTCGCCCACGACGCCAATGATGGGCACGAGGCTCACGTGCACGATGCACATGTTGCCGGGGCCCACCCTGCCGCGGCGGCGGCGGCGGCGGCGGCGGCGGCGGCGCGGTCGGCGGGTGCTGCCGGCCCCGCGCGCCGCCGCGCCGTGGCCAGCGCAGGCGCAGCCGGCGGCGGCGGCGGCGCGAGCGGCGCCGGCGGCGCGCACTTGAAGTGGAACTGGCGCAGCGCCTCGACAAAGGGGCTCGACTCGATGTCGCCGACCGTGCCGCCGAGCTCAATGACGCAGACGTCGGGCACGCCGTCGCGGCCGTCGACGGGGACGTGCGCGACGCGCTGGATCCAGTCCTGGATCGCGTCGGTGATGTGCGGCACGACCTGCGGCGCGGACGCGGCGGACGCGACGGACGCGGCGGACGCGGTGGACGCGGCGGACGCGGGCTGACCGGGGCCGCCCGCGCAGGCCGGCCGGGTCCGCTGCGGCCGTGCGCGCCGCCTGACCCCGTCTTCAACCGGCGGCGGCGCCGCGGCGTCCCACCTGCACCGTCTTGCCCAGGTAGTCGCCGCGGCGCTCCTTCTCCAGCACCGCCTGCGACGCGCGCGCGCGGGCGTGAGGCGCCGCGCGCCGCCTCCGCGGGCGGCCAGCTGCTCGGCCAGCTGCTCCAGCCAGCTCCTCCGGCTGCTCCGCCAGTGCTGCGCCAGCCGCGTGGGCAGCTGCCCCAGCTGCTGCTGCCGCCCCAGCTGCTGCTGCTGGCCCAGCCGCGGCCGCCGCCCCAGCTGCTGCCGTTCCTCCAGCCGCGGCCGCCGCGACCAGGGTCACCCCCGGCCGTCCTGCAAGCCGCGCGCCGCACACACCTGGTAGACCTTGCCCGTGGTGAGGTTGTTGTCGCGCGTGAGCGTGAGGTCCAGGAAGCGCTCGTAGTTGCCCAGATCAAGGTCGACCTGGCAGGGGCGGCAGAGGCAGAGGCGGCGGCGGTGGCGAGAGAGGAGAGAGAGAGGGAGGGCGGCGAGACGGGGCGCGCGCGCGCGGCGCGCGCCGCCCGCAGCGGCGCCGGGCGGGCGGCGGCGGCGGCGCGCACGCGCGGGCGGCCGCGGCGCGCCGCGCCGCGGTTGCGGGCGGTTGGCCGCCGCCGCGGCGGCTGGCCGCGGCGCGCCGGCGCCCGGCGCCGCGGCGCGGCGCGGGGCCGCTGGACAGCTGCGCCGTGGCCTGGCGGCCCTCCCGGCGCGGCGGGGGCCCGCCGGCGGCGCTGCGCGCGCGGCGGCGCCGCTGCGCACCTCGCCGCCGTCGTCGAGCACGAACACCTCGCCGTGCTCAAAGGGGCTCATGGTGCCGGCGTCGATGTTGAGGTACGGGTCTGCGGCGGCGGCGCCTCCCCCTGGGCGGCGCGGCGGGGGCCGCGGGCGGCCGCGGGCGCCCGGGGCGCACCTATTTTGATGGAGGTCACGCGCAGCCCGCATCGCTGCAGCAGCACGCCCACGCTGCTCGCGGTCACGCCCTTGCCCAGCCCTGACACCACGCCGCCCGTCACGAGCACGTACTTCATGCTGCGCCCCTCGCCCAGCAGCTGGAGGGCGGTCGGTGGCGGGCGGGCTGCTGCGGCGCGTCCCTCGCCGGCGGCACCTCCTCAGCGCGCGCGTGCCGCAACGTGTGCCACAGAAACTCGGGGGCGCCGGGGCTGGCGCTGGGGCGAGCCAGCCGGTGTGAGTTTGTTACGGCGGCGGCGCCGTCAAACCGGCTCGAAAGCCCCCACAGCCCTGCGCGCCGACTGCGAGCTGCGGGGGAGCGTGGCGGTGATCAGCCGCTTGGCGCCACGCGTCGTGAGCACTGGTTTACAGAGCGCGGCAGGCGCGTGCTGCCAGCGCGAAGACACGAGAGCGAGCCCCGAGCCGCCGCCCGCCCGCCCGCACCCAGCCCCCGCCGCCAGCCAGCGCCCGTCCACCCCTCTGCGCTACTAGCGCCGGCCCACCCGCCCACGCGCGAGGGAGCAACAGCAGGGCAGTGCTGCTGCCGCCCGCCCGCCCGCCCGCCAAGTCACGCGTCTGTCACCCCGGCGCCCCGGCCGCCCCCACGAAAGTGCAAAGCATTCACAGAGACCAACGGATGCGTTGAGGGCGCGGCCGCCGCGCGCGCTGGGCGGGCGCGCTGGCGCCGTCGCCCGCGCGCTGGCCGGCGCGCCGCGCCGCGGCGCCGGCGCTCACGCGTCGCCGGCGGCCGCCGGCGCTGCCGCCGCAGGCGCGGCGTCGCCGCCGCCCTCGCCGCCCTCGCCGCGACCGCGGCCGCGGCCGCGCGGCCCGCGGCCGCGGCCGCGGCCCCTGCCGCGGAAGCCACCCTCGCCCTCGGCCGCGGCGGCACCCTCGCCGCCCTCGTGGTGGGCCTCGCCGCCCTCGTAGCGGCCCCTGCGGCGGTGGGCGGCGCGGTGGGGCGCGGGTGGAGCACCGACGCAGACGTGGCCCGCGCGCGGGCTGCAGCGGCGGCCCGGGCTGCAGCCGGCCGGCCGGCCGGCGGCGCCGCGCCGCGCCGCGCTACGCACCTGCCGCGCCCGCGGCCGCGCGGGCCGCGCCCGCGCCCGCGGTAGCCCTCGCCGCCCTCCTCGCCGCCGCCCTCGCCGCCGCCCTCGTAGCCGCCGTAGTAGCCCCGGCCGCGGCCGCGGCCGCGGTAGCCGCCCGAGTAGCCCTCGCCGCCCTCCTCGCCGCCCTCGCCGCCCTGGTAGTAGCCGCGGCCGCGCCCGCGGCCGCGGCCGCGCCCACGGTACGTGGTGAAGCCGTCGCCGCCCTCCTCGCCGCCCTCGGCGCCCTCGCCGCCCTGGTAGTAGCCGCGGCCGCGCCCGCGGCCGCGGCCGCGCCCACGGTACGTGGTGAAGCCGTCGCCGCCCTCCTCGCCGCCCTCGGCGCCCTCGCCGCCCTGGTAGTAGCCGCGGCCCCGGCCGCGGCCGCGCCCGCGGTAGCCGCCCGAGTAGCCGCCCTCGCCGCCCTCCTCACCGCCCTCGCCGCCATCGTAGTAGCCGCGGCCGCGCCCGCGGCCGCGCATCGGGCCCCTGCACGGCGTGCGGCGCGCGCGCGGGTCGGCCGCCGGGGCGCGGGCGCGCGAGCGCGCGCGCGAGGGCCGCCGCAGCAGGCAGGCAGGCAGCGGTCGCTCGGCATCTGGCGGCGCGCACCTGCCGCGCCCGCGGTGCGGCGCGCTCTCAAACTCCTCGATGTCAAAGGGCCGCACCTGCGGCGCGGCGCGGCCGGCGCGCGGCGCGCGCGCGTCGGCGGCCCCGCCCGGCGCGACGCAGCCGCCGCCGCGAGAGCGCGGGCGCAGGCGCCGCAGGCGCGCCTGGTCCTCGGGCAGCGGCTCCTGGTAGCCGGGCTTGCTCGTGTCAAGGGGCTCCTTTGAGAGCGTGATTGAGATGACGCTCACGCGGCGCTTGGTCTCGATGCGGTCCAGGCCCTCCTCGTTGGGCTCCCACACGTCCACGATGCTCGTGGAGCTCGTCTCCGTGAGCTGGTGCAGCCCCGCGACGCGGCGCTTCATGATCTCGGCTGCGCGACGCGGCGCGGCGCGGCGCGCGGCGTGAGGCGTGGGCGGCGGCACGGGGCAGAGCGCGGCGGACGGGGCACCGCCGCGCGGCTGCCGCGGGCAGCAGGCGCCGCGGGCAGCGGGCGCCGCGGGCAGCGGGCGCCGCGGCTGCCGCCGCGCGGCGGCGACAGGCGCTGCAGCGGGCGCTGCGGGCAGCGGGCGCTGCAGGGGCGGCCGCGCGGCTGCTCACCGACGACGACGGTCTTGTTGATCGCCTTGCCCATGGCCTTGAGCACGATCGAGGCCTTGCCCTGCTCCTCGAGCAGCGCCATCGCGTAGGTGATGTAGTTGCGCACCTTGTTGGCCGCCGTGATGCGCACCTGGGCGCGCGCGCGGGGCGCGGGCGCGCGGGCGTGGGCCGCGGGCGGGCGGGCGGCGGCTGCAGCGGCCACCGCTGCGGCGCTGCGGCGCGCGCCGGACCGGCCCCCCTGCTGCGGCCGCCTGGGCCGCCCCGGTGCCGGCGGATCAGCCCGCGGGCGATGGGCGCCGCGGGGCCGGCGGCCCCGCGCGCGCGATCGCGCGCCGCGCCGCTGCTGCGCTGCCGCCGCCGCCGCCGTGGGCGCCCAGCGGCTCCGGAGTCGCGGCCCAGGACCGCGGTGCAGCCGCACCTCATTGTCCGCGATGTCCGCGTCGTTGCGCTCCTTCTTCACGCGCGTGTAGGCCTCCATAGCTGCTGATGCGGAGATCCTTGCCGCAGAGGCCGCGCACGGCCGGCGTCGCTGCTCCGCGCGCGCTTCCGCCGAGTCGAGGGCGCGGCGAGCGCCTTTCTGGGCGCCGGCTTGCGGGAGGCCGCGGCGGGCGCGGGGCGCGAGAGGGGGGAGAGCGCCGGCCGGCGGGGCGCAGCTGGCTCGCAGCGGGACTGCTGCGGCGGGGTGTGGCGTCGCTGGGCGGCGGGCCGGCGAGCACGCGGGCGGCGGCGCGGCGGGCGGCGGCGGGCGGCGGCGGCGCGACAGAACCTCCAGGCCGCTCGGGTCGCGCCCGCCGGCGGCGGCGCGGCACGCGCGAGGGGCTCGTTAGCGGGACCACTCACACAGGCGTGTGTACCAACCCGCTGTGCGCCCTGCTCGCCGGCAGCGGCGGCGCGCGCAGGGCATGCGCCGCCGCTGAGCGCGCGCGAGCTCGCGCTCGCGCGCTTCATTCACTCCAGCCCATGCACCAGCGCCGCGCCGCTCTCGCTGCCTATGCGCGCACGCGCGCACCCTCGGGGGTGCGCCCGCCAGGGCGCACCCTCAGACTCTGTCCCACCCGCCCCTCGCCCCCGCCCCGACAGAGGCAGTGCCGCCCGAAAGCGATGTGGTGATACAGCCGGCGCCGCCCGCGCCGCAAAAAGCACGGCGCGCGCGCCGCTCACGCAGACGTCTGCTGCACCACGACGACCGTCGCGGCGAGCATCGCGACGACCACGCCGACGAGGAAGGGCAGGAACGGCACCGCGCCGCCCGCGTCGCTGGGCTTGGTGTAGACCTTGATGTTCTTGACCTGCTCCTCCTCAATGTAGTCCTTGAAGAATGACTTGGCCGTGCCCCCGACCTTGCGCCGCAGCGCCGCGTACTGCTCGCGGCTCATCTTGCCGTCCGTGAGCTCCCCGTACTTGGCCTGCGGCGCGGCCGCGCGCGCGGCGGGGCGGGGCGGGGTCGGCAGCGCTCGGGGGCAGCAGCGGGGCGGCGGCGGCGGCCCGGCGGGGGGGCTGCCGCCGGCAGCAGCGTCGCCGACTGCGGCGGCGCACCTCGTACAGGAGGTCCGCGTCGCGCTTGCTGCGCGCCTCCGCAAAGTCAAAGGCGTTGATCGTCTGCGACAGGAAGGACTCCTTGACGCTGCGGCACGAGGGCGAGGGCGAGCGGCACGGCCGGGTGAGCGCGCGCAGCAGCCTGGCGCAGCGGCGGCGGCGCGGCGCGGCGGCGCGGTGCGGCGGCGCGGCACGCGCGCCCGGCCAGCTGCCTCCGGGCTGCCCTGAGATCTTCTGGCGCGACCGCGCCGGCTGCCGGGCGCGCGCGGGCAGCGCAGGCGCGCTGCAAGCCGGCGTCGATGTGTGGACCTGGAGCTGTGGCAGCCCCGCGTGCGCCGCGCGCGGTCGGCGCGCCTCACCGCGGCGAGTCCCCGGCAGCGCCCTTGGTCGTTTTCTTGCCCTTGGTCGTCGTGGCGGGCGAGCGCTCGAGCGTGGCCGCGCCCGCCTTCTTGCCAAACAGCGCGCGCGGCGCCACGCTGCTGCGCCGGCTGATGCTGGAGGCCACCGTGGGGCGCGCCTGGAGCTGCTGCATGCTGGCGGCGGCGGTGCAGGCCGGGTGAGGGCGGGTGTGGCTGGGAGCGCGAGCTGCGCGGAATGCGGCGGCTGCGAGCTGAGGGGGAGAGCGTGGAGCGTGGAGAGGGAGTGTGCGGAGCGACGCGCGCGACCGGGCGACTGGTGGGCCGCGAGCGGCGCGCGCCGGGCCGTCATGTTTTCTGACGTCGGTTGCCGCCGCCGCTCTGCTCTCCTGTCGCCGCCGCCACAGGGCGGCGGCGCGGCCGCGGGCCCACGTCGCAGCGGGCCCGCCCTCACGCGACTCGCTGACACCGCTGTGCGCGCCGCGCGCTCACTCGATGGTCACCGGGAAGCCGTCGATCGAGGCGACGGGGATGACGGTCGGGTGGCGCCGCCCGAGCTCGCCCGGCTTGCTCGCCGGCACAAACCTGAAGCGCTGCGTCAGCAGCGCGAGCACCACGCGCGCCTCCAGCAGCGCGAGGTGCTGGCCGAGGCAGTTGCGCGGGCCCTGCGGGCGCGCAGCCGGCGCGCGCGGGTCGCGGCGGCCCTGCGCCCCCCCCCCCTCCCCCGCCGCAGGCCCCCCACGTGCCGCCCCACGTGCCGCCCCGTGCCGCGCGGCCGCACCTGGATGAAGGGCACGAACATGTAGGGCCGCACCGCCTCGTCAAAGGCGTCGTACTCGCCGCCCGGCAGGAAGCGCTCGGGCCGGAACTCGGCCGGCGCGTCCCACTGGTTGTGCACGCCCTGCACGTGGCACACGATCATCGTGCCTGCGGCGCGCGGCGCGTGGCGTGCGGCGCGGCGCGGGCGTGTGGGCGGGCCCACCGAGCGTGTGGGCGGCCGCGGCGGCGCCGGGCGGCGCCGGGGCAGCACACGGCGGCGCGGCGCGGCGCGCGCACCCGCGGGCACGGTGCGGCCGGCGATGGTGTCGTCCTCCTTGAGGCGCCGCGTGACGACCGGCACGACGCTGTACCGCCGCAGCGCCTCGCGCAGCACCGCGAGCGTGTACTCCATGCCGTCAGCGCCCGCCCGCGTCGCGGGGCGCTCGCCGGCGGGGCCAAACACGCGCGCCGCCTCCGCGACGACCTGCGCGGCCGCGCGGCGCGGCCGCGGCGCCGGCGGGCTGAGGCCACACACGGGACGCCGCGGCGCCAGACGTGCGCAGCTGCCAGTCACCGGCGCGCGGCCCCCACCTGCTCGCGTTGCTCCGGGTGCCTGCTGAGCTCCAGCACGCTCCACATGAGCATTGCCGCGCTCGTCTCGTGCCCCGCGAGCAGGAAGGTCTTGACCTCAAAGCACAGCTGCGTCTCCAGCGCGCCGCTCCACTTGGTGCCAGACGCCTGCGCCGCGGCGCGCGGCGCGCGCAGCGCGCGGCGTTGGCGGCGGCGCAGCGGTGCGACGCTGCGCCGCGCTGCGCGGCCCTGGCAGGCCAAGGGCCACGGGCCGGCCCGCGCGGCGGCGGCGCGGCGGCGGCGCTGCGCGCCTCGATGGCGGCGAGGATGCGGTCGAGGATGTCGCCACGCGGCGGCGCGCGGCCCGCGCAGCGCTCCGCCCAGCGCGCGCGGATGAGGCTGGTGAGGAAGGCGTTGAGCCGCGCCATCTTCAGCCTGTGGCGCGACGGCGCGGCGGCGGTCGGCCGGGGCGCGCGGCGGCGGTCGGCCCGCGGCGGCGGCGCGGCGGGCTGCCTGCCGCGGCGGGCTGCCTGCCGCGCGCGGCGGGGAGGGCGGGCGCTGCGGGGGCTCGCCGACCTGAAGCTGAACCACGCGGGCGTGGGCAGGTACTTGCGGTGCGGGCGCAGCACGCGCTTGTTGCCCTCCTCCATGACGGGCAGATACAGCGCCGGGAACACCTGGCGGGCCGGCGGTGTGGCGCCGGCGGCGTGGCGTCGGCGGCCGCGCACGCGAGGGGCCTGTGCAGCGCCGGCGCCGGCCGGCGCGCTGCGCGGTTGCGCCGCCGCGCAGCGCGCGCCGCCGGCCGCGCACCCGGTCGCACTCCTCCGGCGGCAGGCTGAGGATCGCCTCGCCGATGATCTGCAGCGTGAGCAGCCGGAACTCCTCCTCCATGTGCACGACCGCGCCGGTGCCGCGCAGCGGCGACAGCTTGGCCGCGAGCCGCGCGGCGCCGCGCTGCGCGATGTCGACGATGTCGTCGAGGATGTCGACGCGCAGCGCGGGGCCCATGAGCAGGCGCTGCTTCTGCCAGAGCTCGCCGTCGGCGGTCACGAGCCCCGTGCCGAGGATGGGCATGAAGGGGTGGTAGCTCAGCGACAAGTCCTTGCCGTAGATCTTGAACCGCGTCTGCGCGCCGTGGCGGCGCGGGATGTGTGCGTGAGCGAGTGCGTGGGAATGCGTGTGCGCGCGGCTGCCGCCGGCCGCGCCGCCGCGCGCTGCCGGCGCGCGCGCGCGCGGGGGAGGGAGGGCGGGGGGCCGGCGTGCGTGCGTGCGGACCTGGAAGACGCGCTTGAGCAGCAGCGGGTCGTTGAGGATGAGGCCGTGCGTGCCGAGGACGCGGAAGCGCACCGGCGTGCGGGCGGGCTCGCCCGGCGCGGCGGCGGCGGCGGCGGCGGCGTCGCTGCGGCCGCTCAGGCTCCACTCCTCCATCAGGTCCCACGCGCCGCGCCCCGCCGACGGCGCCATGAGCAGCGGCAGCACGTGGCCGAGCAGCGCGCTGCCGCCCGGCGCGGCGGGGAAGGCCGCGAGCGCCGCGCCGGTGCGCGCAAAGCGCGCGGCCGCGCGCGCGGCGGCCGCCAGCGCCAGCGTCAGCGCCACCAGCGCCGCCAGGAAGACGGCGCGCACGGCCGCGTGCTCCGCCAGGCCGGGGCTGAGCCCCGCGGCGCCGAGCGCCGCCGCGAGGACGCCGTCCGCCGCGCCCATGCCGCCGGGCGCTGCGGCGGCGGGGGCGGGACGTGAGCGCGGCGCGCGCCCGGGCAGGCATGATGCCGGCCCGCCTGGCGCGCGCGCGGCCGCCGTGGCGCGGGAGGCCGGGCCCGCACCTTTTGATGTGCTGCTGCTCCGCACGCAGAGCGCGCACGCCCCTCACGCCACGCCCACGCGCCTGCCGCGTCCACGCAGGGGACGGGGCGCAGCGCCGCGGCGCTCGCCGATGCCGCCGCGCGCCAAAGCAAGCGCGGGTTGCCGGGCCTGGCGCTGCTGCAGTGGCGGGCGCGGCGCGAGCGTGCCCTGGTCGGGTGGGCTGATGACGCGGCGCGGACGAATGCAGCGACTGGCGTGGCGTGGGCGCGCGCGGCGGCGTGCAGCAGAGCGGACGCGCGGGCGCGCTCAAGCGAACAGTGACAGAGTACACGTCGCTGTGTCGCCTGCGTGTTCACTACCGCTGCCAGCGCACCCCTCGCACCGCCCGCGCATCCGATCGGGCCTCGCCGCCGCTCGCCCGCCGCCGCGCGCGCGCAACCGCCGCCGCTGCCGCTGCTGCCGGCGAGGGCATGCTCACCGGCCGCCTGGCGGGCGCGCTGCTGTGGCAGAGCAGGCGACGCTGCTGCGGGGGACCACCGGCGCCGCCTCCGGGCAGCTGCGCGCGGGCGCGGCCGCGCCGCAGCAGCAGCAGCAGCACGCCGGCGCGGCCGGCGGCGATGGCGACGTCCGCTGCAGCGGCGCCGGCGGAGCCGACGCGCATCGCGGTGGCCTTCAAGACGCCGGCGGCAGCTGAGGAGTTTGGGCAGGCCTTTGCGCTGGTGCGCGGGCGCCGCGGCCGCCCCCGCGCCGCACCGCGCCAGCGCGGCCCCGCGGGCCCACGCGCCACGCGCGCCGCCGCCGCCGCGGCCGCGCAGGCCGAGGGCTACGCCGACGTGCAGCTCTCGCCGGCGCCCGCGGGCGCGCCCGACGCGACGGCGGGCGCGGGCTTTGACGCGGGCGCCTTCTTCGCCGCGCTGCGGTCGTCGCGCATGGGCGCCGCGCTGCTCGCGGCGCGCGCGGTCGGGTCGACGCAGGAGTTTATGCGCGCCCACGTCGGCGTGCTGCCGGAGGGCGCCGTGCTCGTCGCGGCCGCGCAGACGCGCGGCAAGGGCCGCGGCGGCAACGTCTGGACGAGCCCGCCGGGGTGCCTCATGTTCACCGCGCTGCGCCGGCTCGTCGTGCCGAGCGCGCAGGCGCCGCTCATCAACTACGTCGTCTGCCTCGCCGCCGTGCGCGGCATCGCAGACGCGACGGCGCACCTCGTGCCGGTGCGCGCGCGCGTGGCGCGGCGCCGCGGCAGCGGCGCGCTCGCGCCACCGGCCGAGCGCCCCGCCGCGCGCTGCTGGCAGGGCGGGCTGGCGGTGCGCGTCAAGTGGCCCAATGATCTCTACCACGGCGGGCTCAAGGTCGGCGGCGCGCTCATCCACACGACCTGGTCGGCGGGGCGCTTTGCGGTGCTCACGGGCGTGGGCATCAACGTGAGCAACAGCGAGCCCACGACCTGCCTCGACGACATCCTCGCCGCGCAGCTCGCCGCCGCCGCGGCGCCGGGGCAGCAGGCGCAGCAGGCGCAGCAGGCGCAGCAGGCGGCGCAGCAGGCGCCGCAGCAGCAGCAGCAGGCGGCGGCGCAGCAGGCGGCGCCGGGCGGCGGCGGCGGCCTGGTGAGCAAGGAGCGGCTGCTCGCGGCGGTGCTGGGGCGGCTCGAGGAGTGCTTCGATGCGTTTGAGTCGGCCGGCTTTGAGCCGCTGCGCGACGCGTACCTCGCGAGCTGGCTGCACAGCGGGCAGGTCGTGGAGCTGGAGGAGCCGGACGGCGACGGCGCCGCCGCGGGCCTGCCGGGGGCGCGGCGCCGCGTGGCGCTGACCATCGCGGGGCTGAGCCCGTCCGGCTTCCTCCTCGCGCTCGACGCCGCCGGCGGCCGCTACGAGCTCACCCCCGACGGCAACAGCCTCGACATGATGGCGGGCCTGATCAGGAAGAAGCTGCCCGGCTGACGCTGCCATCGGTGGCGGCGCTCGAGCGCGCGGGTCTCGCGTCGAACGAACAGACGTGACGTCCGTGTAACGGTCGCGACGCGCCGTGCCGCACAGCGTCGCGCACCAGCGCAGCTCGTGTCCCCGCACTCCCCCGCACCGCCCGGCCGCCGCCGCCGCCAGCCAGCCGCGGCGATGTACGCGCCGCGCGCCGCGCAGCCCGAATGGGGCGGCGACGAGCGCACCGAGCACCTCGAGGTCGCCTACCACGATGACGGCCTGCAGGCGTCGCTGGCGACGGCGCTGACGCCCCGGGCGCCGCGGGAGCCGCGCGCCGCGCCCGGCGGCGCGGCGGGTGCGGCGGCGCGGCCGGCGCGCAGCGCGACAGCGCCGCGACGCGGCCCGCCGCGCCCAGCCCGCGCCCCGCCGCGGCGCTCCGCGCAGGCCAGCGCCCCGACCTCAGCGCCCACGGCGCCTGGGGCGAGCACGGGCCGCCGTCGCCGCCCTCGCCCGCGGCAGCAGCGGACGGCGGCGGCGTGGCGCTGCTGCTCGGCGACCTGCACCACCTCACGCAGGCCGGCACCGGCCAGAACGCCTGGCAGCCCCATGGAGACGGGGTGGGTCCCCGTGCGGCCGCGCGCCCGCGAGCTGCTGCTGCCGCCGCGGGGCAGCGCGCTGCCGCCGCGCTCGGCGGCGCCGGCGGACGGGCACCAACCGCCGCCACCGCCACCGGCGCCGCCGACGCAGGAAGCCCCAGCAGCAGAAGCAGCAGCAGCAGCAGCCGGCGCCGGCGCGGGTGCGGCGGCGGTGCTGGACGCCAACCGGCGCATGCTGGCGGGCCTGCTGGAGCGCCGGCGGACGCCGCCGCCGCAGCAGCCGCAGCAGCAGCCACAGCAGCAGCCCCAGTGCGGCCCGGGGTCGCTGTCGCAGTTGCTCGCGGCGCAGCACGAGCAGCCGCCGGCCGCCAAGCCGCGCGCGCGGCAGCAGCCGGCGGCGGCGCAGGGCCAGCGGCGCAGCAGCGCGGCGCTCAGCACGCCGCAGAGCCAGGCGGCGGGCCCCAAGAAGAAGCCTCGCTTTGTGATCAGGGACACGCCGCCGACCGGCGCAACGCAGGGCGCGGCTGCAGGCGCGGCGGCTCCGGCGGCGCCCGCGCCGGCGCCGCCCGCCGGCACGGCGGGGCAGCCGAGCGGCGCCGCGATGGCCGCGCTGCTGGGTGGCAGCGGGCCCACGCCGGGGCGGGCGCGGCAGCAGCCCGCCCGCGCCGAGGGCGGCGCGCACGAGCCCGGCAGCAGCCGCACGCCGCGGCCGGGCAGGCAGCAGCAGCCGGAGGCGGGCCTCGGCGCGCTGTTTGCGACGCCGCGGTTCTCCACCACCAAGCCCTCCGGCAGGGCGGGCAGGAGCGGCGCCGCGCCCAGCCCCGCGGCGACGCCCACGCCGCAGCCGCGCGGCGGCGGCAGCGCGGGCCGGCGGCCGCCCAGCGGCGGCGCGCCGCGGCCCATGGACGTGGACGGCCGGTGCGTCGCCGGCGGCCTTGGCGGGGCGGTCGTGCCGGCTGCGCTGTTCTCGGACGACGACGACGCAGCGCAGCGCGGCGAGGCGCAGCAGCACCTGCAGGACGGCGGCGCAGGCGGGGCGGCGGGCGCGGCCATCACGCCGCCGCCGGACGGCGCGGCGCCGCGCGGCGACGGCGGCGGCGCCGGCGCCGGCGCGCGGCGGCGCCGCAGCAGCGTGTCCAACCCGCTGGCGCTCATGAGCGAGCAGCGCGCGCGGCAGGCGCACTTCCTGCAGGCGCTGCCGGCCACCGCGCCGCGCACGCCCGTCAGCGCGCTGGCCGACGCGCTCGCGCAGGACGGCGGGCGCGGGCTCGCGCTGCCGCCCGGCAGCAGCCTGGCCAAGGCCATGGCCCAGCTCACGGCGCTGCAGCGCGAGCAGCAGGAGCGGCTGGCCGAGGACGCGCACGGCGTCGGCGGCGGCGCGCAAGGTGGGGCGGCGTTTGCTTGCGCCGGCGCGCGCGCGCGCCCGGCGGGCCGCCCCTCCGCGCGCGCCTGCCGACCGCCGCGCCGCCGCCGCCGCCCGTCGCAGGCCTGCTCGACCTGGTGGTGTCGAGCCGGCAGCTGGAGGCGCACATGGTCAAGTGCCTCTGCCGCGTGTGCGCGCTCCACCCGCCGCCCGCGGCGCAAACGCAGGCGGTGCCGGCGTCGCAGCAGGCGGCGGCGCAGGCGTCGACGCAGCACGCGGCGGGCACGGCGCTGTTCCTGTTTGTGCAGTCCAAGGCCGCGTGGACCGCGGTGGACCTGCGCCCGGGGCACGTCGTGCGCGTGCACGCGCCCTGGCACGAGGTGTCGCTCGGCGACGGGCAGCCCGCGGTCGTGGTCGCACACCTGCTGAGCCAGCCGCCGGCGTGAACTGGCCTGGCGCGCGAGTGCGGTGACGAGTGTAATCGTCGGCGGCAGAGAGAGCGCGGGGGACGCCGCCAGCGGGTGCCGCAATTACCTGCCGCCGCTCTCGGCAAAAGAAAAGGGTGTGCAGTTTGACACGACCGCGCCTGCCTAGGCCTCCCGCCGCCGCCGCCGCCCGAAGCACCCGCGGACCATCCCGCCCCAGGCACGCCCGCGCTCACCGCGCGCCGCCGCCGCCGCCGCCGCCGCCCCAGGCGCCCCAGCGCCGCAGGCGCCGCCGCCGCCCCGCGGCGCCGCCGCTGCCGGCCGCGGCGGGCGTGCTGAGCCAGGGGTGCCCCGGCGGCACCCAGATCGCGTCGCCGCCGCGCACGTACGGCTCGAGCGCGGGCGGCTGCGTGTAGCCGAGCGACTTGAGGTAGTCGGCGATGCTAAAGGCCAGCACCTCGGGCGGCACCGACAGCGTCTTGGCGACCGCGTCGGCCATAAAGTCGGCGTTGGTCTCAAACGCGACGACCGGCTTGTTGCGCTTGATCGTGTCGCGCGCGCCGTAGAACATCAGCTTCTCCGCGCCCTGCACGTCGACCTTGATGAGGCTCACGCCGGTGAGGTTGAGCGAGTCGAGCGCGATCGCGCGCACGGGCTCGCCGCCCGCGCCGAGGTGCATGCCGCCGTAGTTGATCGTCGTCTTGCCGTCGAGCTCCGTGTACGACTTGCCGACGTGCGTGCCGTCGGGCACGGTCGCCGACATCGCGAGCTCGCCGGGGCCGTACGAGAGCGCGACGTTCTTGGGCGCGATGTGGAGCAGGCCGTTGACCATCATGTTCGTGCAGAGCAGCTGGCACAGTTGTTGTTGTTGTGTGTGTGTGTGGAGGGGGGGGGGGCACCGTGAGCGCGGCGCGGCGACTCGGGGCGTCCCACGCGCGCCCGCGCTGCACGCCGCGCGCCGTCACGCACCTGGAACATGCGCGCCTGGGGTTCAAAGCTGAACACGCGGCCGGTCGGGCCCGCCGCGGCGGCGAAGAAGATGGAGAACGACCCAAAGTTGGCGCCCGCGTCGACGACGGTCGAGCCGGGGCTGATAAAGTCCATGAGCTGCCCCAGCAGCTCCGCCTGGAACGGCGTGCCCTGGGCCAGGATGTGCGCGCCGACGTACTCGCTGCGCGGCGCACGGGCACGCGGGCGCGCGGGCGCGGGCGGCGTCGGTCGGGGCGCACGGCGCGCGGCGGGCGGGGGCGCGCGGCGCGGGGCGGGGGCGCGCGGCGCGGCGCGGCGCCGCGCACTCGTTGGACATGGCCACCACGGTGAGCGTGTGGCCCTTGAAGTCGATGGCCCGCGACTTGACGAGCCCCGCCGACACGCCCTCGACCGCCGCCGCGGCGCGGTGCGGGCGCATGTGGCGGCGGCGCAGCAGCGCGCCGAGCGCGGGCGGCGCGCCGCCGTCGCCGCCCGCGGCGGCGTGCCCGGCCAGGCGCGCCGCGACCGACGCGAGGTCGGCGGCGAGCTGCAGGATGCTGCCGCTGCTGCTGCTGCTGCCGCCGCCCGCGGCGTCGCCGGCGGCGACGCCGCTGCCGCCGACGACGATGCCGTCGCCGCCCGCCTCGCCCGCGCGCAGGTGCCGGCGGCGCGCGCACTCGTCGACCAGCCTGCGGGGCGCGCGGAGGCGGCGGAGGCGGGCTCAGCAGTGGCGGCGACGGCCGGCGGCCGCGCGGAGCGGCCCTGCCGCGGGGCGGCGGCGCTCGCTGCTGCGCCCGCCCGCCGCGCGCGCCCCCCGCGGCGCCGGCCTCACCGCTGCGACGACGCCAGCCGCCTGCTGGGGGGCGCGTCCGTCACCGCCAGGGCGTGATGGGGGGCGCCCGGTGCCGCGGCTGCGCGTGAGGGCGCCGCGCTGCTGCAGAGCGCGAGCAGCACCAGCGCCAGCGCGAGCGACCGGCCCGTCCCGGCCATGGCGTGCTACTGCCGCTGCTGCCGAGACCGCCGAGCACGCGACCGGCCCGCGGGGAGCGCAGGGAGCCCAGGGGGGGCGGGTGATGGCAACCACCGCGGCCGCGAGCTGGGGGTGGGGCTGGCGGCAGACGTGGGGCTGCGAACGGAGGTGAGCGGCGCGATTGACTGGCGGCCGGCGCCGAGGCGTCGGGGCTGCAGCACCCGCCGCGGACCTCCAGGTTCAGCGGCAGCAGCTGCTGCGGCGCCTCTCCGGGCCCGACCCCCGATGCCGTCAGGCGCCGTGCGGCGGCGCGCGAGCACCGCCGCCGCAG
Organism: Scenedesmus sp. PABB004; assembly: GCA_014905635.1. NCBI lineage: Eukaryota > Viridiplantae > Chlorophyta > Chlorophyceae > Sphaeropleales > Scenedesmaceae > Scenedesmus > Scenedesmus sp. PABB004. The sequence continues at coordinate 651,533 of JABVCE010000012.1, forward strand.
CGCCGGCGCGCGCGCGCGGCGCGCCGTCCGAGCCGCCAACCGCCGCGCTGCGCCGCCGGGCTGGGCTGAGCGGGCGGGGGCGGGCCAGGACTGCGTCGGGCGCGCTGCCGTGCGGCGTCAGCGGCCAACGGTCGCGCGTTCGGTTGACCCGAAATGAAGGAATGGGTGTGTGCGTGTGGGATGATCATCGTCATCATCATCACGCAAGGCCTGCCTGGCCCGGCGCGCAATGCACAGCCGAGAAGAGAAGGGATGAGGGCAGCAGGCGTGATCGGTGAGGCCCCCGAGGACAGGCCCCCTCCTATGCACACGCCACAACTACATGCACACGCCGTCGCGAGGCTCCCGACTACTCGAAAAAACAACCCCCCCACTCGGGGAGTCAAGTGCCGTGTGTGTGCGTGTGCCTGCCTGTCTGTGCACGGCAGCGCAGTGCGTGCGCGCGCGCGGCGCGGCCGCGCCCTCGTTCGAACAGCCGCGCCCGCGCATCGTTTTCGGCCCCCCCGTGCGCGCGCGGCGCCGGCGCCCGCCGCCGGCGGCGGCGCTGCGGGGCTGGGGCGCGGCGACGCGGCGGCCTGGCGCGGCGCGCCACTGAGCCGCCGCGGCGTCCGCATGCAGCCCGCGCGCCGCCGCCGGCCGGCGCGCAGCGCCGCGCGCGCGCGGGGGCCCTCTGCCTGCCCCGCCCCGTCCGCGCCCAATCACGGCCGCCACGCTCCCGTGAAAACTCAGATGTAGTTTCCTTTCCTGTTGTCCGGCACGACCAGGTCGTCGGGGTTGACGCCCGGCGTGTTGGCCGCCGGCTTGCTGCCCAGGCCGCCAAAGCCCGGCAGCGTGGGGTCGGGCGACGCGGCGACCGGCGGCGCCGCCGTGGTGGGCGGCACGGCCGTGACCGGCGGCGTCGTGGTGGGCGGCACGGCCGCGACCGGCGGCGTGGTCGTGACCGGCGGCGTCGCCGTGAGCGGCGGCGTCGCCGTGACCGGCGGCGTGGTCGTGAGCGGCGGCGTCGCCGTGACCGGCGGCGTCGCCGTGACCGGCGGCGTGGTCGTGACCGGCGGCGTCGCCGTGACCGGCGGCGTGGCCGCGAGCGGCGGCGTGGTCGTGCCCGCCGCGCCGCGCGCGCCGCGCGCGCCAGCGGTCGGCGGCGGCGTCGAGACCCCGACCGCCGCGGCGCTCACGTCGCTCGAGCCGCCGCCGCCGCCGCCGACCGCGGGCGACGCGTCCGGCGGCAGCGGCGCAATGACGGCGGGGCTGGGCGTGGCGGGCGTGCCCGCCGCCCCGGGGGCGGGCGTGGCGCTGGCGCCCGGCTCGTCCACGGGGTAATCGCCGCCATCGCCCCCGCCCGCGCTGCCGCCGCCGGCGCCCGCGCCGCCGCGCGAGGCGCTCTCGGCCACCGGCGGCGTGGCCGTCGCGTTGCCGGTCGCGTTGCCCGCCGCCGCGCCGGCGCCGGGCACGGCGCACGCCGGCGACGGCGGCGCGCCGCCGTCGCAGAGCATGGCCGGGCTGTCGCCCGCGCAGTAGCCACAGAGGCAGGTGCCGCTGAGCGAGGTCATGGCCGCGTCCGCGCCGCCGTCCTTGCCCGCGGGGCCCGCGCTGAGCGTGACGCGCTGCGCGCGCGAGTTCCAGTCGGGCGGCAGGCAGCCCCGGATGCGCGGGTTGTCGTGGATGGAGCTGCGGGGGCGCGTGGCGAGCGGCGGGTGAGCGGCGGCGGCCGCGGCAGCCGCGCGGCGGCAGCGCTGACGCGCGGCAGCGATCGCGCTGCGGCGCAGCGCGCGCAGCGCGCGCGGCGGCGGCGGCGCTCACAAGAAGGCGAGGCGGGAGAGCGCGGCCCACGCGGGCGGGATGGTCCCCTCGAGCGCGTTGGCTGAGAGGAAGAGCTGCTCGAGGTCGCCGAGCTCGCTCCACGCGGCGGGCGGCTGGCCGCTGAAGTTGTTGCCCGAGAGGTGCAGCCGGCGGAGCTTCGCGAGGCTGCTCCACTCCGCCGGCAGCGGCCCGGTGAGCTCGTTGCCGTCGAGCTTCACCTCCTGCAGCGCGCCGCAGCCGGCCCAGCCGCGCGGGAGCGGCCCGGTCAGCGCGTTGCCGCTCGCCCAGACCGCCTGCAGGCGCGACAGCGGCGCCAGGTCGGCGCGGTCGCCGTCGAGGCTGCCGGTGAGGCCCATGGAGGAGAGGTCGAGCATGTACACGCGCTGCACGCCGCGGTGGGCGCTGCAGTATACGCCCTTCCACCCGGGCAGGCCGCCCGCGCCGCACGGCGCGTCGCCCGACCAGCTCGCGAGCGACGGCGGGTCGCCGAGGCTGGCCTTGAGCCCCAGCAGCGCCGCCGCCTCCGCCTCGGCAGCGGGCGGGCCGGCGGGGTCGGATTCGGGGTCGGGCGCCGCCGCGGCCGACACGCCCGCCGCGACCTTGGCCGCCGGCCCCGCGCCGAGCGACGCCGCGCCGACCGCGCCCGCCGCCGGCGGCGGCGCCTTGGCCGGCGGCTGCGCGGGCGCCGCCGCTAGCGGCGCCTTGCTGCTGCCGCCGCCGCCGCCGCCGGCCGGGCCCGACTCCTTGCCGGCGGCGCCGCCGCCGGCGCCGGCCCCGCTGCCCGCGCCGGCGCCGCTGCCGGCCGCGCCGGCGCCGCCGGTGCTGCTGCTGCTGCTGCTGCTGCTGCTGCTGCTGCTGTTGGCACCGCGCACGGGCGCGAGCCCGATGGCAGCGGGCTCGGCGTTGCAGATGCGGATGCGCAGCCCGGTGAGGGGCTTGTCCAGGCTGCGGATGACGGCCGTGTTGTCAGACAGCAGCGCGCCGACGCTCACGACCGCACGGTCCGCGATGCTCGCAACCGTGTCGCCCTTGCGGCCCTGGCGCGGCGGCGGCGCGGCGGCGGCGGGGGTTGGGGTTTAGGTATGGGCCGCCGCGCGGGTGGCAGGGGCCGGCGGGGCGGCGCGCCTGCCGCCGCGAGCGCCCGCGGCGGGCGCCCGCGCACGCGGCGCCGCACCTTGTAGATGACGCAGCGCCCGCCCTTGGCGCTGCCCTGCGCGCCCGCGCTCGGCGGCGCGGCGCCGGACACCTCGAGCGGCCGCGGCGCGGGCGGGACGAAGAACACGCCGAACGTGTCGCCCGCGGTCATGAGGCCGCAGGTGCCGTACTTGACCTTGAAGTAGCCCTTAGCGCCCGACGACGCGCCCCAGCTGCAGCACGGCGGCGGCGGCGGCGACGGCGGCGCGGGCGCGGGCGCGCTCAGCCGGGGCCGCCGGCGGCAGCGCAAGCGCGGCGCGCGCGCGGCCGCAAGCATACGCGCAGCGCGCGCGGGGGCGGCAGGGGCGCGCACACACACACACACACACACACACACACACACACACACACACACACACACACACACACACACACACACACACACACACACACACACACACACACACACACACACACACACACACACACACACACACACACACACACACACACACACACACACACACACACACACACACACACACACACACACACACACACCACACACACACACACACACACACACACACACACACACACACACACACACACACACACACACACACACACACACACACACACACACACACACACACACACACACACACACACAAGCGCACCTGTTTTTCACGACCCAGTACCCCGCGTTGTTGTTGTAGCCCACGACCGCGACGGCGGTGCTGTCGGACGGCGGGCGCTTGCCCGAGCTCGGGCAGGCGTAGACCGCGTCGGCGCTGCCGCCGGCGCGCGTGAGCCACTCGGCAAAATCGTCGTGCAGGTCAAAGCGCGTGACGAACGACCCGTAGCGCCTGATCTGCTTCTGCGCCGCGAGCACGTCCCGCAGCGCCGCGTAGCCGAAGCGCCCGCCCGCGAGCGGCCGCGGCGCGTCGCGGCAGCGGTAGAGGCAGAGGCGCGCGGGGTCGTCGCTCGCGGCGGCGGTGTAGGGCAGGCACTCGGCGTCGACGACGGCGCCGGTCGCGAGGCGCTCGAGCGCCGACTTGACGTCCCAGTTGTCGTAGCAGCCGCGCGACAGGCCGGGGCAGAACTGCAGGTCCTGCGTGGACAGGCTGACCGCGCTGCCGTTGAGCCCGAGCGCGCTCGCGGCGGCGGCGCTCGCGGCGGCCGCGACGGCGAACGACACCGACGTCTGGCACGGCCGCTGGTCGCCGACGGGGCCGATCGGGTTGGCCCCGCCGCCCGCGTCGACGCGCGCGTCGTACTCGGCCGGGCTCGCCGCGACGAGCAGGCGCGCGTGGTCCTCGCTGCCCGCGGGCGCCGCGCACCAGGAGCGCGGCGACGCCGCGCTGCACGCGCGCGCGGGGCCCGCCGCGTACGCGGATCGGAACGCCGCGGCGTCCTTGGTGTAGCGCAGGACCTTGTCGTACGCGCGCGGCCCGGCGCCGCGCGACGTGGTGCTCACGGCCAGGCCCTGGCCTGCGCGGCGGCGGCGCGGCGGAAGGGCGGGCGCGGCGGGCAGCGGCGGCGGCGGGTGAGGGCGGCCGCCGGGGCCCGGGCGGCGGCGATCGCGGGATCCCAGGGCGCGCTGCGCACGCCCGACGGGCCTGCGGGCCCGCGGGCGTCGCGGCCGCGCCGCGGCGGGGCGCCCACCATGCGCGGTGGCGAGCAGCTGCGGCGCCACCAGCGCCAGCAGCAGCGCGGCGCACGGCGCGCCGCGCGCCGGTCGTCTACTCATGGCTCCGACGCAGCCGCGGCGCCGGCCATCCGTCCAAGCAAGGGCAGAAGGCCCGCCCGGCCTCTCAGCGGCGGCCGCGAGCCCGAACGCGGTGCCGGGCGCTGCGGCGGCGTCAAATGGGTTATGTCCGCGCCGGCCGGCGTCCGCGGTGGCTGCTGGGAGCAGCGGGAGCAGCGGGGAAGAAGCTCCCAGGTGTGCCGCGTCGGGGGCGTTGTTCGGGGCGCTCAGGACGCGCGTCGTGAAACAGGCGCGGGTCTGGCGGAGCGGCGGGGCGGCGGAGGCCAAGGGCGAGGGAAGGGGGTCGGCCATCGTGGTTTTTGGCCAGGCCCCGCGCACGCAGCCATCCGGCGCCGTCCGCGCGTCCCTCGGCGACCTGCCAGCGTCGACGGCGTGCCGTGCCGCCGCGGCCCGGCGGCGCGGCGGCACCGGGCGCGCGCTGCGCCGCTCACGCCAGGCGCACGTCCACCGGGCGCGCGCTGCGCCGCTCACGCCAGGCGCACGTCCACGCGCAGCAGGCTGCGCGGCGGCGCCTCCACCAGCAGCGGCGCCTCGCCGGGCGCGACCCAGAGGTCCAGCGTCTGCGTCGCCGCGCCCGCGTCGCCCGCGGCCTCGGCCGGCGCCGGCGCGAGGCCGTCGACCGCCAGCACCTGCGCCTGCACGCGCACGCCGCCCACGCGCGCGCCGCCCGCCGCCGGGGCCGCCGCCGCCGGGGCCGGGGCCGTCGCCGCGGCGGCGGCCTGCCACGCCTCGGCGTCGAGCGCGAGCACCGCCGGCGCGGCGCCGGGGTTGACGTGCGCGACCACCCAGTGCCGGGGCGTGTGCTGCGCCGCAAACCCGCGCGGCGCGAGGCCGGGCAGCGCCGCCACGCGGCAGCCGGGCGGCAGGCAGGCGGCGAGGAAGCGGAGGACGAAGAAGTTGGGGTGCACCGTGACCGCGGGCGGCGCGGCGTCGCCGGCGCCGTTGTCGCCGGCGCCGCCGCCCGCGTCGCCGCCCCCGTCGCCGCCGGCGCGCCGCCGCGCGGCCGCGGCGTCGAGGTCCACCTCCAGCAGCCCCCACCCGGCGCCGACGGCCTCGACAGCCTGCCAGTACACCCACGCCGCGGGGCGCAGCGTCGCGACGTCGCGCACGACGTGCGCCGCGAGCACGAGCGGCCCGCGCCCGCTGCCCATCTCCGACACCCACACCGCCTTGCGCCGCGCCGCGGCGGCGCGCGCGAGGCGCCGCCGCGCGAGCGCGTTGTCCTGCGCCCACAGCAGCGGCTTGAAGGGTCGGTCGAAGAAGTGTTCGCTGCTGTAGGTGTGGACGTTGACCCGCGCGAGCGCGGCCCACAGCTCGCGCGGCGTGAGCGCCAGGCGCGCGAGCGAGTCGGCGACGCAAAACTCCTCAAAGCCCGCGAGCGGCACGCCCGCGAGGCGCGGGTGCGCCGCCAGCGCGCGCAGCACCTGCGGCGGCGGGGTGGGCCCCAGCTCAGCGGCGCGGCGCGCCGAGGCCGCCGGCCCGCCCGCGCAGCAGCCGCGGACGCCCGCCCGCCCGCGCCGACCTGGTGCGCGCGGCGCCTGCTGAAGTAGCAGCCCTCCTGCTTGCAGCCGACCCTGGCGCGCCACGGAGCGCGGCGGCGCGGGTCGGCCAGCGCGGCGCCGGCGGCCCGGCGCCGGCCACCGCCCGGTGCCGCGCCCCGCCGCGCAGCGCCGCGCGCGCGCCTGAGGTTCCACGCGGGGCTGGCGGGTTCGTTGAATGGCGACACGCTCGCGAGCTTGATGCCGAGGTCGCCCGCCAGGAAGGCCGCAGCGTCGGCGACAAACCCGGCAAACGCGTCGACGTTTGCCCCCGGCAGGTTGTTGGCCAGCGGCAGCGCCGCGCCCCTTGGCGGCGGCGGCGCGGGTTGAGCGCGGCGGGCCCGTCGATGCGCCGTGCAGGGCATGCTGCCGCTGCGGCGGCAGGGGGCGCGCAGCGCGCGGGCGGCGCCACCAGCGGTGGCGCGCGCGCACCGCGACGTGCCGCTCTTGGTCCAGAACCAGGGCGGGGAGTTCACAAACGCCTCAACGAGCATGCCGTCCGCCGCGCCCTGCTCCTGGCTGCGCTGCCGCAGCGCCTCGCGCAGCACCGCCAGCTGCGCGGCGTCGGCGTCCCTGCGCGCGCGCGCGGCGCCGCGCCGCGCTCGCCGCGGGCGACCCACCCCGCACACACCCGCTGGCGTCCCGCGGCCCCCCACGGCCCCGCGCGCCGGCGGCAGCCCGCACACCAGTCGTAGCTCCCGCTCGGCCGCCGGCAGCAGGGCACCGCGCCGCCCGTCCGGTACTCCGCGGCCTCGTCCTGGTTGGCGCCGCCTGCGCGCGCGGCGCGCAGCGCGGCCGCCGGGTGCAGGTGTGTGCGGGGCGGGTCGCCGGTGCCGCCGGTGCCGCCGGCGCTGCCAAGGCCAGCTCGCCGCCGCCGCCGCCGCCGGCGCGTCGGCGGCCAGCACTCGCCGATGTTGTAGCGAACGATATTGAGGCCCAGCCCGCCCTCCGCGCCGCGCGCAAACAGCAGACGACAGAGGCGCCGCGTGAGGCCGGCGTCGCCGCCGACTGCGTGCGCCCACCACGCCAGCGACGTGCCCCAGCCCTGCCACGCCACCGCGTCGGGGCCGGGCCCGGCGGCAGGCAGCACCACCGCCGCCGCGCGCGGCGGGCGCGGGCTGCCGCCGTGCAGGCAGCCGCAGCGCGCCATGCCCAGCGCGTCCCTGCCTCCCTCCTTCCCTCTCTGTCTCTCTGTCTTTCTGTGTCTGCGCCGAGCGCGCGCCCTTTGCCGCGCGCCGCTGCTGCCTGCGGTGACGCCGCAGGCTGCAGCGGACCGCTCGCCGCGACTGCGCTTTTCTCACGCGGGTACGCCCCTCGCGAGTACGACAGAACGAAGCAGCGGCGCGGGCTGACGGGCAGTGATTGGCGGGCAGCGGCGCCGACGCCGGCAGCAGCTGCGCACTGCTGTTGGGCCGCGGGCGCCTGACGTTGCGTAGCGGAGAGCTGTCAGCGGTGTGAGAACGGCGGTGTGGGGAGCGGGGAGCGGCCACGAGCTGCGCCTGGTCGTCGTCGACTGTGCGGACGGGCGTCGACGCAGTCCGCCGAGCTGCCGCGCGTCCATGCATCGTCATTTCACCCCAACCCCCCGCCGCACGCGGCGGGGCACATAGAGTCTAGTGTTGAGTTGTGCAGGCACGCCACACCACAGCAAGGCGCGCGCCGCGTGGCGCGCGCGATCCAGCGACCGCTCCAGCGCCCAGCAGGCATGGCCCGCGCCGGCATGGGGATGTGGGGTGTCTTGACGCCCCCGATCCCACCACCACTGCCCCCGCCGCCGCAGTTTGGCGCCCACAGCAACACCGGCCCGCGGCGGCGCCGCCATGACCGTGCGCTGCGGGCGTACATAGATGTGAAGAGGCACGACCGCGAACCAAACGGGGACAAGAGCAGGCAAGTAAGCTCGGCTGTACGCCAGCATTTTGTGGTGTGGTGAGGGTGGCGCACGCCCCACATGGACGGGCCCCCCGCAGGCCGCTGCCGGCGCGGCGGACGCCGCGGGCGCGGCAGAGCTAGTGCGCGAGGGACGCGCGCGCAACCAGGCTGCATCGCGGCACGCTCAGGGGCTGCACGGTCTGCGGTCTTGTCTCGTGTCAGCCAGGGCGGGGCCGCGCGCGCCCTCCGGGGCGCCGCATAGCACACCGCAACGCCCGGGAGGAGAGCCCCAGAAGAGCAGTGCGCGCCGAGGGTTCGACGCCAGGCAAGGAAGGCAGCCCCCAGGGCGGGCGCCGAGGCGCCCGCCCGCAGGGCCGCACCCCGGCGGCGGCAATGAGGCAGACTTGAGACAGCGGGCGGGCAGCGGGGTGTCGCGCGCCGCAAGGAAGCAAACGTGGCACGCGCACAGAGACACACACACAGAGTCGCACACACGCCATCGCCGGGGACGGCTCTGCAATCAATGATGATGCGCGCTGGTGTGCCGCCAGCGGGAGCCCCCAGCCCGGCACGCGCGCGAGCGCGCGGCATGCCCCCTGCATGCATGCGGGGCGAGCTCGAGGTTTCGCTCCGAGCACGACGCGCCCGCTCGGGCGCCGAGCCAATACGCTCCCCCGTCTCAGGCCGCACACGCAAGGCTTTTCCCGGTGCCCGATGAGCCGCGCGCGCCTGGCGGCGGCGGCGTCACACCCCCGCGCGCCCTCAAGGCGCCCCCCCCCCCCAGCAGCAGCAGCGGCACGGCGACAGAGGGCACACAGCCCAGCAGTGCGCCAGTGCTTGCCAGCACGCCGGCGTGCGACACCCCCGGCCCCGCAGCCGTGCGGGGGCAAGCTGCGCAAGAAGGGGCAGGCTCCGAAACCAAGAGCGCGCCGCGCAGCCCCGCGGGGCGAGGCTGTGCGCGAGGCCCGGCGTTCAAGTTCCACGCGTGTGCAGGGCTAGACGCATGCACGCCGTGCGCAAAGTCAAAAGCGCTCCACGCAGGCGCGGAGGGAGGGGTTTTCTTTTTTGGTTTTGTGTGCATGCGGCAGCTGCCCCGGCGCCAGCACGCCCCGGCCGCCGCGCCCGCCGTCTGCGCGGCGGGCCGGCGCTCCTTTTTGTTCTTTTTGCACTCCGTTCACTCCTTTCACTGAAACTGGCCCTGGAACGCGTACCCCGTGTCTGGGTCGATCATCAGCCCCTGCTGGTAGATCAGCTGCTGCTGCTGCTGCTGCTGCTGGGGCTCCGCCGGGCCGCCGCCGTAGAGGCCCGGCGGCTCCGCGGTGCCGCCGAGGCCTGCCTGCTGCCCGTATTGCTGCACGCCCGGCAGCATGTAGACGCCACCGCCGCCGCCGCCAGCGATGTCTTGCTGGACCTGGATGCCCATGCCGGCCGACACCGGCGCGTACCCGCCGCCGCCGTACTGCTGCGGCGCCGCGCTGCCAAATGCCGCGTGCTGCGCCTGGCCGCCGGCGGGGAGCATGCCCGGGGGCAGCACGTACATGCCGCCGCTGTGCGGCTGCGGCTGCGGCTGCGGCTGCGGCTGCGGCTGCTGCTGCTGCATCTGCTGCTGGCCGTGCTGCTGCTGCATCATCTGCATCACCAGCTCAGACGGCTGCTGGTGCTGCTGGTGCTGCTGCAGCACGTACTGCTGCTGCTGCTGCTGCTGCTGCTGCTGCGGCATTCCCTGCGGCACCAGCACGTACTGCACGCCCCCGGCGGGCGCGGCGGCCATGTAGACCTGCTGCTGCTGCTGCGGCGGCGGCGCCTGCTGCGGCTGTTGCTGCGGCGCCACGCCCCACGCCTGCTGCGGGCGCGGCAGGTAGCCTTGCTGGCCGTAGCCGCCTTGCTGGCCGTACACGCCGCCGCCGTCGCCGCCGAGCTGCGCGAGCTGCGGCTGCTGGCCGGCGCCCGCGAGGCGGCCCAGGTTGGGCGAGCCGCCGGGGCCGCCGGGGACGTAGACGCGCACGCCCTGCTGCTGCAGCCCCCCGTACTCGCCGGGCAGCACGCCGCCGCCGCCGCCGACGTCGAGCGGCTGCGCCACGGGGCCCGCCGTCGCGGCGAGCCAGCCCGCGCCGTAGCTCGGGCCCGACAGCGTGAGCGGCTGCTGGCGGCGCTGCTGCTGCAGCAGGCCGGCGAGCTGCGTGCCCGAGAGGTTGATCGCCTGCGGCACGCCGGGGCGCCCGTGCTGCGCGCCGCGCGCGAGCGCGCCGCCCGGGCCGGGGCCGCCGGCCATCATGTAGCCGCCGCCGGCGCCGCCGTAGCGCGCCAGCATCGGCGAGCCGCCGTGCCCCGCGGCCATGCCGTGCATGTAGGCCACGCTCGGCGCGCCGCCGCCGTGGTGCGGCGGGCCGTGCGGGCCGCCGCCGTGGGCGTGCGGCGCGCCGATCGCGCCGACGACGAGCGCGTGCAGCTCGGGCAGGCCGAGCTGCTTGAGCGCGGTCGCCGCCTCCTGCAGGTCGAGCGTCTTGGCGGTCGCGGCGTTGCGCAGCAGGAACTGCACAATGACCGTCAGCGGCCGCCGCGGCAGCGTCAGCGCCGCGCCGCCGGGCGGCGGCGGCGCCTCGCCGCCGCCGAGCGCGAGGCCCTCGAGCGCCGCCGCCGCCGCGTCGGCGCCGCCCGCGCCCACGCCGGCGGCGGGTGCCGGCTCGGGCACAAAGCCCAGGCGCGTGAGGGCCATGAGGCTGTTGCTGATGTCCCGGCTGCTGGGCGGCGCCGCCGCGTCGCTGGCGGCGCCACTGCCGCCGCCGGGCTCCGGGCGCGCCGCGAGGCTGCCGCTGCTGCTGCTCGCGCTGCTGGCGAGCCCCCGCCCGCGGGCGGCGGCGTCGGCGGCGCGCCGGCCGCCGCGGCCGCCGCGGCGAGCTGCTCCAGCACCGCGCGCCCGAAGCGGCGCAGCAGCGCCGGCTCGATGCCCGTCGCCGCCGCGCCCTGGCCCTCGGTCAGGCGCGCGAGGCTCCAGAGCACGACCGCGCTGTCGCGGCACGCCGCCGAGGGCAGCTGGCGCAGGAACGCCTCGAGCAGCGCCGGGAGCAGCTCCGTCTGCGGCAGGTTGCGCAGCCGCCCGTAGCCCCACAGCACGTTGGCGATGCCGCGCGCGTTGGCCGCTGGCAGCACCTGCAGCAGCTTGCCGCCGAGCGCGGGCAGCAGCGCCGCCGCCGCGGCCTGCGCGCCGGCCGCGGGCGCGGTGCCGAGGACCTTGCTGAGCCGCGTGATGCAGGCGGTGATGTGAATCATGTCCATGACGCTCGCGTGCGCGGCAAAGATCTCGCCCAGCTGGTACACGCTGTCCGCGTACGCGATGTTGTGCGTGAGCTGCCGCGCCGCCGCCTCCTCGTGGCTGTCCGGCGCGCCGCCCAGCGCGCCGCCCGGCGCGCCGCCCGCCGGCGGCAGCGGCGGCAGCGGCTCGGCGCTGCTCGCGGCGGAGCTCGCCGCGGCGCTCGGGGCCGCCGGCAGCGACGGCGCGCCCGCGCCGGCCGGCGACGGCGGCGCCGGCGGCGCCGCGCCGCCGTGCGCCTCGCCGCACTCGCCGCCGCCGCCCGCGCCGCAGCCGCGCCCGCAGATGCACGCGTCCGGCGGGCACGTGCCGCCGCTGTCCGAGCTGAGCCGCGCCGCAGCGGCGCTGCCGGCCACGTCGCCGCCGCCGGCCGCGCCGCAGGCAGCGCCAAAGCCGCCGAGGCTGCCCGCGTCTGGGCTGCTGCCGAGCACGACGACGTTGCTGCCGCTGCTGGTGCTGGCGCTGCTGCTGCCCATGGCCGCGGGCGGCGTGCCGAGCGACACCGGCGGCATGGCCGCGTGCAGCTGCAGGTCGCCCGGCAGCAGCACCTGCAGTCGGGCACCGGGGCTGCTCGCCGCGCTGCCGCCGCCGCCGCTGCGCGGCGCAGGGCTGCTGGCCGCAGCGAGCAGGCGCGCGCCGACGTCCTCGCCGAGCTGCGGCAGCGCGGCGGGCGGCAGCATGCTGCACAGCCCGGCCGCACCCTGCTGCAGCGACAGCGCCTCGAGCTGCGGCTGCAGCATGGCCAGCGCCAGCACCGTGCTCGCCGCGTCCTGGGGGCCGCCCGAGGCGGCGAGGCGCGCGAGCACCGCCTGCGCCTCCTCGTTCACCGAGATGGTGTTCAGCGGCGCCACGCCGGCGCCGCCGCCCGGCAGCGCGCCGCCCGGCAGCGCGCCGCCGGCGCCGGCGCCGCTGCGGGCCTGGGGCGCGAGCAGCAGGTGCAGGCACGCCACCTGCGCGACGTCGCGGAGCACCGACGACACGTGGTGCAGCTCCATGCCGTCGCGCTGCGCGACGAGCTGGTCGAGCAGCTGCCGCAGCAGCGGCGGCTGCCACGACACCCACGCGTCGCCGGCGTGGTTGCTGCAGGTCGTCGCGAGCTGCGCCATGCACCGGATCACCGGCTGGATGTGCCCCGGCAGCGCGAGCGCCGGCTGCCCGCAGAATGCGGAGAGCAGGCTCTGCACCTCCGCCAGGCAGTTGCACATGCACCACTGGTGCTCCTGCTGCAGCACGACGACCGCCCACAGGCTGTTGCTGATGGTCTGCACCGACGCCGCGTGCAGCTGCTGGCAGAGCTGCGCCAGCAGCAGGCGCACCTGCTCCTGCGCCAGCAGCGGCGCGCCCGCGTCGGGCGCGCCCGCCGCCGCCCAGTCGCCGGGCGAGCTGGCGCAGAGGCTGGGGCTGTTGCCCGCCGACGGCGACGACAGCGAGCCGCCGCCGCAGGCGAGCCCGAGCCCGAGCGGCGCGAGCGCGGGCGGCGGCGCGCCAAGGGCCGTGGCCGCCGGCGGCGCGCGCTCCTTCGTGAGCTTGGCCACGCCCCAGAGCACGTTGGATACGTCCTGGGGCACCGCGGCGGGCAGCTCCGCGACGAAGCGGTCCAGCAGCATCGCGCGCAGCTCGGCGTCGGGCGCGACCTGCAGCTTCGCGAGCGCCCACACGATGTTGGCCACGCCGCGCGGGCTGTACTCGCCGCAGCCCTGCGCCTTGAGCCGCGCGAGCAGCTGGCCGAGCAGCTGGCGCAGCTGCGCCTGCTGCGCGCCTGCGGCGGAGAGCAGCCACGGCAGGTCGGCGCCGGCGGCGCCGCCGCCGCCGCCGCCCGCGAGCGCCGCGAGGCTGGTGTCGAGCTTGGGCAGCTTGGTGAGCATCGCGGCGACGTGGATGGGGTTGAGCACCGCCGCGTGCGCGCCGTACAGCGCGGCGAGGCGGTCGAGGCTCGTGCACGACTTGATGGCCGCCGTGAGCTGCTTCGGCAGCGGCGCGCGCGCCGCCGGTGGTGGCGCGATGCCGGGGAAGGTCGGCAGGAAGCCGCCGCCGGCAGCGAGGCTGCCGCCGAGGCCGCCGCCCCGAGCGCGGCCGCGACGGCGGCGCCGCTCAGGCCGCCGCCGGGCTCGCACATGCTGGCCGCCGCTGCTGCGCCGGCTGGCTGGGCGCTCCTCGCCCGGCTGCGCTCACGCCGCGCGGGCGGGCGCGGCCATTGCCTGCGGGGCGGGCGGGCAGCACAGGGCGCGCGACAGTGCGTAAGCGCGCGCACCGCACGGCGCGCAGGGCGCGCGCGGCGCGGCCCAGCGCATCTGGGCGCAACGCCACCGGCCTCCCCGGCCGGCTGGACCGGGCGCGGGGCGTACGCGGGCGCTGCCGCGCCCGCCAGCGGCCGCCAAAGGCCGATGGCGGGCCGTTCCAGCGCGCGCCGCGCGCGCCCGCGGCCACCGCGGCGCGGCGCGAGCGGGCGCGGCAGCGCCTGGTCGCCCGCGCGACGCGGGGCGCCGCACCTGCGCAGCCGTCAGCTCGACGGCGTGGCTATCCACCGCGTAAACGAGTCGTGCGCGCCGCTCAGGTGTGCAGGCCGGCCTGCCCCAGCGCCAACGCGACCGCCGGCGGGACTCTTGGCCGGTGGCGGCCGCCTCAGGCGGAGCCCGGGCGCCCAGGCACGCAAGAGCAGGCGGGTCAGGTGTCGCCGGCGTCGCCGCCTAGGCCTGGCGGGCCGTCTCTGGTAGCCCGCGCTTCGCTGCTGGGGCGCCCGGCGCGGCTCGGCGGCGGCAGGGCGCGCCGGGGCGGCTCGCGTCCTGTTTCCTGCCGCGATGCAGTGCGGGCGATTAGCCCCTCCCAGGTGCGCCGCCGCCGGTCTGTCACGGCCAAGGGAGAGTGCGGCGGGCGGTCCTAGCAACGGGCGGCGCCGGGGCGTCTGGGGCGACCGCGTCGTCGCGCGCGCGCTGGGCGCGCGCGGCCCTCGCGGTTTTGGCCCGCGCGCGCGCGCGCGCCGTCAGCGCCCCGGGCCGCGCGCGGTGTCGCCTGCGGGGGTGCCGGCGGTGCTTCCGGGCGCCCCGTGGCCCGCGCGGAGCGCCTGGGTGCGCCGCTGGGCCATGCGGCATTGGGCGAGCCGGCCGCCCCGTCCAACCCCGACCGGTTGGGGCGGCGGGCGCGCGCGCTGGCTCAAGGGCGCCGAGCCAATCGACCTCCCGCCCAAGTGGGTCTCCGCCTGACCAGCGCCGAGACTGACTGGATCCTGGCACGCGCCGCGCGGCGTGTCCATTCACCGCCGGCGCGCGGCGTCCGCTCATCGTCGCCGCCCTCGTGCCGCGCCCTGGGCCGCTGCTGCATGCGGTCGTCAAGGACTGGCTCGGCGACGGCTCGGCCGGCGTCTCGGCGGCACAGGCGCGGCGCCGGGGACTGCGCACGGCTGTGGCAGCGCGAGCGCCGACCGTCGGCAAGTAGCCGCCCGACCCCCGCCGGCCCCGCCCAACTGCACGGCGGCCGCCGTTTATCAGGTAAAGCAGCTGCTGGGCACCCCGCGCGTGGTGGACGGCGTCTGCACGGTGCGCGCCCGGGGGCGCGCACCGCAGGTGGAGCGCGCTGCGGGCACGAGCTGGGACGGCGCGCGCCTGCTCGGCACGGTGCCGCTGCTCGGCGCCCTGGTCATTGCAGGCGGGCAGCCCCCCGACTGGAGCCCGCACGGGCATGAGCGCGCCGCCGCCGCCGCTGACGCGCGGCGCGCGTCGGTCGCAGGACCGAGCTGCTGCGCCGCCGCTTGGCGTGAGGGGCGACTTCCAGAAGCCCGTCAGCTGCTGGTGTCCGCGAGCCGTGTTGTGCTCAGCCGGCACCCGCGGCCACCGCGGCAAAGACAAAGACAAAGATAGTTACACCGCGGCGCGGCGCGAGCGGGCGCGGCAGCGCCTGGTCGCCCGCGCGACGCGGGGCGCCGCACCTGCGCAGCCGTCAGCTCGACGGCGTGGCTATCCACCGCGTAAACGAGTCGTGCGCGCCGCTCAGGTGTGCAGGCCGGCCTGCCCCAGCGCCAACGCGACCGCCGGCGGGACTCTTGGCCGGTGGCGGCCGCCTCAGGCGGAGCCCGGGCGCCCAGGCACGCAAGAGCAGGCGGGTCAGGTGTCGCCGGCGTCGCCGCCTAGGCCTGGCGGGCCGTCTCTGGTAGCCCGCGCTTCGCTGCTGGGGCGCCCGGCGCGGCTCGGCGGCGGCAGGGCGCGCCGGGGCGGCTCGCGTCCTGTTTCCTGCCGCGATGCAGTGCGGGCGATTAGCCCCTCCCAGGTGCGCCGCCGCCGGTCTGTCACGGCCAAGGGAGAGTGCGGCGGGCGGTCCTAGCAACGGGCGGCGCCGGGGCGTCTGGGGCGACCGCGTCGTCGCGCGCGCGCTGGGCGCGCGCGGCCCTCGCGGTTTTGGCCCGCGCGCGCGCGCGCGCCGTCAGCGCCCCGGGCCGCGCGCGGTGTCGCCTGCGGGGGTGCCGGCGGTGCTTCCGGGCGCCCCGTGGCCCGCGCGGAGCGCCTGGGTGCGCCGCTGGGCCATGCGGCATTGGGCGAGCCGGCCGCCCCGTCCAACCCCAACCGGTAGGGGCGGCGGGAGCGCGCGCTGGCTCAAGGGCGCCGAGCCAATCGACCTCCCGCCCTGCATGACGGTAACCGAGGACCACCCGGGCGTGGCAGAGCCGCCCGGGCGTGCGCGCGGCGGCCGTTTGGTCACACGCGCCGGCCGGGCGCGGGGAGCATGCGCGCCTGCGCCCCAGCCCCACCACGCCGCCGCCGCCGCCGCCGTCGCACGCGCGCGCCGGGGCGGCCGCCCGAGCGCCGACCCTGGGTGCCAAGGCGCCGCGCCGGCGGCAAAGCATGCCCAGCAGAGTGCCACGGCCCCGCGCGCACGCGCGGGCGCACGCCGCCTGCGTGCCGCGCCGCCGCCGCGCCCGGGCCGCCCAGCGGCGCCGCGGTCAGACGCGGCGCCGCGGTCAGACAAGGCGCTCGAGGCGTATGGCCAGGCGGTCCTGGTTAAGCGCCTCCTCCTCAAGGAACTCACGCTCCTCGAGCGTCGGCTCCCTGCGCGCCGCGCCGGCGGCGGCGGCGGCGGCGGCGGCGGCGGCGGCGGCCCGCGCACGCGGTGGGCCCGCGGGCGCGGCGGGGTTGACCCTGCGGGGGCGCTCGCCCGCGGCCCCCGCTGCCCTGCGCCTGCCGCGCCGCGCGCCGTCTGCCCGCTGCCGCTCGGCAGGCGCCCCGCGCGCGCCCGCCGGGCGTGCGCAGGCCCCCCCCGCCCGCCCGCCCGCCCCGGCCCTGCCGCCGCCCCGCCCGCCGGCGCGCCGCGCCTGTAGATGACCGCCTCGCTCAGCCGCGAGCGGTCGGCGTTGAAGGTGAGAAAGTCGATGCCCGCCACGTGGCTCTGCGGGCGGCGGGCGCGCGGCGCGGGGCGGGTCGCGCTGGGCACGCTGGGCACGCCGGGCACGCCGGGCGCGCTGGGCACGCTGAGCGCGGACGCCGGCGCGAAGCAGGCGGCGCCGCGCAGCCCCAGCAGCCCCGGCGGCGCCAGCCGCCGCGCCTCGTGGTATGTGGGGCGGTGAGGGCGGCCCGCGTTGTCCGTCGTGGGGTGCAGGTTGGTGCCGTGGCACGTCCAGTGCACAAAGACGTGCACCGGGTCGCACACGCCGACCTGGGCGCGGCGCCGCGCGGCGCGCGGCGCTGTGGGCGGCGCGCGGTGGGCGGCGGCCCGCAGGCGCGGCGCTGGGCGGCGGCACCAGCAGAGTGCGGGCGGCGCGGGCAGGGCGCGGGCGGCGCGGCACCTGGCCGACTTCGTAGCAGAGGTCTGGGTAGGCCTGCCGCATCTGCTGCACGAAGCTGCTGAACGCCTTGCGCCCCACGACCGGGCGCGTGGGCATCCAGATGGTGTCCTGCGGGCGCCGCGCCGCGCGGCGGGGGCGGGGGCGGCGTGGGCGCCCAGCGCCGCGCCGCCGCGCCGCTGCCGCGCGCGGCCCTGTTGCGCCGCGCCTTCCACACAAAGTCGTCGGTCAGCAGCTCGTCCACCAGCTCCACCTCGCCCTTGCTCCACACGCGGTCGAAGAGCAGGTGCACCTTCTCCGCCATCGCCGTCGCGCGCCAGTCGCGCGTCGAGATGTCGTCCTTGGCGACCGCGCGCAGCGGCGGCGGCAGTCGGCGCAGCGGCGCCGCCGCGCCGCGCGCCGCGCCGCCGCTCCGGGCGCAGCCGAAAGCGGGCCTCCGGCTGCCGCAGGCGAGGGCCATGGCCGCGCTGGGCGAGGCGGTGGCTGCGCGGCGGCGGCGGCGGCAGCAGCGCGGAGGATCTGCGCGCACGGCGGCGAGCCGGGCGCGGCGGGGGCGAGGCCAGCGGTCGCGGACCGCGGAGCGAGCGTCGGGCGCTGTGTCGGAGCCTCCTCCGACGCCGGGAGAGCAGGACAGGCCGAGAACAGTGTCTTTCGGGTTCTCGCGGCGCGCACTGCCCCCCGGTCGTTCCGTCCTCGCCACAATCGATCCTACACAATCGACCCGACACGCAGCAGCGGCCCCAGCAACACCGGCACTCGACAGCAGCAGCACCGCGCCCAGCCCCAGCAGAATGGAGGCCTACAAGCAGCTCGTGGCGTCGCAGACGGTGCGCGCCAAGCACGTGGAGGAGGCGCCGGTCAAGAAAGGTGGGAAGCGAGGCCGCACGGCGGAGCTGCGCGGCGACGTGGCATTCCACCGCCCGCGCGCCGCCCACGCGGCCCGCCTGCGCCGCGCCGGGCGCTCGGGACGGAGACCGGGCAAGCCTCCGCCGGGGACCGGGCGCGCGCGGCCTGCGCCCGCCCCGCGCGCGCGCGCGGGCCGCCGACGCGGCGCCGCTGCGCGCGCGCAGACAAGCTCGCGGCGACCAAGGCGCGCGAGCGCGAGATCAAGGAGGCGGTTAAGGACAAGAAGGAGACGGAGAAGGCGGTCAAGGAGGAGGTGAGCGCGCGGCGGCCCGCGCGCGCGGCGGGGCCGCGGCGGCGGCGACACACAGCGGACGCCCGGGCGCCGCCGGCCGCCACCGCGCCCACGGCCGCGCGCGCTCCCCTCTCCTGACAACAGGAGCGCCTCGAGTCGGCGGCGGCCAACCGCTTCGAGCGCGCGTTCAACCACAGCAGCAAGCGCTTCGCCAAGGAGGAGCGCGAGGTGCGCGCCGCGCCGCGCGAACGAGCGGAGGCCGCCGCCGCCGCCGCTGCTGAGCGCGGGGCCCCGGTCCGCGCGCGCTTGCGTGCCGCGCCCACCCGCGCGCCGTGCATGCTGCGCTGCGCTGCACAGAAGCACAAGAAGGAGGAGCACGAGCAGACGGGCTTCACGTGCGAGCACGGCGTGTGGCGCTGCCGCATCTGCCAGCCCGTGACCAAGCACAAGTGAGGCCCCCACGCGGGGCGGCCTGCCCACGGCGCCCGCCCGCGCAGGCGGGCGCGCGGGCGGGCGGGCGAGGGCCCGGGCGGGCGCCCGGGCGAGCACTCGGCGGCCGCGCGCCCGCTGCCGGCAGCGCGCGTGCGGCGCCGCCGCCCGGCCCGGGCGCGTGCACGGCAGGATGGTGGGCGGCAGCGCGCTTAGAAGCAGGGAAGCAGCAGCAGCAGCAGCAGCAGCAGCAGCCGAGACGGCTGCTGTGGGCGTGGGAGCACTGCGCACTCTCTCGGTGCCGTCGCTCGACGGCGGCGGCCGGACCTCTGCGGTCAGCGTGCCGCACCGCGCGCACCCGGTGTATATCTTGTACCTCGCTGCCCACGGCTGCGCCATTGCCGCCGCCAGCGTGTAACATGACGACGGCGCACGCCGGCGACGAGGGCAGGGCGACGACGGCCGCGTGCAGGGCGCGGCGCAGGGCGCAGGCGCCGCCGGGCGAGCTGCTGCTGCCGGCGGAAAGGCCCAGCGCACTGCACGCTAGCCACAGCTTCCGTTACACGCCCCTGCCGCACATCCGCAAGCGCCGGGGGCGCGCGCCCGGCATGGAGCAGCAGCAAGGGCCGCGCGAGCTGGGGGCGCCGCAGGCGCCCGTGCTGCTGCGCGTGAAGCGGCACCGCGAGGCGCAGGCGCCGCAGCACATAGGTGCGCGCGCCGCGAGCGCCGCAGCGCGCCGCGCCGCGCGCTGCCAACCGCCGCTGCTGCCGCCGCGGCGCAGTGCTGGAGGCCAGCAGCAAGGCCGCCGCCATGGCGGCCGACTTTCAGCGCTCCGTAGGGCTGGGGGGAGAGGCGGCGGCGCCGGCGGAGGACGCGCCAGCGCGCAAGCGCTGCCGCTTTGTGCTGCTGCGCGCGGCCGCGGGCGGCGGCGCCACCGCCGCGCTCGAGCAGCGCCCGCGGCCGGACGCCGCGGCGCCCGCCTCCGCCGGCGGCGCCGTCGACGCCGGCGGCGCGCCGCACGTGCTGCACCTCTGGCACGCCTCGGCCGCGGGCGGCGGCGGCGGCGGCGCGGCGCCGCCGGGCGGCGCGCCCGCCGCGGCCGCGGGCCGGGCCGCGCAGCAGGCGTCGCCAGTGTACGAGGCGATGGTCCAGCAGTTCCTGCAGGAGAGCGGCGCGGGCGCGGCGCCGGGCGCGGCGCGGGGCGCGGCGCAGGGCGCGCAGCCGCGCGCCGCGCCGCGCCGCGTCGTGCGACGCGGCGGCGTCGCCGCGGCAGGCGCGGCGGGGCAGCCGCGGTCGCCGAAGCAGCAATGGCAGCAGCAGCAGCGGCAGCAGGGGGGCGTGGCGCTGCCGGAGTACCTCACAGCCGACATGCTGCAGCGGCTGCGCCAGCAGCAGCAGCACGCAACGCAGCACGCGGAGCAGCACGCGCAGCATGCGGAGCAGCAGCAGCAGCAGCAGCAGCAGCAGCAGCAGCAGCAGCAGCAGCAGCAGGAGCGCGGCGCAGGGCCGGCGGAGTACGTGTACGATGAGTACGTGCCGGCGGTGGAGGGCGAGGCGCTGGCAATGTACGCCGACAACGAGGCCGCGGCCGCGCTAGTCGGCCCCGCCGGCGCGGCCGAGCCCGTCGTGCAGGTGCGGCGCGCGGGGCGCGGCGCGGCCCGTGCCCCCTGCCCCGCGCCGTGCCGAGCGCGCGGCGCGGGCGCGGCGCGCGCGCAGGTGTGGGAGGAGGACGTGGCGGAGCTGGCGGGGCTCTGGGACGGCGGCCCGGGGCGCGGCGGGCCCGGCGGCGCGGCCGACGGCGACGAGAGCGAGGACTCCAACGCGGAGGGCCACTACGCCAACAGCTACCCGGACGAGTCGGCCAGCCAGGGCGGCGTCAGCGACGACGACGGCGGCGGCTCTGACAGCGGCAGCGACGGCGGCGGCGGCCGCCGGGCCGGCGCGCTCGGGCGCGGCGCGATCGGGACATACCGCCTGGGCGCGCCGCCGCGGCCGCGGCGCGCGCGCGGGAGCGACGGCAGCGGCGGCGGCGGCTGTGGTGAGAGCAGCGAGGAGTTTGACCTGGACGACTACGTCAGCAGCGGCGACGAGGACGCGCCGCCGCGCGGCGCCTATCGCGGCCCCTACGCGGCGCCGCCGCTCGGCGGCGGCGGCGCCGCGTGGCGCGCGGCGCTCGCTGCCGAGGCGATGGCCGCGCTGCCGGGCGGCGGCGGCGGCGGCGGCAGCGAAGACATGGAGGACGCGTGAGCGCGCTGCGCGCTCGCTGTGACTGGCTGTCTGGGCGGCTGGCGTCGACGCCGCCGAGAGAGCAGGGACAGGTTTCTCTGCAAGGCGCCGCCCACCAGGGCGCGACCTTCGCGCCCGATCACAGGCCCGCTGTGCGTTCGAGCCGAGCGCGGCCGCCCCCGCGCCGCGCCGCGCGGCCCCCAGCCCCCTCCCCAGCTGCGCCCAGCCGCAGCTCCGGTGCCCGCCTGTCTGGCCGGCGTCACAGCTCGCTGCGGTCGCTCGCGCTGTCGCCCTCGCCGCCGTCGCCGCCGTCGCCGCCGTCGCCGCCCGCGCCCTCGGCCCCGCCCTCGCCCTCGCCGGCGCCGCCGCCGCCCGCCGCAAAGGCCGCCTCCTGCGCCGCGTACTCGGCGTCCACGCGCGCCGTGAGCGCGGCCTGCTCCGCGTCGAGCGCGGGCCACTCGGCGATGATGCGCCGCGCGGCGGAGAGCTTGGGCTCCTTGGTCTTGGGGTTGTTGCACAGGTCGATCGTGCGCGCCTGCGGGGGGCGGGGAGGGGACGGCGCGGCGCGTCGGGGGCCGTGTCGCGCGGCGCGGGGAGACAACACGGCGGGCGGCGGCGCGGCCGGCCCGAGCCTCCCCCCCCCCCACTCCGCCCGCGCGCGCCGCACCTTGGCCTTGGTCTCGTCGCCGCACCAGCTCTCGCACCAGAGCCACTCCTGGGGCAGGGAGTGGATGGGGATGCTGTGCTGCGCGTAGTTGGGGAGGTCCTGGTCGAGGTTGGCGAGGCTGTTGGGGTCCTTGCTCAGATTCTCATACATCACCCGGTAGTTGTCACCAGCCGCGAGCTGCCTGCGCGGCGGTGGGAGGTGCGGGAGGCGCGGCGGCGGGGGGCGGCGCGGGGCGCGGGCGGCGGCGGCGCGCGGGCGGGCGCGGACGTCGCGGGCGGGCGGGCGCGCCGCGCCGGCGGGCGGGCGGGCGGTGGCGCGCGCGGGCGCTGCCGCAGGCTGCGCCGCCGCGGGCCGCGGGCCGCCGCGCCGCCGCGCCTGAAGCGCTGGAGGTCTATGAGGTACAGCGCGCTGATGTGGTACGGCTGGCCCTGCAGGTGGGTGGCCCAGAACCCGGTCTTCCAGAACCTGCAAAGGAGGCGGCGCGGGCGGCGGGGGAGGGGGCGGCGGCGGAGGGCGGCGTGGGAGGCGGCGGAGGCGGCGGGCGGCTTGGCGGCGTCACGGGGCGCCCCGCGCGCGGCGCGGCGGCGTGCGGTGCGGCGTGCGGCGCGCGGGGCTGCGGTGTTTAGGCCTTAACCCTAAACCCTAAACCCTAAAGCAAACAGGCGCGCGCGCCTGTAGGGCTCCATCTCCTTGTTGTTGTCGCAGAAGGGCGTGTAGGCCAGCGGCTTGCCCTGCGCGGCGGCGGGGGCGTGGGGCGCGGCGGCGGCGGGGGCGCAGCGGCGGGGGCGCGTCGGCGGCGGCACAGCGGGCAGCGCGGGCGGCGCGCGGCGCGCAGCCCCCCCCCCCCCCCCCCCACACACACACCCCGCCCACACCTTGAGGTCCATGGTGTAGAGCTCAGCGAGGTCGGTGCGCACGACCTGCACAGCAGCGCGAAGAGCGGCGCAGAGCGGGCCTGAGCGAGGCAGCCGCCGTGCGTCGTCCGCGGCGCCGCGGCACCCCTCGCCGACGCCGGCCCGGTCTGGTCCGCTCCGCGGGCGTCGCCCCGGGCCCCTCCCCCACCCACCACCGACCCACCCAGCCACGCTCACACCGCACGCCCACTCTCAAACCCCCAACCCCAAACAGCCCTAAACCCTGGACCCACCTGGTCCGAGTCGACGAAGATCATGCGCGGCACATCGAGGGGGAAGAGCACGTCCAGGAACAGTATCTTGTAGGCCCAGATGGTGCGCTGCTTGTCGGTCTGCGCGTGCAGCCAGTGGGGCCACTTGTACGTCACAAACGCGAGGTCAAAGCCCGCCGCGGCCGCCATCGCGGGCAGCACGCGGCGGTGGTGGGGGGACATGTAGTTGCTGATGATCCAGAACTTCACGCTGCGGCGGGCGTGCATGCGTGCGCGTGCGTGTTAGGCCGGGGGGAGGTGAGCGAGTGAGGCGGTCAGCGGCGGAGTGAGTGGAGCGAGCGAGAGCGAGTGTGGGGTGAGTGAGTGAGCGGGCGGGCGAGCGAGCGACTGGCGCGGGGTGTGGCGGCGGCGCGCGGCGCGGCGCCGGCGTGTGCGCGCGCGCACCGCGACTTTGTGTTTTTGATGACCGAGAGGATCATGATCTTCTGCAGGCGCTCGTACATGTGGCCGCTCGCGACGGTGAAGATGTTGATGACGTCGCCGGACGGCACGGCGGCGGCGCTGCTGTCGGGCGCGTCAAACGCGGCCGCGCCGGGCGCCGGCGCGGCGGGGAGCAGCGACTCGGCCTCCCTGCCAGGGCGCTTCTGGACCTTGAGCGACAGGTGCTTGCCTGGGGGCGGGGAAAGGGGGGGGGGGGGGAAGGCGCGAGGCGGAGGCAGGCACGGGGGTGGGCGGCGCCCGGCGCGGCGGCGCGGCGCGGCGCAGCGCTGCGGCGCCGGCGCCCCCGGTGCGCACCTGAGAAGCTCTGCACCAGCACCTGCGCCGCGACGTCGGTCGTCTGCCCTGCGGCGCCGGCCTCGGCGCCGCGGCCGCCGCCGGCGGCGCCCGCCGGCGGGTGGCGGCCGTAGCCGAAGCCCCACCCCATGTCGGCGCTGCTGCCGTCGGTGCTCGACACGAGCTCGTACAGCTCCCGGCTGCGGCCTGAGGGGGCGCGGGTGCAGCGCGGGCGCGCGGCGCGGGCGGGCGGGCGCGCGGCCGCCGCCGGGCGCGGGCGCGGGCGTCGGCGAGGCCGCGGGCGTCGGCGCGGGGCGCGGCGCGCGGGCGCGGGCGCGCACCCGGCGCGATGGAGAGCTGCCAGAGCCCTGGGCTGGCTTTGAGCTGGAAGTAGCCGAGGTTTTGCATCACCAGCGTGTCGACCTGCGTGTGAGCAGGACAGCACAGCGGCGGCCAGGCGGCCATGCGAGTGGGCCAGGCGTCGGCGGGGGCTGCGCGGCCGCGCTGCAAGGGAGGCGACAAACGAGACAGCGGCGCGGCGGCCGGGCGCGCGCCGCGCGCGCGCGCCTGGTGGGGGTCGTCGGGCGTGCCGAGGTGCAGCTGGAGCCCGCGCGGCGGCGGCAGCCGCGCGCGCGCGCCGCCGGGCGCGGCCTCGGTGCAGGCGCCCGTGAGCATGATGGCGTCGAGCTCATACTCGGCAAACGCGACCTGCGGCGCGCCGGCGACGGGACGGGCGGCGCGGGGCGGCGCCGGGGGCCGGGCTCGGCAGGGCGGCGGCGTGCGACCGCCGCCGCACGCCACGCGCGCAGCGCAGCGCGACAGCGCCGCCAGGCTGAGTGCTGCGCGGTGCGGCAGCGCTGCGCGGCGCGGCAGCGCGGCGGCAGCGCGCGTGCCTGCTCCGGCACGTCGTCGAGGCGTAGGTTGTCGAGGTCGTGCAGCGCCATGGCGGGCGTGACGAGCCAGCTCTCGGGGAGCTCCAGGTTGAGCGTCAGCACGCGCTTGCGTGGCAGCCTGGCGGAGCGTGACGGCGTGTGGATGTGAGTGCGTGCGCGAGCGTGCGTGCATGCGTGCGTGCGTGCGTGCGTGCGTGCATGCGTGCGTGCGTGCGAGGGAGGCGGGGGCGCGCCGCGCACCGCGCAAAGTAGGCCGACGGCGCGCCCGGCATCGACACGCGGCCGGCCTCGTCGCGGCTCAGCTCGGGCAGCGCGTAGCTGCGGCGGCGGCGGCGGCGGCCGCGGCGGCGCGGGGCGGCCAGGTTGGTCGGCGGCGCCGCGCGCGCGCCAGGCGCGGCCTCCCCGCCTCAGCTCCCCGCCGCCGCCGCGGCTGCCGCCGCCGCTGCAAGCGCGGCCGCCTGGGCGGCCGCCTGGGCAGCGCACCGGTAGAAACTCTTGAGGGGAAGCTCGCTCAGGTCTGACTGGGGGTTTAGGAACAGCTGGATTGCCGGGTTGAGCAGCCCTGACAGCAGCAGCAGCACCTGACGACACGGCCGCGGCGGCGGCGGGCGCGGGCGGGACGCTCGGCGGCGCGGCGCCGCGCGGGCGCGGGCGCAGCGCGGGCGCGGGCGCGGCGCGGCGCGCGCCGGGCGGGCCGGCCGGCCCCTGCCGCGGCGCGCGGCGAGCGGCGCGGCGCGCGCCTGGCTCATGCGCTGCGCCTCGCGCGTGAGGGGGTTGATGATCGCGGTGAGCTGCAGCTCCGCGGTGCTGCGCCGCGGGCCGACGCTGACCGACTTGCCGCCGAGGCTGCCGACGACCTCGCTGATCTGCTTCGCCGCGAGCGACCCGAACCTGCGCGCGGGCGCGCGCGGGGTGCGGCGGCGGCGGGGGCGTCGGCTGCCGCGTCGCCGACGGCCCGGCGCCGCGGCGCTGCGTGCGCCGGCCCCGCGCCGCCGGCCAGGCGATGGCGATGGCCACGGCGCAGGCCCAGCCCCGGCCCCCAGCGCCGCGCGCCTGCTGTCAGGGTAGACTTGCGCGGCCAGCGCCGCCGCGGCGACCATCACGACGTCGCTCGCGCCGCGCGCGCCCGACAGCACCGCGTCCTGCCCCGGCGTCTTGCTCTTGGCGGCCGCGCCGCCGCCGGCCTTGGGGATGGCCGAGCGCGCGACCTGCGCGCGGCGCGGGGCGGGGCGCGGGGTGAGGTGCACGCGGGCGCGCGCGCGCGCGGCGCAGTGCGGCGCGGGCGGGGGGTCGTGGTGGCGCCCAGCGGCCCGCCACCAACCTTGATGACGCGCGCGAGCGCCTCGCCGAGCTGGAGGGACTCGGCGTAGAGCTGCAGCAGCGCAAAGTCCTCCGGCAGCAGGCCTGGCGCGTTCACGATGTGGCGGGGAGGCGGAGGCGGGCGGGCCGCAGGGGCGGGGTCGGAGGCGCGCGCTGCGCGGCGGCGGCGCGCGCTGCGCGGCGGCGGCGCGCGCTGCGCAGCGCAGCACAGCGCGCACCCGGCTGCGCGGGCGCGGGCGACGCGGGGTTGGTGTCCCACACGAGGCGGCCGTTGCTGATCACGGCTGCGCCGCCGAGCGGCAGCCCCAGCTCGCGCGTCACGAGGTCGGCGGTGGCGTTGATGCTCGAGAGCGCGGACGCGACCTGCGGCGGCGGCGGCGCGTGTGCGTGATGGGGCGTGCACGCGCGGCACGCGCAGGCGGCGGCAGCGAGCGGCGCCGCCCCGCGCCGTGCCCCCCCCCCCCCGGGCGGCGCGGCGCCCGCGCACCTGCTCCTGCCCGAGCGCCCAGCCCTCCGCGCCGGGCAGCCCCGCCTCGCCGGCGAGCGCGCGCAGCGCGGTGGCGGCCGCGGCGTCGAGCGCGGCGGCGGGCTTGCCGCCCAGCTCTGCCTGCGCCTGCAGAAGCTTGGCCACGAACACAGGCAGCTGCGGCTCGTCCGCAAAGGTCTGCAGCGGTGAAAGCGGCGGGCACGTCAGCGGCGGCAGGGGCCTCGGCGGCGGCACGGGCCTCGGCACCGGCCGCCCTGGCCCAGCGCGCGCGGCGCACCGCGAGCGCCGACGCGACCGCCACGTCGAGCGCGGTCGGCGCGCCGCCGGGCGCGAGCAGCAGCGCGAGCCGCGCCGCGGCGGGCTCGAACTCGTCGCCGGGGTCGGTCAGGTACGCCAGGCCGGCGCCCGCGAGCGCGCGGCCGCGCGGGGTGGACAGGTCTGCCACGACCCAGTGCGTCACGTGCTTCACGCGCCCCGCGGTGCCCTTGGAGTGAAGGTAGGCCAGGCCGGCCGCGGCAGGGTGCTGCAGCGCGCGCGCGAGCGGCAGCTGCGGCGCGGCGGGCGCGCGCGCACGGGCCGGGGCGGCGGCGGCCGGGCGGGTCGGCGCGCGGCGCGGCGCGGCGCGGCGCGGCGCCCGCGGCCGCGCGCCCCCGGCGCCGCCGCACCTTGCGCGCGTCGTCGCCGTCGTCGGTGCCGAGCGCGCGCGGGTTCCAGCGCCGCACTGAGAGGGAGAGCTCGAGCAGCGCGTCCAGGGGCGGGCCCTCCTCGTCGATGCGACCGAAGTAAATGTGCTCCTGCAGCGCCTGCGTCTCCAGCGCGAGCGCGTACCCGACGTCCTGCTCCACCGACCTGCGCCCCCGACGCGGCGGCGGCAGCGCATGGGCGAATTGGACGCCCGGGCCGGCGGCGGCAGCAGCGGCGAGGGTCGGCGCCGCGCGCCGGGCCGCGCGTGCGCGGGCGCGGGGGCCCCGCCCGCCCCGCCCGCGCCGTGCGCCGCGCGCGCGCGCCGCGCGCCGCGCACAGTGGGTCGGCCATGGGCGTGATGAGGCCGTCGAGCCACCAGGAGGGCTTGGGCAGGTGGGCGAGGCCCTTGCTGAGGACGTAGGTCGACACCTCGGCCAGCGCCATGCCCGCCTCAGACGCGTGCCCCGCGCCGTCCTGCAGCTCCGCCCACGCCTTGGCGGGGTCCTTCTTCGCCGCCACCTTGGCCTTGGCGCCCGCCGCGCCCGCCGCGCCCGCCGCCCAGGCGGCGACGAACTGCGCCTTCAGCGCCGCGTCAAACGCAGAGGCCTTGCCCCGCGCCAGCGCGGCCTCGACCGGCGGCGCGGCCATGCGGGACCAGAGGTCCCACGCGCGCGCCGCGCCGTACGCGCTCTTCACGGTGAGCATCGCGCGCGTGAACTTCTCGCTCGCAGACATGCCCTGCGCGGTGCGGTGCGCAGTGCGGCGCGCGGCGCGGCGGCGCGTGGGAGTCTCGTACGCACAGTGCGGCGCGGCGCAGGGCGGCGCGGCGCGCGCGGAGGCGGCGGCGCGCGCGCGCCGCACCTTCCAGGCCGGCACGTCGACGGTCTGCCCGGGGCTGGCGCGCCGCGCATCGGCGCGCGCGATGGCGTCCGGCACGACCGGCAGCATGCCCATGCGCACCGGCATCAGCCTGGCGGCCGCAGCGACGCGGCGGCGGCGGCGGGCTCGGCGCGCCGCCGCGGGGGCCGCGCGCGCCGGGCGAGCCACGCGGCCGCGCGCGCCGCGGCGCGCCACACCCCCAGCCCCGCCGCCGCCGCCGCCGCCGCACCTCTCTGCCATGCGCTGCATCACGGCCGCGAGCGCGACGCACTCGGGGCTGAGCGGGTCGCCGACGGCGACGAGGGTCATGAGGTTGGCGGCCATGGGGTTGAGGCGGCCGGGGTACATGTTGAGCACGAGGCTCAGCTGCGACGGCAGGTGCCGGTGCGCCTTGTCGCGCGCGGGGTTGTTCAGCCACAGGACCTGCGGCGGATGCGAGCGCGGCGGCGGCGGATGCGAGCGCGGCGGCGGCGGCGGCACGTGAGCGCGCGCGGGTGGGTGACGGGGGGGAGGAGGGAGGCGCGGCGGGCGCCGGCAGCGAGTGGCGCGCGGCCGAGCGGGTGCGCGCGGCCGAGGCGCGAGGGCGGCGAGGGCGGCGCGCCTGTTTCATGGGGGAGAGGTCCAGCCGCAGCTCCGCGAGTCCGTCGGGGTTTTGGTCGAGCCGCGTCTGCAGCAGCTTCTGCACCAGCCCCGGCGTGAGGCCCAGGCCCTGCAGCTGGCCCTGCAGGCGCAGCTCGATGCGCAGCCGGTCGATGAAGCCTGGACGATGGGGGAGGGGGGGTTGGGGCGGCGGCTGGTCACGCTGCCTGTGCCGGCGGAGCAGCAGCGCCAGCAGCCGCAGCAGCAGTGCCAGCAGCAGTGCCAGCAGCAGCAGCAGCAGCAGCAGCAGCAGCAGCAGTGCCAGCCGCAGCAGCAGCACGCACTGTAGAGCTCGAAGTTTTTGACCTCGACCAGCATGCCGTTCAGCATCATAAAGTTGGCCCCCGGGCTGATGAGGCGCTGGTTGGTGCGCACCGCCGACCGCAGGCTCTCCGGCACCTGCGCCGCGCCGCGCGGGGGCGGGCGGTGGGACGCGCGCGGCCAGCGGCGGCGGGGCCCGGGGGAGGGGGGTGCACGGCCAGGAGCGAGGCGCGCCGGGGCGCGCGGCGGCGGCGGCGCGCGCCTGCAGGCGCGTGAGGCTGCTTGCGACGGTTGGGAAGTTTTGGCTGATCTCCGCCAGCAGCGCGAGCGGGTCGGACGCGGCGCCCACGCGTGCCGCGGCCTGCAGCCCCGCGTCGCGCACGTCCCAGACCTGCGCCCGAGCGGCGGCGGCGGTGCTCAAACGGCGGCACGGCGGCGCGCGCATCCCACGGCTGCCGCGCTGCTGCGCCGCGCAGCCTGCCGCGCCGCTGCGCCGCGCAGCCCGCCGCGCGCCGCGCCGCGCCGCGGCGCGCCTTGATGCTCTCCTCCTCGTCGCTCGACAGCAGGCTGTCGCGGAAGGTCAGCAGCTCCTGCACCAGCCCTGGGCGCCGCCGCGCGAGCACGTCAAAGCGGAAGCCCTTGACCTCACCCAGGTCTGCCGCGTCCACGCCGGGCGGCGGCGCGCCGGCGCCGCCCTTGGCGCCGCCGCCGGCCTTGGCGTCGGCCTTGGCCTTGGCCGCCGCGTCGGCCTTGGCCTTGTCGTCAACCGCCGAGTACTCGGTGTTTTTGAGCACCGCCTCCACGCCGTAGCCCGGCAGCACGAGCTGCTCCTCGCTGCCGAGCGCGCCGCACGCGTGCACGTCCTGCGCGCGCGGCCCGCGCGGGTGGGCCGCCGGCCGCTGCGACGGCGGCGCGTGCGCGCGCGCGCGCGGGTGCGTGCGCGCGCGGGTGCGCACCTTGCACACGGCCGGCAGCACGGGGCGGTGCGCGTAGACGAGCGGGCGGTCGGCCGGCGCGCCGTCGGCGGCCGCCTTGAGCGCAGCGTGCAGCGGCGCCCAGCAGGGCGTGCCGGGCGCGGCGTGCAGGATCGCGACCACGGCGCCTGCGCGGCGGCGCCCGTGGAAGCAGCGGCGGCGGCGTCAGCGGCGCGCCGCCACGGCCGCGGCGCGGCGGCCGCGACGCGGCGGCGCACCGGGCGCGTCCCGGGCGGCGGGGTTGTACACGTGGTCTGCCTCCTGCAGCGCCGCCGCGGCGCCACCCCGCGCCGCGGCGGCGACCGCCGTCAGCAGCGCCGCCGGGTCGGTCACCAGCAGGCCGTGGACGTCAACGAAGCAGCAGTACTCCTGCGGCGTGACGCGCGCCGCGGCGTCAGGGGTGCCGCCACGCGGCGTCGGGGGGACGCCGGCGCGGCGCGCCGTCGCCGCCCCTGCGCCGCGCCGCGCCGCGCCCGCCGCGCGCGCCTGCGCGTCCGGGTGCAGCTGCTTGCTGAGCTGCCTGAACATCTCCAGGCGCGCCGAGTACTGGCGCACGCCCAGCACCAGCGGCAGGATCTGCGCGCCGCCGCGGCGGGGTGAGCGCCCGCCACCTGCGCCGCCGGCCGCCCTGCGCCGCCGCCGTGAGTGCCGCCGCCGTGGGCGCCGCAGCCGGCGCGGGCCGGGGGCGCTGCCGGCGCGCGCGCACCTTGGCGACCTGCGGCAGGCACAGCGCCGATGCCTGCTCGACGACCGCGTGCCAGCAGTCCGGCCCGGCCGCGTGCTCCGGCAGCGCCAGGCCGTCCAGGAAGCGCCAATAGAGCTTCGGCGACTCGTCAGCCTGCGCGCGCCGCGTGAGCGCCCGTGCGCGGCGCGGGCGCGCTGCGGCGCCCGGGCGCCCGCGGCACTCTGCGGCGGCGCACGCACCAGGAACTCTGCAGCCTCCAGCACGTACGGCGTGCCCTGCCACCGCGCCCTCAGCGTCACGCTCGCGCCCTTCTGCGCGCTGGCCGCCGCCAGGGGCGCCGACGCCGCCAGCAGCAGCGCCAGCGCCGCCCAGCGCGCCATCCGCTGCTGCCGCGGCCGCCGCCGCCGCTGCCGTCCACCGCGCGCGCCCGCCACGCCCGGATCACCGGCGCGGCAATGTCCCGTCTTCAGCAATTTGACAGGGGCGCGCGGCCTCGCGGCAGCAGGCCTTCTCGACTCTGCTGCTGCTGCTGCTGCTCCCGAGCTGCCCGCCCAACTGGCCGGCGCGCGCTGCGGGCGGCTGGTGTTCGGCACCTGTCTGCAAGCCGAGCTGATAGCGCGCGGGCGGGCGAGGAGCCCGCCGCGCCAGGCCCTGGACCGCGGCGGTTGCGGGCGGACGGCGCAGGCGCAGCGGCGGCTTCAGCGGCGCCTGAGCGGCGGCTGATCGATCGGCGCGGGGCCCGCGGCGGCGTCGAGCTTGCAGCTGGTGCCGCGCGAGCCGCCGCCACCACTGGCGCCGTAGACGCAGTTGCCGCAGGTCCGGTCGCGCGCTAGCTCAAAAAAGCTCAAGAATTGCAGGCCCAAGAATTGCAGCCTCAAGCAAAGGGATGGTGAATCAATCAGCAGTCAACGGTGCGGCACGAGCAGACGACGCACCCCGCCCCCGCGGATCATCGCAGCGGTCAGCGGGCGCGTGCACAGTGCAGTCCAGCGCACGCATGCCAGCGCGCGCGCGTTTGCCGGCCAATGTTCCAACTGGCCCGAGCGCCAATGCCGGCTCGCAACCCAAACAATGAGGACGCTCGCAGTTGGATGCCAGTGCCGCCACCGGCTGCGGGCGCGCCGCCCCGCACGCCCGACTCGATGCTCGTGCGCCAGCGCTGTTCAGCAGCGGTCCCGCTGCCCAAGGGAGGAAGGGAGGTGCGCAGGGCGCGCGTATGCTCAGGAGGAGGACGCGTGCTCAGGGATGACGCAAGACGTGCAAGAAGCTCCGCACAATGCACTGGTCTGCAGGTCTTGCAGGCGGCCGGCCGGCGGCACGTCGCCGCCGCCGCCGATCGCTAAAACGCGTTCAAGCCGTTTCTCTCGCCGCTCACAGCGCCGACGGCAGCGCGAGCAGGAGGTTGGCCGTGCCCGCGGGCGCGCCGAGCACCGCGCCGGGCGCCGCGAGGCACGTGAGCTTGGCGCTGCAGTCGGCCGCCGCGGCGCAGCCGCCGGCGGCCCAGAGGCGCGCCGCCGCGCCCGACACGTGCGGGGCGGCCATGGAGGTGCCGCTCATGTACACTGCGCCGCTGGCACTGGAATAGTCGGCGGACAGGATGCTCGTCCCAGGCGCGTAGAGGTCCACGCAGGCGCCGAAGTTTGAAAAGCTCGCGGGCGAGTCGTTCGCCGTCGACGCGGCGACTGTGAGCGCGGAGGGCGCGCGCGCGGGCGAGGTCCCGCACGCGTCGGCGGCGTCATTCCCGGCCGCGACGACGACGACGAGCCCCGCCGCGGCCGCGGCCTCGACTGCGGCGTCCATCGCGTCGGACGCTCCCCCACCGAGAGAGAGCTGAACGACGTGCTTGCCGCCCGCGCCGGCGGCGGTCACGGCGTAGTCGATGCCCGCGACGACGCTGCTCGTGGTGCCGCTGCCGGTGCAGTCGAGGACCTTCAGCGCCACCAGGGACGCGGCCTTGGCGACGCCGTACGTCGTCCCGCCGACGATGCCGGCCTGCGCGGTCGTGGGCGCGGGCGGCGCGTGAGCGGCGCGCGGGCGCGGGCGGCGCGTGAGCGGCGCGCGTGAGCGGCGCGTGCGACCAGGGTTGAGTGATTTAGGGTCTCAGGGCGCTCACCACGTGCGTGCCGTGGCCGTCGCAGTCGTCGTCGATGGCGTCGATGAAGTTGGCGCCCCAGCGCGCGCGGCCGCCAAAGTCGGTGTGGCTCGTCCTGGTGTGCGGCGCGGGCGTGTGAGCGGCGTGCTGGCACGGCGCGCGCGGCGCGCGGCCAGGGCTTAGGAATTTAGGGTTCTTAGGGCGCTCACCGGATGCCGGTGTCCACCACCCAGACGGTGACGCCCGCGCCCGCGGTCGCGTCGTACGCGTACGACCCGTCGAGTGCGCCGTCCACGCGGTCGAGGCCCCACGGCGCGCCGGCCTCGCTCACGGGCACGCCGCCGCGCAGGGCGACGCCGCATGCAGGCGCGGGCGCCTCGGGCGCGGGGCTCGGGCTCGGCTCCACGGGCGCGGTCGGCTCGGGCGACGGCGACGGAACCTCGGGCGCGGGGCTCGGGCTGGGGTCGACGGGCGCGGTCGGCTCGGGCGACGGCGACGGCACCTCGGGCGCGGGGCTCGGGCTGGGCTCCACGGGCGCGGTCGGCTCGGGGGACGGCGACGGCAGCACCGGCGCGGGGCTGGGGTCCTGGGGCGCGGGCGAGGGCAGCTCGGGGCTGGGCTCCACCACGGGCGCGGGGCTCGGGCTCGGGCCCGGCTCGATGGTGCCGGGCGCCGGCGACTTCTTGACCTGGCCGGGCGCCGAGCCGCGGCCGGGGTTGGTCGGCCGGCCTCGCGGCGGCGTCGTGCCGCCCGGCGTTGTCGGGGACGGGCGCGACGCGACGAAGATCATGTTGGCCTCCACAGAGCGCACAGCGGCGTTGTTGAGCAGCGTGCGCAGCACGGCCGCCTGCTCGTCGGCGGTCGCGCCCGCCATCTGCACGCGGGCGGCGGCGCGGGCGCGCGGCGCGTGAGGAGGGGGGTGGGCGCCGGGCCCCAGGCCACGGCCGTGGCGCACGGGCCGGCGGCTGCTGCGCGGCCCTCCTCTCAAGGGTGGGGCTCACCCTGAAGCTCATGCCCCTCCATGCCTTGGATGCAGCGCTCGTCTTGTGCTTGATCGCGCCGCGCTTGGACGTCACGCCGCGCGCCGCGGCGTCCATCGCCGCCTGGCTCGTGCCGGGCACAAACGTGACCAGCCACTCGTCGGCCATCACGCGCGCGTTGGCCGGCGGCTCCACCCACTTGGCCTTGCGCCTCGCCACGCCGACGCCGCTGCCGACGGCCTTGCTGCCTGCGGGCGCGCGGGGGTGACCGGCAGCGCGCGGGTGAGCTGGTCACCGCAGCGCGCGGTGAGCGCGCGGGAAGCTGCCGCCGCGGGCCGCGCGCGGGCCGCCGCGGGGCGAGCCCAACGGCGCGCGGCGCGCTGCACACGCTGTCGACGGGTCAAACAAACGCGAGGCTCACCCACGGCGCTGGAATCCGCGCGCTTGCCCTCCACCCCGCCGCCAACGGCGGCCGGCTTGGCGGCCTCCACTGCGCTGGCCGCGAGCAGCAGCGCCGCGGCGAGCGCCGAGAGGAGGTGGCGCGAGCCGTTCATGATGTGCCTTGCGGGGTACTGACCGCGCGGGTGGCCGGCGCGGACCTCGAGATGGACGGGTGCGCGCCTGCGTGTGCGCACTGCGTGTGGGCGTGCGGGTTTTTTCACGTGTGGAGGGTGAAGGTGCGATGCAGGTGGTGGCCAGCGCAGGGCACGGGGCGCTTTGTAGCGCTGGCCCAGGCAGAATTTCCGCGCCTGTTCGAGGTGAGCCTCTTGGCCGGGTTACCAGCCGGCCCCCCGCGCGGTGCGGTGGCGCTCCCTGCTCGTGACTAAGCTGCGAGCTCGATCAACGGCCCCGCGGGCGGCGCGGACGTGTGGCACCGGCCCGCTCATCGCCATTGGGCGGCAGTCAGCTTCTGCTGGTCCGCCGCCGCCGCCGCTGCCGTCGCAGCCGCCGCCGCAGCCGCCGCGTGCATGCGCCTGGCTTGGCGCGCCTTCAAGCACCCACTGGCACGGGGGAGCGACGCCGCGGCGGCGGACCACGCGGCGGACCCCGCTGCTTGAAGCGGCCCGCGCCCGAACATTAGCGCGTCCCCCGCTCGCCCCTCCCGCCGCCCGACCGCAACGCGGGGCACCTGACCGCAGCTTGGGACAGCCGCAAGCGCCCGCTCGCACCACACCGCGGTCAGCAGCGTTGACCGCCCGCGGCGATGGCCAGCCCGCGCTGGGGGGAGGCGGGGAGCTCCCCCTCCTCCCCGTTTCGGGCGCTGGCCGACGTGCTGGAGAGCGTGGCGGCGGGAGTGCAGGGCGACTTCCGGCACCGCGCAGCGCTGCGCTCGAGCTCGCCGCTGGGCGCCGCGCAGACGCGCGCGCCGCGCTCGAGAAGCAGCGGCGACCGCCGGCCCTCCAGCCCCGGCGCCCGCTCGCCGCAGCGGCAGTGCTTCGCCGAGTTTTTCGCAGCGCGCCGCGCCGCCGGCGGCGGCGGCGGCGAGCCGTGGCCAGGCGCCGCGCCGCCGCAGCAGGCCGCCGCGCCAGCGCCTGCGGGCGCCGCGGGCGGGCGCGCGTCGCCGTCGGGGCTGCGCCAGGTGCTGGCGCGGCTGCAGCCCCTGCGCGCCACGCCCGTCGTGCTGTACGAGCAGCGCTGCGCGTCGGCCGACGCGGGCGCCCGCTGGCCGCTCCACGGCGGCTGCAGCCGCGGCAGCGCCGGCGGCGGCGGCGCCAACGTCCGCGCGCCCGGCGCCGCCGAGCCGGCCGCGGCGCCCTGGAGCGGCGCGCATGCGCACGAGTCGCCGTGCCGCGGCGGGCGGGCCGCCAGCCCGCCCAACCTGCTGGCGCTGCGCACGACGGCGCTCGCGTCGACCAACAACATCGCGCCGCCGCCCCTCCAGGGCGCCCCGGAGCCGGGCGAGGCCGAGCGCTGGCCCGCGTGCGGCTCGCCCGCGCGCGGCGCGGCGTGCTGCGGCGCCGGCCGCCCCGCGGGCTCGCCACCGGCGCGGCGCCTCGTCTGCGGCACCTGCAGCGCGGCGCACAGTCTGCACCAGCACCAGCCCTGCTGCCACCGCTGCGGCGCGTGCTGCCGCTGCAGCGCCAGCAGCGGCGGCGGCGGCCCCGCGCCCGCGGCCGAGCAGAGCGGCGCCTCGAGCGACTCCGGTGCCGCCTGCCCGTGCCCCTGCATCCGGGCCTACCGTGAGGGCCGCCGTGACGCCGCGCGGGCCAGCGGCGCCACGGCCGCGCCAGGCGCGGCGCCGGGCCTGGCGCGGCCGCCCGCCGCCGCGCCCGGCGGCGGCGCCGAGCCGCCCGGCGGCTGGCGCGCGGCGGGCGCGCCGCAGCACCAGGAGGGCGGCGCGCAGGAGTGGGGCGAGGAGGAGGGGGACCGGTTTGCGGCAGAGGCGGCGGCCGCCGCCGCCGCGCTGGCGGCGTCGGCCGAGCGCGAGCTCGAGCTCGAGCGCGCTGACGGCGGGCTGGAGGAGGAGGAGGTGGTGGGCGAGGAGGCGGTGGGAGAGGAGGACGCGATACTGCCCGCGCTGCACCAGCTCCTCGCGACGCAGGAGCAGCTGCTGGCGGCGGGCGCGCCGTTTGACCAGGACGCGCTGGGCACGCTGTCGGACCAGCTGGAGCAGCTCGTCGCGTGGGGCCAGCCCGCGCACGAGCAGTTGCTGCGCGAGGCGCTGGGCG
This sequence comes from Scenedesmus sp. PABB004, assembly GCA_014905635.1. Classification (NCBI taxonomy): domain Eukaryota; kingdom Viridiplantae; phylum Chlorophyta; class Chlorophyceae; order Sphaeropleales; family Scenedesmaceae; genus Scenedesmus; species Scenedesmus sp. PABB004. The sequence goes on from JABVCE010000012.1 coordinate 687,648, forward strand.
CGCAGCAGCGCCTGCTGGCGGCGCACCAGCGCGCGATGTTCTCGTCGTCGGGCGGCGGCGGCGGCGGCGGCGGCGCCGGCGCCGGCGGCGGCGGCGGCGGGCGAGTGCTGCCCATCTGGGGCGCGCTCGCTCCGCTGGAGCTGCCGGCAGGCTTTGACGCCGCCTGGGCCAACCCCGCGGCCGAGCCGCCGTCGCCCGGCGAGGACGACGACGCCGGCCGCACGCGCACGGGCTCCTGGGTGGCGGCGCAGTCGGCGCTCGCCGCGCCCCCGCCGCCGCCGAAGGACGAGGCGGCGCAGCTGGCGGCCGCGGCGGCGGCGTACGCCGCGGTGCCGACGCCGCGCAAGTCGCCCGCCGCGCCTGGCGCACAGACGGCTGCCCCGTTGAGCCTGCAGGAGCTCGCGCAGGTGGTCACAGCCGGCGGCTGGGCGGCCGGCGACGGCGGCGGCGCCGGCGGCGGCGGCGGCTGCGGCGGCGGCACGCTCGCGGCGGTGCAGGCGCTCTTGGGCGGCGGCGGCAGCAGTGACAGGGGCCTCGAGGGCGGTGTGCCCCTGCTTCAATTCATGCAGGCCCCGACCGCGGCGGCGGGCTGGGCGGGCGGCGCGGTGCTGCGCGACGCGCCCCCTCAGGTGATGGCGGTGGCTCAGGTGTGTGGAGGGTTCAGGTTGAGCTCAACCCCCGCCTCGAGGCGGGTCAGCTGCCGCGCCGCTCGCGGGCGGCCTGGCCGTGCTGACGCCCCGCCGCCTCTCTGCCCACCGCCCCACCTCTGCCCGTGCGCCGCCAGCTGGCGCACGCGGGCGGCGGCGGCCCTCGCACCCCCGGGGGGCGCTCGGTGGCAGACTCCGCCTGGTCGGTCCTCACGCCGCCGGTCGCGGCACCCGGCGCCGCCCCGCGTGGGCAGGCGCAGCATTTTGAGCAGCAGCCGCCGCAGGCTCCCGGCTCCCCTGCGGCTGCTGCGTTATCGAGCGGCCTGGCGGCGGTGGAGCGGGCGCTGCAGGGCGCGAGCGGCGGCGCCAGCCCGCGCGGCAGCGGCTGCGCGGCGGCCTCGCGCGCCGGCAGCGAGTGTGATTATCTGGAGGCGCAGCTCAGCCGGCTGAGCAGCGTGCGGGCGCCCAGCGCCGGCGCCAGCCCTGCCAGCACGCCGCGCAGCTCGCGCCTCGCGCACGCCGGCACGGCCGGACCGCGCGGCGGCCGGCCGGCCGGGGGCGCGCCGCCGGGCAGCGCCGGGCAGGCGGCCGGGCCTGAGCCCGCCGCACCCCGGCTGTCCGTGCGGTTCCTGGAGGCCTCGCAGCCAGGCGGACCGCCGGGCCAGGCCGGCGGCCGCCCGGCCAGCGTCGCGCCCAACGCCGCCGAGGCCGGGGGCGCGCCCGCACCGGGCAGGCCCGCCGGCAGCGCGAGCGGCTGGCGGCAGCAGCAGCTGGCCATGCAGCAGCAGCTGGCGGCGCAGGCGGCGCTGCTGCAATCGCTGGGCGGCAGCGCCGCCTCGACGCCGCGCGCGTCGCAGCCGGCGCTGAGCCGCGCCAGCACCGTGGCTCGGGGCAGTGTCGTTGCGCAGCTGCCCCGCGCGGCCGCGCAGGCGCGCTGCGGCGCCCCTGGCGGCGAGGGCGCGGCGCCAGGCACGCCGGAGCAGCCGGCGGCGCCGTCAGCGGGACAGCCGCTTCTGGAGCGCCGCGCCAGCTCGCCGCGCAGCCGCCAGCCGGGCGCGCGAGCGGAGCCGCCCAGTGCCGCTGGCTGGCCTGCCTTGCTCGCGAGCCTGCCGGCGGCGGTGGAGGCGCCGCCCTGCCTGTCGCCGGGCGGCGGCGCCCGGTCGGCGGCGGGGCGCGCACGTGACCGCCGCGCCGAGGAGGCCAGGAGCAGCAGCACCAGCACCAGCACCAGCACCAGCACTGCCAGCGGCGACGCCAGCCGGAACGGCCAGGCGCTGCTGGTGGGCGCCCTGCTCGAGCGCCTCGCGCGGCGGCGCAGGGGCCGGCTGCTGCGTGCGGCGCTGCGCGGCTGGCGGTGCCGCGCGCTTGGCGACGCGCAGGGCGCGCCGGCGGGGCGCTGCAGCTGCCTGCCGCGCGACGAGGCCGGCGGCGCGCGCCCCGATCCCGCGGCCGCGGCTCTGGAAGCGGCGGCGGCGGGCGGGGGCGACGTCGACGTCGTGGTCTCCGGCCAGCTGCGGCTCCAGTGCTCGCCCAGCAGGCAGTGCGCGGCGCCGTCCGCCGGCCCTGCGGCGGCGCCGGGCGGCGGCGACCAGCCGCGCGACGCGGCGGCGCGCGCGCTCGCGCTCGCGGCAGCACGCTCGCCCCCGCGGGCGCGCGAGCGCGAGCGCGCCGCGGCGGTGGCGGCCGCGGTCACGGCCGACGCGGCGGCGCGGGCGGGCTTCGCCGCGCAGGCGCGGCCGCTGCGGGCGGCGCTGGCAGAGGTTGGCCAGCTGCTCGACGCGATGCAGGACGCCTGCGGCGGCACGCCCCGGGGGCACGACACGCCCAGCGCCGCCAGCCGCAGCAGCGGCAGTCCCGAGCGCCCGCCGGCGGCGGCGGCGGCGGCGGCGGCGGCGGCGGCTGGGCCCGCCGCGCGCTCGCCCGACAAGCACGCGCTGCGGGGCCGGCTGCACCAGGTGCAGGAGGCTCTGGCGCGGCTCGAGACGCGCATGCTGCAGGCCGCGTCGATGACCGGCGACGAGGCGTGCCCCTGCGGCTCGCCGACGCGGCGCCGGCCGGCGTCGCCGTGCGCGGGCGGGTGCGGCGGCCGCGTCGGGCACGTGCGCGGCGCGCTGGTCGTGCGCATGCAGGACGAGGTGGGCCTGCTGCAGGCCCAGCTCGCCGAGCTGCGCGCGGGCATGCCGCGCGCGTTCGGCGCGTGATGGTTGAGCAGCTCAACTTGAGCTTCGTGCGTGCGCGCTGAGCCCTGCGCGGGGTTTTCATGGCGGTGCACGCGCCGGCGGCGGGCGGGCGGCCGGCATGCAGCAGTCGCCCCACCGCCGCCGCCGCCGCCGCCACACCACCGCCGCGACCACCGCCTGGCGCGCGGCGTCGCGGCAGCGGCAACGCAGCAGCAGCAGCAGCGCCCGCCGCGCTCCTGCACGGCTCAGCTCCCGCGTGCGCGTGTGGTGGCGCTGAATGTAGGCCGGCGCCTCCGCCCCCGGCGCGGCGGCGGCGCCGCGCCGCATGGCGGCGCCGTCAGTGAAGACGCCGAAGGGCGTGCTGAACGAGCTCTTCCAGCGCCTGCGCGCGGCGCCGCCGGCGTACGTCACGTCCGAAGCCGGCGCGGATGGCTTCGTGTGCCGGCTCACGCTGCCCGCGGCGGAGGGCGAGGTGGCGGCGCTGGCAGCGGAGCGCTGCTTCGCCGGCGCCGGCGGCAGCAAGAAGGTCCGTGCCGCTGTGGGGCGGACCCGGGGGGCGTGAGGGAGCTGCGATCGGCGCGGTGGCGCGCGCAGCACTCGCAAGCGCGCGCCGCCCGGCACCGCCGCTGCCGGCGACGCCCGCTGCCGACGCCCGCCCGCCCGTCGCCGCAGGAGGCGGAGCACGCGGCCGCCGCCGCGGCGGTGGAGTGGCTGACTGCCGAGCGGGTGCTGCGCCCCGACGCGCCCGGCGGCTCGCAGGGCAGCCGCGGCACGGGCGCGTGCGGCGGCTCGCCGTCGGCGTCGTCCGCGACCAGCGGCGTCGCGGCGCCGGGCGTGGGGTCCAAGCGCTCCAAGAGCAGCACCGACCTGGAGGAGGAGGCCACGGGTGCGGCGGCGCCGGCGGCGGCGGCGCGCCGGCGGCGCTCGCGGCGGCGGCTCCACGCGCCGCGCGCGCCGCCTCGCGTCGCTCACGCCGCGGCCGCCGCCGCGGCCCGCCAGAGAGCCTTGAGCTGCGCATCCTCGAGGCCCTGGCCGGGGTCTACCCGCGCACGCTCAACGGCGCGCAGCTGGCCAAGCTCTGCGGCCACTTCAAGCTCAAGCACAAGGCGCGGCGCGCGCGGCGCGCGGCGCGCGCAGCGCGCCGGCGGGCCGCGCCGCGGCGCCGGCGCGGCGCCCTCGCAGGAGGGCCGGCGCGCGCCAAGCCGGGGGCAGCGCACCAAGCCGGGGGCGCCGGGTGTGCGCGCAGGTGAACCACCTGCTGTATATGAAGCTGAAGGCCGCCGGCCTGGTGGAGATGCTCACCGACGCCCACACGCCCGCCTGGCGCGCGGCCGGCGCGACGCTCGCGGGCGCGACGGCGGCGCTCGCGGCGTCGGCGTCGGCCGGCGGCGGCTCCGGCGCGGCGCCCGCGGCGTCGGCGTCGGCCGGCGGCGCCTCCGGCGCGGCGCCCGCGCCCAGCACGCGCAGCGACGCGGGGGCGGGCGCCGCGCACGAGGACGCGCCCGAGGTGATGTCGGGGAGCGGCGGCCCCGCCCCCGGCGCGGCGGGCGCGCGCGCCAGCAGCAGCAGGCTGGCCACGCCTGGCGCGGGGCCGGGCTCGCCGTCGCCGGGCGCTGCTGCTGCTGCCCACAGCCCCGCCGCAAGCGGCCCGCAGCACGCGCCCAGGCACCCGCGCAGCGGCAGCAGCGGCCCGCGGGAGCACTCGCTGCTGCAGCATGGCGCGCCGGGCCCGTCGAGCGGGCAGCAGCAGCAGCGCTGGGCGGCTCAGCAGCAGCAGCAACTGCTGGCCGGCCTGGCCGGGGGGCTGCACCCCGCCGCAGCGGCATACGCCGTGGGGCCGAGGGGCCCCCGCGTGAGCAGCCCTGGCGCCAGCCTCGGCAACCTGGTGCAGGTCTCCGCCGCGACCGCCGCTGCGGCGCGGCAGCAGCAGCTGCAGATGCAGATGCTGGCGGCGGCGGCGAGCGTCGGCAGGGGCGGCCGGCCGCCCGCAGCGATGGCCGGCGACGGCGACGACGCCGGCGCCGCGTCGCCGGCGGCGGCGGCGGCCGGCGGCGCGGCGGGGCTCCCGCAGGGGCGCGCGCCCTTTGCGGAGCGGCCCGCCCGCAGCGGCAGCGACGGCGGGCCGCCGCGCTCGGCGGCAGCGCACGGGCAGCTCGGCCTGATGCTTCCTCACCTGGAGCTGCTGGCGGCCATGCAGCTCAACGAGCAGCCGATGCAGGCGGCAGCGGCGGCCGCGGCCGCGCAGCAGCACGCGCGCCCGGCGCCGCCGCACCCGCAGCCGGGCCCGCACGGGGACGCGGTGGCGGCGCTGGCGCAGCGCCAGCAGCTGCACGCGACCGCCGCCGCCGCCGCCGCCGCCGCCGCCGCCGCGAGCGCGGCGGCGGCCGCGGCGCTCGCGCAGCCGCGCGACGGCACGCCGCCGCGGGCGCGGCCGGGCGCGCGGCCGCAGCTCGAGGCGGGCACCAAGCGCAAGTACCCGGCCAGCACGGACGCCTGGCCCGGCGGCGCTGCGCCCGGCTGGCTCGCCGGCGGCGACGGCAGCGGCCCGCTGCTGGGGCCCCTCTTCGGCCCCTCGCCGCCGCGCTCCCTGCGCAGCCCGACGCGCGGCGGCAGCCCGGCGCCGGGGCGGCGGGCGGGCTGGCGCCGGGGCTGCAGCTCGGGGAGCAGCCGCAGCCGCAGCGCCGGCGCCGCCGGTCGGGGCAGGGCCCGGCCACCGCCGACCCGCTGGCCCAGCTCGACCGCGGCGGCGGCACGGGCTCGTCCGACGGTGGCAGCTGCGACGGCTCGGACCGGCAGATGGCCGCGTCCGATGCGGCGGCACCCAGCGCGGCCGCCGACCTCGCGGCCGCGCTGCTGCACCTCTCGGCCGGCTCCGGCACGCCGCCCGGCGCGCTGGCGGCGGCGGCCGCTGCCGCGGGCGCGCCGGCGGCCGCGACCAGGCCCTGGCAGGCGTGGGGCGTCGCGGCGGACCCCGGCGGCGGCGCGGCGGCGGCGGGCCCCGCGTCGAGCGATCCGATCGTCTCTGACCTGGAGCTCCCGGGCGGCGGCAACCCCTGGCAGTGGCAGCTGCAGGCGGCGCAGGGCGTGGCGGGGGCGGCGCAGACCGCGCCGGCGGCGCGCTGGCGCCAGGCCGCGGCCGCGCCGCCGGCGCCGGCGGGCAGCTGGCAGCCGCTGGACGGTCCTGCCGACAGCGAGGGCAACGACAGCTGCCTGGGCCGGCCGAGCGGCTCGGGCGCGACCAGCGGCCTGGCCGGCCAGCAGCAGGCGGGGCTGTGGCAGCCGGCGGCCGCGGCCGGCTTCAGGCACGCCAGCCCCCTCGGGCAGCAGCACCACGTGGGCGCGCAGCTGCGGCAGCAGAGCCCCAGCCCCTGCCCCTCCGGCCTCTCCCTCGCTGCGTCGGCGGTCGGCGGCGACGGCGCCACCACCGCCGCGCGCCGGCTGCTTGCGCCCGCGCCCAGCGGCGGCTGTGGCGCCACCAGCGGGCTCGGGCGCGAGGGCAGCGTCGCGCAGGTGTTCCCGGCAGCGGGCGGCGCTCAGCAGGAGGCCGCGCCGGGCGTGGGGAGGGACGTGGCGGCTGCGGCCCCTGCTGCCATAGACCTGCAGCAGTCCGAGGAGCAGGCGCTGCAGCTGCTGTCGCGGCTGGCGCTGCCGGGCCCAGCCGCCGGCGCTGGCGCGGCGGCCGGCCGTGCCGCCGCGCCAGCGGGCGGCGGCGCGGCGAGCGGCGGCGAGGGCGGCGGCGACGACCTATCGGTGGCCGTGGCGGCTGCGGCGGCCGCCGCCCAGGCCGCCGCGGCCATGGCGGCGGCGGCCGCGGTGCGGCCGGCGCTCCCGGCGCCCGCACCCGCCGCAGGCCGCGGGGTCAGCGACGGCTGCGGGACGGGCCAGCAGCGCGCGCCCGACGGCGGCAGCAGCGAGGGCGAGGCGGCCGGCGGCCGCGAGGCGAGCAGCGGCGCAGCAGCGGCAGCCGCCGGCGACGCGCGCAGCCAGCGGCAGCAGGCGGCCGCCGCAGGCGCTAGCGCAGTGGGCGCCGCCGCCCCGGCCGCGCCGCCCGACGCGGCCGCACTCGCGGCCGCGCTGCAGCAGCTGCAGGCCGCCGCCGGCGGCGGCGGGGCGGGCAGCGCCGGCGCGGCAGTGTCGCCGGAGCTGCGGCAGGAGTACGGGCGGCGCGTGGAGGAGGTGCGGGGCCTCGTGCTGCAGCTCAATCAGGCGCTGCAGGGCCTCAACAGCATCCGCGAGCAGGTGGAGGGCGGCTGAGCGCGCGGCGCGCCGCGGCGGGGCTTGCGTGTCGTGAGCGCGGCGCGGGCGCTGTGACTGCTTGTGATCACCCGCCACTCCACCGTCGACGGCGTCGTTACGACGCCCCAGCCGTCACCACACGCGAGCCGCAGCGCCAGACGTCTCAGCTGCCACGCAGCCGCCGCCGCCGCTGCCACGCGCTCTGCTTCCCCACCCCCGCCGCCGTCCCTGCGGCGGTGACACCGCCAGCCTGCCGCGCCCCGCACGGGTCGCCGCTGCCGCTGCCGCTGCCGCCCCTCCCCGCCCCGCCCGCCGTCGCCGCCGCCAGCGCTCTGCCGCGATGCGCGGGCGCGCGCTGGTGCCGGCGCGCCTGCGCCGGCCGCGGGCCGTCGGCCGGGCGGGGTGCCTCCGCGCGGACGCCCCAGGCGGCGGCGCCTGCTGCCGCTGCCGCTGCCGCTGCTTCGCCGCGCCGCCGCCTCTCCAGAGGGGTGTACGTGCATGCCCTCGCCCCTAATAGCGCGACGCCAGCTTCTCCCGCTCAACGAACGCGTCGGCGTACCTGCGAGACGGGGGCGGGCGGCGGGCGGGCGGCGGGCGGGCGTCGGCGGGCGACTGCTACGGCGCGCTGCCGGGGCAAGCGGTCTGCCCAGCGCGGATCCGGGCGCCGCTCGCTGCCCGGTTCCGCCCGGTGGCCGCTCAGCGGCGCCGGCGACGGTGGCAGCGCGCCGACCTCCGACGGCGGCGCTGCTGCTGCCCGGTGCGGCGCCGCCGCGCCGCGTCGGCGCCGCCGGGCGCCCCCCCCCCGCTGGCGGCCGTCCGTCCGGCCCGCCCGGCGCCCGCGCGGCGCGGCACGCACATGATGGGGCCGAGCAGCGTGACGTTGAAGATGGCGAGCCCCGCCCAGTTCTGCGCGCGGCGGAGGGGCGGCGTGAGCGCCCTCCGCGCCGCGATCGCGCGGCGCCCGCCCAATTGGCGGCGCGTCCCGGGCTCCGCGGGGCCTGCTCACGCGCTGGAAGTACTTGGCGATCTTGGTGGGCAGCTTCTGCACGCCCTTCATCACCACCTCCTGGTTGTAGGGGCTGAGGCTGTACACGATCTCCCGCAGCGGCACGGGCATGCGGGGCGCCATGGCGACCCGCTGCTGCTGCCCGGGCGCTGCTGCTGCCGCCTGCCGCGCCTGCCGGTCCTGCGCTGCGGGCCCGCCGAGGGAGTGGTGAGGGAGGGCCGGGTGCCGCGGGCGGGAGTGGCGCGGCAGTGCGCGGGCAGCAGCTGGCAGCAGCGGCGGCGCAGCGCTGCGCCCTTGCGCCCCACGCCGCTGCCCTCCAGGCGCCCCCCTTCCCCCTGCGCCGCCCCAGAGCTCTCCGCCTTGACGCTCCCACGCGACGCGCACCGCGTGGCGGCGACGGCAGCGCGGCGCGAACACGCCCGCGGCCATCAGCGACTGCGCCGCCGCCGCGCATGGGGGGCGAGCCCGGGCCAGCCGCCCGCCGCGCGCTGGCGGGCCATTGATCGCGGCCGCTCAGGATGAAGGGCGGCGGCTTCTCCATCAAGGCGGCCAAGAAGACGCCGTTCCAGGCGCGACGCCGCGCCGCTGCTGCGCGCCCGCCGCCGCGCCGCCGCCCACGTCCGCCGCCGCGCCGCCGCCCCCGCAGCGGCACAAGGAGCTCGAGGAGGAGAAGAAGCGGGTGCGCCGCCGCGTGGCGCAGCAGCGAGGCGCCGGCGCCGCCCCGCCCCGGCGCCCGCCCGCGGCGCTGCCGGCGGCTCAGCGCCCGCCGGGGCCGCGTGCGCTCGCGCCCCCGCCGCGGCGCAGAGAGCGGATGAAGAGGCGGCCAAGGTGTATGAGGAGTTTGTGGAGAGCTTCAAAGCTGACGAGCCCGACGACCGCCGCGGCAGCGGCGCCGGCGTCAAGGCGTTTGTGCGCGGCGGCGTCGTGACGCCCGGCAGCCGCCCGCAGGAGGCGCCAGCGGGTGCGCACGGCGGCGCACGCCCGCGCGGCTGCGCGGCGGCAGCTGCTGGTGCTGCTGCTGCTGCTGCTGCTGCTGCCGGGGGCGGCGGCGGCGGCGGCGGGCGGCGGGCGGCCGTGCCCCGCTCAGCGCGCGCTGCCCGCGTCGCTTGACGCCCAGGCGCCAAGGGCGGCAAGTATGTGCCGTCGTTTGTGCCGCCCGCGCTTGGCGGCGGCGGCGGCAGCAGCTCCGCGTCGCGGTCGCGGCCGGAGCCGGGCCGCGTGGCGCCGCGGCACGACGCGTTCGCGGACGAGGAGGAGGAGGAGGAGGTGTGGAGGGCGGGGGCCGGGGCAGCGGGCGGCGCGAGGGCGGGAGGGCGGTGGGCCGGGGCCAGCGGCGGCGGGCGGCAGGTGGCGGGCGCGGCGGCGGCGCGCCGGCGGCCCGGCCGCCGGCGTGGCCGCGGCGCGGCCCCGGGCGGCTGCCGGCGCGCCCGCTGCGTCGGCGCCTCCCCGGGCGCGGCGGCCGCGGCCTGCTGACGGCGCGCCCCGCCGCCCGGTGGGCCCGGTCAGTCGGTGTTCAAGCCTCCCAAGAAGCAGGACAAGGACAAGCCCCGCCAGATCGACCGGATGCTCGAGCAGCTCAAGCGGTGAGCGCCGCCCTCGGAGCTGTGGGAGCGGGCGCCAGCCGGGCCCCCGGCCTCGGCGCGCGCCGGCGCCGCGCCGCCCCACGCCCGACCGCGCCGCCGCTGCCGCGCCGCGCCGCGCCGCGCAGGGAGCAGGAGGAGCGCGAGGAGCGCGAGCGTCTGCGGCGCGAGGGCAAGCCGGTGCCGCCGGAGCGGCCCGACCCGCACGGCGGCGGCGGCGACCGCGGCGGCTGGGGCGGCGGCGGCGGCAGCTACGACGACAGCGACCCCTACACCACCAACCTCTACGTCGGCAACATACACCCAGAGGCGCGCGCCCCGCGCCCGCGCCCGCGCCGGCGCTGCCTCAGCGCGCGCGCACGCGTCGCGCGCGCCGCCGCCGCCGCCGACGTTGCCGACGCGCCCGCAGGTGAACGAGGCGCACCTCGCGCGCGAGTTTGGGCGCTTTGGGCCGATCGGGAGCGTCAAGATCATGTGGCCGCGCGACGAGGAGCAGCGGCGGCGCGGGCGCAACTGCGGCTTCGTCGCATTCATGGTGCGGCAGGCAGGCGGGCGCCCTAAACCCTAGGGCGCGCGGCGCGCGCAGGGCAGCCGCCGCCGCGCGCGCACGGGGGCAGTCGGCGCGGGGCAGGGGGCTCGGGGCAGGGCGCGGCGCGGGAGGGGCGCGGGCGCGCCGCGCCGAGGAGCGGAGGGAGAGAGAGAGAGAGAGAGAGAGCGCCCCGCCGCCGCGCGCCGCGCGCCGCGCGTCGCAGACGCGGCCGGACGCGGAGGAGGCGCGGCGCGCGCTGGACGGGCTCGAGCTGCACGGCATGCCCATGCACATCGGCTGGGGCAGGGCGGTGCCGCTGCCGCCGGTGCCGCTCTACTCAGGCACCGGCGTGCCCACCGGCCCGCTCACGGGTGCGCCGCCGCAGCTGGCGCCGCCGCCGCCGCCGCCGCCGCGAGCCCGTGCGCCACCGCGCCGCGCCTGCGCTGGCCGCCCGTCGCGGCGCCGACGCACTCCGCCGCGCCGCCCGCCGCCGCCGCCGCCGCCGCCGCCGCGCGCAGCGGTCGTGCCGCCCGCGGTGACGCGCGAGCGCGCCGACCCGGTCACGCTCGCGATGCAGAGCGCGCTCATGCCCGCGGTGGGCGTGTACGCGCGCGAGTCGACGCAGGCCCGCTCCGTCGTCAAGGGCACCGGGCCAGACATCGAGGCGCGCGCGCGCTCCCGCCGCCGCCGCGCCGCCGCGCCGCGCCGCCGCCGCCGCCCGCCGCGCGCCCCCCTCCGCTGCGCGCCGCCGCGCTCAACGCCGCCGCACACAACGCCGCGCTCCCGCCCTCGCCCTCTCGCCCACTCCTTGCTGTCGTCGGGGCGCGCAGGTGCGCATGCCGGGCGACGCTCGGCTGCGCTTTGTCATCGACTCGCTCGCCCTCTACGTGCTCAAGGACGGCGCCGAGTTTGAGCAGGCGGCGATGATGGAGATGCAGGCGCGGCAGCGGCGGACCCGCGCGGCGCACCTCGGGCGGGGCGCGCGAGCGCCGCGTCGCGCCGCGGCCGCCGCCGCCGCCGCGCGCATCACGCCCCACACCCACCCACCCGCCCGCGCCACCCACCCGCCGCCCCGCCGGCCCATCGCGCCCACCACGCCCACCGCCCCCAGGACTCGCCCGACTTTGCCTTCCTCTTTGACCTGGGCAGCCCCGAGCACGCGTACTACCGCTGGCGCCTCTACTCCCTCGCGGGTGCGCGCGACCGCGCGCGCGCGCGCCGCGTCGTTGGCGCCTGTGCGGGAGCGGGGCGCTCGCTCTCGCCGCGCGGCCGGGGCTGGCGGCGCGGCGGCCGCGCGGCGCCCTGAAGCGCGCCGGCCCGCCCGCCGGCCGCCAGAGGGCGACACGCTGCGCACGTGGCGCATCGATCCCTTCCTGCTGGTCGAGGGCGGCCAGGCGTGGCTGCCGCCGCCGATGCTCGCCGCCGACGTCGCGGCGGCGGCCGCCGACAAGGGCGGCCGCGGCGGCGGCGGCGACCACGGCGGCGGCGCCGGCGCGCGCGGCGGCGCGGCGGCGCAGCTGAGCGACGCGGACCGGGACCGGCTGGAGGACCTGCTGCGGGGGCTCACGGCGGAGCGCGAGGCGATCGCAGAGGTGCGCCGCGCCCGCGACGCAGGGGCAGCGCCGCGCCGGCGCGCCCGCGTCGCCGCCAGCGCTCCCCTCCCCGCGCCCACGCGCACGCACGCATCGCTCACGCGCCCGCGCGCGCCGCTCGCGTCCGCCGCAGGCGATGCTGTTTGCGCTCGACCACGCCGACGCGGCGGCGGACGTCGTCGAGGTGCTCGGCGAGTCGCTCACGCTGCCGAGACCCCGCCGCCCACCAAGCTCGCCCGCCTCTACCTCGCACACGACATCCTCGCGAACGCGACCGCGCCCGTGCGCAACGCGAGCCGGTGCGGGGCGGACGCCGCCCGCCGCCGCCGCCGCCGCCGCCGCCCGCCGCCGCCGCCGCAGCGCGCCGGGCGCCGCAGCGCGCCGGGCGCCGCAGCGCGCCGCCGCCGCCGCCGCCGCGCCGCGAGGGCGCCTCCCCGCCCGCGCCGAGCAGCCATGCGCGCCCGGCAGACCCCGCGCCGGTGCGCCCCGCCTGCCCCGCCGCGGCTCAACCCTGAACCCTGCCCCCGCGGCGGCGGCGGCGCAGGTACCGCGTGCGGCTCGAGGCGGTGCTGCCGGACGTCTTTGCCTCCTTCCACGCCGCGTACCGCGCGGCGGGCGGGCGGCTTGCGCAGGAGGCGCTGCGCCGCCCCGTGCTGCGCCTGCTGCGGCTGTGGCGCGAGCGTTTCATGTTCAACGCTGACTACGTCAACGGCCTGCAGGTGCGGCCGCGGCGTGCTGTGTCATGTCAGGCTGGTCGTGACTGCGCGGCTGTGTGGCGTCGCCTGCCGCGCGGCGCGCCGGCCGGCGGCGGCGGCCCCCGCCGAGCGCGCGCCCACGTGCGGCCGCCGACCGCCGCTGCCCGCGCGCCGTGCCGCCGGCGCGCAGGCGACGATGCTGGGGCATATCCCCGCGCTGGAGCAGGCGGAGGAGGCGGAGCTGCTGCAGCGCCAGGCCGCCGAGGCGGCGGCAAAGGCGGCCGCGGCCGCCGCGGCGCGCGAGGAGGCGCGCCGCACGCGCAGCCGCTGGGAGGCGGACGACGACGACGGCGGCGCCGCCGACGGCGACGACGCTGCGGCTGACGCGGCGGGCACGGCGGCGCGCGCGCTCGCGGCGCGCGCGGCGCTGCGGGGGCGCAACCTGCGCTTGAGGCGGAGCTGGAGGCGCTGAGCAAGGAGGAGCTGGAGCGGCGCTGCCGCGTGCACGGACTCAGCAACAGGGGCAGCCGCGAGCTGTGCATGGAGCGGCTGCTCGCGCTCGATCAGTACCTCAACGGCGGCGAGCCGCGCGGCGCGGTGGCGCCGCCCCGGTGGCGTCCGCCGCGCCCGTGGCGCCCGCGCCCGCGCCCGCGGCCGCGCCCGCGGTGGCCGCCGCGCCGTCGCCGTCGCCGCCGCCCGCGGCGGCGCGCGCGCACGCGCCGGCCGTGGCCGCAGCGGCGGCGGCGCGCTGGCAGGAGGTGGACGAGGAGGCTGAGAGGGAGGCGCAGCGGGCGGGGCCGACCAGCAAGTGGCTGCTGGCAGAGGCGGAGGCCAAGCGCCAGGTGCGCGCCAGGGGCGCGTGCACGCGGCGTGGCGGGCCGGCGCGGCGCAGGGCGGCGCGCTGGCGCGCTCAGGCCCTCGGGCGGCGCCGCGCCGGCCACGCAGGCGGACGAGGCCGCAGCCGCAGCAGCTGCCGCGCGCGACGCCGCGTCGCGGGAGCCGCCGCGCGCGCCGCCATCGCCGGACGTCCGGTGGCGGCGACGGCGGCGGCGGGAAGGCGCCGGACGCGGCGGCGGACGACGAGCGGCGCAAGCGGCTACGGCAGGTGTGCGCGCCGCGCCCGCCGCCGCCCTGCGTGGCCAGCCGGGTGCGGCCGCCGGCACACGCGGCCGCCGCCGCCGCCGCCGCGCCGCAGATTGAGGTCCAGGTCCTGGACCACCAGGAGGAGCTGCAGGAGAAGGGCGCGGCCGCGGCAGACGCGCAGGCGTCGGCGGACGCGCTGCGGGCAGCGGCTGGTCACGCAGCTTGACGCGCAGCTGGCCGACAGGGCCGCGAGCGGCGGCGGGCGCGAGCGCGGCAGCGGCAGCGAGCGCGAGCGCGCAGCGGGCGCGACCGGGACAAGGGCGGCAGCCGCGCGGAGCGCAAGCGCAGCCGCAGCCGCAGCCGCAGCCGCAGCGGCGACGCCGAGCAGCGGTCCGAGCCGTCGAGCAGGCGCAAGCACAGCAGCAGCAGCAGGGACCGGGAGCGCGAGCACGACCGCGGCCGCCACCAGGCGGACGGCGGCAAGCGCAGCAGGCGCAGCAGCAGCCGGGGCGCGCAGCCGCAGCGGCAGCAGGGAGCGGCGGCGCAGCCGGTCGCGCGAGCGCGACAGGCAGGGCGGCAGCGGCAGCAAGCGGCACCGCGGCTGAGGGCGGTGCGCGTTGAGTAATCCTCGCACGGCATCCGGACCGGTGTTACCGCGTCTCTGCCGCCGACGCGCTCCGCCGCCGCGCAACACCGCGTGCGACATCACAGCGCGCGCGCGCGCGCGCGCACACGGCCGCAGCGCTGCGGCCGAGCTAGCCCGGCCGAGCCAATCCGGATCCTTCCGCCGCCGCCGTCGTTCTGGCGAGCGCGCGCGCCCAGCCTCGTTTGCGTGCCGTCTGCCCGCCCGGCCACTGGTCACGGGGCCGCCGGCGTCCCACGGCGCGCCGGCGCCATTGTATGGGCAGTGCGTCTGTGCAGTGTGCGCCCCCTCCGCGCGTCCGCCCCCCGCCCACGCACGTCGTTCGCAGCGCTTGCGCTGGACTAGGGACCACAGAGGCCAAGCCTAGCTAGCCGACGATGCCTAAGCGTTCAAATGCGGACTTCATCGCCCTCAAGGCCGAGCGCTTCGTGAAAACGCTGCCATGACTCACTCCGGGAAGCTCGAAGATGTCGGCAGCGCTCGTCGCCAGGCTGCGGGCGCCGGGCCGCGGCGCAGGGTGAGGAGCCTGCGTGTGCAGCGGGCGTGCGCCAGCGCCGCGCGCGGCCCAGCCCGCGCCCTGCGCCCCGCGCCGCCGCCGCGAGCGCCGCCGCCCCGGGGGCGCCGCGCGCGCACCTCCCGCACAGCCGCAGGCTCTGCAGCGGGACGACGCCGTCGCCCTTGCCCACGCGCCCCACGCGTGGCACGACGGCGGCGCCCGGCGTCAGCGGCGCGTCCCACACCCAGCTGAGCGGCGTGTCGGCGGTTGCGCCAAACAGGCAGAACGTGCGCACGCCCGAGATGGGGCCGCCCGCGACCAGCGCCGGCAGCTGGTGCAGCCGGCCGTACGCCTCGGCCTGCGGCGGCAATGGCGCGGCACGGCGGCTCAGCGCCGCGCCGCCGCGGGCGCAGGGCGCGGAGCTGCAGCCGCGGCGGCAGCCTCACCAGCGCGGCCTCGCCCGTGTCGGCCAGCAGCCGGTCCAGCTGCGCCGTGGTGTACGTCACGTTGCCGGCGTTCACTGACACCTGCGCCGCGCGGCGCCGCCGGCCCGTCGGCGCGCCGGCGCGCCGATCGCGGCGCCGCGCACGCGCCCCCGCCCCCGGGGCCCGCGCGCCGCACCGAGGCGGCGCCCATGGCCTCCGCATACGGCAGCAGCGCCGCGACGCTCGGCATGCCCCGCGTCGCCGCGTGCAGCGCGCGCCGCGCGGCGGCGTTGAGCGTGCCGTCCTCGCCGCCGCCGCCGTCGCCGTCGTCGGCGCCGAGCACGGCGCCGAGCTCCGGCGCGAGCCAGGGCAGCAGGTAGTCGTAGCTGCCCGCCACCGCCGCGGGGATGGCCGCCGGCGAGCCGCCCCAGGGCGGCGCGAGCGCGAGGAAGCCCTGCACCTGGTCGCGGCTGGCGCGGGCGGGCGCGCGGGCGGGCAGGCGCGCGGGCGCGGCGCGGCGGCATCAGGGCCCCGCGGCGGCGGCGCTGACAGGCGCGCCGTGCGGCAGCGGCCGCGCCCCGGCGCGGCGGGGCGTCGCCCCGCGCCGCCCCGCCGCCACTCACATCAGGCCGCTGCGCAGCAGCTTGAGCGCGACGACGCTGCCCTCGCTGTGCCCGAGCAGCACCGCCTTGCGCCGCCCCGCGCGCGCCACGCCGCGCGAGATCGCCGCGGCGAGGCCCCCGAGCTGCCCGCTCGCCTCCAGCGTGGCCGGGTCCTGCCGGAAGTCTGCGGGCGCCGCGCGGCGCGGCGCGTCGGCAGCTGCGCCCGTCGCCGCCGCCGCCGCCGGGCGCTGCACGGCCGCCGGGCGGCGCCGCCGGGCCCCTGCCGCGGCCGGATTCTGCACGTCGCCGCACCGTAGGGCAGCACAAACAGGTTGGTCCCGCGCGCGTAGCCAAAGTTGCCTTCGATGAAGTTCACCAGGCGCTCGTAGCCGGCGACCTCAAACAGCGGGTACCGCATCCCGCTCGCGCCCGGCGCCTCGGCGGCGACCTCGGCGCCGGGCGCGCTCACAAACAGCGGCCGCGCGCGCCGCCGCCGGCGGCGGCGGCGCCCGCAGCGCCCGCGGGCGCGGCGCGCATGCGCAGCAGCGCGCGCCAGCACGCGGGCGCGAGGCGCGCGAGCGTCGCGGAGGGCAGCCAGAGGGAGACGCCGTCGACGGGTAGGTTGGGGCAGTCGGCCAGGCCCGGCGCCGGCGCGCCGTCGGCGGCCGCCGCGCCGCGGGGCGCGCCGCCCGCCGCGCCGGGCGTGTCGGCCGGGCCCGAGGCGTTGCCGCCCCGGCGCCGGCGGCGTCGGCCGCCGCCGCGCCGCGGCCGGCGCCGGGGCCGTCTGCCGCCGCCGCGCGCGCGGGAGAGCAGGAGCGCCTCGAACTGGCCCTCGTCCACCGACGGCGCGCCGGGCGGCGTGCCGGGCGGCGTGTAGCGCACGCGCAGGCTGGAGGCCATGAGGCCTGGCGGCGCGCGGCGCGCGAACAAGGCGGTGGGCGCGCCGCTGCCGCCCCGCGCAGCGGCGGCGAAGGCCCAACGCCGGCCGCGGCGCGCTGCGGCGGCGTGCCGGCGCGCACCGGGGATGATGAAGATGGGCGGCCTCTTGGCGGTGGCCGGCCGCGCGGGCGACGCGGGACCGGCCTGCTGCTGCGCGGAGCTCGCTGCTGCCGCGAGCAGCAGCAGCAGCAGGGCCGCGCAGGCCCGATAGCGGATCATACTGCACCGGCCGTCACGGGGCGGCCATCGCGGGACGAGGCGAGCGGCGCGGCGCGCCGCGGGGGCCGAGGCTGATGGTGGCGCGTCCGGCACGCGCTCGTCGCGGTGCGTCTTGGCTGCGCGTGAGGAGCGCCGCGAGTGCGTGGGAAGGAGCAGCGCGATCGGCGGGACGCCGCGGCCCAGCAGGCTTTGAGCCCGACCCAACGCCGGGCCGCTCGCGCTCGGCCTGGCTCGGCCCCGCTCCCTGGGCGGCGCGTCAGTCGCAGGCCTCCGCGCCCACACGCTCCGACGCTCGCCAGCACCGGCCGGCGCCGCCGGGTGCGCCGCCGCGCTGCCGGTGCCGCCGCTTCGCGCGGTGCCGCGGCGCGCCAATTGCCCGCCCGGCGGCCTGCGGCGCAGCAATGCAGCCCGCCTGCGCGCGCGTGGCGGCGGCGCTCGTGTGGCGGCACCGGCGCCGCTGCTCAGCGCCGACCCGCCCGCCGCAGGCAGCAGCGGCCGCCCCCGCCATGGCCGCCGCCGCCTCGCCCGCGCTCGGCTGCACGCGCGGCCTGCGCGCGGCGCCGCGCGGCGCCGCCGCCGCGGCGCCCCTCCGAGCGCGGCGCGCCGCGCTGCGCGTGTGCGCGACCTCGCGCTTCGAGGTGCGCCCCTGCGCGCCGCGCCGCGCGGCCAGCCTGGCCCAGCCCCGGCGCCCAGGGCCTGGGCGCCCAGCAGAGCCGACGCGGCGCGCGCGCCCCGCCCCGGCGGCCCGGCGCGCCGCCGCCTGGCAGGCGACCAACCCCTTCATGCCGGAGCTGCGCGCGACGGCGGCGTACGTCGCGACCCGGGGCAAGGGCATCCTCGCGAGCGACGAGTCCAACGCGACGACCGGGAAGCGCCTCGAGGCGACCAGCATCGAAAACACGGCGGAGAACCGGCGGCTCTGGCGCGAGCTGATGTACACGGCGCCCGGGCTCGGGCAGTACATCAGCGGCTGCATCATGTTGTGAGCGCCGCGCGCCGCACGCCGCGCCAAACCCCGCCGCGCGCCCGCCGCGCGTCCGCCCGCCTGCTCACTCGCCGCCATCGCCTCGCTCGCCGCCTCACTCGCTCGCTCGCCGCCGCCGCTGGCGCTCCCGCGCCGGTCAGCGAGGAGTTTCTGTTCTCCAGCACCGCCGCCGGCGTGCCGTTTGTGGAGGTGCTGAGGGGGCAGGGCATCGTGCCTGGCATCAAGGCCGACAGGGCATGCAGGCGCGCGCCCAGAGCGCGCGGCGCGCGAGCGACCCGCGCCGCCCGGGCGCCGGCGCGGGGCGGCGGCGCCCGCGCCCGCGCGCGCCCAGCCGCGCGCGCCGCGCCGCGCCGCGCCACGCCGCCGCCGCCCGCCGCGCAGGTGCTGCCCGGCACGGACGGCGAGACCGCGACGCAGGGGCTCGACAACCTCGGCGGCGCCTGCCGCGAGTGGTACAAGCAGGGCGCGCGCTTCGCCAAGTGGCGCGCCGTGCTGCGCATCGCGGGTTCGCGCGCGCGCGCCGGCGCTCGCCGCGCCGCGCGCGCTCGGCCGGGCCCCTTTCGTGCGCCTGCGCCCGCCTGCGCCTGCCCACCGGCGGGCGCCGCGCGTTGACGTGCGTCGCGCCGCGCAGGCCCGGGCAAGGGCCCCTCCACGACGGCCATCGCTGAGAACGCGCACGGCCTCGCACGCTACGCCCAGATCTGCCAGGCGCGCGCCGGGCCGCGGCGCTGACTGCTGCGCCTCGCGCCTCCGGACCCCCGCCCCGCGCGCCGCAGCCTGCGCCGCGGCGCCGCCCCGCCGTGAATGCGCGCACCCGCGGCCGCGCGCAGGAGAACGGCCTGGTGCCGATCGTGGAGCCGGAGGTCACGCTGGTGCGGCGCGGCGCGCCCCGCCGCCTCCGCCCTGTGTGTGCCTGAGAGCCCTGTCGTTTTTTTGTGGAGCCAGCAACGCACCCCAAGCCCCTGTGCCCCGCGCGCCCCCGCAGGGCCCCGGCGACTACGGCATCGAGGAGACGGCCTACTGGAGCGAGCGCGTCAACAGGCGCGGCGGCGGCGGGCGCGGCGGCGGCCCGCTGTGCGGCGGCGGTCCGCTGCGGCGGCGGCCCGCTGCGGCGGCGGCGCGGCGGCGGCGGCGGCGGCCCGCTGTAGCGCGTGCCCGCGAGCGCACCCGCGGCCACACCACACCCTCACCCACCCACACCCACCCACACCCACCCTCACTCATCCACACACACCCACCCTCTCCCACCCTCCGCAACACCCACACGCGCACACTCACGCCCCCACACACGCACACACGCACACACGCGCACACACACACACGCCCACGCGCCGTCCCCCCCCCCCCCCCCCCCCCCCGTGCAGCCACGTGTTCCGCATGCTCAACGAGTATGACGTGGCGCTCGACGCGATACTGCTCAAGCCCAAGTGAGGCACAGACACACCGACACACAGACAGCCCAGCGGCCTGGGGCAGCGGGGGCAGCGGGGGCATGCGCAGCGGGCGTCGCGGGGGCGCGGGCGCAGTGCGCACGAGCGCGCACGGGCGCGGGGCGGGGCGCGCCGACGCCGCCGCCCCGCCCGCGCGCCGGCCGCCCGCAGCATGTGCCTGCCCGGCCTGGACGCGCCGCGCGCGACGCCGCAGCAGGTCGCAGAGTTCACGACTCGCACGATGCTGCGCTCGTGAGCGCGCCGCCGCCGCTGCCGCCCTGCTGCCGCCGCCGCCGAGCCCCGCCGCGGTCGCCGAGCCGCCGCCGCCGCCGAGTCCCCGTCGCCGCGCCGCCGCGCCGCGTCGCAGCATCCCCGCGGCGGTGCCTGGGATTCACTTCCTGTCTGGCGGCATGAGCGAGGAGGAGAGCACCATCAACCTGCAGGCACGTCATGGCCGCCCAGCGTGGCGCGCGCCGCCAGCCTTGCAGGACGCGCCCCCGGCCGCCACCGTCTCGCAGGAGGGGGCCCCGCCGCGCCGCGCGCGCGTGCGCCCCTGACCCGCCGCCCGCGCCACGCGCGCGTCGCCGCCCGCAGGCGCTGAACGAGGCCTGCCCCAGCGCGCCGTGGAGTCTGACGTTCTCGTACGGCCGCGCGCTGCAGGCGACGTGCCTGAAGACCTGGGCGGGCAAGCCCGAGAACTGGGACGCCGCGCAGGCGGTGCTGCTGTCGCTGGCCAAGGTCAACTCGGAGGCCCAGCTGGGGCGCTACGCGGGGCCGCACCCCTGCCCCGGCGGCGCGCGGCAGGTGCAGGAGCTGCGCACCGGCGGCGCCGGCAAGTGAGCGGCGCGTGCCGGGCGAGATAGCTGAGGGCGGTTCTGAACGGGGCATGCATTGATTGAACCTCGGCCACGCCCTGTGCCGGCCGCTGCACCAGTCCACAGCTGGCAGCGCCCTCCGTGGCGCCCGTGTGGAGCCGAGGGGCGGCCCGCGCGCGCGATCGCCGCGGCACGCGCGCGAGCAGCGGCGGGCCGCGCTGGCAGGCGCGGCGATGGGCCGCGGCACCGACATGGCCCACCCGGCGGGCTTCCTGGTGCTGCCGCTCGCGGAGATCCACCCGCCGCGGGCGCGCTGGAGCTGCGGCGCGACGGCCGGCGAGCAGCGCTGGCGCCGGCAGCGACGTGCGTACAGCGCCGCCCGCTGCCAACCGCCGGCCGGGCATCGCGCGCCGCCTGCGCGCTGCGTGTGCCACGTCCCTGAACCCGCACCTCACGTCCCCGCAGGGCCGGCCAGGACGGCGGCGGCGACGCGGCGGAGGCGCCGCCGTTGGCGCTCGCGACTGCCGCCGGCGAGGAGCTGTTCCAGGCCGCGGCGCGCGTGGTGTTCGACCACGATCTGCCGCACGAGCTGGAGCTGCTGACCGCGGGCGGCGGCGGTGCGGGCGGGGGCGGCGCCGCCGCCGCGCTCAAGCTCTCGGCCGGCCTCACGCCCGAGCTGCTGCAGGAGCGGCAGGCCTGGAAGCGCAGTTCGGCGGCCGCGCTGTTGTTCAAGCAGCTGCTGCCGCCCGATGCCGACGCGGGTGCGCGGCAGGGGGGCGTTCGGCCGCGCGGCGTGCTGCGCTGCGCGACCCCGCACGCTGCGCGCGCCGATCGCCGCGCGCCGCCCGCGCGCCCGCCGCCCGCAGGCGCCGCGCTGCGCGAAGCGCTGGCAGGGCCGCTCAGCGGCGCGGCGTCCGCGCCGGCCGGCGGGCGCTACACGCTCCTGTCGTGCTTCCGCGAGCTGCCGTCCGTGTCCACGGCGCCGCCGCCCATGGCCATCTCGGTCGCGCGCGGCGCGGCCGAGGCGGCGGCGGCGCCAGCGCCGGGGCGGCGGGCGCAGCGGTGCGCGGCTGGAGACGCGGCCGCCGTTGGCGCCGCCACGCTGGCGGACGTCCCGCCCGAGGTCATGTCGCTGCTGCTGGGCCGCCTGTCGGCGGCGGACCTCGCGCGGCTCGCGTGCTGCTGCCGCGGCCTGCGCGCGACGAGCTGGGAGGCGGTGCCGGGGCTGCGCCTCACTCTGTACCCCCACCAGGTGCGAGGGGGCCAGCCAGGCGGGCCCCTAGGCCTGGCGAGGCCCCACGCAGGCGGGCGCCCTGCGCGACCCGCCGGCGCCGACGCCGGGCCCGCGCCGCGCCGCGCCGTCCGCCGCCGCCGCCGCCGCCGCCGCGCCGCGCAGCGCAACGCGCTGAGCTGGATGCTGCACCGCGAGGTGCGCGGCGGGCAGGCGATGCCTCACCCCTTCATCGTGCGGCGCGTGACAGGCAGCGGCGTCCCGTTCACACTCAACCAGGTGCGGGCGGCGCCGCGTGTCCACCGCGCCGGCGCCGGTCAGTGCGGACCCGCCCGGGGGGCTGCCACTTCAGGCGCGCTGCGCTCAGCCGCCGCCCGCGCTGCCCCTCGCTCCCTGCGCGCCAGGTCACGGGCGAGCTCTCGGTGGAGCCGCCGCCGGCGGTGCGTGACGTGTGCGGCGGCTTCTTCTGTGACGAGCCGGGCCTGGGCAAGACGGTGACGGCGCTCTCGCTCATCCTCAAGACGCAGGGCCTCACGCCGCACCCGCCGCCCGGCGCGGCGCCGCGCTGGCTCGCCGCGCCCGACGGGCGGCGCGTCGGCTTCTACGAGCCGCCCGCGGCGCCCGGCGGCGGCGGCGGCGGCGCGCTGCGGCGCAGCGCGAGCGGCAGCGGCAGCGGCAGCCTCGGCGTCGCGCTGCTGGGCGGCAACGTGCGGCAGAGCATATACGCCCTCACGCCGAGCCTGCGCGGCGGGGCGAGCAGGCGGCGGCTCAAGGCGGAGGCGGCGGCGGCAGAGGCGGCAGCAGAGGCTGCGGCCGCGGCGGCGGCGGCGGCAGAGGCGGCAGAGGCGACCGCCGTCGAGGGCGGCGCCGCCCGCAGCAGCCTGCGCCAGCTCCGCCTGCAGCGCCAGCTGGAGACCAGCAACGGTCGCCCCACCAGGCGAGCGAGCAGCAGCGGCGGCGGCGGCGCGGAGCGCTCTGGCAGCAGCGACGGCGGCCCGCAGCAGCGGGCGCTCAGGAGCGGTGCACGGGCGGCGTCGAGCGAGGCAGCGGAGCCGCCGTCCCGGCGCAGCTCGCCGGGCGAGCGGCGCCCGAGCGCTGACGGCGGCGGCGGGCCGCGCGCCTCGGTGGCCGGCGCGGCTGACGACGCCGGCGCCGACGCGGAGGCGCAGCCCGCCAAGCGGCAGCGCCGTGATGCTGCGGCGACCGACGGCGCCGCGCCAGGCTGCGGCAGCGACGGCGGCAGCGGCGGGAGCGAGGGCGACGGCGGGGGTGCGGGCGAGGGCGGCAGTGAGGCGGCGGGTGTCGAGCCGGTTTGGGTTATGTGCGACCACTGCAGCAAGTGGCGCAGCCTGCCGCACGGCCACGAGGTGCGGGGCCGCTGCCGGCGCCGCCGCCGCCGCCGCCGGCGCGCGCGGCGCCGCCGCGGCGGCGTCGGCCCACGCGCAGCGCGCGCCCGCGCGCGTGCAAACGCAGGTGTCGGCCGAGCCCGACGACCCCTGGTTCTGCTGCCTGCACCCCGACCCCAGCGTCGCGTCCTGCCTCGTCGCGGAGGAGCCCCACGACCACAGCGCCGCCAGCGCCGGCGCCGGCGGGCCGCCCGCCGGGGGGCGTTACGACAGCATGCCTGGCTACATCGGCGCGGAAGCGGCGGCGCCGCGGCGCGGCGCCGCGCGCGGCGAGCCGGACGCGGCCAACGTGGCCCACTTTGCGGCGGTCATGGCCTCCCTGCCCGGCTTCACGGGCCTGCAGGCCGTGCTGCGCTGGCTCGCCGCCCAGGACCCGGCCGCGCTCGCGGGGCGCGGCGTCACCGTGCCGCGCGAGCTCGTGCGCGCCGCGCCAGACTACGGTGCGCCGCGGGCGCGCGGGCGGGCGGCGCGGTGCTGGGGGCCGCTCGCTTGCCTCGACCGCCCATCGTCGCCGTCGCCGCCGCCGCCGCCGCCGCTGCCTGCCGCAGGCCGCGTGCTGTCGCTGCTCTACCTCGAACGCGTGCCCCCGCCGCGGGGCAGCAGCAGGGCCGGCTGGGCGCCGCGGGGGCGCGGCGGCGGGCGCGACGGCGGGCGCGGCGGGCGCGGGCGTGGCGGGCGCGGGCGCGGCGGCGCGCGCAGCGCGCCGCCTTCGTCGGGCGAGGAGTGGGCGGGCGAGTCGGACGGCGAGCGGCCCCCGCGGCAGCGCGGGCGCGGCGCGGCCCGCGCGCGCCGGCGGGGCCAGGGGCGCGGCGGCGGCCGGGCGCGCAGCGCGTCGCCGTCCTCGTCGTCCTGGTCGGGCGAGGAGTGGGGGGAGGGCTCGGACGCCGAGGAGTATGTGCCGCGCCGGCGGGGGAGCAGCCGCGGGCGCGGCAACCGGGCGCGCGGGGCGTCGTCGCGCTCGTCCGGCGGTGCGGGCGGCGCGGGGTCGGAGGAGGAGCAGCAGCAGCCCGCGGAGGAGGCGGAGCAGCAGCCCGCGGCGGGCGCGGCCTCCGGCAGCCGCGGCGCCTCACCAGAGGCGGACGCGGGCGACTCAGCAGGCGGCGGCGGCGGCGGTGGCGGCGGCGGTGTCGGCGCCGGCGGCGCGCCGCGCGGCGGCGGCAGGGGCGGCGCGCGCGGACGGCGCCGCAACAGCGCCGCCGCGCCCTACAGCGCGGCTGTGCACGTGTGGGCGCAGCCGGCGTCGTGCGCGGAGCTGACCTTTGACGTGGCCGCGCTGCGCCAGGCTCTGGAGAGCGGCGCGGGTGCGCCGGCGCAGCCGCCGCCGCCCCGGCGGCGCGCGCCATCCGCGCGCGCGCGCGCGCGCGCGCCGCCAGCGCTCGAGAGCTCACCGCCGCGGCCGCCGCCGCCGCAGGCACGTGCCCGCGCATGTACCTGTCCCCCGCCACGCTCGTCATCGTGCCTGTCACACTCATACCGCACTGGCAGCAGCAGGTGTGGTGTGGCGGCGGGGGTCCCCCCCCCGCGGGGGCCCGACCCCATCACCCGAGCTCGGCGGCACGGCGGGGCCGGCTGGCGCAGTGCGCCGTGTCACGGCCCTCGCCTGCCCACCTGCCCGCGCGCGCGTGCCGCCTGCCCGCCGCAGATCCGGCAGCACCTCGCGCCGCGCCGCCTGCGCGTGCTGGTGCTCGGCTCGGCGTCCGCCGACACCGCGGGCGCGGGCGGGCGCGGCGCGCCCGGCCGCGGCAGCGCGAGCACCGCGTCGGCCGGCGGCGGCGCCGCGGAGCGCGCGTGCCCGCCCGCGCACGAGCTCGCGTGGGGGTATGACGTCGTCATCACCACGTTCCAGCGCCTCAGCACCGACTGGGGCCTGCGCGGCGACCCGCGCATGGCGGAGCGCCTCGTGCTGCTCAAGGCGCGCCACGCCGCCGGCCATGGCCTGGCCGCTCGCTGCGCCCGCGGCGCCCCGCCATCGCGAGCGCCCCGCCCGCCGCGGAGCCCCCGCGCCCACGCGCCCTGCCGCCGCGCGCCGCGCGCCGCGCCCCGCCCCGCCCCGCCCGCCGCGCGGCAGCGCAGGTGCACTGGCTGCGCGTCGTCATCGACGAGGGCCACGCGCTCGGCGCGAGCCTCGGCCTCACCAACCGGCTCGCGATGGCGGTGCAGCTCACCGCCGCGCGGCGCTGGGTCATGACCGGAACGCCAACGCCCGCGACGGCCGCGGGTGCGCCGCACCGCCGCCGCCGCCGCCGCCCCCGCGACACGGCACAGCGCTCGCCGCGGAGCTAGCCAGGACAGCCGCGCGCGCCCCGCCGCCGCCGGCGCAGGCTCCGGCGCGGCGCACCTGCAGCCGCTGCTCGCCTTCCTGCACCACGAGCCCTTTGGCGCGAGCCGCTCCGCCTGGGAGGGCGCCGTGGCCAAGCCGCTCGAGGCGGCGGCCGCGGCCGCGGCCGCGGTGGCGGGCGGCGAGGGCGGCGCCGGCGGGGCCGGCGGCCGCGCGCCGGGCGTCGCGGGCGGCGCGGGCGTGCTCGTCGCGGAGTGGGGGCGCGGTCAGCTGCTGGACCTGCTGGGCCGCGTGATGATCCGCTCCTGCAAGGCCGACCTCGCGCTGCTGCCGCCGTGCTTCCGCAAGGCGCGGCCCGCATGCCGCGCGCCGCGCGCCGGGCACCGCCCGCGGCGCCCGCCCTCGCCGCGCGTCGCGCCGCGCGCGACACGCCGTGCGCGACGCGCCGCGCGCTGCGCCAGGTGTCGCTGCTCGACTTTGCGCCCGCACACGCGGCGAGCTACAACGCGCTGGTCGAGGTCATCCGGCGCAACCTGCTGCTCGCCGACTGGTGCGACGACGCGCACAACGAGGTGCGGCGCGCGGCGCGCCGCGGCGTGGCGCGGCTGGCCGCTGAAACGCGGACGCCGCGCTGACGCGCTGACGTGGTGGCGCCGCCGCCGCTGGTGCCGCCGCCGCGCAGAGCCTGCTCAACGTGCGGCAGGGGCGGTGGGCCAAGGAGATGCTGCTCAACGTGCGCCTCGCGTGCTGCGTCGCGGGCGCGACGAGCCTGGTGCCCAAGGACGAGGACGTGCTGGAGGTGAGGCGCCCCGCGGGGCGCCTGCGCGCCAGCGCCCACACGCCGCGCCGCCGCTGCAGCGCCAGCGCCCGCGCCCGCGCCGCGCCGCCGGCGGCCCCGCGCGACGCCCTGCCGCGCGCCGCACCCGCGCGCGCGCGATGCGCTGCGCGCCCGCAGACGCTGCAGCTGCTCGCGGGCCGGCTGGAGTTGCCGCCGCCCGCGACGGAGCAGCACGCAGTGCCGGCGGCGCCGGCAGTGGCGGCAGAGGCGGCAGAGGGGGCGGCAGAGGAGGACGCGCCTGCGGCGGCCGCTGCTGCTGCGGAGCTGGCGGAGCCAGCGCAAGAGCCGGAGGCCGGCGGCGAGGACGCTGGCGGCAACGGCGGCGAGGACGCTGGCAGCGGCGAGCGCGCCGCGCCGGCGGCGCCGAGCTCGGGCGTGGTGCTGCGGCAGCGCTGGTTCTTCACGGGGCCGGGGCACCCGCTGCACCGCGTGGAGGAGGGGCTGCGCCACGGCTGCGACTGCGAGGCGCGTGCGGGCCGCTGGCTGCGCGCGCCGAGGGGCCGCCTGCGCCGGGGGCGCGCGCGCGCGCGGCGCGTGCCAGCTCGCCCGCCGACAAACCACCGCCACCACCGCCGCGTCCGCCCCCGCCGCCTGCAGGTGTGCGGCGCGGCGACGCGCCTGCCGATGGTCACGCCATGCGCGCACCTGCTCTGCACCGACTGCGCCGCGCCGAGCCGCACGTCGTGCCCCGTGTGCGGGGGGCGCTACCGCATGCAGCCGACGGACGACCCCGCGCGCTTCAAGACCAACCCGCTGCCCAAGTGGGAGGTGCGCCGCGCCCGCCGCGGGGGCCTGCCCGCCCGCCACGGAGGCCTGCCCGCCGCCCGCGCCGCGCGCCCGCCGCCGCGCCGCGCGCCCCCGCCCGCGCGGCCGCCGACGCGCCAACGCGCGGCCTTGCCGCGCCGCCGCCGCCGCGCGCCAGGTGCCGCTGGAACTGATTGAGTGGCAGCCGGTGTTCCACCAGCGCGGCGCGACCGGCCTCAGCGGCGGGCAGTGGAGCGCCAACTGGCGGGTGCGCACTCGCCGCGCCCACGCGCCGCCCCGCGCGCCGCGCCCGCGGCGCCGCTCGGCCGGCCGCCGCGCGTGCTGGGTGCCGCCCCGCCCGCCCGCGCTCCCGCCGCCGCCCGCGCCCGACGCCCCGCGCCCTGCGCCCTGCGCCCCCCACCCTGCCGCGCCAGGTCACGCGCTCCACCAAGGTTCTGCACCTGCTGCGCCGCCTGGTGGAGGTGGGCATCTACGACCCCCGCGAGGCCGCCGGCCAGCCCGCCAGCGACCAGACGGCCGCGGCCGCCGGCGGCCAGCCAGCCGCGGCCGCCGCCGCTGGGCAGCCGGTCAAGGCCATCGTGTTCAGCCAGTTCTGGATGCACACGCAGCTCGTGGCGGCGGAGCTGTCGGCGCGGGGCGTGCGGCACGTGCTGCTCAAGCGCGACATGCCGCCGCGCGACAAGCAGGCCGCGGTGACCGCGTTCCGCGCCGTCCGCGCGCCCGCGGCGCTCGTCATGGACGAGTCGGGTGCGGCGGCGCGGCCCGCGGCGCGGCGCACGGCGCTGGGCTGCGCCGGCACGGGGCGGCTGCGCGCAAGGCGTGCGCCCCGCCCCGCCTCGCCGCCGCCGCTGCCGCCGCCGCCGCCCAGGCGCGCTGGGGCTGGACCTGAGCTTTGTGCGGCACATTTTTCTCATGGAGCCCCTCGCAGACGCGGCGCTGGAGCAGCAGGCGCGGCGTGCACCCGCGCGCCGCGTCGTCCCCTGCGCGCCGCGCACACCGCGCCGTGCCGCGCTGAGCCGCGCCGCGCGCCCCTGCACGCCGCGCTGAGCCGCGCCGCGCGCCCCCCGCCCGCGCAGGTCGTGTCGCGCGCGCACCGCATGGGCGCGACCGCGCCGGTGCACGTCGAGGTGCTCGCGATGCGCCACACGGCGGAGGAGCACCTGGTGTCGCTGCGGTGCGCTGCGCGCGCGCATGCGCGCGGGGCGCGCCCGGGCGCGCGGGGCGCGCTGACCGGGCGGCGACCCGTGCACGGCGCGCGGCCGGCGCCCTCAAAATCCCTGCCGCCGCCGCGCCGCGCCGTGCAGGCACCAGGCCGCGGCGGGGCGGCTCAGCATCTCCGCCGCGGACGCCGCCGCGTCGCACGCCGCCGCGGCGGTCGCGGGCGCGGCCGAGGGCGACGCCGCGCCCGCGGCCGCGCCCGCGCCCGCGCCCGCGCCTGAAGCGCCGCCGAGCGGCGAGTCGGGCGACGCGCTCGGCGGCGCGACGGCGGGCGCCGCGGCGGTGAGCGTGAGCAACATCAGTGACTTTGTTGCCGTCGGCGGCGGCGGCAACCAGATGGAGAGCCGCGGCCTGCGCAACCTCGTGCTGCTCGCGCTGCACAAGGTCCCCGTCGCCGCGCTGCCGCCGGACGAGGCTCCGGAGCAGCAGGGCGAGGCGTGCCGCGCCGCGGCGGGGCTCGGCGAGGACGGCGCGTGGGCGGCCGGCGGCGGCGGCGCGCGGCGGCGCGGCGACAGGGGGCTGCTGGACGGCGGCGCCGCGGCCGCGGCGGCTGCGGCTGCGGCGGCGGGCGGCGCCCCGCTGCAGGGCGGCCTGTGGGCGGACTACGCGCTCGGTGGCGGCGCGGCGCGGCGGCCCGGCGGCGCAGAGCCGGACGCGGGGCCTGGCAGCGGCGACGACGGCGCGGCCGCGCCGGAGCGGGCGGACGAGGGCGGCGCGCCGGCGCAGGCGGCGGCGCGCAGGCGGCGCGTGGCGTTTGCCGACGACGACGCCGACCAGGCGCCGCCGGCCGCCGCTGCGGCAGAGGCGCCGCCCGACGGCGGCGGCGGCAGGCCGCCCGCGGCGGTGGGCGCAAAGCGCGCGCGCTTTGCCGAGTGACGCGCGGTGCGCGCTGAGCCCTGGCGGCCCGCGGAAACCGTGAGGGAATTTGCCCAACGAGTCGGTGGCGCCCCGAGCGACCCGCGTTGGCCGGGAATGAACGAGCTTCGACTGCCTAGAGCGCGCATCGACTGCTGCCACGCCTCGATCCGCGGCCCCGCCGAGCTGCGCGTTTGCTTCCCGTGCAAAACGACACAGCTACAGCGAGCTCCCCGGCGCGTGGCGTGCGGGTCACCCGCGACGAGGAGCAGCAGAGCAGGCTCGTCGGCCCTCCCGCCGCGCCTGGCGCGCCTCCTGGCCCCCGCAGCGGCGCACTCGCAGCTGCTGGCGTAGCACCAGCTGCCAGCGTGGCGGCGGCATGCGGCGTCGGCGCGGCGGCGCGCCGCGGCCAGCAGCGGTGTCGGTGCTGCTGCTGCTGGCAGCGGCCGGCGCGGCCGCCGCGGCGCTGCCGCCGGCGCCGGCCAACTGCACGCCCGCCATCCGGGCGGCCATCGACTGGGGCGCGGGCACCAACTCGCTCGGGGTGCGCGCCGCGGCCGCGGCGGCGGTCGGCGGTCGCGCGGCAGCGCTTCGTCGACCCCGCGGGGCGCCGCCGCGCACCGCCGCGCACGCCGCGCCGCCGCAGATCGAGGGCGCGCTGCGCGAGGGCGGGCGCGGCGCGAGCGTGTGGGACAGCTACGCCCGCGC
Source organism: Scenedesmus sp. PABB004 (assembly GCA_014905635.1). NCBI lineage: Eukaryota > Viridiplantae > Chlorophyta > Chlorophyceae > Sphaeropleales > Scenedesmaceae > Scenedesmus > Scenedesmus sp. PABB004. The sequence continues at coordinate 717,049 of JABVCE010000012.1, forward strand.
GACGGCCGACGGCGCAACGCCCGACGTCGCGGCCGACTTTTACCACCGCTTTAGGTCGGACGTCGCGCTTATGCAGACCCTCGGGCTGCGCCACCTGCGGCTGAGCCTCTCGTGGCCGCGCCTGCTGCCGCGCGGCGCCGCGGGCTCGCCGGTCAACCCTGCCGGCGTTAAGTTTTATACAGATCTGCTCGACGCCCTGCACGCCGCGGGTGCGGGCGGCCCCGCGCGCGCACGGCCCCGCGCGCACACACACGGCCCCGCGCCGCGCCGCCCTCTCCCCCGCGCGCGCCCGCTCACCGCCGCTGGCGGCGCCGCCCCTGCGCCACCGCCGCCCAGGCATCGCACCCATGGTCGTCCTGTGAGCGCCGCGCACGCTGCTCACCGCTCAAGCCGTTCGTCCCGCCCGCGTTGCTCACTCACCCCACGCTGCGCCGCTCACTCCGCGCTGCCCGATCAGGTACCACTGGGACATGCCGCAGCCGCTACAGGACGCGTACGGCGGCTTCACGAGCCCCCGCATCATCGATGACTTTGCGTACTACGCTGACACAGCGTTCCGGCTCTTTGGGCACCGCGTGAAGCGCTGGCTGACGTTTGTCGAGCCGTTTGTGATATGCAACATGCAGTACGGCAACGGCCAGCTGGCGCCGGGCGTCGACTACGGCGACGCGGGGCGCTACGCGTGCGGGCACAACCTGCTGCGCGCGCACGCTGCGGCGGCGGGCGCGTACGTCGCGCGGCACCGCGCCGCGCAGCGCGGCGGGCTGTCGTTCAGCACGCTCGTCACGTGGCCCGAGCCGGCGAGCGGCAGCGACGCGGACGCGCGCGCGGCGCAGAACAAGCTCGACGCCGAGGTGGGGTGGTGGCTGGACCCCGTCTTTACAGGCGACTACCCGGCCAGCCTGCGCGCCGCCAAGGTGAACCGCGTGGGCACAGCTCGGGGCGGCGCGCGCCGCCTCGCGCCGCGCCCGCCACAGCACGCCGCGCAGGCGCAGCGCGCCGCGCCGCGCGCGCGCCCACGCCCGCGCCGCCCACGCGCGCCCGCGCGCCAGGGCGCGCTGCTACCGCGCTTCACGCCGGCCGAGCGCGCGGCGCTGGCGGGCAGCCTTGACTTTATTGCCTTTAACGCCTTCACCGCAAAGTGGGTCGCCGCAAAGCCCGGCAGCGCGGCCGGCTGGCGCGAGTCGAGCACGGGGCCGGACGGCCAGCCGATCGGAGCCCCGACCGGCGTGCCCTGGTGCGGCCGCAGCCCGCGCGCGCCGCGGCCCGCGCGCCGCGCCCTGCCGCCGAGGGCCGTGCGGCCCGCGCCGCCGCGCCACGCCCCACAGGATGAGCGTGGTGCCGTGGAGCCAGGAGCGCGCGGCGCGCTACCTGTCGGACCGCTACGCCGCCGGCGGGCGCCCCCCTGCGCTGCTGGTGTCATCGAGCGGGACGCAGGTCCCCGGCGAGGCGGCGCTGCCGCTGCGCGACGCGCTCTCCGACGGCTTCCGGCTCTCCTATTACGCGCGCTACCTCGACTCGCTCTGCGGCGCGGTCGCGAGCGGCGGCGTGCGCCTGATCGGATGGTACGCCTGGAGCCTCTTTGACGGCTACGAGTGGACCGACGGCTTCCGGCGCAAGTTTGGGGTCGTGCACGTTTCGTACGCGGGGCCCGCCGGCACGCCCGCGGCCGCCGCGGCCGGCGGGCGCGGGCTCGCGCGCGCGCCGAAGGACTCGGCGCGCTGGCTCTCGGCCCACTTCTGGCGCGCCGGCGGCGGCGGTTGAGGGGGGCGGCGCGCGGGTGCAACCGGCCGCACCGGCGGTGCAGGGCCCAGGGCGCAGGCGCCGCCCGGCCAGCTGCCCGCCGACGAGCCCCCGCGCGCCGCCCCACCGCCCACACTTGCCGTTCTCAGCGTCAGGTGGCCGCAGCCCACAGCTCGCGCGGCGCGCCGTTGCCGCTCACCGCAAAAAAATGTTGGGCGGCCGCCTGGCGACCTCGCCCTACGTCGCCCCGCCTGGAACGGCCGGGCCTCAGCGGTTGCAAGAGCTTGCGCGCGTCGCCGGACTCAGCCGCGCCTTCACGCTAGCCGTGAAAGTGGGACTCTTCACGCTGCTGCGCGCTGCTGACGAAGGTGCTGACGAAGGTGCTTGCTAGAGACCGGCTGCGACGGCGCCTTCGGTAGCGGCCAGTCCCACGGAGCTGCTGCTGCGCCCGCCGGGCGCTGCGTCTGACGGCGCCGCCGACGGCCCCGCCCCCGCCGCTCCGCGAGTTGGCGCCGCTACCGCTGCCGCTGCCGCCGCCGCAGACGGCGCCGCGCCAGGCCTGACCGCGGCCGAGATCGCGGCGCGCCTGGGCCTGCGCACCGCGCCCGGCTTCCGGGGCGTCGTGGACTGGCTGGACGTGCTGACCGCGCTCGACACGCTGCGCCGCTCGGGCGAGGGCGCCGGCGCGCGGTACGCCAACAGCCCAGAGGCCCACGCCTACCTGGCGGATCAGAGCGCCGACTACATGGGCGGCCACGCAGTGCTCTACCACGACAGGCGAGCACGCCGCCGCTGAAGCGGCGAGCGCCGCCTGCGCCGCGCGGGCCCCCGCCGCGCCCACGCCCAACCCCAGCGCCGAGCCCGCGCCGCCGAGCCCGCGCCCGCCCCGCCCGCTGCAGGACGTTCCCGCAGCTGCTCTGGCTCGAGCACTCGCTGCGCACGGGCGTGCAGCCACAGGCGGCGAGCGCGGTCGTCGCGTCCGTGGTCGAGACCTTTGCGGGTGCGCTCGCGCCGCCATGCAGGAGAGGCCGCCGCCCGCCCGCCCAGGGGGACTCTCACCGTCCGCCGGCGCCGCCGCCGCGCAGGAGAGGCCGAGACCGCGCCGGGCGGCGCGAGCGGCGGCGACCCCGCCGCGTTTGCGCTGGGCATGACCGGCTGCAACAAGGGTGCGCGCCTGACGGCACTCTGCACTGGCGGCGCTCCGTGGACGCTGAGCGCCCGCGCTCTGACGTGGCCGCCGCGCACCCACGCCGCGCGCTCCGCGTCCCCCGCGCGCCGCAGCCGCGTACGAGCAGCTCGCGGCGCGGTTTGACTTTTCGCGCTATGCCTCATTCGGCGACTTTGGCGGCTCCGCCGGCGTGCTCGCGTGCGCGGTCGCGGCGGCGCAGCCGCACCTCGAGTGTGCCACGCACGACCTGCCCGCCGTGCGGCCCGCGGCGGAGGCGTACGTCGCGCGGCAGGGGCTGCGCGGCCGCGTGCGGGTGCGCGCGCCGCCACGCCGCGGCGGCGCGCTCCAGCTCCGGCCAGCGCCGCGCGCGCGCCCCGCGCGCTGCCGGGTCACCCGCCTTGCCGCCGCCGCGCCCGGCAGGTGGTGGACCACGACTTTTTCTCGGCCGCCCCCTTCCCGCCCTACGATGTGGTGGCCATGGGCATGATTCTGCACGACTGGGGCCAGGACAAGAAGAGGGCCCTCATCGCCAAGGCGCGCGGCGGCCCGCGGGTGGCGCCGGCGGCGGCGCGGCCCCTCGCGCGGCAGGGGGCGGCCGCGGCGGCTGGTGCACGGCGGGCGCGGCGCCGGCACGGCGGGCGCGGCGCCGGCGGTAAACGGCCGCCGCCGCCGCCGGGGGCGCGCGCCGCGCGCGCCGCGCGCCGCCGCAGGCGTTTGCCGCGCTGCCGGCGGGCGGCGCGTTCATCGCGCTCGAAGTGCTCATTGATGACGCGCGGTGCGCGCAGCCTGCCGCGGGGCCAGCTGGTGGCCGCGCGGCCACGCACGACGCTGCGCGCGCTGGGGCGCAGAGCGCGGGTGCGGCGTGCTGCGCCGCCCCGAGCCCGCCGCCGCCGGCGCCGCGGCGCGCTGCGGCGCAGGCGCGACAACGTGTGGGGCCTGCAGATGAGCGTGGACATGCTGCTGGAGTTCCAGGCCGAGGGTGGGTTTGACTACACCTTCGAGGCACGGCGGCGCGCGGCGGCGGGCGCGCGGCGGGCACACATGTGCTGTACAGCACGCGGCAGCGGCGGCACGCGGCGGGATGCGCGGGCGCCGGCCGAGCCGCTGCGCCGCCGCCGGGGCGCCGCAGGAGTTCACGGGCTGGGCGCTGGAGGCGGGCTTCAGCCGGACGGAGCTCGTGCGGCTGGCGGGGCCCAACAGCGCGGCTGTCGCGTTCAAGTAGCGCAGCCGCCCGTGGTTGAGAGCTGCGCGCCGGGCGCTGAGTGACCGCGCGCGCCGGCATCGGCTAACCGCTGGTGTGGACGCTGGCAGCGGCGCCCAAACGGCCCCCGCGGCGCACCCGCTCCGGCGGCCTGCAGGCGGCGGTGCAGGGGCCAGGGCGCAGCCGCCGCCCGACCGGCTGCCGCGCGCGCCGGAGCAGGCCTCCCGCGCGCGTTGGCTGTCCCCGCAGCCTATTCCCATGCAGCCCTGCCACGCACACGCGCGCCGGCCGCAGCCCACACAGCTCCGGACGCCGCCTCGGCCGCCAGCGCGCGCCCGCCCCCGCCGCCGCGGCGCACTTCTGACCAGGCGGGGGCGCTGTCCTGCGGGAGCGTGGTGACCAGCTCGTGCCGTTCAGCGCAGCACCAGGCGAGCGAGCCGTGCGCGCGGGCAGGCCGGGCGAGCAGCAGCGGCGGTCCGCGCTGCGCGGCGCCCGGGAGCGGCGCGCCGCGCCGCGCCGCGGCGGGCGGGCGTGTTGCCTAGGTTGCCGGTACTGCGCGCCCCGGGGCCCCGGCAGGCCCTCGCCGCTACGCCGCCGGGCCCGGGGCGGGGGCGGGTGCCGCGCGCGCTGCTGCTGCGCTCACGCCGCCCGCCCATTGCCGGCGCTGCCTGCTGTCTGCTGGCCCGCAGTTGGCCCCATGTCTGCTGAGCCTGAGGTCAAGCGGCGCGCCGGGCCGACCACGCGCGCGCGGGCGGGCGCGGCAAGGGCTTCCGTGCTGGCGGCGGCGGCGCAGCAAGGGGTTGCGCCACGTGCTGGCGAGGCGGCGAGGTGAGCGCGCAGCTGCTGCGGGCGCCCCCAGCGGCTGCTGCTCGCCAGGCGGGCGCCTAGCGCGAGCCAGCGGCCTCAGCGCGCGCCGCCTCACCCCGCGTCCCGCCTGCCCGCGCTGCGCCGCCAGCACCGTGTGGCGGGACCTGCCCAAGCCGCTCGTGCTCCACGTCCTGAGCCTCCTGCCGCCGGCCCTGCGGGCGTAGACCGCCAAGCTGGTGTGCAAGGCGGCGCGCGAGTGCCTTCGCGGCGCCACGGTCATCTCAGCGCGCTGCCCCGAGCTGCCGCTGGCGGCGGTGCAGGAGGCATGGCAGGAGGTGAAAGATGTTCTGTGGCAGCAGGTGCTTCTGGCCGATGCGCGTGCAGCGCGCGGCGACGTGGCGGCGCTGACCTGGCTGCGCGGCGCCGGCTGCGACATGAGCCGTGTGGGCTTCGAAGCAGCGCGCACCGGCCAGCTCGCCGTGCTGGAGTGGGCGCGCGGCGAGGGGCTCGAGCTGGGGAGCGTGTGCCACGGAGCGGCCGTGGGCGGGCAGCTGGCGGTGCTGCGCTGGGCGCGCGCGCAGACGCCGCCGCTGCCTTGGGGCAACAATATGTGTCTGCTGGCCGCGCAGCGCGGCGACCTGGAGATGCTGCGCTGGGCGCGCGCCCAGGCCGACCCCTTGCCGTGGGACGTGTGGGCGCCCGAATGCGCGGCTGGCCGGGGGCAGCTGGAGGCGCTGCGCTGGCTGCGCGCCAACGGCTGCCCGTGGCGGCGCGGCAAGTGCGAGCGCGAGGCGGCGAAGCACGGCCACGAGGCAGTGGTCGCGTGGATCCGGGCGCAGCCGGAGTGAGCGGAGGTGCTCTCGCGCGGGCGCCGGCGTTGCTGAGTTGCACGCGCGGTCCGAGGTTGACGCCGGGAACAGAGGGCCGCACCGCCGCCGTCGGCACCGGCACCGCTGCCGCCCCTGCCAGCCGCGGAACGCGCGGTCAGAGCAGCTCGACCGGTCCGTCCAGCTGGTTGTCGGCGGCCAGCTGCCCCAGGTCGGCACCGTCCCACGCCTGCAGGACGAACACGCGAGCAGGGGCGCGTGAGGCGGCAGCCGCGCACTGCGCGGCCGCGCCGTGTGGCGGCGGGGCGCGCCGGCGTCACCTGCAGCTCCACCGCGGGCCCCCCGTTGCCGCGCACGCTGCAGCCCGCCATGTCCAGCTGCCCGCCGTCCCTCGCAAGCACGCCGGCCAGGCGGTTGCCGGTGATGGCGCAGTCGCGCAGCAGCGCGCGCCCGCTCCCACCTGCGGAGTGCGGCGGCGCCCGACTGGCCCGGCGCTCGCGCCGCGCGCAGCTGGCGCCGTCCCGCTCACCGTCCAGGCCGCCAAACACCGCCACTCCCTGTCGCGCGCAGCCGTGCACCGCGCAGCGCGCGAGCGCCAGCTGCGCGCCCTCCACCGCCACGCCCGCGCCGCTGGTGCTGACGACGTCGCAGCCCTCCATCACCAGCTCGCCGGCCTGGGGGGTTAAGCGCGGCGCGGCGCGGCGCCTGACGCGAGAGCCGGCCGCGGACGCGCAGCCAGCCCTCCACCGCGTCGCCGCGGCGTGGCGCGCGCCGCGCCGCGCCGCCCGGCCCGGCCCTCAAGCGCCCCCCCCCCCCTCTTCCTGGCCTGACCTGGACCAGCACGGCGTAGTTGTTCGCGACGCTTTTCGACGAGTGCCGCAGCGCCAGGCCGCGCACGGTCACGCGCGGCGCGCCGCCGCCGCCCGCCGGCAGCAGCGACAGGCAGTGCACGTACGGCGCCGCCGGGGCCGCCGCGCCGACGACCAGTTCCACCGCCCCGCCCGCGTCCGCGGGCGCGATGATTGACGCGCTCCGGGTGATCACCAGGGCTTCCTCGTACCGCCCGGGGTCGACGAGCACGACCGCGCCCGGCGGCGCGGCGGCGAGCGCGGCGCCGATGCTTGCGTGCGCGCGGCCCGGCCCGACGCGCAGCACTGCCGCCGCCGCCGGCTCCGCTGCCGCCTCCGCCGCGGCCGCCGCCAGCTGCTGCGCCGGCCAGGGCGCGAGCACGGCACCGACGAGCAGCTCCCGCCGGCCCGGGCCGGCGGCGGCGCGGCACTCGCGGCGCTGCTGCTGCTGCGTCCGCGCCGCGCAGGCGGCGCCAGGGGACGAGCAGCGCGGCAGGGCTTCACGAGCTGCATGGACGCCGGCACGCGCCGGCGCGAGCTGCGCAGCCATGGCTGGGCCGCGACGGGCGCGCCGCGGCGGCTGCTGCGTGTGCGAGCTGCGTGTGCTCCTGCGCCCCCGCTGCGCGGTGGGTGGCCGTGTTGCAGACTTGACAGGCTGGCCCCAGCGGCGGCGCCGTCGTGTGCTTTCGTGCCACCGCCGCGCCGCGTGCGTTGCCCACCCGCAGCGCGGCGCGCGTGCCGCGCTGCAAAAACCTAGCGCGCGCGCGCGCTGCGCGCTCAGAAGCGGTTGGCCGCCATGTCGGCGCGCAGCCACTCGACGATCGCCTGCGCGCACGGCCGGCGCTCCGGGTCCATCGCGGTGCACGCGGCAAAGAGCTTGCGCGCGACGGGCGGGCACTTGGCCGGCAGCGCCATCGCCTTGGCGCCGGGGCTGGGCCCGACCTGGCGGCTGATCGAGAGGGGCTGGTACTCGGTGATGTCCTCGCCCGAGACGAGCTCCCAGATGAGGATGCCGTAGCTCCAGATGTCGGCCTTGATGCTCGCGCGCTCGTGGCGCACCACCTGGCGTGCACGGCGCGGCGCGGCGGCGGCAGCGCGCGGCGCGTGCGTGAGCTCACGCACACGAGGCAGCGCGCGGCCGGCCGTGGGCGAGGGCTGTTGTGGGGCGCCCGGCGCCGCGCGGCGCGGCGCTGCCGGGCGGCGCGGTGCCGCCCAGAGCAGCGCGCACCTCGGGCGCCGCCCAGAGCGGCGTCATCACGGGCTGCGCGGTCACGAGGTCGGCGACCTGCGCGCGGACCATGCCGACGTCGGCGATCTTGGCGACGCCCTCCTCGCTGAGCAGCACGTTGGGGCTCTTCAGGTCGCGGTGCATCATCGGCGGCCGCTGCGCATGCAGGCGCGCAGCGCGCGGCGGCGGCGGCGCGGGCGTTGGCACCCCCTTTGCGCGCGTGCCGCGGGCGCCGCGCCGCCACCACCGCGCCGGCCGGCGCCCCGGCGGCGCGAGCGGCGCGTCGCGGCGGGCGCGCGCGCCTGCGCGTGCAGGTAGTTGAGCCCCAGCGCCACGTCGAGCGCGACCTTGCGGCCGAGCCGCTCCCAGCGCATCGTCTCGGCGTGGTGCCGCAGCGCGGTGTAGAGGTCACCTCCCTGCGATGAAAAATCGGCGGGCCGTGAGGTGGCCGGCCCGCAGCCGCGCGCGCAGAGCCATCCGCAGGCTGGTGCCCCACTGGGGCTGGTGCCGCCCAGCCGCCCTCCCTGGCCATGCTGTGCTGCCTGCTGCCCTCATCCCCAGCCCCAGCACCAGCGCCCAGCGCCCCGGCGCCGCGCCTTCATGAGCTCCGTCACGAAGAACATGCTGCCCGGCTCGAGGCAGGCGCCGTAGAACTGCACGATGTTGCGGTGGTGCAGCGCCGCGAGCGTCTGCACCTCCTTCAGGAACAGCTCCAGCTCCTTGCGGCTCGGCGAGTCGGCCTGCGCGCGCGCGCGGCAGGCGCGGCGGGGCTCGGCTGCCGCGCGCCCCCCGGCGCGGCGCCCTGCGCGCTGCCGCCGGGTACGGGAGCCCCGCGGTTTGACCGCGGTTTGACCGCGGTTTGACCGTGCTCACCTTGACCAGCTTGACCGCGACCTCGTCCACGCCGTTCATGACCGCCTTGTACACCACGCCAAACCCGCCCTCGCCCAGGCGGCACTTGCGGCCCTCGCCGCTCCTGCGCGGGCGCGCCGCGGCACAGCGGCGGCGCGGCGGCGGCAGGCGTGAGGCCCGGCGCGGCGGCGCGGCGGCGCGGCGTGGGGCGCATGGTGTGGGGGAGCGTCAGGGCGGGCGCGAGGCGGAGCGGACCTGCAGATCTCGATGTCGCTCTTGCGCATGAGCAGGCCGTGCAGGTTGTCGTACGTCGACGACAACAGGTCGTCCGCGTCGGCCGCGGTCGCCGCGGCCGCGGCGGACGCCGCCGCGGCGCCCGCGCCGGCGAGCGGCTTGTCGGGCGAGCGCGCGGGCGGCGGCGGCGGCGGCGACGCGGCGGCGGCGGCCGGCGCGCCGGCGCCATCGGCGGGCGGTGCCGCTGGGGGTTGCTGGGGCTGCTGCGGCGGTGCCGGCTGCTGCTGCTGCTGCGGCTGCTGCTGCTGCTGCGCCTGCTGCGCAGGCTGCTGCTGCTGCTGCTGCTTGGGCGCCGGCCGCTGCGCGGGCGAGGCCGCCGCGCCGCCCGCTGCCGCAGGCTCCCCGGGCGGCTGCGCCACAGGCTGCGGGTCCGGCTGCTGCGGCTGGCGCTGCTGCTCTCCGGGCTGCTGCTCGCCCACGGCGCCGACCTGCGACGGCTTCCGGCCAGCCGCCGGCCGCTGCCGCTGCACCACCAGCGCGCCCACGCCGCCGGCCTGGGCGGCGGCGGAGGGCTGCGCCGCAGGCGCTGCGCGGCCGCGCGGCCCGGCCGCGGGCGGCTGGCCGGCCTGCGGCGCAGGGCTCGGGCTGCGCGCCGCGGCTGGTGCCGCATCGCCGCCGGCCGCGCAGGCCGCGCCCGCCGCGGGCCCCGCGCTCGCCCGGCCGCCTGGCGCCGCCTGCTGCTTGCCGCCGGCGCCGCCGTCGCCGGACGCCGGCCGCCGCGGCAGCTTGGACACCTTTGCCGCGGGCTGCGGCTGCGGCGGCGGCTGCTGGCGGGGGCTGGCCAGGGCGCCTGGCTGCTGCTGCTGCTGTGCCGCGAGTGGGCTCCCGCCCGCCGCATCGTCGAGCGGCGGCAGCCCCTCGGGCGGCCCGGACGGCGCGCGCAGCGCCGAGACGCCCTTGCCGCCGCCGGCCTTGGCGCTCGGACTGACCGCGGCGGCGTTGAACTTGCTGGTCGCCGCGGCGACGATGCCAGCGCTGATGCCCAGGCTGCTCGCCCGGCCCGCCGGCGCTGCCGCCCTGCCGGGGCTGGCCGCGCTGCCGGCGCGATGCGGCGACGCTGGCGCTGCCGCCGACGCCGGGCTGCCGCCGCCGTCCGCTGCTGCCGGCGCCCCTGCCGCGGCGCCCCTGCTAGGGCTGCTGGGCTGGCCGCCCCTGCCAGCCGGCGGGGGGCTGCCGGCCGCCGGCGCGTCCCGCAAGGCGGCGAGGGGCGGCGCCGCCGCCGCGCCGGCCTCCCTGCCGCCGGCGCCGCGCAGCGGGCTCAGCGCGCGGATGGCCTCCGCGCGCTCCGCGCCCGCCGCCGCCGCCGCCGGCCCGCCGGCTGCCGGCGGCTCGCCCTTGGAGATCGAGCGCTCCAGGATGGCCGCGGCGGGCTCGGACAGGAGCTCCATCACGCGCGCGGCCTGCGCCGCGACCGCCGCGTCGTCGCTGCGGTACAGGCCCAGCAGCACCGGCACGACGCCGCCCTTGAGCAGCGCCTCCTGGTGCCCCGCGCTGCCCGCGAGGCGCACCAGCAGCTTGAGCAGCGCCGGCACGAGCACGCGCGGGCCGTGCTGCAGGCGCGACACGAGCAGCCGCAGCCCGCCTGCGCGGCGGCGGCAGCGGCACGGGGCAGTGTTGGCCGTCGGCAGCGCGCGCTGGCGGCTGCTGCTCAGATCGGGTCAGCTCAGCTCAGCTCGGCGTGGCTCGGCGCAGCTCAGCTCAGCTCAGCTCAGCGCACCTGGGTAGTCCCTCACGCCGTCCAGCACCGCGGCGTCCGCGCGCGACACGGCGACCAGCACCTCGAGCGCCCGCAGTGCGCCGCTCACGTCGGGTCCGCCCGCAGCCGCCGCCGCGAGGTCCGCCCGGCTGCTGAGGCTCGCGATGAGCACGCCGCGCGCCGCCGGCGCGTCGCCCGCCGCGGTGTCGCCCGCCGGCGCCAGCGGCACGCCCTCAATGATCTGCATGAGGTGCGCCGCGCACTGCTGCGTGGGGAAGGTCGCCAGCGCCGCCTCGCTCGCCGCCAGGGCCGCCAGCACCTTCATCACGCCGCGCTGCGCACTGCCCGCCAGCTCCGGCGCCGCCTGCAGCAGCTTCAGCGCAAAGCCTGCGCGACGGACGGGGGACGGCGGTGAGCGGCGGCGAACGGCGCCGGGTGGGCCGCCGGCTGCCGCCGCGCCCGGCCGGCGCGGGCAGGCTGCGCTGGCCGTGCGGCCGCCGCGCACCCGGCTCGGCCATGCGCTGCAGCAGCGCGGCGTCGTCGCTCATGCGGCCGAGCGCGCGCGCCGCCGCGCGCCGGCTCGCTGCGCTGTTGCTCGCGCCCAGCATCTCCAGCAGTGACCCGAGGCCGCCCAGGTCCGCCAGCTCCCTGCGGGCGGCGGGTCGGGGCGCGCGGCGGGGGCGTGGGGCGGGCGGGCACACAGCGCCGCGGCGGCCGGCCCCGGCAGCCTGCGCGCCGTGCGCACCTGCACGCGGCGGGGTCGTCTGCCGCGAGCTGCTCCACCGCCGCCGCGGCCTGCTCGCGCAGGCGCCGGTCGCGCCCGCAGGCCAGCGCCTCGCACAGCTGCTTCACGTCCTCCACCTCCTCCTCCTCCTGAGCCTCGCAGGCGGCAGGCGCATGCGCCGCGGGCGCGGCGCAGCTCGCCGCCGCCGCCGCCGCCGCTGCACTGCAGCCGGCCTGCGCCGCCGCGGCAGCGTCTGCGGCGCCCGCCGCCGCGGCCGCGGCCAGCGCGGCCGCCCGTGCTGCGGCGCCGCCCGCGGCTGGCGGCGCCGGCGCCGCCGCCGTGTTGAGCTGGCTGGCCGCGCCGTTGCCAACGAGGTCGCGCGCGCTGCTGGCCGCCAGCGCCTCCCAGAGGTCGGGGTTGTCGTGCAGCCGCTGCAGCGCGCGCGCGGCGCTCGCCTGCGACGCGCGGCCGGGCGCGCGGGCCTGTGAGGCGCGCGCTGCCGTGCGGGGGGGCCCGCCGCCGGCGCCGCCGCCGCCGCACCGCACCTTGGTGCGCGAGGTGAGGCCGCCGTGCACCAGGCCCGCGAGGACCTCAATGCCGCCGAGCTCCACCAGCATGCGCCCGCACCCCGCGTTCCTGCGCGCGCGCGGGCTGCAGGCTCAGCACGCGCAGCATGGGGCGGCCGCGCCGCTGCGAGCGCCGCCGCTGCGAGCGTCGGCGCGAGCGTGCGGTCGCCCCCTCGCCCGTGCTGCGCACACCGCGCTCACCTGCAGAGCACCTTGAGCACGTCTGTCGCCTCGGCCTGCACGTCGGCGCCGTCGCTGCGCGCGAGCGCGAGCAGGTGCGGCAGCGCGCCCGCCGCGCCGATCGCGGCCTGCAGGGCGTCCTTGTCGGCGCCGATGAAGTACAGCGCGATGAGGCAGCGCCGCACTAGGCTGCCGTCGGGGCGGCCGAGCAGCGCGACGATCGGGCGCAGCCCGCCCGCGGCGACGATGTCGGCCGCCGCGGCGTCGTTGCGCGCGAGGCGGCCGAGCGCGCGCATCGCGCCCTTCTTGCACACGAGCAGGGGGCAGGCGCCGAGGATGGCGATGAGCGCGGGCACCGCGCCGAACGCCAGCATCTGCTCCAGCGCCTCCTCGATCGACGTGAGCGAGCTGAGCGTGTAGGCGGCGTACATCTTGCCGTGGTCGCTCGCGCCCTCGCCCAGCAGGCGCACGAGCAGGCCGACCACGCCCGCCGCGGTCGCGCGCTGCCGCGCGGCGTCGCTCTCGGCGGTGAAGTTGAAGAGCGCCTCCGCCGCCGCGGCGGCCTGCTCGGGGCTGCCGCCGCCGAGCGCGGCGAGCAGCGCGGGCAGCGGCACCTCGGCGCCGAGCGCGCCCGGCTCGCCGCCGCTGCGCGGGTGGCTGGCGAGGTCGGCCACCTGCGACACCGTGGGCGGCGGCCCGCCGCCGTGCTGCAGCAGGGCCGCGAGCGGCGCCGGCTTGCCGTGGCCGGGCGCCGCGCTCGCCGCCGCCATCAGCGCGCCAGCGCCGGCGCCGCCGGGGAGGCGCAGCTCGGAGAGCATGGACAGGCCCGTCTTGTCGGTGGCCAGCAGCGCGGCCAGCCGGCCGCACTCGAGCTCGCCAAGGCAGAGGCAGTCCGCCAGCTCGCCATCCTGGCGCGCCTGGCCGAAGAACTTGCGTATCTTGTCCGTGAGCTTGAGCTTCATGGCGTCCCGCAGCTCACCGGCCGCCGCACGGGGCGCGAGCGGCGCGCGGCGCGGCAGAGGGGGGCGCCATTGACTGCGAGTGCAGTAGGACAAACGCCGCGTCCCGACGCGGCCCGGCGTGCTGCTGCGAGATCTGATTCGGTTAGAGGGACTGATGTTGATGCTGCTGTGCTGCGCGGGGGTGGCAACCAAGCCGCGGTGCGCGGGGCGCGAGCGGGGCGGCAGTCGCAAAGCCGGCCCCTCAGGCGGGCCCGACGCGATGCTGGGACTCGACGAGATGTCCTGAAGACGCGACACCAGCTCACGCGCCGCGGACTGGCCTGCTCCGGCGGCGCCCGCGGCAGCGGTGCCGTCCGGCAGCGGCGGCGGGCGCGCGGGGCGAGCAGCGGCGGCGGCGGGCGCAACAGTCGGTCACGCGCGCGCCGGGCCTCGCCAGGCCGACCCCGGCGGACGCGCGCCAGCGCGGCGGGGGTGCTGCCACCCCAGGGGGCGAGCGCGCGCGGCCGGCCGCCGGCCGCCCGCGCGGGCTGCTGCCGCCGGCGCGGCGCGTGCTGCCCGCACGCCGCCGCCCGCGCGCCGCGTCACGCAGCGCGAGCAACGGTGCCTGGCGACACGCGCCGGGGCTGGAGGCGCGCCACACGCACGGCTTCCGGCGGCGCCCGCGGGAGCATCCAGAAAACTCTGGAGCGCCGCCCGCCGGCCAGGGTACATAGCCCCGGGCCGCCCGCCACTTTCGTCGACCTCTCCAGTGCTGTCACAGCTCTCGAGCGACCCACGCGCGCACTCTCACGCACGCCAGCGCCCGTTCTCCGTGAGCGACTGCTGTCGAAAGCCCCCACCCTCCGCACAAGCACCTCCATGGCCCTGTCCACCTACTTCGGCGGCGACCCGATGTTCGGCCAGCTGGAGCGCGCCATGGACCGCGCCTTCGAGCGCGCGCTGGGCGGCCGCGGCGGCGACGTGATGGCCGCCTTCATGCCCACCCTCACCGGCCCCAGCGGCGCGGGTGGCCACCCCATGGTGAGTGTCGCGCTGCTGCCGGCCTGGAGCCCGCCCCGCAGCCCGCCCGCAGCAGCACCGCGGCGCCGGGCGCGGCGCGAGCGGGCAGCGATCGCCGCAAGCGCCCCGGCTGCCGCCGCGGCAGCGCGAGCCCGCCGCACGGCGCGTCGCACCCGCGCTGCGCGGATGAGCCAACCGCGCCTGCGCCCGCGCCGCTGGCCGCGCGGCACCGGCCGGGCGGGCACCGGAAGCTTCTCGCAGCTCGCTGGCATTGACCGCGCGACGCCGCGCCCGACCGCTGACGCCGCCGCCGCTGCTGTCGCCGCGCCTGCCCTGCAGGACATCATCGAGACCAAGGACGCGTTCGAGCTGCACACCGACGCGCCAGGCTTTACGCCGGACGACATCAGCGTGCAGATGCACGAGGGCGTGCTCACCATCAGCGGCAACCGCAAGGAGGAGCGCGTGGAGAAGGACGGCGACAAGGTGAGCGCCTGGGCGGCGTGCCGCCCGCCGCTTCTGTGCGGGCTCGCGCGCCGGCGCGCGCGCCGCCCGCGACCTGCCGCCGACGGCACGCGCGCGCCCGCACCCGCGCCCGCGCGCCCCCGCAGGTCGTGCGCCGCGAGCGGCACTTCAGCCAGTTCAGCCGCTCCTTCACGCTGCCGGACAACGTCAAGGAGGAGGGCATCAGCGCCAGCCTGGACAAGGGCGTGCTGCGCGTGAGCGTGCCCAAGACCGAGCCCGCGCCCAAGCCCGAGCCCAAGCGCATCACCGTCACCGGCGCGTGAGGGCTCCGTCGGCCCCCCGGCCACCACATCTGTCTGCACTTGCCACCTGCACCCCCGCGTTGTGTGTGCACCACATGCGTCGCCATGCTTGGAATCACCGCGCGCTGGCCTGCTGCCGCAGCGGCCGCGCGCAGCCACGCGTGCCATCTGCAGCCCTCAGCTGGGATCACGGCGTGCTTGCCAGTCGCGCCAGGTCGGTCGGCGTGTGTGCGCGCCCTGTGCGCGCGACCAGCATCAGCACTGTACGCGCGTGCCTGCACAGCTGCTGCACAGCCTGCGGCGGCTGGCCCCGGCAAACGGCGCGTGTGCGGGAGGACCGCGTGAGGATTGAGTGAGCGAGCGAGGCGGGCGGAACGGGCATTGCGCGGAACGCCGGCGCCGCCGCTGATCATGATGCTGCGGGAGTTGTTCGGCGATTGGTTGGTGGAGAACCCCCTGTTGGGACCTGGCCGGGAGCTGGTAACGAGTGGTTACCGCCGCCACCCACGCGCCCGCCAGCTCCCCCACCGCGTCGCCCGCCGCGTCGCTGCCGGTCAACGCCCGGCCGCGCTCGCAGGCGTTCGCGCGCGCGTGCGCCAGAAATGCCTGAGATTGTGAGGGAGGTTGCCGATCCGACCGGCTCTCGGCGCAGCTGGTCAACGCTCGTTGTTGAGCTGGTCTGTTATTCGTCGGTCGCCGCTGTCGCCGAGCCCGCTCCGCTCATGCGCGGCGCCAGCGCGCTGTCCGCCGCGCCCACTGTCTCGCCCGCGCATCCTTCAGCCTCTCAGCGCACGCACGCACGCGCAGCGCAGCAGGCCGCGCCCAGGGGCGACTGCAGTCGCGACCAGGGCAATGCCGCCCGCAGCCAAGCGCCCGCGGGCGGCTCTCGACGCCGGCGTGGCGCTGGACGCGGCTCAGTTCGCTGGTTCCGACTGGCTGGCGGACTGCACGATCGTCCTGCGGGAGGTGTCGGGCGGCGTTGTGGGCGATGCGACGTCGCCCGGGGAGCGCGTCCTGCGCCTGCCGGGCCATGCGCTCATCCTGGCCGCCAACAGCGAGGTCTTTGCGAGCCAGGTGCGGCGCGCGGGCTGAATCGGGTGCCGGCCGCCGGGGTCGGCGGCGCAGCGCAGCACGCGGCGTAGTGCCTGCGGCGCGGCGGGCGGCGCGAGCAACAACGCAGCCCCGCAGCCGCTGATGCGGGCGGCGCGAGCAGCAACGCAGCCCCGCAGCCGCTGATCCGCCGCGTCCGCTTGCCCGAAACCTCTGCCGGTCCGCAGCTCTCGCGCTGGAGCGGCGCGGCGCGAGAGGTGCAGCTGCTGCTGCCGCCCGGCGCGCTCGGCGTCGGCCGCCTCCTCGTGCGCTGCCTCTACGAGGCCGCGCCGCCGCTGGCGACCGCCAGCCAGGCGGACCTGGTGCTCTTGCTGAAGCTGGCCGACCAGCATGGCGTGTCGCGCGCCGCGCGCGCGGCGAGCGCCGCGCTCGCCGCGCTGCCGGCCGCCGAGCTCGAGTGGGAGACCGTGCTCGCGGCCTTCTCGCTGCCGCCCGGCTGCCCCGAGCTGCCCGCGTTCGCGCCGCTCTTCTCAGCGGCGCGCGCCGCGCTCGCGGCGGAGCTGGGCGACCTGGAGGAGGTCTGGGGCGCCGGCGGCGACGCGGCCGCCGCGCGGCTGCTCGCGCTGCCCGCGGCGGGCCTCGCGGCGCTGCTGGCCGACCCGCGCACGCGCGTGGCGAGCGAGAACACGGTGCTCTACACCATCCAGCGCTGGGCCGACGCGCGGCGCGGGGAGGCGCCCGGCGGGGCGGGCGCGCCCTTCGCGCGGGAGCTCGCGGCGCTGGCGGCGCACGTGCGCCTGCCGCAGTGCAGCAGCCGCTACCTGGGCGGCGCGCTGGCGGGCCTGCCCGACGTGGCCCGCTGCTTCAGCGCCGCGGAGCTCGCGGCCGCGGCGGCGCTCTGCAGCGCGCCCGCGCCCGGCGCGCGGCGCTGCGCGTGCTACCAGCGGCGCAGCCTGGTCCCCGAGCCGGGCTGCGCGGCGTGCGCCGGCGCCGCGGCGCGCGACGACCGGCCGCAGGCCCTGCTGCTGCGCCACCGCCGCATCGCGGCGGGGCGCCCCGCGTGGGCGCTGGGCACGCGGCCGAGCTCGGCGCGCGCGGCCGCCTCCGTGAGCTGGGCGCTGCCGGTCGCGCAGCTCGCGGCGGCCGTGGACGCGGCGCTCGGCGCGCCCGCCGGCTGCCGGCCGGCGCGCACCTGCGCGAGCGCGCCGGTCGCGTGGGCGGGGCGCACCTTCAGCCTGCAGCTCGCGGTCTGCGCGGGGGGCGTGGTGTCGCTGGCGATCGCCGCCGCCGGCGGCCCGCCCGATGCAGTGTGCAGCGTCGCGGCCAGCGTGAGCGCGCTGGCGGCGGCCACCGCGACCGACTGGGACGGCGGCCGGCCCAGCCTCGTGCTGTCACTGGAGCTGACGCAGCACACGGGCGCGGTGGAGGTGGCCGCTGCCAAGCCGCTGCTGCTGGCCGACGCGCTGGGCCTGGGACCCGTGGCGAGCGGTGCCGAGGCGGAGCGCAAGCTGCGCGAGGCGGGGCTGCTGCACGGCGAGGGCGGCTGCCTGCAGCTGCAGGCGGAGCTGCGGCCGCTCGTGGTGTGAGCGGGGCGCGGACGGCAGGCGGCTGCAGACAGCCGGCGGCTTTTTGAGGGCTGAGGACTCGACCCCACTTGACAGCAGGCGCTGACGTTGTGTTGTGGGCGCTACGTGACGGGAGGCGGTTGACGCTGACAGGGTGGCACGCAGGATGGGCATCATTGGCCTGTACGAACACACGCGGGGCCTGCGAGCGCGGCCGGGCGTTGACCGGCAGCGACCCGGCGGGCGACGCGGAGGGTGGGGGAGCTGGCGGGCGCGTGGGTGGCGGCGGTAACACCAGCTCCCGGCCAGGTCCCAACAGGGGCTTCTCCACCAACCAATCGCCGAACAACTCCCGCAGCATCATGATCAGCGGCGGCGCCGGCGTTCCGCGCAATGCCCGTTCCGCCCGCCTCGCTCGCTCACTCAATCCTCAAGCGGTCCTCCCGCACACGCGCCGTTTGCCGGGGCCAGCCGCCGCAGGCTGTGCAGCAGCTGTGCAGGCACGCGCGTACAGTGCTGATGCTGGTCGCGCGCACAGGGCGCGCACACACGCCGACCGACCTGGCGCGACTGGCAAGCACGCCGTGATCCCAGCTGAGGGCTGCAGATGGCACGCGTGGCTGCGCGCGGCCGCTGCGGCAGCAGGCCAGCGCGCGGTGATTCCAAGCATGGCGACGCATGTGGTGCACACACAACGCGGGGGTGCAGGTGGCAAGTGCAGACAGATGTGGTGGCCGGGGGGCCGACGGAGCCCTCACGCGCCGGTGACGGTGATGCGCTTGGGCTCGGGCTTGGGCGCGGGCTCGGTCTTGGGCACGCTCACGCGCAGCACGCCCTTGTCCAGGCTGGCGCTGATGCCCTCCTCCTTGACGTTGTCCGGCAGCGTGAAGGAGCGGCTGAACTGGCTGAAGTGCCGCTCGCGGCGCACGACCTGCGGGGGCGCGCGGGCGCGGGTGCGGGCGCGCGCGTGCCGTCGGCGGCAGGTCGCGGGCGGCGCGCGCGCCGGCGCGCGAGCCCGCACAGAAGCGGCGGGCGGCACGCCGCCCAGGCGCTCACCTTGTCGCCGTCCTTCTCCACGCGCTCCTCCTTGCGGTTGCCGCTGATGGTGAGCACGCCCTCGTGCATCTGCACGCTGATGTCGTCCGGCGTAAAGCCTGGCGCGTCGGTGTGCAGCTCGAACGCGTCCTTGGTCTCGATGATGTCCTGCAGGGCAGGCGCGGCGACAGCAGCGGCGGCGGCGTCAGCGGTCGGGCGCGGCGTCGCGCGGTCAATGCCAGCGAGCTGCGAGAAGCTTCCGGTGCCCGCCCGGCCGGTGCCGCGCGGCCAGCGGCGCGGGCGCAGGCGCGGTTGGCTCATCCGCGCAGCGCGGGTGCGACGCGCCGTGCGGCGGGCTCGCGCTGCCGCGGCGGCAGCCGGGGCGCTTGCGGCGATCGCTGCCCGCTCGCGCCGCGCCCGGCGCCGCGGTGCTGCTGCGGGCGGGCTGCGGGGCGGGCTCCAGGCCGGCAGCAGCGCGACACTCACCATGGGGTGGCCACCCGCGCCGCTGGGGCCGGTGAGGGTGGGCATGAAGGCGGCCATCACGTCGCCGCCGCGGCCGCCCAGCGCGCGCTCGAAGGCGCGGTCCATGGCGCGCTCCAGCTGGCCGAACATCGGGTCGCCGCCGAAGTAGGTGGACAGGGCCATGGAGGTGCTTGTGCGGAGGGTGGGGGCTTTCGACAGCAGTCGCTCACGGAGAACGGGCGCTGGCGTGCGTGAGAGTGCGCGCGTGGGTCGCTCGAGAGCTGTGACAGCACTGGAGAGGTCGACGAAAGTGGCGGGCGGCCCGGGGCTATGTACCCTGGCCGGCGGGCGGCGCTCCAGAGTTTTCTGGATGCTCCTGCGGGCGCCGCCGGAAGCCGTGCGTGTGGCGCGCCTCCAGCCCCGGCGCGTGTCGCCAGGCACCGTTGCTCGCGCTGCGTGACGCGGCGCGCGGGCGGCGGCGTGCGGGCAGCACGCGCCGCGCCGGCGGCAGCAGCCCGCGCGGGCGGCCGGCGGCCGGCCGCGCGCGCTCGCCCCCTGGGGTGGCAGCACCCCCGCCGCGCTGGCGCGCGTCCGCCGGGGTCGGCCTGGCGAGGCCCGGCGCGCGCGTGACCGACTGTTGCGCCCGCCGCCGCCGCTGCTCGCCCCGCGCGCCCGCCGCCGCTGCCGGACGGCACCGCTGCCGCCGGCGGGTGCGGGCGCAGCGTGCCGCGGCCCGCCGCGGTCGTACGCGTCCGCCCTGGAAGCACGCGACTCATGGGCGGCGCCGCGGTGGCCAGCGGCCCGCAAAGCTCCCACAGCCGCTCGCGCGCGAAGTGACACACTGCCGCGAGCACGCACGTGGCGCCCCGGCGCAGGCTCACAGCAGCTCAGCTGGTCGGTCGATAGCCCCACGACCAGCTCCGGCACCTGCACGCGCTCGCCCAGTGCTCGGCGGAGCGGCCGGCAGCAGGCCGCGGCTCTCGCGCGCCGCATGCGCTGAGATGGGTGCCAGCGCGCTGCCCGACACGCCCGTCGGGCTCACAGCAGACGCCATGCGCAAGCGCCAGGTCTGCGGCGCCGAGGGCGAGCCTGGCGCGGCGGAGAAGAGCGGTGGCAGCCCCTTTGAGGCCGCGGCGGGCGGCTCCAAGGGCGCGGGGGAGGATGCTGACATGGAAGCCATCATCGCGGAGCTGCCGAGCTGGCAGGATCAGCTCAGCATCCGCGGCTACATCGTCGGTGCGCGCCATCCCGCGCGCGGGCTGCCGGCAGCGCGCGCCCCGCGCCCACCCGCGCGGCGCAGCTCGCGGCAGCTCGGTCTCGGCATCCCCGAGCTGCGGGTTGCCTCGCGGGCCAGCGGCGGCGCGGCGCCAGGCGGGGCGCGCAGCTGCGGCGCGGCGGCCAGGCCTGGGGCCACGGCGCGCGCCGCCGAGCCGTCTCGGCCGCCCCCGCAGGCACCGCGCTGGGCTGCCTCTTCATCATCATCGGCCTGAAGCTCACGCTCGGCACGGCGGGCATCATCCCGTCGCTCAACATCCCCGGCGGCCTGCTCTCGTTCGCGGCGATCAAGTCCCTGACCGCCGCGGGGCAGCGCATGCAGGCGCGCGGCCGCGGCGCCGCGGCGCCGGCAGCGGCGCCGGCGGCAGCGGCGGCCGCAGGCAGCAGCGCCCACGCCGTCGTGCCCGCCACGCGCGCGCGCGCGCGCTCGCGCGCGCCCCCGCCGCAGGTGTCGCAGCGCAGCCCGATGCTCGCGCGGCTGCTGTTCCAGCCCTTTGGCCTGCAGGAGAACGCGGTGATGCAGACCTACATCCTCAGCATGGGCGCCGGGGGCTTCGGCTCCTACATCACTGGTGCGCGCCGGCGCCGGCGCCGCGCGGGGGCTCGGCCCTGCGCGCCGCCTCGCGGCCGCGCCGCGCAGCCCCGCCGCCGGCCCCGCTGCCGGCCCCGCGCGACCAGCCCGCGCCGCCGGCGCCGCTGCCGCCGCCCAGGCATGGGCTACCAGGCGTACCGCAACCTCGGCGGCGTGCCGCGCGACGACCCGGCGTTTGACCCGTCGGTCGTGTACGACCCGGTGCCCTCAAACACCATGCCCTACCTGCTGCTCGTGTCGGTGCTCGGCACCTTCATGCTCACGCAGCTGCGGTGCGGGCGGGCTCGCGTGCGCGCGGGCCGGCGCCGTGCGCGGGCGGCGCGCCGCTTGGCTGACCCGCGCGGCGGCGCGCCCCTGCCGCACACGTGCGTGCGCGTGTGCGCCCGTGCAGGAAGCTGATGATCTGCGACTGGCGGCTGCCCTTCCCAAGCGGCACCGCGAGCGGCATCATGCTCACCAGCTTCCACACAGCGGTGCGCGTGCGCCGGCAGCGGGCGCGCGCGGGCGCGCGCGGGCCGCGGTGGCTGCGGTGGAGCCGCCGCCCACGCCGCGCCGCGCGCGCCGCGCAGACGGGCGCGGCGGAGGCGATCCGCAAGGTCCGCGTGCTCGCGTGGACGGGCGTCGCGTCGTTCGCGTTCTCCACGGCCAAGTGGTTCTTCCAGGGCTCCGACTACGCGTGCGGCTTCAACGTCTGGCCCACGTTTGGCTTTGCGGCGCTCAAGTACACGTGGAACTTTGACTTTCAGCTCAACTACGTCGGCGCGGGCATGATCTGCCCGCACGTCGTCAACTGGTCGATGCTGCTCGGCGCCGTGCTGAGCTGGGGGTTCATGTGGTGCGGCGCAGCGCGGTCCAGCAGCGGCGCCCAGCAGCGGCGCGCAGCGGCGCGGCGCGCCGCAGCCGCGCCGACCGCGCGCCGACCGCGTGCTGCGCGTGCTGTGCTGTGCTGTGCCGCGCGCCAGGCCGATGATGGCCAAGAAGGCCGGCGACTGGTACCCCGACGGCCTCGGCCCCCACGACTTCCAGGGGCTCTTCGGGTACAAGGTGCGGCGCGCGCGCTGCGCGTGCTGTGCGCCCGCGCCGTGCGCGCGGCGGCACGCACGCAGGCAGGGCGGCCGCCGACGTGCGCGCGCGCGCCCCGCGCCGCCCCGCCATCGCCAGGTGTTCCTGGTGATCAGCATCCTCATGGGCGAGGGGCTGTACATGGTGCTGAAGGTCCTGGTCTCATGTGAGCGCGCCGCGCCGCGCGCCAGCGGCGCCGGGCGCCGGGCGCTGCCTCCGGCCGGCTGAGCCAGCGCCGCCCGCCGCGCGCGCCCGCCGTTCCAAACGCAGCGGGCAAGGACACGCTGCGCCGCGTGCGCGCGGCGCGGGCGGCGCGGGCGCTCCCGCGCTACAGCCTCGCCTCGGCGGCCTCGCTGCCGGCGCACAGCTCGGCCGCGCTGCTCGGCGGCGGCGCCGCGCTCGAGCCGACGTCGAGCGCCGCCGGCAAGGCGCTGTGCGGTGCGGCGGGCGCGCCCGGCGCAGAGGGCGGCGGCGACGGCGGCGGCGACGCGGCGCACCACGTGGACCACCACATCCCTGCCAAGATGGCCGACGGCTGCCCCGTGGACGAGAGTGAGAACGACCCCCAGGTCAGCAGCAACCTGCTGGAGTTCAAGGAGACCGCCGCCGAGGTGCGGCGCCGCGCGCCGTCTGCCGCGCGGCGGGCGGCCCCGGGCGCCGCCGCCGCCGGCCGCGCGCGCGCTCACGGCCCGCCGCCGCGCCGCCCCGCGCGCCGCGCAGCGCCGGCTGCGCACCGAGGTGTTCCTGCGGGAGACCATCCCCTGGTGGCTCGCGCCCGTGGGGTACGGCGGGCTGGCGGTGCTGAGCATAATCTTTATCCCTATGATACTGGTGAGATCAGACCAGACCAGCCGCGCCGCGCGGCGCGCCAGCTGCAGCCCGGGGGGGGGGGGGGGGGGGTGGGGCGGCGCCGCAGGCTGCGGCGCGCGGGGCGGTCAGCAGCGAGCAGCGCGGCGACGTGCGCGGCCCGCGGCGGGCGGGCGCCCCCCGACGGCGCGCCCTGAGCGCGCATTGCCGTGCGTGCGGCGACCTCACACGCCGCGCCGCGCACCGCGCACCGCACCGCGCGCCGCGTCGCCGCAGGCGCCGGTGAAGTGGTACTACGTGGCCGTGGCCTACGCCATCACGCCGCTCTTCGCGCTGCCCAACAGCTACGGCTGCGGCCTCACCGACTGGGACTGCTCGTCCATGTGCGGCGCGCGGGCACGCGGGCGCGCGTGCTCTGGCTGGCAGCGCGCGCGGCGCGCGCTCCCGCTCCCCGCCCACCACCGCCACCCCGCCGACGCAATCGCACGCGCGCGCAGGTACGCCAAGCTCGCGCTCTTTGTGTTTGCTGCCTGGGCGGGCGTGGAGGTGTGGCGGCGGCGCGGCAGCGCCGCAGCCGCGCGCGTGGAGGCGCCCGCCCCGCCGCGCTGCGCGCGGCTCACACCCCGCCGCCGCGCGGCGCAGGGCAACGGCGTGATCGTGGGCCTCGGCATCTGCGGCGTCGTCATCAACGCGACCAGCAGCGCGGCGACGCTGATGGGGGACTTCAGGTGGGTTGGGGCTCTTGCTTGCCCCGCTGCGCGGCCCCGATGCCGGCCCTGGCCTGGGCGCCGCGCGCGGTGGGAGCGCAGCCGAGTGCGTGCCGCCGACCGCGCGCGCGCGCGCGCTGCCTCGCCCTCGCAGGACGGGCTACATATGCCTCGCCGCGCCGCGCGCGATGTTTGGCGCGCAGCTCGTGGGCCAGCTGCTCGGCGCGCTCATCACGCCCATGGCCTTCATGCTCTTCTTCAAGACCGGCCAGGTCAGCGTTGACCGGCGTTGACCGGCGTTGACCGGCACCGACCGCGCGCGGCGCGCCCGCGCGGCAGCGCCCCCGGCTCGACCCCGAGCCGCCGCCGCACCCCGGCCGCCACCCACCCCGGCCCGCGCCGCGCGTGCCCTGCCTGCCCCAGGTCAACGTCCCCTCGGGCCCGTACCCGGCGCCCTTTGCCGACATCTACCGTGGAATGGCCGAGATTGGCACGCGCGGCTTCGGGGCGCTGCCCAAGTACTGCACCCTCATGATGGCCGGCTTCTTCGTCGCGGGTGCGGCGGTTTTGGGGTTGTGCGGGCGGGGCGGTCGAGCGGGGCTCGCGGCGGCGGCCCGTCGGGGCGGGGCGCCGAGAGCCTGAGTTGCCTCGGGTCACGGCCCCGCGGCCCGCGCCCCGTGCGCCGCACCGCGCCGCGCCGCGCCCAGGCATGGCGATCTGCCTCCTGCGCGACCTGCTGCCCCGCCGCGCGGCCAAGTGGGTGCCCAGCCCCATGGCGATGTCGATCCCCTTCTACATCGGCGCCGCGTCGGTGCGGTGGCGCCGCCGCCCCCGCCGCCGCCACCGCCGCCGACGCCGCCGCGCCGCCGCGCTGCGAGCTCTTGCCGCGCGCGCCCGCCGCCGCCGCCACGCGCCGCGCCTCGTTGGGGTGCCGCGGCGCGCGGCCTCGCTGGGCAGCGCCCGCCGAGCGCCCCCCTGCCCGCCCCGCCGGCGCGCCGCCGCGTGCTCCGCCCGCCCGGCGCACCGCAGGCGATCGATTTCTGGCTCGGCTCGGTCGTGACGCACATCTGGGAGTGGGTCAGCCCCGCGACCGCCGAGCTGCTCGGCCCCACCGTCGGCGCGGGTGCGCCGCGCCGCGCCACGCCGCGCCGCGCCGCCGGGCCAGGCCGGCGGCCTCGGCGCGCCTGCGCCTGCGCGCGCGCGCGCGCGCGTGCGTGCGCCCACCCCGCCCGCCCGCGCGTCCGGACGCCGCGCGGCCGCGCAGGCCTGCTCGTCGGCGACGGGCTGTGGGCCATCCCCGCGAGCATCATCGCCATCGCCGGCCGCGCGCCGCCGCTCTGCCTCGGCTTCTTCACCTGCGCGCTGCCCTACTGCGCCGGCGTGTGGCCGGGCGGCAGCGGCGACGGCGGGCACTGATTGATTGTGTGCGACGGGGCGCGCCGCGCGCGCCGCGCGCGCGGGGGCGGGGGCGGAGCGCCGCCGGCCGCATGGCCGCCGCGGCTGCGGGCGGGCGGTTCCGTCACGGGAGCAACCGGCCCTGAAAGAGCGCCGGCTCATGTTTTTTATTCACGCCGCCCTGGCGCGCGCGCGGGCGTGCCGCGCGGCGGCGGCGCGCCGCCCGGCGGTCGGCCACGTCGCGCGCCGTGGGCGGCGCCGCACTGAGGAGCTAGGACGGGCTGCGCGCTGGGATGAAGGGCGGTGCTGTGTGACGGGATGCTGGTGTCCTGCGGCTGCGCCGAGCGTCGGGCCGGTCCCGCGCGGTTGAGCGCCGCCGCCGCCGCCGCTGCGCTGTCGCGCTGAGCTCCTCGCCCCGTCAGCCAGCAGCGCATTGCCCGGGCAGGGGCCCTCGCGACAGGCGGGCTGCGCAGGGGAGCGCTCGGCAAACGGGCACGCGGGCGCAGCAGCAAGCGCACGCACAGCGAAAATCAGCGACGCGGTATCCGTCCGCTCGCGCTCCGCGCTTGACGCGCCGCGCGGGGCCGCGAGCCACGCGGCAGCGGCCTGCTTGCAGCCCCAACGCGCCGCTAAGGCCGCCCCAGGCCCCTCTCTGGGCTCCCGGCGCCTCAATTAGACATGGCACGTGCCCGCGCGGCGTGCCGGCGCCGGTGAGGGCTGCGGCGCGGCGGCAGCGGCGGCGGCGCCATGTTCGGCGCGAGCGACTGGGCGCTCAAGCGCCTGCTCAAGTTTGTGGTCAAGCGCAGCGTCGGCCGCTTCCTGGCGAGCGAGCCCGACCTGGAGCAGCTGGACGTCCAGCTCTCGACCGGCACGTTTGAGCTGCGCAACGTGCTGCTGGACTGCGCCGCCGTCAACGCGCAGCTGGTGCGCGCGCGCGCAGCTGCAGCCGCGTGCCCGTGGGCAGCGCAGGGTCGGGCCGCCGCACCGCCCCACCCCCGCCCCACCCCCGCCCGCGCCCGCCGCCGCGCCGCGCCGCGCAGGACCTGGGCGCGTGGGCCATCACCGCCGGCTATGTCGGCGTCGTGCGCGGCAGCCTGCCGCTCGGCGGCGGCGGCGGCGCCGGCGCCGGCGCGCAGCAGGGCGGCGACGCCGCGCGCGCACACGTCACGCTCGACGAGGTCCTGCTCACGCTCGCGCCGGCGCCGCCCGCGGCGCGCGCGCCGGCGCCGGCGGGCGGCGGCGAGCCGCCCGAGGCGCCGGCGCCGCCGCCGCCGCCGCCGCCGCCGGGGCTCGCGGACGAGCTCGGCCTGCTGGGCCAGGTCGGCGCGCTCGAGGGGATCCGCCTGATCGCGGGCGGCCTGGAGAGCCTGCTGCAGCGCCTCTCCCTCGCGGCGACCAACGTCACGGTCCGCGTCGAGGTCCCGGCGGGCGCCGCCGGCGCCGGCGGCGCTGAGGCGGTGCTGCACGTCGACGCGCTGCACTTCTTTGACGCCACGCCGGCGCAGCCCCAGCAGGCGCCGCGCGGCGCCGGCGGCGCCGGCGCGGCGCAGGAGCTGGTCAAGTGCGCCACGGTCGCGGGGCTGACACTGGAGCTGCTCGGCCTGCCCGGCGACGGCGAGGGCGAGCTGCAGGACGGCGCGCGCTCGGTCATGCTGGGCGGCGCGAGCGGCGGCGACGGCGCGGGCAGCTTCCTGCAGCCGACGCCAGCCGCGGCGGCGGCGGCGGCGGCGGGCTCGGCCGGCCGCAGCAGCTACCTGGCGAGCCGCAGCATGCGGGGCAGCGCGGCGCTGCTGCGGGGCGACGCGTGGGCGCAGCCTGCGGCGGGGCCGGGCGGCGCGGCCGAGGCGGCGGAGCAGGCGCAGGAGGAGGAGGAGGAGCTCGCGGGCGAGCAGCAGCAGTGGCTGGACGGCGTCGTGCTGTCGGGGCCCAGCAGCGAGCAGGGGCTGGACCTGAAGCTCGAGCTGCGCCTGGCCTGGTCCCCGCCGGGCGCCGGCACCGGCGGCGGCGCGGCGGCGACCGCCGCCGGCGACGGCCCGCGCATCACCGCGGACGCCAGCGCCAGCGCGGTGACCATCACCCTGCGGCCCTGGCAGCTGCCGCTGGTGGCGGGGCTGGCAGCGGCCGCCACGGCGGGCTCGCCGCCGGCCGCGCCGTCGCCCGCCGCCGCCGCCGTTGCGGGCGCGCAGGCGGCGGCGCCCGCGGCGGCGGGCGCGCCGCCGCCGCCGACCTCGCCGCGCGGCGCGGCGGCGCAGGAGTGGGGCCGGCGCTCGCTCGTGGAGGGTCTGTTCTTCCCGCACTGCGAGGGCCTCGTCGCTGAGTCGCTCAGCGGCAGCGGGCTGTACAGCAGCGGCGGCGGCGCGCCGCCGGGCGGCGGCGGCGGCGGCCATGCCGTGTTCAATAACGCCGGCAGCCTGTACGGCAGCCTGTACAACAGCATAAGCGCCAGCCTCGCCGGCAGCAGCCTCGGCAGCGGCGCTCTCTCGATGTACCAAGACGCGCGCAGCGTGTTTGGCGGCAGCAGCGCAGGCGCGGGCGCGTGGAGCCCGCCGCCCGCGGCGCCGCCCGGCGGCGGCGGCGGCGGCGCGTCGCCGCCGCCGGCGCCGCACGGCCACGCGGCCGTGCCGCCCGCGGCGGCGTGGTGCGTGCGCGGCTGCGTGCCGGCGGTCGTCGTCGCGCTGCATTACCACGTGCCCGCCTGCGCGGCGGCGGGCGCGGGCGCGGGCGCGGGTGCGGGCGCGGGCGCGGCGCCGCCGCGCTTTGAGCTGCGCTGCGCGGGGCTCGTCACGTCGCTGGACGTGGCGGGCCGCGGCTGCCACGCGAGCGTCAAGGCGTACTGCCTGGAGGCCGCGGAGCACCTGCCGCCCGCCTGGGCGGCCGCCGACCGGCAGCTTGCGGGGCTCGCGCCGGGCGAGCTCGGCGCCGTGCCGCGCGCGGTGCCCGCGCTGCAGGGCGTCACGGGGTTTGTGCACCAGGTGGGGCGGGGCGGGGCGGGGCTCGGCCGCAGCGCCCGCGGCGGCGCGCGGGCCCGCGCGCGCGCGGCGGCGGCGCGTGCGTCGCTGACCTCCGCCCGCTGCTCCGCCGCAGGCGCCCGCGTGCAGCAGCCCGAGGGCGGGGGACGGCGGCGGCGGCGCCGCCGCGCTGCAGGCGTGGCCGGTGCTGCTGCTGGGCGGCGCGCCGCTGGAGCCCGGCCGCGCGCTGCCGGCGGTGCAGCGCCCCAGCCTCAGCGTGAAGGCCTCGGCGCACCACCGCGACGGCGGCCGCGCGCAGCTGGTCAAGGCGGCTGTTGACTGCGAGCTGACGCCGGCCACGCTGTGGCTCACGGGCGGCCTCGCGGCGCGGCTGGGCAGCGTCGGCGCATTGCTGGCGCAGCCGCCGCGCGCCCCCGCCGCCGCTGGGCGCCAGCCGCCACCGGCGCCCGCGCCGCGCGTGGCCCCCGCGGCGCCCAACCCCTGGGCGGCGGCGGAGGGCGCGGCGAGCAGCGGTGCGGCTGGCGTGCGGCGGCAGGGAGTGGACGCGGTCATTGCTTCAATCATTGAAGAGCTGAACGACGCGCCGCCGCGCGCGCCTGCAGCGGCGAGCGCGCCCGCCCGGCTGCCAGAGCCGGCCGCGGCGCCGCCGCCGCCGCGGGTGCAGCCCGGCGCGGCGGCGCCGCCAAGCCTGGCGCTGCCACGGAGCCTCGTGGGCGCGGAGCTGTCGGCGGCCGTGCACCTCCCGCGCGCGTGCGTGGTGCTGCCGCTGCCGCAGCCGTCGGGTGCGGCGGCCGGCGAGAGCGGGAGGGGCTTCGTGGTGCTGGACCTTCACGGCGGCAGCAGCAGCAGCTCGAGCAGCGGCGGCAGCTTCGCCGCCGCCGGCCACCACGGCGGCAGGCACCACGCGCAGCAGCAGGGCGGCGGCGCGCTGCGCGCGGCGGCGGCCGCCGCCAGCAGCAAGGCGCTGCCGCTGATGCGGCTGTCGTCGCGGTCGCCGGGGGCCGGGGCGGCGGGCGGCGCGCCCGGCGCGGCGTGGCAGGCGCACGCGGCGCCGCCGCAGGGGCTGCTGCTGGAGGGCTGCCTCACGCGCGCCCGGGTGCTGTGGCTGACTGAGGCGCCCGGCAAGAAGGGCGGCGCCAAGGCCGGCAGCAGCGGCGGCGGCGGCGGCAGCGGCGGCGGCGGCAGCGGCGGCCTCGCGGCCGCCGCGGCCAAGGCGGCCGCCTCTGCGGCGGCGGCCGCGGCAGCCGGCGGCGGCAGCAAGCCCCTGCAGCCGCAGGGCTACAGCCTGACGCGGCTGCTGCGCAAGCAGCAGCCGCACGACGCCGCCAACGCCGGCGGCAGGCTCTCGGCCAGCTGCATTCTCGACGCCTGCCCGGCCGCCGCGCCCAAGGCGCCGCCCGGCGAGCTGCACCCGCCGCACGGCCTCCGGCCCGGCGCGGCGGAGATGGGCTTTGGCCCCGACGACGTCCCCTGGGGCGCGGCGGTGTTTGTGACAGTGTCGGTCGACCCCGCCGCGCGGCCGGCGCCGGGCGCGGCCGAGGCCGCGGCCGCGCTGGCGGCGGCACACGCCAAGGACCGCGGCGGCGAGGGCGAGGCCGACGGCGACGGCCTGTACGACGACGGCTGGCCCGCGCCGGGCTCGGCGTCCAGCAGCATGCACAGCCAGGCGAGCAGCGGCGGCTCGCTGCACCCGCCCGGCGGCGGCGGCGACCCGGGCGCCGCCGCCCGCGCGCCCGGCGGTGGCGGCGCCGCGGCGCTGGGCGTGTTGGGCTTCACGCAGCGCTGCCAGGAGGGCTCAGGCATCGTGGTGCACCTGCGCGCGCCGGCCGTGAGCGGCGTCACGAGCCGGGCCGAGCTGGTCGCGCTGCTGGAGTCGGCCGTCGCGCTGGCGGCGCCAAGCGCAGCGGGCGCGGCGGTCGCGGCGCCGGCGGCGGCGCGCGCGCGCCGGTGCACGCAGGTCGCGCTGCTGCTGCAGTGCCGGCTGCAGTGCTGCCTGCAGGCGGCGCCGGCGGCCAAGCCGGCGCACCGCGGCCACCACCACGCGCACCACCAGCAGCACCCGCCGCCCAGCGCGGCGCCACCTGGCGCGGCGCCGGCGGCCGGCGCCGCCGCGCCCGGCGGCCGTCCCAAGCCCCGGGCCTGGCGTCATTTGAGGTGGCGGCGGATGAGGTGATGCTGTTCCACGTGGCGGGCCTGGGCGGGCAGCCCTCTGCTGCCGCCACCGCCGTGTGCGTGCAGGGCCTGGCGCTCACGACGGCGCAGCCCGGCGCCGGCGGCCGGCTGTGCGCGCTGCTGCTCCCACGGCACAGCAAGACCACGGGCCCGCCCGGGCTGGAGGTGCTGAGCGTGGCGCCGGCGCCGGCGTGCGGCGGCGCCCGCGCGCCGGGCGGCGGCGGCGGCGGCGCGATCATGTCTGTGCTGCTGCGCGGCGCCACGCTGGCGGCCGACCCCGGCGGCCTCAGCATGGACTGGGCGGCCGCGCTGGCCGAATTCATGGCGCCCGTCGCCGCCGCGGCGGCGGGGCCCGGCGCCGGCGACGTGCCCGCGCCCGCGCCTGCGCCCGCGGCGGCGCCCTCGGCGCCGGCCGCGCCCGCGCAGGCCGCGGGCCGGCAGCAGGCGCAGCGGCCGCCGCAGCAGGCGGCGCCGGCGGCGGCGGGGCAGCAGCTCGTCGTCAATCTCCAAGACTTTGCGCTGCGCTGCGAGCCGCGCAGCGGCGCGCCGCTGCGGCACAACAGCAGCCGCATGGCTGCGGCGCTCGTGCTCGAGGGCGCGCACTGGACGCGCAGCCCCGGGCCCGCCGCGCCGCAGCACGTGCTGCTGCACTCGCTCGGCTTCTACGTCGCCGCCGCCGCCGCGCGGCCGGGCGTGAGCAGCGCCGCGCTCGGCGGCCTGGGCGGCTGGGACGCGGCCGCGCCGGTGGACCTCCACGGGCTCAGCCTGTCGGCCGCGGGCTACCACTGCCTCGCCCAGGAGGGCGGCCTCGCGGTGCTGCTGCGCCCCGCGCCGGCGCACGGTGGCACGCTGTGAGCGCTGGGCCGCGGCGCGCGCGGCTGCCGCGGCGGCGTCTGCGCGGACGCCCCTTCACGCCCGCCGCCCGCCCGCCGCCCGCCCGCGCCCTCGCAGGGAGGTCGAGGTGCGCAACAGCCACCTCACCGGCAGCCTGCGCAAGGACACCGCCGCGCTCGCGGTGCAGCTGCTCAACCAGTGGGCGGCGCACGCGCTGCTGCGCAACCCCCCGCAGTTCAACACCAGCCCGCGCGCGAGCGGCGCGGGCGGGGCGCGCTACGCCGGTGGCAACGCGGCCGCACGCGGCGGCGCCGCGGCGGCAGCGCAGCACGGCGGCGCCGGCGGCGGCGGTGCGCCGCTGGAGCTGCCGGAGCTGCTGGGTGGCATCGATGAGGACGCATTCACCACCAGCCGGCTGAACAAGGCGGGCAGCGACGGCGGCCAGCCCCCAGGCGGGGCGGGCGGCGCCGCCGCAGCAGCAGCGCCGAGCAGCACCGCGGGCGGGCGCGCGGAGGCGCCCGCGGCGCCGGGGCAGGAGCAGCAGCAGCAACGGAAGCAGCAGCAGCCGCCGCAGCAGCAGAGCGGGCTGGAGTCGTCCGCCTTTCTCTCGGGCGGCTGGTTCCCGCACCCCACCCCCGACCCGGCCCTGCCGGCGCCCGGCGGCGCGGCCGGGGCTGGCGAGCGGGACGCGGGCGCAGCCGCCAGCGCGGGCGAGCCCGGCGGCCCCAGCGGCGGCAGCGAGGGCGCGGACGCGGGGGCCGGCGAGCAGCAGCGCCGCGCCGCGCCGCGCGACGCGGCGCCCGCGCGCGGCGGCGGCGGCGGCGGCGCCCCGGCGCCCCGGCGGCGCGGCCTCGCGGGCCTCCTGGACAGCCCCGACCGCGGCTGGGAGCCGTGTGTGAGCGGCCTGCGCCTGGCCGGCGACGGCGACGACAGCGATGCCGATGTCAACGCCGGTGCGAGCGCCGTCGTGGCGTCGCTGCTCGACGATCGCGTGCTCGCAGCGAGCGTCCTCGCGCTGCTGCCGCCGGGCGAGGCCGCCGCGGCGGCGGGCGGCGCGGTGCCGGGCCCCGTGCCGGTGCTGCTGGACGACTTTTTCGGCGGCGCCGGCGGCGCGCCGGGCGGCGACGACGACGGCGACGACGCAGGCAGCCCCGCCGGCAGCGAGGGAGATTACGACATCATCAGCCCCGCGCGGCGGCAGAGGCGGCGGCCGGCGCAGCGCGCGCGGCACGCGGCGCCACGGCGTCGGGCCCGGCGGCCGCCGAGCGCGGCGGCGGCGGCGAGGAGGCCGCGGCGGCGGGGGTCTGGTACGCTGCCGCCGGCGCGGCTGAGCCGGGCGGCGCGCCAGCGTCGCCGAACGCGGCGGTGGCGTCCGCTGCGGCGGTGCGCGCCGGCGGGCCCGCGGCGGCGCCGGACGCGCCGCCGCCGCCGCCGGGCGTGAGCGTGCAGGAGGACTACGTCGCCCCGCCCTCGCCCTCCCATCCGGGCGGCCTGCTGCTCGGCGGCGGCGACGGCGCGTCGCCCGCCGACGCGGCGGGCGACGCGGCGGGCGAGTCGGCCGCGCACCGCCGGCGCGGCTTTGTGTCGCCGTGGGCGCGCGTGCTGGCGCACCCGCTGTTTGCGCACCTGCTGCCGCTCGACCCCGGCGCGCCGCCGCCCGCGGCGCGGCTCGTGTGCACGGGGCTGTCGTCGATGTTTGTACTGCACGACCGCGGCGCGCCGCCGGGCGGGCAGCCCGGCGCGCCGCCCGGCCGCGGCGCGCGGCGGCGCGGCAGCGCGGCCGCGCGGCGCCGCGCGGCCGCCGGCAGCAGCGGCGGCCGGCTGGAGGTGGAGCTCGACGGCGTGGCGCTCGCGCTGGAGCTCTTCCCGCCGGGGCACTGCCACGTCAGCCGGCTCGCGCTCGCGGTGGGGTCGGTCGAGGTGCGCGACTGCCTCGGCGCCGCGGCGGCGGCCGCCGCGGCCGCGGCCGGCGGCGGCGCGGCCGGCGGCGTCGCGGCGGCCGCCGCGGCGGTGGCGTCCGCGGCGACGACCGCCGCGGCGGCCGCGGCCGCCGCGGCCGCGGCCGCGGGGCAGGGCCCGCGCCGCATGGCCGCGGCGGCCGCCGGCGCGGTGAGCAGCAGCCGCAGCGCGTCCGCCAAGGCCGGCGCGCCGCCGCGCGGCGCGGCGCGGCGCAGCGGCGGCGGGCGGAGCTGGTGCAAGGTGCTGTCGGTGCGGCGCCCCGGCACGCGCGGCGGCGCGCGCATCAGCAAGGGCGCCGGCGGCGGTAGCGCCGGCACCTCGCCCGCGAAGCCGCCGGGCGGCGGCGCGCCCGGCGGCGGGGGCGCCGCGGGCGCGCCGCCGCCGCCGGGCGCGGCGCTCGGCGGCCTGCTCGACGGCTGGCCCGCCGCCGCGCTCGCGCCCGACTCGCTGCTGCCCGCGGCCGCGGCGGTGCTCGAGACGGTCTGCCCCGACCCCGCCGGCGCGCCGGGCGTGGAGGAGTGCCGGCTCGGCGTCGCGCTGCTGCCGCTGCGGCTGCGGCTCACGCCTGACCTCATCGCGTTTCTGATCGCCTTTGCCGGCGCGGTCGGCGACGCCGTCGCGGCGGTCGAGAACCCGCTCGCGGCCGCGGCGGCAGAGGCGGCCGCCGCCGCGGCCGCCGCCGCCGCCGCGGCTGCGCCGCCGGGCTCGCCGCCGGGCGCGCCGCCGGGCTCGCCGCCCGGCGCGCCGCCGGGCGTGCCGCCGCCGTTCTTCCAGAAGGCGGTCGTGTGGGGCACGGGGCTCAGCATCGAGCACCGCCCGCGCCGCGTCGACGTCGCGGCGCTGCGCGACGGCGAGCTGCTGGAGCTGCTCAACCTCGTGCCCTGGGGCGGCGTGGACCTCGCGCTCACGCCGCTGCGCTTCACCGGCGTCGTCGGCTGGGACGGCCTCGCCGGCGCCGCGGCGCGCGCGTGGCTGGGCCACGTCGGCCGCACGCAGGCGCACAAGTTCCTCGCCGGCGTCGCGCCGATCCGGAGCGTGCTGCGCGCCGGCGGCGCCGTCGCGGCGCTGCTGGCGGGCCCCGCGGCGTCGCTGCAGGGCGCGCTCGGCGGCGCGGTCGCGGCGGCCAGCCGCGGCGGCGGCGGCGGCGGCGCCGGCGGCGCCGGCGGCGCGGGACTGCAGCAGCGCCTGCGCGCCGCCGCGTCGTCGGTGGCGGCCGCCAGCCGCGTGGCCGCGGGCGCCAACCGGCCGCGCGGCGGCGGCGGCGGCGGCGGCGGCGGCGCCGAGGCGCCCCCGCCGGGCCGCCGCGCCGCGCTGGCCGCGGCGCTGCAGGACAGCAGCGCCGCGTTTGCGCGGGCGCTGCTGTTCGAGGCGCTCGGGCTGGGCGCGGGCGTCGCGGCGGGCGCGGAGGCGGTGCTGGCGGGCGGCGCGCCGCTCGCGCTGCCGGCGGCGCCGCCGTCGGGCCTGGCCGACGGCCTGCGCGCCGCGGCGGGCGAGGTCTCGGGCGGCATCGCGGGCGCGGCCGAGGCGCTCACGCGCGGGCTGGGGCCGTCGGTGCGCAGCTTCCGGCCGAGCGAGGCCGCCAGCTGGCAGGCAGCGGCGGCCGGCGTGCTGCGCACCGCGCCGGCCGCCGCGGCGGCGCCCGCGCGCGGGCTCGCCGCCGCCGCACGCAGCGCGCTGCTCGGCGCGCAGAGCGCGGTCGGCGCGGCGCCCGCGCGGGCGCGTGAGGCTGCGGCGCCGCGGCCACCGGACGGCGCAGATGAGGGCGCGACGAGCGAAAGCGAGAGCCAGGGCGGCGAGGAGCGCGGGGGCAGCGACAGCGACAGCGAGGACGCGTGAGGGCTGCCTGGCTGGCTGCGAGCGAGCGAGTGTGGCGTGGGGCTCCGTTGCTGCGGTTGCGGCGCCACCTGGTGACGCAAGGCGTGCTCTCAGTTGTCCGCCGCAACCGCCGCCGCGCGCCGGCAGCGCGCACAGTGCAGCGGCAGTCGCGGACCAAGGCGTTGAGCACTCGGAAGCATGCCCGCCAGCAGGTCTTGCAGCCCAGAAGCAAGTCTCGCCGCCAGTCACAGTGCTGGTGGTGCAGCAGGCGGCGCACGCACGCGCGCGCGCGCGCACGCTCACGGCCCGCCAGCGGCCGAGCCGCCGCGCGCCGCCACCGCCGCGGTCTCGCTGCTGTGCTGCTCGTCCAGGCGCGCGGCCATCTTGGCGAGCGTGTCGGAGAGCATCAGCGCAAACTGGCGCTGCATGCCCTCGACGGCGCGCTGGTGCGCGTCGGCCTGCGGCGCGGGCGGCAGCAGCCCAGGGGTGGGTGGCCGCCCGCGCGCGCCGGTCGGTGGGGCGCCAGCGCCGGGCGGGGCGGGCCGGGCGACGCGCGCGGCGGGCCGCCCGCACCTGGGCCGCGGCTGCCGCGGCCGCCGCGCTGCTGCGCGCCTCGGCCGCGGCGGCGGCCGCCCGGGCAGCGGCCAGCTCGCCCGCCAGCTCGGCGCAGCGCGCCTCCAGCTGCGCCGCGCGCGCCACTAGCTGCTCCTGCGCACGGCGGGCGGCGGGGATGGCGTGTGAGCTCGCGGCCAGCTGCTCCCGGGCAGGCGGGCTGCCGCCGGCGCTGGCTGGCCTGCGCAGCGGACGCCACGGTGGCGCGCCTGCGTGGTGCCGTGCTGCCGGGCGACGGACGCGCGGATGTCGGCGGCGTCCTCACGCGCCTGCGGGGGGAGCGCCGGCGGCGGCGCCGCGCGTCGGCAGGCGCGCCGGCGCGCACCCCGCGCCCCGCGCCGCGCTGCGCATCTGCTCGAGCGCGGCCTCCGCCGCCTCCGCGCGCTGCCGCCAGCCACGCTCCAGGCGGCGCGCGTCGGCGGCCTCAAATGTTTTCAGCGCCAGCAGGTTTCGCAGGCCGGCCAGCTCCACCTCCAGCCGCGCCGCCGCGCCGTCGTCGTTGGCGGCGGCGGGGGTCTTCGCCCGGGGAGGCATCTCCCAGAGCTCGCGTCGCCAAAATCGCGTCGGCAGGGGCCGCCGCAGCCGCGGTCGCACTCAAGGGCGAGCCCGGGCTCGCCCGTCAATGTCGCGCCAACCTGAACCCGCGGCCGGTCGCGCGCGCCCGGTAATCGTTTAGCGTTAGATAAGGCAGGTAGAAGAATGCTTCGTCACGCGGGTCACGCCATCAAGCGCCCCGGCACTGCCACGCGCCGCTGCCGCCGAGCAGCAGCCGCTCTCAGACCCACCCGCCACCCCCTGCCCGCCCCAGCCCCAGACCCAGCCCCCAGCCTCCCGGCCCCCAGCCCCCAGCCTCGCGCCGTCGCGTCAGACGGCAGAGGCGCCGTTGGCCGGCTTGTCGCTGGGCGCCGCCGAGTCCGCTCGCGCCGGCGCGGCCGCCGCCTTGACGCTCGAGCGGCGGTGCGCCAGCGAGGCATGGCTGAAGAGCCGCGACGGCGCCTTGCCCTCCGACTCGAGCACCGCGCGGTTCTTGGCAAGCGCGGCGGGGAGCGCCTGGTTGCGCGACCGCATCGTTGACGCCAAATGCACGCGCGCGCCCGCCATCGCGCCGAGCTTGGGGTTGGACATGTGCCGCAGGCCGCGCGGCACGGCGATGCTGAACGTGCCAAACACGAGCCGGCACACGCTCTGCGGCGCGGCGGCGCGCGGCGCACGGCGCGGCGCGTGCGTGAGGCGGCGCGCGGCCCGTGAGCGCCCCGCCGCCCGCCGCCCGCCCCCCCCCCACCCCCCCCCCCCCACCCATTCTCCTGGGGCGCCGCCGCCGCCGCCGCCGCCGCACCTTGAAGCTCACGCGGTCCTCCTCCTCGCCGGGGCCGAGCGGCTCCGAAAAGTCGCTCGCGAGAGCGCGCCGCGCCGCCACGCGTCGGCGTCAGGCTCGGGCGCGCCCGCGCCGTTGTACGGCGGGATGGACAGCACGCGCAGGCAGAACTCGGCGGCGATGAGGTACAGCGCCATCGACCTGCGCGCGCGCGCGGTGGCGGCGGCGGCCGCAGACGCGGCGGCGGCGCGTTGGCGTGGCGCGGCCGACGAGGTGCGCCGCGCCGAGCGTCGACGACCGCAGCGGGGAGGCGGCGGCCGCGGCGGGAGGCGGCGGCGGCGGCGGCGCGCCTGAAGTAGCCGGGCAGCGCGGTGGAGGCGCTGCCGCAGGAGATCTTGAGCATCGCGTCCATGCTCCTGCAAGCGCGCGCGGCACGGCGCGGGCAGACCACGTGCGTGACGGCGCGGGCGAGCGCGCGCACCGGGCGTGCGCGCCGCGCCGCGCCGGCGCCGGGCGCCGCGGCGGCCGCCGGGCGCTGCGCGCCCGAGCGCCGCCAAAGGCGCGCGCGCGTCCGCCGCGCGCGCACCAGCAGAACACCGACACGTCGGTCTTGGCCTTGAGCAGGCTCAGCGTGTCCGGGTCCTGCGGCGGGCGCGCGGCGGCCGCGTCGGCCGCGTCGGCCGGGGCCCGCGCGCGGCGGCGCCCCGCTCCCCGCGCAGCAGCGCCGGCATCGGGCGCGGCGGCGGGTGCTGCGGCGGCGGCGGGTGCGGCGGGCGCGGGTGCGCGCCTGCTCGAAGCCGATGTATATGCCCAGCAGGTTGAGCAGGTACAGGTTGGCGGCCTGCCCGCTCGCGATGTTGAGCGGGCCGCGCGGGTCGGGGTTCTCCGCCGAGTCCAGCGCCAGCACGCCCTGCGCGCACGCGCGGGGCGGCGCGGGGCCGGGTGGTCGGCCGCGTCGGCGCGCCGCGTCTCTGCGCGCCGCCCGCGCGTCCCGGGCGCCGCCCGCGCGTCCCAGCCGCCGCCTGCGCTGCCGGCAGTAGTAGGTACCTTGAAGATTATGTAAAAGTAGGGCTCGTCCTTGTCGCGGCGCTCCACGACGTCGCCGGCCTTGAAGTGCCGCCACTCGCCGAGCTTGAGCACGTGGTGGAACTCGCGGCGCGTCATGCCGCAGCGGCGGTAAAACATGCGCCAGAGCATCTCGTCGTCGCCGTGCAGGCGCGGCTGCACCTCGTCGAGGATGAGCATCAGCATCGCCCACAGCTGCGCGGCGCGCGGCACGGCATGTGCACGGCGCGGCATGTGCGCGGTGCGTGTCGTGTGGCCAGCGCCCCGGCGGCCAGCGCCCCGGCGGCCAGCGCCCCCGCGGCCAGCGCCCCGGCGGCCAGCGCCGCCCCGCCCGCGCGCGCCGCGGCCGTGCGTTGAGGTCAGCCCCTGGCGCCCCGCGCGCGGCGCGGCCGTGCGTCGGGGCCAGCCAGCCCCTGCCCGGCGCGGCGCGGTGCGGCGGCGGCGGCTCACGTGCAGCGCGAGCGTGACGACGATGAAGCTCAGGCTGCCGACCATGAGGCGGTGGGGCGTGTAGTTCATGCCCCACACGGTGATGTCGGGGAAGTTGAGCGACACGTTGACGCCCAGGAAGATGTACGCGAGGATGAGCCAGAGGCGGATCATGATCAGGTCCGTCCTGCGAGCGAGCGCGGCCGGCCGCGCTCCGCCGGCGGCACTGCGCCGCGGGCGGGCGGAGGGCGCCGCGCCGCGCGGCGGCGAGCCGGGGCGCGCGGCGGCGCCCGGCGGCGCACCAGAGCGCGGAGGCCATGAAGCAGAGGCAGGAGAGCGTGCCATAGCTGCCGGTGCCGTACCAGAGGCCCTCGGGGCGCGCGGTGGGCGACTGCGCCGCCACCGCCACGAGCGGCAGCAGCGCCGCGATCACGCCCGACGCGTTTGCCGCCAGCCGCACGCGCTGCGCGGTCGTGCGCATGGCTGGCGCTGACGACGGGCGCGCCGTGAGCAGGAGCACCCCGCTGCTCTCGAGCTGCTGCTCCTCCGCGCAGCTCGCGGTTCCGAGCGGCCCGCGGGCGGCAGTGAGCGACGCGAGCGAGCGGGAGGACACGATTTCGGTGGGCGCGGGGCGTGCGGGCCGGGCGGGCGCGCGGGGGCACGGGCTGCGCGGGCGTCGGTGCTGTCGCGGGGGCGCTGTGCGCGGCGCGCTGGCTTGGAGGTGCGGGGAAAGGCGGGGCGGAACACGAAGGACTGGTCGCGGCCACAGAAGAACGGTGTCACCTGATGTTGTTGACGGCGGCGCGGCCAGTGACGCTCCGCCGGCGGCCAAATGCGCCGCCCTCCGCGGCCCGCCAGGCGTTCAGGGCAACGATCAACGCCGTTAGCCTCCACTGGCAGGCACGGCAGCGACCGGCGGCCGCCGCCGCGCCGCCGGCGTCGCGAGAAGTTCCCACGCGCAGCCGCCTGGCCAGGCCGGTGAAGAGTGGGGGCCCGAGCCGGCTCCACTCACCCGCCCCACCGCCCACGCACGCCCTGCTGTTGCACAAGCGCCCGGCGCCAATGCGGCCCCGCGCGGTCAGCTGTCTTCACGCACCGCGTGCTGGCGCATCACGTGGCCATCATAGCCCCCCGCGCCGTACACCTTCTACGAACGAGTCAGCTGTCTTCCAGCTCGCGCACCATGTGGTGCGCCAGCAGCCCGCCGGCGAGCAGCGCGCCGTAGAACGACGTCGGCACGCACTCGTCGAGCGCCCACGTGACCGCCGCGACGGCGCGGCGCGCGCGGCGCCCCCGGCCGGCCGCGGCGGGGCGCAGCACGTGGCGCTTCAGCAGGTGCTTCACGCCCCACACCGCGGCGCACGTGAAGGGCACGCGCGTCGCGAGGAAGAAACCGATTGAGTACCAGTTGCTGCGGCGCCGCGGGCGGCGCGGGCGGCGGACGTGCGGG
The DNA here is from genome assembly GCA_014905635.1 of Scenedesmus sp. PABB004. NCBI lineage: Eukaryota > Viridiplantae > Chlorophyta > Chlorophyceae > Sphaeropleales > Scenedesmaceae > Scenedesmus > Scenedesmus sp. PABB004. Next base: position 756,484 of record JABVCE010000012.1, read on the forward strand.
GCGCCCGCCCGCGTCAGCGCCGTGCCAAGGGCGCGCGCGCGCCGCCCCGCAGCAGCGCCATGCCAAGGGCGCGCGCGCGCCGCCCGCAGCAGCGTGCGCCGCACCGCGTGATCTTGGTGCGCAGGCGCTGGCGGACAAAGTCCTCGATGATGTACACCGGCAGCATGAGGCTGTCCGCGGCGACGCTGTCGCGGCTCTGCGGCGCCCAGATCATGCGCCGCCCTGCGCGGGCGGCCGGCGCGGCGGGCGGTCGGCACGGCGCGGCGCGCGCGCGCGTGCTGCCGCCGCTGCTGCTCGCGCCGCCGCCTGGCGCCGCCGCTGCGGCCGCCGCGCCGGCGCGCACCAATGTCGCTGGCCGTGAAGTCCTTGTACTTTGAAATGACAAACGTGTTGACCTCCGCCAGCGACGCAGCGCGCAGCTTCTCGACGTGCCCCGGAACTCTGCCGGCGCGGTCGTGGCGGGCGGCATGGCGAGCGGGCGCGGGGCGGCGGCAGGCGGGCGCTGCCGCCGCGCGTCGAGCGCGGGCGCGGCGCGGCGCGCCGCCGGCGGCGCTCGACCAGCACTCGCCGCGGCGCACCCAGCAGCACGTCCGCGAGCCATGTGGCGCCGGCGCCGGTGGCGAGGAACTTGATGAGCTCCTCCTGCGAGGCGGCCGGCATGCCCCGTGCCACGCCGCCCGGTGCCTCGTTCACCGCGCTGGCGGCCGCGCCCGCGTCGCGCTGGCGCGAGCCGTGGTTGCCCATGCACGTTGCATGCACGTTCGTGGTAGGTGGGTGGTGGTCAGGAGGCCCCCGGCACAGCGCTCGCGGCCATGCGGGGGCGCCGGCACCCGGCGCGCCTGGCGCCGGCGGCGTCCGCTGCTGCTGCCGCTGTGCTGTGCTCGCCGGGTCGAGGAACCACCGCCGGCTGCTCGATGCGAGTCACGGTGAAGTGCACTGTGCGCGTGTGGGGCGCGCGTGGGGAGCGCCGATGACCTTTTCGCTCGGCGCGGCAGTCGGAGAGCTGGAGCGGTTGTGCCGCCGCCACCGCCAACCTCAGACAGGAGCGGCGACGCCTCACGCGGCCCCGCATCGCAGGACCGTCGCAGCGCCCACGCCGCAGCCGCCGCCGAACGGAGCGAGCCGGCGCCGGTCAAAGCTCGCGCCGCGCCAGCAGCGCGCGCCGCCGCCGCATGGAGCTCCCCCAGCCGCCTGGTGCGGCGGCGCCGCAGCCGCCAGGCGCGGCGGCGCCGGCGGACGCGCCGGCGCGGCCGCTGCAGCCGCCGCCCGCGACCGCGCTGCGCAAGGGCGCCGGCGGGCGCCTCGCGTACGTGCACACCCTCGCGGCGGCGGCGCCGCGTAGCAAGCTGGCGCCGCCGGGCGCGGCGTCGCGGCTGCCGCCCAACGTGCAGCCGTCGGCGCTGCAGCGCCACACGTGCGCGGCGCCGGGCGGCGGGCTGTCGGCCCGCCTGCTGCCGACGCCGGCCGCGGACGGCCTGGGCCTGGCCGGCACCGCGCCGCCGGCGCCGGACGAGCCGGGCGGCGGCGCTGCGGCGGGCGCCGGCGCGCCGCCCTGGCAGTTTGCGTTCACGCTCCTGCGCGCGCAGCACGTCGGGCCGAGCGGGCTGGCGGGCGTGCGCGAGCCGACGCGCCGCCTGGCGCGGGTGGCGATCGTGGACCGCGCGCGGCACCGCGTGCTGGGCAACGTCGCGACGCTGCCGGTTGCCGAGGTGCGCGGCCCGCGCGGCGGCGACCGGCCGGGCGCGTCGTGGCTGTGGGACGCGGCGCGGCCGCCGGCGCCGCCGGGCGGCCGCGCGCCGCGCCCATCCCGCCGGGCGCGCTCGCGGGCAGCGCGGCCGCGGCGGACGCGCGGCGCGCGCTGCTGCCGGCGCTCGGCGGCGGCGCCGGCATCGCCGCCAGCGGCGGCGCCAACTCGCTCGTCGTGCGCTGCGCGCGCGAGGCGGCCGACCCGGTGGCGGGCCTGCGGTCGCTGGACGGCAGCCGGCTGAGCCTGCTGGTCGAGCTGAACGTCGAGCACCGCCTCGCCGCGGACGACGCCGCCGCGGCGCCCGACGCGGAGGCCAAGGTCCGGCGAGCTTGAGCCGCGCGGGGAGCTGGGGGCGCGAGCCACCTGCAGGCCGCGCGCGGGGCCTCTACGTGCACCCCCACCCTCACCCCCGCGCACAGGGCGTGGGCGTTGTGACGGAGCTGACCACCTGCTGGGGCATGGTCAGCCTGCAGCGCTGCGCGGAGCTCAGCCGGGCTATGACGATCGAGGTGCCGCTCTATTGCGGATCCCTGGACGAGCCGGTGAGCGGGGCGTGAGCAGGCGTGGGGCAGCTGGCTGACCAGGCGGCGGCGGCGCAGCACGCGGCGCAGGCCCGAGCCGCGCCACCACGCTGGCCGACCCGCCCCGGCATCCCTGCCGACAGGCCACGCTGGCGGCGGTGTGGGCGGCGGACCGCAGGCGCCACCCGATGCGCGCCCTGCTCACGCCGGCGCCGGCGCCGTGCCTCACCTTCTGCGTGGGCCCGCTGCCGGTGACGCCGGCGCTGCTGCCGCTCAGCCTCGTGCCGTCGACGCTCGTCGCCCCCCGAGAGCTGGCCTACCTGCTGGCCGCGGCGCGCCTGCTGCTGGACGACGCGCTCGCTGGCGCGCCAGCTCCAGGCGACGCGGCGACGCCAGCGGGCGGTGCCGGCGGCGGCGGCGGAGTCGGCAGCGCGAGCTGCCTCGCGGCGGGCATGAGCCAGCCCGCGCTGGCGGCGCTCGGGCCGCTGCTCGACGACGAGCTGCTGCTCGCGGAGCTGCTCGCGCGCTGGTGGGGGCGCGTCCGCGCCTGGCGGCGGCCACGGACGAGGGTTGGTCCGGGCTGGCCGGCTGCGCGTGCGACGGCGGCGCGGGCGCGCCGGCGCGGCCGAGCCCTGCCGCGCTGGCGGCCGCGCTGCGCGCGAGCGTGCTGGAGGTCGCGCCACTCCTGCATGCCGCGAGCCTGCCCCGCCCGCACATGGCCAACTTTGTCGAGCACGCCGCGCACCGCGCGCGCGTCGCGGCCCGCTTCCTGCGCGGCGAGCCGCCCGCGCCCGGCGGTGGCGGCCTCGGCTGCGCGCCGGCGGCGCCGGACAGCACAGACGGCGCTCCGGCGGCGCCGGCGTGGCCGGCGGGGCTGCAGCAGCGCCACCCGGTGGAGCCGCTGAGCCTCACTGCGCTCGAGTGGCTGCACGCGCCGTTTGACGTCCGAGAGACGCGGGTGTGCGTCGGCGAGCAGCTGCGCGCTGCGTCGGCGGGGTGGAGCCGGTGCTGACGCTGCAACGCGGCCGGCCGCGTTCCCGGGGACGCCCTGTCAGCAGGCCGCTCGCGACCGCACTGTCGCACCACGCAGCGAGTACGCGCAGCGGCCGCCGCCTGGCTTACACACACACTGCCCCGGCCCAGCCACCGACCGCAAGCCGCAGGCGCCCGTCAGTTGATCACAGCTCGCGCGTCGGCACCTGCGGCGGGCGGCGGGCGGCGGGCGCGCGGGCGGGCGGCGGAGCGCCACAGAGCCGCAGCTGCGGTGGCTCGTGAGCGGCGCGCGGCGGTGCGGCGAGGGCACACGCACACACACAGTGCGTGCGCCCGTGGCAACTCCTGCAGGGAGTCGAACCCACGGCGCGCGGCGCCCGCCGCCCAGGCGCGGCAGGCGCCGCGCGCCGGCCCCGACCAAGCGTGCGCCCAGCGCGCACGGGCGGCCGCGCTGGGCGCGCGCGGGGGCGCAGCAGTGATCAGGGCTACAGCGCCGCCGGGGTTCCCAGCCTGATCTCTCAGGCCGGTACTAGCCGCAGCCCAAACCGCATCACTTCCCAGATCTCACGGGATGGGGTGTTGCAGCGGTTGGTGACAGCCGTAGCCCTCGTGACGCGGCGGCGCGCGCGCCCGCGAGGGGGCGCGGCGCGCGCCGAGGTGTGTGTGTGTGTATGGGGGGGGGGGGGGGTGGGGGCGGGGCGCGAGGGCCGGCGGCGCGTGCAGGGCGCGGGGGCGCGGTGCGCGTGGCGCCCTCCCCTGCTGGCAGGCGGTCGCGGCGATGGCGGGGCGGCGGCGGGCGCGCCCGCCGCTCACGACTCGGGCAGCGCCGTGGCGGCGCTGCCGTCGGCCGCGTCGCTGCTCGTCGTGCCGTTCGCGGCGGCGCCGGCCAGCTGCGACGCGAGCAGGCGCAGCTTGGAGCGCCACTCGGGCTGCTGCTTGGGCCGGAACGGCTTGGGCCCCTCCGGCTCGCGCTGCCTGGCCTGCCGCTTGCGGCCGCGCTTGGCTGCCGGCGGCGCGCCGGCCGCTGCGCGCTTGCTGCCAGCGCCGGCGGCAGGGGCGGCGGCGGCGCGGCCGCCGCTGCTCTCGCCGCTGGTGCAGGGGCCGCCGTGATCGCTGCCCCCTGCCTGCTGCCGTTGCTGCTGCTGCTGCGGCTGCTGGCGCGCCGGGCCTGGCAGCGCAGCCACGTGCAGCAGCATCGGCGCCGCGCGCGGCGGCGAGCAGCCCCAGCTCCCGGCGCTGCTCGCCCCGCTGGCCGCCGAGCCGCTGGCGGCCTGGCCGGCCACGGTCGCGGCCCGCGCCATACTTGGCGACCAGCATGGCCTTGGTGCGCCGGACCGGCTCCTGGGGCGGCGGGGGCGGCATGGACGCCTGCGGCTGCGGCTGCTGCTCCTCCTGCGTCGCGGGACGCGCCGGCGCCTCCGCTGCCGCGCGCTCGGCCGCGGCCGCGCCGCCGCTGCCGCTGCCGCTCGGCGCCGCGCCGGCGCCGCGTCGCGCCGGCGGCGGGCTGGCCGGCTCCGGCAGGCCCAGCAGCTCCGCCACGGCGCGGTGCGTGCGCAGCGTCGCGCCGCAGGGGCTGAAGTAGAAGTTGTCGGTCGTGCGGCCCAGCCGGCCGTTGCGGCGGCTCGTGAGACGGCAGCGCACCGCCGCGCTCCAGCCCGCCGGCAGCTCGCCGCCTGCAGACGCGGCGGCGGCGGGCGCAGCTCGCGGCGGCCGAGCCGCCGCTGCCGCGGCGCGCCCCAGGCGGCGCGGCTCACCACAGTGCTGGACGTAGGCGCGCAGGCGCTCCAGGGCGCGCTCTCCCTTGGCCGCCAGCTCCTCCTGCGCGGCGAGCGCGGCGCGCCGGCCGTGATGGCGGGCTGGGGGCCTGGCGCGGGCGCGCGGGCGCGGCGCACCTCGTCCGGCAAGCTGGCGTCCAGGCCGGCCAGGTCGAGCCCCGGCGCGGGCGCCCCGGCGCTCGGAGGCGGCGCGGGCGCCAGCGAGAGAATCGTGAAGGCGGCGGGCGCCGCTGCCGGCGACGCCATGGCTGCGGCAGAGCAGCGCCAGGCGAGAGAGAGGGATGACGACTGGCGGGCGGGCGGGCGGGAGCAGCAGCAGCTTGAGTCTGCTCGTGCAAACCCCGCGCCGCCGCTTGGAGAAGCAGCCGTCTGGGGCGCCTGGACGGCGGCCAAGCCACGGCCGCGCTGCGAGCAGCACGCCGGCGCCGCCGCCGCGGAGAGGGCGGCGCCGAGGGGGTCGGCGCGCGGGGCCGGCGCGCTGCCCTCTCACACCGCTGCCTGCCGGCTGGCTCGGCTGCATCATCGCGGCGTGCGCGTCTGCCGCCGCGCGGCGCCCCCCCCCCCCCCCCCCCCCCCTCAGCAGCAGCGGCGTCACCCCGGCGGCGCCCACAACCCTGGCGCCTGCGCCCTCCGCGCCCGCGGCGAGCACGCCGGCCGCGACGACCGGCCGCGCCGTCGCCAGTGAGCGTCGGTAGGGGGGCGGCAGGCGGCTCTTGCCCCTTGACCCCACCGAGGGGGGCCAGTGCCTCGCGCGACGCAGCCGCTCGGCTTATGCCCCACGCTTCGCCCTCGGCCGCCGCACACGCGCCGCGCCCTCGCGCCCAGCCTTTCGCCCGCCCCGCGCGCGCCGGTGCTCCAATCGGCTGCGCCCCGCGCGCCCGCGCGCCCCTGCCCCGGCCGCACCGCGACGCCGCCGCCATGACGGTGGCCGTCGTCACCACCACGGTCGCGCAGACCGTGGGCGGCGCGCCGGAGGAGGCGGCGCTGGCGCCGGGCACGGCGGACTGGGACCGCCACGTCCCCGCCGCCGCGGTCGACGCCAAGGACGCCGACACGCCCGACGCCTGGGTGCCGCGCGACCCGCGCATCCAGCGCCTCACGGGCCGCCACCCGCTCAACTGCGAGCCGCCGATGGGTGCGCAGCGCGTGCGCCGGCGCCGCGCGCGCGCTGCGGCCCGCAAGGTGTGGGCGGGGCTCATGGCCCGCCGCGCCGCCGCCGCAGACGCGCTCATGGCGAGCGGCTTCATCACGCCGCCCAGCCTGCACTACGTGCGCAACCACGGCGCGGTGCCGAAGCTCGCGTGGGGCAGCCACACGGTCACGGTCAACGGCCTCGTCGCGGCGCCGCTCAAGCTGACGATGGACGAGCTCGTGTCGCTGCCGTCCGTCACGCTGCCCGTCACGCTCGTGTGCGCGGGCAACCGGCGCAAGGAGGAGAACATGCTCAAAAAGTCCATCGGCTTCAACTGGGGCCCCTGCGCCGTGTCCACGAGGTGCGGCGCGGCGCGCGGCGGCGGCAGGGGCGGCAGGGGCGCCGGCCGCGGCGGCGACCGCGGCGGCGGCGGCGGGGGCGGCGCCCGACCCTCCGCCGCGCGCGCCGCGCAGCTACTGGACGGGCGTGCGCCTCGGCGACCTGCTGCGCCGCGCGGGCGTCGCGCCGGGGGCGGGGCACGTGAGCTTCCGCGGCCCCACCGGCGAGCTGCCCAAGGGCGACGACGGCAGCTACGGTGCGCCTCGCTTGCCCGCGCCGCGTGCCTCGCTCGCCCGCGCCGCGCGCGCCGCGCGCCCGCGCTCCCCCGCGCGCGCCTCCCCACGCCACGCCCGCCCCCTCGCCTCCCTCCCCCGCCACCCGCGACAGGCACGAGCCTCACGCTGCACTACGCGCTGGACGACGCGAACGACGTGCTCGTCGCGTACAAGCAGAACGGGCGCTGGCTCACGCCCGACCACGGCTTCCCCGTCCGCATGATCATCCCCGGCTTCATCGGCGGCCGCATGGTCAAGTGGCTGGCCGAGATCAGCGTCACGCCCGGCGAGAGCGCCAACTTTTACCACTTCCACGACAACAGGTGAGCGCGGGCTTTTTGTTGAACGAGGGTTTGAAGGCAGGGTTTAACACGGCTTTGAACGTGGCTTCCAACTTGGCCTTGGCGTTGAACTCGGCCCGTGCGGCGAGCCGCGGCCGCGCACGGGGGAGGCGGGCGGCCGACCGACGCCGCGCGCGCGCGCCCGCGCCGCCGCAGGGTGATGCCGCCGCACGTGGACGAGGAGCTGGCCAAGAAGGAGGGTGAGTCACGCACAGCGCGCACGCGAGGCGGCGACGCAGCCGCGCGGCCCGCTGCCGCCGCGCGGCCGCGGCGCCCCCGCCTCGCTCGCTCGCGCACCCGCCGCTCCCTGCCTGAGCTCCCTGCCTGAGCTCTGCCGGCGCTCGATCCGAACCGACCAGGCTGGTGGTTCAAGCCCGACTTCATCATCAACGAGCTCAACATCAACTCCGCCGTGAGCCGGCCCTGGCACGACGAGGTGCTGCCGCTCGGCACCAACGCCGTGTACCCCATGCAGGGCTACGCCTACTCGGGTGCGCGCCCGGCCCCGGGCCCCGCGCGCGGCAACGCACGGCGCCGCCGCCGCGCTCACGCGCCCGCGCCCGCGCGCCGTGCTGCCAGGCGGGGGCCGCAAGATCATCCGCGTGGAGGTGTCGCTCGACGGCGGGCTCCTCTGGCGCCAGGCCGAGATCACGCGCCACGAGACGCCCACGCCCGCGGGCAAGCACTGGTGCTGGATCTTCTGGCGCTTTGAGGTGTGCCGCGCCGCCGCCGCCGCCTGCTCGGGGTTGCGGCCCCGCCGCGGCCTCCCAGCGCCCACGCCAGCGCGTGCGGCAGCGCGGCGCAGGCGCCGACCCGCGCCCGCCCGCACGCCCGCGCCCGCGCGCGCGCGCGCGCCCGCAGGTGCAGACGGTCGAGTTTGCGCGCGCGTCCGAGGTGCTCGTGCGGGCGTGGGACAGCAGCATGAACACGCAGCCCTCCCACATCACCTGGAACCTCATGGGCATGATGAACAACTGCCACTTCCGCATCAAGGTCCACCAGCACGTCGACGCGCAGGTCCGCGGCGGGCGACGCGGCGGCACGGCGGCGCGGCGGCGCGCGGCCCGGGCGCTGCGCGGCGGCGGCGGCCTGCGGCGCGCGCGTGCGCGGGCCCGCACGGCCGGCCGGCACGCTGACAGACCCCGCGCCGCGCGCCGCGCGCAGGGCAACATGGGCCTGCGCTTCCAGCACCCCGCGCCGGTGCAGCCCGGCGAGCTCGGCACGCTCGGCTGGCGCGAGGAGGAGGCGCTCGCGCGCGCGGGCGCCGAGGCGGCCGCCGCGGCGCCGGCCGCCGCGGCCGCGGTCGCCGCCAAGGCGGCGCCGCCGGGCGGCGCCGCGCTGTACACCATGGAGGAGGTCGAGCGGCACGCGAGCGAGGAGAGCTGCTGGTTCGTGCACGAGGGCAAGGTGCGCGCGCGCGCGCCGCCGCCGCCGTGTGCCTCCTCTTGCGCGCTCATGTCGCGAGCGCCCTTGACTGAACCCCTGCTCACCCTAAACCCCGCCGCCCGTCTCTCCCTCCCCGTGCGGGGGTCAGGTGTATGACGCGACGCCCTTCCTGGAGGAGCACCCGGGCGGCGCCGAGAGCATCCTCATCAGCGCCGGCATGGACGCGACGGACGAGTTCAACTCCATCCATAGGTGCGCGGACGCTGCCTGCGTGTGTGTGTGTGTGTGTGTGTGTTTGTGTTTAGTGTGTGCGTGGGTGTGCACACTCGCAGCGGGCGCCGCCGCCCACGCGCCCGCGCGCCCGCGCGCCCGCGCGCCCGCGCCCGCCCGTCCCGCGCCCGCCCGCCGCGCAGCTCCAAGGCCAAGGGCATGCTCGCGCAGTACTACATCGGCGACCTCGTCACGCCCGAGCAGAAGGCCGCCGCGGTCGCGGCCGCGGCGGCCAAGCCCGCGATCGCGATCACCGCCAACGGCAGCGCGCCGCCCGCCGCGCCGGCGGCGGCGGCGTCCGCGCCGGCGGCTGGCGGCGAGCTCGTCGCGCTAGACCCGCGCAAGAAGATCGCGTTCAAGCTGGCCGAGGTGGTCGCGCTCTCCCACAACGTGCGGCGCTTCCGCTTCGCCCTGCAGTCGCCCGAGCACAAGGTGCGCGCCCGCGCGCTCGCCGCGTCCACGCGCCCGCCCGCGCCCCGCCCGCGCCCCGCCCGCGCGCCCGCGCTCGCCGCCGCTCACTCCCGCCCGCTCTCCCCTTCCCTGCCCTCCCCTGCCCGCCGCTGCCGCCCGTCGCCGGGCGCAGTTTGGGCTGCCCGTGGGGAAGCACGTGTTCCTGTACGCGACCATTGGCGGCGAGACGGTCATGCGCGCGTACACGCCGACCAGCCAGGACGCCGACCTGGGGCACTTTGACCTGGTGGTCAAGATCTACCGGTGCGTGCTATTGTTGTTTTTGTTGTTACTGACAACAACTAGCTAGAGAGACTGGCCGCGGCGCCCGGCGCCGGCCCCGCGTTTCCCCGCGCCGACCGCCGGCCGCCGCGTGCGCGCGCCGCCGCAGGGCGAACGAGCACCCGCGCTTCCCCGAGGGCGGCAAGATGAGCCAGCACCTCGACAGCCTCTCGGTCGGCGACGCGGTGGAGGTGAAGGGCCCGGTCGGCCACTTTGTGTACCACGGCCGCGGCAGCTACAGCCTCAACCGCAAGCCCGCGACCGCGCGGTGCGCGAGCAGCGCACGGCGCGCGGCCCAGGCCCTGCGCGCGCTGCCGCCGCGCGCTGAGCGCTGACCCCGCCCCGGCCGCCGCGGCTCGGCACGCGCAGGCGCATCAGCCTCATCGCCGGCGGCACCGGCATCACGCCGTGCTGGCAGGTCATCCGCACCATCACGGAGGACCCGGAGGACGAGACCGAGGTGCGGCGCCGCGGCTTGCGCCGTTGCCGCGCCGCTCTGCGGCCTTCCCTGCGCCGCGGCCCTGCGCCGCCCTGCGCTGCCGGGGCGCTCACCGCGCGCTGCGCCGCGCCCCTGCGCCCCTGCCGCCGCGCCCCTGCCGCCGCGCCCAGGTGTCGCTGCTGTACGCCAACCAGTGCGAGGACGACATCCTGCTGCGCGAGGAGCTCGAGGCCGCGGCGGCGGCGCACCCCAACTTCAAGCTCTGGTACACCCTCGACAGGTTGGTGGGGGCACACGGCACCGCGCCCGCGCGCGCGCCCGCACCGCCGGGGCACGACGAGGCCGGCGTGCGGGGCGGGCGCGGGAGGCGAAGCCTCTGCGCGCGGGGGCGGGGCCCGGCTCCGCCACGGCGCCGGCGCCGGCGCGCGCGCCCACGCGCCCACGCGCCCCCCCGCGCCGCGCGCCGCGCCGCAGGCCGCCCGCGGGCTGGGCGTACAGCGCGGGCTTCATCGACGAGGCGATGGTGCGCGAGCGCCTGCTGCCGGCGGGGCCGGGCGCGATCGTGGCGATGTGCGGCCCGCCGCCGATGATCAAGTTTGCGTGCGTGCCCAACCTCGAGAAGGCCGGCTACAGCGCGGAGCAGATGATCACGTTCTGATGGTGACGCGGACAGCGCACGCGCAGCTGCTGCTGGGGGAGCGAGTGCTGCTGCTGGCTGGACGTTGCTGTACAACCGTTTTACACAGAGAGAGCGAGAGAAGGATGCGGGCGGCACTGCCCATGCGCGCGCGCCGGCGAGCGCGCGCGCCCATGGTCCGCGCGTGCGTGCTGGACGGCACGCACGCACGCGGCACGTGCGACGGAACCCTCACGAACTTAATCCCCTTGTTTTGCGAGAGCCGCGCCCCCTCGTCCGTTGGGGGCGCGGCGAGCCTAGTGCCTAGGGCGCCGCTGCGCGCGCTGCGCGCTGCGCCGCCGAGATTATTCACCTAGGTAACACCGACGTCCGTTCCTCCTGCTGGGCGTTCCCCGCCAGCTTGCGCGGCCGCCCACGTCCCGACACACGAACAAACGACAGATCGTGACCGCATCAGGTCCTTCTCGGGAAGGGACGACCCGACCACCGCCCGTGTCAGACAGACAGACAGACAGGATGGATGGCGTGCACTGCACGGCGCATGTGCGTGCTCGGCCAATTGAACGTGTGATCCACCCGCATGGCGCGCAGTGCGTGCTGCCCCCCCCCCCCCAGTGCGCCCCGCAGTTGCCCCCCCCCCCACGCCTCAGCCAGCCTGCCAACGTTTCAACTGCACAAACAGAGCGGGACCGCCCGCCTCTGCAGCGGCCGTCACGCGGCCAGGAGGCACGCCTGCAGCGGCGGCAGCGCCGGCAGCAGCAGGTCGGTCGCCGCGGCGCAGACGAGGCACAGCGTTGCAGCCGCGGTGGCGTGCAGCAGCGCGCCGAGCCGCAGCGGCGCGCCGCCCGCGCCGGCGCCGACGCCGAGCGGCGGCGCCAGACCGCCAGAATTGCCGCCGCCGCCGCCGCCGCCGTTGCCGCCGCGCTGGGAGCCAGCGAGCGACTTGAGGCGGCAGAAGACTTGCTTTTGGCTGAGCTCCCGCACGTAGAGCACGTAGAGGGGCAGCGCGAGCGCCCAGACGAGCAGCCAGAGCAGCAGCAGCGCGTCGGCCGCGCGGCCGCCGCCGCACGCGCCGCCGCCGCCGCCGTCCTCGCCCGCCAGCCCAGGGCCGAGCCGGCCCTCCGCGAGCAGCGCAGTGAGCGCGTCGACCGCGGCGTGCGCGCGCGCGCACAGCGCCGCCGCGCCGGGCGCGAGCGCGGGCGCCGCGAGCGCGCAGCCGACGCTGCGCCGCATCAGAGCGAACGTGGCCGCGACGTACGCGAACTGCAGCGGCGCCGCGCGCCGGAAGGGCAGCGGCCAGATGAGGCACTGGCCGCCGAGGATGAGCGCCGCCATCGCGAGCGCCTGCAGCACCGCCGCCTCGGCGCCCGCCCGCGCCGCCTTGCGCGCAAAGAAATAGCCCTGCATGTCGCCGGCGCTGCATACCGACAGGAAGACCACCATCCAGGCGCCCCGCGCGAGCCTGCGGAGGCCGCCGGGCGGGGCGTGTGGCGTGTGGGCGGCGCGCGCGAGGGGCGGCGTGCGCGCGAGGGGGCGGCCGCGCGCAGCGGGCCGCGCCGCGCCGCACCGCAGCGCGGTGATGAGCGCCTCGCGCGCGGCCAGGTAGGCCGCCGTGCGGTTGCGCGCGAGGTGCTGCTGCCAGAGGCTCGCCGCGAAGAAGGCGCCGCACGCCGCCTTGAGCGCGACCGCGGCGGGCCGGCTCGCCAGCGCGTCCGCGGCGTTCCAGCCGCTGTACAGGTTGGCGGTCGACATGACAAAGGAGAGGCGATCGATTGAGAGCAGTGCTTCTCTCACGTGCGGCTGCGCCCAGTACTCGCGCTCCGACGACGCCGGCCGCAGCGCGAGCGAGAGCGGGCTGATGCCCGGCATTGCTGCTGCCGCCGGCGTGGCGCGGAGCCGCTGCGGCGCCACCGCCGCCACCGCCACCACCGCCACCGTCAACGGCGCTGCTGCCGCCGCCGCCGGGCGGCGGCGCCGCCGCGTCCGGCGCAGGTGCGGCCGGCGGCGGCGCCGCAGTCGGCGCAGCGCCGGCCGACTGCGCCGCCGCAGCGGCTGCTGCCGCCGCCGGGCGGCGCCGCTGCGGGCCCTGCCCGGCCGCGATCGCGGGCCGGAGCAGCTGCTACCGCCTGACCCTGCTGCTCTTCTGCTCCCTAGAGCGCGCCGCTGGCGCTAGCGCTGGTGGCGCTGCCGCCGCCGCTGCTGCAGCGCGCGAGCGCTTGCGGCGGCTGCGACGGCTGCCGGTCGCATGCGGGAGCGCGGCCGCGGAGAATGAGGCAGCGGGCAGCGCACCTGGCAGACAGCCCCGGCGAGGCGGCGCGCCGCGGTGCTGCGCCGGGTGACGCGCCTGAAGCGCCGCCGCCGCCGGCGGACGCTTTTAATCGTTATCCCCGCACAGCCGATCGCGGCGAGCTCGCTGGTCATCCCCGCCAGCGCGCCCGGCAACGGCGCCGGCCGCACCGCGCGCGGCGGCGCATGGCGCACCTCGCGTGCGGCGGCCGCACCGGGGCCGCGACGCGGCTGCAGCGCACCGCCACGCGGCTGGCCCCGCTGCTGCGGAGCTCTCGGTGCCACTGCATCAGCAGTGCGGGCAGCCAGGCGGCGGCGACGGGGCAGCAGCAGCAGCAGCGGGCGGCGCCGGCGCTCGCGCGGGGCGAGGTGCACGTCTGGTGGCTGCGCAGCGACCAGCTGAGCGCGGCGCAGGTTGAGCGCTGCGGCGCGCTGCTGTCGCCGGCGGACGCCGCCCACGTCGCGGGCGCGGCGGCGGAGCCGGACGTCGCGGCGGAGCGGCTGCTGGCACGCGCGCTGCTGCGGGCGGTGCTCGCGTCGTACCTGCCGGGCGCGACGCCGCAGCAGGTGCGGCGCAGCGGGGCCCCTCGGCGCGCTCGCGCGGCCCGGGCAGCTCGCCTGACGCCGCCCGGCCGGGGCCCCGCCGCCGCCGCCCGCAGCTCGAGTTTGGGCGCGGCGCGCACGGCAAGCCCCACCTGCTGCTCCCGGCGCAGCAGCTCGGCGGCGCCGCCGCGCAGGCGGGGCTGGCGGGCAGCGGGCTGCAGTTCAACCTTGCCCACACGCGCTCGCTGCTGGGTGCGCCGCGCGCGCAGCCGCACCGCGCCGCGCGCTCGCGCCGCGCGCACGCCCCTGACGGGCGCGCCCCGCGCCGCGCGCGGCCAGGCTGCGCCGTGTGCCTGGGCGAGCCCGTGGGCCTGGACGTGGAGCTGGTGCGCCGCGCGGCGGCGAGCCGGCCCGGCGTGCTGCGCCTCGCGCGGCGGAGGTTCAGCGCCGAAGAGGCGGCGCTGCTCGAGGGTGCGTGAAGCGGCGCGGCGCGGCGCACTCTGGCCCCGCTCCGTCTGCGCCCCGCGACGCGCGAGCCGCACCCGCCGCAGGCGTGGCGGGCGACGAGGCGCGTCGCGCGCTGTTCATGTCCCTGTGGACGCTCAAGGAGGCTGTGGTTAAGGCCAAGGGCAGCGGCATCAACGCGCCGCCGGGGCTGCGGGGCTTCAGCATACGTGAGTTCGCGGGCGGCGGGGCCGCGGGCGCGGGGGCGCGGGGCGCGGGGCGGGCAAAGGCACGGGGGCGGCGCGGGCGGCGCTCACGCACCCGCCCCCACCCCTCCCTCGCGCCGCAGGCCTCGGCGTCGACCCGGCGCGGCTGGAGCGGCTGCTCGCGGCCGCGGACGCCCCGGGGCAGCCGCGGCGCGGCGGCGGCGAGGCTGCGGGGCCGCCGCTCGGCGGCCCGCACGCGGGCGACGGCGGCGCGCAGGCGGAGCTGCAGCAGGAGCTGCAGGTGGTGCACCACGCGCCTGACCCTCACGAGTATAGCGTGCTGCTGTGCACACCCACGCGCGAGCACTGCGCGGCCCTGTGCGTGCAGCGGCGTGCCGACCGCGCCGACGGCGGCGACGGCCTGCTCGGCGGGCCGCCGCAGCCGGGGGCCGAGCCGGCTGCGGCGGCGACGACGACGACGGCCGCAACAACGCCGCCGGGCGGGACTGGGGCGCGCACGCGCAGCCGCGCGTGCTGGCGGCGTCGCCGGACTGGCACGGCGGCGGGCCCGGGCGGCTGGCGCTGCGCAGCCTCGACGCTGCGCCGCTGCTGGAGAGCTGGCTCACCGGGTAAACGCGGCCGCGCCAGTTGCAACCCCCTGCGCGCTCAACGCCCGCCTCGCGGCGAGCGAGCGCGGCCCGCCGCCCAAACTGCCAGCGCCCGCCACGCGCCGTCGCGTCGCGCCGCCGGCCTGGCCGCGGGCCCGGGGCTAAACCCTGAGCCCTACATCTGCTGCAGGCCCAGCAGGTTGCGCAGGTACGCCGCCTTGGCCGCGTCGCCAGCGAGGGGGAGCCACTCGTAGAAAGGAACGGTCAGCGCCTGCCGCGCCGCGGGCGCAGCAGTGAGGCGGGCGGCGCCGGCGGCGGCGGCGCGGACGCGGCGTGCGGTGTTTTCAGAGCAGCCCGCCTGCACGCGCGCGCGCGCGACGCGCGCCGCACCTGCCAGCCGCACGCCTGCAGCAGCTGGATGCGCATCACCGCCTCGCCCAGCGGCTGCTGCTGGTGGGCGCAGAACGACGCCGCGTCAAAGACCTCCACGGCGACGCGCCTGCGGCGGCGGAGGCGCCGCCGTACGCGCGCGGGGTGGTGGTCGTGCGGGCGCGGCGCGGCGCGGCGGCGGCGCCTGCGCGGCCAGCGGGGCAGCCGCGGGGCTGCCGCCGCACCTGTCGGGCAGGGCCAGGCCCAGCGCCAGCAGGCCGTCCGGGCTGAGCAGGTTGAGTGTGTGCGGCACGCCGATGGCTGCCAGGTGCCGCGCGACGTCCTGGGGGGAGGGGGGGGGGCCGGGGCGGGAGCGGGGCGGGTCGGTTCGGGTTGGGTTCGGTCGAGCAGGCGCGCCGGCAGGCGCCGCGCGGCGCCACGGGGGCCCGGCCCGGCGCCGCACCTGCGTCAGCGGCGGCGGCGGCGCCGCGACCGCCGCCTCGAGCGCCGCGCGGTGTGCCTGCCACGCGGTGAGTATGAGCTGCGGCGGGATGGTGTGCCGCGCGCCGCCGTCGGCGGCCTTGGACACCAGCAGGTACGCCTGGCGGCGGCGGCGGAGCGCGGCGGGCGAGGCGCGGCGCGCCGTCGGCCGGCCGCAGGCGGGCCGCCGGCGCTGCGGTGCGCGGGCGCACGCCCCGCGCGCCCGACTGCGCCCGGCCGCGCGCCCGAGCCCGCCGCCGCCGCGCCTGGTAAAGCTGCGCGAGCGCGGCCGGCGGCATCGCGGCCGCGGCGCCCGGCTGCGCGAGCGCGGCGACCACGGCGTTCCAGGTCTCCGGCGCGAGGTCTTTGAAGAGGCCCAGACACCACAGCGCCGTCGCGAGCGCCGCGGGCTCGGCCTCGGCCACCTGCGCGGCGGCGGCGGCGGCGCGCAGGCAGGCGCGGGGCGGGCTCGCGTGACGCGCGGCGCGGCTACAGGGGGGGGGCTCTGCGCCGCTGCACCGCGACGCCGGCCACCTGTTTGCCGCGCACCTGGGGCGCGAGCTGCTGGCGCAGCAGGGCGAGCAGGGCCTTGGGCGGCGCGTACGCCAGCTTGGCGTAGCTCTGAGTGCGGCCAGGGCAGCGGGGGAGGCGCGGCGCGGTCGGCCGCGGGTCCGCGCGCGCGGCTGCGCCGCCCCTGCTCCCCCCCCCCCCCACAAACACACCCACCTGCAGCAGCGACACGATCGCGCCCGCCGCGAGGCGCGCCGCGCCCGGCTGGCCCAGGCGGCCGCAGATGTGCTGCGCCGCCGCGTGCAGCAGCGTGACGCCGGGGTGGAACGTCAGCCGCGCGTACACCTGTGTGCGCGCACGTGGCGGCGGCGGCAGAGTGTGTCGCACGCGCGTGGCTGCCGGCCGAGCGGCGGGGCGGGCCCCACGCCGGGCGGCGCGCGCCCCCGCGTGCCTGGAGCAGCTCCACCAGTGCCGCGACGCTGAAGCTGGCCATGCTCGCGACCGCGAGCTCCGCCGCCGCGGCGAGCAGCTGCGGCCCCGGCGCCGCGCCGAGGGCGAGCAGCGCGGCGAGCAGGCGGGAGAGCGCCTCGGGCTGCAGGCTCGTCACGCTCGCCTCGGCGTGCTGCAGCACGGCTGCGCGGCGGGCGGCGGCGCGGGCGCGGGGGCGGGTTTGGCGGGCGGGCCCACTCTCGCGCGCGTGCCGGCGCGGGGCACGCAGCGACGGCGGCCCGCACGTCATCCACGGTGCGCACACACCTGCCAGCAGCGGCTGCGGCGGCGCGTGGCCAAACTGCGCAAACGCCCACATGGCCTTGGACAGCTGCTCGCCGGGCAGCGCAGCCAGCGCGCCGGCGAGCACCTGCGGCGGCCGCGGCGGCGGCCCCGGCGGCGCCCTCGGCGGCGGCGGCGGCGGGCGGGGGCGCGCGCGCGCGGCGGCGGCCGCGGGCGCGCGCGCGGCGCGGCGCGCCGCACCGCGACGACGGCGTCGAGCAGCGGCGACGGCGGGCGGTACTCCATGCGCGCGAAGGCCCACATCAAGTCGGCGGCCTGGCCGGGGGTGAAGAGCCCCAGGTTGCGGGCGAGCGCGTCGGCGGCGGCCTCGAGCAGGCGGCTTCCGGGGACGTAGCCGAGGCTCGCCATCGCCCACAGCGCCGTCGCGAGCTGCTCGGCGGTGAAGCCCGGCAGCCGCGCCAGCGCCTGGCCCGCGAGCGCGTCCAGGAAGGGAACGTCCGGCACGAGCGCCAGCTGCGGGGGACGAGGGGCGCGCGTGCCGCGCGCGGCGCGCGGCGGCGGTGGGCGGCGCGCCGAGCCGCGGCGGCGGGGAGGGCGGGAGGAGGGGCAGCTGTGCGGAGCGCGGGCGGCGGCGCGGCCCGGGCGGCGGCGCGCCGCGGCGCACCTGCGCGAGCGCCCAGGCGACCTCCGCGAGCTGCTTGGGTCCCATGCCGCCCGCGCGGCTGCGGCAGAGGCCCAGCAGGTCCTGCAGCGGCTGCGCCTGTGCCTCGACCGCCGTGCCGGCGGCCTGCAGCTGCCCGAGGCGGTGGAGGCAGAGCGCGATGTGCTCCGTGGTCAGGCCCATGCCCCGCTCCGACGCCAGCGCGAGGACCTCGCCCGGCGCGCCGGCGGCGGCGATGCGCACTGCAAAGTCCACCGCCGGCGGCGGCGCGGGCGGCGCCTGCTGCTGCGGCGGCGGCGCGCCCGCCAGCTGCTGCTGCTGCTGCAGGAGCATGCCGAGGCCGCCGCCCTGCTGCCCCGCCGCGAGCGCGCCGCCGCCGGGCGCGTGCGGCTGCTGGGGGGCCAGCAGCATGCCGCCGCCCAGGCCTGCAGCGCCGCTGGCGTTGAACACGGGCTGCTGCGCCACGCCGCCGGGCGCGGCCTGCCCCAGCGCCGCCAGCTGCATCGCGCCGCCGGCCCCCGGGAACTGCGCGGCGCCCTGCGCGGCTGCCAGGGCGCTGACGAGGGCCGACAGGCCCCGGCCCCCCTGCTGCTGCGGCGGCGCCTGCTGCAACTGCGCCGGCGCCGCCGTCGCCTGCTGGCCCAGCAGGGCAGGCGGCGCCAGCACCATACCAGCCGGCGCGCCGCCCGGCGCCTGCAGCATCCCACCCGAGACCACCAACATCTGTCCACCAGGCATGCTGGTGAGCACCTGCTGCGGCCCGGCGAGCACCAGCTGCGGCTGCACCTGGCCGTGCTGCTGCGCCTGCTGCTGCTGTTGCTGCTGCGCCTGCTGCTGCTGCTGCTGCTGCTGCTGCGCCTGCTGCTGCTGCTGCTGCTGCTGCTGCTGCTGCGCCTGCTGCTGCTGCTGCGGCGGCGGCGGCTGCCCTCCGCCGCGACCGCCACCCCGGTCACCGTGACCGTCGCGGCCGTTCATGGCGTCCGCGCCAGTCTCCGGCCTGCTGCGCTTGCCGAGCATGCCGTGACTGCCGCCGCTGCCAGGCGCTTTGGCGTCCGCGCCGCCCCCGCCGCCGCCGCTGTTGCGCCGGCCGCCGCCGCCCGGACTGGCTGCGCCAGACGTGCGCATCATCGGGCGCGGGCCGGCGCCAGCTGTGGGCGTGCGGAGCCCCGCCGGTGGCGCCTGCAGCCCAGCTGCGCCCTCACCAGCTGCCTGCTGCTGGCGCGGCGGCTGCGACGGCGTGCCGCAGGGCCCGCGCAGGTCGAACGTCGACGTGGCCTGGCCGCCCGCAGGCCCTGGAGCGCCCGTGCTAGCCAGCTGCACGACTTGGCCGCCGCCCGAGCCTGGCCCCGGGACCAGCTGGGCCTGCACCAGCTGCTGCGGCTGCTGCTGGTATGGCTGGGGCTGCTGGTACTGAGGCTGCAGCTGTGGCTGCTGCGGCTGCTGCAAGTATGGCGGCTGCTGCGGCTGCGGTTGCTGCTGGTACTGAGGCTGCAGCTGAGGCTGCAGCTGAGGCTGCAGCTGAGGCTGCTGCAGCTGCTGCTGTGGCTGCTGTTGGTACTGAGGCTGCTGCTGCGCCTGCTGTTGGTAGTGGGGCTGCTGCTGCGCCTGCAGCTGCTGCTGCTGCTGCTGCTGCTGCTGGTGCTGGTACTGCTGCTGTGCCGGCACAGGCAGCATGACCACTGGCTGCTGCTGCTGGTGCTGGTGCGGCACCGGCTGCAGGATCACAGCTCCGGGCGGCGGCTGCGGCTGGAACGGCGGCGCCTGCGCCGCCGGCAGCGGCGGCGGCGCCGCCGGCCGCTCCTGCCCCTGGCGGCGCATTGGCCCTGGCATCCCCCGCTGGCCTGGCCCCAGGCCATCCAGCGCCGGCCCCCGCTGCGGCGGCCCGTCGTCGCGCCAGTCGCCGGGCGGCGGGCCGCCACGCGGCCCCGGCCCCGGTCCCATGCCAGGCCCGCCCATGCCGTGCGGCGGCTCCGGCCTGCGCTGGGGCGGCGGCGGCGGCGGCTGCTGGTAGCCGGGCGGGGGCCCGCCGTACGGGCCCGGCTGCTGGAAGCTGCCTGGCGGACGGCAGGGGCGGCGGGGCACGCAAGTCGGGCAGGAGGGTGGTCAGGGGCAGCACGCGCGAACAAGCGACGCAGCGCGCTGCACACGGGCTGGCTCGGGGCCCGGGCTGCGCGCCGTCTCACCTCCTCTCTCGTTGAAGCTCGGCGGCGGCGGCGCCATCGGCCGCGGGCCCCCGGCTCCACGCGGCGCGGCTGCCTGCGGCCCAGGCCCCTTCATTGGGTGGGGTGGCGCCAGCCCGTTGGGCCGGTTGAGCGGCCCGGGGAAGCCGCCGCCGCTCGAGGGCGGCCCGCCAGGCCCCACCGGCCGCGGCCCGCCGGGCCCCATCGGTCGCGGGGCGCCAGGCCCCACCGGTCGCGGGCCGCCGCCGGGCGCCAGGGGCCCGCCGAACGGCGGCGGGCCGCCCCGCCCCGGGCCGCCGGGCGCCGGGGGCCCCCGAACGGCGGCGGGCCGCCCCGCCCCGGGCCGCCCCGCCCGGGGCCGCCGGGCGGGCGCATGTGGGGCCCCGGCGGCATGCCGGCGTGTGGCGGCGGGCCCATGTGCCGCCCGGGGCCCGGGCCCGGCCCTCGTCGGTCGTTCATGCGTGCGGCGCCTCTGCGGGCGAGGCGGTTGCGGCGGCGGTTCAGCAAGGCACGCGGTGTGCGCCCGCAGGCGTGGCTGCCACTGTTGGAGCTGTGATCGCCGGCGCCGCCGCCTGCCCGCGCTGGCTGCCGCGCGCGCAGCGGCCGCCAAGCGTGGCGCCGACGGCCGCGCACACGCGGGCACGCCGCCAGCGCCGCGGCCGTCCGTCCACCTACTTGGCTGCAGGCTCGCTACGGCGCCCGTGCCGGCGCCGCGGTGGCCGACGCCGGGGCGCGCGCTGCTGCTCGCTGGCGGCGCCGGCGCTGCCCAGCAGCTGCGGCGTCCGCGATCGCCCCTCCACGCATCAGTTCACCGAGAACGTGCCCGTCCCGGGCGCCTGGGGCGCTGCGGCGGGCTGCTGGCACGCCGCGCGGGCAGAGGCGCGGCGGCGCGCCGCCGCTGCTGACCCGCGCGGCCGCGGGCGCCGTCTGCTGCTGGCGCTGCCGGGCTGGCGCTGACCTAGAGGGGGTCTGCTGGCGGTCCCGTGCCACGCACAGCGCCTGGAGGCGCCGCGGGGAGCGTGGGCCGCGCTTGGCGCGCTCGGAGCGGCGTTCAGCGCGTGGGGGCGCGCCCAGCGCGCGCGCGCGTGACGATCGGCTAGCTCGGCACGATCTGGTAAGCCCGCCCGCGGCGGAGGGGGGGTGGGGCAGCCAGCGCGCGCAGGGGCTCAAGGATGTGACAAAAGGCTGCCCCGCTCCCCGCCCGCACGGCGGCGGCCCCGGAGCGCCCTGCGGCATCATCCCTGCACTCCACACCGCCGGTCACGGCCGCGCCCAGCGTCGCCACAGCCCCGTGCCCCCGTGCCCCCCGCCAGCAGCAGCAGCAGCAGCAGCAGGCCCACAGCTCCCCCAGCCCGGCCCGGCGCACATGGCGGACGCGGCGCCGCTGCCGGGCAAGGCCAAGACGCCGAGCGACTTCCTGAAGTCCATCCGCGGCAAGCCGGTGATCGTGAAGCTCAACAGCGGCGTCGACTACCGCGGTGCGCGGCGGCGCGCCGCGCGGCTGCCCCGCCGCGTGCAGCTGGCAGCAGGCGGCGCGGCAGGCAGAGCAGCAGCAGCAGCATTTTCGGCGGTAGCAGCAGCACCGGCGGACCGCGGCGGCAGCGGGCGCCGCGGCGCGAGCGCCGGCCGACCGCGCCGCCGCTGCTGCCGCCGCCGCCGCTGCTGCCGCCGCAGGCATCCTGGCGTGCCTGGACGGCTACATGAACATCGCGATGGAGCAGACCGAGGCGCGGCACGGGCGCGCGGCGCACGGGCGCGGCGCAGCAGCGGCTGGCCGCCGCAGCAGCTGGCCGCCGCGCGCTCGCCGCCGCGCCGACGCCGCCCGCCGCGCCGCGGCCGCCGCCGTGCCGCTGCTCCTGCTGCGCAGGAGTACGTCAACGGGCAGCTGAAGAACAAGTACGGCGACGCCTTCATCCGCGGCAACAACGGTGCGGGCAGGGCAGCGCGGACGCGGCCGCCGCGGCCTGCGGCGCGCGGCAGCGGCGGACGCGCCCAGCCGACGCGCCCAGCAGACTCACGACGTGCCGCGCCGCGCGCCGCAGTGCTGTACATCAGCACGGTCAAGCAGGCGTGAGGCGTGAGGCGCGCCGGGGCGCCGCGGCGCGGGGGCGGCAGCTGGGGGCTGCCGCGGGCGGGGTGGGGTGCGCTGCTGCGGGGGCGGCAGCGCGCGTCGGAGCGAGCAGCCGGTCGCCCTAGTGAGGCTGGGAGCGCGGGCCACCGCTCGGCGCCGGTGTAACGCGGACGCAGGACGAGCGTTAAACAGCGCCGCCGCGCCGCAGCCGCCGTGGCCGCGCGGTGCAGCTCCCCGAGTGAGCCTCACTCGTGCGCGAGCTGGTGCGCACGGCCGGCCTCGAGCGGCGCGTGGCAGATGTGAAAAGAAGGAGCCTGCCGCCACCTGCCCAGCTGGGTTTGCCCCCGCGTGCAGTGTGCCGCCCCGTCTGCTGTGCATTGGCTGTGGTCCGTTCGTTCGTTCGTGACCACGCGACCGCTACCCCCACGTATCTACGCAAGAGGCGACGGAAACGAGGGACTACGCAAGACTCTGCACCCCCGCCGCCGCCCCGTCCACACGCCGCACCCGCGCGGCTGGTTCGTTCGCCGGCGCCGCGCTCCCGGTCCGGGCCTCGGGCACTGCCGAGGCCGCTCAGCGGCCGGTCGTGACGCCCATGGGCGCCATGATCGGGGGCGAGCGCAGGCCCTGGCCGTTGGCCATCGCGCCGAGGGTGGCGGGGCCGACGGCGTAGATGTAAAACTCGTACGATGCGCCGGGCGTGTAGGAGCTGTCCGTGAACTTGGTGCTCGTCACGCGCGCCGACTTGATGCGGTCGCCCGCGCTGTGCTTGCCGGCGGGGTACTGCGGAGCAAGGGAGGGAGGGGAACGGCAGGGGTGGGGCGGTCGGCGGCCGCGCGCGGCGCGCGGCGCGCTGCGGGGCGGCGGGGTGGGCGCGGCGGTGCGGTGCGTTCATTCAACGCACCACGTCGACGACGTACTGCGCGATGCAGTTGGCGGGCGTGGTCTGCGGCGCGTTCCACTCAATGGTCATCGTCGCGGTCGCGCCCTGGGCGAGCGCGCTGCCACGGCGGATGTTGAACACGGGGCCCGGCTGGCGGCACGACGGCGCGGCGGGCGCCGGCGCGGCGGTGAAGGGCTGCGAGCGCAGGCCCGCGCCGTTGCCGCCCGCGCCGAGCGCGGCGTTGCGGCCGTAGACGTAGAACACATACTGCTTGCCTGCGCGCGCGGGCGAGCGAGCGAGGCCGTCGGCCGCAGCGGCGCGGCGCGCCGGCGGCGCTCGGGCAACCGGCGGCGCGGCGGCGCGGCGCCGCACCGGGGATGAGGCCCTTGGCGGTGTACGTGCCCTCGGTGTGCGCCGGGCTCACGCTCACGGTGGCGCTGACGATGCGGTTGGTGGAGGCGCCGGTGTTGTAGACCTCGACGGCGTACTCGGAGATGCAGGAGTTGAGGCCGCCGGTCGGGCCGTCGACGGGGCGCGGCCAGGCGACGGTGATCTCGGAGTACGAGCCGGAGTTGGCGGTGCTGCGCAGGTTGATGGACTTGATGCCGCCCACGCGGAGCTTGGGGTCGCAGATCTGCAGCTGCGCCACGGTGCCCTGCGGGGCGCGGGTCACGTGCGCGTCGCGCGTGCGGCGGCGATCTGGTGGGCGCGCGCGCAGCGGCTGGCACGGCCGCGCGCCCGGCGCTGATCCGCGCGGCGCGCGTGCGGTCGCGCCCGGCGGCGCGGTGCGGGCGAGCCGGGGGACTGAGCGGAGGGGCGGGTCATCTGCATCACCGGCACGACCACCGCCCGCGCTGCGCGTGCCGCAAGCCAGCACACGGCCCGCCGCGATCGCAGCGCCGGGGCTGGCTTCCTCACCTGGGCGAGCACCAGCGCGGCCAGGACGGCCGTGAGGGCGGTGAGGCGGGCCATTGTGCGGTCGTCCGCGTGCGGCGCTGCGGCAGCGCGGGCGGTGTGCGCTGTGGGGCTGCGGGCGGGGCGGCGTGTGGCGGGTGCGACGGCGCGGCGGCAGGAGCCGCGACGCGGCTGGCGCGGGAGGCGGAGCTGGGCCGGCAGCACCGTCAACCCACTGGTCACCCGGCGCCGCCAGGGCCCGCGTCGAGTCCCGCAGCGCGTGCAGTCCCGCAGCTCCGCGCGGGCGGCTGCCTGCTGGCAGGCGATGCGCCGCGGGGGCCGCGTGCGCCGCAGCGGCTGCCTAATCACGGCGCGGCACTGGCCCGGCTGACGCTGCGCCCGTGCGGGCTGCCGGCAGCGCCCCGCGTGCGCGCGCTGCCGGCCCCGCGGCGCCCAGGTGTCGGGGCACGCGTGGCGGCTGGGTGCGCGGCCTGCCAGCCTGCACGCGCTGGCGTTGGGAGGCCCGGCGCGGGCTGCCGGCAGCGCCCCGCGTGCGCGCGCTGCCGGCCCCGCGGCGCCCTGGTGTCGGGGCACGCGTGGCGGCTGGGTGCGCGGCCTGCCAGCCTGCACGCGCTGGCGTTGGGAGGCCCGGCGCGGGTTGGGAGCGCGGCCGCGGGCGGCCGGGCGCCAGCCGCGCCGCCGCGCGCCGGCGCGCGGACCGGCGCGGCCGCCGCCGACCTCGGCGCCCGGCGGCGCACCGGCGCGGTCGCGGCGCGAGCGTGTGGCGTCGCGCCCCGGCGCTGAGCGCGCGCCCGGGCTGCCCCGGGTGCCGGGAGGTCCCGGCCGTCAGCGCCCGGCCGGCAGCGGGTGCCGCGCGCTGGGGCTCAGCGCCCGGGTCACGATCGCGCCCCCGAGCCGCCTCCGCGCCCCGCCGCGCTCTCGGCTGCTGGGGGGGCTGGGCGCCCAGCCAGCTTCACGCGCGCGCTTCCCTCGCAACGGCGGCGCCGGCGGAGATGGCGGCAGCGGCGGCGGCGGCGGCTGGCGTGGACCGCTGCAGCGGCGGCGGCGAACGGCAGGCGCGCAGGCGGCGCGCGCAGCGCGGGCGTTTGAACCACTGCGCCGCGCGACGCTCGCCCTCCTCGCGGCTGCATGAGCGCCGCCGCGCAGCAGCGCTCCCCACACAGCACTGCCGCTCCCTGGGCCCTCCCAGCAGGCCAGGCGGCCTCGCTCGCGCGTCAGCACGCCGCGCCGCTGCTGCGCGCCACCGCCGCACGGCGGCGCGCCGTCCTGCTCGCCATGGCCTCTCGCGCCCCTGCGTGATCACGAGCCGTGCAAGGGTGGTCGCGCGGCAGCATGGGGACCTTTGAGGTGCGCGGCGGCGGCGCTGCCGCAGCGTGATGGCGCTCGAACGCTGCCCTGCCCACGCAGCACGCGCCCGTCGGCAGGGCCTGCGCTTCTTCGTGGACCTCGACGGCTGCGACGACGCCGTCCTCCCGCACCTGCGGGACGCCGTCGGTGCGCCGGCGGCGCGCGGCAGCAGCGGCGGAGCGTGCAGCAACCGCTCGCGGCGGCAGCAGCCGCCCGCTTGCGGCGTGCACAGCTCCCTCCTGCCGGCAGCATAGCCGGCCCCGCGCGGCGCGCGGCGCGCGGCCGCCGCGCGCTCGCCCAGCGCGCGCAGCGCGCCAGGCGCTGCGGCGCCCTGGCGCCCGCCTCCAGGGCCGCGGAGCTCTCACGCGCGCCGTCGCCGGGCCGCGCCCGTGACACGCGCACGCAGGCCGGGAGGGCGGGCGGCTGGTGAGCGACGTGCACGACGCCAGCCACGCGGTGCTGCGCCACACGCAGCAGCCCGCGGCGCAGGCGGCGCAGGCGGCCGGCGCTGCGTGCGTCGCGCCGGAGTGGGTGCTGCTCTCGGCGACGCGGCAGCAGCTGCAGCCGCAGGTGCGGCAGCGCCGCGCGCCGCGCGCCGCGCGCCGCACGCGGGCAGGCCGCCGCGCGCGCGCGCGCGCCAGACGCGCCGCCCGCCTCGCCCCGCGCGTGCGGCCCGCCACCGCCGCGCGCAGACGGGCGGGCTGCACCCGGGCGCGGCCATCCCTGGCTTTGCCCAGCACGTGAAGCGCGTGACACTCAGCGGCATCACGGTGCGCCGCGCGTGCCGCTGCCGCCGCTGCGCGCCGCCCCGCCGAGCTCGCCGCGCCGAGCTCGCCCCGCCGCGCCGGCCGCGCGCGCGCGCGCAGGGCCTCGACCGCGCGCTTGTGTGCTACAGGGTGCGGTGCACCGGCGCGGCGTTCTCGCCCGACATGCCCTCGCGTCCACCAGCCACGTCATCGCCGCGCCCGCGGCGTGCGCGCCGGAGCCGTCCGTCAAGATCCAGCAGGCGGCCAAGTGCGGCCGCCCCCGCGCCGCGCCCGCGCCGCGGCGGGGGCGAGGGTCGAGCGCCGCGCGAGCGCCGCGCCCACGCCGCCGCCGCCGCGGGCCCGCCGCAGGTTTGGCCTGCACGTGGTGGGGAGCCAGTGGCTGGACGACTGCCTCGCCGCATGGGCGCACGTGCCTGAGGATCGCTACGCCCTGCACGTGCCTGGCGTGAGCCAGGCCTCGGCGGCGCGCCCGGCCGCCGGCCCGGCGCCCAGCCAGAACGGCGGCGCGCCGCCGCAGCCGCCCGCGGCGGCGCCGGGGCCCAGCCCCGAGCACGGCGGGGCGCTCGCGACGCCGTCGCTGCTGCCCAGCTCGGTGCAGTCGTCGCTGCTGCACCCGTCGCAGGCGCAGCCACCGGCGCCGCCGCAGCAGCACCACCACCTGCACTCGCAGCAGGTGACGCAGCAGCAGCAGCAGCAGCAGCAGCAGCAGCAGCTGGCGCAGCTGCCGGCGCTGACGCCGGTGCCGGAGGAGGCTGCCGCTGCAGACGCCGGCGGCGAGCACGACGGCAGCAGCGACAGCACCGTGGCCAGCGAGCCCGAGGACGGCAAGGGCGGCGACGCCGACTCGCAGGTGACGCCGCGCCGCTGGCTCACGGGCTTCTGTCGCTCGCTCGCTGACCCGCCCCGCGCCGCCGCCGCCGCCGCCCCGCCAGGAGGCGCCCCGCCCCGCGGCGCCAGCAGCAGCGGCAGCAGGCCCCGGCAGGGGCGCCGCCCTGGGCGTCGGCTCGCTGGCGGCAACGCTCGACGCCGCGGCAGCGCACGCGGCGGCCGAGCCAGGCGCGGTGCCGGCGACGCTGGCGCCGCCCGGCAGCGCGCTGGTGATGACGCTGGCGCCGCCCGGCAGCACGCTGGTGATGACGCTGGAGGCGGGGCCGCAGCCGGCCGCCAGCGAGCCGCCGGGCGGCAGCGCAGTCCCGGTGGCGCCGGCGCCTGGCGTGGTCGGCGGTGGCGGGAGCCCGGGGGCCGCTCCCGCCAGCCCCGCCAGCCCGCGGGCTGCCTCGCCGCCCGCGCCCGCCAGCCCCGGCGCCAGCGCGCCGGCCGCCAGCGAGAGCTGCGACCCGACCGAGGCGGGCGACGACGACGACGACGCGGGCGGCCACGAGGACAGCGCCCGGGGGGCGCTGACCTCGCCGCCGCCGGCCGGGCCGGCCCCAGCGGCGGCGGTGCCAGCGCGGGCGCCGAGGAGGCAGGCGAGGAGGCAGGCGAGGAGGTGGTGGACACGGAGGACGTGGAGGAGGCAATCACCCTGGTCAGCCAGGCGGCGGCCGCGCACGCCACGCCGGGCGGCGTCACGCCGGGCGGCGCCTCGCCGGTCGGGGCCACGCCGAGCGGCGCGACGCCTGGCGGCGCCATGCCGGGCGGCGGCACGCCGAGCGGCGTCACGCCGGGCGGCGCCACGCCGGGCGGCGCCTCGCCAGCGGTGCATCAGGCCTGCGGTGCCCAGGAGGTGCCTGCAGCGGCGACGCCCGCCCCGGCGGCCAGCCCCGCGCTGCCGGGCGAGGCGGCGGCGCCAGCGGCGGTCAGCCCCGCGCTGGGCGCTCGCGCCGACCCGGCAGACACAGAGCAGCTCGAGGCCCCGGCGGGGGGCGGCAGCCCCGGCAGCGACGTGGCCGCCCCGGAGGCGGCGGCTGCGGAGCCCGCGGCGCTAGGGGCCGCACCCTCCGCGCGGCCCCGCGTGTCGTGGGCGGTGGGGCCGGCGCCGGCGCAGGGCGAGGAGGAGTCGGCCGCGCCGCCGGCGCTCGGCCAGCTGCGCGAGGCGGCGGCGGCCGGCGCAGGCGGCGTGCTGGGCGGCCTGCCGTCGGGGTCGCTCGCTGGCAGCCTTGACATCAAGGGCACAGAGTTCCAGGCCGGCGGAGGCATGACGCAGGCGGTGCGACGCACTGGCGCGCTCGCCCGGGGCGCCGCGGCGCCCGCGCTGCCGTTGCCTGCCGCGCGCGCACTCAGCGCCTGCGCCGCGCCGCGCTGCAGGTCGCGGCAGCTGACGTGGTCGTCGGCGACCTGCTTGCGGGGCTGGGCGGGTCGGACAACGACAGCGCTGGCGGCGGCGGCGGCGGTCACGGCGGCCTCATGGCCATGCTGGGCATGGCGCCGGCGGGCCGCGGGCCGGTGGCCAGCGGCAGCTCGCCCGCGGGCCTGGCCGCGGCGGCGGCAGCGCAGGGCGCCAGCGGCGGGGGCGTCTCCGGCGGCGGCGCGTCCGGGGGCAGCGCGGGCCAGCTGGGCGCCGCCGGCTTCAAGCTGCCCGGCCTCAGCCGGCGCGCGCGTGCGACGCCCACCCACGGCGCGGTCGGCCCCGACGCCGGCGCGCCCCCCGCGAGCGACGCGCCGGGCAGCGCGCCCGCTGCGCCGGCGAGCGGCGGGGCCCCCGCGCCCGCAGAGCACGCCGCCACGCCCGGCGCGGCGGCGGCCGCCGCCGCGAGCGGCGGCCGGCGGCGGCGGTCGTCTGGCAGCGCCGACATGGCCGCCGCCGCCGCGCGGCTGGCAGAGGGCCTCGTTCCCCACGCCGCGTCGCTACAAAGCACGCCGTCGCCCGCGGCGGGCGCCGAGGACGGCGCGGCCGCAGCGCCCAGGGACGGCTCGCCGGAGGCGGCCGGCGCGGCGCCCGCCGGCGGCAGGGGCCGGGGTCGTGGGCGCGGCCGGGGGCGCGGCCGGGGGCGCAAGCCGGCCTCCACCTCGCCGCGGGTGGCCGGTTTGGACCTCACGGAGCGGCAGCCGGAGGACGTGGCAGCGCAGCACCAGCGCGCGGCGCGGCTCGCGGCCGCGGCCGTGGCGAGCGAGGCGGGCAGCGAGGAGCCGCGGCGCGCGGGGCTGCTGGCGGCGCTCACGGCGGCCGGGCCAGGCGAGCGCAGGCCGCCGCGCGGCGGCAGCAGGAAGGGCAGCGAGGAGCCCACGCTCGAGCCGGAGCGCGAGGCGGCGCCGGCGGTGCAGCAGGCGGAGGCCGACGCCGCCCGGCCGGCTGCGCCGCCGGCGGCCACCCCGGCGCTGGTGGCCAAGCGCCGCAAGCGGCAGCAGGAGCACCAGGAGCAGCAGGAGGCGGCGCACGGCGGCCGGCAGCAGCGGCGGCGCGGCGCGCACCGCGGCCGGGCCGCGTCGGCGGAGCCGGACGCTGAGGTGGCTGAGCAGGCCGGTGACGGTGAGGCGGGCGAGGAGCAGCAGGCGGACGAGCAGGAGGCGCCCATGGACATCGACGATGCGGCGCACGAGGGCGCCGCCGAGCCTGCGCCGCCCGCAAAGCCATCGGGCCTTGGCGGCGGCCGGCGCAAGCGCGGCAGGGACTCGGCGGTGGCCGCGGCTGCGGCCCCCGCCGCAGCGGTGGAGGCGCCGGACGCGGCCGCCGTGCCCGCGCAGACGGGCGCAGCGCGCGGCAGGCGCAGCGCTGGCGCCGCTGCCACCCCGGCGGGCAGCGGGCCCGCGAGCGGCCGCAAGCGCGGCCGCGCGGCGGCGGAGCCCGCCGAGGAGGCAGCAGTGACGCCGGCGGCGGCAGCCGGCGGTGAGGCGCGCAGCGCCAAGCGCGGCCGCAAGTCGGTGACGTTCGCTGGGGAGACGCCGGCGGCCTCCGGCGAGGGCGGCGGCGAGGCGGCCGCCGCGCCCGCGGGGGAGACGCGTGGCGGCCGGCGCGGCCGCGCGTCCGGCCCGCCGACGCCTGCGGCGGCGGCGGGCGACGCTGCCGGCGGCGCAGCGGGGAGCGAGGCAGGGCCGAGCGAGCAGCCGGCGCCGTCAGCAAAGAAGGCCAAGGGCCTGCAGGGCGGCGTCGGGGCCCGGCGCGCCAGCAGGCGGCAGCAAGCCGAGGAGCAGCCGGCGGACGCGGACGAGCCCGGGCCGCCGGAGCAGCAGGAGGGAGCAGACGCGCCCGCCGGCGGCCGCAGGGCCAAGCAGCAGCAGCAGCAGCCCGCGCCGCAGCGGGGTCGCGGCCGGCCGCGCAAGCAGGCGGCGGAGGCGCAGGCAGAGGACAGGGAAGAGGAGGAGGGTGCGGCGGCGCAGGAGGCTGAGGCTGAGCCGCAGCCCGCCAAGGCGCGCGGGCGCCCGCCCAAGCGCGCCGCGGCAGCGGCGGAGGCCCAGGAGGCGCCCGCAGCGCCGGCGCGGCGCGGCAGCAAGCGGCAGCAGCCGGCCTCGCCGTCGGCGTCGGCCTCGGACGGCGAGGCGGCGGACGCGCAGGACGGCGACGGCGCCGCGGCGGGCGCGGCGGGCGACGTCGTTGTCGCCCTGAGCGGCATGCACAGCGATGCGCGCGCGCGCCACGCCGCCGCGCTGCGCCGCCTGCGCGTGCGCTGCCAGCCGACGAGCCACAGCTGGCAGCCCGGCACGAGCCACGTCGTGCTGCCGCGCCTGAAGCGCAGCGAGAAGACCCTCGCCGCGATGGCGGCCGGCGCGTGGCTGCTCGGTGAGGCCTGGCTCGACGGCAGCGCGGCGGCGGGGCAGCTGCTGGCGCCCGAGGTGCACGAGCTGGAGGAGTGCGAGGGCGGCGCCATCAGCGACGGTGCGCCGCCGCGGCCGCTGCTGCGGCGCAGCCGGCGGGAGCAGGGGCGCGAGCGGCACCCGGCGCGCCCGCGCCCACGCGCCGCCGCTGCCGCGCGCCGCGCCGCAGGCGCGCCGGCGCACTGGCGCACGCGGCGCGAGGCGCTGGAGGCGGCCGGCGCGGAGGGCGGCGGTGGCGCGGCTGGTGGGGGCACGGGCGCGTTTGAGGGCGTGCGGGCTGTCTTCTATGGCACCAGCGAGTCGCCGCCGCTCGACAGCCTCGCGCGCGTGCTCAAGGCCGGCGGCGGGCAGCTGCTCAAGCGCGGCCCGCCGTTTGCGCCCGTGCTGCCCGCGCCGCCGCCGGCGGCGGCGGCGGCCGCCGCGCGAAGGGCGGCGGCAAGGCGCGCGGGGGCGGCGCCGCGGCGGGCGCCGCAGCTGCCGCCGCGGCGGCCGCGGCCGCTGCGGCGGAGGGCCGCGCCAACCTTGCCATCATCGGGGCGGACAAGGCCGGCGACGCGGACGAGCGGTGCGCCTGCGCCGGCGCCGCGGCGCGGCGCCGCGCAGCGTCGGCCCCAGGAGGCCGACCCGCCGACCCGTCGCGCGCCGCGCCGCCGCGCGCGCGCCGCCGCGCAGGTGGGTGTCGTCGCTGCTGGAGGCGGGCGTGATGTGCGTCGCGCCGCAGTACCTCGTGGACTGGCTCGCGCACCCCTGGCAGCCGCTCGATGGCCACCGCCTCTTTGGCTGCGCGCTGCAGCCCGGCAGCGAGCTCGCAGGCCTCGAGGAGGGGCGGCGGCGCATCGCCGGCGAGCAGCAGCAGGTGTCGGAGTCGTTTTGAGACGCCGCGCGCGCGTCGAGCGGGCGGGGCTCGGGCTGGGGCCACTGGCGGCGGCGGCGGCGGTCGTTGCAACGCAGCCCGCCCCGCAGTCGGCAACTCACGCCCGCCTCGGCCGACCCGCGCGTGCAAGGGCAGGCCCCTGGACAGCGCGCGGCCGAGCGCTAGTGCAATCGCTCCGCCCCACCACTTATTCTCGCGGCGCCAGCGGCGCCGGCGTCGGCCAGCACCGCGCACACGACGCGCGCGGGCGCGCCCGTCTCAGCCCGTCTCGGCCCGCCTCAGCCCGCCAGCCATGGCCCGCTGAGCACGCGCCCGCCGCCTCACTTGCGGCCGAGCGCGGCGACCGCGGCCTTGTGGCCCTGCCCCACCGCGGCGACCTTGGCCTGGTGCGCGGCGGCGGCCTGCGCGACCGTGGCCTGCGCCGCGTCCACGGCGGCCTGGTGCGCGGCGGCGGCCTGCGCGACGACGGCCTGCGCCGCATCAACCTTGGCCTGGTGCGCGGCCACGGCCTGCACTACCGCGGCCTGTGCCGCGTCCACGGCAGCCACGTGCGCGGCGGCGGCCTGCGCGAAGACGGCCTGCACCGCGGCGACCTTGGCCTGCACGGCGTCCGCAATGGCGGCGTGCACGCCGCCGCCGCCGGCGGGGCTGGCACCCTTGGCGGCCGGGGCGCTGGCCGCGCCGCCGGCCCCCTTGCCGACGCTGACGGCGGTGAAGGGCGCGCTCACGTCGACAGCGGTCTGCGCGAGCCTGGCGGCGCGGCGGCGGCGCGGGGCGTGCGAGCAGAGTCAGCGGCGGCGCGCCGCCTGCAGCCGCCCCCGCGCCCGGCGCGGCGACCGCCGCCGCGGCACCACAGAGGCGCGCACCTGCGGCCGGAGGCCCAGGGGTGGCTGCTGACCGCTGCCGCCGCGAACGGGTGGCTCAGGGCCCACAGGGCCAGGAGCGGGTGGCCCACGCCGAGCTTGCCGGCGGCGGGCGCGGGGCTCGCCGTGGGCGCGGGCGAGGGGCTGCCAGCGCCGGCGCCGCCGACGTTGACGGAGGTGCCGGGAGCGGTCACAGAGACGGCGGGCGCGGGGCTCTCCTCGGGCGCGGGGCTCTCCTCGGGCGCGGGCGAGGGGCTGCCGGCGCCGCCGACGTTGACGGCGGTGCCGGGCGCGGTCACGGAGACGCCCGGCGACGGGCTGCCAGCGCCGCCGACGTCGACGGCCGTGCCGGGCGCGCGCACGGAGACGGCGGGCGAGGGCTTGCCGCCGCTGGGGCAGCTGCCGGAGCGCGCGGCGGTGGGGATGTCACACTTGTTCAGCCTGCGGGGCGGCAGAGCAGCGCGCGGCGGCGTGTGGAGTCAGCAGACGGTCAGCAGAGCGCGGACCGGGAGGCGCGCGCGCTGCGAGCGCCGCGCGCAGCCAGCCGCCCAGCGCGCCCGGCCGGCGCACGCACACGTCTTGCACGCTGGCGCGCGTGACGCCGGCGCCGCGGGCGAGCTGGCGCACGCGGCGCGGCGGGGCGGCGTGGGCGCGGCTCAGCGGGCGCGCGGGCTGCGCGCGCGCAGCGCGCGGCGGGCGCCGGGCTGGGGGCCTGACCGTCCCCAGGGGGGGGGGGGGGGGGGGCAGCGGCCGGCTCACCGCGTTCTGCTCGAGCCCGGACAGCGTGGCCTCCAGCACGTCAGCGTTGCACAGGCCTGCGCGCACGCGGCGGCGGCGGTCGGCGGGCTGAGGCCGCACGGACGCGGCGCGGCCCGGACCCCCCGCCGGCACGCCTCCGCCGCCGCCGGCTGGCGGCGCCGCGTGTGCGCGCGCGCGCTCACAGCCGGCGAGCTGGCCGGAGCCGGGGAAGTCCAGCAGGCCGTTCGCCGCCGAGCAGCACGCCGCGGACGGGCCGCCCTGGCACGCCGACAGCTGCGAGAGCAGGCCGGTCTGGCCGATGGAGTTCACGCGGCGCTGGCACTCCTGGGAGGACGGCAGGCCCTGGGAGGTGGCGCCTGCGCGCGCACGCGCGCGCGCGTGCGGCCGGCCGCAGCGGAGCGGTCGCAGGAGGGCCGCCGCAGGAGGGCCGCCGCGGCCGCGCCGGGCGCCGGCGCGGGCCGCGCGGTCCCTTGGAGGCGCCGGGGACCGCAATGCGCGTACTGGGCGGCACGCCCGGCGCCCCGCGACTGCGGACGCGCCAGGCCGGCCCCGAGAGCGCCCGCCAACGCCAGGCGCCCTGCCCGCGCCGCTGGCGCGCTGATCACCTGCCAGCGCCGCGCAGACGAGCAAGATAAGCAGGAGGAGCTTCATGGCGGCGAGCGGGCGCGAGCGGGTGGCGCGCGGGGCGGGGACGGGCGGGTGCGGGCGCGCGCGGGCGGGGACGTGGCGAGAGGGCTGCTGGTCGCTGCGGGGCGCGGAGGCGGCTCGGGGGCGCGATCGTGACCCGGGCGCTGAGCCCCAGCGCGCGGCACCCGCTGCCGGCCGGGCGCTGACGGCCGGGACCTCCCGGCACCCGGGGCAGCCCGGGCGCGCGCTCAGCGCCGGGACGCGACGCCACACGCTCGCGCCGCGACCGCGCCGGTGCGCCGCCGGGCGCCGAGGTCGGCGGCGGCCGCGCCGGTCCGCGTGCCGGCGCGCGGCGGCGCTCCCGGCGGCCGGCCGCCCGCGGCCGCGCTCCCAACCCGCGCCGGGCCTCCCAACGCCAGCGCGTGCAGGCTGGCAGGCCGCGCACCCAGCCGCCACGCGTGCCCCGACACCTGGGCGCCGCGGGGCCGGCAGCGCGCGCACGCGGGGCGCTGCCGGCAGCCCGCACGGGCGCAGCGTCAGCCGGGCCAGTGCCGCGCCGTGATTAGGCAGCCGCTGCGGCGCACGCGGCCCCCGCGGCGCATCGCCTGCCAGCAGGCAGCCGCCCGCGCGGAGCTGCGGGACTGCACGCGCTGCGGGACTCGACGCGGGCCCTGGCGGCGCCGGGTGACCAGTGGGTTGACGGTGCTGCCGGCCCAGCTCCGCCTCCCGCGCCAGCCGCGTCGCGGCTCCTGCCGCCGCGCCGTCGCACCCGCCACACGCCGCCCCGCCCGCAGCCGACAGCGCACACCGCCCGCGCCGCGCATCGCCGCACGCAGACCACCGCGCAATGGCCCGCCTCACCGCTCTCACGGCCGTCCTGGCCGCGCTGGTGCTCGCCCAGGTGAGGAAGCCAGCCCCGGCGCTGCGATCGCGGCCGGCCCTGCGCTGGCTTGGGGCGCGTGCAGCGCGGGCGGCGGTCGTGGCGGTGATGCAGATGACCGGCACCTCCGCTCAGCCCCCGGCTCGCCTGCACCGCGCCGCCGGGCGCGACCGCGCGCGCGCCGCGCGGCGCAGCGCCGGGCGCGCCGCCGGCTCCCCGAGCGCCGCCGGCGCGCCGCTGCCGCGGCCGCTGCCGCGCTCGCTCCGTCGCGCGCCGCAGTTCGCAACCGAACCGCCTGAACCGCCGCAACCGCCGCGACTCGATCGATAATCCCGGCACGCCCCGGTGCCCAGCATCGCACTGCGGGCCCCTCAGTGATCGCGTCTCGCCCTTGACCTGCGCCCATGGCCTCCCACGCGGCGCTGGTGGAGCTGGACGGCGGCGGGGCCCTCTTCAGCCCGCCAGCCACCGTGGGCCGCGCGGCGATGGCCGAGCTGGGATCCCCCAACTTTCCACTCCTCCCGTTCAACCCCAGCCCCGCGGCCGCGCCCGCCAGCGGCCGGCGCGGGCAGCTGCCCGCGCGCGCCCGGCCCGCGGGCTCGCCCCGGCCCGGGAGCGCGCCCGCGGGCCTGCGAGGCGCGCTGTGCGCGGCCCAGACCGAGCTTCCGGCCGGCGGCAGCGGCGGTACGGCAGCGCCCACGCCGGGCCGGGTCGCGCCGAGCCGCGCGCTCGCGCCGCCCGGTGCGGGCGCGGCCCCGCCGCCGGCGGCCTCGCTGGCCGTGCAGGACGCCACCTCCTGGCGAGGCAGGCCCAGCAGCGGCGGCCTGGCGCCGCCGCGGCCCGGGGGCGCCGGCGCAGCAGCAGCGCCCGCGCCGGCGGTGCACGACGATGCGGACGCCGCCCGCTCGACGGCGGCGGCGGCGCCGGCGAGCCTGGCACGCGGCGGCGGCGGCCCTGCGGGCGGCGGCCTCGCCGCCGCGCCGGCGCCGCGTGCCGACGACGGCAGCGGCGGCGGTATGCTTGCGCACACGCTGCACGGCCTCTTGGCCGCGACCTCCGCGGTCGCTGCGGCGGCGGCGGCGGCTGACGCGGGCGGCGCCGCCGCGCAGCGGCAGCCCTTCTCTGGCCTGGCGCCCGCGGCGCCGCCGCCCGGCCCGCCCGCGCCGTGGCCGCCGGGGGGCAGCCCCGCCGCGGCACGCAGCGCGCAGCTCTGGGCGGCCGCCGCCGCCGGTGCGGCGGCGGCCGCCGCCGCCGCGGGCCCCCAGGCGGCCGCGCAGGCGGCGGCGTGCATGATGGCGGCGGGCGCGGCGGCGCGGAGCGGCCAGCCAGGGCAGCAGGGCGGCAGCGGCGGCGCCGCGTTCCAGCTCGCGGGGTGGCAGCTCGCGCAGCTCGCGGCGGCCGCGGCGCCGCAGGCCATGGCCACGCCGCAGGGCGCGCCGGCGCGCGGCGGGCCGCGCCTGCCGCTCTATTGGCAGGACGAGGAGGAGGAGGGCTGGCCGCTCTCGCCCGACGCGGCGCGCCCCGGCTCGGCGCTGGCGCCGCGCTGGGCGCTCGGCACGCCCGCCGGCGGGCCGCCCGCCACCGCGGCCGGCGCGCCGGGCAGCGCCGACAGCCCCACGCTGTCCAGCTGCGGCCGCCTCGGCGCGCTGGGCGCGGGCAGCCAGGCGGCGCACAGCTGGCCGCCCGCGCCAGCCGGGGCAGTCAGCGGCGGCCCCGACGCGGTGGCGGTGCCCAAGCCCAAGCCCAAGCGGCGCAGCGGCAAACGCAAGCGCAGCTGCGGCCCGAGCGCGAGCGCACAGGGGGGCAAGGCGCCCGCGGCCGCCGCCGCGCCGGCCGCCGGCGCCCAGGCGCCGGTCGCTAAGCGCCCGCGCTCGAGCAAGGCGCAGCGGCAGCGCGCGCACCAGGAGCTGTCGGCGCAGGTGAAGCAGGAGCCGCAGGTGAAGCAGGAGTCGCAGCAGCAGGAGCAGGAGCAGGGCGAGCAGCAGCCCGGCAGCACCGCGCGTGCGGTTGCAGCGCTGCTTGAGGCGGCGTTCAGCCGCCACCACAGCGCCGACCGCCCGGGCGAGCCCACGGCGGCGGCGGCGGCGGCGGCGGCAGCTCCGGAGCCTGAGCAGGGGGGCGCGGCGGCTGCTGCGCCCGAGGCTGCGCTGCGGGCGCCCAAGGCGGAGCCTGCCGCGGCGAGCGGCGCGGACGCGCCCCTGGCCGCGTGCCCCTGCACGCTCGTGCCGCCCGCCGGGCCCTCGTCGCTGGCGCCGGCGGTGGCGGGCGGCGCCGCGGGGGACCCGACCGCGCAGCAGCGCTGCCGCCGGGCGTGGCGCTTGCGGCGGCGCTGCCGGGCTGCCCGACGCTGCCCGGCGGCGCGCGGCTGGCGGTGCTGACGTCGCAGCTGACGCTGCTGCGGGTCAAGTGCGGCGTGCAGGTGCGGCTGGGTTGCTGGCCAGCAGCCCATGGGCGTACGCGCGCTTGTCGCGCCGCGGGCTGTGTGACGACACGCGCTCTGCCGCCCCGCCCCGCCCCGCCCGGCCCAGGTGTCCGCGAGCTGCCTGCTGGAGGCCATGGCGCTGCACTGCAGCAACGAGGCCGCGGCGGCGGGCGGCCGCGCCGGCGCCGCGCGCGAGCTGGCCCCGCCCTGGGGCGGCCACGCGGCGCCGGCGGCCGCCGGCGGCGCGGCGGGCGAGGCGCTCGCGCTGCGCGTGCGGCGCAGCGCGCTCGGCAGCCTGCTGCTGCACTGGCAGCCCGCGGCGGGCTCGCACGACGGCGGGGTGTGCACGCTGAGCTTCCCCGCCGTGCTGCGCGGCGGCGCCGGCGACGACCTGGCGACCCTGCCCCTGCTGCCGCCGGCGCCGGCGGCGGCCGGCGACGGCGCGGCGCTGCAGCCCGCCTGGTGGCAGGTGCCCTACGGCCGCTGCGGCGGCGCTGCGCCAGGAGACGGCGGCGGCCTCGCGCGCAGCTTCGGCGTACTCTGGCCGGCCTGCCTCGCGCGCGTGCTGGCCGACCGCGGCGGCCCCGGCGCGGCGCGGCTGCTGGGCGCGCTGCGCGCCGCGCACGAGGCCTATGCAGCGGCGCTGCCGGGCCTGCCGCACGACCTGCGCGAGGCCACCGGCGCGGGCTGGCTGGCCGCGGCGGCGGAGTGACGGCATCACCCCGGTCGCGGCCACCCATGAAATTGCACCGCCGCTGCCACCGCCGCGCGGTCACGGCACAGCGCGCGCGCCGGCGCGGCGGCGCGGCCCCGCTGGCTCACCGCGCGGCGGCCGCGGCCTGTGCGGCGGCGCGTGGGGGCCCGCGGCGACGCGCGCCGCGAGCGCCGCGCGGTGGCGGCGGATGAGGGCGAGTGTGTCGTCGAGGGTGGTGTAGGCGTGACCCCGCGGCGCCTGCGCCTCAGGCAGCCACCGCCCGCCGGCGCTGCACCGCGCGCCGCCGCCAGCCGCTGCGCAGTCCGGGCGCGCAGCGGCCGCGCCGTCCCGCAACGGCAGCACGTCGCCACCGCCCGCCGCGAGCCCTGTGCGTGACAGCCTGCACCGGATGCGATGCAGGCCGTCGCCGATGAGGCTGTCGGCGGCGGCGCTGCGCACCAGGGACTCCCAGCCGGCACCGCTCGCTGCTCCGAGCGGCCCGCCGCCGAGCGCCAGGCCCCAGCCGCTGCCACACTGCAGCGGCGCCGGCTGGCCCGCGCAGCGCAGCAGGTCGGCCGACGCGGCGGCCAGGGCGGCGCGCAGCGCGGCCGCGCCGCCCGCGGTCAGCCCCGGCGGCGCTGCACCCTGCGCGGCGCCCTGCCCAAGGAAGTCTGCGTAGCGAGCCAGGGTGTCGCCGGCGCTGCACTGCTGCGGCGCAGGTGCCGGCGCGGGCGGAGCAGCCGCGGGTGCCTCCTCCGCTGGCCGTGCTGGCCCCGCCTCGGCCGCAGCCGGCGGCGCCGGCGCGCCGTGCCCGTTGGCGGCGGCCGGCGGCCCGCCTGGCTCCTCTCCACCCTGGATGCCGTTGCATGGAAGCGGCTCCGCGACAGGCGCCTGGCAGGGCATGCCAGGGAGCTCCAGCCACACGTCGCGTGCTGCGGCTGCTGCTCCTGGTGGTGGCGGCGTGGACGGTGATGCTGGCGCCAGGTCCTGCTGCGGCGTCGCCCGACCGCTGCCGCCAGCTGCTGCTGGAGCCATCGCCGCGCCGGGCTGCGGGAGGCTGAACCAGCCTGCGCCGTCGGCGGCAGCTGGTGTCGCTGGCTCCGCAAGAACTGGCCCTGGCAGGCTGAGCCAGCCGGCACCATCGGCTGGCTCAGGCAGTGCGCTGGCGCTGACACCTGCGCCGCCTGCCTCCTCTTGCGCTGCTGCCGGCAGCTCCACCCAGCTGCACTCCACCGGCTGCGGCGGCCCCGACTCTGTTGTTGCGGCAGCGGCCGCCGCCGCGGTGGCAGCCTCGGGCAGGGGCATGCTGCGCCGGCCCGGGGCGGCCGCCTCGTCGCCAGCTGGCGGCGCCGCGGATCGCGGGCAGGCCGCCGGCTCCTGGGGGCGCTGCCGGGGCGCGGGCTGCTCTGGCGATGCAGCTGGGCGCGGCGTCTGCGCCGCCACCGCCTGCGCCGCGCCGGGCTGCTGCCCCGACGCCACAGTGCGCAGCAGCGCCTCCAGCTGACCCAGCAGCCTGAGCTGCTGCAGCGAGGCCGATAGCGCGCCCCAGCCGCCACCCGCGGCAACGCCGCTCACCCGCGGCCAGCACGCCTGCTGCCGCGGCGGCGCCGGCTCGCTGGGCAGGCCGCCGCCGTCCCACAGCAGGCGGCGCGCATCGTCGAATGCGACCTGCGTGGCCTTGTCATTGCCGCCCACCTGCAGCGCCACGGAGCGGCGCTGCCGTGGGGCGATTGGGCGCCCGCCGCCGCCCGTGTCGCGTGCCGCGTGCTGCCGGGCCTGCCGACGCAGCAGGTCGTTGAGGTCGCACGAGCTGGCCGCCGAGTGGCCGCTGGCCCTGGCTGCTGGCGCCGCCTCGTCAGCCTGCTGCCGCACCCTGTTCTGCCCGGGCTGACGTGCAGGCTGCTCCCGCAGCTGCGGCTGCCGCTGCGGCGGCTGCGGCTGCGGCGGCTGCTGCTGCGGCTGCTGCTGCGGCGGCTGCTGCTGCGGTGCCGCGGCCTTCGGCGGCGGCGAGCCGGGCACGGCGGCTGGGGCGGGCGGGCGCCAGGCGCCCGCCAGCGGCGGGCCCTGGCTGGCACCGCTGTCACCACGCGTGCGGCCGGGGCCAGCGGCCGCCACCGCCGCGCCGCCGCGGCTGGGGGCGTGACTGCTTGACTGGTCGACCAGCGGTGGGGGCGGCCCCCGCGGGCTGCCCTCGCTGCTGCCGCTGCTGGAGCTGGGGCTGAGCACGCGCTGTGGCACGAGCGCGAGCGTAGCGAACAGCGCCTCAATCGCGTCTGCCGCCGTCTGCGGCGCCGGCGCTGGCGGCGGCCGGCGCTCGACGCCAGCGGCGACGGCAGGCGCGCCACGCGGCGCCTGCGCCCCTGGCTGCGCCTGCGCCGGCGCGGGCGCGGCGGCGCCGGCGGCGCTGGCGACGCTGGCTGCGCTGAACTCCACACTCGCCGAGAGCAGCGAGTCGTCCGCCGACAGCAGCACGGCGGCCGCCTCGCCGTCGGAGAACAGCACCGACAGGGAGCTGCTGGAGAGGCCGGACAGCGAGTGCTCGGGTCCAGCATCCGCGGCCGGCGGCGGCGCCCGCACGCGCGGCGGCGGCGCCGCCTCCAGCTGCGACTTGCCGCGCGTGGCGGGCCGCGCGCCGGCACCTGCGGGGCGGCAGCGGGTTGGGGAGGAGGAGGGTGAGCAGCGCGCGTGGCGAGCGGGCCGGAAGGAGGCGGTGGCGCGAGCGGCGCAGCGAAGCGCGCACGCTCACCGGCCGGCGCCGCCGCGTCGCCGCGCGTGCTGGGCCGCTGCATCAGTCACTCATCCCTGGCGGCGCGCCCGCAGCGGCGGCATCGCCGGCCGCTGCGCCAGCTCCGCAGCGCGGCCGCCCGCGCGGTCAACGCAGTTGATTTGTTGGCCGCGCCTACCGCACGCATCGCCTCGACACCTCCTGCTGATGTGCGCGGTCCCTGGGGGCGCGGGCTTGCGACGCCGATGTGACAAATGCGCGCGCCGGGCGGGCGGACGCTACCGTGCTCGCCGCGGCGCCGCCGCGGCCTGCACACTGGGCGCCGCCGATCGCGGCCTTGCTGTGCCGAGCACCGTAGCGCACGTCGGCAGGCAGTGGCCCGCGGGCACCACTCAGGCCACGAGCAGCAGCAGCGGCGGGGAGATGCGGTTGGCGCCGCCGCTCGCCGGCGGTGCGTGGCGGGGAGCGCCGGCCCCTGCTGCACAGGTGAGGCTCGCGGGAAGCTCCACGCGAGCGCGGAACGCTCGCGGCAACCGCCGCCAACCGCCGCCGCCCGCCGCGCGCGGCTGCTGCTGCGGCAGCGGCGCTGCCGCGCGCGCGCCGCCGCCGCCGCACCGCCCAGGGCGGCGGCCCAGGTGGACGCCGCGTCCACCAGCGCGCCCAGCGCCAGCGACCGCGAGCTGCGCGTGTTCTACCGCACCACCTGGCCCACCGCCAAGCTGCACGGCAGCCTGCAGGGCGGCGCGTGGCGGGACTTCCCGCTCGCCAAGGTGCGGCCAGCCCCTGAGGCTGCGCCGCCGCCTGATGCTGTCTGCTGCTGCTGGTGCCGCCGATGCAGGCACGCCGCCGCCGCCGCCGCCGCAGATCAACGACGCGCCCAGCAAGTGGCTCTCCGCGACGATACCGCTCGCCCCCGGCGCGCCCGCCGACGCGCCGCTGCTGGAGTTTGTGGTCACCGACGGCGGCGCCAACTGGGACAAGCCCGCCGCGGGTGCGCCCGGCGCCGCAGCGCCGCGCAGCGGCGGCGGCCGCGCGGCCGCCGGATGCGGCGCGCGCCGTGCCGTGCCGCGCCGTGCCCGCCCGCACGCCGCGCCGCGCCGCGCCCGCCCCCACGCGCGGCCGCAGGCGGCAACTACACCATCACGGCGCCCGGGCGCTACGCGCTGCGCCGCGGCGCGCTGAGCGCGCTGCGCGAGGGCCCGCCGCCGGTGATGGTCGTGAGCGACCTGGACGGCACCATGGTCGGCGACGACACAGCCACCGGTGCGCGCCGCCGCCGCCGCACGGCGGCGGCAGCGCGCCGGGGGTGCCGCGCGGGCGGCCCGAGCGCGCGCTGCCGGCCCAGCGCCGCCGCCGCCGCCGCCGCCGCCGCGCAGCCGAGTTCAAGGAGTGGTGGGAGGGCGAGGCGCTGCTGCGGGGCGGCGTGCTGGTCTACAACACCGGCAGGCGCGGCGCGCCGCGATGGCCGCCCGCCCCGCCCCGCCCCGCCCTGCCCCGCCCAGCCCGCCGCGCAGCGCCGTCGCGCTCACACGCCGCGCCGCCGCGCCGCCGCGCCGCCGCCCGCACGCCGCCGCGGCACAGGGCGCTGGCGAGCTTTGAGGCGCTGCTCGCCGACAAGTCGGCCGTGCTCGCGCACCCGGACGTGCTCATCAGCGCGGTGGGGACCAAGATCTACAACTTCAGCGCCGCCCGCGGCTGGCAGGAGGACCGCGGCTGGGCCGCGCAGCTCGACCAGGACTGGCGCGTCGACGCCGTGCGCGAGGCGGCGTACGCGGCGCTCGCAAAGGCGCGGCGCGCCGCCGCCGCGCGCTCGCCGCCGCCGCCGCCGAGCGCTCGCCGCCGCCGCGCGCGGCCCACGGGGCGCGCGCCGCGCCACTCCGCGCCTGCGCGCACCGCGCTGCAGGTCGGGAAGGAGTGCATGCACTTCCGGC
Organism: Scenedesmus sp. PABB004; assembly: GCA_014905635.1. Taxonomy (NCBI): domain Eukaryota; kingdom Viridiplantae; phylum Chlorophyta; class Chlorophyceae; order Sphaeropleales; family Scenedesmaceae; genus Scenedesmus; species Scenedesmus sp. PABB004. The sequence goes on from JABVCE010000012.1 coordinate 798,540, forward strand.
CGCCGGACGAGCAGAACGAGCACAAGATCACGTGCGGCGTCGCCGTCGCCGCGCTGCCGGGCGTGGTCGGCGGCATCGAGGCCGCGCTGCGCGGCGCGGGCGTGCGCGCCAACATCATCACCAGCGGCACGGGTGCGCCGTGCGCGCTCCCCGCCCCCGCGCGCGCGGCCCGACGCGCCGCGCAGCGCGCGCCCCACACCCGCGCGCCGCCGCCCCGGCCCGGCCGCTGGCAGGTGACTGGCGGTTCATGGACCTGGTGCCCGCGCGCGCGGGGAAGCTGCAGGCGCTGGAGTACGTGCGCGCGGCGCGGGGCTTCCCGCTGAGCGCGACGGTCGCGTGCGGCGACAGCGGCAACGACATACTCATGCTCTCCGGCGCCAACCTCGCCATCGTCGTCGGCAACGCGCAGCCCGACCTGCTCGACTGGCTGGCGGGGCACGTGGGCGAGCCGTCGCCGCTGCCCGGCCGCGACCGCCTGCACCGCGCGGCCGCGGCCGAGGCGCGCGGCATCCTCGAGGGGCTGGCGTACTTCGGACTGAAGTGACGCGCTCGATCACTTCACCTGGACTGGCTCTGTGAGGCTGCGGCAGGCTGCCGCCGACCTGCCGGCCGCAGAGCGCGCGGACGGACCTGCGGCGGCGCCTGGCCGGACGCGGCGGCGCGGCGGCGCTGCAACGACAAGCTCGCCCGACGCATCCCCGCCACACACTCGCACCCACGCGCCACCATCCGCGCTGCCACCGCGCCCGCGCGCCCCACGGCCGCCCGAGCCGTCGCGATCGCCTCGCCCGCTGCTGCCGCGCGCATTGGGCGGCGCTGCGGCGCGCCGGAGCCTGACTCCGCTGGTCCTGCGGGAGGCATGCGGAGCGCCCAGCTGGCGCGCCAGCTGCTGGGCGGGCTGGCGCGGCGGCGGCAGCAGCAGCAGCCCGCCGGCCGGCTGCTGCTGGCGCCCCTGGCCGCCGCCGCGACCCCCGGCCGCGCCTACCAGGCCGCCGCGGACGCAGCCGCCTCCCAGGACGCCGGCGCGCCCGCGGGCAGCGCCGGCGCCGGCGCAGCGGGCGGCGGCAGCGCCGGCGCAGCGGGCGGCGGCGGCGCAGCGGCGGCTGGCGCCGCGGCGTGGGCGCCCGCGCACGGCCTGCCGCCGCCGGACATTTACAGCGTGCGCGTGACGGTCAAGGCGCACGACCTCAAGTTCGTCAAGCTCGCGAGCACCGCGATCCGGGACCTGCTGCTCGTCAACTTTGCGCCCAAGAGCCGCGCCGCCGTGCCGGCCGAGTGGCGCAAGGACTCGCCGCTGCCGCACGTGCAGCTGGTGCGCCGTCGGCGCGGCGCGGCGCGCAGCCCGGCAGCGCCCGCCCGCGCCGCGCGCGCCGGCGCCGTTTGCGTGCACCCCTCGCGCGCCCACCGCCCCGCCGCGCCCGCCCCGCGCCGCGCGCAGGCGCTGCCGGTCGGCGACGCGGCGCTGCCGATCCGGCGCAGCCACTGGACGGTCATACGCGGCCCGCACGTGCACAAGACCAGCCGCGAGCAGTTTGCGCGCACGACGCACGCGCGCGTCATCGCCGCGGCGACGAACAACCTCTCCGAGCTCACCTGGTTCCTGGACAGCCTGAAGCTCTACAAGTTTGTCGGCGTGGAGCTCGTCGTGCGCGTGGGCAGCAGCAGCTACCTGCTGCCGACGAGCGAGGCCGCGCGCGACGCCGCCGACGCGCCGCTGCTCGCGGGCCACCGCGCGCGCTTCGCGCACCTCTTTGGCGCGGCCGCGCCCAGCGCCGGCGGCGGCGGCGGCGGCGCGCCGGCGGGCGGCGAGCCCGGCGCGGGGGAGCTGCAGGCGTCGCTCGCGGGCCTGCGCGGCGCGCTGCAGGACGGCCTGCTGCAGCAGCGGCTGCGGCTGGAGGCGTCGCCAAGCTTTGCGCGCTGGCGCGAGGGCGCGGGCGGCGCGGCGGCGGCCGCCGCGGCCGCGGCCTCGGCGCCGCCGGCCGCGTCCGCCGCGGCGCCGGCGCCGGCGCTGCAGGACGCGGTCGCGGCGCAGGTCGCGCGCAGCGGGCTCGCGGCGCCGGGCGGCGCGGCGCCCGGCGGCGGCGCGGGCGCCGGGCGGGAGGGCGCGCTGCTCGCGGCGCTCGACCGCGCGCTGCTGGGGCTGAAGCTGGACGTGCTGGACCGCGCGCGTCTCCTTCCTTACCTCATGGCCTTTGTGCAGCCCGGCGGGCCGCCGGCGGCGGCGGCGGAGTGGATGCACCGCGCGCTCGCGTACGGCCGCGCGCGGCAGGCGCAGCTCGAGGCGAGCGGCGCCGCAGCGGCGCTGTCGGGCTACGCGCAGCTCGGCCAGGCGGGCCGCGCGGCGGCGCTCATGGCGCTGCAGTCCTGGTGGGCCGCGGCCGACGGCGGCGCGCGGCGCGCGCTCGCGCTGCCGGGCGCGGAGCAGCTGGACGCGATGCTGCCGGCGCAGCCCAAGGAGCAGCAGCGGCGCGGCGGCGGCGGCGAGGGCGGCGGCGGCAAGGGCCGGGAGCCGGCCGGCGGCGAGCCGGCTGAGCCGCGCGACGAGCCGTGAGCGGGTAACGCGCTCGAGCGTGTTGCAGCCCGCGCCGCCGCTGCGTCGCGCACGTCCCCCGCGTTCACTCGCTTGCTCACTCGTCGTCGCTGTCCGAGTCGCTGTCCTCGTACGTCACCACGCGCCGGTTGTTGATCTGCTGCAGCGGCGGCAGCCCGTCGTCGCTGCTGCTGTCGCCGTCGTCGTCGCCGCTGCCGCCTCGTTGCTGGCCGCCGCCGCTGCTGCCGCCTGCTGCCGCTGCTGCTGCCGCTGCTGCCTCTGCTGCCTCTGCGCCCAGCGCGCCGCCCGCACGGCCGTCCGCGCCGCTGCCGCCCCGGGCGTCCGACGGCGGTAGGCCAGGCGCGCCGCCGCCAGCCGCTGCCGCTGCCGCTGCCGCTGCCGCTGCTGCTGCAGCCGCTGCTGCTGCTGGTGTGCTCGCCGCAAACTCGGGGGGCCTGCGGGGGCAGCAGTCGCAGCGGCGCGGCGCCGGCGTGCGCCTCGGTGGCAGACGCAGCCTGGCCGCCGCTGAACGCCGCTGGCCGCCGCTCGCGCGCTGGCCGCCGGCGGGCGCGCGCGTGCGCGTCAGGTCGCACCACACGCCGGGCATCTTCTTGAGCTGCTTGATGTGCTCATCGTACAGCACCGCCGCGATGGTCCCCGTCACGCGCGACCCCGCGTCGGCGCCGGCCTCCGCGCTCGCGTCGATGATGAGGAAGCCGCCCCGGCGCACCCAGAGCTTGCGGTTGAACTTGGCGGGCATTAGGCACAGCGTCGCGGCGCCGCAGGGGTACTCCACCTGCCGGGCACGGCCGCGGCGGCGGCAGCGGCGGCGCGCTCGGCACGGCGGCTCGCGGCGGCCGCGGCGGCGCGCCGCGGCGCGCCGGCGCGCGTCACCTCCACGATGTTGCCGCCCCGCGCGCCCAGGGCGCGCACGATGGCCTGCCCCGGCCCCGGGGGCGCCACCTCCTGCGCCGTGGCGCCCTGCGTGACGTGCTTGCGGCGCTGGCTCATGCTGGAGGTGGAGCGCGGACTGTGGGGGCGGCCTGGGAGCGCGGAGCGGCCCCTCATCGGGGGGCGGAACCGCGAGCAACATAACTCTTCGCTCAACCGACGCCGCTAGAGCCCCTCCCGCCCGGCCAGCGGTCGCACCTGGACGCCCTTGGTCAGTCCCACCCACGTCTCGCCCAGCGCGGCCCCCCGCACGCGCGTTCGCAGGCCGGCGCCGCCGGCGACAGCGCGGCGCACAGCAGCTCGCGTCCCGGCCGCGCAGCGAGCCGCCCGCCGGTTTTTTCCCAGCCCGCCCGCTGCGCGCGTTTGCCATGTCGTGGTGGCCCTTTGGCGGCGGCGCCAAGCCCGCGCTGCCACCGGCTGCGCCGGGCGGCAGCGCTGCGGCCGCTGCTGCTGGCGACGCGGCGGCCAAGCCCAAGAAGAAGATCTGCTGCGCCTGCCCCGACACCAAGGTGCGCGCGGCACGGGCCGGGGGCGGGCGGCGGCGAGCGTGCCGACGCCACGGCGCTGACGCCGCTGCCGCGCGCCCGCAGCGCTTGCGGGACGAGTGCATCGCCACGCACGGTGCGCGCGGCGGCACGGCGGCTGCGCGCGGCGCTGCCGCGCGGCGGTGGGGCCGCGGCGCGGCGCTTGTCGGCCGCGAGGGCCCGCGCGCCGCTCGCGCTGCGACTCCCGTCCCGACGCGCAGGCGAGGAGGAGCCCTACTGCAAGGCGCTGATCGAGGCCCACCTGGCGTGCCTGCGGCTAGAGGGCTTCAACGTGCGCGCGCAGCGCACGCCGAGGCGTGCGTGGTGGTCGCGCTGGCGGCGAGCGCCCACCCGCGCCCGCCCGCTTGCCCGCCGCGCAGGTGTGAGGAGCGCGGCCGAGGTGCGGGGACGTCGGCGGCGGCGGCGGCGGCGGCGGTCGGGTAATTGCTCGAGCCGGCGGCCGACCACGCGCGGCTCTGCGCCGCCGCTGCGCCCCGCGCCCGCGCGCCGCCGCTCGGCAGCTCGTGCTGCTGCCCGCCCTGCCCGACACGCACACTGCCGCGCCAGCAAACTCGGCCAGCCTCCCCGGACCTGTGGTGCTGCCGCCTGTGCACCTCGGCAGCAGCAGCAGCCCGCGTGCGGCCCGTCCCGCCCGCGGCCGGCGCGCCACCACCTCCTGGGCGTGAGCCCGTGCTTGCGGCGGGCGCGCAGAGCGGGTGCGAGCGCGCCGGGAGGCGACGGCCGCGATGCGAGCCCTCTGCAGCCCGCCCCGCGCCCGCAACGCCTCGCCCGGCGCGGCCATTGCGGCGGTGTGCCACGCCGGTCACGCACACGCGGCGCCCGCGACGCACGCGGCGGGGCGGGGCAGATCTGGGCGCCGCGAGCGGCGGCAGCAGCGCAGCAGCGGCAGCGACCCGCCCGCCGGCCGCCGCGGCGCCGCAGGGGGCCAAGATGCTGGGCCGCCTGGCGTCCTCGGCGGGCGTGCTGGGCAAGCTCGCGGCGCAGCAGCTGGCGGCCGCGGGCGGCTGTGGCGGCGCCGCGGCGGCGGGGCCCGCCGCGGCGGGCGCGGGCGGCGCGCTGCTGCGGCTCGCCCGCGCCGCGGGCTTTGCGACCAACTCGCACGACGTCTTCAACGTCCACAAGCACGCGCCCGACAATAACTGGAACACCGAGTTTGACTTCACGCCCGCAAACTACAAAAAGGTCTGCCGCGTCGGACGCACGCCGCCGGCCGACGCGCACGTGACCGCCCACGCCCGCCCACGCCCGCTCACGCCCGCCCATGCCCACACGCCCGCAATGTCCAGGTGGCCGAGGTGATCGCGCGGTACCCGCCCAACTACAAGGCCTCCGCCTGTATCCCGGTGCTGGACCTCGCGCAGCAGCAGAACAACGGCTGGCTCTCGCTCGCCGCCATGAACCGCGTCGCCAAGGCGCGCGCAGCGCCCTGCGCGCCCGCCGCCGCCGCCGCGTCGCCCTCGCCCGCGCCCGCGCACCAGCAGCGCGCCCGGGCGCCGCCGCGCGCGTCGACAACACACAACGCGTCAGCACAACTGCCGCCGAGTTGACTCGGCCCGCCCCGCCCGCCCTCTGCGGCCAGGTGCTGGAGATGCCTGAGATCCGTGTCTACGAGGTCGCCACGTTCTACACCATGTTCAACCGCTCCCGCGTGGGCAAGTACCACGTCATGGTCTGCGGCACCACGCCCTGCAGGCGCGGACGCGGACGCGGCGCAGCGGCGGGGGAGGGCGGCAGGCGGCGGGCGCGGCGGGCGGCGAGCGGCGGGCGGCGAGCGGTGGGCGCGGGCGGGCGCGAGGGCGCGGGAGGGAGGCAGGTGCCTGCCTCGCCAGGCAGGGAGGGAGGCAGGGCGCGAGCGAGCGAGCGACCGACGGCCCGCCGCCGCGCCGCGCGCCCGTCCCCCGCCGCGTCCGCGCAGGCTGCAGGGCTCGCAGGGCATCGAGGCGGCGCTGGTCAAGGCGCTCGGCGTGCACGTCGGCGAGACCACGGCCGACGGCATGTTCACGCTCGGCGAGATGGAGTGCATGGGCGCCTGCGTCAACGCGCCCATGATCGCCGTCGCGGGTGCGGCGCGCCCGCCGCGCGCGCGCCGCCCTCCGAGCGCTCGCCTCTCTCCGCCGCCGCCCTCCGCCGCCGCGCGCCGCTCACCGCTGCCCGCCGCGCGCCCCCCCCCCCTTCTCTGCCGCCGCGGCGCGTCGCTCAGACTACACCAAGGGCGTCGAGGGTTTTACGTACACCTACTACGAGGACCTCACCCCCGAGGACGCGGTCAAGATCGTCGACACGCTGCGCGCCGGCGGCACGCCGCGCGTGGGCAGCCAGCACCGCTCCAAGGCCGAGCCCGCGGGCGCGGTCGCGGGCGGGAAGTGGGTGCCCGCCGACGGCCCCGGCACGCTCACGGGCAAGCCGGGCGGGCCGTACTGCCGCTCCCTCGACGACCCCCCGCCGGCGCAGCCCGCGGCGTGAGGCGTGAGGCGCCGCCGGGTGCGGGGCGCGACGACGCGCGGGGCGGGCCTCCGGGGCAGAGCTGGGGACTGTGGCGGCGGGAGTAATCGCGGCGGCGGCGGCGGGGCGTCGTGCGCCGGCGCTGGTGACGAGCGAGCGATTGGGGTCCAGCGTCCGCGCCGCCCCGCCCGGCACTGCATCGCGCACGGCGCCCGCAGAACGAGCGCCCGGGCAGCGCAGCGGGTAGCAGAGGGTGTGGCAGCAGCACCGCGCTGCTGCTGCCGCTGACCGTCTGCTCCGCCCGCTCGCCATTCCCTAGCCACTAGCTCGCCACGGCCTGCGCCATGACGAGACCGGAGGACAAGATAAAACGCCTCACGGAGGCGGTCGTGCGCCTGCGGCGGCAGGCGGCGGCGCTCGAGCTCGACGCGTCGTTCCACTCGTTCAAGCACGCCTACCTGCAGGTAAGCACCTCGTGCCGGGGACATGGCGGCGGGCGTTTTTGCGCCAGGCCGGCCGCGCGCCGCGCCGCGCCGCTGCTGCCGCGCCGCGGCGCTGCTGCCGCGGTGCGCCGCCACCCAGCCGCGGCGCTGCCGCTGCTGCCGCGGCGCCGCCAGGCCCTCTTGCAGTGGACCAGCGTCCGCACGGCGGTCGTGGCGGAGCAGGGCGGCTGCGTGCTCGCGGAGCAGGACGAGCTGGCGCTCGCGCTGCGCGCGCTGGAGCTGGGCGACGGCGCCGCGGCGCGGGAGGCGGCGGCCGGCGTCGCCGCCGGCGCCGCTGGCGCGGGGCCGCGGGGCGCGCCGAGCAGCGCGGGCGTGGATGAGCCGATCGACCCCACGCACGCGCCGTTTGCGCTGTTTGTGGAGATGACCTCGCCGGGCTACCCGCAGCCGCCGTACGCCTTGGACCCGACCGTCACCGCCGCGCAGGCGTGCGCGGTCCACCGCGCTGGCGTGGCCGAGCTCGCCACCGCGCTGCGCGCGCTCGAGCCGGACGCCTGCGGCGGCGCGCCCGCGGCGGGCTCCACGGCGGCCGCGGCGTCGGCGGCGCGGCTGCGGGCGGCGGTGCGGCACGTGATGGTGCTGCCGATGGTGCTGTGCGACGGCGCGGTGCGGCGGCCCGACCTGGTGCTGAGCATGTGAGCGCGCCCGGGCGCAGGCGGGCGGGCGCGGGTGCAGCGGCGCAGGGGCGCCCCGGCCTGGCCCGGCCGCCCGCCCGCCCGCCTGACGCCGCCCGCCCGCCGCCGCGGCCGCCGCCCGCGACTGCGCCTGCCCCCGCGCGCCAGGTGCCTGCTCAACGTGGAGACCGGCGAGCAGCTGACCGGCGCGGAGCAGCTGGAGCGGCACGCCGCGATCCTCCCGCAGCTGCAGCTCGGACAGGCGCAGCGCCGGCGCATCGCCGCCAGCCAGCGCGTTTACAGCGAGCTGCGCGCCCCGATCGTGTCGGAGCTGCGCAGGCTGCAGGGCGAGCACGCGCCGGCGTCGCCGCGCTCCGCCGCGCCCGCCGGCGCGCCGCCCGCGCCGGACGGCTGCGGCGGCGGCGCGGCGTCGGGCGGCAGCAGCGAGAGCGCGCGCAGCGGCGGCGCGGGCGGCGCCGCCGCCGCCGACGGCGACGCGGGCATGCCCCGCCCCTTCGCGCACCGCGGCCAGCTGCACGCGGCGGCGTGGCGGCAGCGCCGCATCCGGCTGCTGCTGCACAAGGAGGCGATGCTGCGGTTTGTGCAGGCGATGTTTGTGTTTGGCTGTCTGACGTGGCGCCAGCTCGCCGCGCTGCTCGTGCTCAACGCACCCTACATGCCGAGCGGGCAGCTGATCGCGGTCATACTGGCGGAGCAGGTCGCCGCGGCGCAGGCGCGCGACGACGCCGTCGCGGAGGTCGCGCTGCGCAACGAGCTGCTGCGCCCCCAGGCCGACGCGCCGCCGCTGCAGCTGCTGCGCAACGGCGGCGTCAGCAAGCGGCCGCACGCCGCGCCGGCGGCACGCCGCCGCGGCGCCTGAGCGGCGCGGCGGCTGCGCAGGCCTCTTTGCACCGCGCCGGCGGGCAGCACCGCGTGCACTGCGTGCTTTTCAAAGTTTTCAGAGTTGTGCTGCGTGCTCTCTGAGCATTGCGTGTTCAACGGCGCGAACGCTGCCGTCATTGATTGCGCGCCCACTCGGTGGTGGGTGCGCCAGAGGCACTGTTGGCAGCACTGTGTTGGCGGTGGCGTCTTGTGGCACAGGCGCGCGGCGCGCCAGCACCACCAACCCAGCACCAATCGACCATCATCCATCCACCGGCGGCCGGCAGCGCGTTTTGAACCCTGAGCCTCTGTGAGCGCGGGGGACCGATCGGTGTGATGCCCGCTGCAGCGGCGCATCCATGGTGCGAGGTCGATCTCTTGAGTGAGGATGATCCGGAATCGTTGGTTGAGGGTGGAGGAGACCCCTCCTCCAAATCGCGGTTGCGCACGTGGTGTGGACTGGCCTGGCGTGGCGAGGAGTCTGTCGTGGGCATTGACTGTGTGTGTGGTGTGCGTCGGGCGGCTGCGGCCAACAATTGTTTGGCTGCGAACTGAGCTGAGCTGCCGACTGGGCCGCGCGGGCCCCCGCCCGGCGCCGGGCGGGGCGCCGGCGGAAGGCTGCAGAGGAAGGCGGCGCCGCCTGGGTGGGCCGCACGGGCCTGCGCTGCTGCTGGCCAGGGCGCGCGGCCAGAGCGCGGCGCGCCACGGCGGGGACAGCGGGCGCTGTGCGCGGTGCCGGCGAGGGGTGCGAGGGTTGCGAAGCGCTGCGGCGCCGCGATGGGAAGGTCACCAGTGCAATACGTTTACTTCAGTTCTTGGGGGCACGCGGAGTTGCCCCGAGCAGCTCCGTCACCGGCGGTGGTCTCAGAGAGAGCCCGAACTGCATAAAAGATGCATGAAAACAGCCACCGATGCCAAGGGAAGCTGGTTGGGTGCGAGCCAGGGGCAGAAGTTGAGGAGGGTCTCAGATCGCAGACCGCAGCACAGCTCAGCAGTACAATGTGACGTGTCAGCCCCGCACCTCGCCTCGGTCGTCAGAACGCGCAAACGCGCGCGCCCGGCACGACGCGGCGTTGCGACCGCTGCCGGTCAGGGCGCCCCCCCCACCAGGGCGGGCCGGCGCAGGGGCCGCCCGGCCTCGCGCGAGCCGCCTAGTAGTGGACGCGGCCGGGCAGCTTGCTGAAGTCCTCCCACACCGGGATGGCCTCCTCGCGCATGTACTCAATGGCGGGCAGCGTCCTCTCCCCGGGCTTCTTCGAGAACTCCCTGCGCGCGCGGCGGGCGCGGCGGCGGGCGGCGCAGCGCAGGGTTGGGCCGGGGGCTCCAGGGTCGCGGCGGGCGCCGCGCGCGCGGCGAGGGCGCGGTGCCGGGCTGCAGCGCCAGCTGGCGCCCACGTCCCGCCGCCCGGCGTGCACGTGTCACCGCGCCCCACCTGTAAAAGTCCTCGTCCTCGAAGCGGCCGTACTTCTTGACGTCCGCGATGGTCGTGGCGTAGAACACAGTCGTGATGCGCGCCCAGTAGCACGCGCCCATGCACCTGCCGCACGCGGGGGCGGGCGCGCGGGGCGGGTGAGGCGGAGCGCGGCAGCGCGCGGGGCGCGCGGGGCGCGCGGGGCGCGGCGCGCGCGGCCGGCGGCAAGGGCAGGGCAGCGCACGCGCGTGCGCAGCGCGGTGACGGGTGCGCGGGCTCACATGGGGCAGGGCTCGCTGCTGGTGTAGAGGACGCAGTCCTTGAGCAGGGGCGTGCCCAGGCGGTTGGCCGCGTCGCGGATGGCGGCGATCTCGCCGTGCCTGCGGGGCAGGGGGCGGGCGTGGGCGTGGGCGGCGGGGGGGGGGGGGGGGGGGGGCGTGCGTGCGTGCGTGCGTGTGTATGTGTTGGGGGTGGGGTGAGAAGGGCAGCGCAAGGAGCGAGCGCAACTCAACGAGCGAGCGCTGACCGGGCCGCCGCGCAGGGGCGGGCGCGCGCGTGCTCGCGCGCGCGGCGCGCTCACCAGGTGGGGTCGTTGTGGGCGATGACGTTGTTGTAGCCCTCGCCCACGATCTTGCCGTCCTTCACGATCACGCAGCCGAAGCAGCCGCCTGCCGGGCGCGCGCGCGCGGGGCGGTCAGCGTCGCCGCGCGCCGGTCAGCGCGCCGGTCAGCGACGGGCGGTGGCACGGGCGGCGCACGCACGCGGGCCGCAGCGCCGCCTCACCCGACTGCTTCTCCACGCCGGCCTTGCGGGAGAGGTAGATGGCGCGCTCCATGAAGGAGGGGTGCGGGTGCTTGATGCCTGCAGCAGCAGCAGGCGGGCGTCGTCAGCGGGCCGAGGAGCGGGCGCCGCGGCACGCCCGAGAGCTGCCGGCATGCCAGGCGCGCGAATGCGCTGCCCAGCGCGGCGCCAGGGCGCGGGGTCGCGGAGGGCCCGCTGCGCCAGCCGGCGCGCGCAGCCCGCAGCTCACAGTCGGCGTCGGAGGGCACCGTGCTCATCTTGGACGGGTGCGTGAAGCGGTCCTCGGTGTGGGCCGCCATCGGGTCGGAGGGGAAGGAGCGCTCCGCCATGTCGAGCGTCTGGGCTGGCAGCGCGGGCCTGATCGGGCTGTGCGGGTGCTCGTGAGGTCAGCGCAGGTCGAGGGAGCTGAGAGGGGCGGTGCGGCGTCGCGGCGCCGGCTATATAGGCCAAATCGGGAAGAAGATCGCCAGGCGCAAGACCGGGTGACTCGCGCACGCAGCACCGCTACAGCTGTCCGTGCAGGCGGATCAGATGTGGAGCAGCTTTTCAAATTCAAGGGCGTGCTCGCGGTGCCTGCGGGCAGCGCGAGCGCGGCCACACCCCGCGCGGCAACCAAACGAGTGCGACGATGACTGGAGCCGCGGTTTGGGTTCAACGGCTGCCCCAGGACTGAGCGAGGTGTCCCGGAACTCGCCGCGCTGGCCCGCGAGCCCCCGGACAGCGCGCCGATACCGGGCCAGCGCGCACAGGTTCTGCCGCCCGCCCCGCCCCAGCCAGGCCTCGCGGCGCTCGATCGCGGTCCGGAACAGCTGGCTACGCTCTCGATCAACACTCTCACACAGCCCAGGAGTCAGGGGTTACCTTTGGGCGCGGCCTGGCCCAGTCACTCCCGACGCTCGCGCTTCCGCGGGCGCTGCGCTCTTATGCGGCCGCCGCGCAGCCGCTGCCCCACTCGCAGCAGCTGACCTGTCTCTGCGCCGACCTCACGAGCACCCGCGCAGCCCGATCAGGCCCGCGCTGCCAGCCCAGACGCTCGACATGGCGGAGCGCTCCTTCCCCTCCGACCCGATGGCGGCCCACACCGAGGACCGCTTCACGCACCCGTCCAAGATGAGCACGGTGCCCTCCGACGCCGACTGTGAGCTGCGGGCTGCGCGCGCCGGCTGGCGCAGCGGGCCCTCCGCGACCCCGCGCCCTGGCGCCGCGCTGGGCAGCGCATTCGCGCGCCTGGCATGCCGGCAGCTCTCGGGCGTGCCGCGGCGCCCGCTCCTCGGCCCGCTGACGACGCCCGCCTGCTGCTGCTGCAGGCATCAAGCACCCGCACCCCTCCTTCATGGAGCGCGCCATCTACCTCTCCCGCAAGGCCGGCGTGGAGAAGCAGTCGGGTGAGGCGGCGCTGCGGCCCGCGTGCGTGCGCCGCCCGTGCCACCGCCCGTCGCTGACCGGCGCGCTGACCGCCGCGCGGCGACGCTGACCGCCCCGCGCGCGCGCGCCGGCAGCAGGCGGCTGCTTCGGCTGCGTGATCGTGAAGGACGGCAAGATCGTGGGCGAGGGCTACAACAACGTCATCGCCCACAACGACCCCACCTGGTGAGCGCGCCGCGCGCGCGAGCACGCGCGCGCCCGCCCCTGCGCGGCGGCCCGGTCAGCGCTCGCTCGTTGAGTTGCGCTCGCTCCTTGCGCTGCCCTTCTCACCCCACCCCAACACATACACACGCACGCACGCACGCACGCCAACCCCCCCCCCCCCCCCCCCCGCCGCCCACGCCCACGCCCGCCCCCTGCCCCGCAGGCACGGCGAGATCGCCGCCATCCGCGACGCGGCCAACCGCCTGGGCACGCCCCTGCTCAAGGACTGCGTCCTCTACACCAGCAGCGAGCCCTGCCCCATGTGAGCCCGCGCACCCGTCACCGCGCTGCGCACGCGCGTGCGCTGCCCTGCCCTTGCCGCCGGCCGCGCGCGCCGCGCCCCCGCGCGCCCCGCGCGCCGCCGCGCTCCGCCTCACCCGCCCCGCGCGTCCGCCCCCGCGTGCGGCAGGTGCATGGGCGCGTGCTACTGGGCGCGCATCACGACTGTGTTCTACGCCACGACCATCGCGGACGTCAAGAAGTACGGCCGCTTCGAGGACGAGGACTTTTACAGGTACGGACGCGTCGACGCGTGCACGCCGGGCGGCGGGACGTGGGCGCCAGCTGGCGCTGCAGCCCGGCACCGCGCCCTCGCCGCGCGCGCGGCGCCCGCCGCGACCCTGGAGCCCCCGGCCCAACCCTGCGCTGCGCCGCCCGCCGCCGCGCCCGCCGCGCGCGCAGGGAGTTCTCGAAGAAGCCCGGGGAGAGGACGCTGCCCGCCATTGAGTACATGCGCGAGGAGGCCATCCCGGTGTGGGAGGACTTCAGCAAGCTGCCCGGCCGCGTCCACTACTAGGCGGCTCGCGCGAGGCCGGGCGGCCCCTGCGCCGGCCCGCCCTGGTGGCGGGGCGCCCTGACCGGCAGCGGTCGCAACGCCGCGTCGTGCCGGGCGCGCGCGTTTGCGCGTTCTGACGACCGAGCTGACGTGACACGTCGCATTGCTGACTGTGCGGAGATTTTGACACACCCTCCTCGACCCGTGCGTTATGCCACCGCCTCACCCAACCTACCAGCGACGCTTGGCAGGGCTGTGCGCATGCATCTGTTGTTTGTGCAGCTTGGGGACGATAAGACACCGCCGGTGACCTGACTGCAGGCGACTCTGCGCGCGCGTGCCGCGGGAATTCAGTTCGAACCGAGGTAACCTGTTGCACCGGGGACCTGCCCAGCTCGGTTTGCACCCCTCGCCGGCACCGCACAGCGCCCGCTGGCCCGCGCCGCGCGCCGGCCGGCGCCTCGGCCAGCCGCAGCGCTCCGCCGCGCAGCCCGCCCGCCAGCTCCCGGCGCCGCTGCCCGGCGGCTCGCCCAGGCCCGCCCGCCAGCTCGCGCTGCCCGGCACCGCTCCCGCCGCCGGGCGCCGCGCCGGCGGCCCTCCGGCTCCGCCGCCGTGCGCTTCTGGGCCGCGCCGAGCCCTGGCGCTGCTGCCCGCCAGCCGTGGCTCACCCACGCGCAGGCCTCCGCCACGGCGAGGCGGCGCGCACGCATGCACGCTCAGGGGCGCGCCAGCACAGCAGTGAGCCTTGGCCTCGAGCTGCCCCGCGCGCTGCTCGCGCCATCGCCCCGCGCGCGCGTCGCCGCGGCGTCTGTGAGGCCGTAGCAGCCACCCGGCGGGCCCGCAGCTGCGCGCGCCCGCTGCTGCCGCTGCTGCTGAGGCATCGGCTTCGGCCCCGCTTCCCCCTGCCCGCGGGAGGCCCCTGGGCCGCGCCTGACCGGCCGGGACGGGGCTGCCGGGCACTATGGAGCCCTCGGACATGGAGCTGGAGCTGGAGCACGACGCCGACTCGCAGCGCGGCGGCGACAAGGCGCCACCGGGCGAGGCGCACCACCCGCGCGCGCTCTTCAACCGCGCGCCCACGCCCCAGGACCTGCTGGAGCTGTCGGCGCGGTGCGGCGGCGGCCGGGAGGGCAGCCGCCCCGCGGCGGGCGGGCGCGCGGACTCTGAAAGCAACGGCGGCGCCGCCGCGTGCCGTGCAGGGTCTACAAGTCGTCCCGCAAGCTCTACAACGAGGCTGACAGCCAGGGCATGCGCGTGTACCACGACGAGCTCATCGCGGGTGCGCGCCGGCGGCGCGCGCCAGGCCGCCGGCCGCGCCGCGCCCTTTGGGGCGGGGCCACAGCCCCGAGCCGACCGCCCCGCCCGCCGGCCGCGCCGCCCGCCGGCGCCGCGCGCAGGCGACGTGCGGCTCGTGATGCTCGTGCCGGCCTGGTTCCCCAAGGCCCACGCGCCGTTTGAGTGGGGCCGCCTGGCCGGCGGCGGCGGGGCGGTGAGCGTCGCGTTTGTGCTGCGCGGCACGGTGACCGACCTGGTCGGCAACACGCGCGCCAACGCGCAGCTGCTCTTCAGCAAGCTCCTCGGCGACGACCAGCACCTCCCCGACGTCGCCGCCGACGCGACCAAGGTCGTCCAGGCCTGGCTGCGCGAGCTGCTGCTGCGGCACCCCGCGCTCGACGCGGGGCCTGGGCGCCGCGCTGCGGGCGGCGAGGCCGGCGCCGCGCCGCCGGGCGGCGCCGCGGGCGGCGAGGCGGCGCAGCCGCGGCTGCACCTCGACGTTCACGTCACGGGGCACAGCCTCGGCGCGATGCTGGCCGTGGTCGCGACGGTCGAGAGCGCGCCGTTTGCGGCCGCGCACGGCTGCGCCTGGCACTGCACCAGCTTCGAGAGCCCGGGTGCGCGCGCCGCCCGGCACCGCGCGCTGCGCAGCGCAGCGCCACGCCGCTCCGCGCCGCGCAGCCGCCGCGCAGCCGCGCGCTCAGCCACCCGGCGCCCGCCGCGCGCGCAGGCCTGCCCGAGCTGTACCACCGCGCCGCGGCGCGCTGGCCGGCGTCGCACTGGGCGGAGACCATCACCACCTACAACGCCGCGCCAAACCCGATCAACATGCTGCACCACCACCTCGGCCGCGTCGTCCACGTCGTCGTGCCTGGGAGCAGGCACGCGCCGCGCCGCGCCGCGGCAGCGCGGGCGCCAGCCGCGGCGCCCGCCGCGGCGCACCGCCGAGCCCGCCCGCCCGCGCGCGCGCGCGCAGACGTGGAGCCACGTCGCCAAGTGCGTGGGCGCCGACGTCGCGCGCATCACGGCGTGGGCCATCGTCGGCGGCATGGCGCTGGCGGGCCTGCGCTCGCTGCGCGGCGCCGACGGCGCAGCGGCGGCCGCCGCGCAGCGCGCGCAGCAGGAGGCGGAGGAGACCTGCGCCGTGCCCGGCCTGCGCGGCCCCGGCGGGGGCGTGCTGCTGCCGACGGTGATCGAGCGCGTCGCTTCGTCGTCGTCGGGCGGCGGCGCCCTCCCCGGCGCCGCGGCGCCCGGCGGCGCGGCGGCGGGCAGCGCGGCGGCTGACGTGCTGACCGTGGCCTCCACCGCCGCCGGCGGCGGGCGCACCCTCGCGAGCGTCGGCCCGAGCGTCGCCGGCGCGGGCATGGCCGCCGCGGCCGCGGCGGCGGCCCCGCCCGGCGCCGCGTCGGCGCCGGGCCTCGCCGCCGCGGTCGGCGCCGCGGCGGCCGCGGGCGAGGCGGTCACGAGCGCGGGCGCGTCGCACGCGGCGCGCTACCTGCTGCGGCGCAGCGGGCTCGGCGCGCTCTCGGGCATGGTCGGCGGCTGGCTCTTTGGCCGCGGCGGGCTGTGGGGCGCCATGGAGTGCCTCGCCGGCGTGCTGGGCGTTGAGGTGGAGGAGCTCTGCGCGCAGCACGCGCTCGGGCCGATGCGGCGGTGCTTCGACCCGCACACGGGGCAGCTCAAGCCGCGCTTCCGCCGCGACATGGCCTCCTGGCCCTCCCTCGGCCACCGGTGCGGCGCCGCCGCGCGCCGACGGGGGCGGGGGGGGGGGGGGGGGGGGGCGGCACGCGCGCGCACGCGCGCGCGCGCTCGCCCCAGCCCTGCCTAGGTCGCCGCGCGGCGCGGCGCCGACCCCGCCGCGCCACGCAAACCCCGCCGCCGCCGCCGCCGCCGCCGCCGCCGCCGCCGCCGCCGCCGCGCGCGCAGTCACCGTGTGGTGCTCACGGCGGCGCAGCAGCTGGCCAAGTGGTCGCTGCCGAGCCTCATCTGCCGGGACAACGTGGGCGTGGCAAACATGATGAGCCGTGAGCACCGCCGGGGCGGGGGCCGCGCGACACCCCGGCGCGCGCCACGCTCCCGACCCCGCCGCGCGACGCCTCACCCCGCCGCCGCGGCGCAGGCACCGCGATGGTCGAGGCGCGCTGCGCGCGGCTGGCGGGGTGGGCGCGCGCGCGCCGGGCGCGCGGCCGCCGCCCTGCCGCCCTGCCGCCGCCCTGCCGCCGCCCTGCCGCCCTGCCGCCGCCGCGCACCGACGCCCGCCCCCGCCCCCGCCCCCGCCCCCGCCCCCGCCCCCGCCCCCGCCCGCCCCCGCCCCCGCCCCCCCGCCCCCGCCCCGCCCCCCCGCCCCGCGCCGCCGCGTGGCAGGTACGTCGTGGCAGACACCGGCGAGGCCGACGCGGCGGCCGCGGAGCTGGACGCTGCGGCTGGCGCGGCGGACGTGGCGGCCGTGCAGCTGCCGCCGGCGCTGCGCGCCGCCGCGGGCGCGGGCGCCGCGGCCGACCAGGACCAGGCGGGCGCGCGCGCGCCGCGCGGCGCTGACGCGCTGCGCCAGCGGCGGCCGCTCGGAGCGGCGCCGGCGCCCGCGGGGCTGGCCGTGGGGCTGCCGAGCCAGCGGAGCGGGCTGCACCGCAAGCTGCTGCGGCCCCACGACCAGCAGCAGCAGCAGCAGCTGGAGGAGCTGGAGCAGCAGCAGCTGCTGGAGGCTGCCCAGATGGAGGCGGGGCTGCTCGCACTGGCGGGCCGGGCGCTCGCCGGGCCTGGCGGCGCCGGCGGCGGCGGCGGCAGCTCCGCGGCAGCGGCGCGCGGCGGCGCCGCGTGCGAGGGCCTCGGCGGCCTCGGCGACGACGGCACGTGGCTGCTGGTCGAGGAGGGCGCCTGGCCCGGGCGCCGCGGCACGCTGCCCGACGCGCGGCCGGCGGTGCTGCCGGTCGTACGGCTGATCTGCGACGACGACGGCGCCGACGCCGACGCGGACGCCGCGCGCGAGGGCGCCGCGCGCGGGCGCGGGCGCGCGCGGCTCGCGTTCAACTGAGAACGGCGGCGCGGTCGGTGCGTCGGTTGGGGCTTGCCGGCTTGAAACTTGCTCTGCTTGGACAACTGAGAACGGCCACGCGGAAGTCGGCCGGCCGGGCGGTCGGCGCTCCCCAGCGGCGCCGTCGTGCGCGTCGTGCGCGGTGGCCCGCCCTGCGGCGAGTGCTCCGCCGAGCCATTCCACCCCCGCCGCCGCCGGCCGCCGCGCCGCTCAGCCGTGTGTGCCGAAGCGCGCCGCCGATGCGCCGCTGCTGCCGCCCCCGCATCGCGCGCCCCAGCCGCGCTCGGCCTGGTCCCGGGTCGCCTCCGTGCCCGCGCGTGCCCGCGAAGCGTCATCGGCTTGGCGCAGCGAGGAGCAGCGGAGCGAGCAGGTGGGCGCGGTGCTGCTTGAATGATGGGGGGGCCTGCTGCCCCGCGTGGCGCGCCGGCGCTGGCGACGATCCGCGCTGCTGTGGCACCTCCGCCCCAGCATTCTCCCGGCCGACAAGAGCTGCCCAGCAGCCGCGGCGGCGCCCGCGCGTCGCGCCGCGCCGCTGCTGCGCCACCCCCGCGCCGCCGCCCGCGCCGCTGCCGGCGCCCGCAGCGGCCTGCCGAGCGGTCCGCAGGCCGGCCACCCGGCGTGATCGACGGTCCCCGCCCTCGGCGGCGCCGCGCCGCCAGCGGCGGCTGAGCGCGCGCGCGCGCGCCCAGGCGCGCCGCGCGCCGGTTGGCGGCCGGGGTTGCAACCCAGCCGCGATGGCCAGCACGGGGCCGTTTGCGGTCGGCGAGAAGGTCCTGGTCCCGCACACGGAGAAGTTCTACGAGGCCAAGGTCCTCAAGGCGCAGCGCCGCGAGGACGGGCTGTGGTACTACTACCTGCACTACGCAGGTGCGGCGGTTGATGCTGCTGGTGCTGCTGCTGCGGCTGCTGCTGCTGCGGGTGCTGCTGCTGCTGCTGCGGCTGCTGCTGCTGTTGAAGCTGCTGAGGCGGCGGCGGCGGCGGGGGGGGGGGGGGGGCTGAGCGCCGAGCGCGCACCGCCCCGGCGCGGCGCGCGCGGCAGGCTGGAACAAGAAGTGGGACGAGTGGGTCGAGGAGACGGGCCTGCGCCGCGCGTCGAGCGGCGGCGCCGCCGCCGGCGCGGCGCCGCCGTCCGCGCACGCCGCCGCGCTGGGGCCGGCCGGCGCGGCCGCGGCGGCAGCCGCCGCGGCCGCGGCCGCGGCCGCCGCGGGCGGCGCGCCGCCGCCGCTGCCGCCGCCCAAGCCCAAGGCGCCCAAGGCCGCCGCCGGCGGCAGCGCCGGCGCGCCGGCCGCCGCGGGGCGCAAGCGCCCCGCCGACGGCCCGCCCGGCGGCGCGCCGCCCGACGCGCCCGCGGGCGCGCTGGAGCTGGAGCTGCCCGCGGCGCTGAAGAAGCAGCTGCTGGACCAGTACGACGCGGTCAACGACGACGGCAAGCTGCTCCCGCTGCCGCGCCGGCCCAACGTCGCGCAGGTGCGCGCCCGCGCGCGGGCGCCGCGGCGCGCGCGGGCCGCCGCCGCCGCGCCGCGCCGCGCCCGGCCTGCGCGCGGCGTCTTGACCCGCGCGCCGACCCGCGTCGCGCCGCGCCGCATCGCCGTCGCGGCGCCGCAGGTGCTGGCCAGCTACGCCGCGTACGCGCGCGACAAGCACGGCGGCGCCGCGGCGGCGGAGGAGGACCTGTGCATGGGCCTGCAGGCGCGCGCGCGCACTGGGGGGGGGGGGCGCAGTCGCTGCACGGCGCGGCTGCGTGCCGCACGGCGCTGCTGCGTGTCGCGACCCGCCGCCCGCCCCCCGCCCCCGCCCCCGGCCCCCGCCCCGTGCCGCGGTGCCCCGCAGGTCTACTTTGACAAGGCCTGCTACCAGTGCCTGCTCTACCGCGCGGAGCGCCCCCAGGCGGAGCGGGTGCGCGCGGCGCGACCGCCGCCGGCGCAGACACGCCTGCGCGCGCGCCGGGCGCCGCCGGGCGCCGCCGGCCACGGCGGGCAGCTGACGCGTGCGCGCGCCGCCGCGGCCGCCCGCGTCGCGCGCGCGCAGGCGCTGAGCGCGGGCGCCGCGCCGAGCGCGGTGTTTGGCGCGGAGCACCTGCTGCGGCTGTTTGTGAAGCTCCCGGAGCTGCTCCCCGAGACGGGCGCGCCGGCGGAGGAGGTCGCGCTGCTCATGCGGCGCTGCGAGGACCTGCTGACCTACCTGCAGCACCAGGCGGCCCGGCTCTTCACGCCCGTGTCCGAGTACGGCGGCGCGGGCGCGCAGCACTAGCGCGCGCGGGGGGCCGTCGAGCCGCGCGCGCACGCGGGGGGGGGGGGGGGGGGGGGGGGGGGGGGCGTTGAGGCTGAACGGTTGGGCCGCGGGCTGCGATTCGGGCCGGCGGCCGCGCCAGCCGGCGGCCGCGCCGCCCTCCCGGCGGCGGGGATGCAGCAGTGTAATTGGAGCCCGCTGCGTGACCGACGGCCGCGCGCGCCAGCGCCCAGCGCCCAGCCAGCGCCCAGCCAGCCACCGGCCGCCGCGGCGCTCCCTGGTCGCCGCGCGCCCCGCTCCCGACGGGAGCCTCCCGTGGGCCCGCGCTGCTGCTGCGCGCACAGCGCGGCGCGGCGGCGCGCGCGCCGGCGCTCCGGCACGAGGTCCGCGGTGCAGGAGCGGCGTGGTGCGCTCCCCAGGGGCGCCGCAGTGCGCCGCAGTGCGCGCCGCGGCGCCGCGCGCGCCCGCCGCCCGCGGCGTCAGCAGCGGCAGCAGCGGCGGCCGGCGCCCCGCGGTGGCGCGCGCGCGCGAGCGCCGACGGAGCGCGCCGCGCGCGGCGGCGGTCCGGCTGGGGCCCTCCCCGGTGCCGCCCGGGCGCTCTGGCGCGCGCCGCGGCGCCGGCGCTGCCGCCGCGGCGGTTGCGCGGGGCGGTTGACCGCAGCGTCACTCACGGCAACCGAACCGCAGTTTGAGCGCGCGCGGCGACAGCTCTGGTGGGGCCGGCCCAGGGGGCCCCCGGGGGGTCATGCACACCAAAATCGGGGTCGGCGGCGCCGCGCAGCGCGCGCCGGGGGCCGCCGCCGCCGCGCGCGCCGCGCGCGTGCGCCGCGCGCCGCGGGACGCCGCTCGCGCGGGCCCGCCGGGCCGCGATCGCGGCGCCGCCGGCGCGCAGGCCCCGCCCCGCGCTGGGACGGATTTTTCGGGCGTCGCACCGCCGGCCGCGGCGGGCCGCGCGCCGCGCGCGGCCGGGCCGCGCCGGCCGCGCGCTGCTGCCGCTGCCGCGCCGCGCCGGCCGCGCCGCGGCCCGGCCGCGTGCCGGACGGTCGAGAGGCCAGGGTAGGAGCGTGAAGCAGGCCCCGCCAGCGCGCCGCGGGGCCCTGCGGCGCCGGGCGGCGGGGCGGCGGGCGCGGGCGCCCGCCGCGCCGCGCCGCCGTGGTGCCGGGCGGCGCCGGGGCGCCCCGCCGCGCTGCGCTGTGGGGTCCTCGGAGTCTGCTCCGGCCATCCCGGGGCGCCCCGCGCGCTCGGGGTCCCGGGGGGCGCGCGAGGGGCGCCGCGCGGGCATCCCCGCCCTGCCCCGGCGGCCTGCTGGCCCGGCGCGCGCCGCGGGGCGCGCTGGGGGTGGACCCCGCTCGCCGCGTCCTCCCCGGCGGGCGCCGGTGGCTTTTGGCTGCGTATTTTTCGACTTCCGCGCTCGAGACCCTAAACCTGGGGGGGCGCATTGTTGCGGGCCGTTTCCCCGCCCTCATAGCCCCCCGCGCGCCCGCCCCCGCCCACCACCGGCACCCCCGCGCCCCGCCGCCCCGCCACCGCCGCCCCCGCCGCCTCCCGGCGCGCGCCCAGCCGTCAGTCCGCTCGCGAGCAATCGCCACCATGTCTGGCAAGGGCGCCAAGGGCCTGTCGGGCAAGGGTGCCAAGGGCACCATGGGGGACAAGAAGGGCGACAAGAAGAAGCCCACCTCCCGCTCCGCGCGCGCGGGGCTGCAGTTCCCCGTGGGTCGTATCCACCGCCTGCTCAAGGTGCGCGCCGCCCCGCCCGCCCGCCCGCGCCGCCCCCGGGCCCGTCCGGGCCCGCCCCGACCCGCGCTGGCCGCCCGCGGCGCAGAACCGTGTGACGGCCAATGGCCGCGTCGGCGCCACGGCCGCGGTGTACACTGCCGCCATCCTGGGTGCGCCTGCGGACCGCGGGCGCCCCGCCGGGCGCCCGCGCGGGGCGCGCCGGCCGCGGCGCGCGCCGTGGGGGGCCCGTTGTTGACATGCGCCCCGCCCCGCCCCGCGCGGCGCGATGCGCAGAGTACCTCACCGCCGAGGTGCTGGAGCTGGCGGGCAACGCCTCCAAGGACCTCAAGGTCCGCCGCCCGCGCCCTGCCGCGCCGCGCTGGCGCGCGGGGGCGCGGCGCCCGCTTGCCCATCGCCGCGCCCGGCGCCGCGCCTCACCCGCCCGCGCCCGCCCGCCCCTGGTCCGCGCCCCAGGTGAAGCGCATCACGCCTCGCCACTTGCAGCTGGCCATTCGCGGTGACGAGGAGCTGGACACGCTCATCAAGGTGCGGAGCGGCCCCGCCTCAACAACGAGCCCCGTGCACCGCCGCACCCGGCCGCCCGCGCCGCCCCGGCCGCACGCGAGCCTGCGGCGCCCCGGGACCGCCCGCGCCCGCCCCCCGCGGCGCCGCGGCGGCCCCGCGGGCGCGGGCGGGCGGGCGCTGCTTGACCGCGCGCGCGCGGCGCGGCCGCCGCGCGCCGGCCGCGCGCGGGCCGCCGCCGCCCCGCCCGGCGCCGCCCGGGCACTTTCACACCCCGCGCCGCGCCCCCGCGCCGTGCCGCCGCCGCCGCCCCGCAGGCGACCATCGCCGGCGGTGGTGTCATCCCGCACATCCACAAGAGCCTCATCAACAAGGGCACCAAGAAGGAGTGAGCGGCGCACGCCGCCCGGCCCGCCCCGGACCCCGCCCGGCGTGCCCCGCCGGCCTGACCCTGACGACGACGACAACGACGCGGTGCTGACCGACCCCGACGACGACCGACGCGCGCGCCCCCGTGCGCGCGCGTGCTTGTGTGGCCTTGTGTGGCCCGCCCGGCGACGGGCGGGCGTGTGCGTGCGCTGCCGCGCCCCGCAGCAGCGGCCCCCGCGGCGGCGGGGTGCCCGCTGCTGCCGCGCGCGCGGGCGGCGGGCGGGGGCCGGCGCGCTGGGGCGCCGCGCCCGCGCGCCGTCCGCGCGCGCATGACCCCTAGCATTTACCCCCGCCTGCGTGTGACGCACCGGGCGGGCGACAAGGCATGATGCCCCTTCTCTCCCTGCTGTACCAGTACGCGGGCGCGCCGTTGCCGACTGCGCGACAGTTGCCGCGCGCGTGCTGCTGCCGCGGGGCGCCAGTGATTGCCCGGCCGCCGACTGCGGCGGGCGCCGCTGCCACGCGTGCGGGGTGCGGCGCCCGCCGGGCGCGCCGGGCGCGCGTTTGTGACAACCCCGGTGGGCACGCCCGCGGCCCGCTTGTGCATAGCCCCGAAAAGCCGCGGGGGCCGCGTGTAAACGTCTCCCCGCGCGCCGACCGCGTTACAGCTTCAGTTTCAGCGCGCAACGCGGCGACAGCTCGCCCGGCAGCGCCGGCGTGGCCGCCGCCCCCGCGCGTCACTCGGCTACTCCGGTCCCTGCTGCTGCTGCCCCTGCTGCTGCTGGCCGCCGCCGCTGTGGCGCATCGGGCACTGCGCCTGGCTGCAGCTCGCCGGCTCGTACACGCCTCCGCACGCCTCGCACAGCCCGAGCTCGCGCCGCTGCTGCCGCGCGACAAACACGTCCACGTACTGCGCGCCAAAGTAGAACGCGGCCATCAGGCCCTGCGCCGCCGGCCGCGTGGCGCGGGGCGCGGCGCTGAGCGCGGCTGGCCAAGCGCCCGCGGCGCCGCACGGCCGCTGGCGTCGCACGCCGCACGGCCGCGCGCCCGCGCGCCGCACCCCAAACGCCAGGCCTGCAATCTGGTCCAGCGTCCACACCGGCGGCGCGTCGACGGGGCCCGCGCGGCGCTGCGGCGCACGCAGCGCGCGGGCGGCGGGCGCGGCGCGGCGCGCCTCCGCGTCAGCGGAGGGCAGGCAGGCCGTGCGCGTGGCCGGGGCGCTGCGGGGCTCGGGCCAGCGCACCTTGAGCAGCTCCCCCCGCGCCGGCGCCGAGTGCGGGCGCGCCAGCCGCTGCTGCTGCGCCGCCGCTGCCGCGGGCCTGCGGCGCGCGAAGGCGGGTCGGGGCCTGCCGCGGCGCGGCGCATTCGCATGTTGAGTCGTCCGTCCACCCACCTGGCGGCCGAGCCGGCGCGCTGCGCTGCGCCCGGCGCGGGGAGCGCTCGGCACCGGCCTGCCGCGCCGCGCCCGCCCCCGAGGGCGCTGCTGGGGGCCGCCGCGCAGCGCATGGCTGCGCGTGAGCTGCCAAGCTGCGCGAGGGGAGCACCGGCCTGGGTGGTGCTGCGCGCGCCGCTGCGCCGCCGCCGCTGCAGCTGCCGCTGCTGCTGCCGCGCTCTCCCCGCGCGGGCGGCGCGGCGCAAATTCGGTGGAGCGTTTTCTCTCCTGAGCCAGCACAACGCCGCCGCCGCCGCCGCCATGGCGCCACGCGCTCGGGCGGCGGCACAGCGCTGCGCCCCGCGCACCCGCCCCGCCAGCTCCACGGCCGCTGGCCGCGGCCGCCCCTCTCACAGCAGCTCCTCCTCCTCCTCCTGCTCCGCGCTCTTGTCGGGGTCGCGGCCGCCCATGACGGCGCTGACCGCGCGCGCGTGCGCCGCGAGGTCGCCGGCGGGCAGGCGCACCGCGAGCCGGGCGACCTGGTTGTCCAGCGCCTTGAAGCACTGCTTGCCCTTGTGGGGGCACGCGACACGGCGGCAGCGGCGCGGGGGCGCGCGCTTGGGTGCCGCGGCCTCGCCGCGAGGGGCGTCGCCCGCGCCGGGCGGCCGCCGCGCACCTGCACCACGCCGCGCACGCGCTCCGCGTCGCCGGCCGCGTACGCGAGGAAGAGCGCGTCCGCGGCAAACGCCTCCTCGCTCTTGCTGAACGCCTCGACGCCCAGCACGTCCTGGAAGACCTGCGGGCGGGCGGGCGGGCGGGTGGCGCGCGGGGCGTGGGCGCGGCACGCCAGCGCGCGGGCGGGGGCGCGGCAACGCTGCGCGCGGCGTGCCGGGCGCGGGCGAGGAGCGGTGGCGCGGCGGCGGGGCGCGCGCCGCGGCGCGGGCGCGGCCGCGCCTGCCAGGCCTGCCGCGGCTCGCCCGCGTGCAGCCAGACCACGATCGCCCCGAGGTAGGCCTTCGCCTGGCTGCCGCGCGCGCCCGCCGTGTCGCACGCCTGCGCCAGCGGCGGCCGCGCGCCGCGTCGTGGCCGCCGCGGCGCCCCCGCCTCGCGCCGCGCCGCGCGCCCGCGCCCCGCGGCGCGCGCCGCCGCCGCCGCACCTCGCCGAAGCGCATGAGTAGCCCCACCGCGTCCTGCCACGCGCACCGCCGCGCCGCGAGCGCGATGGCCTGTCGGAAGACGTCGCCCGCCTGGCCCGCCTTGGCGTCGCCCT
Source organism: Scenedesmus sp. PABB004 (assembly GCA_014905635.1). NCBI lineage: Eukaryota > Viridiplantae > Chlorophyta > Chlorophyceae > Sphaeropleales > Scenedesmaceae > Scenedesmus > Scenedesmus sp. PABB004. The sequence goes on from JABVCE010000012.1 coordinate 823,407, forward strand.
CGTACAGCTCCAGCGCCTCGCCGTACAGCGCCGCCGCGTCGCCCGGCGCCGCGGCCTCGAGCGCCTTGGCGCCGCGCGCGAGCGCGTCGGCGGCTGCATGCGGCGCGCGACGCAGGCGGCGGGCGCGGCGGCGTCAAGCGGCGGCCAGCGCGCCGCGTGCGCCAGCCGCCAGCCGCCCCGCCAGCTGCCAGCTTGCCGCGCCGGCTGCCCGCGCCCAGCCCACCTGCGCCGATGCGGCCCGCCTGCGCAAAGAACTGGCCCGCCTGGCGGTAGAAGTCCGCCATGGCCTCGTGCTGCCCCAGCGACGCGCTGAGCGCGCCGCACGTCTCCAGGTGCTTGGCGGCGTGCCAGACGCTGCCGATCTTCTCCTGGGACTGCGCGGCCTTCTCAAAGGCGGCGCGCGCCTTCTCCAGCTGCCCCACTTGCTGCGCGCGCGGCGCGCGGGCGCGGCGGCGGGCGGCGGCGGTTGCGCGCGGCGCCCGGGCCGCCGCCGAGCTGGCGCGCACCCCGCTGGCGTGCCTCCCACCTTGTACAGCGTGCCGGCTTGCTCAAACAGCGGCGCCGCGGCCTCCCAGTCGGGCTTCAGCCGGAACTCGAGCAGCGAGGCCTGCCAGAAGCGGCCGGCCTTCTGCATGAGCTTGTCCGCCTGCAGCTGCTTGGCGCCCATGTCGGCGGACGCCATGGCCGCCCCCGGCCGGCCTGGCGCGGGCCGGCGAGCTGTCGGCGCTGCGCGGCGCTGCGAAGAGGACGCGGCGCTGCTGTCGTCGGCGCGCGGGCGCAGTCGGCGGCGGGCTGCGCGGGCAGGAGGAGGATGTTGGCGCGTGTGTGGCGGGAAGCAGGCATCGCGGGCTGCGGCAGGGGGCGCGCGGGCATAGCGCGGTTGCACGCCGCGCCTGCACCCTGCACCCCGCGCCGCCAGGGCTGGCCCGCCCCGCCTTAGTGTACACTGCGCAGCCGCCGCCGCGCGCCGGCGCGCCGCTCAGGGCGTGACGACCTGCACGAGCCGCCAGTCGGCGTCGGGCGCCGTCACGTCCTCCCAGCCGCCGCCGCCGGCCTCGAACAGCGCCGCGCTCGCGGTGCCAAGGCGCACCGCCTGGCGCGCAAACGCCGACGCGGCCTCCTCCCAGCCCTTGTTGTGCCCGACGCACATCACGCAGAACGTCTTGGCGTCGCACGCGACCGCGCGGATCGTCTCCTCGAGGTGGTGCTTCGTCTGGCCGTCGAGCGCGGCGACGGTGTACAGGCTGCCCAGGTAGTGCGCGTCCACGGCGCCCAGCGGCGGCGCCGCCTCGGCCATCGCGTCGAGCGTCTGCTTCGTGCGCCTGGAGTTGCTCGCAATGATGAGGTCGGGCACCCACCCCAGCTCGCACAGGCGGCGCGCGATCGTGCTCGCCTCGCGCCGGCCCTGCGCGGCGCGCGCAGCGGTTGCGCGGGCGCGTCGCGGCGGCGTCGCGGCGGCGCCACGGCGGCGGGCGCGCAGGGAGCTCGCGGGCGTGGCCACGCGCGTGGCCGCGCGCGCGCCTGCATGCTGATGGGGCGCTCGTAGTCGCGCAGGTTGCTCGACGCCTCGCTGTCCGCGTGGCGCAGCAGGATCATGCGCCGCCGCGCGCCGCCGCCGCCGCCGCCGCCGCCCCCGGGCGCGGGCCGTCCGCGGCGGTGGCGGGGGTCGCCGCGCTCGCGGCGACGGCCGTCGCCGCGAGCGCCGCGCCGCGCGGCGCGCGCCGCCGCTGCTGCGGCGGCGCCGGCTGCTGCCCCAGCTCCCGCTGCGGCCCCGGCTCCGGCTGCTGCTGCGCGGGGCGCTGGGCCGTCTGCGCCGCGCGCGCCACCGGCTGCCGAGCGCCACCGCCGCCGGGCGCGCGCGCGGCGCGCGGCGCCGCCGCCCGCATCGCTGTCCTCCGCCGCGCCGCCGCCGCGCGCCCGGTCGGGCGGGCGTTCCCGGATGGGCGGCAGGCGATCTCTCTCTAGCGCTGGGAGCGGGCGCTGGGCGCGCTGGGGGCGGGGCTGGGCCCAGGGGGCCGGGGCGAGAGGGATGGGAGCAGCAGTCCGCGGCTGCTGTGCAGCAGCAGGGCGGGCGAGCCCTGGTCGCGAGCGGATCGATGCCGTGGGCGCAGACTGCACCGCCGGCGGGCGAGAGCGGCACGCGCTGAGCGCCGCGGGCTCAGAGCTTGTGCCTCGGGCCGCCCGGTCAGCCCCGGCGATCCGCGTGCTGGTCACCAGTCTGCTACGACACGAGCGCCCCAGCCCAAAGCCTCACCCGCAGCGCGAGCGCCCGCCTGGCTGCATCGCTTAGCCCGGCGCGCGAGAGCGGCGCCTTGTGAAGGCGAGGCGGGACCCGGACGGGAGCCTGCTGCGCCCTCCCGACCGGCAGGGCCGGCCAGCGCTGCGGTGCGCCGCTGGTGCGGCAGCAGCAGCATCTGCTGAGTTGGCGTGGAGAGACGATGTGAACGGCGCCCTCCCGCTGCTCCAGGGCGCCAGGGTGGCGCCCTAGGCCGCCGCGGGCGCCATGCTGCGCTGCGCGGGCGGCGCAGCGGGCCTCGCGGCCGCGCTCCGCGCCGCCGCCGCTGCTGCCGCGGGCGGGCGCTGCCTGGGCGCGGGCGGCGGCGCGGCTGAGGCGGCACGGCGGCCGGCGGGGCGCCGTGGCGGCGCCGCGGCGGGCGACGGCCCGCCGGCGCCCGGCCCGTGGGCGTGGGGCGCGCTGCCCCCGCTCGCGCGCTGCCTGTCCGGCAGCCCGCCGTGGCGCGGCCCGCCGCGGCACGGCGCGCCGCCGCAGCAGCAGGCACAGCAGCAGCAGCAGGGCGCGGCGCAGCAGCAGCCGGCGCAGCAGCAGCTGGCGCACCCGGCGCAGCGCCCCCGCAGCGGCGGCGGCGGGGACGGCAGCCGGGCACAGCCGCCCGGCGCCGGCCCCGGAGGCAGCCCTGGCAGCGCCGGCGTGCGCGGGCGGAGCAGCAGCAGCAGCAGCAGCAGCGGCGGCAGCAGCAGCAGCAGCGGCGGCGCCGCCGGCGGGCGGGGCGGCAGCGGCAGCGGCAGCGCCGGCCGCAACGGCAGCAGCGGCAGCAGCGGCGGCGGCGTCAGCGCTGCCGCCGTCGCGGCGTCGCTGGGCGGCGGCGGCGGCGGGCTGTACCGCATCGTGCAGTACAACCGCGGCAACCAGATAACGCTCAGCGTCGGCGGCCACGCGCCGGGCGGCTACACGCTGCAGCGCCGCCGCGAGGCCGCGAGCTCGGCCGACTTTGTCGCGACGCGCGGCGGCGGCGGCGGCGACGCGCCCGACGCTGGCGGCGGCCGCGGCGCGGGGCGCTTCGGCGCCGCGCCGCCGCGCGCGGGCCTGCTCGCGTCGCTGCTCGCGCGGCCCGCGCGGCGCGCGCGCAAGGCGCTGCAGGCGACCTTCCTGCCCGCCGGCTACCCGGGCAGCGTGGGGTCCAACTACCTGTCGTACACCCTCTGGCAGGCGGCGACCAACTTTGCGACGACCGCCAACGGCGTGCTCGCGAGCACCTTCCTGCTCTACAGCGTCGGCCTCGGCGCGGGCGCGATCCCGACCGCGGGCGCGCTCAACTGGGTGCTCAAGGACGGCCTCGGCCAGATGGGCACGCTGCTGTTCGGCAAGGCGATCGCGCACAACTTTGACATCCACAGCAAGACGTGGTACTTCATGTCGTTCGTGCTGCTCTCCACCGCGACGGGTGCGGCGGCGGCGCGCGCGCGCGGGCTCGTGCTGCGGGCGGCACTTGTGCTGCGGGCGGCGGCCTCGCGGGAGCGTCGCGGGGCGTGCTGAGCGGCGGCGGCGGCCGCGCGCAGGGCTGGAGATCGCGACCATCCTGGTGCCGCAGTGGTTCCTCGTGCTGGGCAGCTGCGCCAACATGGTCAAGGGCCTGAGCTGGATGGCCGGCGGCTCCACGCGCTCCGTGTTCAACCTCAGCTTCGTGCGCGACAACAACATCGCGGGTGCGCGGGCCGCGCCAGCGGCGGCGGCGCGGCCAGCGGCAGCGCGGCCAGCAGCGGCAGCGGGCGGCGGCGGCAGTGGGCGGCAGTGGCGCCCGCGCGCCCCGCGCGCCCGGCCCCGCGCGCCCGACCCCGCGCCGCGCGCCCCGCCGCCGCCGCTTGCGCGCGCGCGCGCAGACATCACGGCCAAGAACACGAGCCAGTACATCTTTGCCAGCCTCTTTGGCACCGCCGCGGGCGTGAGCGTGTGCGCGTACGTGGGGCAGAGCCCCGGCGCCGCGCTCGCCTGCTTCGCCGCGCTCGCCGGCGGCAGCATGTACGCCGCGCACCGCACGGTCAAGGCCATCCCGCTGCCGACGCTCAACTCGACGCGCCTGCAGCTGCTCGCCGCGCGGTGCGCGCTGGTCGCGGCGCGGCGCGGCGCGGCGCACGAGCGCACGCGCGCCAACCGCCGACGCACGCGCGCCGCGCTGGCGCGCCCCGTGACCAGCGCCCCCTGACCGCCGCCGCCCGCGCGGCCGCCGCTGCGCCGCCACCTGCCCAGGTACCTCAAGTGCATCCGCGCGAGCTCGCTGCTCGGCTACGGCAGCGGCGCGGCGCAGGGGTACGCCAACAGCTACCAGCGCCAGTACGGGGTGCCGGAGGAGGAGGACGACACGTGCGAGCTGCAGCTGCCCAGCCCGCTCGACCTCGCCGCGCAGGTGGGGGGAGGGGCAGGAAGGGGCCTGCAGCCCGCGCTGCCGCACGGGCGCGCGCCCGCGCGGCCTGCGCAGGACCCGCCGAGCCGCTTGCGCCGCGCGTTCCGCGTCGGCGCGCGCAGGACCCGCCGCTGCCGTGGCTGACCGCGGACCGGCGCATCCTCAACCCCGCCATCCACGTGGGCAGCCAGCTCGACAAGCTCGTCCAGGGTGCGCCCCCGCCCCCGCGCGCCCCGCCCCGCCCGGACCGCGCCGGCTCGGGCGGCCGCTCGCCGCCGCGCGCTCTCAGCCGTCCTCCGCGCCCGCCGCGCGCCGCCCCGCGCACGCGCGCGCTTACAGGCCGGCCGGCGCTGCTGGTCGTCGTGCTGGCCACGTTCCGCTACAGCCGCTACCTGCTCGTACCCGACCGCAACGCCATCCACATGGTGCTGCACGCCGAGGCCGCGCCGCGCGACATGGTGCAGGCTTACCTGCAGGCACGACCCCGCCCACGCCGCACGCCACTGCCGCGCCGCCGCCGCGCGCGCCGCACCCGCGCCCGCCCTCACCGCCCCCACCTGCCCCCTCCCGTGCCCTCCCTCTCCCGCCCGCGCCAGGCGTGCATCCTGCGCAAGTGCCTCAAGGCGGGCGTGCCGCTCTCGACCGCCAACCTACCCGAGCTGCGCATAATCCTGCACGACACGCTGCTCGCGGCGGAGAACCTCACGCCGCCCTTCATGCGCGCGCTGGCGCGGCAGGGCTGGCAGACCGAGAAGATCGTGGTCGAGGCGCACCGCCGCCGCGCGCGCTGGTGACTGGCGTGTGTGCGTGTGCGGGTGACGGCGCGGCGCGTGTGCGGCCCGCACACGCCGGTGCTCGGTGCGACGGGGCAGGGGGCGGGGGGGGGGGGGAGAAGAGTGCGAGCTGGCGGGTGGGAGGTGGGATGGGTGAGGGGAGCGGGGCTTTGCGCGACGCGCGCCGCGCGCGCCCGCGCTGTACAACAGTGCTGCCACACAGCATGAGCTCCCGGCGCATGGCCGGCGCCGCCCGCTGCGGCCGGCCCAATTTTCCCGCGCCCCTGCTGTCCGCGTTGTGCGGTCGTCGACGTGCGTGTGGGGGAGGCGTCATCCAGCGACGCGGGGTTTTTGACCGCGCGCGTGTAAAGCCCGTGAGCCCCGGCAGAGCGTCAGTGAGCAGGGCACGGCGCAGGCTCGATCAAGCGAAGCCCGCGACAAGTCTTCGCCCGCCGCTGCCGCCGGTGCCGCCGCCGGCCGGCGCTCGCTCGCGTTGCGTTGCGTCGGGGGCCATGACGCACCCAGCAGCGTGCTTATTGAGACGCGGCGGCGCTGCTCCGCAGCAGCAGCAGCAGCAGCCGCTGGCGCGTGCCGCGGCGGCGCGTGCCGCAGCGCCTCCGCTGCGCGCGCAGCAGCAGCTTTTCGCTCGCCCGCGACCCCGTCCGCGCTGCCGAGCCGCTGGAGAGGGCGGGGCGGCTGACGGCAACGCCGCAGCGCCCGGCCAGCCCGCGGCGGCGGCGCTGCCGGGCGCGCGGCAGCAGCAGGCGCCGCTGCCGGGCGAGCAGCAGGCGCAGCAGGCGCAGCAGCAGGCGCAGCAGGCGCAGGCCGCGCCCACCGACAGGTGGGCGGCGCAGCTGGCGGTCGGGCACACGCTGTCGAGCCTCTACTCCAACGAGGAGGAGGTCGCCGCTGCGATCCCGCAGCTCGACCACGCCGCGCGGCGCCGCGCGCGCGAGCTGCGGGAGATGGTCGAGGCCGGCGCCAAGCAGGGCGTGTCGCGCGAGGTGCGGGGCCGCCCCCGCATGCGCCGCGCTGCGCGCACCGCCGCGCGGCGCCCAGCCCCGGCGCGCGCTGCCCGCCGCAGGCGATCGAGTCGGCCCTGGCCAAGCTGTCGACGCTCGTGCCCGGCCTGGAGCCCAACCTGGATCAGATGCGGGCGAGCGACTGGGTGCGCGGCGGCGCGCCGCGCGGCTCGCCGTGCGCGGCGCTGTGCGCTGTGCGGCGCGCCGCCACCGACGCGCGCGCCCCGCGCCCGCGCTGCTGCCGCCGAGCACAGGCCAAGGTGCTGCGCGACGTCGACCGCGTGGTGGCTGTCGCGATTGCGATCAGGGCGGCGTTCCCGCGCGCCGACGTGGGCGCGCTGCTACGCCGCTCGCCGAAGGTGCTGCTTCGGCCGGCCGAGGCGGTCGCGGCGGACGCGCGCGAGGTGCGCGGCGCGGCACCGGCGGCGGCTGCGGCGCGGCCCGCGCGCCGCGGCGGCGCGGCCCGCGCGTGGCGGCGCGCGACGCCGCGCGCCGCGGCGCCGCAGGTCAGGGCCATGCTGTCGCGGCTGGACGACCCGGACGCGGTGCTTGACGCCGTGCCGGCGCTTCTCAGCCCCGCCGCGCTGGCGAGCAGCCTCGCCGCGCTCGCGGCGGCGTTCCCCGCCCAGGACGTGTGGGAGCTGCTCGCGAAAAACCCGGCGCTGCTCGCCAGCCTCGGCGGCGAGGTCACCACGGACGCGGACCCCGAAGTCGGTGAGATGACGACGGCGGGCTGAGGTGGGACGCAGACGCAGGACGGGGGACCAGCGCGGTCGGGACGCGCGCCGCTGTGTGCCGCGCACGCTGCCTCCTGAGCGCGCGCCCTCCGCCCCCTGCCGGCCGGCCACCATCACCAGGGGAGGACGTGAACAGCAACTTCTGACGCCCATGTCTGGCGGCGGCTGGCAAACACCCGCGGCGGGCGAGGCCGGCGGGCGTCGTTGGGGTGCAGCGGCGGCGGCGCGCGTTCAAAACGACCCTGCGCCCCCCCTTGCCAGCCGCTCGCGCGCTCGCCTCCCGCATCGCGTGCCGCGTCATCGCAGCGGTCGCCTGGTCAGGGCAGCCGCGCAAACAGCCCGCATCGCAACAGCACCCCCGCCCGCCACACGCGCCTGGGACGCGAGGGGCGCCATGGCCGCGCACACGGCCGTATCTCACTAATTGGCGCCGCTGACGCTCGCCCGCCATGGCTTCCGGCTACGAGCGGCCACGCAAGAAGCTGGGGTGGCTGAGCGCCAAGCTGGGCTCCCTCGTCGGCCCCAAGCACCGGCCGTGCGCCGGGGGCGAGGACTGGGGCGCCCCGGGCCTGGGCGTCGCAGCGCCGGGCGGCGGCTGCTCGCCGCTCGACGCGCACAACCCGGCGCGACGCCGCACGCTGCTGCTCGGCGACGCCGCGGCGGCCAAGCCCGGCCGGCCCGCGCGGGGCGACTGCGGCCAGGTCGCGCCGGTGTCGGATCAGGCCAGCGCCGCCGCGAGGTGCGCGGCTCCGGGGGGCCACGTGCCCGGTGCGCCGCGCGCCGCCCGCCGGCCGCTGACCGCGCGCGCGCGCGCGCCGGCGCCCGCCGCAGGATCGAGGACGTGCCGCTGTCGAGCTTTGCGAGCGAGCAGCTGGGCAGCGAGGCGAGCCTGTCCGAGTCGGTGCTCGCGGCGACGGCGCACATGGCCGCGCTGCGGCGCCTGCTGGTGGGGCACATCAGCGAGACGCACGGCGCGAGCGCCGGCGGCGGCGGCGCGCTGGTGGGGCCCGACCTGCTGGCGGCGGCGGCGGCGGCGGCGGCGACGGGAGCGCAGCAGCTGGGCCGCGAGCAGCGACGAGGCGGCGCCATCGCGAGTGAGTGCGGCGGCTGCGGCGGCGGCACCCGCGGGCTCCGCGCAGCAGCGCCTCAACCCCCGCCCCGCCCCGCCCGCAGGCGGCGCGGCGTCGCTGCGCGCGAGCGTGAGCAGCCGGCTGCCGGACGGCGACGCGGGTGCCGTCGGCGCCGACGCGGCCGCCGCGGCGCTGCTGGCGGACCAGATGCAGCTGCAGGACCTCGTGCACACGCTGATTGCCGACCACCGCGCGAGCCTGCTCGAGCGCCGCCGCCTGCAGCAGCAGCTCGCGGCCGCGCAGGCAGCGCTCGCGGAGGAGCGGCTGGACAAGGACCGCGTCGCGGCGCTGGCCGAGCTGCGGTGCGGCGCGGCAGCGGCGGGCGCGGCCGCGGCGGCTGGCAGCGCCGCCGAGCCGACCCGGCCGCCGCCCCGCGCAGGTCCGAGGAGGCGAGCGCGGCGCGCGCCGACCTCGCCGCCGCGTCGGCCACCGTGCAGCAGCTCCACGCCGTGCGCGCCATCAGCAGCCGGCGCATCGAGGTGCCGCCGGGCGCGGCAGGCAGCGTGGCCGCGCCCGGCGCCGAGCTGGGCGACGACCCGGGCAGCATCATCAGCCCCACCGTGACGCCTGCCAAGCCGCCGCCGCGCGCGGACGCGGAGGAGCTGGCGCAGCAGAGCAGCTGGCAGGACCTGCGCGCCGTCATCGGCCCAGCGCCCAGCTCGGCAGCAGCGCCCGGCGGCGCCGCGCGGCAGCCCGGGCCTGCGGCCAGCGGCAGGGCGGCGGGCGCCGCGTTTGGCCGGGCGATCAGCGGCCGGCTGGCCGGGGCGCGCAAGGCAGCGAGCGGCGCTAGGGCGGGGGCGCAGCCGCGCAGCGCCGTCGCGGCTGCTGTGGCCAGTGGCCAGCGCACCACGCGGCAGCGGCGCCTGCTGGGCGAGCCGCTGCCGGGCGGCGGCGGCGCGCCGAGCAGCGGGCGGGCCAGCGGGGCCGGCCAGGCGCTGCCCGCCGAGGCGGCCTGCGACGCCTCTGTGCACGTGCAGCTGCTGGAGCAGGCGCCGCCGTCCGGGGCGGTCCCTGCGTGCCCCGCCGAGGGCGCCAAGCAGCCGGCGGGAGTGCCTTCAGCCGCAGCCAAGCTGGCGGGCAAGCAGGCGGCGTCACTGGAGCGGCTGCTGCTCCAGCGGCTGACGATGGGTGGCCAGGCCGGGGGGCAGCGCGCGCTGAGCAGCAGCATGGACACAGACGGCTCCGCGCTCGCCATCAACTGGGCGGACGCGGACGCCGCCGCCGCCGCCGCCGCAGCGGGACTCACCGCGGCGCAGCTGCAGCAGCTGCTGCAGCGGCCGTGGGCGCACGGGCGCGACGGGACCGTTGACATGGCCGCAGCAGCGGCTGCGCTGTCCCAGCAGGACTCTGATGGCCGCGAAGGGGGCAGCGAGGGCTCCGAGGCCGGCGACTACGACGCGGAGAGCAGTGGCAGCGGCAGCGGCAGCGAAGAAGGCGGCCGCGGCAGCGACGAAGGCAGCAGCAGCAGCAGCGGCGCCGACGGCAGCGGCGCCGGCAGCAGCAGCGGCGGCAGCAGCGACGCAGAAGGCAGCGACGAGGAGGGCGGCGACGTGCTGCTGGGCCAGCCGCACATCCCGGGCGGGGGCGTGAGCGCGGGCGCGGCGGGCCGCCAGTGGGCGCGGCAGCAGCCGTCGCACGCGCATGCGGGCGGCGCCGTGTGCAGCAGCAACGGCAGCAGCTGGCCGGGCATGCGGGCGTCGCTGCTGGCGCCGCAGCCGGGCGGCGGCGCGCCGGCCAAGCCGGCCTCGCCCGCGCGGCCGCGGCCGTCTGCGCGCCTGCGCAGCCGCGCGGCGCCGGTGCAGCTGTCGGCGTCGCTGGACAACGCGGAGTCGCTGTCGGTCAACACCGCGGCGGGGCGTGCCAGCCAGCGCAGCAGCGTCACGGGCGCGGCAACGTGCCCGCACGGCTGCGCCGACGGGGCCGCGTGCGCGTGCTGCGCGCACCTCGCGGCGGAGGCGGCCGAGGCCGCCGCCGCGACGAGCGGCCGGCGCGAGGAGCAGGAGCAGCGGCGGCACGCGCCGGCGGCGGCGGGCGGCGAGCTGGTGCTGCAGGCGTCGGCCGAGAACCTGGGCGCCGCGATGTGCAGGCGCAAGCTGGGCCTGCCGGCCGCGCAGCTGCCCCCAGGCTCGGCGCGGCAGCGGCCGCCCGTGCCGGCGGAGCCGCCGCTCGGCAGGCGCGTGCGCAGCCAGGGTGGCGTGGCCGGCGGCGTCTGGGAGGAGCGCAGCGACGCGGGCTCGGAGGCGTCGGACCTCGCGGGCGGCGGCGGCAGCGTCGCGTCGGCGGCCACGGCCACCACCAACATGAGCAGCCTGGCGGCGGTCGACCTCACCGCCCCGCGCGCCCAGGCTCGGCCGCGGCCGGCCGGCGTGCCGCGGCTCGCGCTGGCGGGCGGCGCCGACGCGGCGGCGCGCGGTCAGCAGCAGCAGGCCGGCGGCGGCCGGGGGCTGCTGGGGGCGCCGGATGATGTCGCGCCGCTGATCGCGCAGCCTGGCAGCAGCCGCGCGCGGCCCCCGGGCAGCGGCACGCCGCGCGGCGGCGGCGCGCCGGCCGGCCTCGCCGTCGAGCGCGGCGGCGGCAGCTTCACGCTTGGCGCGGCGCGGCTGGGCAGCTTCACGGGCGGCCAGCCCCCGCTCACGGCGCGGCCCTCGACGGCGGGCGCGGCGCCCGGCGGCGGCGCCGGCGCGCCCGGGGGCTACTGGGGGTCCAGCGCTGGCTCCTGCCCACCGAGCGGCGAGCCCAGCCGGCAGCCGACGCCCACCGACCTGCACGGCGCGCGCGCCCGCGCCGGCGGGCCGGGGCCCCGAGCCGCCGCTGCCCGCCCGGCCCGGCGGCACGCCGCGCGGCGCCGTCGCCGCAGGGCCGGCGGGCCCGCCGCCGCACGGCGGCGGCGCCGCAGCCGTTGCCGGCCCCGCGGCCGCCGGCCCGCGGCGGCGGCGGCGGCGGCGACGGGGCCGGCCTGCGCGGCGTCGGTGCGGCCCGCCCACCTCTACAAGAGCGTGAGCACGGTGTATGCGATGTACAGCCCGCTCACGTCGGGGCTCCGCGGCATGGCCGCGCACGCGGGCCGCCCGAGCGGCGGCGGCGGCGGCGGCGGCGGCGGCGGCGGCGGCGAGGCCGCCGCGCCGCTGCCTGCCGCGGCGGGCCTCCTCGGCGGCGCGCCCGCGCTCGTGCCCGCGGGCGCGGCGGCGGGCGTCGTCCGCGACGCGAGCACGCCCGGCGCCGAGTGGCACTGGCAGGCGCTGCTCGGCACCGTGCCGGAGGAGGAGGGCGTGCTCTGGGGCGACGTGCGGCTGTCGGTTGAGCAGTCGGCCGCGCTCGCGGCCGACCCCAGCGCCTCGGCCGTGATCTACCAGAGCCTCTCCGACGCGGCGGCGGCGGCCGCCGCGGCCGCCGCCGCGGCCGCGGCCGAGGCGGCCGAGGCCGGCGGCGCCGCGCCGCCGCCAGGGCTCGCCCTCGTCGCGTCGTCGGACCGCGTCTACTATTTTTTCGAGGACGGCGGCGTCCCGCCCGCGATCACGCTGCATGGCGACGGCGGCGGCGGCGGCGCGGGCCTGCCGTCGCTGGAGGAGCTGCGCGCGGCGGTGGCCGCCGAGGCTACCGCCGCCGCGGCCGCGGCGGGCGGCGGGCCGGGGGCGCAGCTGGCGCTGGAGCCGCCGCCGACGGCGCAGCAGCAGCAGCAGTCGCCGCAGCAGCCGGAGCGCGACGTGGTGGAGCGGGGGCCGGTCATGCACCCCGCCGCCGTGTCGCCGGCCGCGGCGCAGCGGCGCAGCCAGGTGCGCGTGGCGCTGCCGGCCGCAGCGGCCGCCGCGGCGGCGACGCTGTCGTCCGCCGCCTTCTCGCCGGGCGGACTGGCGACGCAGCTGGGCCCGCTCACGGCGTCGTCCCCCACGCGGCGCAGCCTGGCCGGCAGCCTGGCAGCCGCGCCGCCGGGGGCCTGGCAGCGACGGCGGCGCCGCGCAGAAGCTCGCTGCCGTCAGACCCAGAATCAGGAGCGCCGGCGGCAGCGCGCAGCAGCAGCAGCAGCAGCAGGAGCCGCAGCCAGCAGCGCGCGTCGCAAGCCAGGGGCAGCCTGCAGATTGGGGCCATGGGCTCGCCCGTTGCAACGAGCAGCGGCCAGCCGCTCGGCGGCAGCTCGACGCCGCCGCGCGGCAGCGGCGCCAGTGGCACCAGCCGCCGCCGCCGCAGCCAGAGTCGCGGCCGCAGCAGCAGCCGCACGGCGCCAGCGAGGCGGCGGCCCGCGCCAGCCGCTCGAGCAGCGGCGCCGGCGCGAGCCGCGCCAGCGGCGGCAGCCGCCGCGGCTCCGCGGCTGCGCGGGTGGCGGCGGCGGCTGCGTCGCCGGGCGCCGGCCCGGGCGGCGGCCTCGGCGGCCAGCCCGGCGCTGCCGCGGCGCTGGAGGCGGCCGAGCAGCTGCTGGTGACGAGCTACCACAACCCCCTGGTGGCCCTCGAGGCGGCAGGCTTTGGCGCGGACGACAGCGACGCACTGCTGCGCGCGGGCCTCGCGCCCGGCCTGAGCGCGGCGGCGGGCGCGCCCGGCGGCGGCGGGGCCGCGCGCGACGAGGGCGCGCCGGGCGGCGTCGCCGCGGAGGCCGTGCCCGCGCACGTCACGCCGCTCGGCAAGGAGCGCTCGCGTGGCGACGGCGGCGGCGAGGTGGAGGGCGAGAGCAGCGCGGGCGGGCAGCTGCACTGGAACCCGCTGTACATCGCAGACGGCCGCGGGTTGCTGGCCAGCTACTGAGGCGCCTCGCCGCAGCGCGTGCGCGGGCGGCCCCTGGCGGCGGCGTTCACATGGCGCGTTGCACGCGCGCGCCGGCGAGTTAACTGCTCCTGTCCGCGCGCCGCGCCAGCTCTCCCGCGGCCGCCAACAGCCCGGGCCGGCCCAAAAATGCGACTCAGTCGAGAGGCTCAGTGGTTGTGGGTGATGGTGCTACACACTCGAGTGACGAGGGGGATGCCTGGGGCAGGTCAATTGGTACAGCCGGCGCCGCTCGATGGTGATGTACAACACGTGCCCTCGGTCACACGCACGCAGGCGAGCCGCCCGCCGCCAGGCCACCGCAGCGGCGACCCTTTCAAACGCGGGCGGGCACGCGCGCGCGCCGGCCGTTGCCGGGCCGCGCCGCCGCGCCGCCGGCCGCTCTCTATCTATCGTACAGCCGCCCCGCGCCCGGCCGCGCGCGCGGCGGTGTTTGTGTGGTACATCATACAGCTGCCCCCCCCCCCCCCCCTGGCCAGCTGGCCTGCAGGTGGGCGGTGCGCTCACGCTGCGCCGCTCACTTCATGCCCGACACCAGCGCCTCGGCGAGCGCGGCGAGGCGGAGCAGCTGCCAGACGACGACCGCCGCGACGACCGCGTCGTGCGCGGCGGCCCAGCCGCGCCACGCGAGGTTGCGGGAGTAGCGCTGCTCCAGCTTCCAGGTGTAATACTCGACCTGGCGGCGGCGGCCGCGGCGGCGGCGGCGAGGTGGTGGGGCGCCGCCGGGCGGCGCGCGGCGCCCGCTGCCCCGACCGGCAGCCGCCGCCGGGCGCACCATTTGGTGGTAGCGCGGGCTGCGCGGAGAGGAAGGGGTTGGGCGCAGGCAGAGGCGGCGTGAGGCGCGAGGGCCGGCCGCGCGCACGGCAGCAGCAGCAGCAGCGGCGCCAGCGGGCAGCGGGCCGCACCTGCGCCGGTAGGGCTTGCACAGGGAGACCGCCATGCCCCTGGCGCCGCAGGCCAGGACCTCCTTGCCCAGCGCCGGCAGGTGCACGAGCACCGGCAGGCCGAGCCCCGGCAGCAGCGGCATCGCAGCAGCAGGCCGCGCTGCCTGCTGCCTAGTGGCAGGCCGCTGCTGCTGCCTCGTGGTGGCAGGCCGCGGTGCCTGCTGCCTGGTGGTGGTCACCCACGCTGTGGCGGCGCAGCGGCGCGGCGGCTGGGCGGGCAGCGAGCGCGACCGTCGTCAAAACTCAAACCCCGCCAGCAGCTGGGCCGCCGCTGCTCCCGCCGGTCCCCCCGCTCCGCCCGCACAGCGCCCGCGCACGTGCCAGCTCCGCGAGCGAGCGGCGAGCGGCCGGCGGCGGCGGCGCCGCGCGCAGCAGCAGCGCGCGCTGTGCACGCAGCGGCGGCGATGGACGACGACGGCGGCGAGCTCTGCGAGTGCCCCGTCTGCGGCCTGTTCCTGCCCTGCGCTGAAATCGAGGCGCACGCGGGCGGCCACTTTGGCGCGAGCCAGCCGGCGGCGGCGTCGGCGGCGGAGCAGCAGCAGGCGCGGGCGCGCGAGCCGCCGGACGACTGCGTGCTGCTCGATGACGACGGCGACGCGGTGGCCTGCCCCTACGGCTGCGGCGCGCTGGTGGCGCTGGCCGACCTCGACAGCCACGAGGAGGCGCACCGGTCCGCGGCGGCCGCGGCGCGGCGCAGCGCGGCGCCGGCCGCGCGCACGCACGCCCAGCGCCCTGCCTTCGACCGCCGCCGCCGCCGCCGCCGCCGCCGCCGCCCCCGCAGGCTGCAGGAGATGGAGGCGCAGCACGCGAGCGCGGCGCAGGCGGCGCTGCAGCAGGAGCACGAGGAGCTGCAAAAGCAGTTTGGCTTCTCGGACAAGGTGAGGCGCCAGCGACCAGCTGAGGCAGCAGCGGACACGGGCTCAACCGCGCCTGCGGCGGCTGCAACCGCCCCACAACCGCCCGCGCAACCGCCGCCGCAGCGGCCCGGCAAGTGTTGTGCCTGCGGCGAGGAGGGCCACTGGGCGGTCGAGTGCCCCCGCAGCACGGCGGTGGCCGCCGTCAGGTGCCGGCGGCGCCTCGCGAGCGCGCCGGCCGCCCGTGCCCCTCACGCGCTCGCCTCACGCAGCTACCCGCGCGCAGGGGCCGCGCGCCGCTGAGCACGGAGCCGGAGCAGCTGGCCGTGGCGCAGGCGCCCGACCCGCACCCCGAAGTGCACGGCGTCGACGTCGTGCCGCTGCTGGCGGCGTGCTTCGCCGCGCAGCCCAAGGCCCACAGCACCGTGCTGCTCTCGGGCGAGCGCGCGCTGCGGGGCGCGCCGCGGGCGGCGCGCAGCGCACGCGCGGGCACCCAGCGCCGCACCGCCGCCGCCCGCCCGCTGCGCGCCAGGCTCCGTCGGCTTCCACAGCGGCAGCGGCGCGCCCGACATCGGCTGGGGGTGCGGCTTTCGCAACATCCAGATGCAGGCGCGCCGCCCGGGCGCCGCGCGGCGCGGCTGCGGCTGGGCCCCGCCGGCCGCCCCTGCCTGGCGCGCCGCGGCCGACCCGGCGCGCCGCTGCTGCCCAGGCGTCCCACCTGCTCATGGCGGGCGGCGCGGCGTACCGCGAGGCGCTGTTCGGCGGCTGCGGCTTCGTGCCAGACGTCGGTGCGGCCGCGACGCGCGCGCCGCGCGCGCTGTGCGGTAGCGGTCTCAGCGGCGGCGGCGCCGCCAACGCCCGCGCCGCCCGCGCTGCAGCGTCGCTGCAGGCGTGGCTCGAGGCGGCGTGGGCGGCCGGCTACGACCCCGGCGGCGCGGCGATGTTTGGGCGGAGCGTGCAGGGCTCGCGCAAGTGGATCGGCGCGACCGAGGCGGCGGCGCTGCTCCGCTCCTTTGGCTGCCGCGCCCTGCTCACTGAGTTCCATGGTGCGCGCGGCGGCGGCGGCAGCGGCGCGGCCGTTCTTTTTTTCGTGTTTTTTGGGGGGGGGGGGCTCTCCAAGGTGTTGCTGCGTTTATGTTCGTTTCGCGTCGCCGCGCGCCGGCGCGCGGGGCCGCCCCCTGCGCCGCACGCGCCCCGCCGCGCCGCGCTCGCTAGCCCGCCGCGGGGCGGTAGGCGTAGATCATGTGGAGGTTGCAGGCTCTGAACCGCGGCTCCTGCGTGACGTCCACGGCAAAGCCCTTGCCGCGCAGCAGCGCGCACGTGCGGCCCACGCGGCCGTCGATGTCGTGCACCTGCGCGCTGACCTGCCGGATCTGCGGCGGCGGCGCGCGGCGAGCGGCGGCGTGAGCGTGAGCGCGCCGAGCCGGCAGCGCGCAGCCGCGCGCCCGCGTCGTGCGCGCGCGCGCGCCTTGGGCCAGTCGCGGTCGTCCACGCCCGCCAGCACGTCCCACTCGGCGCGCTCGACGTTGATTTTGAGGAGCCCCACCTCCCTGCGCGGCCGCGGGGCCGCGGGGCCGGTCGGCCGGCCCGGGCGGGCGCGGACGCCGCGCTCCGCCGCCCGCCCGCGGCGCACGGCGGGCGGCGCGGCGCGCGGCGCGCACTTGATTCCGTGCTCCGCGATCAGCTCCGACACGGTGACCATGCGGCACACCAGCGACTCCGCGGGGCGCAGCAGCAGCGCGCGGAACGCGAGCGAGTGGATGCACCGGTAGAGGGACGGCGAGCAGCTGTGGGGGGCGCGCGCCGCCGGCGCGTGCGTGCGTGCGTCGGCAGGGGTTCAGGCGCGCCGGGGCGCCGCCGCCGCCGCGGCTGCCGCGCGCCGCGCCGTGCGCCGCACCGCGCGAGCGCCTTGCCCACGTCCTCCAGCCGCGAGAAGCTCTGCGGCCGGTGCAGCACCAGGCTGCGGGGCGGCGCGGCGCGGTCAGCGCGCCGTCCTGCGAGCGCGCCCTGCGAGCGCGCCCTGCGAGCGCTTCCTGCAAGCGTGCGCGGCGCGCCTGAACGTCGCCGCCGCCGCGTCTGCGTCGTCGGGGTACATCGTGCTCATCGCGGTCAGGCGCGGGTAGTACACAAACGCACGCGCCGGCCGGCTGCCCGCGTCGCCCACGCCTGCGCGCGCGCGCGCGGTGAGCCCTGCGACGTGGCGCGCGGCGGCGGCGGCGGCGGCGGCGGCCGCGGCGGCGGCCGCGCCGCGCACCCGCGCGCACGGGCACGATGCGCGCGACCTTGAGCCCGCGCGCCGCCGCCCACGCGGCGTAGCGCGCGGCGTTGGCCTCGAGCGCGTCGCAGACGTCGGGGATGGGCTCGATCGCGTACACCGTCCCCGCCTCGCCGACGACGGGCGCAGCCATGCGGGCAAAGCTGCCGACGTTGGCCCCGCAGTCGAGCACGACGTCGCCTGCGGCGCGGTTGCGGTTGCGGTTTCGGCTGCTGCAGGCGAGCTCAGCGCAGCTGCCCGCGACCCGGGCCAGCTGGTGCCAGGGCCGCCGGCCGCCGCCGCTGCCGGCGCCGGCCGGCGGTTGGCGTGCCGCGCTGCCGCCGCCGCCGCCTCGCCTGGCCGCAGCGCAATCGCGCCCTGGTCAAAGTAGATCTGGTTGTCGCGGTTGGACACCGCCTCGGCCGCGGCGTCGGCGTGGCTGACGGCCAGCAGCTCCAGGCCCGGCAGCGCGGCATCGCTGAACGCTCGCAGCCGCGGCGGCGGCCGCGGCTTGCCGCCCATGCCGGCCTCAAGCACGTACGACGACTCCGGAGTGCTTACACGCTCGCCGCTGGACCGCACGGGCGCGCCGGCGCAACCTCGCTCCGCCGCTGCCGCCGCGCTCTGTTCAAACGCGCTCGCTGAGACGACTCCTCGACAACGTGTGGCATGCACAGCCAACGATGTTGATATGTGTGGCATGCACGGCCGACTCCCGCCGCTGCTGCTCAAAGCCGCACGCGCGGCGTGAACCACAAAACTGCCAAAACCGCGCCGCCCCGCCGGCGCCGTCCGCGCGCCGCGCGCGATCTTGTACACCGCCGGCGCCGCGTGCGCCTCGCGCGCAATCACTTGTACACCGCCAGCACGCCCGCGCGCGCCTCCCAGTCCTGCGTCGCGCGCGTCCACACCGCGAGGCCGCCGCTGCGGCCGCGGCCGACCACGATGTCCCGGTCCACGTAGGCGTAGAGGAAGAAAGGGAGCTTCTTGGCCTCGCTGCGGCGCAGCGCACGGCAGCGTTCAGGCAGGCAGGCAGGCGGCGGCGCGCAGCGAGAGCGGCACGCAGGCCGCGCGCGCCGCGGCGCGCACGCGGGGTCCATGTCGGCGACGGCCTTGGGCTCCTTCTTGATCGGCCAGCTGAACCGCCACGGCCCGAGGCGCACGTTCATGGCCACGACGTCGAAGCTCAGCTGCCGGCCGCGCACCGCGTAGGGCCCGTTGAACGTGAGCGACGCGAGCGGGCCGAGGAAGACGCCGTTCTCAAAGTCGGCGCGGGCGGCGTCAAACTTCTGCGCGGGCAAGCACGCGCAGCGCGGTCGACAAGCGCAGCGCGGTCAGCAAGCGCAGCGCGGTCAGCAGGCAGGCGCTCGGCGCGCGGGCGGCGGGGGCGGCCGCGGCGGGCGCGGCGGCCGGCGCCCCGCTGCTCGCCTGGCAGGCGGCGATGGGGAAGTACAGGCCGCCCTTGCTCGGCTGCTGCTTCTTGGCCGCCGCGACCTGCTTCTCGTTCGCCGTGAAGACGAGGCGCCAGTGCGTGCCCGGCGCCGCCAGCAGCTCCTGCCAGCCGTCGGCCTGCGCGGGCGGGCGCGGGCACGGGCGCGGCGTGGCGCTCGGCGCTCGGCGGCGCTGCCGCCCGCAACCGCTCGCCCAACCGCCCGCACCGGCAGCTTCTGGGCCTCCAGCTCCAGCATCGCGCTGAGAACCGCCGGCGGCGGCACGCTGCCGGGCTTGGCCGCCGCCGCCTTGAGCGCGGCGACCGCCCCAGCGTCCGCGGCCACAGCAGCAGCGCCTGCGCGGCGCGGCGCGGCGCGGCGCGGCTCGGCGGCTGCCCGCGGCGGCGTGCGCGCAGCGCGGACGCTCGGACGCGAGCTCCTGGCGCGCCTGGGAGCGCGCACCTGCTGCCACGCGCGTCCGCTGGGGCCGGCGCGGCGACCAGGAGATGGCCGACGCCGCACAGCGCCTGCGGTGGCGCAGCGTGCCCGCTCAGCGCACCACCAGCGACTCTCTGCAGCCGCAGCCGCAGCGTGGGGGGCGTCGGCCGCGCACCTGTGCTGGCCCGCGGCCAGGGGCCGCTGCGCTGTTGCGCCGGCGGCGAGCATGGCGGCGGGCTGCGGGGCGCGTGTTGGGCTGGGGGGAGGGGAGCAGGGAGCCTGACTGGCCCTGGCCTGGCTGAGGGCCGCTTGAAGGGCGTGCGCGGCGCCCGAGCTGCCACGGCCCCGCCCTGAACCCCGCGCGCCGCCGCCGCCGCAACGCAGGTGTCGCCGCGCCCGTCACTGTCGACGCGCGCGGCGCGACCATCCACGAGGGCGTGGAGTGCAACGTCTGCGGCGCCTGCCCCATCGTCGGGCTGCGGCACAAGTCGTACCAGACGCCCGACTACGACGTCTGCGGCGCCTGCCGCGCCAGCCCCGCGGCGGCGCCGCACGCGCCGTTCCGGTCTATTGGCGAGCGTGGGCGCGGCGGCGCCGGCAGCGGCGCGGGCAGCAGCGCAGCCGCAGCGGGGCGCGCCGGCGGTGGCGGCAGCTGCGCAGATGCGGCGCCGGGGGCGAGCCCCGGCGCCAAGAAGCAGGCGCAGTCCAGCATCCGGGCCTGGCTCGGCGTCCCGGACGGCGGCCGCGGCGCCGCCGGCGGCCGCGGTGGCGCGGCCGGCTCCGGCGGGCGCGGCAGCCTCACCGTCCGCGCGCAGCAGCTGAAGGATGCGGAGCGCCACCGGCCGCTGGCCGAGTGGGTGTGGGCGTACTTCAGCCAGGGCGGCCGGGATGCCGCCGACGCCGCCAACGCCGCCGCCGCCGACCCCGGCGCCGGCGCCGCCGCCGACGCGCCGCTGGCGAGCCCGCCGAAGCAGCCGCGGCGCGAGAGCCCCGTCGTGCTCACCGGTCGGCCGCCGCTGTACCTCCAGCACGAGGGCCACAGCCGCACCGTGGTCGGCATCGAGCGCACGCTGCCGCCCGGCGGCCGCGGTGCCGGCGCCGGCGCCGGCGTCGGCGGCAGCGGCAGCGGCGGGGCCGAGTACAGCCTGATCGTCCTGGACCCCGGCCTGCCCGCCAGCGAGGTGCTCGGCGCGCTCAGGTGCGCCGCGGCAGGGGGTGGGCGGGACACGCGGCAGCGCCGCGCCGCCGGCCGCCGCCCGGGCCCACGCGCGCGCGCGGCGGCGCCGCCGCCGCCGCCGCCGCCGCCGCGCCGCCGCGCCGCCAGGAGCGTCAACGGCTGGCAGCGGCGCGTCAAGCGCGGCATGCACAGCCTCGCGCGCCAGGCCGAGTTCCAGGTCGTCGCCGTCGCGCCGGGCGTGGTGCCGCCGGGCGCGGCGCGTGAGGCGCTGAAGCAGATGCGGGCCGAGGACATCTACAAGTGAGGCGCGGGCGCCTCGTGAGGCACCTCACGGCGCGGCGCGGGCGTGCGAGCGAGCGGGAGCGCGCGAGCCAGCGAGTGAGCGGCAGCGGGCGAGTGCGCCCGGCGAGCGTGCGAGTGGCGGGCGCGAGCGGCGGCAAGCGGCGGCTGCGAGGTTCCAGGCAACCGCACGCAGTTGAATGGCTCCAGAGCCGGCGCAACAAGGCTCCCTGGCCGCGCTGCCCCGCGGTGGCGGCACAAGCCCGCGCGCGCGCGTACCGGGCGTGCGTTGACCGGCGGCGGCTGCGCTGGAGCTGAGTGCGACCGCTCAGGCCGGGCGCGCCGTGCACGCCCTTGCTCCGCCCGCCGGCAGCGGCGCGGCAACCGGTCGTCGCAGCGCTGCAGCTCAGGACCGAGCTGGCAGCCGCGCGCAGCGGTCGCCTGCACTGCACGCACGGCCAGAGAGCTCCTGGCGCGGCCGGTCAGGGGGCTGCGGCTCGGGCGAGCGCGCCCCGGGCAGAGCAGCACCAAAGGCAGCACCCGGCTGGTGAGACGCGCGCGCGCGCCGGCGCGCAGGCTCCCTGTGCGAGCCCTGGGTCAGGCGCGTCTGCCCCGGGCTGCGCGACGCGCGGCGAGGGCGCGGGGCGGCGGTTGAGCTGCACCACCCGCGCCCGGTGACCGCCCCGCCCGCCTCGGCGCGACCACTCTCGGCGCGCCACGGCCCCTCGCTCGCCTCCAGCGGTGCGCCCGTACCTCCACGCCGGCCTGCGCAGCCAGGAGCGCCGCGCCGCGCGCGCAGCAGGCTCGCGGATCGTTGGCCAGCCCTCGCCGCGCCACGCCTTGAGCCCGGGGGGCGTCCCAATGAGCCAGGCGGACCTCCAGGTGGTGGTGGACGCGGCGGAGCCGGACCTCAAGGCCCCCGCAACGGCCGCCCCGGGCAAGGCCAGCAGCAAGCTCCCCAGCTGGCTGCAGAGCAGGCGGAACAAGGCCATCGCTGGCTCCCTGGCCGCCCTGCTGCTGGTGCCCGCCATCGTGGCGCCCGCGGTGGTGGCCAGCCAGAAGCGGGCGGCCAGCCAGTCCCGCCGCAGCAGCAGCCTGGCCGGCTCGGATCTGGACGGTGTGTCCTTCGTCGGCGCCGACGGCGCGCTCGCCACCGACACCGCGCTCAAGGTGCCGGAGCGGTCGTTCAACAAGACCGCTCCGCGCGTCGCCAAGCGCGCTGAGGTGGTCCCCGAGACCTGGACGCCCTTCGTAAAGATCAACGACGGCCAGGTGCGCGCGTGGGAGCCGCCGCGGGGCGAACGGGCGCGCCGGCGCGCGCAGGGGCGGCGATGGCGCCCGCGCATGCCCCGTTCTGCAGCGAGGCGGGGGCGGCGCAGGCGCGCCGGGGCGCTGCCCGGCAGCTGCGCTGAGGCTAAGCGGTCGCTCCGGGCACGGCCGCGAGGGGCGGGGCGCCGGGTCACCTGCGCGGCGTCACCCCGGCGGCGAGGCGCCGGAGCGCTGCCCGCCGAGCCCGCCGCCGCGCGGTCGCCGCCGCAGTTCGACGAGCACTGCCGCCCGCTGTACCCCGTGGGCTTCAACGCCTTTGAGCTGACCACGCTCGCAGCGAGTGAGCGGCGGGCGCGGCACGCGCGGCGGGCGCAGACGCGGCGCCTGCAGCGGGCGCGGCAGCAGCGGGCGCGGCAGCAGCGGGCGCAGCTGCAGCGCCTGCAGCCGTGGCAGCAGCAGCCGTGGCAGCAGCAGCGGTGCCAGCAGCACCAGCGCCCGCAGCAGCCGCCCCTCGCTGCGCCCGCTGACGTGCCCCCCACCCCCATTTCCGCGCGTGCCGCAGCGGGGCGCAAGGATGACGTGGACACCGTCTTCAAGAACGCCGCCAGCATGGGCATGACCGCCGCACGCACGTGGGCGCACAGCATCAGCGAGCGCTTCCCCTTCCAGGTGCGGCGGACGCCGCGCCCCGCGCGCGAGGCGGCCGCGCCCAGCAGCGCGGCGCGCCGCGCGCGCGCGCGCGCGCCCCGTGGCCGCGCCCAGGAGCCCCGCGCTGCGCGCGCCCACCGCTGACCGCCGCACCCACCTCCGCCGCACCGCGCCGCCGCAGACCGCGCCCGGCAAGTACGACGAGACGGGGCTGGAGGCGCTGGACTATGTGATTGACAGCGCGCGCCGCCACGGCATCCGGCTGATCCTGTCGTTCATTGACAACTGGAAGTACTACAACGGCGTGGACCAGTACGTCGACTGGTGCGGCCCCGGGCGCACGATGCCGCTGCCCAAGGACGCCGGCGGCGACACCGACACGCTGGTGCGCGCGCGCGCGCGCGCGCGCGCGGCGGCCGCGCCGCCCGCCGGGCCCTCCGCCGCGCCGCGCCGCCGTGCAGCGCGTGGCCGACCCCGCCCCGCTGCTCGTGCGCTCTCTCTCTCTCTCTCTCTCTCTCTCTCTCTCTCTCTCTCTCACTCTCTCTCTCTCTCTTGCTCTCCCTCCCTCTCTCCCTCTCTCTCTCCCCCTCCCTCCCCCAGGCGCGCACCAAGGAGCAGAACGAGTACGAGACGGTGCGCCACTCCACGTTCTTCCGCGACGAGGCGTGCAAGAAGCTCTACAAGGACAACGTCGACTTCATCGTCAACCGCAAGAACTCCATCAACGGGTGCGCGACGCCTCCGCCGCAGCTGCGTCCGCCGCACCTGCGTTCGCCGCGCAGCGCAGCGGCCCCGCGGCCCGGCGCCGCGTGGCCCGGCCCGGCTGTGCCCGCGCCGGCGCGCCGACCGCGCTCCCCCCCCTGCCGCCGCTGCGCCAGGCTCAAGTACAAGGCCGACCCGACCATCCTCGCGTGGAACCTCATCAACGAGCCGCGCTGCGAGACGTGGCGCCCCGAGAACGCCGACTGCCCCGCGCTGCTGTCGGGGTGGTTCAGGGAGATGGCGGAGTATGTGCGCAGCCAGGACCCCAACCACCTCGTCTCCTCGGGTGCGCGCGGGCGCAGCGGCAGTGACAGTGCACGCGGCGGGGCGCGGCAGCCGGCGGCGGCGGCCCCGCGGCGGCGGCGCCGCGGCGGCCCGCTTCCGGGCGCCGCCCGGCCAGCCCGGCGCGCCCGCTCACCGCGCCGCGCCGCGCGCCCGCCGCACCCGCCCGGCGCCGCGCGCGCCACAGGCTCGGAGGGCTTCTTCGGCGCGGGCGACGCCAACCAGGGCAAGAACCCGCGCGACTGGGCGGCGCAGACGGGGCAGAACTTTGTGGACGACAACCGGCACATGGACTTTGCGGTCACGCACGCGTGGCCCGACAACTGGGAGATGTGAGCGCCCCCGCGCCGCGCGGCAGCGGCTGGCGCACGGGCGCGCCGCGCGGCGGGCGCTGGGCGGCGGTCGGCGACGGGCGCGCGCGCGGCGCCGGCCCCGCGCCTCACTCCGCCGCCACGCCGCGCGCCGCAGCCCCGACGACCAGCAGGGCGGCTTCCTGCGCGAGTGGCTGAACAGCCACCTCGAGGCGGCGGACAGCATCGGCAAGCCGCTGCTGTTTGAGGAGTTTGGGAAGAAGCTGGACAACGCCGACGCGGGGTCGATCCGGGAGCTGCGCGACCCCGTGTACGCCGCGTCCTTTGCGGCGGTGCAGAGCGCGGTCGAGGAGAACAAGCCCCTGCTCGGCAGCCTCTACTGGAAGTGGGCCGTGCCGGGCCTGCCCAAGGGTGCGCGTGAACGCGCGCGCGCGCGCGCCGCCGCCCGCCCGCCGCGCGCGCCCGCCCGCCCGCCCCCTCCACCCACCCACCCACCCGCACGCACACCCGCCCGCGCCTGGCAGGCCCGTACGACGTGGAGCTGGACGACTCGACCATGGACGTCATCCGCAGCCACGCCGGCATCATGCACCGCCTCGTAAACGCCATCCCGCCCCGCCCCGGCTGCGTGCTGCCCGCGTCGCCCGACAAGGTCCTCGGCGCATGGTTCGCCTCCAGCAGGTGCGCGCCGCCGCCGCGCCCGCGCCCGCGCCCCCGCGCCCGCGCAGGCCGCTCTCTTTCTCTCCGCCTGCGCGCCCGCCGCCGCCGCCGCCGCCGCGCCGCGCCGCGCCGCTCACGCTCTCCGCCCCGCGCCCGCCGCCGCCCGCGCGCCGCGCGACCGCGCGCAGCGCCGGACGCCAAGAGCGGGCGCGGGTGCGTGAACGCGCCGGAGGTGTCGCTCGCCTATTATTCCCTCTTCGGCCCCGCTGGCGTGCCGACCGCGACGCCCAAGGAGCTGGGGCTGAGCAGCGCGTCGGTCGCGTACGCCAAGGCGCTGCACGAGGGCCAGGTCTACGTGTTCCCGACCAAGGCCGACTGCTGCCGCGCGGGCGGGCTCGGCGCGTACCCCGGCGGCTGCACGATCTAGGCTAGGGCTCGGCGCGTACCCCGGCGGCTGCACGATCTAGGCGGCTGGCGGCGGCGCCGGCGCGGGGAGCGCGGCGGCGGCGCGGGGAGCGCGGCGGCGCGGCGCGGGGAGCGCGGCGGCGCGGCGCGGCGCGGCGGCGCGGCGCGGCGGCGCGGCGCGGCGCGGCCCGGCGCTGCAGGCCGCAGCGCGCGGGCGGCGCGCGCCGGCTGCTTGGGTGGGGCGGGTTTGGGGCGCCTGCGGGGAGGGGCGGTCCGCGTGGTGGTGTGGTGCATTCCTTGCCGCCAGCCCGCCAGCGCCTGCGCGCTGGCGGGCGCCCGCCGCCGTGCGCGCGCGCAGCGTGTGTCGGCGCGGCGCCGGCCCGCACGCTGGGCGGCGCCGCGCGTGGCCCTAGCCGTTCTGCAGACGGCGCGTGTGGGTGTGTGTGTGGCCGGCCCGTGACAACCCGGGGGCCCGCACTGTTGTGCACAGTGTGCAGCAGCGCTCAGAAACTGTGCCAACCTTGCTCAACGCATGCGCTCGCCAGGTGATAGGGGCGGGGGCGACAGGCAAGGGGCCAGGGGCAGGACACCGGGCGGGGCGGCGGCGCGGGGGAGAGGGGGTTCAGGCCAGGCACTCCCCCACTGTACAGATGCATGCCAGAGCGCGAGACTGCAGTGCCGCCGCGCGCCCTGTGCCGGGCGGCGGCGATGATGACGTGTAGTGTGTGCAGGCCCCCAGGGCGCGCCGCGCCTGGGCCGTAGGACTCTCTCCGCGCGCCTGCCTGTGCAGGCGCCGGCAGCGGCGCGCGCGCGGCGTGCGTGCCTTGACCCGGGCCCCCGGCGCGGGGGCGGCCGGCGGCGGCGGTGGGTGGGCGGCGCCCAGCAGCCCACCCACATAGCGCGCCGCCGCCGGCAGATATCGCCCTCGCGCCGCGGGTCGAGGTCGGGTCAAGGCACCCTCGCGGCGCTCGCAGGACACACAGCCGCGCGCAACGCATGCCCGCATGCGCTGCGATGCGACCTGGTAACCCCGTGCTCGTGGCGTGCTTGCGGCTTGCGGCGCGCGTGCGGACGGGCGCCGGCCGCCGCAGCGCGCGCCGGCGCGGACCGCCGCTGCCGCCGCCGCCCAGCGTCGGGCCCAGCGTCGGTGGAGCAATCCCACGTGCGGCAGCAGTGCAGGAGCCGTGCTGGGCGCGGGCGCGCGAGCTGCTGCGCGAGGCCAGCCTGGCGAGCGCACCAGCAGCTCCCCCGCCGCGTGCAGAGTGCGCGGGCGGCCACGGGCAGCGCTCCACACCCTATGTTCAGCAAAGACCGTGCCGAGGCGACGCCTGGCGCGCCCGCGCCCGCACACTGCGACGGTTGCGCGCTGGCCGCCCCCCGCGCTGCCGCCCCGGGCGCTCCGCGCCATCGGCGCCCCCGCGCGCGCCGCCCGGCCCACTGTCGCGTCGCGAGCGAGTCGCCAGTAGAGCCAGCGCAGGCCCCCGCCGCCCGCCACACACCCGCCAGCCGCGGCAGTTGTTTGCCCCGCCTGCGCCGTCGCCGGTGCCCGCGCGCGCCCGCCCGCCCGGCGGAGGCTCTCCCGCGGCGTCGCGTAGCTCCCCGCGGAGCGGCGCGAGGCGCGGAGGCGCACACACCGGGGGCAGCCCCAGCCAGCGCCGGCGCCCCGGCCGCCATGGCCGCGCAGGACGTCGAGGGCGGGCCGCAGAAGCCGGCGCAGAAGCCGGCGTCGCCCCCGCGGCCGCCCAGCCCGCACGTCCCGCGGCTCTTCGCGGTGCTGGCCATCGTGCTGCTGCTGGCCATCCCCATCGCGGTGCCCATCGCGGTCATGAAGGCCACCGGCACCTCGGGGCGGCGCTGGGTGGAGCTCTCCGACGCCATCGAGGGCCCGCCGCCCGTGGAGGCGGTGGCCAACGAGGAGGTCACCCGGGAGGAGGTGAAGGAGTCGTTCCTCAAGGTCAACGGCAAGAACGTGAGCCCCCACCGCCCACGCCGCGCCGCGCCGGGGCGCGCCGCGCGCGCGCCGACCGCAGCGCCCGGGCGCAGCATGCGCGCGCGCAGCGGGCGGTGCGCCGGGGCGCCCTGCGGCGCGCCCGCGCGGCGCCCCGGCGGGCCCGGAGCCTGACCAGCGCGATGCGACCGGCCGCGCCGCCCGGGGGCGCGCGCACGGCCCGGCGCGACCGCCGCGCGGCGGCGGCCAACCGCTGAGCGCTCGCGCGCGCCGCCGCCGCGCTCGCGCGCGCAGTTTGAGCGCTTCTGCCGGCCCTACTACACGGCCGGCTTCAACGCCTACGAGCTGGTGGAGGCGGCCATGGTGTCGCGGCGCGCGGAGACCGTCGGTGCGCACCGCGGCGCGGCGCGCTCGCAGCAGCAGCGCAGCCCGCGGGCGGGCGCGGTCGGCGGCGCACTCTGTGGCGGAGCAGCCGGAGCGCCAGCTGGTGGGGCAGTCGGCAGCGGCGGCCAGAGCGCCGGCTGGCGGGGCAGTCGGCGGCGGCGGCGGCTGGGGCGGCAGCAGAAGCAGCCAGCGCCGCCGCAGCAGCGGCAGCGGCAGCAGCGGCAGCAGCAGCAGGCAGCGGCAACAGCAGCAGCAGCAGGCAGGGGCAGGCCTTCGCGCGCGCGCGCGGCCCGCCCACGCCTGCCTCGCCCTTGCCGCCGCGCAGGCGACCGCTCCGGCGCGCAGATCATCGACGACACGCTGCGCCAGGCCGCGGCGCGCGGCATCAACACCGTGCGCATGTGGGCGCACACCACCACCTCGCTCTACCCCTTCCAGGTGCGGCGCGGCGCCCCGCGGCAGCCGCGGCAGCGGGCTCTCTGCAGCAGGGCGCTGCAGCGGGGCTCCGCAGATGGCAGGCGGGGCTCCCGCCGGCCCGCGCGCGGCCCGCGGCGTGGCTGCCGCGCCTCACCCCGCCCCCGACCCCGCCGCCGCCGCGACGCCCGCGCGTGCGCGCGCGCGCCAGGTGTCGCCGGGCAAGTATGACGAGCGCGGCCTCAAGTCGCTCGACTTTGTGCTCGAGGTGGCGCGCAAGTACGGCCTCCAGGTGCGACCCGCCCGCCCCGGACGGCCGCCGCGCCCGCCGCTGCGCCTCTGCAGCCGCGCCGCGCCTCTGCGGCCGCGCGCGGGACGCCCGCTCACGCGCGCCCGCGCCCCGCCTGCCCTCCCTCCCTTAGGTGGTGCTGTCGTTCATCGACAACTGGAAGTACTACAACGGCGTGGACCAGTACGTCGACTGGTCGGGCACCGCGCCCAACCGCACCATGGCCTCGCCCTTCAAGGACCTCGTCGGCGACCCGACCGCCGCCATCTACGGCACCGGTGCGCGACGCCCGCGCCGCCCCGCACCCACGCCGTGCCGCGCCGCCGCCGCTGCGCGCTGCGCGCCGCGCCCTCCCTCCCACGCGCCCCCGCCCCTCCCACCCACACCTGCTGCCCTGTCCGCCGCATGCCTCCCCCCCCCCCCGCACAGGCCAGGAGGGCGAGGACCTCAAGCGCTACGAGACGGAGCGCCACGCGCTCTTTTTCAGCGACCCCGACGCGCGCCGCATCTACAAGAACCACGTTGCCTTCCTCATCAACCGCAACAACTCCATCAACGGGTGCGCACACACACCGCGCGTCGCGCCTGGGCCTGGGCCGGCCTGGGCTGGGCTGGGCTGGCCCGGCCGCCGCCTGGGCTGGGCTGGGCTGGCCGCGGCCTGGCCGCCGCCGCTGCGCGCTGGCCGGGCCGCCGCGCGCCAGCCTCGCGCCTCCCGCCTCCCGCCTCACGCCTCCCGCTCTCTGCCCCGCCCTCGCCCGCCCCGCCCGCCCCGCCGCCTCCCGCCAGGCGCGTGTACCGCGACGACCCCACGATCATCGCGTGGAACCTCATCAACGAGCCGCGCTGCGAGTCGTGGCTCGCGGCCAACAAGGACTGCAACAAGCGCTTCCAGGCGTGGCTGAGCGAGATGTCGACCCACGTGCGCAGCCTCGACCCGAACCACCTCATCACGATCGGCTCGGAGGGCTTTTACGGCGACTCGACGCCGCAGCTCATGCAGTACAACCCCCAGGTGCGCGGGGGCTGCGGAGACCGGCGCTGGCGGCCCAACCTCGCCGTGGCGGAGGGGCTGCCGCCTGGGGGGCTGGCGGGCTCGCCGCGCGCGCACGGTGTCGTGACCCGCGCCGCCGCCGCCGCCGCCGCCGCCGCCGCCGGTGCGCCGCAGGCGTGGGCGCGCGAGCTGGGTCAGGACTTTGTGGCCAACACCAACCTGCCCAACATCGACTTTGGCACCGTGCACGCATGGCCCGACAACTGGATGCTCCCCCAGGTGCGGCGCGCCCCCGCGGCACGCGCGCGCGCCGCGCACTCGCTGCGCTGCGCTGTGCGGTGCGCCTGCCGCCGCCGCCACCGCGCGCCCGCGCTCACACCCTCGTCTGCCCCCCGCGCTCGCGCGCGCGCGCGCGCGCGTGCCGCCGTGCGCGTGCAGGACAAGATCCCCGCGTTCCTGGACAAGTGGGTTCAGAGCCACATGACGGTCGGGTCCAACCTCAGCGCGGGCGCCAAGCCGATTATGTTTGAGGAGTTTGGCAAGAAGCTCGACGCCGACCAGCAGACCGAGTGGATGATCGAGCAGCTGCGCGACCCGATCTTCCAGTCGACGTACGCGAGCGTGGAGAAGGCGATCGACGCGGGGCAGCCGATCGCGGGGAGCATGTTCTGGAAGCTCGCGATCCCGGTGTTTGACGGCCAGGAGGCGCGCGGGCCGTACGGCGTCGACGACGGCGACTCGACCATGAAGGTCATCCAGGACCACGCCGAGTACATGAAGCGCAAGATGAACGGCGTGCCGCCGCGCCCCGAGTGCGGCCTCGGCGCGTGGTTTGGCACGCTCGACCAGACGAGCGGCGAGCGCAACTGCGCCGACGTGCCCGCCGCCGCGACGGCGTACTACACGCCAAAGGCCAACAGCGACGCGATCGGGGCGAAGCTCGCGGAGGACCTCAAGGCCGGCAAGGCGCTCGTGTTCCCCACCAAGGCCGCGTGCTGCAAGCCCGGCACCGGCGCGTTCCCCGAGGGCTGTTCCGCTCCGAGCCGGCGCCTGCGCCGCGCCGCGCTGCTGTGAGCGGCACGCGCGGGGCGCGGGGCGGGGGGCGCGCGCGCGGCTGCAGCTGCAGCCGCGCGCGCGCGGGGCGGCGCGCGCGGGCGCGCGCCCGGGCCTGAACTGGCTGGGGCGGCGCCGCGCGCCCGCGCTGCGGGCGCCGAGAGAGCGGGCGGGCGCCGCGCCGGCGCGGGCTGCCTGAGTAGGCGTTAGGCGCGACGGCGCGGCGCGTCCCGAGCGCTCGCGACGCTGCGAGGCTGCCTAGGCAGGCGTGTGTCTGTACAGAGCTTCCCGGCTGAAGTGATGCGGATCACTCTCTGATCTGTGCAGGGACGCGCGGGCGGCCCCTGCGCCGCCCGGGGCGCATTGCAGAGCGACCGAGCTCTGGGGCGCCCGAGGACCGCGGCGGCGCGCGCGCGCCGCACGTGCGCGCGCGCCCCGCGCGCTCTCTGCACATGGGGCGCGGGGGGCTGGTGCACACGCGGGCCGGGGTCGGGGGCCTGCACCACCACCACCACCAACGGATGCCACGACCACATAACGGCGGCGCCAGCAACAAGCCAGCGGCGCCGCGCTGCACGGCGGGCAGCGGCGAGCATACGCGCGGCGGCAGCCGCGGCGGCTCGGCGCGCGCCGCGCGCACAGCGCGCGCGCCGCGCACAGACCCTGCGTTGTTGCTGGCGCCCGCTGCGGCGGCGTGAGAGAGCGGCGGCGGGCAACGGCTAGAGACGCTGCTGTAACACAGCGAGCACGCGCGCGCTGGGCAAGCAGTCGACCGGACAGCGGTTTTTCGGCCAGACCCCGGCGACACGGCCGTCGCAAACCCGGCTTGCGCTCCTCCGCCCGCCACTCCCAGGCCGCCCGCAAGCGGCACACCGGAGCGCGCTGCGCGGCGCCCTCCGCGCGCGGCCCCGCCCGCCGCCGCCGCAGCAGCAGCACCAGCACCAGCGGCCGCCTCCCCGCGCTTGCCGGGCCCGCCACCACCCCGGCGCTCGCCGGCGGGGGGCGTGGCCCATGCACGGCACGGAGGGGGGGCCGGAGTGCCCCAAGAAGAGCCGCAAGCCGTACACGCTCACCAAGGTGCGCGAGTCGTGGACCAACGACGAGCACGAGCGCTTCACCAAGGCGCTGAAGCTCTACAACCGCGACTGGAAGAAGATCGAGAGCTACGTGGGCACCAAAACGGTCGTGCAGGTTGGGGGCGATGCCCGCAATTGCCGCGCCCGCCCGCGCCCACCGCGCGCCGGCGTGCCCCGTGCGCCCGCCCAGCGACCTCCTGTCCGCGCACCCACCCGCAGATCCGGAGCCATGCGCAGAAGTACTTCCAGAAGGTCGCCAAGAGCGGCGGCACCGACGCCATCCCGCCGCCGCGCCCCAAGCGCCGCGCCAGCGACCCCCCGGGCGCCTCCCAGGCCAGCTCCGCCTTCCCCGAGTCCAAGCACGCGCGCCTGGCGGACGCGAGCCAGCTGACGCGCGCGACGAGCGCGCGCGAGGCGGACAGTGACGACGGGGCGCAGCCGCTGCAGGGCAAGCACGACGCCGGCACCGCGTCGCTGCGCTCCGTCGACGCACTCAACGCCAGCGCGCAGGTGGGCGGCGGGGCCAGCTCGCGCGCGCGCGCCCGGCGCGCGGGTGCAGCGCCGCGCGGCCGGCGGCGGCGCGCGCACACGCCCGCCGCTGCTGCGCCGCCGCCCGCGCCGCGCAGCTGGAGAGCTCGCGCGCCATCGTGTCGAGCCAGGGCCTGCAGAAGGTCTATCTCTTCCTAGCCTCCCTGTTCAGCACGGCGCCGGCCAACCACGCGGCGATGCTGCAGGGCCTCAGCGTGAGCCGCCGGCGCGCTCGCCTGCCGAGGCGCGCCGCGCCCGCCGCCGCCGCCGCCGAGCGCCGCGCGCCGCCGCCGCCGCTGCCGCCGCCCGCACGCCCGCGCAGCCGCGCGACCGGCAGATGGTGGTGCGCCTGCTGGCGGTGATGCAGGAGGAGCTGCCGCAGCACGCGGCCGCGGCGGCGGCTGCCGCTGCGCACACCGCGACGGCAACGACCACGGACACCACCGGCGGCGGCGCGGCGGCGACCGTCACGGGCACCGCGGCCACGGTCACCGCCGCTGACACGACCGGCACGGCAGCGGCGGCGGTGGCCGCGGCGGCGGCCGAGGCGGGCGCGGCGGCAGCAGACGCAGCAGACGCAGACGCGGACGCAGACGCGGACGCAGACGCAGACGCGGCGCCAGCAGACGCGGGCGCGGCGCCGGCAGACGTGGCCGCGGCAGAAGATGGTGCGGGCGCGGTGCCAGCAGCTGCAGACGCAGCAGCAGGCGCGGACGCCGCGGCGGCGGCGCCATCGCCCGCCGACGGCGCCGGCGACGGGCAGCAGCAGGGCGCTGGCGAGGCGCCCGCCTCGGGCCCTGCCGCGGCCGACGCCCCGCGGCAGGAGCCCAGCGCGGACGCAGCGGGTGCCAGCTCGGACGCCGGGGCCGCGGGCAGCCCGCCGGCGAAGGCTGGGCCAGCCGAGCAGCCGCCCGCGGCGCCGGCTGGCTCCGCCGCCGACGAGGCGCTGGCGGGCGGCGGCAGCGATGGCTAGGACAGCCGCGGAGGGCGAGCAGCAGCAGCAACAGTGTACAGCAGCGGGGGAACGCAATTGCGAGAGCGGCGGGCGGTGGGCTTGCTTTGTCTGGCGGGCCATCTCAGCACTGCGCTTGCTGGGAGAGCTGAGCGGCGGAGCGGAGCGAGCGGGCCTGAGGGAGACGCGCACGTGCGCGCAGCGCGCGATTTTACGCGCTGAACTTCACACCTGGACCGAACCGCCGCCGCTCCGCCTGCGCGGGCACGCGCCTCGCTGATCGCAGCCACACACCACAGCATGCGCAAACCAGCCTCCACCCAGACCAACCTCGGGCGCCGGCAACATCCGGCGGGCACAAACCCATTGACCGCGAACAATCGACCGCCTGCTTGTCAGTCCCGCCCCGCCTCCCTCCCTCATGTCATGTGCATGTCTCAGCGCGCAGCAGTGACCCCAGGCCTTGTGTACAACAAAAGCTTCGCGCGCGCCCCCGCTGTTGCTCCGGCCAGCTCCGCGCCGCGCGCCGTGCTGTGCCTCACTTTTTGTCGTCGTCGTCGTCGTCGACGTCGGCGTTGCGGTTGGCCGCGGGCACGACCCGGATGAGCACGAGCGTCGCCGCCGCGCTCACGGCCGCCGCGACGGTGAGGAGGATTCCGGGCGAGACCATGATGCGCCCCGTCGCCGCCACGAGCGCGGTGACGACGGTCGGGCTGATGCCGCCTGCGCGCGCGCGGCGGCGGCGGCGCGCGGCGGCGGCGGTCGGCGGCGGCACGCGCCGGCCGCGCGCGGGCCGCGCGCGCGCGTCGGCCGAGGCTCGCTGCGCGGCGCGGCGCGGCGCGGCGCGCACCGAGCCAGCTCATCGCGATGTTGTGCCCCAGGTTGAACCCCGTCGCCCGCACGGAGGCGGGGTAGAAGCTCGAGCACGTCGCTGCGGCGCGGCGGCGGCAGAAGCGGCACGCGCGTGGGCGGGGGCGCGCAGCCTTGCTGGGCGCGCGGCCCCGCTGGGCGCGCCGGGGGGCCGAGCGCGGCACGCGCCCCGCGGCGGCCCCTGCGCGCTGCGCGCCGCGCACCAGGGATGAGGCCGAGCACCCAGCCGAGCATCATCATAAGCATTGCGTGCAGCAGCCACGCGCCCGCGACGCGCGCGCGCGCAAAGCCGAGGAACGCCGGCAGCGTGACGCCCGCAGCGGCGACCATGACGGCAAAGCACGACCACAGGCGCGGCATGCCGCGGTCGGCCGCCCAGCCCGCGGTGAGCTGCATGACCGCGACCAGCATGAGGTTGCACACGAGCATGCCCTGCGACACCAGCTCCGGCATGCTGACCGGCGGCTTGCGCAGCGCGCCGGGCAGCCAGCTCGCGAGCGTCCAAAAGCCGATGGACACCCACGCCTCGAACAGCACCTGCAGCAGCAGCACGCCGCCGTGCTTGCGCAGCAGGCGCGCGATGGGCACGTAGTGACCCGCCGCCGGGGGGAGGCCCTCGATCGACACCGCCGCGTCGGCGCCGCCCGGCGGCGCTGGCGGCGGCGGCGGCGGTAGCGCGGCCTTGGCCGCGCCCGGGGCCGCCGGCGCGGGGCCCGCGGCGACGCAGCCGTCGCGCGGGCGCTCCTCTGGCGCCGCCGCCGCCGCCGGGCTGGCTGGGTGCCCCGCCTCGACGTCGGCCGAGTGCCGCCGCCAGCCGCGCGGGCTGGCCGCGCCGCCGCCGCTCGCCGCCGACGCGCGCCGGCTGCTCGCGCGGCTGCCGAGCGACGAGCGGCGCGAGGCGAGGCGCTCCAGGTTGTGGTGGATTGTCGCCGCGCGGTTGGCCACAAACTCGTGGGGCTCGGGCATGTGCAGCCGCAGCGCAAACGCGGTCGCCGCGCTCACGCTCGACAGCAGGAAAGGGATGCGCCAGCCAAACAGCAGCATTTGGGCTGCGTCAGCGCGGGGCGCGGGGGCGGCGCGGGCCGGCGGCGTGGGGCGGCGCGCGTCAACGGCGCGGCGGGCGCGGGTCAGCGCGCGCGGCGGCGCGGCCAGCGCGGCGGGCTCCATGCGCGCGCGGCGGGCGCGACTCGCGCGCGCGGCGGGCTCCTAGCGCGCCCGGCGCGCGGCGGCGGCGCACCGTCGTTGAAGATCGCTTCGACCACCATGACCACGACCACGCCGAGCGCGCAGCCAAACATGCTGCTCACAAAGCCGATCGACCCGACCATGGCCTTGCGCGCGGGCGGGGCGATCTCGTGCAGGTAGACCTGCCGGCGGCGGCGGCGGCGGCGGCGCAGCCAGCGCCCAGCGGCGCGCGCGCTCAGCGCATGGTGCAGGCTGGCAGCACGCGCGGCGGCGCGCGGCGGCGGCAGGCGGCAGGCGGCAGGCGCGCACCATCGCCGAGCCAAACTCGCCCCCGACGGCGAGGCCCTGCACGAGGCGCAGCACGGCGAGCAGCGCCGGCGCGGCGATGCCGACCTGGGCAAAGGTGGGCAGGCAGCCGATGAGCACGGTGGGCACGGCCATGAGCGCCACGCTCAGCAGCAGCGTGATGCGCCGCCCGCGCGTGTCGCCGATGTGGCCTGGCGCCGCGGCGGCGGGGAGCGGGCGGGGAGCGGGCCGGGAGCGGCGGCGGCGGCGGCGGCGGTCAGCGCCGCGCGCGCTGCTGCTGCGCACGGCGCCTGCGGCTGCGGCTGCCGCTGCTGCGGCTGCCGTCGCGCGGCGGCGGGCGGCGCGCGGCGCACCAAACAGGATCGACCCCAGCGGCCGGCTGATGAAGCCGACCGCGTACACGCCCCAGAAGGAGAGCTGCTGCACCGCCAGGTCATTGCTGGGGAAGAAGACCTGCGGACGGCGGCGGCGGCGGCCCGGGCGGCGACGATGAGGGACGGCGGGCGCGCGCGTGTGGCGGGCCCCGCAGCGCCGCGCCGCCCCGCCGGGGCCGTCGCACGGCGCGGCCGCGCGCGCCTTGGTGAGGTAGGACGACGCGGTGGCGTACACGAAGAAGTCATACCTGCGTAGCGGCGGGAGGAGGCGGCCGGTGAGCCGCCGCGCCCGCCGCTGCGTTGCGCCGAGCACGCCCCCGTCTGCCGTGCCTGTGCCCCCCGCGGCGCCGCCCGCGCAGCACTGCCCGCGCGGCGCGCACCACTCAAGCAACGTGCCGCACGCGATGGCGATGACGAGCACCACGAACCTGCGGGCGGGTGGGGGCGAGCTTTGTGCACCGCCGCCGGCGTTCGCGGCGCGGCAGCAGCGGAAGCCCTGCGTGCCGCCTGGTGCCGCCGCGCTGCGGCGCCGAGCGGCGCGTCCCACGGGCCCGCGGGCCCGGCAGCAGTCTCGGGCGGGCATTAACAGGCCCGCACGGCGCCCGGTTGGCGCGCACGGCGGCCGCTGAGCTGTGCGCATGCCCCCGCCGCTCACTGTCGGTCCGTCAGCTCCGCCCCGTAGCGGTGGCGGTGGTGACGTCGCGCTGCCAGCCCCATGGTGGCGCCGCGCGGCGCACGGGCGGCGTGCGTGCGGCGAGCAGGAGCCGGGCAGAGCGAGAGCTTCGTGTGGGGCGGCTTGCAGCGGGAGCAGCGCTTCGCCGCTGCGGTCGTGCGATCGGGACCGCGGCGGCCGTGCGGGCGGGGCCGGGAGCTTGCCCCGGCGGCGCCGCTGGGTGTGACGTGCGGGGTGTGAGCCGTCGCGTTTTGCTGCGCCGTTCGGCGCGCCGGCAGCCGCCGCCGCTCTGGGCGCGCAGCGCCGGCCGCGGGCGGCAGCGGCGGGTCGCACGGCAGCCACCGGCCGGCGCCGCCCTGCCCGGGGGCCGCCGCGGGCGGTCAACGCGCTACAGCTGTGCCGCGCTGCTGCTCGAGCCGAGCGCGCCGCGCTCGCCGCCGCCGGCCAGTTGCCGAGTTGCTCCCGTCCCACCGCGCGCAGAGGGAAGCGAGCATGGAGGTCAAGGCAGGCCCCACGGCGCGCCCGCGCTCGCCCGCCACGCCCGAGCGGCGCAGCGCGGCGCGCCCCCGCTCCGCCAGCCCGCGCAAGCGGCCCGCCTGGGTCGTCGCCAACTGGAAGCACCGCGTCCCCGAGCGCCCCGCCTCGCCGGGGCCGGGCGGCGCCGGCGCCGGCGCCGGCGACAGCGGCGAGCGCGCGGCGGTCGCGGCGGCGGCGGCGCGCGAGCGCCGCGCGGCGGCGGGCGCGGCGGGTGAGGCAGCAGACCGGTACCATGGCGCGGCGCGGCGCGCGGGGCGGCGCCGCGGCACGCTGTCGGCGCAGCTCACGCGCGCCGGCCCTCTGCCGCGTCCCAGAGCTAGACCACCTGCACGACACCATCGCGCGCGTGCTGGCGCGCTGCGCCGAGGTGCAGCGCCGCCTGGGCGGCGCCGCGGCCGCGCGCGGCGCCTCCAGCGCCGGCGGCGCGCGCCGCGGCGCGGCGCGCGCCCCACCTTCCTCACCGCGCGCTCGGCGCTGCTCTTCGAGCCGGGTCCGGGCGGCGGCGGCGGCGAGCTCGCGGCGCAGCCGTGGGCGGGCGCGGTGGACCTGAACCCCGGCATGAGCCTGCCCGCGGGTGAGGCGGGACGCGGCGGGTGCAGCACGCGAAGAGGCCTCGCGCGCGCCGGGCGGCACAGCTGCTCACCGCGGCCCGCCGCCGCGGTGCAGGCAGCCCCGCGCGCGCGGCGGCGACGTGCCGCGCCGCGCCCAGCGAGCTGCCGGCGCTGCTGGCGCGCATGCACGGCGTCGCGGACGAGCTGCGCGGCGTCGGCGGCGCGGGCGCGAGCGGCGAGCCGGGTGGTAGCCTGAGCGGCCTGAGCCACCGCGAGGCGCTGCAGGCCAGCACCCAGGCGGCGCGCGGCGCGCTGCACAGCGCGCTGCGGCGCGGCGCGCTGGCGGCGCCCCGCGAGCAGGGGCCGGGCGCGCTGCTGGCGTCGTGGGAGTGGTACGACTGAGCGCGTCGGCGGCAGGGCAACTCCTAGTCACAACGCGCGCGGCAGCAACGGCGGCCGCGCTCGCAGCCGCGTCTTGCGGCCGGGCTGCAGCAAGTCCCGCTCGACCCCCCCCCCCCGCCTCACACCACGGCGGCGCGCCGGTGGGCCTCGATCCTGCCCGCGCCGCCGTGCGCCGCGTCGGCGCCGGACTCGAGCGCGTCGGCCCCCGCGTTGAGCGCGTCGCCCGCCGCGTCCAGCCCGCCGGCAGCGGCGCCCGCGGCAGCGTCGGCTGCGGCGCCCGCGCCGCGCCGCGCCGCGCCGCCCGCGGCCTGCGCGCGCTCGGCCGCACCGTGCACCGCGCCCGCCAGCGCCTGGCCGCCCTCCCTCGCCGCCGCGTGCGCGACCGCCGCGCCCGTGGCGGCCAGGTCGGCGGCCAGCTCCCCGCCGCCCTCGACCGCCTGCGCCGCGCGGTGGGCCGCGCCCGCCACCCCATCCCTGGCGGCGGCCGCGGCCTGCTGCACGCGGCCGACCGCGCCGCCAGCCGCATCGCGCAGCGGCTCGTCCGCGTCCGCCGTGCGGCTGGCCGCGCGCAGCGCCTCGTCCTTGGCGGCGGCGGCGGCGTCAAAGGTCACCCCCACCACCGGCAGGCCGAGATGCGCGTGGCCGCTGCCGCCGCCGCGCGGCGGCTGCCGGCCGCGCTCGTGGTGCGCGGCCGCCAGGCGGTCAGCGGTGCCGTGCGCCGCGGCGCCGGCGGCCGCGAGCGCGTCGGCGCCGGCGTCGAGCGCGTCGCCCGCGGCGTCAAACCCCGCGGCCGCCGCACCCGCGCCGGCCGCCAGGGCTAGCCCACCCACGCCGGCGGCGGCGTCGTGCAGGCCCGCCGCGCCCGCCGCCACGCCGTGCGCCACGTCACCGACGGCGTGCGCGGCGCCCGCCGCCGCGCCCGCCGCGGTCGCCTGCACCGCGTGCGCCGCGCCTGTGGCGGTGTCGTGCACGGCCTGCGCGGCCTGCTGGCCCTTCGCCACGACCGCGCCGGCGGCCGCGGCGGCGGTGCCAGCCGCCTCGGCCGCGAGGTGCCGGCTGTGCCGCGCCGCGCCGGCCATCGCCTGCGCGGCCGCCTCTGCCGCCTCTTCAAAGCCGTCTGCCGCCGTGCGCACGGCCGCCTCGGCGGCGTGCCTGGCGGCCGCCGCGGCGCCCTTGACCGCGCCAGCGGTGCCCGCCGCTGCGTCAGTCGCGGCCTGGTGTGCTGCCGCCGCGGCGTGCTTCACACCCGCCTCGGCCGCGGCGGCCGCGTTCTGGCCCCCGCGACGGCCGCCAACGCGGCGCCCGCGGCCGCCTCGCGCGCGGCCGCCGCCTGCTCCGCGACCGCGCCGCCTGCCACCGCCGCCCGCGCGGCTGCGCCCTCCGCCAGCTCCCGCGTGCCCTCCGCTGCATGCTGGAAGGGCGCCGCGGCCGCCCCGGCCGCCTTGCGCGCCGCCGCCGCCGCAGCGTCGGGCACCGCCTCGGCCGCATGCGCCAGCTCCGACGCCGCGGCGGCGAGCTTGGCGAAGAGCGCGTTGCTCGCCGCGCCGCCGAGCGCGCCGGCGGCCTCGACGCCGCCGGCCGCGCCCTCGAGCGCATGCCGCAGCGCGGCCTCGGCCTCCTCCAGCAGCGCCGCGCTGTGCTGCTGCAGCGCATGGGCGGCCGCCACCTTGTGCAGCACGACGGTGGCCTTGTCGCCGCGCAGCTGGGCGAGCTCGGCCTGGAGCGCCGGCGGCGCACGCGCGCCGCCCGCCCGGCCGCAGGCGGCGGCGGGGGCAGCCGTGGCCTCCTGCTCCTGGTCCGCCTGCAGCGCCTCGCCCACCGTCGTGACGCGCGGCCCACCGCAGGCCGCCGGCGGCGGCGCGGCCTCGCGGCGGGCCCGGGGCAGCAGGTGCCGGGCAGCCGGCAGCACGCGCAGCGGCGCCAGCACCGCGTGGCCAAGGCTGGAGCCTGCGTGCGTGGCAGCAGGGCGTGGGCCGGCGGGTGAGGCCCAGGCAGGGCGAGGCGCGGGCGGCGCCGGCCGGCGGGGCGCCCCGCACGCCCGCGCCGCGCGCCCACACCCGCGTGCGCCAGGCCGCTCGCGGCGGCGGCGACCACGGTCGCCATCGCCTCGCTCGCGCTCTGCGGCGGCGCGTCCAGCCCCAGCTCGGCCAGGGCGCTCGCGTTCAGCCGCACCTCGCCGCGCGGCGCCGGGTAGCTCGCCCCCGCCCACGCGGCCGCCAGGCGCTGCCGCACGGGCGCGGCGGCGGCCAGGCGGCGCGCGCGCCGCGCCGGCTGCGCCGCCAGCACGCGCTCGCGCTGCGCCTCGCCCGCGCCGCGCAGGCGGCCGAGCACGCCCTGCGCGGCGCCGGCGACGTGGGCGGGCGCCTGGGCCGCCGCGCTGGAGGCGAGGTCGGCCAGCTCCTCCGCCGCCAGGTGCAGCACGCCGTGGGGCGCGGCCGGCGCGTCGGCCGGCGCGCGCGCGGGGGCCGCGGCGGCGCCGTGCCCGCGCGCCGCCTCCCAGGCGCGCTCCTGCTCCTGCACCTCGCCCGCCCAGTCGCGCGCCTGCTGCGCCGCCTGCTGCACGGGCTCCGGCAGCATCTCTGCGGCGCGCGCGGCCGCCCCCTGCGCCGCGGCCAGCACCGGCGCGGCGGGGCCCGCCTGCTGCTCATGCCGGGGGCGCGCCTGCCCTGCGAGCTGCTGCGCCGACTTGACGGCGCCGCCGGCCGCCCCGCGGCCGCCTGGTCGATGAAGCTGGCCGCGCCCTCCACGGCGCTCGCCGCGCGCTGGCCCACGCCCTGCGCCGCCCCGTGCGCAGCCGCGCCCGCGGCGGCGGCGGCCGCCGCCGTGTCCGCCGCGGCGTCCCTGACCGTGTCGCCGGCGGCCGCGGCCGCGCGCTGGCCCGCCTCGGCCGCCGCCTCGCCGGCGCGGCCCACTGCGGCGGCCGCCTCGCGCTGCGCGCCGCGCCACCACGCGTGGGGCGGGAAGCCCCACCAGGCGGACGCGGGGGAGCTGCCTGCGCCCGGGCCCGTGCGCGCCGGCTCGGCGGCCGAGGTCACGAGGCTCGCGGCGCCGTGCGGTGCCGCCACCTGCAGCGGCTCCTCCAGCAGCGGCGGCGGCGCGGCGCTGTCAGCGGCGCCACGCGCGGCCCCGCCGGGCTCCTCCTGCCCGCCCGGCACTGCCCCGGCGCGCTCATCACCCTGCCCCTCGCGCGGCAGGCCGGCGCGGCCGTGCCCGCCGCGCGCCGCGGCCGCCGCGCCGTGCGCTGCGCCCGCCGCGCCGTGCAGCGCGTCGGCGCCGGCGCCCAGCGCGTCGCCGCCGGCGTCCAGCCCCGCGGCGGCCGCGCCCTCGGCGGCGTCGGCGGCCGCGGCCGCGGCGTGCTCGGCCGCGTGCCGCACGGCGCGCGCGCCGCTCGCCCCCGCGGGCGCCGCCATGTGCGCCAGGCGGCGCGCCGCCTGCAGGATGCGCCGCCAGAGGTGCACCGCGGCCCCGCGAGGCGCCGCCTCGCCGCCGGCGGCGCCGGCGGCCGCCGGGTCGCCGCCGCCAAGCCGCTCCAGGCAGGCCAGCGCCTGCGCGACCGCGGCGTCGGCGTCGGCGCCGCCCGGCGCCTGGGCGTCGCCCAGCACTTCCAGCACGTCGCAGGCCACGCCGCCGCCGGCGCCGCTGCCGGCCGGCAGCAGCTGGTGCAGGTGCGCCGCGACAACGCGCAGCGACGCCACGCTGCTCTCGCGCGGCCCGTCGGCGCCGCCGCCCCGCGCCGCGCGCGGCGCGCCCGGCAGGCCGCCGGCCGCCCAGTCGCGCAGCCGCGCCTCGGCCGCGCCCAGCGCGCGCAGCGCGGAGCGGAAGCCCTCCGCCTCGGCAGGCGGCAGCCCCAGCCCCAGCACCGCCTCGTGCGCCGACTCGATCAGGTGCGCCAGCGCCGCGTGGGCCTCGTGCAGCGCGGCCGCCGCGGCGCCCGGGTCGGCCGCGAGCGCGCGCGCCGCGCCGGCGGCCGGCGGCGGCGCGGCGGCGGCGGCGGCGGCGGCGCCGCCGTCGTCCCACACGCGCGGGTCCAACGGGCCGCCTGCGAGGCGCTGCGCCCAGCCGCCGCCGCCCGAGGCGGCGACGGCGCCGCCGCGCGGCGCCGCGACCAGGGCCAGCGCGACCGCGAGCGCCAGCGCGGCCGTGGCGGCGGCGTGGGCGGCGCGCGCCATGGTCGAGGGCTGCGCGCGCGGTCGGCGGCGCGCGACGCGACGCGCGCGAGTGCGGCGGCGAGCGAGAGGGCGGCGCCGGCGCGTGCGTGTGCTGCTGCCGCACGCACGACGGCTGACTGTTCGCGCCCGGGCGTGAGCGCGCTCGGCCGGGCAACTCGGGGGGCGCGCGCTGTCACCTGCCACAGCCCGCGCCACCGCTGCGCCTCGCCTCGCCCGCAGCACCGGAGCGTCGGGCCAGAGCGATCGAGCGAGGCGCGCTGGCAGCACGCCGCGTTCTCGACCGGGAGCCCGCCATCTGCTGCCGTGCTGCTGTCAAGCGCCCGCCAGCCCCCGGCCGAGGCAGGCCCGCCATGGAGGTGGACGCTCCCGCCCCCGAGGCTCCGCCGGCGCCGGCGGGCGGCGGGGGCGAGGCGATCGACGTGGAGGTGCGGGCGCGGCGCTGCGCGCCGCTGCTGCTGCGCCGGGCGGGCGGCTGCGCCGCATCCCCCGAGCCCCGGGCCGCGCCGCGCCGCGGCGCAGGCGTACGTGAGCAACTACTCCAGCCACACCAAGATCGACCGCCTGCTCTTCATCGCCGAGCGCCACGCCGGGCGGCCGCTCGAGCTCGAGGCGCTGCGGCTCGCCGCGGACGAGGTCAAGCAGGTGCGTGCGGCGGGCGCCGCCGCGCCGCGGGCGGGGGCAGCACCTGCGGGCGGGTGGCGACGCGTCCACGCGCGGCCGGCGGCGCGCCCGTGGGGGCGCGCGGCGACCGGCAGCGGCACGCGCCGCGCCACGCTCACGCCGCGCCCGCGCGCCCGCCGCCGGCCGGGCGCAGTCGCTGCGCGAGACGTTTGCGACGGCGCGGTACGAGGAGGTGACCGCGCGCATCGCCGGCCGGCTCGGCCCCGCGTACGAGCTCGACAGGCGCGCGGGCGCGCGGCGCGGGAGTGCCGCGGCAGCGCGCATTTGGCGCCCCGCGCGGCGTGCGGCGGCCGGACGGCGCGCGCGCGCCCCGCCCGCGCGTGCACACGCCACGAACGCCCACGCCGCCGCGCAGGCAGCTGGTCGACGCGGTCGAGGCGGCCGCGGCGGCGCGGCAGGAGCGGCTCGAGTCGGCGCTGCACGGGCACAAGACCAACCTGATTAAGGAGAGCATCCGCCTGGGGCACAACGACCTGGGAGACTTCCTGTACAACCGGGGCGACCTGCAGGTACGCGGGCGGAGGGGCGGGGCGGGCTGGGCGGGCGAGGGCAGGCGAGGGCGGGCGGGCGTGCTGGTGCGGGCGGTGGGCGGGATGGGAGAGCAGCGGGAGGGGGCGGGAGCGGGCGCGGCGGCTGCTCGCGCGCACGCCCACGCGCAGCGGCCCGCGCGCGGCGCGCGGCCGCTGCAGGGCGCGTTCAAGTCGTACGTGCGCACGCGCGACTACTGCACCACGCCGAAGCACATCACATCGATGTGCCTCAACGCGCTGCGCTGCGGCGTGGAGCTGGGCAACTTCATGCACGTCACCAACTACGCGGCAAAGGCCGAGGCCACGCCCGGCGCAAAGGTGGGGCGCGGCGCGGCGCGTTGTGGGGCGGGACGGCGGCGCGGCGGCGGG
The DNA here is from genome assembly GCA_014905635.1 of Scenedesmus sp. PABB004. Classification (NCBI taxonomy): domain Eukaryota; kingdom Viridiplantae; phylum Chlorophyta; class Chlorophyceae; order Sphaeropleales; family Scenedesmaceae; genus Scenedesmus; species Scenedesmus sp. PABB004. The sequence goes on from JABVCE010000012.1 coordinate 866,459, forward strand.
GGTTGGGCGGCCGCGGCGCGGGGTGTGGGAGCGCGGCGCGGCAGTGCGCGCCTGCCGCTGCCCGCGCCCGCGCCCGCGCCCACGCCCGCGCGCCGCCCGCGCGCTCCACAGGCCGACCCGGTGACGGGCGCGAAGCTCAAGGCCGCGACGGGGCTGGCCGCGCTCGACGGCCGGCGCTACAAGGCCGCGGCGCGCGCGTTTGTGGAGGTCTCGCCCGAGCTCGGCAGCAGCTACAGCGACGTGCGCGCCGCGGCGCGGCGGCCGGCGCCCGGCGCTGCGCTGCGCGCCGCCGCAGCTCGCGCGCCGACACGGCGCCGCACGCCGACGCGGCACCGCGCCCGCCGCCGCGGCCCGCCCGCCCGCGCGGCGCGCCGCAGGTCATCTCGGCGCAGGACGTCGCGCTGTACGGCGGGCTGACCGCGCTCGCGACGTTTGACCGCAGCGAGCTGCGCGCGCAGGCGCGGCCGCGGCGCCGCGCGGGGCGCGCGCGCGCAGCGCAGCCGCGGGGAGGCCTGCCGCGCGGGGGCCGCCGGCGCGCGCGCGCGGCGTCGGCGCGGCGGCGGGGCGCCGCCCCGCCGCGCGCGGCCGCGCCCTAAACCCTGGGGGGCCCCGCGGCGCCGCGCTAAACCCTGCCAGGTCATCAACAACATCGGCTTCCGCGAGTTCATGGAGCTCTACCCCGAGGTGCGCGTGGGTGTGGGTGTGTGTGGGTGTGTGTGGGTGTGTGTGGGTGTTATTTTTGTTGTTGTTTGGTTGGTGGACCGGGGCGAGCGTGTGCGCAGCCGCTGCGCGCCGCCGCCGGAAGGACGCCCGCAACGCCGCCCCTCCCCCTCCCCTCCCCCACACATGCACACACAAGAAAGCACCACCCACCCACCCACCCACCCACCCACACACCCACCCACCATACACCCCTCCGCGCCCCCAGGTGCGTGACGTGGTGCACGACTTCTACAACTCCCGCTACGCCCGCGTGTTTGGCGGCCTCGACGCGCTGCGCCCCGCGCTCGCGGCCGACCTGCACCTCCACGACCACGCCGCGGCGCTGCTCGCCGCCGTGCGCACCAAGGCGCGCGCGGCGCGCGCGGCGCGCCGCGCCGCGCCGCGCCGCGCGGCGGTGGCTGGGCGCAGCACCCAGCCCGAGCCTCCGGCCGCGCGCCCCGCCGCCGCGCGCGCCGCAGGCGCTGGTGCAGTACTGCGCGCCGTTCAGCGCCGTCGACCTTCCGCGCATGGCCGCCGCGTTCAGCAGCGGCGTGGGGTGAGGCGGCGCGCGGCGCGCTGCCACGCGGCGGCCGGCCGGCCGGCCCACGCGCTCCCGCCACGCTGCGCCGCCGCAGCGCGCTGGAGAAGGAGCTGGCGGGGCTCATCCTGGAGGGGCAGGTCGCGGGGCGCATCGACAGCCAGGCCAAGGTGCTGCACGCGCGGTGAGCGGCGGCGCGAGCGCGCGCCGCGTGCCGACGGCGGCGGAGGAGGCGCGGGGCGCGGCGCGGCGGTCGCCCGCCGCGCGCGCCGTCTCACCCCACCGCGCGCGCCGCGCCGCGCCGCAGGCACGCCGACATCCGCGCGGCCACGTTTGCCAAGGTGCTGTCGGTGGCCGAGGCGTATGTGCGCGAGAGCAAGGCGCTGCTGCTGCGCGCGAGCCTGCTGAAGCACGACGTCGTGCAGCGCGGCGCCGGCGGCGGCGCGGCCGTGGCGGCGGCGGCGGCGGCAGCGGCCCGGGCGGCGGCGGCGGCGGCGGCGGCGGCGGCGGCGGCGGCGGCAGCGGGCCGGGCAAGCGCGGCGACGGGCACGGCGCGCGTCGCGCGGAGCGCGCGGCGCGCTTCGGCGGCGGCGGGCACGGCGGCTTTGGCGAGCGCGCGCTCGGGCGGCACCACCACGCCGACATGCACGACTGACACGACCTAATCCGCGGCGCGGGCGCGCGGCGCCGTGTGCAGTTGGGGGCCTGTGCTGCGCGCCGGCGCTCGCAGTGACGCCCAGGCCCCGGTCTGCGGCCGCCGCCGGCGAAGCGATCGCGGGCAGACAACGACGCGCGACCCGCGGTGACTGACTATACCAAAGTGATGGGGTCCGTGTTTGCGCCGTAGGCGCTTGTTCACCCCTGGTAACGCCCTTCTTCCCGCGACCCGCGGTGACGCCGCCGCTCTCGCCGCGCCCTCGCGCCGCGTGGTGTGGGCTGCGTGCGACGGCCTGTGCGTCCCCTGCCGTATGTGCGCACCTCTGAGGCCGTCGCTGGCGCCCGGGAGCGCCTGGCGTGGAGTGATGAAGGGCGTCGTGAACTCGCGCGCGGGATGTCGGCGCCGCCGCAGCAGCAGCAGCAGCCGGCGCCATCACGGCCGCAGCTCACAAGAGATCTACCTTCGTGTTGCACCTGTTGCGACGCGCGAATGGCTCCCGGGGAGCCAATTCTTGTAACAATGTTCTTCACGGCCTCCAGCCGTCCACCGGCCACCGCCGCGCGAGCGCACCCCGCCTATTCCGACTCGATAGCCCGCCACTAGTCCGACTCGCGAGGCCTGGGCCCGCGGCTCCCGCGCGTAGCACACCTCCCGGCGGCCGCTCCCGGCAGGCCGACAGCGCGCAAAGCGGCCGCGCCCGCTGCACGCACCGCGCGCCGAGCTCACCCGTGACCGCCTAGAACGCGGCCCGGCCATGCGCGCCCGCGCGGCAGCGCTGCAGTGGGCGGTGTGGGCCGTCGCCGCCGTTCTCTTCGCCGCCGGCGGCGCCGACGCCTGCCGCTGCACCAGCTACGACGTTGCTAGCGTGGAGGAGTGGCTCTGCGCGCCCTGCGACCTGGGCGCGACGGACACGGCCACGCCCGACGCGGCGTGCGTGACCGCCGGCGCGGAGTGGCGCACCGCGTCCTGCATGCTCAAGTACCGCTGGGACCAGCTCGTGGCCGCCCAGGGCTTCAACTCGAGCGTGGACTACATCCAGATCGGCGCCGACGACCGCGCGGTCAAGGTGCGCGCTGCTGCGCCGTGCTGTGCGCTGAGCGCGCGCCCGCGCGCGCCGACGCCCCCGGCCGGCGCGCGACGCCGCCGCCCCCGCGCGACGCCGCCGCCCCCGCGCGCCCGCGTGCGCCGCAGCTGTACAAGGACAACGTCAAGTGCCTTTGCGCGGCGTACGGGCTCAACGGCACCGCGGTCACGCTCACGCAGCCCGCCGTGACGATGGCCGCAAAGTGCGAGCCGGCGTGCCGCAGCCGCGGCGCGGCGTCGGCGCCGCACGCTTCAGCGCTGCCGGGCCTGGCGCGGCAACGCCGCGCGCGCCGCGCCGCCGGCGCGCCCCACAGGAACCCCAAGGCCGGCTGCCCCGCCAAGGGCAACCGCGGCGCTGACGACGCCTGCGAGCTCGGCACGTGGCGCGTCGGCGGCGCCGGCAACCTGACCGGGCTGACTGCCTGCGGCTGCACCGACTGCTGGGGCCGCTGCGACATGACGACCACCGGCACCTGCCCCACGTCCAGCTGCATGGCCAACATGCTCGGCACGGAGGAGAACAACTGCCCCAACAGCGCCAACGTGAGCGGGGGCGCCGCTGGCAGCGTTGGCTGCGGGGGCGGCTGCGGCAGCAGCGCCTGCCGCACAAGGCTCCCGGCGGCCCCGTTCACCGCCCGCTCGCGCCCCGCCCGCCCGCCCGCAGTGCCCCGTGGCCGGCAAGGGCGCCACGTGCGAGAAGATCCTCGCCAGCTGCTCCGGCAACAAGTGCCTCGGCACGGTCAAGTGCGGCAACGGCTTTGACTGCGGCGCGTGGCAGGGCGTCGCGTTCTTCTTCGACGGCGCCAGCAACAACTGGAAGGTCTGCTCCTCGGCCGCCTGCGCGGGCGGGCCCGACCCCGTGCTCACTGACGAGCCGGAGACGTGCAGCCTGCCGACCTGGTACGGCTACGCCCTGCCCAACATCGCGGGCGTCGCCTACACGGCGCCGGCGTGCACCAAGGCCGACAACACCGCGTGCACCAACTGCGTCGGCAGCTGCTGCCTCGACGACGGCAAGTGGTGAGCTGCCGCGGCCGGCGGCACCGCCGCCAGCAGCTGGCCGGCGCCTGCGCGGCGCGCACGCGCGCGGCGCGCACGACCGTACCCGCCCGTCGCTGACCCCCCTCTGCGCTGCACGCGCGCGCGGCCTGCAGCCCCTTCACCAGCTGCGCCGCGAGCGGCCTCGGGACGGAGGAAGGCCTCTGCGGCGCCGGCAACAGGTGAGCGCGGGGCGCCACGCCCCTGTGTGTGGCCGGGACCAGCCCCGAAGCCTTCCCACGCTGAGGCGCTGAGCCAACTCCCCTGTGCTGCCTGCTGCCTGCCTCGCAGGAAGCGGTGCCCGGCGCCCGACGGCGAGTGCGCGCTCGCGGTGACCAACTGCGTGCCGACCAGCACCGTGCCCTGCCTTGGCAAGATTGAGTGCCCACAGAACAAGGCCTGCCCGGGCTGGGAGGGCTCGCCGTGCCTGAGGATTGACAACGCCGTGAGTGCGCAGCAGGCCCGCGGCCGGCGCCGCGCCGCGCAGCCAGCACAGCTGCGCGCTGCCGCGCGGCCGGCGGGCCGCCGCGCCGCGCGTAGCGCGCTGAGCCGCCCGCCCGCCCGCCCGCCCGCCCGCCGCCCGCCCGCCCGCCCGCCCGCCCGCCCGCCCGCCCGCCCGCCCGCCGCCGCCCGCCCGCCCGCCCGCCCGCCCGCCCGCGCCCGCCGCCCGCCCGCCCGCCCGCCCACCTGGCTGCTGCAGCCGAAGCGGTGGAAGGCGTGCTGGGACCCCGCGTGCGACGCCGCGACGGGCGACGCCGCCAACAAGGTGACCGACGACGACCCCTGCTCCGGCAAGGTCAGCAAGGTCGGCAGCGCGAGCGACCCCTGCGTGTACCCGATGTGGCGCTGGAGCGCCGCGGCCACCAATTTCTCGCAGCGCGGCTACGTAGGGCGATGCGCGACGCCCGGTGCAAACGGCTGCGTGGGCAACTGTGATGGCCTGGGGGCCCCCTGCCCGAGCAGCAGCTGCCACGCAAACGCCCTGGGCGACGTGGAGATCAACTGTCCGCACAGCGCCAACTGGTGCGATGGCGGCATGCCCTCGCGCTGCGCAGCGCGCCATGCCTGGGCCGGGCCGCGCGGCGCGGCGCGGCGCGACGCGCTTGGCGCGCGGCGCAGCCGCCCTGAGCCGGACACGCGCGCGGCGGCCGCCGCCGCCGCCGGCACACGACGCGCAGCCCCGTGAAGCCCTCGGGCTCCGCGACCATCACCTGCGACGTGGGCGCGTGCTCCGGCCCCCACTGCCTCGGCTTCCTCAGCTGCTCCACGCCGGCCGACTGCATCAAGGGCAGTGGGCCCTCCCAGGTCAACTTCAACGGCGTGACCTGCTTCATGGACGGTGCGGCGCCGCCGGGCGCCAGGCGCCAGCCTCGCGGCCGCCCGCGCGCAGCCCCGGCCGGCGCCTGCGCGCGCGGGCGCACGCTCGTGACGCAGCGCCCCTGCGCCGCGCGGGGGGCCTCTGCTCGCAGGCGTCTCCGGCAACTTCAAAATCTGCACCTCCCCTGCGTGCAACGCCGCCCTGGGGATCGCCTCCCGCATGGCGCCCGCGCCCCGCACGCAGACGCCCGGCAAGGGCCGCGGCCGGCCGCGCGGCCTGCTCACCGCCGGCGGCGCGTCCGCCGCGCTCGGCGCGGCGGGGCCGCGCCCGGCGGGCCGCGCGCTGCTGACCAACCCCAACCCCAACGCGAGCAAGGGCCGCGGCCACGGGCGCAAGTTTGCCAAGCTCACGCGCACGCTGGGCAAGGGCGACATGGACAAGGCCTGCTCCAACGCCGGCGACATGCCGTCGCTCGAGGAGCTCGGCGGCGAGGGCTTCCTGCGCACCGTGGCGCTGCGGCTGTCGGTGCTCAAGGACCGCGTCGAGAACAAGGCCTGTGAGGACGCGGGCCTGCCCGTCACCTACCTCGACGAGCTGGTGCGCGCACCGCCCGCCCGCCACCTACTCGCTCTGACCGCACGGGCGGCCGCCTGGCCCGGCCGGCACAGCGGCCCGCCAGCAGCCCAGCACGCCCACCGCGTCGCCGCCGCCGCCGCGCGCAGGCGCTGACCAACACCGCCAACCCGGAGTGCAACTGCCAGAGCGCGATGACGCTGCTGGAGATGATGGACGCTGACCTGGCGGACGTGCAGCTGACCATGACGGCGCAGGTCTCGGCCGACCTCGGCCTGCCCATGGAGTGGTGCGCGTACTGCGCGGAGGCCTTTGAGCAGCTGCAGCTCGCCGGCTTCGCCGGCCGCCGCCGGCTGCTGACCGGCACGACGACCGTCATCGACGCGACAAACCCGGCCAACAACGGCACCTGCCTCGTGCGCGCGCGCGCGCGCGCGGCCGCCGTGCGAGGCGGGGTCCCTGCGCCAGCGCGCGCCGCCCACCGCGCCGCGCACCGCCCGCAGGTCGTGCAAAACGCGCCGTCCACCTTCACCCTGCCCACGATCGCGAGCGTGAGCACCTCGCTGGCCCTCATCCTCACGCCCAGCGCGACCGAGCTGGTGGGCACCGCCATCACCGTCACCGCGACCTACCAGGAGGCCACCGGCACCAACGCGCTCGCGCCCGTGGCCGGCCAGACGATCACCTTCACCGTCAGCAGCGGCAGCCCGGCCCAGGTCACCGCCGTCACCGACATCAACGGCATTGCCACGGCGACGGTGACCCGCGCCACGCCCGTCACCCTCACCGTCATTGCCTCGACCGCCGACAGCTCCGGCAACGCGGCAACATCCGCCCCGGCGACTCTCACCTGGTACTCGCTGGTCTACACGGTGCTGCAGCCCAGCAGGACGGTGGGGCAGACCTCGTCAGTGTCGGCATCGCTCAACTGCGGCAGCAGCCCCGCGCCGGGCGCCACCATCACGTTCACGTTCAAGCTGCCCAACTCCAACACCGTGGTCGCCGCCCAGACCTGCACGTGCGTCACGGACGCGACCGGCGCCTGCACCGCCACTGTGCCCGCGAGCGCCACGGCCGTGGTTTACAATGCGTTTGCTGCCACGAGCAACGTCTGCAGCGGCACCAACTCCGTCACCGGCTCGCTGACCAACGGCAGCCCCCCGGACGTCACCTGGGTGACAGCGCCGGCGCCTCCGCCGGGCCCCAACCCGCCCAACCTGCCCCCGGGGCCGACGCCTCCCGGCCCTACGCCGTCGCCTGGGCCTACGCCGCCGGCTAGCCCTGCACCGCCCAACTCGCCGCCCCCGGCGCTGCCGTCGCCCAGCCCCGCGCCCCCGGTGGTGGTGCCGCCGCCGTCGCCCAAGCCGGTGGTCTCCCCGGCGCCCACGCCGTCGCCTGCGCCTGGCCCTGACCCGGAGCTGGGCCTGGTGCTGGTGCTGGTGCCCAGCGCCCGCGAGCCTGTGCGCACGACCGTTACCGTGTCGGCCACACTCACCTCGGGCGGCGCGGCCGTGGCGAGCAGCGGCGTGCGCTTTGCCGTTGACTACGACGACGGCACCAGCGCCACGCCGTCGCGCACCACCTCCGCGAGCGGTGTGGCTACCCTGGACCTGGTCCGCGACGTGCCGCGCACCGCAACCGTGACCGCGTCTGCGGCTGTCGATGGCAAGCCGGTGTCCTCGACGGCGGTCAGCATCGAGTGGTACGTGGATCCGATCGACCCCACCGGCACTGATGAGCTGATGCTGTCGGTGCTGGACCCGCTGGTGCCCGTGGGCGACAGGGCGGCCGTGCAGTGCTTCTACACCGTCGACGGCAAGGCCGTCGCGGGCGCGCAGGTCTCCTTCAGCCTGTCCGACCCCAACACCGGTGCGCCGGCGGGCCGCACCTACTCGGCCCTCACGGACGACCTGGGCGTGGCGCGCGTGAGCGTGGACGCCAGCGACGTGCCCCTGGTGCGCAACGCCGCCTGCTCGACGACCAACAGCCGCGGCAGCATCGTGAAGCACACGCTCAACCCCGGGAGCCTGCCCTCCATCACCTGGGTGGACCAGCGGCTGACCATCTCCCCCGACAACGTGCGCCTGCCGCTCGGCACGCCCTCCACCGTCTGCGCCGAGTACACCGAGGGCGGCTCCGTGGCGGGCCGCACCATCACGTTTGCGGTCGTGTGGGCCGGCGGCGCCAAGGCGTCGCTCACCGGCACCACCGACGCGAGCGGCCGGGCCTGCGTGCCGCTCAGCAGGGACGCCACCACCGACGACTCTGCGACCGTGCGCGCGACCACGACCAGCACGCGCAACAAGCCCGTGTCGTCGGTGTCTGTCGGCGCGGGCGCCAGCCCCGACGCCAGCTTCACCACCATCACCTGGTACCCGCCCGGCGGCGAGGAGCTCATCCTGTCGGTGCTGGAGCCGCTCGTGTCGGTGGGCGAGCCCGCGACGGTGCAGGCGCTGTACCGCGTCAACGGCCAGCCCAAGCCCAACGTGCCCATCAGCTTCCAGCTTGTCAACCCCGAGTCGCTCGCGCCCGAGGGGCCGATCTATTCTGGCATCACCAACCAGCAGGGCATCGCGATTGTGCAGGTCGCGGGCAGCAAGGCGGTGACGCTGAAGCTGGTCTCCGCGTCCACGCAGAGCAGGGGCAGCGGGCTGCCGCTGACGGCCTACCTGGAGCCGGCCAGCCCCAACGCCATCCGCTGGGCAGCCGAGACGCTGGTGCTGACGCTCAAGCCCTCGGCGCGGGTGCCCATCAACACGCGCGTGTCCCTGTCCGCGACCTACAAGGAGGGCGCCGCGGTGCGCGGCCAGGCCATCACCTTTGCCATCACCTACACCGACGGCACCAAGGACAGCCAGACCGCCGTCACGGGCGCCGGCGGCGTCGCGACCATCGTGCTGGTGCAGCCCAAGGCCGTGATCGCGACCGTGACCGCGCGCACCACCAGCAGCCGGGGCGTGGCCGTCAGCTCTGTGTCGCAGGGCGACGGCGCCGCCGACAAGGGCGGGTCCAGCCGCGTGGAGTGGTTTGGCGCCGGCCCCGAGCCGCTGCTGGCGCTCTCCCTCGTGCCCGACGCGCGCGTGCCGGTCAAGACCACGATCACCGTGTCTGCGCTCTACACCGAGGGCGGCAAGCCCGTGCCGCGCCGGCCCATTGCCTTCACGTTCACCTTTGCCGACGGCACCACGCGCCTCGTGCGGGGCCGCACCAACGTGCAGGGCCGCGCCAAGGCGAGTGTGGTCCGCCCCGACGTGATCACGGCCGAGGTCACCGCGGCGACCACGTCCACGGCCGGGCGCCCCGTGTCGTCGACCGACAACTCGGCCGCGCCCAATGGCGGCAAGGCGCAGCTCTCGTGGTTCACCAACCTCACGACCGCGAGCATGCAGATGTCGCTGCTGCTCACCAAGGCCCTGGGCATCGTGGACCTGTCCTGTGCCTCGCTGTCGCGCGGCAGCCTGGGCACCGCGCTGGCGGGCGGCGTGCGCGACGACGTGTCCCGCCGCGCTGCCGCTCTCACCAAGCGCGCGACGGCCAGCCACCAGGTCAACAGCACCACGAGCCAGTGCGTCGACAAGGTGAGGGCTGCTGCCGGGAGCGGGGCTGGCGCGTGAGCGCCCGCCGTGGAGTGCCAGCCCTCTGCCTGCTCTGCGCAGCACGCGCAGTGCCCTCCTCCTGCTCTCACACGCTGCTGCCCTGCCGCGCCGCGCTGCCCGCGCCACCCGCAGGGCCCCGCCGGCGTGGAGGTCTGCTTCACTGTGACCTTTGACGGCGTCACTGCTGACTTTGCCAACGTGCAGCTGCCTCAGATCACCAAGGACGTCACGTCGCAGCTCACGCAGGACACCGCGTGCGGCGCGCTCAACCGGACCTGCGCCGCGCTGAAGAACCAGCTCGTCAGCATCGGCGGCGCCTGCAGCGCCGCCAGCACCCAGTGCTGCACAGCGTCGCCCTTCCCCGTCAACCCCAGCGGCGGCGGCGTCTGCCCGCTGGGCCCCGGCGACAGCAAGCCCGCCGCCACGAGCGCCAGCCTGTGGACCGGCACGGTCGTGCCGGTGCGGGGCGGCAGCTGCACCGTGATGGCGTGCAACGTCCTCAAGGGCGAGGCCTGCTTCCCCTTTGCCGCGGACATCACGCAGCAGTCCAAGACCGTCGGCTCCGCCACGGTGTCGTGCGTGGGCGGCAAGGTGGTCGGCTCCTTCACCGCCGCGCCCGGGTTTGCGCTCTCCAACGCGCGCGTGCAGTCGGTGTGCGGCGAGGCTCCGACGTACTGCCCCGAGCGCGTAAACAAGCGCAGCAGCGGCGTCACGCCGGTGGCCACGCCGCTGTCCAACCCGCTGGCGGTGGCAGGCCTCGGCGTGGAGAGCTGCCTGTGCGAGAGCGGCTGCGCGCCGTTCATTTGGGTCGACGCCGAGGTGGCAGAGGCCTGCTAGTCTTTAACCTGGCTTGGCTTGAATTGATGGCGACTTGATCTGCACTGGAGCAGTTGCTAGAGTTCCATCTCCTGGGAGCAGTGCCTTTGACCGTGCTTCAAGCTCTCTCATGCACTTTGACACCACCACAAAACTTTGCACACTGCCCGGGAGGCGCGCGGCGCGGGTGCCCGCGCTGCGCCCTTCGTCCCCGACGGTTTGATCGCACGGCTGCGCCGCCGCGCCGCGCCCGACAAGACTTGAGCCTCAGGCGGCACCTGAGCACGCACTGCTGCAGCCTGGCCTGGCAGGGCCTGGGGCGGGCACTCATTGAATGGCGGCTTCCTCGCCACTCACACACTTTCACACGACACCCCTGAACACGCTGGCAGCCGGAGCCCGGCTCAGCGGCTGGTTTGGTTTAAAGAGCGCATGCAGGCCGGCGGCCTGCAGCTCCAACAACAACCTGCATTCCTTTTGGCCCAGCGGGCGACGCTGCGCTGCGAGAATCCACACGGTTGAACGCGAGACCGCACACTGCTGGTTTGGCGAGGCCGGGCGCGCCCACGCGCGCGAACTGCGGCCCCGGCGGCTCAGCACTTGCCCCGGTTGGTGTGTGGCACGGTACGCGGGCAGCACTTAACTAAAAAACGCCAGACGCCCGCCGACGTGGGCGGTGGGGGGAGCTCCCCACCGCCTCGGAGGCGGCGGCGGCGGCACGCGCGGGGGAGCACGCGACAGCAACAAGCTGCACGACGGCTCCGCGCGCTGCACGATGACATGCAGCGCGCGGAGCGCTGGCGCGCCCAGGCCGCCCTGGCGGCCTGGGCGTTGCCGCGGCGGCGGCGACGGGCACACGACGGGCACGGAGCGCGCGGAGCGCACGGCGCGCTTTTCGCAGCGGCGGCTTGACGGGCGCGCAGTGTGGTTGCGGCGCATCGATGCGCCCAATATCGGGCGGCATCACACCAAAAATGCATGCCATATGGCTTTTTTTTTCGCGCGCGCGCTCGAGCAAGTGGCGCACGCGCGCAGGCGGGCGGCTGCGTGTGGCTTTGTGTGCGGGCGACCGGCTCCGCTGCTGCACGCATTGGGGGCCCAACACAACCGCGACAAGCAAGGGCCACGCTGTTGTTCTGTTTGCGGCTTGGCTCGGGATGCGGCAGAGGGATCCCGGGGGCGGCGGAGGAGGGGACAGGTATTGCAAACGCTGTTCCCTTCCAACGCAGACGGCCCGCCCGCGCAGCTGCGTCCGCCGCCCGCCCGCGCCGCCGGCCTCGCAACAACGCGCGCGCCGCGAGCCCGCTGCCTCCCGCGCGCCTGCGGCGGGCGCCGCGCCGTGCCGCCGCCGCCCGGCCTGGAGGTGAGCCGCGGGGCTCACGGGCGGTCCTCGGGGTCATCCATGGCCAGCACGAAGAGGTTGCCCTTGTCGCCGCGGCTGCGTGGGGCGTGCAGGAGGGGGCGTGGGGCGCAGCGGGCGCACGGCGCGCGCGGCGGCGCGGCGAGCCCGCGGGCGCGCGGGGCGCGCGGGGCGCGGCGCGGCGTGGCGCGGCGCGGCGCGGCGCGGCGCGGCGCGGTGCGGCGCGTGAGCGCGTGCCTGATGCGCAGGTCCTCATCCAGGTAGGTGATCTCGAGCTCGCCTGCGTCAGGGGCAAGGGTTGAGTCAGTGCCGTCAGCCAATGCCAGGGCCGGCGCGGCCGGGCGCGCGCGCGCGCGCATGCTCGCGCGGGGCCCGCGCGGCGCCTGCCGCCGGCGGCGCCGCCGCCGCACCGCGCGCCGAGGGCGGGGCGGTGATCGGGATGAGACCGAAGATCTTGAAGGTCTTGAACTGCGTGTGCCGGTTGTGAGGGTTTAGAGCCAGGGTTGCAGGGTGGACGCTGCCCCCGGCACGACGCGGCGTGCACGCGCTCGACGGCAGCAGCGCTGCACGCTGCGCCGCGCCCATCACCTGCACGGCGACCTTGGACGGCGACAGCGGCGTGAGCGCCGCCGTCACCTGCGTGCGGCGCGCGGCGCGGCGCGCGGCTCTGTCGGGGCGGCCCCGCGCACGCGCTCGCGCACGGACCGCGCGTTGGCTGCGCGGGCGGGGCCCGGCACCCCGTCCCCAGCCCCCACCCCCACACACCTGGTTGTACAACGGTGAGGTCTCGCGGTTGGCTGCCGTAAGGTTTTGGCCGTCTGTCGGCGGGCGCGGCGCGCGCGCGCGGCTCGGCGCGGGGCCGGCGCCGCCAGACGGCCGCGCCCCGCCCCGAGCCCCGCCCCGCCCGCGCGCACCGCGGCCGCCGCGCGCGCGCCCGCGCCCGCGGCCCGCGCGCGCCCTGCAGTCGCCGCGCGGCGCGCGCCGCGCCTGCGGCTCACCCAGGAGCTGGTAGATGGGGCCGGAGGGCCGCAGGAGCGCGGGCTTGCTGGACCCCAGGATGGAGCCGCTGGTCGTGTAGAGCAGGCGCCAGCGGCCGCTCAGCAGCGGGCTCTCGAGCGGCCGGCGCGTGGGGTTGAGCCGCTCGAGCGCACCCGCGGCCGCCTCGACCTCCGCGGCATCCGACGGGCCCGCCGCGAGGCCGCGCTTGAGCGGCGCAATGAGGCCCAGCAGCTGCGGCGGCGGCGGTGCAGGGGGGTGTGTGCCGGCGGAGCTGCCCGGCGGCGGGGGCGGCTGCGCCGCCCGCGCCGCCAAGCCGCACGTCCTCCTTAAGCTGCTCCCGCTGCTCGGACGCCTGGCCGCCGCCAAAGGTGGGCAGCTTGAGGCCGAACAGCGCGCGCGGCGCCACCAGCGCGCCGCGGCGCCGGCGAGGCGCGGCGCGCGCGGCGCGGGTCGCGCTCGGGGCGACCTGCATGGCAGCAGGGACGGGCCTGGCGCGCAGCCGCCAAGCGCGGCGCGTGAGAGCGGGGTGGGCGCGCGGCGCGCCGCAGGCGCGCCGGCTGCTGAATCCGCGCAGCAGCAGCGGCGCGCTGCAGCGCTGGCGCGGCGTGCGGCCGCTGCCTGCCCACGCGGCATGCTGACGTCGGCGATCGGCGCCGGCGTGGCGCGCCGCGGGCAGGAGCCGCTCCGCGTCCGCAGAAGCAGCGGCGCACCTGCGGCGCTGCTGCCGTCCAGGCGCCTGCTGCTCAGGCCGCGCGCCCGGCGCGTGCGATCTGCTGTCGTGCGGAGGGTACGACCGGTCCGGCGGGCTGGACGGGCGACGCGCCCGACGGCGGGCGGCGACGCGCGGCAGCGGCGGCGCTGTGTGGAGCGGCTGGCGCGCGCGGCGGCTGGCGGCCAGCCTGATGCAGCTGTGCAGCTCGGGGTGTGCGCTGGCGGCCGGCCAGAGATTTGCAGCTCAGCCAAGCTGCCTCGTGCGGTTCACACAGCCCTGCGCAGCGGGGAGCCCTGCGCACGGCCTGACACCCGCGCGGCGGGTGTGCGTGTATGTCGTTGTTTGCGGTGGGTGTTGAGTGGGTGTCGTTACAACGCATTGGTTTGCCTGTTCTATGCGTCAACCTGCACACATTGCAAAGCGATGGCACGGGTGGGTGCCCTCCGTGCGTTGAGCTATACCAGCCATTCCGGGCGCCGTCTCCGCCCCGCCCCGACCCACGCGTGCCAGCCGTTCCGGCCCGGAGCAGGTGTGTAAAAGCCAGGGTGCGCGCGCTCCGCGCAGCCCACCCCGGCCGTGTGTGCGTGACGCCGCGCCGCCGGCTGGAGCAGCCAGCCCCCGCACCGTTGTTGGTCTTTCCCTAGCCAGCGCCGTCGTGGTCTAGCCAGCGCCGGCTTCAAGGCAGGGCGCCCCGCACGGGCGCAATGCGGCCAGCCCAGGGTGCACCTCCGGGAGTTCTCTGCCCAAGCAGCGGGCCGCCGCTGCCGCGGTAGGGCCCGCCGCGAGGGGCCGTTTATTGATCAGTCTGGGGGAACGGGAGACGGGGTGGGTGACACGATCGCGGGGCCGAGGGCCCCAGGGTGCGGGGCCAGCCCCGCGCGCTGGCCGGGGCCGCCGGTGTTATGGTAGGTCCGCCAATGTCATAGAGTGACATGGTGCAGCATGCGCAGGGGAGGGCATGGCAACGCGCCACCCCCGGGGGAGCCTAGCAGAGGTTGAAAGAGGAAAAAAACGACACACAGGCCGGGCGGGGGCGCGTCCCACAAGGGACAGGCAGGCGCACCAGGGGAGCGCCACTGCGGCGCCACGCTGGAGCAGCACGCCGGCGGCAGCGCCGCCACTAACCGCCCCTGCTAAGCCCGTGCCCACCAGGCACAGCATGCATTGCGCGCCGTCGCGGTACTGCAGTCCCAGTCCCAGGGCCCAGGGGCCATGCAGGCCCCAGCAGGCGGCCGGCCGCCTGACGCGGGCCGCGCAGCCGGCAGGCTGACACGGCCTGCCGCGCGACGGGCCTGGCAGCAGGCCCGTTTTCTTCCCCCGCCCGCCGGCGACCTCCGCCATGTCAAAGACCGAGCCTTTAAGGAGTGGAAGAAAGATCACAGCAGCAGCAGCCCGAGCTGCACGCGGCTGGTCAGCAGGCCGTTGCCACCTCCACGTCCACCCAAATGAACGGCGCGCAGCCGTTGTCGCACAGGCAGCTCTCCACGCCCTGGCTGACCACGGCCAGCGGGTTGGACCGCGGCGTGGCCACCGGCGTGACGCCGCTGCTGCGCTTGTTTACGCGCGCGGGGCAGTACGTCGGCGCCTCGCCGCACACTGACTGCACGCGCGCGTTGGAGAGCGCAAAGCCGGGCGCGGCGGTGAAGGAGCCGACCACCTTGCCGCCCGCGCACGACACCGTGGCGGAGCCGACGGTCTTGGACTGCTGCGTGATGTCCGCGGCAAAGGGGAAGCAGGCCTCGCCCTTGAGGATGTTGCACGCCATCACGGTGCAGCTGCCGCCGCGCACCGGCACGACCGTGCCGGTCCACAGGCTGGCGCTCGTGGCTGCGGGCTTGCTGTCGCCGAAGCCGAGCGGGCAGACGTTGCCGGTGGGCGGCGCGAGCGGGAAGGGCGAGGCCTTGCAGCACGAGGTGCCGTCGCTGGTGCAGGCGCCGCCGACGTTGACCAGCTTGTCCTTGAGGGAGGTGCAGGTGCGGTCGAGCACGCCGCACGCGGTCGCCTGCGTGAGCGAGGAGGTGACGGTCTTGGCGATTTCGAGCAGCTTTGCCGCAAACTCGGGCGTCACGCCCTTGAAGGTCACGCTGAAGCAGAGCTCGGAGCCCTCGGCGCCCTGCTCGGCGCGGCGCGCGCGCGGGGGGGGGGGGGGGGGGGGCAGCGGGCGCGGCGGCGCGCGGGCGTGAGCGCAGCGCGCGCGCGCAGGGCTGGCCGCCAGCCGCGGCGGCGGCGGCGCCCGCGCGGCCCCCGCCGCGCCGCACCTTGTCGACGCATTGGTTCTGAATGCTGCTGATCTGCTGCTTGGTGAGCGAGCGCTTGGTGAGGGCGAGGATCTGCTTGATGAGGTCCGACTGCACGCCGCTCGCGAGCAGGTCGTCCACGCCCGTGCGCGCGAGCGACTCGCACGTGAGCTCCACCAGGTCGAGCGCCTTGCTCAGCAGCAGCGACATCTGCCATGTCACGTCCACCAGCTCCTCCGTCGGCGCGTACCACTCAATCAACGCAATGCCGCCGTTGGGCGCGGCCGGGTTGTCGGTCGACGACACGGGGCGCCCGGCCGTGGACGTGGCCGCGGCGGTGACGTTGGCGGTGATCGCGTCGCGCCGCACGAGCGGCAGCGTGGCCACGCCCTCGTCGTCGGTGCGGCGCCGCACGACGCGCGTGGTGCCGTCGGCAAAGGTGACCGTGAAGGTGATGGGCCGGCGCGCCACGGTCGCGTTGCCCTCGGTGAAGAGCGCAGACACGGTGACCGTGGTCTTGACCGGCACGCGCGCGTCGGGCACGAGGGAGAGCGTCAGCAGCGGCTCGGCCGGCGGCGCGCTGTCGTCGTACCACTCCACGCGGCTGGAGCCGCCCTTGCCGGACGCGCCCTTGCCCGAGGACCGCGACGGCACCTTGCGGCCGCGGCTGTTGGTCGTGCTGGCGGTCACGTTTGCGATCAGGGGCTCGGGCTGCACCAGGTCTATGGTTGCGACGCCGTCAGCGCCCGTGGTTGCAGTCTTGCTCTCCTTAGTGCCATTGTTGTAGGCGATGGCAAAGGTGATGAGCTTGCCGGAGACGGGCGAGCGCCCCTCCTTGTAGGTCGCCGACAGCGACACGGTCGTGTCGACGCGCACGCGCGCGGAGGGCTCGAGCGTGAGCACCAGCGACTCGTCCACCCAGGTGATAGAGGGCGAGCTGCCGGGGCTCAGCGTGTGCGTCACCGTGTCGCCCGGCGGCGCGCCGGGGACCTGGCTGGGCGTGGTGCAGGCGGCGTTGCGCACGAGGGGCACGTCGCTCGCGTCGACGGTCACGCGCGCCACGCCGCGCGCGTTGGTGAGCGCCGAGTAGGTGCGCCCCGTCGGCGCGCCGGTGACGGGGTCGGACAGGCTAAACGTGACGGTCGCGCCCCGGACCGGCTTGCCGTTCTCGTCCAGGAACTTGCACTGCACGCCCGCCTTGGTGCGCACGGGGACGAGGGGATCGATGACCGTCAGCACCAGCTGCTCCGCCTGGTTGGGGGTGATGTTCGGGTCAAACCACGTGATCCTGGCCGGCGCGGGCGCCGACACGGGCGTGCCGCTGACGGCCGCGCTCGCAGTCACGTCGGCGACGCTCGGCGTGGCGCGGACGAGGTCGAGCGTCGCGACGCCGCCCGCGTCGGTCGGGCGCGAGGCGGTGTCGGTCGTGCCGTTGGACGACACGGTGAAGGTCACGGGCGTGCCCGCCGGCGGGGGCGTGCCCGCGGCCGTCGTGAGCGTGGCCGACACGGTGACGGTCGTGCCCACAAGCACACGCGCGCTGGGGTCGAGCGACAGCGCCAGCCCGGGCTGCCCAGCCGGCGGCGCCGGCCCGGGGCCCGGCGTGGGCGCGGGCCCGGGCGGCGTGGGGCCAGGCGGCGGCGTCGGGCCAGGCCCGGGCGGGGTCGGCCCGGGGGCGGAGCGGGGCCCGGCGCCGGCGCCGGCCCAGGGGTCGGCGCCGGGGCGGGGCCCGGGCCCGGCGCCGGCGCGGTCCAGGTGACCGCCGGCGGGCTGCCGCTCGCCAGCGAGCCGGAGACGGGCGTTGCTGGCGTGCTGCCGCACACCGCGCCGCTGGTCGCGGCAGACACGGTGTACGTCGCAGCAACGGCGCTGGCGGGCACGGTGGCGTTGCAGGTGCCGGCCGCGTCCGTGACGCACGAGGCGGTGGTGGTGGCGCCGCCTCCGGTAGGGGTGAAGGTGAAGACGACGTTGACGCCCGCGATGCTGCCGCTGCTGCAGGTGATCGCGGCCGACACCGACGAGTTCTGCCCCGTCGTCTTGTTGGGATCAAGCACCGTATACACCAGGGAGGGCGGCGCCGGCGGCGGCGTCCAGGTGACGGTTGACGGGCTGCCGCTCGCCACCGTGCCGTTGAGGGGCGTCGCTGGCGTGCTGCCGCACACCGCGCCGCTGGTCGCGGCAGACACGGTCTGCACCGCGGCCACGGCGCTGGCGGGCACGGTGGCGTTGCAGGTGCCGGCCGCGCCCGTGACGCACGAGGCGTTGGCGACCACGCCGGTGCCGTCGGCGAAGGAAAAGACCACGGTGACGTTCACCGCGGGGCTGCCGTTGCCGCAGGTGACCGCGGCCGACACGGCCGAGGTCTGCGTCGTCGTCTTGTTGGGCTGCAGCACCGTGAACACCAGCGAGGGCGTGGTGTACCACTCGAGGCTCGCCGGCGGCGACGCGACCGGGTTGCCGGCGCTGTCGAGGGTCGAGACCGTGACGTTGACGACGGCCGGGGTCAGCCGCGTCAGCGTGACCGAGGCCACGCCGGTCGCATCGGTCTTGGCGGTCACGCGCGTGGTGTTGCCGCCGGGGGCGGTGAAGTCAAAGGCCATCGACTGGTTGGCCACCGGCGCAACCGCGCCGGCTGTGACGCCCTCCTTGTAGGTCGCGGTGACGGTCACGTTGGTGCCGACCAGCTCGCGCGCGCTGGGGGCGAGCGTCACGTTGAGCGAGGACGCGACGGTCGTGACTGCCGGCAGCGACGCGACGGTGGCCACAGTGCTGGTTTGCGTGATCTGCGCATCACGCGGCGTGCAGCGCGCGGGGCGGGGGCGCGTCGGGCGCGCGCGCGGGCCGCTGCAGCTGGCACGCGCGCGCGCGCGCGCGGCCCGCCGCCGCCGCCGCCGCCGCGCGGGGCGACGCGACGCGCGCGCTGCGGGCGGCGCGCACGTTGCAGTAGGAGTTGCCGGTGGTGCCGTCAAACAGCACGAAGCCGTTGGAGGTGGTCTGCAGCAGGCTGCGGCCCCAGGGGCCGTACTCGTTCGCGTAGTCGGCGTAGGTCTGCAGCCGGCGGCCCGTGACGCTGCCGCCGCCAGCGACGGGGCCGATCGCCGTGAACTCCAGGCAGAGCCCGGCGCAGTAGGCGCACCAATCGGGCGGCAGCCCGAGCGCCGCGCTGGTCTGGTTGACGACGGTGGAGAGGTCTCCCAGCGCGTTCTCGAGCAGCTGCATGACCATGCTCGCGATCAGGCAGTCGCACTCTGTGGAGCCGTTGGTGCTCTTGAAGGCCTGCGCCGCGGCGGGCAGGGGGCAGGGGCGTCGTCGGCACGCGCGGGCCGAGTGCACGCGGCAGCAGCGCGCGGCGGCGCGGAGCCAGCGTCGGCGCCGCGGGCACTCACCACTTCGTCCAGGTAGGTCACCGTCCTGTGGCGCCGCGGCGGCGGCGGCGGCGCGGTCAGGCGCGTGCGCGGAGCCGAGGCGCGCGCGGGGGGCCGAGGCGCGCGCGCTGTGCTGCGCTGCTTGCGCTGCGCAGCGCGCCCCAGCCCAGCGCGCGCCGCGCGCGCCTGTTGTTGGGCGAGTCCTCGCAGGCCCTGTTCTCGATGCGGTCCTTGAGCACGCTGAGCTTCAGCGCGACGCTGCGCAGGAAGCCCTCGCCGCCGAGCTCCCACAGCGCGGGCATGTTGGCCTGGTCGTTACAGATCGAGTCGGTGTCGTTCTTGTTGTAGCCGCGGTTCAGCCGCGCGACCGCCGGGCCCTTGCCGCGGACCTTGTCGGCCGGGGGCGCGAGCAGCGCGCGGCCGTGCCGCGGCGCGAGGCCCGTGGCGAGCAGCGGGTCGTCGTCGCCGGCCGCGAGCATGCTGCGCCCGCGCGGGCGCGGGCGCCGGGGCCGGCCCGGCACGCGCGGCGCCGGCGCGGCCCTGAACGAGTAGCCGAGCATCGCGTCGCAGCCCGGCGAGGCGCAGACCTTGTAGTTGTCCGACACGCCTGGCGACGGCAGAGTGGTGGTGGTGCGGCGGCGGCGATCAGCGGACGCACGGCCGCCCGCAGCACAGCGCGCTTGCCCGGCTGGCCAGGCCCGCCAGGCCCGCTGGGGGCTGCCAGGCCAGCGGCGCCAGGCGCGCACCGTTGTAGAAGCAAGTCCGGCCGTGCCAGTTGTAGCCGTCCTTGGTGCAGTTGCCGTTGGGGCAGCTCAGCCAGCCAAAGCAGTGGGGGTCGCTGCAGCTGGGGTTGCCCTTCACGCACGAGGCGCCCGCGACGCCGCGCACGGGGCTGCGCCAGGGGCGGCGCGGGCGGGGTGAGTGAGTCAGCAGCAGAGGAGGGGGGCGGTGCTGCGGCGTGCTGCGGAGCGCGGCGCGGCTGGCGCGGCGCAGCCCGCTCGTCGCACCAGTTGGCGGAGTTGGGGCAGTTGAGCTCCACGTCTCCCAGGGCGTTTGCAATGCAGCTGCTGGTCTTGCAGACGCCTTTTGGGTCGCAGTTGCCGATGCAGGAGCGCGTCGACGGCGTCTGGCTGGGGTCGAGGTCGCAGCGCCCGGCAAAGCCGGTCCTGTTGATGGCGCCAGCGGTGAAGTCCCAGCGCCAGCCGATGTAGTTGCACGCGGTCGCGTCGCCCGTGTCTTCGGGCGGCGTGCTGCTGCAGGGGTCCGCGGGGAGGGGGGGCGCGATGGTGACCCCCGCCGGCGCCGGGCACGAGCTGTCCATGCAGATCTTCCAGTTGTTCTGTGGGGGCGGTGCAGGCGGAGGGGGAGGGCGCTGGTGACGCCAGGCGGGATGCGGGGAGGGGGGGGGGGAGAGACTGCACCACTCACGCTGGCGCCGAGGTAGAAGCAGGGCTTGCCCTCCCACTCGGGGCAGGAGGTAGCTCCCTTGCATTCGATCTTCCCCAGGCACTTGTTATTGTTGCAGGAGCTGTAGTACTTCGTGCACACGGCGCCGTAGTCGGGCCAGGTGGTTTCGGCGTTGTTCTTCCTGTCCCGCACCGGGCACCTGCGGCATTGCGCAAACACGCAACGTCAGCGTCGGGCTTCCGAACAACTCAGGAGTGCGCATGGGTGCGCACGCGCCCCGTGCAGGGGCACACGCCGCACCTGGCAGAGTTGGGGCAGTTGGCCTGGTCGTTGCCGAGGCCGTTGGCGACACAGCTGCTCGTGGGGCTGCGCACGCGGCAGCGGCAGGGCGGCGAGGCGGTCAGCCGCCGCCTGGCGCCTGGCGCGTCGCGCGGCTAGCAGCACCCCAACAGCCCAGCTGCCAGGCGCCCGCTCAGCCTACCAGTAGCCAAAGCCACTGTCCAGGCAGCAGTTGCCGAAGCAGTTGGTGCAGTTGACCGTTTGTTGGTTGTTCCCGTTCCCGGTCACTTTCTTGCAGACCGGACCTTGGTAGCCCGCCGGTATCACATAGTTGACAGTCTGGCTGAGCGGGAAGGCGCACGTGTCGGGCGGGTCGGTCACCGCGGGGCTGGGCCCCGCCGAGCAGGCGGCCGAGGAGCAGACCTTCCAGTTGTTGCTGGCGCCGTTGTAGAAGCACGCGACGCCCTGCCATTCCCCGCAGTTGGAGCACTGCACCTTGCCAAGGCACTTGTTGGTGCAGCCCGAGACGAGCGGCACGCACGTGGCGCTCTTGTCCACGGGGCACTGCGGGCGGGCGGGGGCGCGAGCGGGCGCTGAACGGGGCCGCCGGCAGCCTTGTGGGGCAGCTGCCGCAGCCGCAGCTGCGCCCCCCTCCCCCCGCCACCCCCGCCGCAGCCAGCGGCGCCTGCTCACGTTAGCGCTGTTGGGGCAGTTGTTCTCCTCCGTGCCGAGCATGTTGGCCGTGCAGCTCGACGTGGGGCAGTCGCCGGTGCCGGTCGTCTTGCAGGCGCCCCAGCAAACGCCAGAGGGGTCCCTGCAGTCTGGGTCCTCGTAGCCGGTCAGGTTGCCCAGCCCGCCCACGCGCCAGGTGTTCAGGGTGCAAACCTCGTCGGGGTCGTTGCCATTACCGTTGTTGCTCTTGGAGCCGCCCTTGGTGGTGGGGCAGCCCGCCGCAGACTTGGCCGCGGCGTTGGCGTTCCTGCAGGAGGCGCGCGCGCGCGTGCGCGCGGGGTCAGGGAAGGGCCCCGCAGAGTTGGGAGACGCGGCGGCAGCGCATGCCCGCCAGCGGCGCCAGCGGCTCCGCGCTGCGGCCAGGCGCGCCGACTGCTGCCGCCTGGCACGCGTGCGCCGAGCGCGAGCCCGCACGCACGGGCGCGCGCGCGCCCGCGCGCTCTGCCGCGGCCGCGCCACGGTCGCCGCGCCGCGCCGTGCTGCACCGCCACGGCGGCTGCGCGCGGCGGCTGCGCTCACTTCTTGTCCTGCTCCTTCTTCTGCTTGTCGATGGGCGACTCGGACGTCGGCTTGGTGAGTGGCACGACCGTGCTGGAGATCTGGTACGCCGCGCACATGCACTTGATCGTGTCCTTGGACAGCTGCGCGCGGCGGCGCGTGGCCGGGCGGGCGGCCAGGCGCGGGCGCGCGGGCGCGGGCGCGGGCGGGGGCGGGTGGGGCGCGGCCGGGGCGCCCAGCTGCGGAAGCGGCTCTGCTGCCGCGGCCGCCGCGGCGGCGGCGGCGGCCGCGGCAGCCAGCGGCGCCGTCGCCTGCGCCGGCGGCGCCGCCCCCGCCCAGCGCGTGCGCCGCACCTCGATCTGCCGGTCGCCGGAGCCGATGAGCAGGACGCCTTTGAGCGTGGCATTGGCGTCACCCTGCGCGGCGACGAGCTGCGGCCAGCGCGTGTCGATCATGCACGACGCGTAGCGCCACGCCCAGCTCGGGTCGGTCGCCTGGCAGTCGGGGTCGGGCGCGAACGTCCCGGTGCTCAGCTGGTCGGTGATCGTGGTGTCGCAGGGCGTGCAGAGCCAGTCCTCGATCTTGTTGAAGCGGTAGCTCGTGCACCGGCAGGGCGTGCCCGCCGCCGCGGGCGCCGCCGCGAGCGCCAGGGCGCACAGCACCGCCAGCAGCGCCATCAGGCCGCGGCCGCCGTGGGGCGCGCCCATGCCTCGCCGCGGGCCGCCAGCAGCGCCCGGCGCGCGGGGCGGCCGGGGGATTGCCAGGGTGGCCGTCGCGGCCGCTGCGCGCGGTGGGGGGCCTGAGGCGGCCGATCGCCGGGGCCACGGCCGTTCGCGGGGTGGTGTGGGGCGCTGGGGCGACTGCTGACGTCCCTCGCGCGGCGCAGCGGCAGGCGGGCGCTGCCCGGTTGTTGAGGTGCTGCGCTGCGGCGCTGCGGCGGCGCGCGCTGCCTCGCGGTGAGCGGTCTGGATGCGGCCGGCTCGCCGCGCAGCAGAGGAAGGGCGGGCGGGGTGCGCGGGGCGCGCCGGGGTCGCCGGGGTCGCACATGGTGAGGTCGCACAAACCGAGGCCCGCGATGCACGGGCTCCCCCCGCCCTGCGCCGACGCCAGCAGACTGCATGGACGCCGAATTGCAGATATAACGGGCACGAACGGCCCCACCCCGCCTGCTGCCGCCGGGGGGCGTTCTGTCAACTCGGCGGCCCGCGCCTTCCCCGCGCCCGCCGCGCGCAGTACCTAGGTTGCGTGCTCGAAATCGCCGCGGCCGCGTAGGCACAGCTGGCGGGCGAGGGCACTGGCCCCTTGCTGCGGCGGGCGGCCGGCGGCGGTGGCGGCCAGCCGGGGGCGCGTGCGTGTCTGTTCTCGGCTTCCCGCCGCGTGTGCCGAGCTCGGTGGCCGCGCACGAGCGCTGGGCGGTTCGCGCAGCAGCGCGGCGGCGGGCGGGCAGCAGCAGCCAACCGGTGACGTTGCGGCCGGGACGTTGCTGCGGCGGCAGCTTTCCCCCCCACCTCTGGCCCCCGTGTCCCCGCTGCCGCGCCCCAGGCGGCGCAGCGCAGGCCGCCGGCGCGCTCTCGGGGCTGGGCACGCCGCACGCCTGGGCGGCCACGGCCGAGGCCAGTCCGCTGCGGGCTGGCCGCCCGCCGACGCAGCGCCGGTGCACCGGGCCGCCACGAGTCCGAGCTTGGCCCTGCGGCCTCGCGGCGCCGCGTGTGACCTGCAGCAGCAGCCGCCCTGCTCAGCAGCCCGTCGCGTGCCGTGACACGCTGCCGGCGCTGCGCACGCGCGGTGCCAGCTGGCTGCCGCAGCGGCGCGAAGAACCGCCGCGTGGGTGTGTTACTGCTCAACATGCATTAATAGCCATAGCCGCCGCCGTGTTTGAGACTCCAAGGCACGGGCAGGCGCGTGCAACAAGCTGGCCCGCACGGGAGGCCCCGCCCCCACCGCGCGGGAGGCCCCGCCCCCACCGCGCGGTGCTGAAAAGCCCTGCAGTGACCGAGGTGCCACATGGTGCCATGTCAACGCGGCCCCCGTGGGGCCAGCGCCGCCGCGCGGCTCTGGCGCGCTGCGCGTTCCAGGTGGCGAGCGCGCGCGTGCAGGCTGCAGCAGAGCGCGTATAGAGCAGGAGAGGGGGGCGGCGCGGGCACACGGCGCGCCCCGCGACACCCGCGCCCTTTCAGGAGACGCCAACACCCGCCGCCAACACCCGCGCTCCCTTGGTCATGGTGCCCTTGCCGCCCGAGCACACTGAGAGATGGCGTGAAAAGACGCCGCAGCCACCCGCGTGCGCGCGGCGGCGGCGCCGGCACGCGAGCACGCTCCCCCGTGGCGCCGTGGGGCAGCCCGCCCAGCCGGCCCCGCACTGCGGCTGCCGTCCCACACACAGCAACCGCCCCACAACCCACGCGCTTGACCAATCGCTGCCCCACGTCCGCTTGCCGCTGCCGCCCCAGGGCATTCATCCAGCCGGCCGGCCTGCCACGCGCGCGTACGCCGCAGCGCCGCTGCAACGAGCAGGGCAGGGCAGCAGACGCGCTGCCACGCAGGGCCTAGCCGCTGCGTCCTGCAGCGGGCTGCAGTGCGCGCGCGCGCGATGCAAAGGTGCCCCTTTCTGCGCACGAAGCGCCGGAGCTATTCACACAAGTGCGCACACTATGTTGAAAGAAGTAAAACTGCGGTACAGTAAAAGAAAGTCTTAAAAAGAGCCACAGCCGGGATGCCTTCCGGCTGCGGCCCTCCGCAAAGGAAGGCAGGTGCCGCCGTCGCCGCGCGCAGTCCGGGGTGCCGCTGATGGAGCCAAGGAAGGCGGTCGGTCGCCCAGACGGGGCGCAGTGCCGAACACACAACTCGAACCAGCCGGCACGATGTGCTGGGCACCCCACGCCGAAACACCACGACGTCACACACACGGCTCGCGCCGCAGTCTGCAGTGAGCCGTCAGAGCCAGCTGCGGACCCGAGCGCGACCAAAGCGCCCCCGCTGCGCAGCAGCAGCCGTGCAGGGCCGCGCCGTGCGGCGCTGCCGCGCCGTGCGCGACCGAGTCGGCAGTCAACGGGTGCGCGCCGCGCAGCAAGGCGCTGTGCAGCGGAGCATGCAGGCCTTGTTGTAGGGCGCTGGGCTCGCCATGCCCGCGCGCATGCATGCGCAAGTATTTGAAGGCAGGTTCCGCAGCGGCGCCGGCTGCCGCTGGCCAACCGGCCCGCGGGTGCTCTTGGCAGACAGCAGTGCAGTGCCGCCCCTTTCGGCCGGTGCTCACGGCCGCCGCCGCCCCCCACGCGGCAAGCCGCCCGAGTTCCCAACGCCCGCTGGTAGCGATGCCGATCAGCAGGCCTCTGCCACCTCGGCGTCGACCCAAATGAACGGCGCGCAGCCGCTCTCGCACAGGCAGCTCTCCACGCCGAGGCCTGCCACCGCCAGCGGGTTGGACAGCGGCGTGGCCACCGGCGTGACGCCGCTGCTGCGCTTGTTGACGCGCTCGGGGCAGTACGTCGGAGCCTCGCCGCACACTGACTGCACGCGCGCGTTGGAGAGTGCAAAGCCGGGCGCGGCGGTGAAGGAGCCGACCACCTTGCCGCCCACGCACGACACCGTGGCGGAGCCGACGGTCTTGGACTGCTGCGTGATGTCCGCGGCAAAGGGGAAGCAGGCCTCGCCCTTGAGGACGTTGCACGCCATCACGGTGCAGCTGCCGCCCCGCACCGGCACGACCGTGCCGGTCCACAGGCTGGCGCTCGTGGCTGCGGGCTTGCTGTCGCCAAAGCCGAGCGGGCAGACGCCGCCGCCGCTGGGATTGACGGGGAAGGGCGACGCCGTGCAGCACTGGGTGCTGGCGGCACTGCAGGCGCCGCCGATGCTGACGAGCTGGTTCTTCAGCGCGGCGCAGGTCCGGTCGAGCACGCCGCACGCGGTCGCCTGCGTGAGCTGCGACGTGACGTCCTTGGTGATCTGAGGCAGCTGCACGTTCGCAAAGTCAGCAGTGACGCCGTCAAAGGTCACAGTGAAGCAGACCTCCACGCCGGCGGGGCCCTGCGGGCGGCGGCGCGGGCAGCGCGGCGCGGCAGCGGCGTGTGAGGGGGCGGGAGGGGGCAGCGTGCACGTGCTGCGCAGAGCAGGCAGAGGGCTGGCACTCCACGGCGGGCGCTCACGCGCCAGCCCCGCTCCCGCACAGCAGCCCTCACCTTGTCGACGCACTGGCTCGTGGTGCTGTTGACCTGGTGGCTGGCCGTCGTGCGCTTGGTGAGGGCGGCCGCGCGGCGGGACACGTCGTCGCGCACGCCGCCCGCCAGCGCGGTGCCCAGGGTGCCGCGCGACAGCGAGGCGCAGGACAGGTCCACGATGCCCAGGGCCTTGGTGAGCAGCAGCGACATCTGCATGCTCGCGGTCGTGAGGTTGGTGAACCACGAGAGCTGCGCCTTGCCGCCGTTGGGCGCGGCTGAGTTGTCGGTCGACGACACGGCGCGCCCGGCCGTGGACGTGGTCGCCGCGGTGACCTCGGCCGTGATCACGTCGGGGCGGACCACGCTCGCCTTGGCGCGGCCCTGCACGTTGGTGCGGCCCCGCACGACGCGCGTGGTGCCGTCGGCAAAGGTGAACGTGAAGGCGATGGGCCGGCGCGGCACGGGCTTGCCGCCCTCGGTGTAGAGCGCAGACACGGTGATCGTGGTCTTGACCGGCACGCGCGCGTCGGGCACGAGGGAGAGCGCCAGCAGCGGCTCGGGGCCGGCGCCAAACCACTCCACGCGGCTGGACCCGCCCTTGTCGGCGGCGCCGTCGCCCTGCGACACAGAGCTGACGGCCACGCCCCGGCTGCTGGTGGTGCGCGCGGTCACGGTCGCGATCACGGCCTTGGGCTGCACCAGCACGATGGTCGCGACGCCGCCGGCGCCCGTGGCGGCGGTCTGGCTGTCCTTGGTGCCGTCGGTGTAGGTGATGGCAAAGGTGATGGCCTGGCCGCGCACCGCGGCGCCCTCCTTGTAGGTCGCGGACAGGGACACGCGCGTGTTGATGGGCACCCGCGCCGAGGGCTTGAGCGTCAGCACCAGCGTCTCGGCTGCCCAGCGGATGGCGTTGGGGCTGGCCGGCTCCAGGTAGGCCGTCAGCGGCAGCCCGCTGCCCCTGCTCTGCGTGGACGCGGAGACCAGCTTCAGCGTCACCGCCTTGCTGCCCGCGACCTGCACAATCGCGATGCCCTGCTGGTTGGTGATGCCAGAATAGATCGGCCCCTCGGGCGCGAGCGACTCGGGGTTGACAAGCTGGAAGCTGATGGGCACGTTGGGCTTGGGCTGGCCGTTGACGCGGTACAGCGCCTGCACCGTCGCGGGCTCGCCCACCGACACGAGCGGCTCCAGCACCGACAGGATGAGCTCCTCGCCGCCGGGCGGGTACCAGGTGATGGTGGTGAAGCTGGCGTCGGGGCTGGCGCCCGCGCCGACAGACACCGACGACACGGGCTTGTTGCGCGTGCTGGTCGTGGTCGCGCGCACGGTCGCAGAGTCGTCGGTGGTGGCGTCCCTGCTGAGCGGCACGCAGGCCCGGCCGCTCGCGTCGGTGGTGCCGGTGAGCGACGCCTTGGCGCCGCCGGCCCACACGACCGCAAACGTGATGGTGCGGCCCGCCACGGAGCCGCCCTCGGTGTACTCGGCGCACACGGTCGAGGGCGTGCCGATCGGCAGGCGCACGTTGTCGGGGGAGATGGTCAGCCGCTGGTCCACCCAGGTGATGGAGGGCAGGCTCCCGAGGTTGAGCGTGTGCTTCACGATGCTGCCGCGGCTGTTGGTCGTCGAGCAGGCGGCGTTGCGCACCAGGGGCACGTCGCTGGCGTCCACGCTCACGCGCGCCACGCCCAGGTCGTCCGTGAGGGCCGAGTAGGTGCGGCCCGCCGGCGCACCGGTGTTGGGGTCGGACAGGCTGAAGGAGACCTGCGCGCCCGCGACGGCCTTGCCGTCGACGGTGTAGAAGCACTGCACGGCCGCCCTGTCGCCCACGGGCACCAGCGGGTCCAGCACCGACAGCATCAGCTCATCAGTGCCGGTGGGCTCAATTGGGTCCGCGTACCACTCAATGCTGACCGCCGACGAGGAGACCGGCTTGCCGTTGACAGCCGCAGACGCGGTCACGGTTGCGGTGCGCGGCACGTCACGGACCAGGTCCAAGGTAGCCACGCCGCTCGCGGAGGTGGTGCGCGACGGCGTGGCGCTGGTGCCGTCGTCGTAGTCAACGGCAAAGCGCACGCCGCTGCTCGCCACGGCCGCGCCGCCCGAGGTGAGTGTGGCCGACACGGTAACGGTCGTGCGCACAGGCTCGCGGGCGCTGGGCACCAGCACCAGCACCAGGCCCAGCTCCGGGTCAGGGCCAGGCGCAGGCGACGACGTGGGGGCCGGGGAGGCCTCCGGCTTGGGCGACGGCGGCGGCACCACCACCGGGGGCGCGGGGCTGGGCGACGGCAGCGCCGGGGGCGGCGAGTTGGGCGGTGCAGGGCTAGCCGGCGGCGTAGGCCCAGGCGACGGCGTAGGGCCGGGAGGCGTCGGCCCCGGGGGCGGGTTGGGCGGGTTGGGGCCCGGCGGAGGCGCCGGCGCTGTCACCCAGGTGACGTCGGGGGGGCTGCCGTTGGTCAGCGAGCCGGTGACGGAGTTGGTGCCGCTGCAGACGTTGCTCGTGGCAGCAAACGCATTGTAAACCACGGCCGTGGCGCTCGCGGGCACAGTGGCGGTGCAGGCGCCGGTCGCGTCCGTGACGCACGTGCAGGTCTGGGCGGCGACCACGGTGTTGGAGTTGGGCAGCTTGAACGTGAACGTGATGGTGGCGCCCGGCGCGGGGTTGCCGCTGCAGGTGAGCGATGCCGACACCGACGAGGTCTGCCCCACCGTCTTGCTGGGCTGCAGCACCGTGTACACCAGGGAGGGCGCTGCCACCCAGGTGACGTCGGGGGGGCTGCCGTTGGTCAGCGAGCCGGTGACGGAGTTGGTGCCGCTGCAGACGTTGCTCGTGGCAGCAAACGCATTGTAAACCACGGCCGTGGCGCTCGCGGGCACAGTGGCGGTGCAGGCGCCGGTCGCGTCCGTGACGCACGTGCAGGTCTGGGCGGCGACCACGGTGTTGGAGTTGGGCAGCTTGAACGTGAACGTGATGGTGGCGCCCGGCGCGGGGTTGCTGCCGCAGGTGAGCGATGCCGACACCGACGAGGTCTGCCCCACCGTCCTGCTGGGCTGCAGCACCGTGTAGACCAGCGAGTACCAGGTGAGAGTCGCCGGCGAGGACGTGGCCGCGTTGCCGGAGCTGTCGACGGTAGAGGCGGTGACGGTGAGGGTGACGGGCGTGGCGCGGGTCACCGTCGCCGTGGCCACGCCGTTGCTGTCGGTGACGGCGGTGACCTGGGCCGGGCTGCCGCTGCTGACGGTGAAGGTGATCGTCTGGCCGGCCACGGGCGCGAGCGTGTTGGCGCTGGCGCCCTCCTGGTAGGTCGCGGTGACGGTGATGGCGGTGCCGACCAGCTCGGTCGCGCTGGGCGTGAGGATGAGGGCCAGCGAGGTGCTCACGCTCGCGGTCGTGGGCAGGCTGAAGGTGGAGGATGTGGTAGGCTGCACGGCCTGCGCAGCAACAAGGCGGCGGGCGCCGGCGCGCGCGCAGGGCGAGGATGAGGACAGGGGCAGCACAGAGTGCGCCGCGCCGCGCGCCGCGCTGCGCCCGCGCCGCGCCGCGCCGCCGGGCCGCGCCGGCACGCCGCGCCGCGCGCCGCCCCGCGCGCGCACCAGGCACACGCCGCTGGGCGGGGTGGTGCCGTCAAAGACGATGTATCCGTTTGAGGTGTAGGACAGAAGGCTGCGCCCCTGCGCCACCGCGGCGGGGAGGCCGTCGAGCTCGGGGTATGCCGCGTCGGCGTCGCCCGCGCCAAGCAGCCGGCGGCCGGTGTTGGGGCCAAAGCCGGCGAGTGAGAGCTGCTGCATCATCTGGGTGCAGTATGTGCACCAGTCGAGGCCCATCGTGACGTCGGCCGACACGTTGCCGGCGTTGACTACGACGTCGGCGAGTCCGGCATCCATCGCCTCCAGCATCAGCTCGGCGGTGAAGCAGTCGCACTCGGACGTCCCCGCCGACGATTTGATGGCCTGGGCGGGCGCGCGCGCGCCGCGGCGGGCGGGCGGGCGGGCGGGCGGGCGGGCGGGCGGGCGGGCGGGCGGGCAGGCGGGCGTCAGCGCGGCGCACGCGCGTGGCCACGCAGCCGGCCGGCGGCAGGGCGGCGGCGGTGCGCGCACCAGCTCGTCGAGGTAGGTGACGGGGCGGTTTGCGTCCTCGCAGGCCTTGTTCTCGATGTGGTCCTTGAGCACCGACAGCCGCAGCGCCACGGTGCGCAGGAACGCCTCGCCGCCGAGCTCGGCGAGCGCGGGCATGTTGGCCTGGTCGTTGCAGACCTTGTCCACGTC
The DNA here is from genome assembly GCA_014905635.1 of Scenedesmus sp. PABB004. Lineage (NCBI taxonomy): Eukaryota > Viridiplantae > Chlorophyta > Chlorophyceae > Sphaeropleales > Scenedesmaceae > Scenedesmus > Scenedesmus sp. PABB004. The sequence continues at coordinate 896,787 of JABVCE010000012.1, forward strand.
GGTCTTGGCAACCGCGCGCGTGAGCTTGCCAAACTGGAGGCCCTGGCCGCGGCCCTTGCCGCCACTCTGCACCACCTGGTTGTTGTTCTGGTTGTTGTTGTTGTTGTTCTGGTTGTTGTTGTTGGGGCTCAGCAGCGAGCGGCCGGCGTGGGCCGGCGCGGCGGGGGCTTCGAGGAGGCCGCGGGGCCGCCGGGCCCTGCCAGGCTTTCCGGGCTTGGCACCCAGGAGCGGCCCGGACAGGCCGAGGCTGGCCGGGATGACGGCGGGCGTGCGGCCCTGCAGCGCGTCACACGCGGGCGAGGCGCAGACCTTGTAGTTGGACGACTTGCCTGCGGCGGTCGGCGGCAATGGTCAGCAATGCGCGCACCGCACACACTGCACAGCGCACGCGCCTGCCCGGCTGTATGCTGGGCAGGCCCGACGAGGCGGCCTGCCGGGCCAGCGGCGCGGCGCGCGCACCATCGTAGAAGCAGGGCATGCCGTGCCAGTTGAAGCCGTTGTTGATGCACGTCCCGCCGGGGCAGTTGAGCCAGCCGAAGCAGTGCGGGTCGGTGCAGGTGCCCTGCTTCTGGCACACCGCGCCCGCGACGCCGCGCACGGGGCTGCGCCAGGGGCGGCGCGGGCGGGTTGAGTCAGCAGGGGAGAGGGGGGCGGTGCTGCGGCGTGCTGCGGAGCGCGGTGCGGCTGGCGCGGCGCAGCCCGCTCGTCGCACCAGTTGGCGGAGTTGGGGCAGTTGAGCTCCACGTCTCCCAGGGCGTTTGCAATGCAGCTGCTGCTCTTGCAGTCGCCGAGCGGGTCGCAGTTGCCGATGCACGTGCGCGTCGTCGGCGTCTGGGTGGTGTCGATGGTGCAGCGCCCCGGGTAGCCAAACTGATCGACGCCGGTAAAGTCTGACTTGTAGCGCCAGCCGGGGTAGGTGCAGGCGTTGGCGTCGCCCTTCTTGCCAGACTTGCCGTTGCAGGTGTCCTCGGGGACGGCGGCGGGGGCGGGGCGGCCCGCGGGGGGCGCGCACGCGGGGTCCCAGCAGACCTTCCAGTTCTGCGGGCGGGGCGGGGCGTGTGCATGTGTGTGTGTGTGTGTGTGGTGTGTGTGTAGGGGGGGGGGGGTGGTGCGGCGGCAGCGCTTCTGCAGCCACCGCCGGCGCCGCAGCTGCTTTCTCGCCCGCCCGCCCGCCCGTACACGCGAATGCTCACGTTGCTGGCCCCGAGTTGAAAGCAGGTCGCGCCCTGCCAGGCGGGGCAGGCGGTGCCCTGGCAGTTGACCGTGCCGATGCACTTGAGCGCGTTGGGGCCGTTGCGTGCGGTGCAGTTGGCGTTCAGCACGCACTCGGCACGGTACGTGTTGTCCTTGACCGGGCACCTGCGCGCAGCCGCCGGCGGCGGCGGCCGGCGGCGGGCGGGCGGGGGCGGCGCGCGCTCAGCTGCGGCGCGCCGCAGCCGCGCGCGTGTCCCTCTGTCAGCCCCGCGGCGCCCAGTCAGCGGGGGGCCTCGGCACGCTCGCCGCACCTGGCAGAGTTGGGGCAGTTGGCCTGGTCCGTGCCGAGGCCGTTGGCAATGCAGCTGCTGGTGGGGCTGCGCGCGCGGTCGCGGCGGCGGCGGCAGGGCGGCGTCGTCGACGCTCGAGCGGCAGAGCGCGCCCGGCCGGCACGCGCGCGCGCGCGGCAGCGGCGCCCGAGTGGCCGGCGTGCTCACCAGGAGCCGTCGTCGAGGCAGCAGTTGCCGACGCAGTTGGTGCACGCGGTGTTGTCGGCCTTCTTGCACGCGGGGCCCTGGTAGTTGGCGGGCGCCTGGTAGTTGTACCATGTCGGCAGGCTGCACGAGTCGGGCGTGTCGGTCTCGGCGGGGTCGGGCCCGCCCGAGCAGGCGGCCGATGAGCAGACCTTCCAGTTGTCGCTGGCGCCGTTGTAGAAGCACGCAACGCCCTGCCACGCGCCGCAGTCAAACCCGTTGCCGCACTGCACCTTGCCGAGGCACTTGTTGGTGCAGCCCGAGACGAGCGGCACGCACGTGGCGCCCTTGTCGGCCACGGGGCACTGCGGGCGGGCGGGGGCGCGAGCGGGCGGTGAACGAGGCCGCCTGCAGCCTTGTGGGGCAGCTGCCGCAGCCGCAGCTGCGCCCCCCTCCCCCCTCCCGCCACCCCCGCCGCAGCCAGCGGTGCCTGCTCACGTTGGCGCTGTAAGGGCAGTTGTTCTCCTCCGTGCCGAGCATGTTGGCCATGCAGCTGGACGTGGGGCAGTCGCCCGTGCCGGTCGTCTTGCAGCGCCCCCAGCACGTGCCGGCAGAGCCGCCGCCCCTGCAGTTGGGGTCCTCATAGCCAGTCAGGGCGCCGGCCCCGCCCACGCGCCACGTCGGCAGCAGGCAGCTGTCGCCGGGGTTGTTGGCGTCGTTCCCAGCGTTGCCCTTGCCGGGGCAGCCGGCCTTGGGGTTCCTACGTGCGGGGGCGCGATGCGTGCAGGCGCCGCGCGCGTCGGCCCGCCGCCGCGCCGCGCCCCCGCGCGCAGGCCAGCGAGCCGTTGCCGCGGAGCTGCGGGGCCACGCGCGCGCGCGCCGGCGCCGCCGCGCACCCCTGCGACTTGGGCGTCGTGGTCGTCGGCGCGGTGATGGTCACGGTCGTGTTGCTGAGGGAGTAAGCCGCGCACATGCACTGCAGCGCCTGCTTGGTGAGCTGCAGGGCGCGGCGCGCGCGCGCGGACGGCGGCGTCCGGTGGCGAGTCAGTGACGCCGCGCCCCGCGGCCGGGCGCCGTCCACGGCCCGGCGCCGCGTCGCGCGGCCGGGCGCCGCCGCGCTCGCCGGCGCGCCGTGCCGGCGCGGCGGCCGCGCTGCGAGGAGCGCGCCGCCCCTCCGCGCACCTGGATCGTGCGGTCGGCGGTGCCGACCTGGATGTAGTCCACGCCCGCGCCCAGGCCCTGGGCGGCCACGAGCTGGTCCCAACGGTACCGGAGCATGCACGACGCGCTGTGCCACTCCGCGCCTCCGGTGACGCAGGCCGAGTCGGGCGTGAACGAGTCCGCCGCGGTCAGGTCGCAGGGCGCGCAGAGCCAGTCCTCCACGGAGCTGAACTTGTACGAGGTGCAGCGGCACGGCGTGACCGTGGCCTCGCCGCGCGGCGCCGCGAGCAGCACCGCGGCCAGCGCGGCCAGCGCGGCCAGCGCCGCGCGCGGACGGGCCATGGCCCGGGTACACACGATGCCCAGGGGCACGGGCAGTCTATCGCGCCGCAGCGCGGGGTCGCGGCAAGTCGTTTCGCGGCGCGGGGCGGTCGCGATGCTCGGCGTGTCGAGGGCTTCTCGGCGCGTGCGTGGGGGCGCGTGCTAGGCGTCGCGGTGTCGGGTCGGGTCCGCGCGAGCGAAGGCGCGGCGCGGGGCGTGCGCGGGACCAGCCTCTCGGCGTCGGGAAGGGGCGAACGCCCGGGGAGTGAGGGAGCTGCCCTGCGAACTTGGTCGCGCGCCGGCATGCGCCACGCCCGTCGCGCCGCGACCGCACGCGCAGCGCCAGACCGACTGCGAGCCGTCGTGGCGCCAGTGCGAACGGGCGGGGGCGCCCTCTAGCGCCGTGTGTCAAGAGCCCGGTGATGCGGCCGTGCTTGCGGCGCGTATGTCGCGCCACGGCGCTGCACGCGCGGGGCTGGCGGCACGCCTCGCAGATCCACAAGCACAATCAGACACGCGTGGGCGTGTGCGTACGGCGCTCAGAGGCGGCGGTAGAAACCCGCCGAGCTACGACACCAGTCGCCGCTGCCGCCGGCCGCGCGGTGAATCAGCCGCCGCCGCTGCAGCTCCGCACAAACGCCGCCGCGCTGCGCACGCTCCACCCCTGCTGCTCGCCCCACGCGACCGCCGCCGCCTCGAGCTCGTCCCCCGCAGGCGCCGGCGCCGCGTCGGCGCCGCGCGCCGCCGCGAGCAGCTCGCGCACGGCGGCGAGGTATGCCTCGCGGCCGTCCAGCCCCGGCAGCGCCACCACGAGCGGGCAGCGCGCCACGAGCGGGTCGGAGCGCGAGACCGTGGCGCTCGCCGACGCGCCGACGTAAAGCAGCGTGTTGGCCGGCCACCCGGCGCCGCCGGCGCCGCCCAGCCCCGACAGCAGGTCGCCCGCGGCGCCGCCGCGCAGCGGCAGGTCCACGTGGTCGGCGACGAGGATGAAGTGCAGCCGCGGGTAGCGCGCGCAGCCGCGCGCGATGTCCAGGATGTTTGGCAGCTCGGCGGCGGGCACGTCGACGACGCGCAGCCCTGCGTCGCGCCCCGCGAGCAGCGTGCCCTCCCACAGCAGCCAGCTCTTCCCCGCGCCGGGCGGGCCGCACACGACCGCGTGCGCCGCGGGGCGGCCCGCGCAGTGCGCGCGCGTGTTGGCGGCGAGCGCCTCCCACGGCGCCGCGAGCGCGCGCAGCACGGCGCCGCCGCCGCCGGCCACGGCGGCGGCCGGCGGCGCGAGCGCCGTCGCCGGGCTCGCGCCCGGCGGCGGCGCGGCGGGCGCGAGCCCGCCCTCGCTCGCCTCCTCGAACCCGCCCTTGCTCCAGCGCAGCGCCGCGCTGCGGCTGGTGATGCCGAAGCCGTGGGCCTCGTAGTACTGCTGTAGCAGCCCCGCCGCGCCCGACCACGCGGCGTGGCCCGCGACCGCGGCGCGCCACTGCGCCAGCTCCTCGGCGCCCGCGGGCGGGCCGATGAACGGGCGCGGCGCCGCGCCGGCGGCGCCGCCGCCGGGCAGCACGACGGCCGGCGGCGCGGGCGGTGCGGCGCCGCCGCCGGGCGGCAGCGCCGCGCCGCCGCGCCGCCGCACCGCCGTCGCGCTCGCCGCCGAGACCCAGTACGCGCCCGCCGTCGGCGCGACCTCGCCTACGTACTCGGCCAGCATCTCCAGGCTGACCGCGAGGCCCTGCAGCGTGTCGAGGTCGTACGCGACGGCCTGCGGCGCCGGCGCCGGCGGCGGCGGGAGCTCGGCGGCGGGAGCTCGGCGCCGGCGCGGGCCTGGCGCCGGCGCCGCCCCGGGCTGCCCGCCGGCGCCGGCGCCGCGGCGGCGCACCTGCAGGATGGGCGCGCCCGGCTGCACCTGGCCCTGCGCCGCGGCGCGCGCAAACGCGTTGTCGCGGCCCAGCAGGATCTGATCGAGCACGTAGTCCTGCGAGCGCGCGCGCGGGGAGGGTGTGGTGGGCGCAGGCCGGCGCGGGGGCCCGCCCCGCCGCCGCCGCCGCCGCCGCCGCCGCCGCCGCCGCGCGCGCAGCCGCCGCGGCGCGCGGGCGCCTCACGGTGAAGCAGTCGTATCCGGACAGCATCAGCAGGTTGTAAAACTTGGCGTACGCGCCCACGATGTCCTGCGCGGAGGGGCCGGCGGCGGCGGGCGCGGCCGCCGCGGTCGGCACGGCGCCGCAGCGGGCGCGGCACAGCGACGGGGGCGGCGGGCGCGGCGCGGCGCGGCGCACCTTGTTGCTGGCCTGGTACTTCTGGCTGGCCGCGATGAGCGCCAGCACCGCCTCGCCGACCGCGCCCTTGAAAACGTGCGCGTAGAGCAGCAGGCTCGCGGCGCGGAGCGTGTACGCCGAAAAGGCCTTTGGCGACAGCGGCTTCGGGGGCGCCGCGCCGCGCGCGCCGCCGCTGCGGTCGTCGTCGTCGCCAAAGTCAAAGCCCAGCGCCGCGATCCGCAGCGGCGCGCGGGAGCCCGCCGGCGGCCGGCGATCCCGGCGCTGCGGCTGCGCCGGGGCGGCGCCGCAGCACGGCGTCCAGCGCTGCTGCTGCTGCCGCTCCGCCGCCGGCGAGGAGAAGGCCCGCCCGGAGCCAGCGGACCGCCTAAGAAGCGCGCTCATTGCCTCCCGGCGGGAAGAGAGCGCGGCACGGGTGCGGGCGGCGCGGCTGCTGCGTCGGTCGCCGCTGATGCGATGGCTGGCCGCCGCTGATGCGATGGCTGGCCGCCGCTCGGCAGGCGCGGACTGCGGAAGGGAGCGCGGCTGCTGCTGCTGCTGCTGCTGCTGCTGCGGCTGTGGGACGACTCAGACAACAGCTGCAGAAGCAGGGTTCAGGGGTGTTGAGCCGCGGCGGCGCGCGATCGCTGCACCCCGTGCGGCGGGCGTGGGCGGCTGCTCGCGTTGCCGCCGGGCCCACGCGCCGCCCTGCGTGGCTCACACGACAATGTCCACCTGCCGCATCTCCTCCGCCAGGCCGGCCAGGTAGGTCTCCAGCTCCGCCTTGGCGTCGCCGCCGCTGCCGCACACCAGCCCGCCCAGCTCCTGCGCGGCGGCCGGCGGCCCGCGCGGCGGCCGGCGGTCGGCGCTGCGCGGCCGCGAGCCACGCGCCGCGCACCGCGCGCGGCGGCCGGGCGCACCTCGTCCGGGCGCGCCTTGAGCTTGGCCCACTGCGCCACGAGCCGCTTGTGGATCGCCGCCGCCTCCTCGGGCGCGTCGGTGTCCTCCCACCTGCCCGCGGGGCGCGCCGGCGCGCGCGCGCGGTGTGTTTGCTGGCGAGCCCGGGGCCGGCGCCGCGGCAAGCCCGGCGCGCCGCCGCGCCGCCGCGCACCAGTGCTCCTCGCGGCGCGCCGCCAGCAGCAGCGCGGTCCAGCGGCAAAAGGCAGCCTGCCACTTCTTGGCCCTGAGAGCGCGCGCGGCACAGTCAGTGCGCCCGCGCCTGCCCGCCCGCCGCCCGCGCGCGCCCGCGCGCGATCGCGCCGCCGCCGGCCGGCGCGCGGGGCTCACTTGATGGCCTTGTCCACCACGGCCAGGTGGCTGCGCAGCACCTCGTGCATCTCCGCCGCGTGCGCCGTGTCGCGCATGGCCACGCCGCCGAGGAACGCTGACAGTACCTGCCCGAGCTCCGCCTGCATCGCCGCCTTGGCCTCGTCGTCCAGCTCGAGCGGCGCCGCGCCGTCCTCGTCCTCGTTCTCGTCCTCCTCGCCCTCCTCGCCCTCCTCGTCCTCGTCGTCGCTGCCGTCGCTGCCGGCCTCGTCGTCGCTGCCAGACTCGCTGCCCGAGGGCTCGCCCTCCCCGTCCTCGCCCTCCTCGTCCTCCTCCTCGTCGTCGCTGGAGGCGCCGATCTCCTGCAGGTCGCCCCAGATCTGGACGCGGCGCGCGGGCGTGAGCCGCTTGCTGCGCCGTGCCGCGGCCCGCGGGCCCCGCCGCTGCCTGCTTGTGCAGGCGTGCGGCGTTGCCCCCCCCCCCTCTTTCACACAGCGCCGCACCTCAATGAACTGGTCCTGCACCTCGGCCGGCACAAAGACCTGCGTGAGCGCCTGCAGCTCCTCCAGCGTCACCTGCGCGCGGCGGCGCCCGCGGGGCGGCGCGCGGTCGCGCCGCGCGGCGCGGGCACGGGCGCGCCCGGTGCGCGCGGCGCGGTGGCGCGCCTCGTCCTCGTCCGCCTCAACGGTGCCCATGATGATGCAGTGCTTGCCGAGCTCCTGCTCGCGCGCGTGCACCGCCTCCATGAACTGCGGCGCGCGCGGGGGGCAGCCAGGGGCGCCGCCGCCGTCGGTTGCGGCGGTTGGCGCCCGCCGCGGCGCGGCGATCGCGCCGCGATTGAAGGCAAGCAAACCCGCGCGGGCGGGCCACCTGGTCGTGCACGCTGAGCGGCTCCGCCTCCGCCTGCTTCTTCGTCTTGTGCTTTGCCGGCGGCTTGGCCGGCGCGGGCGCGGGCGCCGCCGGGGCCAGCGCTGCTGCCGCCTTGCCGCGCGCCGCCGCCGCTGCCTTCTTGCCGCGCGGCGCCGGCTTCTTGGCGGGCTCGGGCGCTGGCGGCGCGGCCTTCTTGCCGCGCGGCGCCGGCTTCTTGGCGGGCTCGGCGGCCGCCGGCTCTGCGGGCGCCGCCTTCTTGCTGCCACGCTTCTTGGCGGGCTCAGGGGCCGCCGCGGGCGCCTCCTGCGCCTTGCGCTTGGGCTTGCCCATGGCGCTGCTGGCCGCGGCGGCGGGCGGCGCTGATGGCAGCGGCTGCGGGGCCTGCGCTCGTGCGGCCTGTGCGTTGGCGGGCTGCCGGGAGCTGCGCGCGTGTAGATTGTGTGCACGTGCTGCGGGGAGCGCGTGCGGCGCCGCCGCCCGCAGCGCGCCGGCGACAACCGCTCGAAAAGCGCAAGTGACGTGCGGCCAGCCCGCCGCGGGGCGCCGGCCCCGGCCACGCCTGTCCAGGCCCACGCTCGCTGCGCAGTTCACGCTCCGCCGCTCCCGCCGCCGCCGCTGCCGCCGCCCGCGCACGCCAGCGCGCGCAGCAGGCGCTTGAAGCGCGCCCGCGCACGCGTGATGCTGCCGCCGCCCCTCGCGCGCAACGGCGCCGCCGGCGGCGCCGCCGATGGCGCCGTGGCGAGCGCCAGGCGATGCGTGACCCTGCGCGGCGGCGCCGGCAGCGCGCGGGAGCGGTTGGCCGCGGTCGACTGCTGTTGCCCCCCGCCGCGCCAGCACGCCACGCGCGCCACACACCTGTAGTACTGCCCCGCGCGGCGGCCGTGCATCGCGCAGACCTGCAGCTCCCGCACCACCACTTCGCCGCCGTCGGCGTCGCGCTGCGCCGCCAAGGCGGCGTCGGGGATGCGGGCCCGGCGCGCGCCCCTCGACGCCGCGCCGGCGAGGCGCGAGGTCTTGGCGATCGTCACGTGCGGCGCAAAGGCGCCCTCGCGTCCCTGCGCCGCCGCGCCCGCCGGCGCGGGCTGCTCGCACAGCAGCGCCCCGCCGGCCGCGGCGGCGAAGCAGCGGCTCACGGCCGCGCCCAGCGCCTGCAGCGCGTTGCGCCCCGGGCCGGGGGCGACGTCCATGTAAAGCACCTGGCCGTGAGCGCGGGGCCGGGGCTGAGCCTGGGCGCCGCGGCAGCTGCTCCGGAGCCCGCCGCGCCGCGCCGCGCCGCCTGCCGCCCCTGCCGCGCACGCGCCTGGTGCCGGAAGTGGGCCAGCCCGCGCAGCCGCAGCGCCAGCGGCGTCAGCAGGCGCTGCGCCGCAAGCTCGTCGCGCAAGTCGGCGAGCGCGGCCGCCGCCGCGTCGAGCTGCTCCTGCGGGCGGCGGCGGGGTCGCGCGCGCGCGCGCGTCCTGAGCGCCGGGGGCCCGCCAGCCCGCCGGTCCGTTGGACCCGCCCCACCTGCTGCGGGAGCTGCAACACCATCAGGGTCAGGTGCGCCGTGACCGGCTCGAGCAGGCAGCGCGCCAGGGCTGGCTCCGCCGCGACCAGCGCCGCCTGCACGCCCGCGAAGGCCTCCACGAGCTGGGGGCTGTGCGAGAGCTGGATGGCGATGAAGTGCGTGGGCCGTGGCGGCGGACCGCGCTTGCCTGTGCCGCCCGCGCGCTGCGACGCCGCCGTCTGCGACTGCTGCGGCCGCCGCAGCTGCTGCTGCTCTGGCGCGCCGGGGCCGTCTGCCGCCGCCCCCTGCATGGCGGGGCGCCAGGGCAGCAGAGGGCCACCGCCGCCGCGCGGCGCGCCGGCAGCAGCGGCGGCAGCGCAGCGGCCGGTCGCACGCGCAAGCCACGGCGCGGCGGCGGTCCGCATGAGCGGTCAGCGCGACGAGAGCTTGCGGATGTCGCGACTGACAGAGACTCGCGGGAGCGCCCTATCAGCTGCGCCGGCGGCGTCGCGCGCGCTTCAAAAACGCCGGGACCGCGCGCCCCGGTCCGCGCCGCGCCGGCCACTCCCCGCCTCACGTCCAAGCCAACTTCCTGTCGACATGGCGACGTCGAGCTGGCGCACGGCCTGCGTGGTCGACCTCACTGCGCGCCAGGAGCAGCAGCCAGCGCCGCTGTCCTGCGCGCCGCCCTCGCGGCAGCCGCCCGCCAGGCAGCAGCCGCTCGCCAGGAAGCAGCCGCCCGCCAGGGAGCAGCTCGCCAGGCAGCCGGTCGCGGAGCCGCCAGCGCGGCGGGCGGCAGGCGGCGCGCCGGGCGCGCTGCAGCGCGCCGCGGGCCCCGCGCCCGCCGGCCGCGCCGACAGCGGGGCGCGCGCGCAGCCGGCGACCTGCAGCGCCACCAGCAGCGCCGCCGCGCCCGACGGCCGCACTGGCGCCGGCGCCATCGCGGCGCTGCTGCGCGTGGCGGGGGTGGACGACGTGCTGGCCGAGCTGGAGGCGCTCGCCGCGGCGGGCGACCAGGCCGCGCTGCGCGCGGTCTTCGCGGCAACCGCATGCGTGCAGCAGGCCGTGCGCAAGGCGCGCGCGCGCGGGGCGGCGCCGGCGGCCGGGCGGGGCGGCGCGGCGGCGCGGCGGTGCGCCGCTCGGCGAGGGCCGCGCCGCGACCCCCGCCGCGTGCGTGCGCGCGGGCCGGCCCGTCCGCCGCAGGTGCAGGCGGCGCACCAGATGACCTACTGGCTGCCGCTGCACTGCCACTGCAACTCCAAGGTCCGCTGGCCGGGGGCGCGCGGGGACACGCTCTGCAGCGGCGACCGCGCGCGGCGGGGCTACCAGCACAAGCTGTGCATCGACCGCGTGCTCTGCACCTTCTGCAACACCGGCTGGGCACTCGGCACGCTCGACGTGCGTGCCGCGCGGGCGGCTGCGCAGGCGCAGGCGCAGGCGCGCGGGGCGGCGGCGCCGGACGCGGCCGTGTGGCACCCGCTGCTGCACAAGCACTGCGTCAACCCCGAGTGCAGCCGTGGGCCGGGGCGCGAGGCGTTCAAGACAGCGACCGCGTCCGACGCCAGCAAGCGCGGCCCGGTGCTGCTGCGCTGAGCGCGCGCGGGGCGCGCGTCGGCGGCGGCGGCGGCGCTGAGCGCGCGGGCGCCGGATCCAGCACCTGGCGCAGCTCCGGGGCGCGGGGGGCGCGCCGGCGCCTTGCGGGGACGAGCTGGCACCTCGATGCTGCCTGCTGGGGCAACACAACGCCCCAACCATTGGAGCCCCCGCGGGCGGGCCCCCGCGGCGGGGCGGCGCATTCGAATCGATCGGCGCGGTTCAGCGCTGCGCTGCTGCCTCAAGAACAGCTGTCTCGCACCACACACACCGCGCAGCACACCGAACCGGCTGCTCCACCCTGCATCCAGCTCCAGCTCCAGCTCCAGCGCAGCTGCTGATCATGGCCCGCTCTCACCAGCAGCTCGCGGCGGCGGTGGTGGTCGTGATGGTGGCCTGCGCTGCCGCCTATCCCGCCTACTGGGTCCGCGACGCGGCAGAGGACAAACTCCCCTGCATCGCCCACCCGACCGAGAGCGAGGGGAAGCACGGCGCGCCCGTGCCTGACAAGTGAGCTGCGGCTGCTCCCGCGCCGCGATCTGGATCGGCTGGGGCCCTGATCGGCGGGCTGTGGGCGCGCAGCAGCTTCGATCGTGCGCATCGTGCCGCACCCCCGCCCTGCTGCAGCGCCGGCGCTGCGCGTGGGCCGGATCACGCCGGGAGGAACGAGACCACCTATTTGGCCGGTCTCGCTGGGCCGGGGGCCGGGGCGTCACCGGCGGCGCCGCTGCTCGCCCACGCGCGCCGCCCCCCCGCGCCTCGCTGGCCGCCCGTCGCAGGACGACGACGTTCAAGGTCACCGAGGGCGGCAAGGCCGTCACGTCGCTCTGCCCGGGCGGCGAGTACGAGGTGTCGGTCGACTTTGCCGCCACGCCGCGCCGCGCGCTGCTCACCACCTCTGCCGGCACCCTGGCGCGCGCCACCGCGCCCTGGTGAGCCGGCCGCGCGCGCCGCGTCGCGCCGCGTCGCGCCGCGTCGCGCCGCGTCGCGCCGCGTCGCGCCGCGCCGCGCTGCGCGCAGCGCTCTCGGCGCCTGCCGACGCCGCGCCCGCTCCGCCGTGCAGCGCAAACCGCGCCTACACGCTGCCCACTGAGTCGGCGGCGGCCACGTTCGTGGACACGCTCACCGTCCCCTGCAACGCCACGGGTGCGCGCCGCCGCGACCACCGCTGCGCGCCGCGCACCCCCGCGCACCCCCGCGCACACCCCGGCGCACCCCAGCGCGCCGCCGTGCGAGCACCGCCGCCGCCCCCGCTGCCCGCGCCGCGCAGGCGCCGCCGACCTCGTTGTCACGAGCGCGACCGGCAGCTCCGCCGCGTTCCAGGAGGCGCGGCTCAAGGTCCCCATCGCGGCCTCGCCGGCGTGCGCGGCCGCGTGCGGCGCGCCCAAGAACGCGACCGCCGCGGCGGCCGTGGCCAAGAACGCGACCGCCGCCGAGAACGCGACCGCCGTCATCGCGGCGGCCGCTGACAGCCTTGCCAACGCGACCGCGGCCGTGGCCGCCAAGAGCGGCGCCGCCGCCGCCGCCGCGCCCGCCGCCGCCGCGCTCGCCGCGCTCGCCGTGGCCGCGGCCGCGCTCTTCTGAGCAGAGCACTCCCACTGCGCGCACTGTCAAAACACCCCAAGAGACCCCCCAGCGTGTGCCCCCGCCGTGCTTTGATCGCGCGGCTTGCGCGAGTCGGATTGCAATTGCCTTTGTGCGCGCGTGTGCCGCCTGCGGCGCCGCGCGCTGGGCCGGGCCGGGCGCCGCGAGCGCGCCTGGCGTTGACCACACCACCAGCACGCCCAGCACACCCATCTCTGCTTCGGCAGCGCACAGCCACTCTATTTATATGCGACGGCCAGCCGCCGCCGCCGGGCGTTGAAGACCTGGCGTCGTGCAACCGCGTCACGTCCCAGCCCCGGCTGCACCGCCCGCTGCCGCCGCCGGCGTTGCCAGAACACCTCTGCCCGTCGACTCCAGGGCTCACACGACCCGCGCACAGCCCACGCAGCGCAGCTGCCGCCGCTGCTGCCGCCGCTGCCGCCGCCGCGCAGCGATCGAGCGGCGCCCGCCTGAGCACAGGGCGCCCTCATTGGCCCGCGCCATGGCGGACAGCGCGCGCGCGAGCGCGCAGGAGGCGCGCAGCGCCTCCCGCCGGCTGCAGGCGCTGCCGACCGGGGAGCGCGTGGCCATGCTGGGCCGCGTCGCGGACGCGCTGCTGGCCCACGAAGCGGAGATACTGGCGGAGAACGCCAAGGCGCGGCCGCGGGGCCAGCGGGGCGCTGCGCGGCGCGGCAGCAGCGCCGCGAGCGGCCTGGCCCGGCGCCCGCCGCTGCGGCAGCGGCGCCCGCGGCGGCCGGGGGCAGCGGGCGCGCCTCGGCCGCGCCCGAGCCCTGGACAACGGGCGCACCGAGCCGCCGCCGCCGACGCCGCCGCCGCTGCGCGCGCCGCGCAGGACGTGGCGGAGGCGCGCGGCAAGATCAGCGAGTCGCTCCTGCAGCGCCTGGTGCTCAAGCCCGCCAAAATCCAGCAGCTCGCGGAGGGCATCCGCGCCATCGCCGCGCAGGAGGAGCCCATCCGGCGCGTGCTCGCTCGCACCGAGGTGGCAGAGGGTGCGCGGCGCGGCCGCGGTGGCCCCGCCTCGCAGTGCGAGCGCACGGGGGCACGCGCGGCGGCCGGCAGCGGCGCGGCAGCGCGCGCGGCGCGGCGGCCCACGCCGCCGCCCGTGCCGCGCCGCCGCCCGCGCGCTGCCTGCCCCCCAGGCCTGGTGCTGGAGAAGCAGACGGCGCCGATCGGCGTGCTGCTGATCATCTTTGAGGCCCGTCCCGACGCGCTGCCCCAGATCGCGGCGCTCGCGCTGCGCAGCGGCAACGGCCTGCTGCTCAAGGGTGGGCGGGGGCGCCCGCACGCGCCGCGCCGCGCGGCGCGCCGAGCCGCCGCCCGGCAGCGCGGCCGCCCGGCAGCGCGGCCGCCGGCAGCGCCGCGCCCACGCGCGCCGCGCTTGCGCCGGCAGGCGGCAAGGAGGCTGCGCGCAGCAACGCGGTGCTGCACCGGGTCATCGTGGACGCGGTCGGGCCGCTCGGGCCGTCGCTCATCCACCTCGTGACGAGCCGCGACGAGATCGCCGACCTGCTGGGTCTGGACGACGTGATCGACCTGGTCATCCCCCGCGGCGGCAACGCGCTCGTGAGCCACATACAGGTGCGCGCCGCGGCCCCGCGCCCCGCGCCCCGCGCTCTGCGCGCCCGCGCCTCCGCGCCCGCGCCTCCCGGCGTGCCGCGGCGCTCGCGCGCGCGCTCACGCCCGCGCGCCGGGCCGCGCTGCGCTGGCGGCGGCAGGCCAACACGCGCATCCCGGTGCTCGGCCACGCCGACGGCATCTGCCACGTGTACGTCGACGCCGCGGCCGACCTCGCCAAGGCGGCGCGCATCGTCGTCGACGCAAAGGCGCGCCGCGCCGCCGCGCCCGCGCCCGCGCCCGCGCCCGCGCCCGCGCCCGCCCGCAGCCGGCGCGCTGCGCCGCGCGCCGCCTGGGGCGCCCGTGCCCACTCGCCGCCGCTGCGCGCGCGCAGGTTGACTACCCCGCTGCCTGCAACGCGGTCGAGAAGGTGCTGCTCCACGACGCGCTCGCGGCCGCCGGCGGTCTCGACGCGATCCGGGCCGCGCTCAGCGACGCGGGTGTGCAGGTGCGGCGGCCGGCGCGCCGCGCGCGCGGTCCGCGGCAGCCGCGCGGCGCGCGGGCCCGCGCCGAGCGGCGGCGCCCCGCCGCGCGCGCGCGCGCGCCAGGTGCACGCCGGCGAGCGCCTGCTGCAGCTGCAGCCGGGCTGCGGCCTGCCGCCCGCGCCGGCGGCGCGGCACGAGTACAGCAGCCTGGACGTCACGCTGGAGCTGGTGCCGGACATGGCCGCGGCCATCGACCACATCCACGCGCACGGCAGGCGCGCCGGGGACGGGGACGGGGCGCGCCGGGGACGGGGGCGCGGGCGCGGCGGGCGGCGGCTGGGCGGGGCCTCGCCGGCGCGCAACGCTCGTGCGCAGCGAGCGCCGCTCACGTGTAACTCACACGCCGCGCCGCGTCGCGCCGCGCCGCGCCACGCAGCGGGCACACCGAGTGCATTGTGACGGAGGACGGCGCCGCGGCGGAGGCGTTCCTGCGCGGCGTGGACAGCGCGTGCGTCTTCCACAACGCCTCGACGCGCTTCGCCGACGGCTTCAGGCGCGCGGCGGCGCGGCGCAGGGCCGCGGCGGCGCAGCGCGCGGGGCGCGGCGCGCGGCGCGGCGTGCAGGAGTGCGCGGCGCCGGCCGGCGCAGCGCGCCGGGCCGACCCGCCGCCGCGCCCGTCGCCGGCAGGTTTGGGCTGGGCGCGGAGGTGGGCATCAGCACGAGCCGCATCCACGCGCGCGGCCCCGTCGGCGTGGAGGGCCTGCTGACGACCAAGTGGGTCATGCGCGGCGGCGGCCAGGTGGTGGCCAAGGACAGCGGCGTCGCGTACACCCACCGCGCGCTGCCGACGGCCTGAGTTGCGCGGCGGCGCGACCGCGACAGCGGCGGCGGCGGCGACCCCGCGCGCGCGGCTGTGGGGATGCAGCGCGGCGCGGGCGAGCGCGCGCTGCGCCGTGGCGGGGACGGGGCAGGGCCGCACGGGCCGGCTGGGTCCGAGTAAGCGCCGCTTCGCCGCTCCCGGCAGCACAGCCCACGGCGCGCGCGCTGCGCCGCGGCCTGGCTCGCGGCAGCGATCGTCGCGTGACGCGGTTACCGCCCGGCGCGCGCACGTGCCGCAACAGGGCACTGGCGCCCGCCGCCGGAGCTTGCTTGAGCCGGGGCCGCCCCAGCGTCACTGCTGCTGCCTCGCCGCCGCCGCCGGGCCGCCGCCGCCGCGCGCGGCGCGCAGCTCCGCGAGCGGCTGCTCGCCCGCGTTGAGGCGGCGCGCAAACTCGAGCATGCGCAGGTGCGCGGGCAGGCGGTCCATCGGCGTCGTGCAGCGCCCGCCCCATTCGGCGGGCACGTTGTCGAGGCCGCCCATGTGGTGCGAGATCACGCCCAGCGCCGCCTTGGGGTGCCCCACCACGACGACCTTGGCGCTGCGCGGCGGCACGAGTCGGGGGCGCGAGTCGGGCGCGTGGCGGCGCGGGTCGGCGGCGGCGCTCGCACCGCGGCGCGGTCACGCCAGCCGGCGCGGCCGCGCCCGCCGTCGGCGCGGGCGCGGCGGCGGGCGCGCCTGGTGTTGGCGTCGAGGAAGGAGGAGAGCAGCCGCCAGGGGTAGCTGAACCAGGCGGGCGCGTTGATCACCAGCGCCTGGATGGGGCGGCCGGAGCGGCCGGAGCGTTCGCGGCGGGGCGAGCGGGCGCACGTCGGCAACCGGCGGCGCGGCGGCGCGGCGGCCGGCGGCGCGGCGGGCGCGGCGGCGCGCGCCTGGTGGAGGCGCTCCGGGTAGTAGTGGCCGTAGCGCACCAGGATCTGGGGGGTGGGCAGCGGCGCGGGGGTGGGCAGTGGCGCTCGGGCGGCAGGGCGCCCTTTCGCAAAACCCTATTCGCAGAGCCCTGCTGGGCAAACCCCTTCAGCAAAACCCCTCAGCAGAAACCCTCTGGCAGAGCCCTTAAAGCCCTTAACCGAGCGGCGCGCCTTGAAGAGCGTGATCATGTCGCCCATCACGTAGCTCAGCCGGAAGCCCGCCAGGTCGTACAGCTGCACCTGGAACCCACCCGGCAGCGCCCCCGGCGCCGCGACCTGCGACGCGCACGGCGCGGGCGCGGGGCGCGGGTCGGCGCGGGGCGTCGGCACGGCGCAGCACGCCCCCCGCGCGCGGCGGCGCCGCCGCGCCACGGCCCGGCGGCGCCCCGCCCCGGCGCCCCGCCCCGGCCCCGGCGTCAACCGACCTGCACCAGGTACTCATTCAGCAGCGCGAGCGTGTGCTCCACCTGCACCAGGCTCACGCCCGGCGTGCCTGTCGCGGCGGCGGCACGGCGCGGCGCGGCGCGGCGTGGGGCACGGCGCCCGGCGCCGCAGCGAGCCGCGCGGCGCGGGCACGGCCCCTGGCGCGCGGCGCACCGGGCGGGGGGTTGAACACCAGGTCGCACAGGTCCTTGATGGCCCCGACCTGCGCGGCGGCGGCGCGGCGGCGCTGGGCGTTGTGCACGGCCGGCCTGGCCAGGGGCGGGCGACACGCTGGGGAGCGACGCGCGGGGGACGCCCGGGCGGGTGCGGCGTCGCCGCGCCTTCATGAGCACGACGGCGTGGCCGTCTGGGTTTTCGTCAAGCAGCGTGTATGTGGGGAACGCGGCCGCGATGGCCTCAAAGCCGGGGCACGGCCGCGTGAGCACCGAGTCGACGTCCATGCGCACGCGCCACTTGTGCGTGCGCCGCGCCTGCTCGCGCGACGCCTCGAGCGTGGGCTTGGCGTTGAGGAAACTGCGCGGCCGGCGGCGCGGCGGCGGCGGCGCGGGGCGGGGCGGCGGCGCGCTCGGCGGCGCGCTCGGCGGCGCGCTCGGCGGCGCGCTCGGCGCCTGCACGCTGCGCGCGCTGCGCGCGGGCCCGTGCGCGCGTGCTGCCACCGGCGCCGCAGACACCGCCGGCCCACGCACCGCTGCTTGTTGTCCGGGTGGAGCCAGTCGGGCTCGGGGTCTGACACGAGGACCGGCACGCCGCCGCTGACCGACAGCAGCGGCAGCAGCGCCGCGCCGCCGCTGGACATGCTCACGCTCGCCATGCGCTGGCGCAGGGCCGTCAGGCCCCGGTCGGCACGCGCCATGGCGACCTGGAGCTGCAGGAAGCGGCACGGCGCGGCGACGACGTCGCCGCTCACCAGGCGCAGCGACCAGCCGCAGCACGACGCGTCCTCCCCGCCGCCGTCCGCGCCGCCGCCAGGTGCGGCGCCGGGCGCCGCAAAGGGGCTCGCCGCCAGCACGCCCGCCTCGCTGCTGCCGCCGCCACCACCGCCGCTGGTCGCCTTGCCGCCGCCCCCGCTGGCGGCGGCCGCGCCGCTGCGCTGCTCGCCGCTGCCACCGGCGCGCAAGCTCAGCGCGGCCAGGGCGGCGACCGCCGCGAGCTGCAGCAGCGCCACGCCCGGCGCCGCGCCCAGCTGTGCGCAAGCGAGCGCAGCGAGCAGCGCCAGCGCTGCCAGCTGCAGCGCCGTCGCCCGCTGAGGCGGCGCACCCGCGCCGCGTGCCGCCTCGCGCGCAGCCTGCCCCGCCGGGCCGCGGCCGCGACCGCCGCGACCGCGCCCGTCGCCGCCGCCGCCGCCGCCGCCGCGCCGGGGCTGCACGCGTGCGCCGCGCCGCGCCGGCCCGCGGTGTGGGGCGTGCGCACCAGCTCAATGGCCACGCTCGCGTACACCTCAAGGCTGTGGTCCACCGCGAGGCCGCCGCCGCCGGCGACGCTGACGTCGCCCGCGCTCGCGAGCGACGCGCCGGATGGCCCCGACGGCGTCACGCCGCCCAGGTTGCCGCTGCTGCTGCTGCCGTCGGCGGCGGGGCCCGCGGGCACGCGCGCGGCGACGTGCCACGCAAAGCCCGCCGTCTGCGCCGCCGCGCGGCCGCCGCCGGCGCGCGGCCGCGGTGCAACGGCACCGCGAGTACCGCGCGGCAGGCGCGGCTCAGCAGCGCCGCGCGCGCGAGCTGCGGCGTGATGACCGCGCGCGCCGCGCCCAGCGGCGTGCTGAACAGCAGCTGCAGCGCCTCGGGCCCGGTCGGCAGCTCCGCGGGGCAGCTCAGCTCCTCCATGGTCACCTCGTGCTCGTCCGCCGCCTCCGGCGCCGCGGCCGCGACCGCCGCATCCAGCAGCGGCCCCCAGGCCGCGGGCAGGCCCACCGACACGCCCCAGCCGCCCGACACGCTGCCCCACGGGTACGGCGCGGGCGGCGGCGCGGCGCCGCCGGGGTCGCGGCCAGCGCTCGGGCGCGGCGGGGCGCCCGCGGCGGCAGCGCCGCCGAGCGGCAGCGCGGTCAGGCTGACCGGGTCGCAGCGGAAGCCGCCGTGCAGGCCCTGCGGGCGCAGGGGGGCGACGCGGCGCGGGCGCCGGCGTGCGTGGGCGGCAGGCGCGCCGCACGCCCGCGGCGCCGCGCGGCGGCCTTGCCGCGCCGCGGGCGCGCGTCCGCCCCGGCGCCCCCCGCGCGCACCTGGTCGAGCCACTGCCGCGCCGCCGCGTACTGCGCACGCTGGAAGAGCAGCGCGGCCGCGGCCTCGTGCGCGACGGCGGCGTCCTTGAAAGCCATGGTGAAGGCATCGTACGTCACGCGCAGGCTCGCGCCCGCCTGCGCTGCGCCGCCGCCGCCGGCGCCGCCGCCGGCGCCGTCCGACGGCGTCGCGGACACCGTCGACAGGCTGCTGCTGCCCGGCGTCGCGTCGCCGGGCGTCGCCGGGCGCGGCGGCGGCGGCGGCGCCGCCGCGCCGCCGCGCCCGCGGCGCCCGCGCCGAGGTCGACCCCCGCCATGCGCGGCTTGTCGGTCGAGTCGGTCACCTCCACGCGCAGGCTGGCCGGGCCGGCGAGGGAGACCTCCAGGACCTCGTGGTAGTTCACCAGGCGCAGCACGCCGACGCCCGCGCCGTCCGCGCCGTCGGCGGCCGCCTCGAGCGCGGCGACGTCGAGCACGAGCGCCTCGGCGCCCGTGAGCACCAGCAGCGTGCGCTTGTTGCGCGTGAACACCTTGGCCGCGCGGTACTCCGCCTCCGCCACGAACAGCGGCCTGGCGCGGCGGCGCGGGCGGCGGCGGTCGCGGCAGGCCGCGCCGGCGGCGCCTGCCGGCCCCCCGGCCGCGCGCCAGCCGCCGGCAGCGCGGGCGGCGGCGGTTGCAGGCGCGCCGGCGGCGCCTGCCGCCCGGCCGCGCCCCCGCCGCCGGCGCCCCACCTGGGCTGCTGGGACAGCCACACGGTCCGCCTGCGCTTGCCAGAAATCTTGCTGACCGTCTCCTGCGCCCGGCAGCGGCGGCAGCAGCGGCGGTGGCGGCCCGCGCCCGCGCGTGCGCGCCCCATCGCGAGTGCGCCGCCCCCAGGCACGCGCACATCGTGGCGCCCTGCTGTCCGGAGCAGCGCGTCGCCGCTGGCAAAGGCCGCCGTGGACGCCGCCATCGCCGGAGCTCCGCCGTCTAGGCGGTTGCTGCTGCCGCCATCGCCGGGCCGGGCCGCGGTGCGGTCGGGGTGCGTGATCGCTCGGGGATGGGTTGCGTCGTTTGGGCAGAGCGGCGGTTCTGTTGCACGCGCACGGCACGCTCAAAGCGTCAAAGGTCGTCATAGAACGCATTGGTCAGAAGCCTTCACTTGAGCAGTTTAGAAGATCTGCGACAGCGCGCAGCCACAGAAGAACACCCTCCTTTAGCAAGCCCCGGTCTCGTGAACAAGCCCCGTCCCGTGAGAACGGAACAGCCGCGCAGTGGGCTGGGCGTGCCGGCGTCCGTCGGCGCCAAGCACCTGCACCAAGCCCACGCGCCCGCAAGCCAGCCCGGTCGCCGCAGCACCACGGCACCATCATAAAAGCGTGAGGCATCATCACATAAGGGCGTAAGGCATCCGTCCCCAGCTGCGTGGGCAGTCCTCAAAGCACATGCGGGCGAGCGCCCCCCTCGCCATTCCCCCCCCCTCCCCCTCCCCAGGGGCGCGCCAGCGGGGGCGGCCCAAGGGATGCCCGGCGGCGCGGCGCGTGCATGTTGTGCCACAGTCCAGCAATAAGCGAGCAGGGCGCGTCGTGCGCCCGGCGGGCAGTCAGTGCGTGGGTGGGTGGAGGGGCTCTCCGCTCGTTCGCTCACATGCGCTGCGGCAGCGCCGCGCCCAGCGACTGCAGCAGGCTCACGACGTTGGCCGCGAGCGCCGACGGCGGCGGCGGGCCGCCGCCGCCGCCGCCGCCGCCGCCGCCGCCGCCGCCGCCGCCGCGCGCCGCCCTGGAACGCCAGCGCGGCGCCGCCGCCGTCGGCCGCCCAGCGCGGCGGCGGCAGGCCGATCGGCGGCGGCGGCGCCGCCGCGACAGGCGGGGCCGGCCACGCCGGCGGCTCGTCCGGCGGCGCGAGCGACTCGAGCACGAGCGTGAGCACCGCCTGCACGCACGTGCGCGTGTTGGCCATCGTCTGCCGCAGCGACGCCGCGTCGCGCTGCGCCTCAAGCAGCTGCTGCTGCAGCGCCGACACGTTGCCGCCCTGCACCGCCGCGAGCTCGCGCTCGCGGCGCTGCGCGGCGCGCAGGTCTGCCAGGTCCCGCGCGAGCGACGCCGCGTGCGCCTTGGCGCCGGCCAGCTGGCGCTGCAGCGCGCCCGCGTGCGCGCGCGCCGCCGCGAGCTGGCTCTCCAGCTGCGGCACGCGCGCCGCGGCGCGCTGGTCCGCGCCGTCGCCGCGCCGCGGCGACGCCGCGCCGGCCTCGGGCGCTCCGCGCTCGCTGCCGCCGTCGGCGGCCGGCGGCGCCGCGGGCGGCTGCTGGCCCAGCAGCAGCAGCTGCGCGCCCGCCTCCTCCTCGCTCGTCATGTCTGAGGCCGGCTCGCCGTCCCCGTCGCCGCGCAGAGAGGCGCACAGGGCCTCGTGCTGCGACCCCGCGCCGCGCGGTGTGGTGGCGCCCTGCGTGCGCCGCGGGCGGCGGGCGACGGTGAGCTGCGGCAGGGGCGCCGCGCGCGGCCGCGGCGGCGCCGGCGCGGCGCGGCCCCTGCGCGTGCTCACCGCGCTGCTCGCCGGCTCGCCGCGCTCGGCCGCCTCCGGCTGCGGCGCGCCGTCGCTGGCGTCGGCGCTGCGCGGTGCGGCGGGCCAGCCCGAGAGGGCGCCGGCCGCGCCGGCGAGGCTGGCTGCGTCGCCCGCGATGCGGGCCTGCAGCAGCACGCGGCGGCTGCGCGCGTTGTCGAGCTGCGCCTGCAGCGCCGCCAGCTGCGCGTCCATGGCCCAGCCCTGCTCCTCCTCCCCACGTGGCGCACGCTGCATGCCGGCGTCGTCCTGCACGGCGGCGGCGGGCCGCGGCGGGCCGTCACGCGGCGGGCGTGCCGCCGGCGTCGCAGCGGGCGCCCCGCAGGCTCGCCCAGCGCGCTGGCCGACGGGTGCAGCACTCACCGCGACGGTGCCGTGCCAGCGCGCGCCCTCAGAGGGCGAGCTCGAGCCGGCCCGCGGCCGCAGCGCGGGGGGCGGCTCCGGCCCGGTCCGTGCGGCGCCAGCGTCGCTGGAGGGCAGCCGGCGCTTGCGCCCGCCGGGCCCCGTCACCGACGCGGCCACGCGCGCCCAGACCTCGCGAGGATAGTAGCGGCCCTTGGCCAGCGCCTGGCTGCAGGGCGCGTCGGGGCGCGGCTGGTGCACGGTGAAGCACGGGGCGCAGCAGAAGTGGCCGCCGCAGTCGTCGCAGACGAGCCGATTTGCCCACAGCACGTAGGCGCTCGTCTTGTGGCCCCGGTTGCCCTGCGGCTGCGTGCACGCGGCACCAAGGATGCACCTCACGCGGCCCTCCCGATCGCCTATCGCAGAGGCCATGTTGCGCGGGAGGCCGGCCCGGCAGGCGCTGCGCCGGCCTCGCCAGGCCCCGCCGCGGCCGCGCTGCCGGTGCCCCCGTCGGCGGAGAATAGGGCCGATCACCCGGGCGCGCGCGCGCGGCGCTGTGCACGCTGGGCGCGGCGTGCGGGCGGACTTCACATTTGCAACACGGGCCCGTGGAACCCACGGGCCGTGGAACCCTCGCGCCGCCCCGCGCAGCGCCACGGCCGCGCCGCACCCAGCACACAGCCGCGCGGCGCCGTGGCGCCGCCCGCCGCGCCGCGGCGCCGCCCGCCGCGCCGCCGGCGCCGGGACGGGCCGCGGTGCGCGGTGCGGTGACGCCCGCGCGGCGGCGCGCGGGCCGCGCGCGGCGCTCTCCTCTCTGCCGCGCGCCCACGGGGGCCCGCCACGCCGCGCGCCTCGCTCGCGCGCGCTCGGCCAAAAAGGGGGCGGGGCCGCGCGGGCGGGCCGCGCCGCGCGGCGGCGGTCAGGCCCGGGCCGACATGAGGCCCATCACGTAGAAGCCGAGCTCCTCCTTGGCGCTGAACGTAAAGTCCATGTGACCGTAGTCAAACTGACGCGCGGACCGCGGGGCGCGGGGCGCGCGCGGCGGGGCGGCGGGGCGGCGGGGCGAGGGTTGGCGTTGGCCGGGGGCGGGCGGCGCAGAGCGCGGGGCGCGCAGAGCGTGGGCGCAGAGCATGGGCGGCCGCGCGCACCTGGCGGTAGCTCACGTCCACGCCCGCCGCGCGCATCGCGTCAAAGTGGCGCCGAATGTTGGCCGCGGGGATGACGCCGTCGGCGACGCCCGCGACGAGGTGCACCGGCACGCCGCGCAGCGTGCCGTACGCGGCGGCGATGTCGGGCGGCGCGCGCGCGCCGCCGTACGCGGCGGCGTTGGCGGCGGGGGAGCCGTAGTCGTACAGCTGGCAGCGCCGCGTGACGTGGAGCTGGATAAAGTGCATCACCTGCGCGGCGCGGCGCGGCGGGCGGCGTGAGGGCGGCGTGAGGGCTGGCGCCGGGCGCGCCAGGGGGCCTGCAGCGCGCCGCGTCTGGTGCGGCGGGCGGCGCGAGGGCGGCGCGAGGGCTGGCGCCGGGCGCGCCAGGGCGCCTGCAGCGCGCCGCGTCTGGCGCAGCGGCGGCGGCGGCGCGCGACGCGCGGCGGCGGCGGCGCGCCTGCAGGCTGCTGAGCAGCGGCATGCCCGCGGCGGTGTAGTGCGGCATCAGCAGCGCGCGGTCCCACGCGGAGCTGTCGCCGCCGAGCAGCAGGCGCGCCGCGGCGCGCAGCAGGTCGCCGACGGCGGGCAGGCGGCTCGTGTCGACGGTCAGCTTGAACGCGAGCATGCGCGCCAGCACCGTGGGCAGGTGCACGGGGAACGCCTGCGCCCGCGGCGCGCGGCGGCAGCGGCGGCCGCTCGGCGCGCCGCGCAGCGCGGGGCCGCGCCGGCGCGGGGCTGCGCGGCGTTGACGCGAGCGCACGCGTTCCGACAGGCGCGCGCCTTTTGGCGCCACACGCGGCGCATCACGGCCATGAGCGGCCGCCAGACGTACACGACGGGCTTGAAGACCCACGGGATGGTGTCGTGGAAGCCGGCGGGGCTGAGCAGGATGAGGCGGCGCACGTGGTGGCGCCGCCCCGCGGCCGCGCGCTGCGTGCAGAGGATGAGCATGACGAGGCCGCCGAGGCTGTGCGACACGACGCGCAGGTCGTACGGCTCGCCGCCGACGCCGAGCGCGCCGGGCGCGGGCGCCGCGGCCGCGCCCGGCGCGGGCGGCGCCGCCTCGGCCGCGCGCGCCGCGGGCGGCGGCGGCGCGGGCTCGCCGCCGGCGCCGCGCGGCGAGAAGGGCCACGGCCAGCTCCGCGCGCTCGGGCTCGGCGACGCGTCGCACGCGTCGCCGTCGCCGACGCCAGCCCGCACGCCCAGCTGCGGCGTGGGCGCGTCCGGGCTGCTGCCGCTGCGGCTGCTGCTGCCGCTGCCGCTGCTGTCCCGCTGCCGCCGCCGCTGCCGCCGCTCGCGTCGTCGCCGGCGCTCAGGTCGGGCGCGCTGGACACGTGCCGCATGCGGCCGCTGCCGCCGCCGGCCAGCCGGCCCCAGAGCGCGCGCGCCATGCCGCCGCTGTCGGTCGAGGCCGCCGCCGCGTCGCCGCTGCAGTCAGCCGCTCCGGCGGCCCGCACAATGTGCGCGGTGCAGCCGTCCGAGCTGCTGCCGCCGCTGCCGTGCTGCTGCCGCGCCGCGGCGCCGGCGCCGGCGGCGGCGGCCACCGCTGCGGCCGCGCCCACCACGCCGGCCGCGCCGGCGGCGAGCGCCTCCGCCCTGCTGGCGGCGCCGACCGCGCCCGCCGCGGCTGCAGCGGCTGCGGCGGCGGCGTCGATGTCCAGCGACCCAGCACGCTTGCCCGGGCTCGTCGTGCGAGCGCGCGGCCGTCCGGCGCCCGGCAGCAGCCACCAGCCGCCGTCCGCGGCGCCGTCCGAGACTGTCTTGCCATGCAGCGGCGTCAGGCCTGCCGCCGCGACCGCGGCGCGGTGGCGGCTCAGCGCCACCGCCGCCTCGGCCGCCGCCGCGGCGTCCGCGCGCGCCGCCGCCGACTCGGCGCGCGCCGGCGGCGCGCCGCCGCGGCGGCCGCCGCCGGGCGCAGGGCCCGCGCTGCGGCCGCCGGCGGGGAAGCTGTCGGCGCCCTCGTCGTCGCCTGCCGCGGCGCCGCTGCCGCCGCCCGCGGCGCCGCCGACGCCGAGCTCGCGCGTCTTGGTGGCATGAATGTGGTCGATCTGGGCGCCCATGTCATACAGACCGACCTCGTTGTGAGTGTACAGCCAGTACGCGCTGCCGGCGCGCCGCGGGTCTGGCGCGGCGCAGCAGCGCGGCGCGGGCGGGCGTCGCGCGTGAGGCCGGGCGGGGCGCGGCGGGGTGCGGCGCGGCGCGGCGCGGCGGGGCGCGGCGGGGCGCGCCGGCGCGCACCGACGGCCGCGTGCGGCGGGTTGCTGCGGCTGCTGCCGAGCCAGACGTCAAAGCCGGCGTCCCACGCCGCAAACGCCTGGCTGCCGGTGATGCCGCCCGACACCCAGGTCAGCGAGGTGTCCAGCACGCCGTGCATGAAAAACACTGCTCGCCGCGGCGGCAGGCGGCGGGCGGGCGGGCGCCGTTTGTTCAAGCTGCCGCCGGGCGGGGCGGCGCACCGGCGCGCCACCGCCGCGGCGCGGGCGCGGGCGCGGCGCGCCGGGCGCACCCGTGTCGGACGCGCCGGGGCGGGGGATGCGCTCCATGCGCAGCAGGTAGCCGTCCGGCGTTGCAACCTCGTGCACCTCGAGGGGGTACCCGGCGAGGCGGATGACCTGCCCCGCCGACGAGACGTCGCGCAGCTCCGACACCGCGGGGCCCGAGTGGCTGCGCTGCAGGCGGCGGCCCCCGCCGCCGGCCGCGCCGGACGCGCCGGCGGACGACGAGCGCCGCCGCGCGCGCGCGGGGCGGGCGGCGCCGGCGGCGGCGTCGCCCGCGCCGCGCGCGGGGTGCTGCTCGCCCCACGCGCGCCGGGTCATGGCGCTGTGGTGCTTCTCCTGCACGCGCGCGCTCGCAAAGGGCGAGGCGCCCGCGGGCTGCGGCACCGCCTGCGCCTGCGACGGCTGCGACGGCTGCTGGCACGAGGCCCCGCACGCGCCCGCGCCGGCCGCGCCCTGCTGTCCCGGGCTCGGGGCCGCAAAGGCGACGCGCGTGGTGGCCAGCCCCGTCAGCACCGACGCGGCGCGGTTGCGCGCGTGCCCGCCGCCGGTGGGCGCGCCGCGGCCGCCGGCGGGCGCCAGCGCGCTGCGCTGCGGGCTCGCGACGTTGCTGCCGCCCGACAGCGCCGGCCGCAGCGACTGCCGCGGGGACGGCGACGCCGCCGACGCCGCGGGCGACATCTGGCCGGGCGGCGTGGCGGGTGGGCCGCCCTCGCTGCCGCTGCTGCTGCCCTCGTCGTCCTCGTCCGAGTCCGCGCCTGCCCAGCGCGTGGCGGCGCGCTGCGGCGGCGGCGGCGGCGGCGGTGACCGACCAGTGCGGGCGCGCCGCGCGGCGCTCGGGCTGAGCGGCAGCCGGCTCACGCGCCGAGCAAGCGGGCTGCTGCTCAGCAGCTGCGCAGCGCCAGGGCGCGCACCGGCAGGTCGATGGACGTGCAGCTGCGCCGTCGGAACACCGGCGCCGAGGAGGGGTTCAGCGCGCTGCTGCTGCTGCGCCGCTTGGGCGGCTGGCGCCCCGCGCCGCCGCCGCCCCACAGCCGCGCGACGGCGCCGCGCACGCCCGCGCGCGGCGCGCCGGCGGTCGGCGCTGCTGTTGTGCTCACAAAGGTGAGCTGGGCCACCAGCCAGCGGATGGCGTCGAAGACGCGCGCCACCAGCAGCTGGCTGAAGAGGCTCGCGTCCTCGAGCAGGCCTGCGCGCAACGCATGGCGTGCAGCGGCGCGGCGTCGGCGCGCGGCGTCGGCGCGCGCGAGCGGCGGCCGCGCCCCGCAGCGCGGCGCGGAGCGGCGCGGCGCGGCGCGCGCCGCCGCCACCGCTGCCTGCGCGCGCCCGCGCCGGCGCCGCGCACCCGTGCGGCGGATGGCCTCGTGCGCGCCCCAGCCCGCCTGCGGCTCAAACACGCTGCGCATGTTGCGCGCGAGCGCGCTCGCCGCGGCGGCGGCCTCTTCGACGGCCTGCTCGGCCGCGGTGACGACGCTGCTGGCCGCCTGCTGCACCCACCACTGCGCGGCGCCGTCGGGGTCCGCCGCCGGGCGGTCGTCCCCATCCGGCGCGATCTCGCCGCCGCCCGCGCCAGGCCCCGCGGGCGCGACGGCGCCCGCCGCCGCCGCGGCCGCCGCCGGGCCCCTGCTCGGCCGCCGGCGCGTGGCGCTGCCGCTGCTGCCCGGCCGCGCCCACAGCGCGGCGCGCGGCGCGGGCGCGCCGCCGTCGGGCGCGCCGCCGGTGGCGCTGCCTGCGCACGCCGCGCCGCGCCGCGGCAGGGGCCGGCGGGGCGCCGGGGTGAGCGCGGGAGCGGGGGCGGCACCGCCGCGCGGGCGCGGGCGCTGCCGCGCGCCGCACCTCCGCGCTCAAACTCTCGCGCCAGCACGGCGTTGAGCGTGCCGCCGCGCCGGCTGTCCTGCGCGCCCCACCAGCTGTGCCGCGCGGCGGCCTCGTCCCAGCGGCCCCGCAGCTGGGCCTTGTAGTCTCGATTGAACACTGCGGCGCGGGGGGCGCGGCGGGGGGCGCGGTGCAGCATCAGCCGCTGCGCGCAGCGGCGGTCGCAGCGGCGGCGAGAGGCGGCTGGCCTGCTACCCGCGGCGCCAGGGAGGGCGGGGGCGACAGGGCCTCCTCGCATCGCCCCGGCCGCGCCAGCCGGCGCGCACTCGGCGGCGAGTGCGGCGAGGTGAGCGTGTCGGCGCGCCGCTGCTGCCGCCTCACCGCCGAGCACCCAGGCGCTGGTGCCGTTCACGGCGCGCTGAATGAGCGCCAGGGACTCCCGGATGAGGCTGGCGATCGCCTCCTGCGCGCTGTCGAGCGCCGCCAGCACCGCCGCCGCCCAGGGCCGCACGACGAGCGCGTGCCAGCCCGCCAGCAGCGACGCGAGCAGCGCCGCCATGGCCCCGGCAGAAGCCAAGCGATCGGCCGCTCACTGCAGCGCACGGCGCATCGCGGCGGCCCCGCGCGGCGGCGCGGCAGTTGGGCCCCGCGGTGGCAGCGCGGGTGGCGAGCGGCGCGCGGGGACTGGGATAGCGGCAGCACAGCGAGCGCGGCGCCGCGCTGGGCAGCGCCGCAGCGCGAGCGACGTCGGCGAAACGACGGCGGCGGTTCGGCCGGCAGCGCTGGATCCGCTGCCGCGTGTCCCCAGACTGCACTCGCGCGCGTGGCGCACGCGCTGGCAAAGGGGCAGCGGCACGCGGCGCACACGCGCGGCGCGCGGCGCAGCAGCGGGCGGCGCAGCCCTAGCGCTGCGGCCATGGTCGGCCCCGACCCCGCCGCCGACGGGCTCGGCGCCCGTGATGCGAACGACGCCGGCGCTCCCGTGCCCGGCGGCGCCGCAGCGGCGCAGGAAGCAGCAGCAGCGCCGGACGGTCTGGTGTTCGGCGAGCTCGACGACGGCGACAGCGACGTCTTTGCCACGCCCCTGGCCGCCAGCCGGGCGGACTCCTGCGCGCTGAGCGACCCGCCGGGCAGCAGCGGCGCGAGCCCCGCCGCCGCGGCGCTGCAGGCCGCTGGCGCGGCGGCGCTGCGCGGCGCCGGCGGGGACGGCGCGCCGCCGCAGCTGCAGGCCGCGGCGACGGACTCGCCGCACGCGGCGGCGGCGGCAGCAGGGGCCGGCAGCCCCGGCACGCAGCAGCACGAGCCGCGGGCGTGGCGCGAGGGCAGCGGCCTCGTCACGCTGGCGGCGCCGGGGCAGCGCGGCGGCGCGTCCGTCGACGGCGAGGGCACCGACCCCGGCGGGCCGGAGCCGGGCAGCGGCAGCGGCAGCGACAGCGACAGCGACGCGGGCTGCTACAACACATACGAGGCGGCTGCGGCCGACGCTGCCGCGTGCAGCAGCAGCGGCGGCGGCGGCGGCGGCGGCGGCAGCGCATTTGCTGCCGCAGGCCCGCAGGCGGCAGTCGCGGCCCACGCCGGCGACGGCGGCGGCGCACCCGTGCCCACAGTCGCGGCCGGGACAGCGGCGCAGCACGGGCCCCCGGGTCTGAGCCCGCCCAGCTCGCCGCTGGGGGGATGACCCTCGAGCGCTCGGCGTCCTGGCAGCTGCAGCACGCCGCGGCGGCGGCGGCCGGCACGGCGGCGCACACCGCGCCGCCGCGGTCGGACATGCAGCTGCCGCGCCTCAGGTGCGCGGCGGCTCGGCGCGGCCGCTGCGCGCTGGCTGCCCACACGTGCGCCCCCCTGCTGGGCCTTGCTGCTGAGACCTGCGCCCGCCCGCCCGCCCGCCCGCGCGCTCCGCGCCGCCCAGCAGCGTCAGCAGCAGCGGCAGCAGCCCCACGAGCCCGCACGGCGAGGACGGCTGGGCGGCGTGGCAGCGGCGGCGGCGGCACGTGTTCGTGCTCACCAGCGCCGGCAAGCCCGTGTTCAGCCTGCACGGCAGCGAGCAGGCGCTCGCGGGTGTGCCGGCGCGCTGGCGCGCGCACCGCGCCTCGTCGTCAGTTAAACCCCGGTGCTCAAGAACGCGCCGCGCCGCAGGGTTCACCGCCGTCATCCAGGCGCTCATCAGCGTCGTCGCGGACCAGGGCGACGCGATCCGCTCGCTCTCGGTCGGCTGCGCGCAGCTCTCGTTCCTGCTCGCCGGCCAGCTCTACCTCGTCGCCGTCAGCAGCCGCGGCGAGGCGCCCGCGGCGCTGCGGCGGCAGCTCGAGCTGCTGTACCAGGCGGTGCTCATGGCCGTCACGTCCGGTGCGCCCGCGGCGGCGGCGGCGGCGGCGGCAGCCGCTGTCGGCGCGCCGCCGGCGGCCACGCCGTCCCCCGCGCTCACCGCGCCCCGCTCGCCGCGCCGGCAGGCATCGAGCGCACGCTCACGCGCAGCCCCGGGTACGACGCCGCCGCGCTGCTCGCGGGCTCGCGCGGCAGCCTCGCCGCGCTCTCGCGCTCGTTCGGCGACTGCCCCGGCTGGATGCTGGGCACCATCGAGCCCGCGTCCGCGCCGCCGGCGGACCGCCGCGCGGCGGGCGCGGCGCTGGCAGAGGCGGTCAAGGTGCGCCGCGCCGCGGGGGCGCGCTGCGCGGGCACAGCGGGGGCGGGCCGGCGGCGCCGTCGGCGCCGACGGCGCGACGCTGGGCCCGGCCGCGCGCAGGCGAGCGGCGCGCTGTACGGCGTCGTGTTTGTCGGCCGGCGCCTGCTCGCGGTCGCGGCCGGCGGCGGCGCGCCGCCGGCCAACGTGTACGACCTGCTGCTGCTCGCCAACTTTGCGTGCACCAATGAGTCGCTGCGGTGCGCGCGCCGCCGCCGCGGGCGCGCGGGGCGGGCGGGCGCCTGCGCGCGCGTGCGTGTGTGCGCTCACGCCACCGCCGCCGCCGCGACCGCCGCGGCCGCCGCACCACCACAGGCACAGCGAGACGTTTGTGCCGGTCTGCCTGCCCAACTTCCAGCCGGGCGCGTTCCTGCACGCGTACGTCCAGCACCTGGAGCTGGCCGAGGGCGGGCAGCAGGCGCCGCAGCAGGACCGCCAGCAGCAGCAGCAGCAGCAGCAGCAGCAGCAGCAGCAGCAGCAGCAGCAGCAGCAACAGGGGCGCGGCAGGGGCCGGCGGTCGCGGTCGCGCGACGCGCCGCCCGGCAGCGTGTTCCTGCTCCTGCTGTCAGGCTCGCCGGACGCCTTCCACAGCCTCGCCGCGGCGGCCGCGGGCTTCACGTCCGCGCTCGCGGGGCCGGGCGGCAGCGGCGGCGCGCTCTCGCGCGTCGCGGCGGCCGCCGCGCTGCCCAGCGGCGGGCGGCTGCGCGCGGAGGCGCTGCCGGCGCCTGTCGGTGCGTGCCTCGAGCCGCGCGCGCGCTGACACGCCTGCACGCGCGCTCACACGCCGCCGCCGCCGCCCCTGCTGCCGCTGCCGCGCGCGCGCGCCGCCAGGCGGCGCGCCCGGCGCCACGCCGCTGTGGCACGCGGTCGTGCGCTACCCCGCCCGCCGGCAGCACCTCTGCCTCGGCTACGCGGCCGAGCTCTTCCCGCGCCGCGCACAGCGCAAGCTGCTCGTGCGCGCGTACGCGCGCCTCTTCTGCGCCGCGTACGCGCCGCAGCTCGAGCCACCGCCGCACAGCAGCGCCGGCGCGGGCGGGCTCGGCCCGCTCGCTGGCGGCGGCGGAGGCGCCAGCGGCGGCGTCGCTGGCGGCATCGCCGGCATTGTCGGCGGCGGCGCGGGCGGCGGCGGCGGCGCGGGCGCGGCGCGGCCAGCGCACAAGCTGGTCTGGGTGAGCGGCACGCGCTGGGTCGTCGCGGCGCTGGTGGACCGCGAGTGCGAGGTCTACTGCACGTTCGACCCGCTCACGGAGAAGGACGTGGGGCTCGCGCTCGCGGAGCAGATGCGCCGCGCACTCGCGGACCGCGCCGCCGCCGCGGAGCTGCTCGTGCCGGGGCTGTGAGGCGGGCCGCGGACGGGGCGCGGGCGTGCGTAACTGCGCTGCACCGCACGCCGCGACACCAGCGCCCGCGCGAGCTTTTGACGCCGACAGACGTCAAAAGCGGCGCGCGCGGCGCCAGCCCCTCCCGCCGCGCTGGTGAAGAAGCAGCCGGCGCGGCTCCAGCGCAGCAGCGCGCCACTGCTGCTCGCACGCGCCCCGCTGCCCCGGAGCAGCAGCAGCCCGCGCGCGCAGGCGCGGCCCGGATCCGGCGGCCGCAGCGCGGTCGTCAGCTCGCGGCCGGGGGGCGCACAGAAGCAACAGAAAAAGAAAAGCACAGACGCCGCGGCACCACGAACGCGACCGCCATGGCGCTGCCGGGGCGCCTGTTCCTCGTGTTTGCACTCGCAGCGCCGGCGGCCCTCGCGGGCGCGCCGCCGCGGCAGCTCTGCGCCCGCCTGCCGGGTGGGCGCGCAGGCCACGCTCGGGCGCCCGTGGGGCCCGTGCGGGGACAGGCACGATCACAACCGCCGCAACCGCCGCGCGCCGCAGCACGAGGCGCGCTGCTCGGCGTGTCGCTGGCGCCGCCGGCCGCGGGCGACGACGACGGCGCGGCGGCCTGCGACCTGCACGCCTGCGCCGGTGCCGGCTGCGCGCCGAGCCACGTCGCGGCGCTGGCGCCGCCGCGCGGGGAGGCCGGCGCGCTGCTGCTGGAGCCCGGCGCGCTGCCGGGCGGCGGCCTGTGGGACGGCGACGGCGTCGGCGGCGCGGGCGGCGACGTCACGCTGCGCCTCGCTGCCGCGTGCGGCGCTCGGGGCGAGCCCGGCGGTGGCAGCCCGGCGTGGGGCCCGGCGGTCGCGCTGACGCTGCTGCCCGAGCCGCCTGCGGCCGCACCGGTGGGCGCTGCGCGCGCATGCCCACCTGACGCGGAGCCCGTGCAGGCCTGGGAGGTGGCGGCGCCGCTCGGGCCGGCAGACGCCGGCAGCGAGGACGGCGGCGCCGTGCGCCGACTGGTGATGGTCGAGCTTGAGCCGCCGCTGGATGATGGCGCTGCGCTGGTGCCCGGGGCAGCCCGCTGCCGCCGCCGCCGCCGCCCGGCCGCACCCTCGCGCTGTGGCTGGGCCGCCTCGGCCTTGCGGGGGCGCTGGCTGGCGTGCACCTGCTGGCCGTGCGCCTCGCCGGCAGGTGATGGTGGCCGGCCGCGCGCTGGCGGGCCTGGCGGCGGCCAGTGGCTCATGCGTGCGTTGCCCGCGGGGCAGGCAGGCAGGCAGGCGCTGCGCGTTCAGTTGATGGTGACGATGACACCGTTGAACGCGCGCGCCGTCAGCCCCAGGTCAAGCAGCAGCCGCTGCCCGCTTGCGCTCGTGGGCGACACCAGCAGCAGGAACTGCGCGCGGCGGCGGCGGCGGCCTGAGCGCGCGGGCTGCGGCCGCGCGCGCGCGGACGCTGCGGCGCCGCCGCCGCGCACCGAGACGAGCAGCTCCGCGCCGGCGTCCGTGAAGCGCGAGAGCGAGACCTTGATGCTCCGCTGCGCCACGCCCGGGCGGCGCAGCGCCGCCGACAGCGCGGACGTGAGCTCCTCGAGCGCGGCGAGCTCCTTGTGGGGGAGCTTGACCTTGAACCGCAGCGTCTGCCGCTCGCGGCTCTTGGATGTGAGGGGGCTTCGCGCCTCGCGGCGTGCGCTCTTGTTGTAGACGACCATGTCGCTGATGGACTTGTTGGGCACCGCGACAAGCTCGTCGTCGAGGCCCCGCACTAAAGTTCGCATTGGAGTCACCCGCTCCACTGTTCCGCTCACGATGACGTTGCCCACGCCCTGCACAACGATGCTGTCCCCGGGCACAAAAGGCCGCGACAGGAACTGCGGCGGCGGGCGGGCCGGCGGTCGGCGGCGGGCTTCGCGGGCGCGGCGCGGTGCGGCGCGCGGCGCCCGCCCTCCGCTGCAGGCCGCCCCGCCGCGCCGCTCACGATCGAGAGGCCCATGACCGCGTTGGTGAGCAGGGTCTGCGTGGCCAGCCCAACGACGATGCCGCTCGCGCCGCCGATGGCGAGCAGAGGCCGTACATCGATGCCGAGCAGCTGCATGCTGAACAGCGCCGCCGCGACGACGAGCACCCAGCTCAGGATGCTGCGGCGGTGACCGGGCGTCGGCGGCTCAGGGATTGCGGCGGCAGCGGCTGAGCGCGCGCGGCGGCCGGCCTCTGGCCTGTGACGGGCTCCCAGCGGCTCACCCGTCGAGCGGCAGCAGCAGGCGCTCCATCTGCTCCGCGCTCTTGGGCCCCCACAGGCTCGCGCCCGTGGCGCGTCCGCCGCGCCGCGCCGTGAAGCTGCCGCCGCTGGCGAGGCCGGCGGCCGCCGCGGGCGCCGCCGCGCTGGCGGGCGCGGGCGCGCCCTCCTCGTCCGACAGCTCCGCCGCCTGCTCCGCGCCCGACGGCCAGCGCGGCCGCATCGCGACCGACAGCACGCGCCCGCCGCCGCCCTCCAGGCAGGTCTCCCCCGCCTCGCCGGCGTCGCCCGCGCGCTGCGCCGCGGCCGCGGCCGCGCCAGCGGCGGCGCCGCCGGCGTCGGGCCAGGGTGTGTGGTCCGCCGCGGGGCCGTGGTGGGGGCGGTGGTTGTGCAGCGCGGCCTCCTTGGCGCGCTGCGCCGCGATGACATGCTCCAACAGGACCGATTTCCACCTGATCAGCACGCGCACGGTCAGCCACACCGCCAGCACGGCCGTCAGCGGCACCAGCGCCGCGTCGACAGAATTTAGCGCCGCGACAAAGCAACCCGCCGCGCGCCGCGCCGCGGGCTCCCACGCGGGCTCCGCCGACACCACAAACGCCTTGAGCAGGCCCGCCGCGCTGCGCAGCACCCTGCGGCGGCGCCCGGTGGGTGTGAGCCGCGCGCTGCGTGCGCGGCCGCTTCGGCCAGGCGGCGCGAGGAGAACAAAAACATCCGCGGCCAGCTTGTGCGCCGCACCTCGTACTGACAAACAGGCTGATCGCGACGCACGCCGGCGCCTCCAGCGCGACCGGGAGCAGCCCCAGCACCTCCACGCTGAGCGGCTGGTCAGGGTTGGCCTCGAGCCAGCGGCGCGCGCGGTCGGCGACGGCGCTGAGCGATCGGATGGCCAGCCAGCCCGCCAGGGGCGGCAGCAGCAGCTCGTCCAGGCCCGGGACGTGCGCGGCGACCGCGCCGCGCAGCAGCCCGCTGCCGGCCGCCACGCTCCTGCTGGTGCACAGCCGGAGCTGCTGCAGCTGCCTGGCGGGCTGCGGGAGGCCGTGGCGCCGCGGCTCGCCGCCGCGGTGGAGCAGCAGCGGCGGTGCGGCGCGCGGGTGTGCCGCGAGCCCTGGGGCCCGCGCCCATGGCGCACAGCACGGCCGATCCATCAAGCCGCGTCTCGCGAGCGCCGCCGGCTGCGCGCCAACAAAAGCGTCGTGCGGGGGCCGCGCTGCTCCGAACGGCGCGGCGCGGCGGGCTGTGCTGATGGCCTTGCGCCCAGCTGCTGCGCGGGGAGCGGCTGAGCCGGTCGACGCGGACGGGCTGGAGCCGGGTTACAGCACAGGCGCGCACCGCGCAGGGCTCACCGGCCGCGGCACACCGCTCCGCGCTGTGCCGCCGCCGCCGGTGCACGGAGGGCGCGCTGCTCGCACCAGGCGCACGCAGCTGCCACGCGCGCCCTGTGGGCAGAGGCGGCAGCGTGAGCATCAGGCCGAACCCAGAACGCCTGTGCCGCAGCTGCACGCCCGCGCGGCCGCGCGCGCACCCGCCGCGCACCGGCTCGCCGGGCTGTCGCCGGCATGGTGCCACCCGGTTGTGTTCATGTTGACTGCGCTCGACCCCTTCAGCGCTCAGTCGCCGC
Source organism: Scenedesmus sp. PABB004 (assembly GCA_014905635.1). NCBI lineage: Eukaryota > Viridiplantae > Chlorophyta > Chlorophyceae > Sphaeropleales > Scenedesmaceae > Scenedesmus > Scenedesmus sp. PABB004. Next base: position 931,660 of record JABVCE010000012.1, read on the forward strand.
CGCCGCCGCCGTCGACCACTGCGGCGCCGGCGGCCCGCACCGCGTCCAGCGCCGCCTCGTCGGTGAAGGGCTGCAGCTCCCACAGCTGCGCAAACGCCTCCAGGTGCTCCGCCGGGGTGTCCAGGCGGATGCTGGCCGCCGCGAGCTCCTGCGGCAGCGGCGTCAGCGGGTCAGCGGCGCGCGCCGCCGCGCGGGCGGGGCGGGCGAGCGCGCACGTGCGCACAGGGGCGCGCACCATCCACTGCAGGTCGCGCTGCAGCCCGGCGACGGCCGCGCCCAGCAGCAGCGCAAGCTCCTCGGCGCTCGCCGGCGGCTGAGGCGGGTCCGGGCTCTGCTCTGCCGCGTCGCCGCCGTGCTCCGCCGCTGCTCCGTCGCCGTCGGCGACGCCCGGCGCGGCCAGGCCGTCGACCGCACCGGCGCCAGCAGCCGCCGCGCCCTGCTCGCCGACCGGCGCCCGCGCCAGCGCCGCGTCAGCGCACTCCGCCGCGCGCGCCTGCATGCCGCGCAGGCCCGCCGCCGCGGCCGCGAGCGCCGCCTGCAGCGACGCGAACGCCGCGTGGCTGGCCGCGGGCAGCTCAGGGTCCGGCTTGGGCACGGGGCGCTGCAGCTGCTCCAGGTAGGCCGACAGCTGGAAGGAGGGCGCCTGCGGCGGCGCGTGCACCGGCAGCGGCGGCGGCGCGCGGCGTCGCGCGTGCGCCGCTGCTGCCACGCGCTAGCCGGCGCCGCTGCTGTTCGCCGCGGCCCGCCCTTCTCGCACCAGCTCCTCCAGGCGCTGCAGAACCTTGGGCAGCGCCGGGACGCCCTGCGGCGGCTGCAGCTGCGCGAGCGCGCCCGCGAGGCCCGCCAGCGCCGCGCCGCCCGCCGCCACCGCGTCCTCCCACTCCTGCGGCCGCGGCGCGAGCGTGAGGGGCACGGGAGGCTGGGGCCGCGATCAGCCAGCGCCGCACGCGCGCCTGCAGGTGCTCGCAGAAGCGGGTCACGGCCAGCGCTGCGCCGCCGCACATCGACCGAGCGTTCACGCGCGCAGCGGCGGCGGCGGCGCAGCTGCGGAACAAGTGCGGGGAGCTGCCTCTGACAGCAGGACAGCTGGTGCAGACAGCCGGTGGCGCGGCGATATCGCCGCGCTGAATCGATTGAGCAGGTGCGGCGGTTCGGGGTGAGTTAAAGTGTGGCCAACGCGCCGCCCGCCGCCGCACGCGCCGCCTGCCACCGCACGCACCGCCCGCCGCCACACTCCCGGCCCTCACCGCCCCGGGCCGCGCGCGATCGGCCAGACGCCGAACACACGCCCGCACCGCGCCGCAACAACCTCGTCGTATAAATTGACCGTCGGGTCGCAGTGGCCCGGGAGCAGCAGCAGCTTTGCCCCCAGCCCCGGCAGCGCCGGCGGCGGCGCCTGGTGCAGGCCGCGCGGCCAGAGCAGCACGGCGTGCTCGTCGCCGCCGTTGGCCACCTCGACCCCCTCGGCCGCGAGCTCGCGCAGCAGGCCCGCGGCCACGCTCGGGGCCTCGAGCAGCAGGGGGGCACCGCTGTCGTACGAGACCGCCTTCTGCCCGGCGTCGCAGACCACGGCGCCGCGCGCCTCACTCACGCTCATCACCTGGGCCAGCACCCACAGCGCCTGCTCCCACTCGGCGCCGCCGCCGCCGGCCTGCCGGTTGCGCGCGTAGTCGGCATCGCCGAGCGCGAACGAGCCCGGCTGCACCTCGGTGAAAACGCCGCTGCCCGCCTCGAGCCTGCGCGCGCGGCGCGGGGCGGCGGGACGACGGGGCGCGGCGGGCTGGGCCGGGCCGCGCGCGCCGCGGCGCGCGGCGCCGCCGTCCGCCGCCGGCGCACCGGTACGTGCCCGTGCCGCCGCCGGTCACGGTGCCGCACGCGAGGCCCGGCCCCGCCGCGATGGCCTCAACCGCCGCTGCCGCGCGCGCCGCGACGCGGGCCACCGCGGCGGCGCGCTCGCCGGGGTCGCGCACGTGCTGTATGCCGCCGTGGTAGGCCTGGACGCCTGGCGGCGCGCGGGACAGGGTTACGGGCCAAGGGAACCCTCGCCCCAAGGGTTCAGGGTTCAGGGTCAGGGGGCGCAGGGCTTGGCGGTGCTGTTCGGGGCTGCGCGCCGCGACGAGCGCGCGCCGCCGCACCCTGGAAGGTCACCGCGCCGCGCGTCTGCTCCGCGAGCTCCGCGACGAGGCCGGCGAGCGCGGCGGCCTCGGCGGGCGTGTCGACGCCGCACCTGTCCTGGCCGGCGTTGACCTCCACCAGCACGCCGACGCTCGTCTCCCACGCGCGCGCGGCGGCCGCGAGCGCCTGCAGCGGCGCGCGCGCGTCCACGACCACCGACACGCGCGCGCCTACGTCCGCGCAGCACGGCGCGGCTCGGCTTGGAGTCGTGCACTCCCTCCGCGGCGTGCCCGCCCCCATCCCTCCCCTCCCCGCCCCTCCCCCGCAGCCGCGCCACGCGGGGCGCCCCAGCTGGCCAGCGCTCGCACCCTGCGCCGCGAGCGCGGCGAGGCGGTCGAGCTTGGCCAGGTCCACCACCTCATTGCTGACGAGGACGTCGGCGATGCCGCCCGCGACGAGCGCCTCCGCCTCGGACACCTTTTGCGCGCACACGCCGCCCGCGCCCACGTCGCCGAGCAGGCGCAGCTGCAGCGCCGCGAGGTGCGGGCACTTGTGGGCCTTAGCGTGCGGCCGCACCGCGACGCCCGGGTGGTCGGCCGCCATGACGCGCCGCAGCTTCAGGCAGTTGGCCTCAAACGCTGCGCGCGGCGCCGGCGGGAGGCGCTGCTGGCCGGACGCGGCGGGGCGGCGCGGGAGGGTGCTCCCGGACGCGCCGCACACCACCCAGTGCCAGGGCCACCCAGGGCCAGGGCCCTAACGCCCTGGCCCAGTGCGGGCGCGGGAGGGGCACTCACCGTCAAGGTCGACGACGAGCGCCGGCGTGTCCACCTCCGCCAGCGGCGCGCCGAGGCGGGCGCCCGCGCTCGCCGAGGCGGCGGCGCGCCGCGCGGCCGGCGCCTGCACGAGTGCCCCCGGCCTGCTGGGCGCGGGTAAGGTGGTTGGCGGGGCCAGGCGGCGGCGGGCGGCGGCGGGCGGCGGCGCGGCGGTGGGCGGCAGCGGCGGTGCGTGCAGCCAGCAGCGGGTCGGCCGTGCGCCCCGCAGGCGACCGTGTTGGTCTACGGCGCCGGCCGCGCCGCACCAACTGCAGCCGCGAGCCTGCAGCAGCCCAGGCCGCGCCGCCGCTGCTGCTGCTGCCATCTGCCGCCCCAGCGCGAGCATCCGCGCTGGGCTCTGAGCACTCGGCGCTGCCAGCCTGCCTGGGCCTGACTTTGCAGGGAGCAAGGCGCAGCCTGGCTGGGCGTCAGCTGCGGTGTGCGCGACGTGAGGCAGCAATAACCGCTGCTGACTGCTGCTCCCGAACTGACGCTCGCTCCGTTCGCTCATTGGGCGCCTTCCGAGTCGGTGAGACCTCCGGGAAGCCGAACGCGCCGATCGGCAGCCTTTCCTGACCCCGCTGGGCAGCGCAGCGCGGCCTCGATGCGCGCGAACGCCCTGCAGCCGCGCTCGGCGCAGGGCGCCTGCGCTCGGCCATGGTCACCGGCGCGCGTGGCCTCGGCGGTGGCGCCCGCGCCGCGGCTCGCCGCGGCGCGGCGCCGGCGGGCGGCGGCGGCGCCACGAGCGGTGCCGGCCACAGCCGCTCCGCCTGACCGGGCGGAGGAGCCGCCGCTGCCCGCTGGCGCGCTTGACCGGGACCGGTCGCACGAGACCGACTACGTGGTCGTCGGCAGCGGCATCGGCGGTGAGCGCGGCCGGCCGCCGCGGGACGCGCCGCCGCCGCTGTCAAGCCTGCGCCACCGCTGCCCCGCGCGCCAGGCCTGTGCTGCGGCGCGCTGCTGGCGCGCTACGGCCACAAGGTCACGGTGGTGGAGAGCCACTACCTCGCGGGTGCGCACCCGCGCCCGTGCTGCCGCGCCGGGGACTGGGCGGCGGCAGCGCTCGGCGGAGCGCAGCGGGCTGGGCTTGAGGCGGGGCGCCGTGGCGGCTGCGTCGTCACCGCGCGCAGGCGGCGCGGCGCACAGCTTCAAGGTCGGGGGCTTCACCTTTGACGCGGGGCCTAGTTTCCACATGGGCCTGAGTGATCCGCCCGGCGCGAGCAGGTGCGCGCCCCGCGGCGCGGCGCGCCTGGCGGCGGCCAGGGCCGCGCGGCGCGCGGGAGCCAGCGCGCGCGCACGGCCGCCGCCGCCGAGCGCGCGCCGCCGGCCGGCGCCGCAGGAACCCGCTGAAGCAGGTGCTGGACCTGCTGGGCGAGCGCGTCGAGTGCAAGCGCTACGACCAGGCGCGCCGCGTCGCTCGGCGCGCGCCGCGCGCGGCCGGCCAGGCAGCGGGGCCCGCGCGCTGCCCGCCTCCACAGCCATTGACTGCCGCCGGCCGTGACGCCGTGACGCCCCGCCGCGCCGCCCCGGGGCGCAGTGGGTTGTCTACGACCCGCAGGGCCGCACCTTCCCCGTCGTCGCGGACGGCGCCGAGTATGCCGGTGCGGCGCGCGGCACACGGCGCGCGGCGCGCCGGCAGGGACGGCGGCGACGTCCAGGACGGCAGGGACAGCAGGGCCAGCGCCCCGCGCCCACCCGCCTGACTGCCGCGGCGCCGCCGCCGCCGCCGCCGCCGCCGCCGCCGCCGCCGCCGCCGCCGCGCCGCCGCCGCCGCCGCGGCCAGACATGATCCGCCGCGTCGGCGGCCCCGACGCGCTGGCGCAGTGGCGCCGCCTCGAGGCCGCGATGGCCCCGCTGCAGCGCGGCGCGGCGCTCTTCCCCGCCGCCGCGATCCGGGGCGACCTCGGCGTGCTGCTCACCGCCGCGCGCTTCTTCGGCCCCCAGCTCGCGCTCACCGGCCTCGTCGCCGGCACGCTCACCGTGCGGCGCGCCGCGCCGGCGGGGCGCGGCTGCGCGCTGCGCGCCGCGCACCGCGGCCCTGGAGCGGGCCGCCGACCTCGCCGCCGCGCCGCGCCACCCCCGGCCAACCGTCCGCGCAGGGCCCGTTCAGCGCGGTGGTGGACCGCCACGTGACTGACCCCTGGCTGCGGTCACTGATCGACCTCGAGTGCTTCGTCCTCAGCGGCATGCTCGCCAAGGACACGCTCACAGCGGAGATGGCGAGCGCGCCTGCGCGGCGCGCGGCGCGGCGCGCTGCCGGCGGGCCCGGGCCGGCCCGGGCCGCCGCGCCGCGCCGCCGCCGCCGCCGAATGACAGCATGATGCCAGCTGACCGCCCGCCCCGCCTCTGCCCTCGATCCCCTCCTCACTCTCATCCTTCACACGCAGGCCTTTATGTTCATGGAGCGCAGCCAGGGCAAGGGCCGCATCGACTACCCGGTGGGTCCGGCAGCCCGTCGGGGGCTGCTGGAGGGCTCAGGCGGGCATGGGTTTAGGGCCGAACCCCGCAGCGCGCCGCCGCCGCGCGGCCGCCCAGGGGCAGCAGCGGCGGCGCCCCGCCGCCTGCCCACCCTGCCGCCACCTCTCCGCCGCGGCGCGCAGATGGGCGGCAGCGAGGCGATCGTGGCTGCGCTCGTGCGCGGCCTGCAGGCGCACGGCGGCCGCCTGCTGCTGCGGAGCCACGTCGAGCAGATCGTGATGCAGGGCGGCCGCGCCGCGGGCGTCGCGCTGCGGCCGCGCGCGCCCGGCGGCGGCGCCGCCGGCGGCCGCGAGGTCATCCGCGCGCGGCGCGGCGTCATCAGCAACGCGAGCGTGTGGGACACGCAGCGCCTGCTGCCGCACGGCGCGGCGCCGCCCGAGTGGCGCCGCCGCGCCGAGGCCACGCCCACGGTGCGGCGCGCGCGCGAGCCGCCGGCTGACGGGCGGGACACCGTCTGTCCCAGCCCCCTTGCCCTCTCTGCGCTCCGCCCAACCGGCCCGCCCACGGGCCCAACCGGCCCGCCCACGCCCATCCACCCCTCCGCCCGCCAGTGCGGGTCGTTCATGCACCTCCACCTGGGCATCGACGCCACGGGGCTGCCGCCGGGGCTGGACTGCCACCACCTTTTTGTCAACGACTGGGCCGACATCGAGGCGCCGCAGAACGTGTGCATCGCGAGCATACCCACGCAGTTCGACCCCGACCTCGCGCCGCCGGGCAAGGCGGTCGTGCACGCGTGAGCGCGCGCAGCGCGCCCGGCGCCGCGCCGCGCGCGCCCCGCGCCCCGCGCCTTGCCGCGCCCCCCGAGCCGCGCCTGAGCCGCGCCCGACTGCCTGACTGCCCCCGCGTCGCCGCAGCTACACGGCCGGCAATGAGCCTTACGCGCCGTGGGAGGGGCTGGACCGGCGCAGCCCCGAGTACGAGGCGCTGAAGAACGAGCGCTCGCAAGTGCTGTGGCGGGTGCGGGGGCCGCCGCGCAGCCGCGCGGGGCTGGGGGAGCGGCGCGTGCGCCACGCCGCGCGCGCGTGGGCGCGCGCCCCACGCGCCTGCCCGGCTCCTCTGCCGCCGCCGCCGCCTGACCCGCCCGCAATCCCCTCCCGCTGCCGCCCCCGCCGGCTCAGGCGCTGGAGCGGGTCATCCCGGACGTGCGCGAACGCGCGGAGCTCACGCTCGTGGGCACGCCGCTCACGCACGAGCGCTTCCTGCGCCGCCACCGCGGCACGTATGGGCCCGCGATCTCGGCGGCCGGCGGCGCCGGCTGGCCGAGCAACGCGACGCCCGTGCCGGGGCTGACCGTCGTCGGCGACAGCACGATGCCGGGGATCGGCATCCCCGCTGCCGCGGCGAGCGGCATGATCGCCGCCAACGGCCTCGCCCCGGTCTGGGACCACCTGCGCACGCTCGGCGAGCTGGCGCTGTAAGCGGCGGCGGCGCAATGTTTGAACCCTCGCGCGCGGCGAGGGTTCAAGCTCACGGCAGTCGACAGGCACGCACCGGAGACGGCGCCAGCCCGGAGACCTGCAGGCCTGTCAATGACCTGCGTCCGCACGCCAGGCCGCCCGCCGGCGCCGCCCCACGGCAACCGCTGCTGCTCCGCCGCCGCTGCTGCCGCGCATGCTCGAGCGCCGCCGCCGCCGCCGGCTCATCCTCCGCGACTGGGCAGCGAGCCTGCCATGTGACGCCGCAGCTTAGCCGGGGCCCGCGCGCCTCACCAGCCCGCCGCAGTCCGCCGCAGCAGCAGCGGCAGCGATCGAACGCCCCCGCGAGGGGCGCCCACAGCGATGGCGAGCGCGGAGGAGCTGCAGCGCAAGCTCAAGGACGCGTGAGACTGCGCCGTCGCGCTGCGGCGGCAGCAGCACGCGACCCAGGCGTCGCGCCGCTGCCGCTGTCGGGTGCCGACCGCGCGCGCTCGCCGCCCGCAGCGTCAAACAGTACGAGGGCAAGCTCGCGGCGCTCAGCGCGCTCAACAGCGCGCTGCAGAAGGAAAATGAGGAGCTCCGGGCGGACCTGGAGGAGGCGTCGGCGCCCAAGACGGACGAGGGTGCGCGCACGCGGCGCGCCGCGCCGCTGAGCCCGCCAGCGCGGCCGCCCGGTCACGCGACGCTCGCGCCGTCGCGCCGCAGAGCTGGACGCGCTGGAGCTCAAGGAGGAGTTTGCGCGCCGCCTGGGCGAGCAGCAGCGCACGATCGACATACTCAAGGCGCGCGGCGCCGCCGCCGCACGGGGCGTGCCGCAGCGGCCGCGTGCCGACGCGGCGGCGGCGGCCGACGCGAGCCCCCCCCCCCTCCCTCGCGCCGACGCGCCCCGCCGCAGGACACCAACGCGCGGCTGCAGGCCAAGGTGCGCGACGCCGCGGCTGGCAGCACCGCGACCGAGGCGCAGGTGTCGGCCCTGCAGGAGAAGCTCGCAAAGCAGCAGTGAGCGCGCCGCGCCACCGCGCCGCCGCTTGCCGCCGGGCGGCACCCCTGCGCGCAGCTCGCGCGCAGCTCGCACGCGCCGCGACACGCGTGCACGCCCGCGCCCGCGCAGGCAGGACGGCGCGGCGCTCGCGGCCAAGGTGGCCGAGCTGGAGAAGGGCGCGCGGCGGCTGGGCCACCGCGTGAAGGAGGTTGAGAACGAGCGCGACCGCGCGGCCAGCCGCGCCGAGGTGCTGGCCATTCAGCTCGAGGAGGCGCGTGGCGAGCTCGCCGCGGCGGCGGCGTCCGCCGCGCGCGCGCTCGCCGCGGCGCAGGCGGAGCACGCCGACGCGGCCGAGGCGGCGCGCGCCGCCGCGGCGGGCGAGCGCGCCGCGCTCGAGGCCGCGCTCGCCGACGCGCGCGCCGCGGCGGCGGTCGGCAGCGAGGCCGCCGCGGCGGCGGCGGCGGCGCGCGAGGCGGCGCTCGAGGCGGCGCTGGGCGACGCGCGCGGCGCGGCGGCGGCGCTGCAGGAGGCGCAGGGCGCGGCGGAGGCGCGGCACGCGCGCGCGCTCGGCGCGCTGCAGGAGCAGGTGCGCGCGCTGGAGCGCGAAAAGCAGGAGCTGCTGGCCGACTCGGGGCAGGCGAGCGGGTCGCTGATGCGGCAGATACAGAGCCTCGCGGCGGAGGCCGCCGCGGGCGCGGCGCGCGCCGCGGACGCGGAGGCGGCGCTGCTGTCGCGGCTGCGCGCCGCCGAGGTGGCGGCGGCCGAGGCGGCCGCCGCGGAGCGCGACGCGGCGGGGCGCGCGGCGTCGGCGGAGGCGGCGGTCGAAGCTGCCAAGGAGGCGGCGGCCGCGGCGGTGCAGGTGGGCTGCGAGGGGCGCTGGGCGCGGGGCTGCGCGGGCGGCGGGCGGCGGCGGGCGGGCGATGCCGCACGCTGCGCCCCGCGCGCCGCCCACGCGTGCGCCTCCGCCGCCGTGCCCGCGCCGCCCGTGCCGCGCCGCAGGAGTCCGCGGGCCTGCGGCTGCGTCTCGATTCGGCGCAGCGGCACAGCCGCGCGCTCGAGGCCGAGCGCAACGGCGCGCAGGACCGGCTCGCCGCGGCGCAGGCGCGGGAGCAGGCGCTGCAGCAGGAGCTGCAGCAGCAGCAGCGGCAGCAGCAGGAGGCGCTGTGGGAGGCGGCGCAAAAGGCGCAGCTGCTGGCGCGGGAGCGCGAGGAGCTGCAGCGGCAGCTGGCCAGCGCGACAGCGGCGGCTGCCGCGGCGGCGGAGCGCGCGAGCGCGGCCGCGGCGGGCGCGGCAGCAGCAGCGGATGAGCGCGGCGCCCCCGTGGGCGGCGGCGTTGCCGAGCGGCGGCAAGGCTCGGGCGCGTACACGCTGCAGGGCCTGGCGGGCCTGGGCCTTGACGACGGCAACGGCAACGGTGTTGGCGGCGCGCCCGCCGACGCTGACGCCGGCGGCGGCGCAGACGGGCTGCCGCGCGCCGCCTCGGCTGGCGGCAGCAGCAGCGGCGCGCTCGCCGGCGCCGGCGCGAGCGCGGACGCGCTCGCGCGCGCGCTCGGCCGGCTGCAGGCGGAGCTCGCGGCCGCGACGCGGCAGCGCGATGCCGCGGGGAGCAGCTGTTCGAGGCGGTCACGCGCGCCGACGCGGCGGCCGCCGACGCGGCCGCCGCGCGCGCGGAGCACCGCGCGCTCGAGGACAAGGTGCGCCGCGGCGCGTGGCGGCGCGCCCCGCCCGCGCCCCGCCCAGCGCCGGCAGCGCGCCCGCACCTGACCGCGCCTCCCCCGCTGCGCCGCAGCTGGGCGTGGCGCTGGAGATCATCGGCGAGCGCGCGCTGCGCATCGAGGAGCTGCAGGCGGACGTGGCAGAGATGAAGGAGATCTTCAGGGCGCAGCTGCAGGAGGCGGCCGCGCAGCTGGAGGCCGCGCAGCGCGCGACAGATGCCGGCGCCGCGGCGGGCGGCGGCGGCGGCGGCGCGGAGGGGCACCGCCACGGCGACTGACCGGCCGCGGCGCACGGCCCCGCGCCGCAGCTGAGACACGCTGCGGCGCGGCGCGCGCGGAGCATCTGTCTGGGCCTGGCGCTGCGTTGCACGCGCGCGCGCTGCAACTCTCGACTCTCAACTGCGGCCTCGCTGCGCGCTCAACTCGCCGCGCCTCTCGCCTCGCCGGCCGTGCCTCACGCAGTGCCGCCCGCGAGCAGCCCGCCCCGCGGCGGGGCCATCGCCGCCGCATAGTCCGTCATCAGCCGCCGCCGCTCGCCCGCGCCCATGCTGCGCAGCGCCTCGCACAGGTCAGCCACGTGCTGCCCGCGCCACAGCGCGAGCGACGCGACGATCGCGCCGCCCTGCTCCGCGACGGTCGCGGCGGCCTCGAGCACGGCGGGCGGCGCGGCCGCGGCCGCCGCCTCGCGCGGGTCGGCCGGCGCCGCGTCGGCCGGCGCCGCGTCGGCCGGCGCCGGCGCGGGCTGCCGGCGCTGCGCAGCGCCGGACGGGCTGCGAGGCTCAGCCTTCAGCGCCGCGCGCCGCGCGCCCGGCGTGCCGCTACCTGCCGCTGGCGCGGCCGCCGGCGTGAGCGGCGGCAGCGCGGGCGAGCGCCCCAGGCCGGCCGCGAGCATCTCCTGGAAGCCGCCCTGCAGCTCCGCGGCGCCCTCGTCGTCCGAGTCGGACTCGACCGTCGTGCGCGTGATGGCACGCAGCCGCCCCTGGTCGAGCGGCGCCAGGAACTGCGGGTGCAGAGCGGGCAGAGGGGAGGGGGACGGCTGGTTGGGCGGGCAGGCGGCTGCGGTCGCGCGTCCGCGGCAGCGCCGGCCGGGGCGCGCCGCGCGGCGCAAGCGCGCGGCGCTGGGTGCACCCGCGGCCCGCGGCCCGCAGCCCGGGCCCCGGCCACGCTGGCGCGCGCGCCTTGTCGTGGCGGTGCATGTGCATGATCAGCCCCTCGTCCTCCAGCGCCGCCATGGTCGGGTCGTCCAGCGCCAGCGTCGGCGGCGCCGCCAGCGCCGCCGCGGCGGCAGGGTCCGCCGCCGACGCGGCAGGCGGCGCATCGTCGTCGCCGTCGCTGCTGCTGAGCATGGCGTCGCTGCCGGGGTGGGCGCCGGCGCCGCCCGGCGCTGCCACGCCTGCCGCGGCCGCGTCCGCGTCCGCCTCCGAACCGCCGCCCGCGAGCCCCGGCACGGCGGCGAGCGCGTCGGCGCTCAGCGGCAGCGTCTCGGCGGCCAGCGCGGCCGCGCGCGCCGCGCTGTCGTCGCCGCGGGCTGCAGCCGCCGCGGCCGCCGCTCCCGGGTCGCTGATGTCGTCGTCGTCCAGCACCTGCCGCCGCCGCTTGCCGCGGCCCGAGCCGGGCCCCGCCGCCGGGCTGCCGTCCTCCGACGCACCGCCCTCGTCACCGTCGCCGCTGGGCCCGTCCGGCGTGCCGCCGCCGCCGCCGGCTCGGCCGAGCCGGCGCTTGGCGCGGCCAGTGGCGGCGGCGCCGGGGCTGCCGATGCCGCCGCGCGGCTCGTCGCCGCCGTCCTGTATGGCCGCGCCGACCGCGCCCTCCAGCTCCGCCATGAGGCTCTGCGGCTCCGCCTCGAGCTCGCCCACGTCCACCAGCTCAAACGCGCGCCCCGCGGCCGCCGCGGCCGCCGCGCCCGCCGCCTCTTCGGCCTCACGTGCCTGCTCGGCCTCGTGCTCCCGCGCGCGCGCCGCGAGCTCCGCCGCCAGGCGCGCGTGCTCGCGGCTGCCCTCCTTGTAGGCCTGCGCGCGGGCGGCGCGCGGGCGCCGGCGCGCGCGCTCGCGCGGGCGCGGGCGCGGGCGCGGGTGCGCCCCGCTTGCCGCCTCCGATCGGGCCAACACCGCGCCTGCCCGGCGGCGGCCGCCGCGCGCCGCGCACCGCCAGGATGTTGCGCGTCACGACGGTGCGCCCGCTGAAGCGCAGGAGGTTGGAGAGGCCCCACAGCTCGCCCCGCTTGGTGGGGTCGCCCTGCGGCCCCGCGCACGCGCGCGGCGCCAAGGCGTCTCAGCCCCGTGCCGCCGCCCCGCGCCCCGCCCCGCGCCCCGCGCCCCGCCCCGCCGCGCCGCAGCGCCTCGCGCCACGCCGCCGGCGCGCCGGCGCCGCGGCCACGCACCTGCACGCCCACCCAGTAGCGCGCCTCCTGCCGGCCCTCCAGCACCATGTTGGTCTGCTGCTGCTTGTAGATCTGCCGCCGATACACCACCTCCTCAAGCGTGCCTGAACCGCCGCCGCCGGAGGGGCGCGGAGGGGCGCGGAGGGGCGCGGAGCGTCGGAGGGTCAGAGGGCCGGAGGCGAGGCCGCGGCGCGCCGGCAGCGAGCCCGTGCGAGGGCAAGCGCGCCCCCCGCACCCGTGGCCACGAGGCGGTACACCTCAACGTCGCGCGTCTGGCCCATGCGGTACGCGCGGTCCTGCGCCTGCAGGTCGCTCGCGGGGTTCCAGCTCGGGTCAAACACGACCTGTCGCGCGACGCGCGCGTGGCGTGGCGGGGCGCTCGGCAACGCCGCCGCGCCGCGCCTCCGACGCAGCTCGCGCCGCGGGGCTGCCAAGCACAGCGCCGCGCCGCGCCGCGCGGCGGCCGGCCGCACCACTTTGTTGGCGGCCTGCGCGTTGATGCCCACGCCGCCTGCCTCGGTGGACATGAGGCAGAGGAAGATGCTCGGCCGGCTGTTGAACGCGTCCACGACCGCCTGGCGGCGCTTCGCGGGCGTGCTGCCGTCGAGGCGCACGTAGTCGTACCCCGACCGCCCGACCGCGGCCTGCGGCGGTCGCGGGCGCCGCGGGGCTTGGGCGTTGCGCGGCGGGCCGCGGAGCTGGGGCGCCGCAGCGTGCGCAGCGCGCCGCGCCGCGCCGTGACTGGCGCCGCGCGCGAGCGATCGCTCGCAAGCCATGCGAGCGTGTGTGCAAGGCTCCCCGGGCGTCGCCTCACCTCTATGAGGTTGAGGCAGCGCGTGCTGCGGCTGAACACAAGCACCTTGTTCTGCGCGCCGGGCTCGTCCGACCAGCGCTTGAGCAGCGTCTGCGCGGCGGCGGCGGCGACGGCGGCGGGGCTCGGGCGCGCGGCCGCCCGCCGAGCTCCGAGGCCCAGCGCCCGGGCCCGGCGAGCGCCGACCTGCAGCGCGGCCATCTTGCCGCAGTGGGTGTCGTCGCTCTTTTGCAGCCAGCCGCCGTCGTTGGCGACGGGGCCGCCCAGCGCGGCCGCGTCGTCGCCGAGGACGAGGCGTGACAGCGCCAGCTCGTACTCAAACTGTGGCGCGGCGGCAAGGGCGGCAAGGGCGGCGGGCGCTGAGGCGCCCGCGGCGTCGCTGCTCGCGCGGCCGCGTGTGCACGGGGCTGAAGCCCCATCCCCGCCGCGCGCGCGCCGCGCGCGCGCCGCGCGCGCGCCGCGCGCCGCGCCGCGCCTGGCCCTCGTCCGTCTCCTGCAGGCCCGCGTCGGGCCTGATGAGATCCAGGTGGTTGCTGCGTGTGCGTGTGTGCAGGGGGAGGCACGCAAGGCACGGGGCGCGGCGGGCGCAGCAAGCAGGGTTTTGGAGTCAGCGTGGGGCACCCCGCGCGCGCCGCCGGCGCGGCGCGTTGCCCGCTCGCCCGCTCGCGCGCCGCCGTCCGCTGAACCCTGAGCCCTGAACCCACCTGATCTTCTGCAGCACGTTGATGGCGGGCAGCATGATGCAGTAGGGGCAGATGAGCCTGCGCCCGAGGCAGGGGGCGCGCGAGGGCGCAGGGGGCGCGCGGCGGCGTCGGGCGGGGACGCGGCGGCGGCGGCGGCGGCCCTGCGTCGCGCCGCGCGGCGCTCCGCCATGCCCGCGCCCGCGCCCGCGCCGCACGGGGGGTTGCGGCCAAGGCTCATGTAGTACTCGATGCAGCCGTACGGGCGGTGATACTTGCAGTCCTCGTCGTCGCAGTCGCACATGTGGTAGCGCGGCCACAGCACGCCGCCCGCGTCCGGCGGGACCATGCCCTCCGACCTGTTGGGAGGCGATGTGGCGGCGGGGCGGGCGCGCGCGGGGCGGGGTGGGGAGGGGGGGGCGTTGACGCGGCGACGCGGCGCGCGGGCGCGGCCGGGCGGCGGGCCGGGACCTGGCGCTGGCGCGGCGGGGCCTCTGCCCCGCGCCCCTGCGCGCACTGGTAGCAGCAGGCGATGCGCTTTGAGCCCGACCCGCAGTCGCAGAGGCGCCCCGCGCGGACGAGCGCCTGGAAGTCGGGGCTCGCGAGCGTGCGGTCGTACGCCCTGCGCGGCCGGGCGCGCGCGCGGGCGGGTCAGTCAGTCTGCTCGGGGCCGCGCCGCCGCGCCGCCCGCCGCGGTGACTGGCTGACGCTGCTGACACTGCTCGCGGCCGCCCTGCGGCGCGCCTGTACTGCAGGGGCTTGAGCGCGGTGAAGACTATGACGTCGCGCTTGCGGGGCAGCTGGTCGGCGATGATGGCCTTGGTGCGGCGCAGGTACACCTGGCGAGCAGGTCCAGGGAGGGCCGCCGGCAGTCAGGGAGAGGGCGGAGGGCGGCGCGGCGTCAGCGAGATGGCGGAGGCGGAGGGGGGCGGGCCGATGGCGGCGGCGGCGGCGGGCGCCGCGGCCGCGCCTTGCTCAGCGCGGTCTGCAGCTTCACCAGCCGCTCCGCGCCCTTCTGCTGCTGCCACGCCGCCGCGGTGCTGCTCTGGCCGACGCGGATCGGGTTGCTGTAGTACCTGCGGTGGCGCGGCGCGGCGCGGCGGAGGCGCGGCGGCGTCGGCGCGCGCTGGACGCGCGCGGTGGCGCAGCCCCGCGCCCCCGAGCTTCGCACGCGCGCGCGCGCTCCCCGCCCGCTCACTCCTTGAAGGCGTCGCGGTCGCCGAGGCAGCCGGGGGAGAGGAGGTTGAGGATGCCCCAGAGCTCCTCGTGCTTGTTGGGCATGATCGTGCCTGCCGGCAACGCACGGCAACCACAGCACGGCGAAGGGGTTTGAAACGCGTCTCGCGGCCTCGCCCCGACCGCCGGGCGCCGCGGCACGCACGCGCGGCGCGCGGCTGGCGGCGGCGGGCGCGGCTGGGCGCGCGGCGCGCACCAGACAGGCCGTAGCGCAGCCCCGGGAGGCGCGCCGCGGCCTTGTAGGTGGCGCTCTTGGGGTTCTTGAGCTTGTGCACCTGCCAGGCATGTGCGTGCACGCACGGCGGCAGCGGCAGCAGCGGCATCATCAGCGGCAGGGGGCGGCCGGCGGTGGGCGGCGCGGGGGTCAGCGCAGGCGGCGGGCACGGGCGCGGGCAATGCGGGGCGCTGGGCGGGCGATGCGGGGCGCGGCGGGCGTGCCTCGTCAAAGATGGCCATGTAGGGGCGCATCGCTGCGGCAGCGCAAGGCGGCACGGGGCGGCGCGGGGCGGGGCGGCGTGGCGCCCTAAGGCGCGCTCCAAGCGGCGCGCGCGGGGCACGCACTCGGGCGCAGCGTGCGCAGCGCGCAGCACGCGCAGCACGCGCAGCACGCGCAGCACGCGCAGCGCGTGCAGCGCGCGCACCCAGGATGTCCTCAATCTTGTTGCGCAGCGCGTCGTAGCTGCACAGCACGACCTCGAGGCTGCCCAGCTGCGCGGCCTCGGCGACGCCGGGCGCGCCGGGGCCCTGGAACTTGCCGACCTGCGCGGCGGCAGTAGTGGCGGCGAGGGCGGCCAGCGGGGCGGGTCTGCGTGGCGGCGGCCGCGGCGCGCGCGAGCGGCGCGCGCAAGCGGCGCGCGCGGGGCGCGGCGTGGCGGCCCGCGCGCCCGCGCCTGGAAGTGGCCCCACTGGCTCAGCTCGCGCGCCCAGTTGTCGAGCACCGACGTGGGGGCCACCACGAGGATGGGCCAGCGAATGCTCGCCTCAAAGCGCCGCTGCTGCTGGCTGCCGCCGCCGCTGGCGCCGCCGCTGGCGTCGCCGCCGCCCTCGCCCTGCGAGCCCGGCTGCGACCCGCGCGCGCCGCCCGCCGCGGCCTCGGCGGCCGCGCGCTCCGCCTGCTGGCGCCTGAAGGTCGCGTGGCTGCGCGGCACCGCGTCGGCGAGCGTGCCCGTCTTGCACAGCAGCGCGGCAATGAACGAGACGGCCTGCGCGCCGGGCGGGCCGGCAGGGCGGGCGTGGCGGCGCGCGCGGGGGCTCGGCCGGCCGGCGCGCAGCGCAGGGACCGAGCGGCGGCGCGCGGGGCCGCGCGTGAGCCGCGCCGCGCTGCCGCGCCGACGCGGGCGCGCATGGGCGCCCAGGGCGCGCGCCGGGCCGCGCCGCCGCGCCTGCACGGTCTTGCCGAGGCCCATGTCGTCGCACAGCACGCCGCCTTGCTCCTTGGCAAAGAGGCCGAACAGGAAGCGCACGCCCTCGCGCTGGTAGTCCCTGAGGTGGCGGTTGATCGACGCGGGGACCTGCGCGGCCGCGGCCGGGCGGCGGGGTGCGCCGGCGTCGGCGTGCGGCGGCGCTCGTTGCGCGGGCGCGCGGGTGGGGGCGCGGCGAGCGGCCGCGGGCGGGCGGCGCGGCACGCGCCTCGAGGCGCAGGCCGCGCCGCGGCGCCTCCAGCACGAGCGGCGCCGGCGGCGGCTCGCCCGGCGCGACCGGCAGCGTCGTGAGCAGCGGCGGCGCGCTGGGCGCGGAGGGGTCAAAGCCGGCCGCAGGGTCGGCGGCCTCCGGCCCGCCCGCGCGCGCGGCGCGGCCGCCACGCGCGCTGCGGTCCCCGCCGGCGCGCGGCCGGCCGGCGGCGCTGCTGGCGCGCGCGGCGCCGCGCCGGCCGCGGCCCGTGCCCGAGCCCGCGGCCGCGTCCGGGTCAACGCCGCCCGGGTCGGCCTCCTCCTCCAGCGCCGCGCCCTCCTCCCAGTCGCTGCTGGGCGCGGCGTCGCCGCCGCCCGACGGCGCCTCGTGCTGCTCGGCCTCCCACTCCTGCTGCGCCGCCGCCGCGGACAGGCGGCGGCGCCGCTTCCTGCGCGGCTGCTGCGCCTCCTGCTCCGCCGCCTGCTCGGGCCGGCCCTCCTCCTCATCATCGTCGTCATCGTCGTCCCAGAGCAGGTCAGCCGCGCGGTCTGCGTCGGCCTTGTCCCACTACGAGCGCGGGCGGCGGGCCGGCGCGCGTCGGCAGGCAGCGGGGCGCGCGTGCGCTCGCAGCGGCGCGCAAGCGCGCCCGCAACGCGCGCACTCACGCGCGCGCCGACGTCGCCGCCGGCCGAGTCGCCGCCGCCGAGGGCCGCGCCGCCGCTGGGCGCCGCCGAGGGCGGCGACAGCCCGAACCAGCTGCGGCTGCCCGACGAGATGTGCCAGTCGGCGTGGTGCGCCTGGTGGTGCGCGCCCGTCAGCTGGTGCGGCGAGTGGGGGTGGGTCTGGTCGTGCGGCGAGAGGGGGTGCGCCTGGCTTTGCGCGCCCGCCGGCCGGTGCGGCGCCGGCGTCTGGCCGGGAGCGGGCGGCGGCGCGTGCGCCACCGCGTCCGCCGCCGCCAGCACAGAGGGCTGCTGGGTGGCGCCGTCGGCCGGCTGCGTGGCCGCGCCGCCGCCGCCGCCGCCGCAGCTGCCTGGCAGGCGCCGGCGCGGCTGCGGCGCGCCGGGCGCGCGCGCCGCCGGCGGCGCTAGCGCGGGTGGCGCGTGCTGGAACGGCAGCAGAGCGGACGCCTGGCTGCTGCCGGCGCCATCACCGCCTGCGTGCGGAGCGGAGCGGGCGGGCGGGGTCGCCGCCGCTGCTGCTGCTCCGCGCGCGCCGCACGCGCCCCAGCCGCGACCGCGCGCCGCGCGCGCCCAGGCACGGAGCGGCCGCGCCATGGGCTCACCCGGGAGCGGCGGCAGGCGGCGCTTGGGGCGCTCCGGCAGCGGCGCCGGCGCCGGCGCCGCGGCGGGCGGCGCGGGCTGCGCGGGCGGCGCGGGCTGCAAGGAGGAGGCCGCCCGGTTGCGCTCGCGCTCCAGGAGTGCCTTGAGCGAGACCTGCGCGCGCGGTCGGAGCGGTGGGCCTTCGCAATGCTGGGGCGTGCTGCGCTCGACGGGCCGCCCGACCTTGGGGCGGTCCTCCCCGGTGCTCATCGCATGGCCTCCCCGAAGCTCAGCGCGGCGCGGAGGCGCGCCAGCCGCGCTCGCGGAGGAGCTGTGAGCGGCGGCGCGGTGCGGAGCAGCGGAGGCGCGCGGACGCTGCTGGCAACGCTTGAGCGCGGTCCGACGCCGTGTGGTAGCTCTACGCGGGCGCGGGCGCCGGGCTCAGCGCAGCGTGCAGAGCACGCGTCACGTCACGACGCCACGACGTCCGCTCGCCAAAACAGAGCGCTTACAGGCACGCCGCGCGCCGCGTCCAATGCGACGGGCCCCGCGGCGGCGCTTTTCCAATATGGACCGGACGCCCCGACGTCACGCAGCCGCGCCTGGCGACCCGCGCCGCCGCGGACGGCGGCGGCGGCCCCCCAAGCCCGACCCGTGCGAACCACTGTGCGGTGCGACCCGTCCTGCGCCCTCTGGGCGCGCATGCGTGTGGTGCCGGGCGGCGCGCGCCTGGCAACGCGGCCGCCCGGCGCAGCCAGCCACGCGTGGTGGTGGTGCTGCAATGCCTGCATTGCAGGTGCGTGCTGCCGTCAAAACCAACCCCAACGCCACGCACCCGCCCCGCGCACGTCGCCGGGGAGGGGAGGCTGCTGCTGAAGCCAGCCAACAGCGCGCGCCCAGAGGGCAGACGACGACGACCACGCCCGCGCCTGCTTCGCGGCGGCGGAGACGCGCCGCCCGCCCGTCCCTTGCGCCCGTGTGCCTTGATCCCGCGCCCGCCGCATCAAAGTCGGTGGTAGTAGGCGGCCGGCCGGCGGCGCATGCCACGATGCCGGGCCGCCGAAGCGAGGCCGAGATGAGAGGTTCAAGAGCTGTGTCGGCAGGAGCGAATGCGGCACTGATGGGCAAAAGCAACGAGAGAAAGAAGAAGTGGCCCACGCCCCGGCACCGCCAAAGGGAAGGCGGCGCGGCCGCGCCCGCGCCCGCCGCCCCGGTGCTCGCAGGGCGCGCGTGCGCGCCCCGGGCGCGGCGGCCGGCGGGCGCGCGCGCGGCCGCGTGGGGAGGGGGTGCGTGCGCGCGTCTGGGTCGGCCGGCGCCGCCCCCGCCGCGCCGCGCGCCTGCGCGCGGCGCGCCTGCTATACCTTCTCATACAGCGCGAATATACCCCCGCCGCTGCCAGGCATGCCAGCAGCGGCTCCCACGCGTTCACGCCCCCCGCCGGTGCTACTACTTGGCATGCTACTACGGACGCCCCGGCAGGCAAGCACGCCAGGCGGCGGCGCGCGGCGCGCGCGCGCGCGCGGCGCAGGGGTGGGGCCATGCCCTGCGCACGCGCCCCTGCTGCCCGCGCGCGCGCGCGCGGCCGCAGAGGAATGCACAGTACCAGCTGCTGCGGCGCCGCGCTGTTCACGCGCCGTTCGGAGACCCCCTCCCTCCCTCCCCCTGCTCCCCCCGCGGCGCGCCGCACGGCGGCGGCGCTGCGCTCCCCAGCTGCGACCTCAGTAGCGTGCGATGGCCGCCGGCGCGGCGGCCGCATCCGTCAGTGCGAGGCAGTTGACCGACGCAGGCAGCGCCGCGAGCAGGCTCCAGCCGCCGTAGCCGCCGCCCGGCAGCGCCGCGCCGAGCAGCACGTGCCCGCTGCCGCAGCCGAGCAGCAGGCCGCCCGGCACGCACAGCGCGACGGGCGCGCGCGCAAACGCGGCGGCGCCGGCGCCGGCGGCCGCCGCCGCGTCGGCGACGTCGTCGGTGATGTTGGTCCACCGCCGGCCGCCGTCGACCGACTCGAACAAGCTGCACCCGATCTCGGGGGGCTTGTCCGCCGACACGAGGACCAGGCGGCCCTTCTGGTAGGGACTCACGGCCATGCCGACAGAGTACCTGCGCGCGCGGGGCGCGGGGCGGGGCGGGGCAGTCAGCTGGCCGTCGCAGCGCACAGCGGCGGGCAGCCGCGGCCGGCGGCCGGCGGCCGCCGCGCGCCGCACCTGTAGCCGAACAGGCGCTTCCACTTCTGGCCGCGCCCGCGGCTGCGGTACAGCCCGCCCGGCAGGCTGCCGCTGCCGGCGACGGCGTAGAGCCGCCGCGTGCTGAAGGGGTCGGGCTGCAGCGCCTGCACGTCGCGGCACAGGCCCTCGCTGCTGTCGCTCCAGCGCGCGTCCGGCGGCGCGGCGGCGGTCGCCGCCGCCGCGAACGGCGACGCCCCCTGCGCGGCGGGCGGCGCCGGCTGCTGCTGCTGCTGCTGCTGCGCCTGCGCCTGCGCCGCCGCGTCGCCGCTGGGCCCGAAGAGCTGCACGCCGCCCACCTCGACGCCCACGAGCAGCTGCCCGGCGCCGCCGCACGCGGCGCAGCCGCCGGCGCCCGCGCCGCAGCCGCACGCGGCGCGGCGCTTGCTGCCGCCGCCGGGCGCGGCGCTGATCGCGCGCACGGACGGCTCCTGGCACGTGCTGCGGCTGAACCACTGCCCCGCGTCCGGCACGCCCGCCAGGCCGCTGCTGGCCCAGCTCGCGCCGCCGTCGTCGCTCACGATCACGTCCGCGGGCTGCGTGCCGACGTAGATGCGCCGGCTCGCGCCGCCGCGCCGCGCGGGCGCGCCGAGCGCCGCGCAGCGCGCGTCGCCCGACCAGAGCTGTGCCACGCTATGCGCCGCGCCGCCGCCCGGCAGCGCCGCGGCGGCGCCGCTGTCGCCGGAGCAGTCGGCGGCGGGCGGCGCCGCAGGCGCCGGTGCGGGCGCCGAGGCGCCGAGGCGCACCGCGTACACGCCCGCGGCCGCGGGCGCCGCCGCGCCGCCGCGCCGCGCGTCGCCGGGCGCGGGGCAGCACGCGAGCGCGACGCCGTCGCCGCCGTACGCGAGGTGGCCGACGCTGGTGCCGGCGAGGCCGACCAGCTGCAGGTCGCGCGACGCGAGGTCCAGCAGGTACAGGCCGGCGCCCGTGCCGACGAGCAGCTGCGCCGCCGCCGCCGCGGCCGCGGGCTGCCGGGGCGGCGCGGGCGCGGCCGTCGCGGTCGGCTGCTCCACGCTCTCGTCGGCGGCGCCGCCGCAGGAGGGCGCGAGGCCGTTGAGCGCGGGGCTGAGCACGCTGCACGCGGCGCCGCCCCAGGCGTCCGCGGTGCTGCCGGCCGCGTCGCTGTCGTGGCCGGCCAGCAGGCCCGCGAGGCTGCTCGGCGCGCCCGGCACGGCCGCCGGGCCGGCGCCGAGCGCGGCCGCCGCCTTGCCGGCGCTGCGGCCCTCCCAGGCGCCGCTGCGTGAGGCGTAGGGGTGAACGCCCTCGTTGTTGGCGAAGCCGCTCGACGAGTTGCTGACGTTGCGCCGCAGCACGCGCGCACGCGGCGCCGACCTGCGCAGCGCGGCGGCCGGCGCGGCGGTGGCGTGAGGCCGTGGCGCGCGAGGCGCGTCCCCGGCGCGCGGGAGGCCCAGATCTCGGCCGCCCTAGACCGCACGGCGGCCGGGCGCCGTGCGACTGGGCTACTATGGCATCCCGCCGCCCGCCGCGCCCGCCGAGCGCCTCACATGTCGTCTGGTGGCGCCCAGGACGGGGAGCAGTTCGAACCGCACATGTCAAGAGCCGCGCGAGGACGCTGGAGCGCCACAGGCGGGCGTGGGCCGGCCGCAACGAGGCCGCACCACCAACACCTTCCCTGCGACGTCGCGAGGTCCCGCTGGCTCAAAACGCCTCGCTCACGTTGCCAAGCGCGTGGGCGCGCCCGCGGCGACGCCGGCTGCGGCGCGGCGCGGGGCGCGGGGCGAGGCGCGCGGTGGCGGGCGCGGGGGCACGCGCGTGCGCGGGGCGCTGGGATGAACGCCACGGATCGGCGCGGGACGCTTGCGAGTGTGTGGAGCGGGGCGCGGGCGCGACAGGTGCTGGCCGCATATAGAGAACCACCGACCGCTCACAAATATCTCCGCTCCGCTACAACTCACACTCCGTCCATGGACAAATGTGAGGGATGTCCGGCGCGCTGGGCACCTCCTGCAGCACGCTCGCGCGCCGCCGCGCGCGCGGGAGGCCTGCCGAGGGCCGGTCAATGTGGTCAGCGCGCCGGGCCCGCCGCCTCGCCACCGCCCCACAGGCCACCAGCGCGCCCGCCGTGGCTGGTGTTGCTGCGGGCGCGCGACGGCCGAAGCTGCCAGGCTGCTGCAGGCCTGCAGCGCGGCTCCCAGGAGCCGCGGCGGCGCGCCCACCACGGTGACTCGCGGCCGGCGGCCGCACGCGGCGCGCGGCCCGCCGTGCCGTGGCCTCTGGCGCGCGCCCGCGAGGATCAAGTTCTGTTTCCATGCTGCGCGGCCGGCAGCGACACAGGTCGGCACAGGCCGCCGCTCCCACAACTGCCGGCGCCCCCTGCCTCGCGGCAGGGGAGCGCGAGGCGTCCGCCCCAGACCACCCCATGCACGCCCCGGCGCGTCGGCCCCGTTTTGCACCCCATCAGCGACCGCGCGCTGCGCGCGCGCGCGCGCCCCCCAATCGCTTGGCGCAAGTGTCGTGTGTTCCGCCAGGCCGCAAGCGTTGCGCCAGCTGCCCGCGCGGCGGCTGCTCGCCGCCGCAGAGCTCGCCGCCTCTGCACAGCCGCCGCAGCCTGCCGGCCGCGCGCGACAGCGTGCGGCCTCACGCAGCCGCGTGGCGGCGTTCCTCTAGGGTTTGGAGCTGCGCGCGCGCACTCTGAGCTGCGCAGCATGAAACGACAAAGAGAGAGGTGGGGAGACGGCTCTGTTCTCTTAGGCTCTACTGTCGCTGATCGCCGCCGCAGCGCGGCGCCAGCGCCCTGGCGGCTGCTCGCCGGGGGCCGCGCGCGGGCGCGGCCGTGTGCTGCGTGCACCACGTGGCCGGCCCGGGTTGGTTGATACATCAAGACTGCCGCTGACACGGCGGCGCCGGCTGCGGCGCGGCGCGGGGCGCAGGGCGAGGCGCGCGGTGGCGGGCGCGGGGGCACGCGCGTGCGCGGGGCGCTGGGATGAACGACACGGATCGGCGCGGGACGCTTGCGAGTGTGTGGAGCGGGGCGCGGGCGCGACAGGTGCTGGCCGCATCATAGAGAACCACCGACCGCTCACAAATATCTCCGCTCCGCTACAACTCACACTCCGTCCATGGACAAATGTGAGGGATGTCCGGCGCGCTGGGCACCTCCTGCAGCACGTGCGTGCACGCTCGCGCGCCGCCGCGCGCGCGGGAGGCCTGCCGAGGGCCGGTCAATGTGGTCAGCGCGCCGGGCCCGCCGCCTCGCCACCGCCCCACAGGCCACCAGCGCGCCCGCCGTGGCTGGTGTTGCTGCGGGCGCGCGACGGCGGAAGCTGCCACGCGGCTGCTGCAGGCCTGCAGTGCGGCTCCCAGGAGCCGCGGCGGCGGCGCGCCCACCACGGTGACTCGCGGCCGCCGGCCGCACGCGGCTGCGCGGCCCGCCGTGCCGTGGCCTCTGGCGCGCGCCCGCGAGGATCAAGTTCTGTTTCCATGCTGCGCGGCCAGCAGCGACACAGGTCGGCCGCAGGCCGCCGCTCCAACAACTGACAGCCGGCGCCCCCTGCCTCGCGGCAGGGGAGCGCGAGGCGTCCGCCCCAGACCACCCCATGCACGCCCCGGCGGCGGCGCGTCGGCCCGTTTCGCGCCCCATCAGCGACCGCGCGCTGCGCGCGCGCCCGCCCCCCCCCCCCCCCAATCGCTTGGCGCAAGTGTCGTGCGTTCCACCGGGCCGCAAGCGTTGCGCCAGCTAGCTGGCGCGCGGGCAGCGCTGCCCGCGCGGCGGCTGCTCGCCGCCGCAGTGCTCGCCGCCTCTGCACAGCCGCCGCAGCCTGCCGGCCGCGCGCGACAGCGTGCGGCCTCACACACGCGTGGCGGCGTTCAAACCTCTAGGGTTTTAGAGCTGCGCGCGCGCACTCTGAGCTGCGCAGCTCCTGCATGAAACGACAAAGAGAGAGGTGGGAGACGGCTCTGGTCTCTCAGGCTCTATACAGTCGCTGATCGCCGCCACAGCGCAGCGCCAGCGCCGCCCTGGCGGCTGCTCGCGAACCGGCTGCTCGCCGGCGGCCGCGCGCGGGCGCGGCCGCCTGCTGCGTGGCCGGCCGGCCGAGGTTGGTTGACGCGTAGAGCGACTGCCGCGCGCTGGCTCACTTGACCGCTTGATCACTTGATCATGCTCGACTTGGTGAACACGTTGTCGCGCAGCCACAGCCCGCTGTCCTTGACGCGGCGCGGCAGGCCGGGCGTGCCAAAGTCGACGCGCACAATGCCAAAGCGCGTGCCAAAGCCCTCGCGCCACTCCCAGTTGTCGGTGAAGCTCCACGCGTAGTAATGCGTGAGCCGCACGCCCGCGTCCACCGCCCTGGCAACGGCCGCGGCCGCGCCGGCGGCGCCGGCGGCGGTCAGGCAGGTGCGCGGCAGGTGCGCGGCGGCCCGCGCGCGCGCGGCGGCTGGCGCTGGTGAGAGCTGCCCGGGCGGCGCCGCGCGTCGGTGGCGCGCCGCACTTGCAGGCCTCCCCGATGTAGCCCTTGAAGTAGTCGACGCGCAGCGGGTCGCGCAGCGCGGCGTCGCCCGTCCTGCAAGCACGGCCGCGCCGCGCCGCGCGCGTCGGCGCCGCGCGCCGCCCTCGTCGCCTCCCCGCCTCCCTCGCCCGCCCGCCCGCCGCCCCGCCGCCGTCGCGCGCGTGCGCGCGCGCGCGCGGTCGCGGCGCACCGGCCGGCCTCGCCCTTTTCGCTGATGCCGTTCTCCATGACCCAGATGTAGGGGTTGTCGTAGCGGGCCTTCATGTAGGCGAGCATGCGCTGCATGGACCAGGGCACGTTGTACAGCCAGTAGCTCTCAGCCTGCACGCCGACCACCCTGGGCGCGGCGGCGCGAGCCGAGCGGGGCGGCGCTGGGCGCGCGCGGCGCGAGCCGAGCGGGGTGCGGCGGCGGGCGTGCGCGCGCGGCGCGGGCGCGCGCGGCGCGGCGCAAAGGGCGGCGCGGGCGGGCGGGGCACTCACTTCCCGTTGACGTCCGTCGTGCGCACCCACCAGCCGTTGGGGTTGCCGGGCACCTCGCTCGCATACTTGGCGGTCTGCGGGCGCGCGGCGCGCGGGGGGTGTGTGGGCCGGCGCCCCGCAGTGGGCGCGCGGCGGGCGCCGTACGCGAGCGCCGGAAGCTCGCCGCGCTGCTGGACTGCTGCGCTGCTGCGCTGCTGCACTGCTGCACGCGGCGCCGCGGCTCACATAGAGCGTGAAGCCCATGTAGTCGTACGAGCGGCGCAGCAGCGCCTTTTGCGCGTCGGTGAACGCCGGCAGGCCGTTCTGCGTCTGCGTGCGCTTGACCTGCTCGGGGTAGTCGCCAAAGTGGATCGCGTCGGCAAACCAGCCAAAGTCGATGTCCATCTTGTTCTGCGCCGCGCGCTTGTCTGCGGCGCGCGCGCGCGGGCGGCGCCCGCGGGCGGGCGTCTGCGCGTGGGCGGGCGGGCGCGCGCACGCGCCGAGGCGGCGCGGCGCGGGCCGCGCGGCGCCGGTGCGGCTGCGGGGGCGCGCGCGGGCGGCGCGCCCACCCTCAAACTTGTCGGTCCAGGGCTCGCTCCACTCGCTCCATAGCGCCATGCCGATCTTGCCGCCCTGCTTGGGCTTGTGCACGGTGCGGTAGAGCTGCACCGCCGTTGCGTGCGCGAGCAGCAGGTTGTGCCCGCACTTCCACTTGCCGCTGTCGCCGTACGCAACGCCCGGCGCAAAGTCGCCGTTGCCGTACTGGTTGTTGCAGACGACCCAGGGCTCGTTGAAGGTCGTCCACTTCTTCACGCGGTCGCCAAACCTGACCGCGGGCGGCGCGGCGGCGCAGGGAAGCGGTCGGCGCGGCCGGCGCTGGGGCGGCCGCGTGCGAAACAACGCCACTGCGGCGCACCGCTTGAACGCGACGTCCGCGTAGTACTTAAAGTCCTCAACGATCTCCTGGCTCAGCAGGCCCTGGTACTTGTCCTGCAGCACCTGCGCGCCGCGCCCGCGGCGGCGGCGGCAGCGCGGCGCCGCGCTGAGGCGGGCCGGGGCGGGCCGCGCGGGCGCGCGTTGCCGCCGCATGCGGCGGCGCGGGCCGCGCTCGGCTGCCTGGGGCGTGCCGCCGCGCTGCGCGCCTGGGGCATGTCCCAGTGGTAGAGCGTGACGGCGGGCTCGATGCCGGCGGCCTTGAGCGCGTTGATGACGGCGTCGTAGAAGGCAGCGCCCTCAGCGCTCACCGCGCTGCCGCGCACGCCGCCGGGGACGAGCCGGCTCCAGCTGATTGACAGCCTGTGCCCCGGCGGCGGCGGCGCGCCGTGCGTCAGCCGCAGGGGGCCCGCTGCCCGCTGCCCGCTGCCGCCCCCGCGCCGCCCACCACCGCCGCCGCCCGCCCGCGCGCGGCCTGCCGCCGCTGCGCGTCATCATCCCCTGCCGCCGGCGCCGAGGGCGCCGCGCGCCTGAAGTTCTTCACGCCCAGGCTCTTCATGAGCGCGATGTCATCCTTGTACTTGTTATAAAAGTCTGTTGCGACGGCGGGGCTCGACCCGTCCGCGATCTTGCCCGGTATCTTGGCAAACACGTCCCACACGCTCGGCGACCGCCCGCCGACCGCCGCGGCGCCCTCGACCTGCAGCGGCGGCGCGCGGCCGCGGCGGGGCGTCGGTCGGCGGCCCGGCGGCCAGGCGTCACCGGCGCCGCGC
Source organism: Scenedesmus sp. PABB004 (assembly GCA_014905635.1). Lineage (NCBI taxonomy): Eukaryota > Viridiplantae > Chlorophyta > Chlorophyceae > Sphaeropleales > Scenedesmaceae > Scenedesmus > Scenedesmus sp. PABB004. The sequence continues at coordinate 958,010 of JABVCE010000012.1, forward strand.
TGCTGCTGCGACTCGGGTGCGTCTGCGCACCTGCGGCGCGGAGGAGCCGACGCCGAACGCGATCTTGTTCAGCGTGGTGGAGGAGCAGCCGGGCGGCTGCGCCAGCGCCTGCGGCGGGCGGCGGCGGCGGCGCGCGCGCGGCGGTTGGCGCGCAGCGCGGCCGCGCGGACGCGGCGTCCGCGCTGCTGCCGCCGGCCTGCTGCCCGGCCTGCTGCCCGGCGATCGGCTCCGGGTTGCTGCAGTTGACGGCGTGCTTCCCGCGGCGTCGTGCGGGGCTGTCCGCGCGCCGCTGCGCGAAGCCGGGGCCATCGGCAGCGCTCCCCGGCCCGCGCCGGGCGCTACGGCACCTCCGGCCCGGCACCACGCACGGCCACGCTGCGATGCGACTGCTGGCGGCCGCCTGGCGCGCATGGCCCGCCCAGGGCGCGGGGCGGGGCTGCGCGCGCCCACCCGCACTCACCGTCGACGCGAGCGTCAGCAGCGCCGCCCCCAGTGCTGCGAGCACGCGCGTAGGCGCCATGCCGCTCTCGCCGCGGTCTGAGCGGCAGCGGCCACGCGTCACCGCGGAGGGGCTGCTGCTCGGGTGCGGCCCGAGCTGGAACTGAACGCAGCCAGCGCCCGCCCGCTGCCTGCGCGCTGCCAGACCGCCTGGTCGCGGTGCGCACGGGCCTCCGAGCTGCGCGGGGACGGCAGCAGCACCGGAATGAGCCGCGCGGGCTTACCGAGCTCGAGGGCTGCTGCCAGCTCTCGCCGTTTGCGCCCGAGCGCTGCTGGTGAGCCTGATGGGTCGTCTCAGGGCCCAGCCGTCGAGCGAGCGCCGCCAGCGCCGCCGCCGGCGGCGCCGCTGCGCGCGCTGCGCGGCACCGGTGGCGAGGCAGCCTGGCCGCGGACCCTCTCGCTGCCACGCGCGGTCGGCCAGGTTACAGGTTACAGGGCGCCGCAGCTCAGGGCTGAGCGTTCTTGTGTGTTGTACAGTGTACATTTGGGCGCAAAACCGTGGCGAGGAGGGGCCCGCGAGGCAAGCAAGCAAGGGGGGGGGGGGGGGGAGTTCGTACAGGCTAGTGGTTGCGCGTCTTGTCGAGCCGCCACAAGGCGCACAGCCTACATGTGTGTGCCGCGCGGCGGCGGCTCGACACGGCGCGGTGGTCTGGTGTACAAGCAGCCGCGAGCCGGGCTCGCCAGGGCGCCGGCCGCGGGCTCAGTGGCTGTCGGCGAGCATCGAGAAGCGCCTGCTCAGCGCCTGCACCGCCTCGCGCTGCTGCGCGCCGCGCTGCTCGTCGAGCTCGCCCGCGAGCGCCGCCGAGAGCACGCCCAGGCTCTCGAGCTGCTCCCCGATCTCGGCCAGCCGCGCGGCGATGGCCGCCGGCGTGAGCGCCGCGTCGCCGGGCGGCGCCGCGGGCGGCGCGGGCGCGCCGGCCCCCGCCGCCCCGCCCGCGCCGGCGGCGCCGACCCAGCTCCGCAGCAGGGCCCACGCGCCGCCGCCGCGCGCGGCCGCGGCCTGCTGCGGCCGCTGCCTCGCGAGCGCGGTGAGCATCGCGCGCTCCGCGCTCAGCATCTGTCGCTCCGCCTCAAACGCGGCGAGCTGCGCCGTGAGGCGCCCGACCATCCACTCGTGATACCCCGGCGCGTCGGCGTCCACCGCGGCGGCGCCGCTCGCGGGGCCCCGCGGCCCGGCAGCGGCGGCGGCGGCGGCGCCGGCCGCGCGGCGCGCGCGCGGGCACCGCCGCCACGGGCGGCCGCCGCGGCGGCCGCCGCCGCGGCGGCGTGCAGCTCGAGCGCGGACGCGGACGCGGACGCGGCGCTCACCCCCGCGCTGCCCGCCGGCGGGAGGTGCGTGCCGGGCGGCGCGTGCGCGTGCGTGGCCTCCTCGCGCCAGATGGCCGCCAGCGCCGCCGCGGCGGCCAGGCCCATGAGCGCAACGCCCACGCGGGCGAGCCGGAGCGACGCGGGCGCGAGCGCCGCGGCGCCGCCGGCCGCGGCGCCCGCGCGCAGCGGCAGCCGCGCCCCGCCCGCGCCGCCGCCGCCGCCGCCGGGCGGCGGCCGGGGCGCGCCGCGCGGCGGCGCGCCGTGCGCCGCGTCGTGCGGCGCCCAGCTCGCGCACGCGCTGGCCGCGAGCGCGCCGGGCCCCGCCGCGCCGCGCGGCACGGCGGGCGGCGCAAAGGGCGCGGCGCCCGGCGCGCACGCGGGCGGTGGCGGCGGGCCCGCCCAGCCCGCTGGCGCGGCCGCCGGCGCGCGCGGCGCGAGGCCGCCCGCCGGCGCGCGCGGCACCAGCCCGGTGGCATCCCAGCCGCCGCCGGCGCCCACCACGAGCAGCTGGCCGCGGCTCGCCGCCGCCACGCGCTGCAGCAGGCCGGGCTGGCGCGGCGCGCGCTGCTGCAGGGCGCCGCCGCCGGGCGCGCCCCGGGGCGCGAGCGCCGCCTGCCGCGCCGCGGCCAGCGGCAGCAGGCCCTCGCCACCGCCGCCGCCGCCGCCGCCGCTGGGGCTGCAGTCGGTGCGGCGGGGCGCGCCGCCCGGGGGCAGCGCGATGCGCGTGGTGCGGCCGTCTGGCAGGTGGATCACCACGCCGGCGCCGCGCTGCCGCACGGCGGTGTTGAGCGTCAGCGGCCGCAGCAGGCGGCCGAGCACGCCCGCCGCCGTCGCCCGCCGCGCCGCGGCGCCGCTCGGCACCGCCGTCGCCGCGTCGTCACCGCCGCGGCCCGCGGCGCTGCCGTGCCCGCGCGCGCCGCCGCGCGCCGGGCCGAGCGCCGGGGCGAGCGGCGCCGGCGCGGGGCGCCGCAGGCCCGGCGGCGGCACGGCCTGCACCACCTGGACCAGGTACATCCTGGCTGCGCGCGGCGGGCAGCAGCGAGCAGCAGCGGTTGGCGCCGCGCCGCCGTGGGGCGCCGCCGCGGCCCTGGCGCCGCGCCCGCTGCGCCGGTGCTGCGGCCCGGGGCCGCCGGGCAGGCCCGCCGCCCACGCGGCGCACCTCGAGGGCCGGCCGAGGCGCAGACGGGTCGCGCGCCCGCCGGCGCTGCGCAGGCTCCCTGGGGCTGCAGGTGTCGGGGATCGGCTGTCGGGAGGGCGGGCGGGGCGAGCGGGCACGCGAAGCGCGCGGGAGGCGCAGGGCCACTGTTGCGAGGATTCGCTGCGCCTCTCTCGCTGCTCCAGGGCGCCAGCGGGGGCGTCCCCGCGCCCATTGCCACCGCGCCGCACCAGCAAGAGACGCCGCACCACCGCGCCGTGCCGTCGCCCGCATAAGCCCGCCGCCGCTGCTGCTGCTGCGCCGCCGCCGCTCGCCGCCGTCGCGGCGCCGCTCGGCGCGCCCGGCCCCGCCCCCAGGCGGCCGCCCGCGCGCCCAGCCCCCCTCCGCACCGCCCGGGCGCAGCCGCGGCGCGCGCGCGCCGGCGGACGGCAGCATGATCGCGCCGAAGCGCGGCGCCGGCGCCGCCGCCAACCCGAGCCAGCTGCTGCCGAGCGAGCTCATCGACCGCTGCATCGGGTCCCAGATCTGGGTCATCATGAAGGGCGACAAGGAGATCGTGGGCACGCTGCGCGGGTTTGACGTGTACGTCAACATGGTGCTCGAGGACGTGCGCGAGATCGAGGCCACGCCCGAGGGCACGCGCGTCACGCAGCTCGACCAGATCCTGCTCAACGGCAACAACATCGCCGTGCTCGTCCCGGGGGGCAAGCCCGACGACGTGCCGTGACGCCGCGGCGCGCCCGCGGGCCGGCAAACGGGCGCGCGGCGGCGAGCGGGCGCGGATGCGCGGCGCGCGGCGCGGGGGCGGCTGCGCTGCGAGACGCGCACCCCACCGCGCCGCGCGCGGGGCTCTGCGCGCACGCGGGGCCGACCGCTGTACAGACGGGCGCGCGGCGGGGCGCGCCGGTAACCACTGGTTACCCGCTCTCGCTCGGGCGCCGCGGCTCAGGCGCCGCCGCCGCCGCCGCCGAGGCCCTCGATCACGGACCGCAGGCGCTCAATCTCCTCGTTTTTGAGCAGCAACTCGCTAAAGTGCAGGCCGAAGACCGCCGCGTTGTTTTCGAGCTCGCCCTGCAGCTCGGCGATGCGCGCCTCGGCCGCGCGCGTCGCGGCGCGCGCCTCGCCGAGCGCGGCGGCCTGGCGCTCCGCCTCGGCGCGCAGCGCGTCGCCCTCGGCCTCGAGCTGCCGCACGCGGCGCTGCGCGGCGGCGAGGCGCGAGGCGTAGAGCTGCAGCGCCGAGGCGTTGCTGAACGCCTCCTCGTCCAGGAACACAGCGTCCGCGACCAGGCCCCGCAGCGCCTCCAGCGCGAGCGCCGCGGTCGCGAGGTTGCCCGTCGCGGGGCCCCAGTCGCGGCCGTGCGCCGGCGGCGCCGGCGGCGGCAGCGGCGCCATCGCGAGCGCGTGCGGCTGCGCCTGCTGCTTGTGCGGGCCCGTCGGCTGCTGCTGCAGCTGCTGCTGCTGGTGGAACTGCTGCTGCTGCTGCTGCTGCTGCTGCTGCTGCTGCTGCTGCTGCTGCTGCTGGTGGAACTGCTGCTGCTGCTGCTCGTACAGGAAGCGCCGCGCCGCCGGGTCCGCGCCCTGCTGCTGCGCCGCCGCCGCGGCGTCGGCCATGCGCGCGCGCGGCGCCGGCCGGCGCTGCTGCCTGTGGCGCTGCTGGGCGGGCGGGAGGGCCGGGGCGCCGTGCGGGGGCGTGCGTGCGGGCGGCGGTTGCCGCGCGGCGGCGCACGAGCAGCGGCGATCGCGCGGGAGCAGGCACGACAGGTGTTCGCTGCCCGGCGACGCCTATTTGCGTGTGTGTCGGCGGTGGTGTGCTGCCCGGGGCCCCGACGGATGAGAGGCGCCGGCGGCGGAGCAGCGGCAACTCACCGGACGCCCGCGGGTCTCAAGCGGCCGGGTCGTTGAGCGCGTGCCGCTGGCCCCGGTCCCCCGCATTCCAGAGCTGCGGCAGGGCTCGACAGCCGCGGCCTGTGACGACACGCACCGCCGGCGGGCGCGGCAGCAGCGGCGGCGGCACCGGCGCCGCGCGGCGCGGCGATCAAAATGGCCCCGCGCTACGTCATTGGCGTGGACGGCGGCACAGAGAGCCTGCGCGCCGGCGTGTTTGACGCGAGCGGTGCGGTGTCGCGCGCGGCGCGGGGTGGCGCCGCGCCGCGCGACCCCCCGCGCAGCTGCCGCGCGCTCACCGCCCCCCCCCCCCACGTGCGCGCAGGCCGGCCGCTGGCCTTTGCGGCGGCGCCATATGCCACCACCTTCCCGCACCCGGGCTGGGCCGAGCAGGCGCCGGCGGACTGGTGGGCCGCGCTCGGCACCGCCGTGCGCGCAGCGGTCGCCGAGGCGAAGGTGGCGCCGGGGGACATCGCCGCGCTGTGCGTCGACACCACCAACTGCACCGTCGTCGCGCTCGATGCGGGTGAGTGGCGTTCACTTGGGGCACTGCGCCGCTGCCCGCGCGCCCGCCCGCGCGCCCGCCCGCGCGCCCGCCCGCGCGCCCGCCCACGTGCCCGCGCCGCCGCCGCCGCCGCCGCGTGGCAGGCGGGCAGGCGCTGCGCCCGGCGCTGCTGTGGATGGACATGCGCTCCGCGGCGCAGGCGGACCAGGTCGCGGCCACGCGCGACGCCGCGCTGCGCGTGAACAGCGGCGGCGCAGGCCCCGTGAGCGCCGAGTGGATGATCCCCAAGGCCCTCTGGCTCGCGCAGCAGGAGCCGGCCACGTACGAGGTGCGCGCGCGCGGCCCGCGCGCCACCGCGGCGCACCGGCACGTCGCCGGCTGCTCGCGGGACACCTGGCCACGCAGCGCTGGTTCATTGACATCTCCCAGATGTTCTCTCTTGACCTTTCCTTGCCTCACTTAGTCTTTCTTGCTCGGCCTGACTCTGCGTGTCCCCCACGCTCCCGCCGCGCAGGCCGCCGCGACCATCTGCGAGTACCAGGACTTCCTCAACTACCACCTCACAGGCGCGGCAGGGTTTAGGGGCGAGGCAGGGTTCAGGGGCGAGGCAGGGTTGTGGGGCGAGGCGCCCCGCACGGCAGCCGGCAGGCAGGCAGGCAGGCAGGCAGCCAGCCGGGCAGCCAGGCAGGGGCGTGGCGCGCCGCGCGAGGTGACCGCCGCCGCCGCCGCCGCCGCCACCGCGACGCAGGCCGCATGTGCGCGAGCATCTCCAACGCCTCGGTCCGGTGGCACTACAACAGCGCCACGGGTGCGTGTGTGCGCGCTCGCACGGGCGCGGCCCGCACGGCGGCCGGCCGCCACGCGCCGCCGCCGCCCGTGCAAACGTGCCGCCGCCCGCACAAACGCACGGCGCCGTGCGAGCAGGCTGGCCGCTGTCGCTGCTGGACAAGCTCGGCCTGTCCTCGCTCGCGTCCAAGTGGCCGGCCGAGGTGCTGCCCCTCGGCGCGCCCGTGGGCGGCCTCACCGCCAGGCGCGCGCGCTGCGCACCGCCGCCGGGACCGCGCGCGGGCGTGCACGCGCCCACGCCCGCCTGACCGCGCCCGCCCGACCGCGCCCGCGCCCGCGCAGCGCGGCGTCGCACCTGGGCCTGCCGGAGGGGCTGCTCGTCGCGCAGGGCGGGTCTGACGCCTTCATCGGAATGCTCGGCCTCGGCGTGGTCGCGCCGGGCCAGATGGCGATGCTCACGGGTGCGCCGCTCCCCCGCACGCCCGCCCGGGCCCGCTCCGCGGCGCGCCGCCGCGCCGCCGCCGCGCGCACCCCGACCCCGGCCACCTCCCCGTCCTCCCCACGCCGCCGCGCGCGCGCCGCCCCCGCCGCAGGCTCGTCGCACCTGCAGCTCGGCCTCTGCGCGTCGCCGCTGCACGGGCGGGGCATTTTCGGGACGTACCCCGACGCCGTCATCCCCGGCCTGCACGTTATAGAGGGCGGCCAGACCAGCACCGGCAGCGTCGTGCGCTGGCTCGCGGGCAGCCTCGCCGGCGACGGGTGGCCGGGATACGAGGCAGCGAACGCGGCCGCCGCGCGCGTGCCGCCCGGCGCGGAGGGCCTGCTCTGCTGCGAGCACTTCCAGGTCGGTGCCGGCGCGGGGGCACCGGCACGGGCGCGCGCGCGCGCGCGCGCGCCGCGCCGGCCGCGCAGCCCCCCGACGCCGCGCGCGCCGCGCGCCGCGTGCCGCGGCGCAGGGCAACCGCACGCCGCACACCGACGCGGCGGCACGCGGCGCGCTCGTGGGGCTTACGCTCAAGCACGGCCTGGGGCACGTGCTGCGCGCGGTGATGGAGGGCGTGGCGTTTGGGACGGAGCTGGTGCTGGAGAGCATGCGGGCGGGCGGCTACTCGCCCGACTCGCTCACGCTCGCGGGTGAGAGACCGGGCGCTGCGCGGCGCGGCGCGGCGCGGCGGCGCGCGCACCGACGATGCTGGCGCCCCGCCGCCCGGCGCGGCGCAGGCGGCGCGACCAAGAGCGAGCTGTGGCTGCAGATCCACGCCGACGTTTCAAACCTGCCGCTGCGCCTGACCGAGTGCGCTTTGGGAGAGGGGGGAGGAGGCGAGGGGGCTGCTTGGCCGGCGCGCCGCGCCGCGTCCCCGGGCGCGCCCTCGCCACCCGTCCGCCGCGCGCGCCAGGGTGTCGGACGCGCCCGCGCTGGGCTGCGCGATGCTCGCGGCGGTCGCGGCGGGGCTGCACGCCGACATCCCCGCCGCCGCGGCGGCGATGGTCAAGGTCTCGCGCGTGGTGCAGCCCGACCCCGCCCGCCACGCGGCGTACGCGCGGTGCGGCGCGGCGCCGCCGCCCCTGGGCTCGGCTGTGCGCGCATGCGCGCGCTCGCCCTCGGCCCGCGCCCCGCTCTTGTCGCCAGCGCGCTCAGGCCACACCCCGCGCCGCAGGTTTTATCGCGCCTACAAAACCCTCTACCCCAGCCTGAAGACGGTGCGCCACGCGCTGGACGACGAGCACCCGCCGGCAGCGGCGGCGGCGCCGGCAGGGGAGCCGGCGGCGGGCGGGCGGGCGGCGGCGGGCGCCGCCAGCGGGGCGGCGGCCGGCGGCGGCGCGCTGCCCGCGATCATCAGCCCCTCGATCCTGGCGGCAGGTGCGGGCGCGGCGCGCCGCTGGCCGCGCGCTGCGCCGCGGCGCCGGCGGCGGCCAGTCCCGCGGTCGGGCACGGGGCTGAGCACGCGGCTGCTCTCCCTCCCGCCGCGTGCCCCTCTCTCGCTCCGCCCAGACTTTGCAAACCTTGCGTCTGAGGTCGCCACGATCGAGGCGGCGGGCGCGCAGTGGGTGCACGTCGACATGTTTGACGGTGCGGCGCGCGCGCCGCGGCCGCCGGCGCACGTGCCGGCCCGGCCCTTCACGAGATCGCGCGCGCCGCTGACGCGCCGCGTGCGGCGCATTTTGCAGGAACGTTTGCGCCCAACTTCACGCTCGGCCCGCCCGTGGTCGCGTCGCTGCGCAAGGCGACGCGGCTCTACCTGGACTGCCACCTCGCGGTCTCGGTGGGTGTTTTCGCCGCCCCATGCGGCCGTCAAACCCGTCACACCACGCGGGCGCCGCGCGTGCGTGGCTCACACCAATCGCGCGCCCTCCATGGTGCACACACCAGCCGCACGCACGCGCCGCCGCCGCCGGCAGGACCCGGCCAAGTATGTGCCCGCGCTCGCGGCGGCGGGCGCGGACGGCGTCACGTTTCAAATCGAGCCCTTCCTGGAGGCCGCCGCTGGCGCCGGCGCCGCGGGCGCGCCGACGGCGCGCGGCCTCGCGGCGGCGCTCGCGGCCGACGTGCGCGCGCGCGGCATGCGCGCCGGCGTCGCGCTCGCGGTCGGCACGGGCGTCGAGGCGGTGCTGCCGCTCGTCGCGGCGGGGCAGGTCGACATGGTGCGGCGGCGCTGCGGCGCGGCGCGGCGCGGCGCGCGCGCGCGCACCCCGGCTCGCCGCGACTGCTGCAGCGCGCCCCTGCGGCCGCCGCGCCGGCATGCACACACCTACACACCACCCACACGCTCACGCGCGCGTACGCACAGGTGCTGTGCATGACCGTTGAGTGCGGCTTTGGCGGCCAGGCGTTCCAGGCCCACGTGCTCGACAAGGTTCGCGCCCTGCGCGCCGCGTTCCCGGCGCTGACCATCCAGGTCGACGGCGGCATCAACGCCGACACCGCGCGCGCCGCGGCCGCGGCGGGCGCAAACGCGCTCGTCGCCGGCACCGCGGTGTTTGGCGCCCCCGACCGCGCCGCGGCGGTGGCCGCGCTGCGCTCGGCGCTGCTGCAGGAGGGCCTGGCGGCCGCGGCGGCGGCGGGGGCGGCGGCGGCGGCGGCCGGCACGGCGCCTGCCGCGCGGGCGCGCTGAGCGGCGGCGCCGCCGCGTGCGTGTGACTGCCCCGCCGCCTGCGCTGCGACCTCGCCCGCGCGTCGCCCCGCGGTCCAGGGCTCAGCGGCGCTCGCTCGCGCGCCGGCGCCACGCGCCGCCCACCCCAGGGCCCCAGCCCGCCAGGCACGCAGATCGCCAGGCACGCAGCTCCCGCGACCCACGCGCCACGCACGCGCAGCGCCGTGCGCCGGTGCCGAGCGTCGCGCCGCCGCCGCCGCCGCCGCCGAGCGCCCCTGCGGCCCCGCCCCGCTGCCTGGCGGGAGGCCGGGAACCGCACCGTGGCCGCGCGAGCCCGGCCCCATCGTGAGGCGGCCGGTGAGGGCGCTGCGAGGCGGCGCGCCGCTGCTGCCGCCGCCGCCGCCGCCGCCGATCCCTGCGACCCGCTGGGCGCGCGGGCGACGTGGGATGGCGCTGCCCGCAGGCGGCCATGTCTGCTCCACCAGCAAGCAAGCGCCACGCCGGGCCGGGCGCTGGCGCCGCGCCGGCGCCGGCGGGCGCGGAGGACGCGGCGGGCGGCGAGGCTGGCGACGTCGGGTGCGGCCCCGCTGCCTCGAGGCCGCCCGGCAGCACGGTGCCGCGCCAGCCGTGCCCGCTGACCGCGCCGCCGCCGCCGCTGTGTCGCGCGCGCTGTGCCGCGCGCGCTGCACCAGCCCGCCGGAGCTGCCGCTGCCGCTGGCGCTCAACATCCTCGCGCTGTGGCCCGGCGAGCTGCGCGGCTGGTGCGCGGCGCGCGTGTGCACGGCGGCGCGTGCGCTCTTCTCCAGCGCCGACGCCACCGGCAGCATCTCGGTGCGCATGCCGGAGCTCTCGCTGGCGGCGGTGCAGGAGGCCTTCAGCGCAGCAGGCGGCCCGGCGCAGCAGGCGCGGCTGTCGGAGGCGCGCGCGGCGTGCGGCGACCTCGCCGCGCTGGCGTGGCTGCGCGGCGCCGGCTGCGACATGGGCGACGTGTGCAGGGCGGCGGCTGGCGGCGGGCACGTGCAGGTGCTCGCCTGGGCGCGCGGCCTGTCGCCGCCGCTGGGCAAGTGGAGCCCGACCACCTGCGCCGCCGCGGCCGCCGGCGGGCAGCTCGCCGCGCTGCAGTGGCTGCGCTCGCGCTCGCCCCGCTGCCCCTGGGGCGCAGCGGCGTGCTTGGCGGCCGCCGCGCGTGGCGACGTGGAGATGGTGCAGTGGATGCGCGCGCAGTCGCCGCCGTGCCCCTGGGAGGCTGACCTGCCGGCGGACAGCATGTGCAGCGCGGCGGCGGGCGCGCCGGACTGGCGCGACGGCCTGGCCCTCATGACGTGGGCGGCCGCGCAGTCGCCGCCCTGCCCCGTGGTGCCGGAGACCTTTTACGCGCGTGCCGCGGGCGCCGGGCACGTGCAGCTCATGGACTGGGCGGCCGCGCGCGCGGGGTTCAACGCCAAGCGGATCTTGCCGGATGCGAGCTGCGCCGCAGCCAAGGGCGGCCACGCCGCCGCACTCGACTGGCTTGTGGCGCACGGCGCGCCAATCTCGCCAGAGGCGTGGGCCCTGGGCGGGGCTGGCGGGCACGTGGGCGTGCTGGAGTGCCTGCACGCACGGTTTGGCAACGTGCCGCACACGTCGCGCCACCACAACGACGACAGCAAAGCTGTTTCGGGGGCGGCCCGCGCCGGGCAGCTTGCTGCGCTTCAGTGGATGCGGCAGGCCGGCTGGGGAAAGTGGGCGTCCAAGTCCTGGCTGACCGAGACCGCGCGCCGCTGCGGCCACGGCGCCGTTGTCGCCTGGCTGGAGGCGCTGCCAGGTTATTACTTCCACGCACCACCGCCGCCGGCAGGCTGAGGCTATGGCTGGCGAGCGCTGGCCTGCCGGGTGTGTGTGTGTGTGTGTGTGTTGGGGGAGGGCGGCGGCAGCTGCCACGAGCTGTCGGCAGCGCGCGCCTGCGCAGGCGCCGTGTCGCGCGCGGTCGAATGTCGGTGTCGGGTCCGGGGCACCGAGTTGCAAGCCTGAATGTTGCCAGGTTGCAGGGCCCGACCGCGCCCCGCTGCCAGCACCGCGCGCACGGCTCAGGCGCCGGCGGGGGCTGCCGCGGCCTCTGCGCCACCTCCCGCCGCCCGCGCCCGCTCAGTCCAGCTCCTCCTCCACCGCCTCCTCGTCCGGCGCGAGCACGTCGTCCAGGTACGACGCGCCGAGCTCGCTCGCCGCCGCGCCGGGCAGCACGCCCGCGATGAGCGCGTCGAGGCCGAGCCCCGCCGCGGGCCCGCCCGGCCCGTCGCCGTCCTCGGCGCCGCCGCCGGGCCCGCCGCCCGGCGCGCTGGGGTCATCAGCCATGAGGAAGACGTCATCCATGAGGTCAAAGTCCTCCTCCTGGTCAGCCTGCGCAGCAGCAGCGGACCGCGCGGCGCACGGCGGCATTAAGGCGCCGCGGCGCGGGGGCGCGTGAGCGCGCGCGCGCGACCGGCGCTGCGCGGCGCGGCGCGGCACGGTGGGGCGCCCCCCTACGCGCGCCGCGTTCTGCGAGGAGCCCCCCCCCCCCCCCCGCGCGCGCGCAGCTGTCGGGCGGGCGTTTGAACGCGCGTTCAGTTCACGTTCAAGCGCTCACCCCGGGCGCGTACTTCATGGTCATGGCGCCGATGTTCTCCTTGACGTACGCGTTGAAGCGCGCGAAGCGCCCGCTCGGGTACCACCGGTGCTCCGCGCGCGCCCACACGGGGTAGTAGTTGTCCCACCTGCACGCCGCACGCCGCAGCGGCAGCGGTCGGCGGCCGGCGGCCGGCGGCGGCGGCCGGCGGGCGGCGGCGGCGGCCGGCGGGCGGCAGCGGCGGCGGCGGCGGCCGGCGGCGGCCGCGCGGGGCGAGGCGGGCGGCGCGGCGGCGCGCGCGGGGGGCGCGCCTGTTGCCGGTCTCGTGGTCCTCGAGCTCCACCTCGGCCGTGACGATCGCCATCGCCTTGGCGGTCAGGTAGCTGCGGCGGCGGTCAGGGGGCGGCGGCGGCGGCGCGTCAGCCCGGCCCGCCGCCCGCGGGCGGGCGCCGCGCTGCCCGCGGCGCCGGCGAGGGCCCCCCGCGCTGCTCGCGGGCGCCGGGCGCGCGCGGCGCCTCACATGTTTTCGCTCTCCTTGTTCTGCGCGCACAGGAAGCGCCGCGCGTTGCTCTCATACTCCTCCTGCCGCCAGTCGCGCTCAAACGTGGTCACCCAGTTGGTGTAGCGCAGCCAGTAGTCGGCGGCCGCCCTGCGCAGCGGGCGGCGGTACGAGCGCGGCGCGGCGGCGGCGGTGCCGTAAGCGCGCGCGTCGGGCGGGCGGGCGGTCTGCGGGCGGGCGGGCCTGGCAGGTGCGCCGCCGCCGCCGCCGCGCCTGCTGCGCGGCCGCCACTCGGGCGGCATGAACTGCTGCTTCTGCTCCGGCTCCACGATCGTCGTCGCCCACGGCAGCCCTGGCGGCGGCGGCGGCGGCGGCAGCGGGCGCGCGCGGATCCTCGTGAGCGCGTGCGCGCGCCCGCCTCTGCCGCCGCTGCCTGCGCCTGCCGCCCTTGCCGCCCGCCCGCGGGGCGCACCCGCTTCGTAGTCGTACACGCCCGGCGGCTCGTCCCCCAGCTCGAGCTCCTCGTCGTCCGCCTCCTCCGGCAGCAGCACCCCGCCGGCGCCGGGCGGCGGCGCCGCCTCGAGCAGCGCGCCGCCGGCGCCGGCCGCGCCGGGGCGCTGCTGCTGCTGCAGCTGCGGCCGCAGCTGCTGCTGCTGCTGCCCGGCGGGGCCGGCCAGGTCGTCGAGGGCCTCGTCGCTGACAAAGCCCGGCGCGCCGAGGCCGGCAATGAAGCTGTCGAGCGGCGGCTGGTCAGTCAGCTCGTGCCCCTGCGCCTGGTGCGTGTAGCTCGGCACGACGAGCGCCGTGTTGTCTGCGGCGGCGGCGGCGCGGCGCGGGCGGGCGTGGGCGGCGGTCGTGGCGGCGGCGGCGGCCGCGCGCCGCGGGGGCGCCTGCCGGGACGGGGCGCCAGCCGCACCGGTGTAGTCGAGCTCCACGGAGCTGGTGATGTCCATCTCGTAGCTGATCACCCGTTCGTGGTGCGCCGCCGCATCCTGCGAGCGCGCGGCGCGCGGGACGGCCAGCCGTCGGCGCCCGCTGGCGGTCGCGGCGCCGCTCGCGCCGCGGCGTGCCGCCGCCACGCTGTCCGCAGCCGGCGGCCGAGCACACGGCCCCTGCAGGCGCGCGCCCAGCCCCGCCCGCTGCCCGCCGCGCCCCCGCACCGCCGCCGCCGCTGCTGCGCCGCCGGCGGGCTGCTCCGCTGCGGCCTCGGTCTTGCGCGGCCGGCCCCTGCGCTTGGGCTCGGCAGCTGCCGGCTGGCCGGCCGACGGCGCATCGAGGCCGCCCTCAGAGGTCTTGCGCGGCCGGCCCCGGCCTGCCGCGCGGCAGGCCTGCTGCCGCGCCGCCTGCTGCGCCGGCCAGGGCGCGGGCCGGGCCGCCGCAGCGGGCCCCCGGCAGCGTAGGAGCATGGGGACCTCGTTCGCCACGAGAGCGGGGCGGCAGCGTGGCGCCAGGCGCGGGCGGTGCGCGAGGCCGGCGCTCGGCTCGACGGGAGCGCGCTCGATGCGGCCGACGCGTGCGGCGTGGTGCGTTACACGCGTGGTGCTCGAGGCGAGCGGAGGCCGCCCGCCGGCTGCGGTGCGGGCTGAGCCGCCGCGGTTTTCGACGCCGACCGGCCGCTCGGCGTCGGCGCAGCGCGCACGCAAGGACCATCAACGCTGCCCGCGCTGGGGTCGAGCCTCACTCCTTGTAGTCCACCACGCCGTCCTCGCTGATCACGTAGCTCGCCTCGCCCTCGGCTGCGCGCACGGCAGTGGGGCCGATCAGACGCGCGCGCGTGCGAGTGCACGGGCTGGCGGCGGCAGGCTGCTCCCCCTCCCGCGCGCGCGCGCGCGCGCGCGCCGCACCGAGGGAGGGCGAGTCGACGACCTTGGCGACGCGCTGCTCGGCCTTGCCCTTGCGCAGGTAGATGCGCTGCGTCACTGCGCAGGCAGACGCGCGGCGCGGGCGGGCGCGCGGAGCGTTGGGCGCCCCCGCGCGCGCAGGGCACGCCGCGGCGCACCGCCCTCCCCCGCTCCCACGGCCGCCGCCCGCGCGCACCCGCGTGGGCGAGCACGTGGCCGCCGACGGGCTTCTTGGGGTCGACCACAAACGTCATGCCGCCGCCGGGGTCGCTCATCACCTGGTTGGTCACCACCTGGTCGGGCCGGGTGCAGCCGGCGCGGCGGCGGCGGGCCGGCGCCGTCAGCAGCCGCGGGCATAGTGCCTAGTGCGGCGGCGGCGCTGAGCACAAGCCCGGCGGCGGCGGCGGCGGCGGCGGCGGCGGCGGCGGCGGCGGCGGCGGCGGCGGCGGCGGCGCACCACCGCGAGGTTGAACTCCTCGGCCATGCGCTTGAGGCCCGCCAGGAACTGGCCGAGCCGCTGCTGCCGCTCCGCGAGCTCGCCGCGGCCCGTGAAGTCCGTCCTGCGGGCCGCCGCCGGCGCCGCGGCGCGCTCAGCGCTGTGCGCCCCGGCGGGCCGCGCCCCGCGCGCCGCCGGGCGGCACGCGCCGCCCGTGCACGTGCGCGGCGCGCCGCGAGCGCGCGCGACGGCGTGCACAGCGTGCTGCCAGGGTCAGCAGCAGCACAGGGGCGGCTGCGCGCCTGAAGAGGGCCATGACTGAGTCGACGATGAGCAGCTTGAACGGGTCCTGCATCAGCTGCGCGCCCAGCTGCGCGCGCCGCGGCGCCGTGCGGCGCCGAGCGGCGCGCCCGGGCTCGGCGGCCTGCGGGCCGGCGGCCGCGCGAGCGCGCGCGCGCGCGTGCCGGCGGCGCGCCGCACCATGGAGAGCAGGGCCTCCTGGTTCTCCACGTTGTGCGCGCGCGCCCAGATGACCTGCGGGGCGGCAGCAGCACCCCCGCGCAGTGAGCCGCGGCGGGCGCGGCGCGGGCGCGCGGGCTGGGCGGCGGGCGCTCGTGCGCAGGCGGGCGCGCGCACGTTGTCGAGCACCGCCTGGGGGTCCAGGTTGTAGCGCGCCGCGATCGCCTGCGCGCGACGGCGGCGGCGGCGGGTGCGGCGGGTGCGGCGGCGGCGGCACCGTCAGGGCGCATGCGCCCAGCGCCCCGGCCCGCGCAGCGGCGGCGGCGGCGGCGCGTGCGCGCGCGCGGCGTTGACTGGGTGCCAGCCGGCACACGCGCCATGATGCGCTCCGGGCGGAAGGTCCCCTGGGTGTCGATGTCAGGCGGGCACGGCGCGCGGCGGCGGCGGCGGCGGCGGTCGGGCGGGCGGCCGGGGGGCAAGGAGCTCGCGCCGGCCGAGTGGGACAGCACAACCCAAACCCTAAACCCCAACCAGCGCAGCGCGGCGCTGGCGGCGCGCGCCCGCGGGGGCAGGCGGCCGCAGCTGGGGCAGGCCGGGCACGTGCGCTCGCGCGCGCCCTGCTCGAGCTCGAGCGGCGCTGCGCTGCCGAGGCGGGCGGCAGCCGGGGGCTGCCGCCCGCCCCCACCTCGGTGTCGATGTACGCCGCCTTGGCCGCGCCGCCGCCCTGGCTGATGGGGAGCTGCACCGTGACGCACATCGTGTGGCAGAGCTGCGTCTTGCCCGTCCTGCGTGACGCGCGCACGTGCAGGCGTGCGCGCGGCGGCGGCGCGTCGCGGGCGCGCCGGCGCCAAGCCAGGCGCCGCGGCTGCACCAACAGCACCCCCTCCTCTCACACACACGCACACCGCGCCGCGCACCTGAACTCGCCGTAGAGCTCGGTGATGCTCTTGCTCTCCATGCCGCCGCCCAGCAGCGTGTCCAGCGCGGCCGCGCCCGTGCTCACGCGCACAATCTCGCGCTGCCGCTGCGCGGCGCGGCGCGGCGGGGCGGCGGCTGGGGCCCCCAGCGCCGCGGCTGCGGCGGCGGCTGCGGCGGCGGCTGCATCGCGCGAGCAGGCGCGGCGCAGGCCGCGCCTTTTGCAGCGCCTCCGTGCCGGTCATCCAGCTGCCCACGCTGGTGAGCTTGCGCGCCGCCTCGATCATCTGCCGGCGGCGGCGGCGGCGGCGGCGGCGGTCAGCCGCGCGGCGGCCTGCCGGCGCGCCGGCAGGCGGCGGCCAGCCACCCCACAGACGGCGCGCACCTTGTCGGCCTTGGCCTCGGACAGGCCCTTCACCGCAAACAGCTTCTGCGCGCCGGCGGCGGGCGGCCGGCGGCGGGCGGGGCGGCGCGCGCTCGGCCGCTGCTGCTGCCGGGCGCGTGCCGGCGCGGCCAGGCCCCTGCGCCGCGGCGGCGGCGCGCCTTCTTGCTGGTCATTATGAGCGACTGCACGGTGTAGAAGCCGCCCTCCCGCGCCTTGCGCAGGTCGGCTGCGCGGCGGGCGGCGGCGCTCGCGCGCGGCCGCGCGCAAGGAAACCGTGGCGCGCCGCCGCGGCCGGGCGCGCCGCGCCGCACCCGCGCCGATGCCCATGTCGGTGAGGCACTCGATCTCCTGGAAGTCGTCCACCGCCACCTCCTCCTCGGCAGCGCTGCGACGGCGGCGGCGCGCGGCGAGCAGCGTGGGGCGGCGCGGCGCGCGAGCAGCGGCGGGGCGGCGGCGGCGGTAGGCGGCGCGCTGGCGCTCCCAGGGCGCGGGAGAGGCAGCGGGGGGTGGTTCTGGGGCGGCGCGAGCGCCGGCGCACCCGTCCACGGCGAGCTGGCCCTCGACGGCGACCTGCTCGACCGCCGCCGCCATCGTGCCGGCGCTGCGGGGCGGGGCGGGGCCTGGGCGCACGGGTGCGGGTCCGTTGAGTCGACCTCAGGCGCGGGGCGGGCGCGCGCGAGCTCGGGGAGGGCGAGCGCGCCGGGGCGCGGCGGGGCGATTCGGACGGCGGGCCGGCGTCGGACGCTTGGGGCGAGGGACTCGTCGGCGGGGCTCGAAGGCGCTCTGGGCGGGCGGGCAGTCGCTGGGTGAGCCACACGGAGCGCAGGCGGCACGAGCGGTGTGGCGCTGAACCGCGGCAGTTCGAGTTGCGTGACGCGCAACGCGTGACCGGTCGATTACCAGGCCGATCGCCGCGTTTTGCGTGGCTGCTTACGCAGCAGCCACCAGCGCGCGCGTCGCGCCACACAAGGCGGCGCCCGCTCGCCCGCCGACGCCGCGCCCGCGCGTCGCAGCCGCAGTGCGGAGTGCGGCGCACGGCCGCCGCACGCCGGCTTGGGCACACTACTCTGCGGAGCAGGCAGCAGCGGCACGCGCGCCCAGGGCGCGCCACCTACCTACCTGCGCTGCTGCTGCGTGCGCGGCGGCCGCCCGCCGGCCGGCAGCGGCCGAGGCGCCCAGCTGGCAGGCGTGCAGGGCGACCAGCGAGCACAGGGGGGGGAGAGCAGAGGGCGTGGCGGGCGACACGAGCAGTGAAGCAGTCCGAGGGCGTCAACAGACCGCGTGGCGGGGCATCAGCAGGCAGGCGAGGACGGGCACGGCAGCAGGGGGCGGGGCAGGGGCAGCAGCAGGGGCGGAGCAGGGGCGGGGCGGCGGCGGGGGCGGCGGCGCGCGGCATCAACACCGGCGGGCGTCAGCGCGCGGCGGCGCGGCGCCGCAGCGGGGGGCCGGGCTGCCCGGCCGCGCCCCGCCCCCCCGACTAACCTACACCCCCGCAAGCCGCGAACCGCGCGCCCGCGCGCGGGGCGCGGCTCAGCCCTGCTCGGCCGGCGGCGCGCTGCCGCCGTCGCTGCCGCGCGAGGGCGTATCGCCGCCGGAGCCGCCGCCGCCGCGGCGCCGCGGCGTGAGGCGTTCGATGCGCGAGTCGACCGCCAGCCACTCGCCGACCTCCCCGGACAGCGCGGCGAGCTGGCCCTCGCGGTGCGCCGCCTGCTCCTCCTGGCGGTCCTTGGGCGCCGACCGGGCGAGCAGCGGCTGCGAGGCGCGGCGCGGCGGGCGCGGCGCGCGGCGGCCGTGGCGCGCGGCCTCCGTGGCGCGCGGCGCGGGCGCGGGCGCGAGCCCGGCGCAGCGCGCGCGCCGCGCCCGCCGCACCTGCGGCTCGTGGTCGGGCGCCAGCCCCAGCTCGCTGTTGTCGCCCGACGCCGCGCCGTCGCCGGCGGCGGCCTTGCTCGCGAGCAGCGCGGCGAGCTCCGCCTCCTGCTGCGGCTCGGCCTTGACGTGCGGCGCCTGCTGCTCCAGCTTGACCACCGCCGCGCCCGGCTCCGGCTTGACGGCTGCTGCTGCTGCTGCTGCTCCCGCGCCGCCTGGCTCCGCCTTTGGCCGCTTGGCCGCCTGCTGCTTCTGCTGCTGCTCCGCGCCGTCCTGCTGCTGCGCGGCGAGGTCGTCCGCCTCGGCCGCCGCGACCGCGGCCGCCACCTCGTCGTCCTCGCGCTGCCGCTTGCGCGCCGTGGGGCTGCCGCTGCCGTCTGCACGCGGGCGCGCGCACAGGCGGGCGGGCGGGTGGGCGGGCGGGCCGGCAGACGGGCCGGCGGCGCCCGCGGGCGCACCCGCGCGCTGTCACAGGAAGCCGCGCCGCGGCGCGCACCTGCTTCCAGCTTCACCGCCGCGCCGCCCTTGCCGCCCGCCGCCGACTCGCTGCCGTTGGCGCCCGCCGCGCCCGCCGACGCCTCGGCGGTGTCGCTGGGCTCGGCCTCCTTCTTGCCGCGCCGGTGCACCCAGGGCGGCAGCTCGTGGCCCTTGCAGGGCCGCACGCGCAGGTCCATGCCGGGCTTGCGGTGCTGCCACGCCAGCACCTGCGGCGGCGGCGGCGCGGGGCGCGTCGGGCGCGCGCTCACGCGCAGCGGCCGCGTGCCAGCGGCGCGGCGGCGCCAGCGCTGCCGCGGCTCGCGCAGCGCCGCCGCCGCCCCGCGGCGCGCACCTCGGCCTTGAAGTTCTTCACCGGCTCCTGCAGCGACACCTGCTTCACGCCGGCCTTCTTGTTTACACCAATGAAGTACAGCGTGCGGTGCCGCGGCGGCGCCGGCGCGGGCGGCGCCGCGCCGGGCTCGCCGGGCTCGCCGCCGGGGCCGTTGGCCGAGCCGCCGCCGCCGCCGCCGTCGGCGGGCGGCGGCGCCGGCGCCGGCGCGGGCGCGGGCGGCTGCTCGTCGTCGGGCGGCGTAAGCTCGTCGGGCCAGGGCCGCACGCTGACGTGGTCCTGGATCTCCCGCACCTGGGCGGCGGCGGCGGCGGCGGCGGCGGCAGGGCGCCGGGCGTGTGTCGGCCGCGGCGGCGACGAGGCGCCTCCCGCGCAGGCGCCGCGCAGGCGCCGCGCAGCGCGCGCGCGCGCGCACCAGCAGGCGCATCTTGGAGTGCGTGTACCCGCTCCACGCCCGAAAGTCCTCGCTGCTCTCGGCGCTCACCTCGACCTGGCGGCGGCGACGCGGCCGCGCGTCGGCGCCCCGCGCGCCGCGCCCCCTGCGCCGCCCCGCCTGGCCCGTGGCTCAGGCGCCGCCGGGGCCTCCTGGCCCCCCCTCGGCCCTACAGGGCTGCCGCACCTGCAGGTAGTTCTTGAAGGCCGTGAAGAAGGGGTACGGCTCAAACAGGCGCGCCCAGTCGACGGCGCTGCTCATGAGCAGCTCGCTCGCGACGGCCGCGGCGGACGTGAACTCGGACGTCATGATCGCCAGCGTGCTGGGCGGCGGCGGTCGGCGCGGCGGCGGTTGGCGCGGCGGCGGTCGGCGCGGCGGGCGCGGCTCGCACGCCGCGCGGCAGGCGGCGCGACGCACGGCGGCAGCGCCAGCTGCGGCGGCGGCCGGCCCGGTGCCGGCGCCGCGCCGTGCGGCCGTGTGCGCCTAGGGTTTAGGCCGCGCCGCGCGTCGGTCCACACGCACCTGTGGCTGACTGAGTATGAGGAGTTCATCGCCGGGTAGGCCGGCGTGATGAGGGGCATGAGGTGCCGCGCGTCGCGCGCGCTCACGCTGCCGTCCCACACCGCAAAGCCGAGGCTCTCCTTCTCAATCGGCCGCAACATCACCGGCGTCGGCCAGCGCCACTGGCTGAAGATCTGCGGCGGCGCGGCGGCGTGCAGCGCGGGCGGCGGGCGTCGACGCGGGCGCGCGGGGGCTGACTGGGGGAGGGAGGGGCCGCGCCCGCGCCGCGCGGGCGCCGCAGCTGCCTCAAAGAAGAAGCACACACCTTGAAGAAGCGGCAGAGCGCCATGCTGGGCATGCTGGTGGGGTAGAACTGGAACAGCCGCGCCACCAGGATGGCCCTGCGCGCGGCGCACGTGGCGCGTGGCGGCGCGGTGAGCTCGCAGGACGCCGCGGGCAGCACGCGCGGGGGCGCGCGCCGCGCCGCGCGGCCGCCAGCGCCGGCCGCCGCGCCGCCGCCGCGCGCGCACCAGTTGACGCCGCCGAGGAAGCCCGACACGTTGGAGTAGACGCCGCGCCGCTTCGCCCAGAGCTTGATCGCGCGCAGCGTCGTGCGGAACGACTCCTGGTCGGTCCCAGCCTGGCGGCGGGTGCAGGTGCGGCGGCGGCGCGCGCGCGTCGGCCCGCCGCCGCGTCGCGCGCGCCGTCCCTGGTCGCCTGCCCCGCGCCCCCGCCCGCCCCTGCCGCCGCGCCCACGCCCGCGTGCGCGCCTGCTCGACGATCTTGAGGATCGAGTCGGTCACGCGGCAGCCGTTGAGGCTGCGCACGGTCTGCTCGTCGACGTTGCGCAGCGCCGCGACGGACGAGATGTCGAGCCCCTCCGGCACGACCGGTGTGTGCAGGCGCGCGTAGAGGAGGTCGATCTCGATGCCCGAGAACTGGGAGGCGCCGAGGGCGCGGGGCGGGGCGAGGCCCGGGGGCGCGATGTGAGTGTGGTAGTTGACGAGCGCGCCGCGCGCGGGCGCCGCGGCGGCGGGCGGGTCGCCGTGCGCATCGCGCCGGCGCGCCGCGCACCTCCATCTTGATGACGGGCACATAGGCGTCGGTGACGGCCAGCAGGTCGCGCACCTCGGGCTGGCGCTCGAGCAGCGCCTGCAGGCAGTGCTCGTCCTTGCCGAAAAAGTCGGTCTCGCGCCGCGCGTAGCTCGGCCCCACGCACAGCGTGTCGATGTCCGCGCCTGCGCGGACGCGGCGGGCGTGGGCGCCGGCGCGCCGAGCCGCGCAACGCCCCCGGCCGCCGCCGCCGCCGCCGGCCGCCGCCGCCGCCGCCGCTGCTGCTGTCGCGCGGCGCCGCGCGCCCGCGCCCCGCACCCGGCCCGTTGACGCCCAGGCGGTAGGAGCCGAAGGTGTAGATCGCGGCGTTGGCGTCGGCGTCGGGGAAGCCCCGCCGCGCGGCGACGCCGCGGATCCAGTCCTTCACCAGGGCATCCAGCTTCCCCAGCACCTCCTCCCGCAGCGCCGCCTCCTCCTCGTCCTCGTAGAGATTCTGGGATCGCAGGTACTGCGCGGGGGCGGGCCACATGCGGGTGAGCGGCGCCCTGGCGACGGGGGCGGGAGGATGGCCCTGGCGCATCTGCTGCTGCCGCCCCCACGCCCGCACCTGCACCAGCTGCTCCGTCTGCCGCACGTCCACCGCGCTCGGTGGGTCGGTGTTGAGCGGCCGGTTGAACACCAGCGCCATGCCGCCCCGCTGCGCTGCCGGGCGCGGGGGGCGCGGCGCCGCACGCGCGCGGGCGGGCCCAGCGGCGTCGTGGCGCGTGACGGTCGCGGTGGGGCGTGTGATTGGCGAGCGGGCGGCGCGTGGGAGGGAGTAGGCTGGGCGGATTTGCTCACCGGTCGATTTCGACCGCGGCTCCTGCGCCCGCTGGATGATCCCGGCGCGCGCGCACGCCGCGCTCCACTCTCCCCGTGACCCTTGCTCGTCGGCAGCGCCGCAGCTGCCACGGGCCGGCGTTGCGGCTGTGGGTGCTCTCCGACGTTGGTGCTGCTGGCGCCGCCGCCGCCATGCCGCTCCTGCACCGCCACGGCGGCGCGCTCGGCGAGGACCCTCTGGATGCTCCGGGCATCGCGCCCGCTCCGGCGCGGCCCCAGGGCCGCGCCAGCCTGGAGCTCAGCGAGCAGCAGGTCGAGCGGGCGCCGTCCTCGTCGTCGGACGAGGAGGACGAGGCCTTCGCGGCGCGGCGGGGCTGCTGCGCGCGCTGCTGCATCGGCTACAACAGGCTCGCCTTCGCGCCAAAGACCACGGCAGAGAAGTGCGTGATGGGCGGCGCCGCAGGCCGGGGCGCCGCGCCGCCGCGCGCCGCGCGCCGCGCGCGACCCGCGCCCAAACGGCGCCGCGCCGCCCGCTGCAGGGTGTGGTGCGCCCTCATCTGGATCGCGACCGGTGCCGTCGGCATAACGATCTTTGCGGTCGTGCTCCCCCGCTTCGTCCAGAGTGCGCGCCGCCGCGCGCCGCCCGCCGCGCGCCAGCAGCGCCCCGCGCCGCTGGCCGCGCAGGCGCCCACCGGTGCCCGCAGCGCTCACCGCCGCCACCGCCGCCGCCGCCGCCGCCGCCGCGGTGCTCGCGCGCCGCGCAGGCGCGCTGACGCCCTTCATCGCCGCGCTGCGCGCGCGGCTCACGCCGGCCCAGATCGGCGGCGTCATCTTCACCGCGATGGTGGTCCTGCCCTGCACGCTGTTCATCACCGTGCTGCCCTTTGTGTGGATCAGCGGCGCGATCTTCCCCTTCTGGGTTGCCTTTGGCATCATCATGGCCGGCAGCGCTGTCGGCATGAGCATTCAGTACTGGGCGGCCCGCTACTTCCTCCACGACCGGTGGGCGCGCCTGCGCCTGCTGCTGCTGCTGCTGCTGCTGCTGAGTCCGGTGGCTCCAAAGCCACGCCGGGGGCGCCGCCGCGCGGGGACGGGAGGGGAGGGAAGGGGAGCGCCCGCGCAGCGGCGGCGGCCCCGCGCGCCCCGACGCCCGCACGCCCGCGCCCGCCGCGCAGCGTGCAGCGCTTCCTGGCGCGCCGCGAGAACCGACGGCACGGCCTGGGCGTCGTGCTGCGCGCGGTGGACCTGGCGGGGCCGCTCAAGGTCGTCGCGCTGCTGCGCCTCGGGCCGGCGCCGTACCCGTGGATCAACTACGCCATGGTGCGGCGCGGCTGCGCAGGGCGGCCGCCGGCGCGGAGCGCGCGCGGCCCTCCGCCGCCGGGCTGCGGCCGCGCCCGCGCCGCCGTCTCGCGGAACCGACCGCCCGCCCCGCCCTGCTGCCGCGCGCGGTGCGCGCCGTCCAGGGCGTCGCGCCGAGCATCAAGTACCCGCTCTACATCTCTGTCTCGTGGGTCTGCGAGCTCCTGCCGCGCGGGTGCGCGCCGCAGCCGCCGCACCGCCGGCGGCTGGCTGCGCCGGCCGCCGGGCGCGCCCGCGAGGCGCGACAAATGCGCGGCGCCGAGCGCGGCGCCGAGCGCCGCGCGCGCCACCTCCGCCGCCGCCGCCGGCGCAGGCTGCAGGTGTTCTTCGGCCGGAGCCTGCAGACGCTGGCGGACATCTTCCGCGGCAAAGTCAACAACGGTGCGCACACACGCACACACACGCGCCGCGCGCACCTCGCTCCGTGCGCCGGACGGCCCGAGCTCGCGCGCGCGTGCGCCCCGGCTCACTCCCTGCTCCGCTGCGCCTCGCGCCCCGCCCTGCCCCGCCCTGCCCCGTCCCGCCCCGCCCCGCGGCGCGCCAGTTGGCGTTGCCGTGTACAACGTGGTTGTTCTGGTCATCGGCCTCCTGCTCGTCGCGCTGACCGTCGTGTGGTCCAAGCGCGTGCTGCGCGCGCTCGAGGCGGAGGAGCTCGCGCGCGAGGCCGCCGAGGCCGCCGCCGCCGCGCCCCCGGCCGACGCCGAGGCGGGCGAGGCAGGCGCGGCGGGCGCCGGCAAGGCGCTGCCGCTCGCGGTCGCTGGCAAGCTCGGCGCGGGCGGCGCCGCGGGCGCCAGCGCGCGCGCCGGCGACGCGGCGGCGCCGGCGGGCGACCTGGAGGTGCTGGTGGACGACGGCGCGAGCCGCTGCAGCGCCGCCGCGGCCGGCAGCGACAGCTGGATCGCCGCCGGCGCCGACGAGCCCGCCAGCGCCACGCCGAGCCTGGCCGGCCGCCTGAGCAGCACCCTGTCGGTGTTGAGCATGCGCGAGCTGCTGGGCGGCAGGGGCCCCGCCTCTGCGCCGCGCTGAGGCCGAGGGCGGGCTCGAACTCCACTTTGAGGGCTCGCGGCGCGTGCGCTCTCTCCAAGAGCGGAACTCGATTTTTGCCGCCGCCGCTGCGGCCGGGGTCGAACGAGTGCTGCCACTGTTGTGTATTATTCGATGTATTCACTCAGACTCGCCCGGTGTGAGACGAACCCGGTCGTTGTATGTGCAGGGAGCGTGGAGCGGTCGGCGTCGGTGCGCGGCGCGCGTGCGCCCGGGCGAGCGGGTTTGCTGAGCTGGCAAGTGTGCCTGGGAGGGGTCTGGGAACGGAGAGCCTAACGCCTGGCAACCACACCGTGCCTCTGCGAGCCCGGACCGAGAGCGACGCGGCGGCGGCTTTGCGCCGGGGCCTGCGTCAGCTGCGGCGGCGCTTCGCGGCGCCGGCGCCGACGCGTGCACCGCCGCCCTCACGATTGCCGCCACACAGCCCGGGTGCGCCCGCCAACCCTCGCGTCGCCCGCCGCTGGCAGCGAAGCATCACAACCATCACGCGCCCCTGTCGTCTCGCGCCGTGCCCGTGCGCCCACGCCGCCCCTCCCCGATGGAGAGCGCAAGCTGAGGGCCAAGTTTGACCGCGAGCGGCGCCATGTCTGGCGAGGAGGAGGAGGCAGAGGTGCGGCAGCAGTCGGCTCTGCACGCGCAGGCGCCCGCGCGCCCCCGCGCCCGCTGCGCGCGGGTGAACGTTGCCCTCTCACGCCATGCGCGTCCGCGCAGGAGGTCCTGTCGCTGGGCACGTCGCAGGAGGACGACGGCGGCGACGGCGGCGATGAGTCCGCCTCGGGCCACGCGGTGCGGCGGCGGGCTGCAGGGCGTCGGTGGAGCCGCGCACGGCGACGCCCGCGGCAGCAGCGCCTGCGGTCGGCGGTCGGCGGCGGTTGGCGGCGGCAACGGCGCGATCGCGCTGCGCGTCAAGCAGCGGCGGTCGGGCCTGCTGCCAGAGGGTGCACTGCGCGGCGCGCCCGGCGCGCCAAGCGCGCGCTCACCGCCCACGCCGCCGCCGCAGGGCGAGGAGGAGGCGCGCGCGGCTGAGGACAGCGGCGGCGAGCATGGGCCGGCAGGGGCACGCCGCGCGCCTGACGAGCACGCGGGGCGGCCAGCGAATGGCTCCGACGGCGAGAGGCGGGGCCAACGCGGGGAGCGGCCGCAGCACCACCCCGACGGCTTCGCGCAGCGGCCGCAGCAGGGGCCCGGCGGGCAGGGCACGTGGCAGCGGCAGCACCCGCCCGGCGCTGGGCCCGGCGGCGGCATGGGCCCGCACGGCGATGCCCGGGGGGCCCGGGGCAGCCGGCGGCCGGACGGCCGCGGCGGCGCGGGCGTCCGCGGCATGGGCGGGGACATGCGCGGCGGCATGGGCGCCGGCGGCGGCATGGGCCCCGGCGGCATGGGCCCTGGCGGCATGGGCGGCCCCGGCGGCATGGCTGGGATGGGGCTGCAGCAGCAGCCCCACGCGGCCATGCAGCACCTGCTGATGCAGCAGCAGGCGATGCTGCAGCAGCAGCCGTGGGCGGGCGCGGCGGGGCAGCAGCTCGCGGCGCAGCAGGGCCCGCCGGGGCGCCGCGGCCGGGGCGGCCGGGACGCCTTTGCGGAGCAGCAGCATTGGCTGCAGCAGCAGCAACAGCAGCAGCAGATGCTGCAGATGCAGCAGCAGATGCAGATGCAGCAGCTGGCGCCGCAGGAGCGCTGGCAGGAACCGCAGTGGCAGGCCGCGGCGGCGGCGGGCGGCTGGCCGGGCCCGGGCGCGGGCGCAGCGTTTCCGCGCGCCGACCACCCGGCGCCCTTTGCGGCAGGGGGCGCGCCGGCGTTTGGCGCCGCGGGCGGGCTGCCACCGCCGCCGGTCGGCGGGCCGGGCCAGGCTGCCTTTTACGGCGACGACGACGAGGAGTGGGGCCTGCTGAGCGCGCAGGACGCCGGTGGCCCCGGCCCGGGCCTCGGCCCGGGCCCAGGGCCGCCCGGCGGTGCGGGCGGCCACCACGCGCCGGGCGGGCCGCCCGGGCGCGGCGCCGGCAGGCGCGGCGCCGCGGCCGCGCCGGGCGGGCCGGCCCCCGTGAGGCTGGGCAGCAACAAGTGGGTCCGGCCGGGACTGCAGTCGCAGCTCAGCGGCGGCGGCAAGCCCACACCGGCCAAGGCCGCGCCCGGCGAGGGCGAGGCGGCGGCGCCGGCCGCCGAGGGCGCGGCCGCCGCCGCCGAGGGCGCCGCGCCGGCGGAGGGCGAGGCCGCCGCGGCGGCAGCGGCCGAGGACGCGGCGCCGCCGGGCGACGGCGCGGCCGACGGCGGCGAGGCGCCGGCGCCTGCGACGGCCGCCGCCGCCCCTGGCGAGCAGGAGCCCGCCGCGATCACGCGCGCGCCCTCGGGCGGCCAGCCCACGCCCCGCGCCAGGTCGGCCGCCGGCGGCGGCGGCGCCGCCGCCGCGCCCGGCGCGCCGCGGGCGCGGCCCGCGCCCACGCCCGACGCTGCGGCCAAGGCCAAGCTGCTGGAGACGCAGCGGGAGGCGATTGAGCAGGTCAAGCGAATGATCGAGCTCATGGAGGCAAAGAAGCAGCGCAAGGGCGGCGCGCAGGCCGCCGCCAAGAAGGGCGGCGGCGGCCCGGGCGGCGGCGGCAGCGCGGGCGGCAGCGCGCGCGGCAGCCCCGCGCCCGGCGGCGCTGCGCAGGCGGCCGGCAACGGCGCGGCGGGCCCCGCCGGGGACGCGCCGGGCGGCCGCGCGGCGAAGCGGCCGCGCGAGGGCTCGGCCGGCGGCGGCGGCAACGAGGCAGGGAGCGGTGGCCACGCGCCAGCGGCAGGCTCCGGCGGCCAGCAGGCGCCGCGCCAGGAGGCTGCCGCGTCGCCGAGGGCGGCGGCCGCTGCTCGGCGGGGGCCGCTGCAGGTCGCTGTTGCGGCGGCGGGCGCGGCCGCGGCCTCGGTGCGGGCACGGGGCTCGGGCGGCGGCAGCGGCGACGGCGCCGCCCCCGGACGCCCCAAGCTGCGCAGCGTCGTCACGGCGGCGAGCACGCCGTCCCCGGCGGCGGCGGCGGCAAACGGCAGCGCCGCCGCGGCAACGGACGGCGCGACGCCCGCGCCCGTGCGCAGGCCGGCGAGTGCGGGGCCGCCGCCTGCGACGCCGCCTGACTTTGAGCAGCTGCTGCAGCCCGAGCTTGACGGCGACTGGCTCGAGCCAGCTGCCGGCACGCCAGCGCGGCACGGCAGCCTGCAGCGCAACGGCTCCGCCGGCGGCGGCCCGGCCGACGGCGAGCGCCCGTGCGGCGGCGACGCCAGGCGGCGGGGCAGCGGCGAGCTGCGGGCGGAGCGCCGGGACTCGGGCCACCGCAGCGCGCACGGCGGCAGCCCCGCCCGGCGGGCGCGCTCTTCGGAGCGCGGTGCCAGCCGGGAGGGGCGCAGGAGCGGCAGCCGGCGCAGCCGGAGCAGCAGCCGCAGCCGCAGCCGCAGCCGCAGCCGCGACGGCGGCGAGCGACGGCGGCGCAGCCGAAGCCGGAGCCGGAGCCGGAGCCGGCGCGCGAGCAAGCACAAGCACAGCCACAAGCGCCGGCGCAGCCGCAGCCGCAGCGGCGGCAGGAGGCACCGGCGGCGCAGCAGCAGCAGGGGCTGATGCAGCGGCCCTTCGAGCGGCGGCTGTGCGAGGCGAGCTGCCGCGGCTGTGCTGTGCGGCGGCGGCTCAGCGCGCTGGCAGCTTGGGGTCGGCCGCGCGGTGGTGCAAATGCCGCGTCACATGTTCCAGTTTGCTCAAACAAACAAACGATCAAAACAACCCAAAGTCACAACGTCGCCAGCACGCGCGCCTGCTCAGCGCACCCCTGCCTCGCGCAGCCGGCGCTGCACCTCCGCCGCCTCGTCCAGCAGCGGCTGCAGCGACTGGCGGCCCAGCAGCATCGCGGGCGAGAGGTAGAGCCGCGCGAGCTCGTCCTGCCGGCAGCGGCGGCGGCGACGGCGGCGGCGGTCTCGCCGCGCGCCCCGCGCGCCGCGGCCCTGCAAGCCCCCCCCCCCGGCGCCGCGCGCGCGCCGCTTGCCCCCGCACCTCGTCGACCGCCCCCTGCGCCTGGCTGGGCAGCCCCGCCGCGGCGGGCGCGTCGCCGCCGCCGCCGCCGGCGGCGCCGGCGGCGGCGCCGTCGCTGCCGCTGCGCGCCGCGTGCTGCGAGACGAACGCGTCCATCGCCGCGGCCTCGCGGCTCGACGGCAGCGTGAGCGGCCGCTCCAGCAGGCGCCCCGCCTGCGGGCGGCGGCGGCGGCGCCGCGGTTCGCGCGCCGGCCCGGCTGCCCGCGCCGCGGCCGGCGCGCGCGCCGCGCACGCCGCGCCGACGCCGCCGCTCCGCCGCGCGCGGCGCGGCGGCGGTGGCGCACCAGGACGTGGAACGCGAGCACCGCGACCGCGAGCGGCAGCAGGAGCAGCGCGGCCTCAAACTTTTTGATGCCCAGCAGGCAGCCCATCACCGCAACAAAGAAGTACACCCCCACCAGCACCTGCGGCGCGCCGCGGCGCGGAGCGGTGCGCGCTTGGCTCGACGCGCGCCGCCGCGCCGCGCAGCCCCCCCCCCCCCCACACACACACGCACACGCGTACGCGCACGCATGCACACGCGCGCGGTCACACGCCCACCTGCGTGAAGACCTGGCGCCAGAGCGTGCCGGCGCCCTCGTAGGGGTGGCGGTAGACGTAGAGCCACTGGTAGCGCGTTATGACGCTCGCGACCGAAAAGTAGAGCAGCGTCACGGGCGCGATGAGCGGGCTGGCGACGCAGAAGACCTGCGGGCGGCGGCGGCGCGGCGGGCGCGGCGGCGGCGGAGCCGGTGCGAGGGCGGGGGCATGTGCGTGTGGGTGTGTGAGGTGTGCGAGGGCGGCGATAGGGGGCGCACAACGTCAGGGGGGGGGGGATGAGAGCGCGGGCGCACCAGGCCGAGCAGCAGCACGAGCGTGTGCAGCGGCAGCGACACGCCGAGCCACTGCAGCTGCGACGCCCACGCGCGCCGCGCCGCGCGCGGGCTGTCGGCGAGCTGGCGGCGCAGCAGGAACACGCCGAGCGCGGGCAGGCGCAGCAGCTCCAGCGGGGCGCGCGTGAGGCCCTGCGGGCGCGCGCGGCGCGGGCGCGAGTCAGCTCCGGCGGCGGCGGCGCGGCGGTGCGGCGGCGGCGGCGGCGTGCGCGCACGCGTGCGCCGGGCGTGCGCGGGCGCTCAAGGTCCCCCGGCCACGGGCGCCAGCGCGGGCCGCCTCCCTAGGGACCCTAAACCCTAGAACCTGTGCCCTAAACCCTTAACCCTGAACCGCGCGGGGCGCAGTTCCCCCCTGCGCACCAGGAGGAGGATGTAGGTCGAAAAGAAGCTCGCCTGCTGCGGCGCGCTCACGCCGAGCAGCGCGACGAGGCGGTGCGGGTCGTCCAGCAGCGCCTGCAGCTGGCTCAGCGCCGTGCCGCTCACAAAGCTGGCGGACGCAGGTGCGGGTGCGGACGGCGCGGCGGGGTGGGGCGGGGGCGCGCGGGGGCAGGACGCGGCGGCGCAGCTCGCGGGCCGAGCGCGCGCCGCGCCGCCCACGCTGGCCGCCCCTCACCTGAATATGAACACCTGCCAGGCGGGCGGGCGGCGGCGGGCGGCAGCTCAGCGGCAGCTCAGCGGCGGTGCGTGGCGCGGCGCGTGCGAGCGCACGTGGCACGGCGCGGCGGCGCGGCGGCGCGGCGGGTCACCACGAAGAGCAGGACGACGTAGTGCATGCCGATGAGCGTGGCGTCCGCGGCGGCGAGCCCCGTCGCGCCGCTGCGCCGGATGAGCCAGTGCAGCACGGTGGGCA
Organism: Scenedesmus sp. PABB004; assembly: GCA_014905635.1. Lineage (NCBI taxonomy): Eukaryota > Viridiplantae > Chlorophyta > Chlorophyceae > Sphaeropleales > Scenedesmaceae > Scenedesmus > Scenedesmus sp. PABB004. Next base: position 988,023 of record JABVCE010000012.1, read on the forward strand.
GCAGGGCGAGGAACACGAGCAGCGCGAGCGACGGCAGGAAGCCCTGGAGCAGGTTGGACACGACCGGCAGCTCCAGCAGCGGCGCGAGGAACGTGATCTGCGCCGCGGCGCCGCGGCGGCGCGCGGGCGGCGCGCGGGCGGCGACGTGACGCGGGGCGACGTGGTCGGCGGCCGCGCGCGCCTCGCGGGGCGCGCCGCGCGCGCCGGCGGCGCGCCCTGGCCCTGCCCGCGGCGGCCGGCGCCCGCCGCGCGCCCGCCGCGCGCCCTGGGCCCCACGCGCCTTGCGCAGGTTGTCCATGTTGACCGGCGCCTGCACGAGCGCGACGACAGGCGCGTAGAACAGCACGAGCGCGGTGAACGCAGCGTACACGCACAGCCAGCGCAGCGACACCTCCCATGCGCGCAGCCCGAGCGCGGGCCACACGAGCTCGCGCGGCGCCGGCGCGGGCGCGATCGCCCACGCGGTCTCGTCGTACGAGTGCAGCGACGCGGCCGCGAGCGTCGCGACGAGCTGGCTCCTGCGGCGCGGCGGCGGGCGTTTGCCGCGGCGGCGGCGCGGCCGTTCAGGCGCCGGCGTGCGGGCGGCGCGCAGCGGCGTTCAGCGCCGCGCGGCGGGGCCGCGAGCTCGGCGGCGCGCCTGAAGGTCACGATCGCGGCGGGGCGTGGCAGCGTGTCGCGCGCGACCGCCTGCAGCGCGAGGACCTCGTCCAGCTTCACGGTCAGCGCCGCGGGGTAAAACTCCAGCGGGTCGACCTGGCGCGCGCGTGTGGTGCGCGCGGTGCGCGTGTGGTGCGTGCGCGGCGAGGCTGCTCGGCGGGGGCGCGCCGTGAGGCCCGCGCGGCGGGCGGGGCCGGGGCCGGGCGCGGCCGCGGCCGCGGCGGCGCGCCGCGCACCATGCGGGGCGCGACGCCGTAGCGCTCGACCGCCCACGCGCCCCAGCGCGGCGGCACGACCAGCACCTGCGGCGCGGCGGTCCCCGGGGCCGGGTCGGCCGCGGTGCCTGGGCGGGCGGCGGTGCGCGCGCGAGCGCGCTGCGCGCGCGAGCGCACCGTCTTGCGCTGGAGCCGCGCGCGCCGCTTGGCGGCGCCGCCCTTGACCCAGCCGGGCGCGCCGAGCAGCGGCGCGTCGACAGCCGGCGCGGCGCTGGCGCCGAGCTCCCGCCCCGCCTGCGCCTGCTCGCCGAGCGGCGGCAGGCGGCAGGCGTACCAGTCCAGTACGTCCCCAAAGGCCTCGACCAGCGCGTTGAACGCCGCCGCCGCGGCGTCGAGGGCGCTCGTCTCGATGACCAGCGCCACGGCCGCCACGCTGCCCGCGCCGTACACTCGCTGCATCTCCTGCAGCACCAGCGCCTGGCGCGCAGAGGCGGCGGCGGCGGCGGCAGCGGCGGCGGCGGGGAGGGGTCGTGCCCGCCCGCCCGGAGGCGGCAGCCGCGGGGGAGGGCGCGCGCGCCCCGCGCCGCACACACACACACGCACACACCTTGACGTCGCCGCCGCTGGCCTGCAGCGCGTCCAGCGCCTCCGCCCACACGTCCCGCACGACCGGCGGGCCCGCCGGCGCGGCGCCGGCGCCGTCGGCCGCGACCTCCAGCGCCCGCTCGGACGGCTCCGCGGCGGCCGCGCGCCGCGCGGCCGCGCCGAGCAGCGGCTCGCGCTGGCCCTGCGCGCTGCGCCCCGCCCGGCTGGGCGGCCGGCTGCGCAGGGGGTGATACCCGCGGCGGAAGAGGACCGGCGGCAGCAGCCACTTGACCCACGACAGGTTGAGCTGCGCGCGCGGCGGCGGCGGCGCGCAGGGGCGGCGGCGGCGCGTCGGCGGCGGCGGGGCGAGCCGGCCGCAGGCGCAGCAACGCCTAGCGCGCCGGCAGCCCCGTGGCGGCAGCGCGGCGGCTCACCCGCGCGAGGGGCGTGCCCCACTCCAGCCCCGGCACGTCCGACACGAGCACGCTGCGGCCGGGCCCGCCGCCCTGCGCCGCGAGGAACGCGGCGCGTTTGAACGCGACGTCGCGGCTCAGCCCCCAGAGCAGCTGCGGGCGCGGCGGAGCGGCGGCGGCGGCGGCGCGTTGCAGCGCGGCACGCGGTGGCGGCGCGTCGTGGCACGGCGTGCAGCGCGCGTGCGGCGGCAGCGCGCGCGGCGCGCGCGCGCGCGGCGGCGGCGGCAGCGGCGGCGGCAGCGTCGGCGGCGCGTCGCACGCGCAGCGTGACGAGGACGATGAGGTACGTGGACGCGAGGTGGGCCCACATCTTGTCGCTGCCGGGCGGGACGTTGCCGAGCGTGGTGAGGTCGAGGTTGGTGGAGATGATGCCGCTGAAGTTGGTCGGCAGCGGCAGGCCCCCAGACAGCAGCGGGAGGCCGGCGCCGGGGCCGAGCTCGCCGCCGAGGCCGGGCGGCGGCGGGCCGCGCGGCGGGCTGCGGTGGCGCTCGAGGTAGCCGCCCTGCGAGGGGGCGGCGCGGTGGGCGCGGGGCGCGTCGGCCGCGCCGCGCCGCCGCGCCCGCCGCTGGCTGGCCGCGGGTGCCGGCGCGCGGCGCCGCGCGCCCGCCGGGCGCTGCTGCTGCTGCTGCGTCGTGCTCACGCTGAGGTTGATGGGCATGATCACCAGCAGGCACCAGATGCTCACAAAGGAGAAGAGCCGCACGCCTGCAGGTGTGTGTGTGGGGGGCCCGCGGCGGCGACGGTTGGCTCTTCCCGCGCGCTCGGCGCGGCGCCCGCCGCAGCGCGTCGAGCGAGCGGCGCCGCCGGCGGCGCCGTCGCGGCCGCCTCGCCCGCTCCGCCCGCCCGCCCCGCCGCCAGCGCAGAGGCCCCGCGCGCGCACCCAGGTGGAGGAGGCGGAAGTAGACCATGACATCGAGGCCGCAGAGGTCAATCACAGCGGCCTCGTCGTAGCGCCACACCGGCGCGACCCAGCTCAGCAGCCCCGCCGGCAGCTTGGCCGGCACGCGCGCCGGCGCCGCGCCGGCGGGGTCGTCGGCGCCGGCAAAGCTGCGCGCGGGCGCGCGCGGCGCGGCGGCGGCGCCGCCGGCGGCGTCGGCGCGCGGGTTGGCGGGGTGGAGCCCGCCAGCGGGCGCCGCGCGCGCACCGCTTGGGCTTGTAGAATCGAGCAGTCACGTGCCAGTTGCGCAGCAGGGCGAACGCGGAGAAGCAGGCGAAGCCGATGCCGCCGTTGACGCAGAGCGAAGCCACAAACGCGCCCGCCGTCACCGGCATGGCTCACGCTGCGGCGGCGCGCGGCGCCGCGTGCTGCGCGTGCCCTGGCGGTCGGCGGCGGCGCCCTGACGGCGGAGCCCTGGAGCCCGGCGGCGGCGCTCAGGGCGTCACCATCGCGGCTGCGGCGGGCGGCGCCGGGTGAGGCAGGGCGGCAGCGGCAGCGGCGGCAGCGACGGCAAAAGCCCTTGCGCGGGGCGACGCGGCCTGGCGCGGCCCCAGGAGCAGCGCTGGAACGCGGTTGCGGTGTGGCGCGCCGCCCGCGCGCCCAGCGGGTCGCAGGGATCGGCGGCGGCGGCGGCAGCGGCAGCAGCGGCGCGCCGCGAGCGCCCTCACCGGCCGCCTCACGATCCTGGCCGGCCTCGCGCGGCCACGGTGCGGTTTCCGGCCTCCCGCCAGGCAGCGGGGCGGGGCCGCAGGGGCGCTCGGCGGCGGCGGCGGCGGCGGCGGCGGCGGCGGCGGCGCGACGCTCGGCACCGGCGCGCGGCGCTGCGCGTGCGTGGCGCGCGCGGGGGGGGGGGGGGGTCGCGGGAGCTGCGTGCCTGGCGATCTGCGTGCCTGGCGGGCTGGGGCCCTGGTGTGGGGGCCCGCGTGGCGCCGGCGCGCGAGCGAGCGCCGCTGCTGAGCCCTGGACCGCGGGGCGACGCGCGGGCGGGCGGCGGCCGCCGTCACACGCAGGTGGCGCCGCCGCTCAGCGCGCCCGCGCGGCAGGCGCCGCGCCAGCACGCGGTGCACACGCGGCTCGTGCAAAACTCATTTATTGACAGCAATGTGCACTTGCTGTCAATAAATGAGTGTCGCACGAGCCGCGTGTGCACCGACAGCAATGTGCACTTGCTGTCAATAAATGAGTGTCGCACGAGCCGCGTGTGCACCGCGTGCTGGCGCCACCCGCCGCCCAAGGGCATGCCCGCGTTCGGCATGCGCGTGCCAGGCACGTGCACGAGGGTCAGCAGCACCTGCTGGCGGCGGCGTTCCAGCAGCAGCAGCAGCAGTAACGCGCGCTGCTGTACGGCCGCCGCCGTGGCGCAGCCGCAGCGCCGACGACGCCCCGCCTCCTCGCCCAAAGCCGCTTGCTTCCAAAGTCACACCCCCGGCCACACACCGGCCGCACAGTCTCTCGTGACCTTTTGACGCCGCTCCCGGCAACGCGGGGCCACGATGCTGCAGCCCACCAGCGGCCCGCCGCACCTGGAGCGTAGCGCTCCGCGAAGGGGTGTGGCGTGGTGCGGGAGTGCCGCCACCGCGGCGCCGGCGCGCGGCGAGGAGCCGCGGGCGCGCCGCGCCGCCGCCGCGCGGCGCGCTCGCCGAGCCGCCTGGCCGCCCGGGGGCCCCGCCAGGCCGCGCTCCTCCCACCGGGGGTGAACGCTCCTCCTTGCCCTCCGTCCGCAGGCGAGCCGGCGCTCGCCGGGGACTGGGGCGCGCGGTGCGCGCCGCAGCAGCAGGCGGCGCCCGCCGACGCGGCGCGGCTCACTCAGCGCACGTGCTCGTGGGGCTGCAATCCCTGCTGTTGTTGCTCCAGCGGCTGCTGCTGCTGCTGCTCCTGCTGCGCTCCCGGCGGCGCGGGCAGCGCCGCCACCGGCTGCCGCCGCGCCGCGAGCGCGGCCGCGAGGCGGCGCCGCGCCGCAGCGCCGCGCGCGAGCACGGCACGCACCGCGACCGCGAGCAGGCGGTAACCCCGCGCCGAGCACGCCTCCGCGGCGAACAGGCGCCACGCGCAGCGCCGCAGCAGCGCGGCGCAGTGCGCCGCCGCCGCGAGCCGGCCCGCGCCGAGCAGCGGCAGGAACACGGCCTGCGCGGCGGCCGCGGCAGGCGGCGGCGGCGCTCGCGCGTCAGAGCGCGCGCAGCAGCAGCGGCGCGCAGCAGCAGCGCGCCGCCCGCCCGCCGCGGCCCGCGCCGTCCCGTGCCTGCGCAATCACGCCGCCGACCGTCGCGCCGAGGGCCATGCCCGCAAACGCGTCCGCGTTGGGCGGCGCGGGCGTGAGGGCCATGAGGCTCGTGTACCACCACACCTGCACCATCGTCGCGCTGTCAAAGCGCTCGCGAATGGCGGCGAGGACCTCGGGGCTGGGCGGCTGCGCGCGGGGGGTGCGGTCGGCGGCCGGTGGGTCGCGGCGCGCCGCAGAGCGCGCAGAGCACGCGCGCGCCGCGCCCACCTGCCGCGCGCCGCCCAGCGGCAGCGTCACCGACAGGTGCCGCAGCGACTGCGCCGCCGGCGGGCGCTGCGGCGCGGCCGGCGGCGCCGGCGGCCGGCGCTGCGGCGGCGCCAGCAGCCGCGGCGGCGGCGCCAGCAGCCGCGGCGGCGGCGGCGGCGGCGCGGCGCTCTGTACCGCAGCTATGCTGCGGTACGTCGCCAGCGCCCTCAGCAGGCCGCTGGCCGCCACGTAGGCCCGCCACGCGCCGTGCAGGAGCGCAGCGATGGTGTACGGGTCGGCGAGCAGCGCCGGGACGAGCACCAGCGCGCCGCCCTCGCCCGGGCCGCCGCCGCCGGACGCGGCGAGGCCGGCCGTGTCGTAGCGCGCCTGGCAGACCTCGCAGCGAATCGCGCGCCGCGGGCGGCCCTGCTCGCGCGTGACCTGCAGCCAGTGCTGCGCGGGCGCGGCGGCCGCGGCGGGCGCGTCGGCGGGCCGTCAGTGTCCCATGCGTGCGGGCCGCTGCGCCGCCGCCGCTGTCGCCGCGCGGGCTGGCAGCGCGCCGGTGGTGGGCGCCGGGCAGCCTGGTGGCGGCGCCGGACCTGCAGGCACGCGACATGGATGTACGCCATGCTCCCCTTGCACTTGCACGGGCTGACCAGCGTGGCCGTGTCGTCGCCCCCCCAGCAGAGCCGGCAGCGGCGCCCGTCGCCGGCCTCGCTGGCGCTGCCCGGGGCCGCGCCGCCGCTGCCCGCCGCGCCGCCGGCGCCGACGCCGGCGACCGGGGCCGCCATAGCACAGCGCTGGCGGCCCGGGCGGGGGTTGCGGGTCGCCCGGGGGCGTGCACTGCGTCGCCCTGCGCCGCCGCTGCTGCTGCCTCAGGTCAGGGGCGCGCGTGGATGACGCTGCCGTCGGCGTCGAGGACTGCGAGGTCACAGGCCGCGTTCTGGCGGAGCGCAGCAGGCAGAGGAGCACGGAGGAGTCGCGAGCCGACTGCACCGCTGCCGGAGCTCGGCGGGCGCTCGGCGAGGCTGCGCGGCCGCCCCTGCAGCTCCACCAGAACGCTCGGCACACACAGCCTGCTCCGCAGCTCCAGGAGACGCACCAGGTGCGCCGGCCTGAGCGCGGTGCCCGCACGCCGCGCCGCGCCCAGCGGCCCGCGCGCCGCGCCGGTCGCTTCCCTCGGCTGGGCGCGGCTCCCGGCGATCGCCGCGACCGCGCGCGCAGCCGGCGGCGCCGCGGGGGCGGCGCTGCCGCCGGCCGCTGCTGCCGCGCGCCGCGCTCGCGGCCAATTGCCCGGCCGCGCCGCGGCGCGCCCCGGGAGGCCGCCCACGGCCCGCCCCGACCGCCCCGCCGCCCAATGCAGCTGCGCAGGCGGAGCAGCGCTCCGCGCCGCGCCGGCGCCTGGCCGCGCGCGCACACCACACAGCAGCGATCGAGGCCCGCGCCGGCAGGCGGTGGCGGCGGCGGCGGAATGGCGGCGAGCCTCGGCGCGGCGTCGCTGCGCGGCATGCGCCGCGGCGCGCTGGCCTGCTGCCAGCGGCGCGGCACCGGCCTGGCGAGGCGGCCGCTGGCGCCGCACGGCGCCGGCTGGGCGCCGCGGCGCGGCGCCGGCAGCAGCAGCCGCGGCTGCCAGGCGGCGGCCGACGTCGGCGCACCGGCGGCCGACGCGGCGGCTGTGGCGCCCGCCGCCGAGCAGCAGCAGCCGCCCAAGAAGCAGCAGAAGCAGCAGGGCAAGCAGCAGCAGAAGCAGGGCGGCGGCGGAGGCGGCGGCGGTGAGCGCGCGCCGGGGGCGGGCCGCGCGGCACCGCTGCGGCCCCGCCGCCACTGCGCCCCTCACTGCCCCACGCCGCGCGCCCCACGCACTCGTGCCGCAGGCGGCGGCGGCAAGGCGAGCGAGGAGGCCGTGACGCCGATGAGCGAGGACTTCAGCCGCTGGTACCTCGACGTGGTGGCCAAGGCAGAGCTGGCAGACTATGGCCCCGTGCGGTGCGCGCCGCGCCGCCACGCGTCCGCCTGCTCCTCTGTGCCGTGTTGCGGCGCCGGCCGCCGCCGGCGCCACGGCCGCGCGCGCCCGCACGCGCGCACGCGCGCGCTCGCCCGCCCGCCCGCCGTCAAACCGCCTCCTCCTGTGCCGCGCCCGCGCCGCCGCGCCGCCCGCGCGCCGCAGCGGCACGATGGTCATCCGGCCGTACGGCTACGCGATCTGGGAGCGCATCCAGGCCTACCTCGACGCGCGGTTCAAGGAGACCGGCCACGAAAACGCCTACTTCCCACAGCTCATCCCATACTCCTTCATCGCCAAGGCGCGGCCCGGCCGCAGCGGCGCTTGCGCTGCATGTCATGTTCACAGGGTTGTGCCGTGGGGCGCTCGGCTGTGTCCTCCTCTGCTCGCGCTCGCGCCTCGCTGGCAGGTTGACTCGGGTTGGCCGAGTCGCTGCGCGCGCGCGCCGACGCCGCCCGCCGCCGCGCCGCGCGCAGGAGGCGGAGCACGTGGAGGGCTTTGCGCCGGAGCTCGCGCTCGTGACCAAGGGCGGCGGCAAGGAGCTCGAGGAGCCGCTCGTGGTGCGGCCGACGAGTGAGACGATCATCAACCACATGTTTGCGCAGGTGATTCCTATGAGCCCTGAGCCTCGAGACGGCAGCCCTGAACCCTGAACAGCTGGCAACCTGGCGCCGCGCGCACCGGCGCGCGAGCTAGCGCTCTCGCCGCCCGCCGCCCGCCGCACGCCGCGGCCCGCCGACCTCGCCGCCCGCCACCGCTCCCCAACACCAACAGTGGGTGCACAGCTACCGCGACCTTCCGCTGCTGCTCAACCAGTGGGCCAACGTGCACCGCTGGGAGATGCGCACGCGGCCGTTTGTGCGCACGCTCGAGTTCCTCTGGCAGGAGGGCCACACCGCGCACGCGACGCCCGAGGAGGCCGAGGCCGAGGCGCTCGCGATGGTCCGGCTCTACGAAGAGTTTGCGGTCACGCAGGCACGCGACGTGCAGCGCAGCGGCGCCGCGCCGGCGCGCCCGGCGCGCCGCGCGGCGGCGCACGGCGGCGGGCTGCCGGGGCGCATGGCGGGGAGGCTGAGCGAGGCGCGGGCGTACCACCTTGACACGCACGCACGCTCACGCACACCCACATACAAACGCACGTGCCGCGCGCCCCTCCGCCTCCCCTCCCTGCTGCGGCCCAGGCGGGCATGCCGGTCATCGCGGGGCGCAAGAGCAAGCTGGAGAGCTTTGCCGGCGCCAACGTGACGTACACGATCGAGGCCATGATGCGCGACAAGCGCGCGCTGCAGGCGCGGCCCGCGCCGCGCCGCGCCGCACAGCGCCGGGGCGCGGCGCGGCACGGAGGGCCGCCGCGCCGCGCTGCAGCGCCGAGCGCGCCGCCGCTGAGCTCTCCGCGCGCCCGCGCCGCGCACAACAACCTGCCGCGCAGGCGGGCACGAGCCACAACCTGGGCACCAACTTTGCTGTCGCATTCAACACGCAGGTCCGCGCGGGCCGGCGCTGGCCGGCGAGGCGCCAGCCGCGCCCCGCGCAGCGACCCCGCCGCGGCCGCCGACCAAGCACGCCGCCGCCGCTCCCGCTCCCCCTCTCTCTCTCCCCACGAACGCCCCGCGCCGCAGTTTGTGGACGAGCAGCAGCAGCTGCGCCACGTGCACCAGACGAGCTGGGGCGTGTCGACGCGCCTCATCGGCGGCATCATAATGACCCACGGCGACGACAAGGGCCTGCGCCTGCCGCCCGCGGTCGCGCCCGTGCAGGCGCGCGCGCGCCGGCCGCGCGCGCGGGGCCGGGGCGGGGGCGCCAGCGCGCCGCTGCCGCCGCCGCGCGCCAGCGCAGAGCTCTCGCTCTCAACGCCGCGCCGCCCGCCCGCCCACCATCCCGCCCACCCGCCCACTGCTGCTCTGTGTGTCGCGTGCCTGCCCCGGGAACCGCGTGCACACGCACGCACACACACAGGTGGTGATCGTGCCGATCGTCAAAAAGGACACCGACCGGTCGTCGGTCAACTCCGCGGTCGACGGCCTGCTCGCCGCGCTCAAGGCCGCCGGCGTGCGGGCCAAGGTCGACGGCAACGACCAGAAGACGCCCGGCTGGCGCTACAACTATTGGGAGCTCAAGGGCGTGCCGGTGCGTGGGCGTGGCGCGTGGGCGCGGCGCGGGAGGTCGTGGCGCGGGGACTGCGCGTGCGGAGAGCGCCACGGCCCGCGCGGCTGCGGCTGCGCGTGTGGGCGCGCCCACACGCGCGCGCGCCGCCGGCAGGTCCGCGTCGAGGTGGGGCCGCGCGACGTGGAGCAGGGCGCGTGCGTGGTCGCGCGCCGCGACGTGCCGGGTGCGCGGCGCGCCGCCGCGCGTTGCCGCGCGCGCGCGCGCCTCACGCTCGCGCTCTCGCACACGCGCTCTCGCTCTCGCACTCGCTCACGAGAGCGCCCCGCCGCGCCCCGCACCCCGCAGGTAAGGAGGGCAAGCAGATGGGCGTGCCCATGGAGCCGGCCGCGTTCGTTGCCCACGTCACGGGCGTGCTGGCCGAGGTGCAGGCCGCGCTGCTCGCGTCGGCCACGGCCTTCCGCGACGCGCACATCGTGGACGTGGCGACCTACGACGAGCTCAAGGCCGCCGTGGCCGAGGGTGCGCGGCGGGGCCTCTGTGCGCGGCACGGCGCGCGCGCTGCTGCCCGCGCCGCGCGCGCCCCGACCTAACCGCGCCACGCGCGACCTGACCGCGCGCGCGCCCGCCGCGCCTGCGCGCAGGCAAGTGGGCGCGCGGCGGCTGGGCGGGCAGCGACGCGCAGGAGACGCAGGTCAAGGAGGAGACGGGCGCGACGCTGCGGTGCTTCCCGTTTGAGCAGCCGCCCGGGCCGCACACGTGCCTCATGACCGGCGCGCCCGCGGCCGAGGTCGCGCTCTTTGCCAAGAGCTACTGAGCCGCCACTGCTGAGCGGGCGGTCTGTGCCGCCGGCGCCGCGCGGGGCGGGCGGCGGCCAGGGCAATCGGCGCGCGCGCATGCCGAGTCGCGCGGCGGCAGCGGCAGCAGAGCGCCCGCGCGGCGGGCGGCAGCGCAGGGCTCAGCGCGCTCGCGGGCCGAGCCGGCGTCACCCGCCGGCGCATGCCCACACCGCCCAGCCCGCACACGCGCCCGGGCAGCGACCGCGGCGGCAGCAGCGGCCGTCGATCGAGCGCGCCCCTCGCGCAGCGGCGCCGGCCCTGCAAGGCCGCAGCCGGCGCGGCCCTCGGCCCCGTTCGTCCCCCTCGCCCGCGCACGCCGGCGCGGCGCCGCGGCGCGCCACCGCTCACCCGCAGCGATGCCCGGCGCCCTCGCCGCGGGCCTGCTGGCCCTGGCGCGCGCCCCGGCAGGTGCGGCGGCCTGGGGCGCTCCAGCGAGCAGCAATGGGCGCCGCGGGCGCGCCTGATTGGGCCCGGCCGCGCCCTGGGGGCGTCCGGGCGAGGCGCCTGCTGCTGCTGCCCCCGATCCCGCGCCCCCGCGCGCCGCCGCAGCCGGCGCAGGCCTGCTCCCGGCGGCCGGCCACGCCCTGAGCGTGCTGGGCGAGGCCCAGAAGCGCTGCCTGCACAGGTGCGGCGCGGCGCGTGCGCAGCAGCGGCGACGCCGGCGCGGCCACACGGCGGCGGCGCGGCAGCAGCGCCGGCAGCGGCGCTCGCTCACCGCCGCGCGCCCGCCCCGCAGCGGCCTGGCCGCGCCCCAGCATGGCCCCAGCAGCAGCGGCGGCCTGTCGGCGCTCGGCGGCGCGCCGAGCAGCAGCAGCGCCCCGTTCGTGCCCTTTGGCGCGCGCAGCGCGACCACGCAGCCGCTCGCGCCCCACAAGGTGCGTGGCGCCGGTGCTCGTCGCCGCTGCGCGGGGGGAGCGGGGCCGCACGCCCGCCCGCCCGCCACGCGCCGGCCCGAGCGCCGCCGCGCTGCCGCCGCGCCCTCCTCCCTGGTGGCCGCCCACAGGTGAACAACTTCACGATCAACTTTGGGCCGCAGCACCCCGCGGCGCACGGCGTGCTGCGCCTCGTGCTGGAGATGAAGGGTGCGCGGCGCGGCGCGGGGAGGAGGAGGGGGGCCGGGCGGCCCGGCGGGGCGTGCGACGGCAGCGGCGGCGAGCCGCGGCGGCGGCGGCGGCGGCGGCAGCGAGCTGCGGCGGCCGCGCCGCCCACCGTGCCGCGCCGCGGGGCCGCAGGCGAGCTGGTGGAGCGCGCCGACCCGCACATCGGGCTGCTGCACCGCGGCACCGAGAAGCTCATCGAGTACAAGACCTACCTCCAGGTGCGAGCCAGGCGGCGAGCCGCGGCGCGGGCGGCGCGCAGGCTGCAGGACCCAGGCGGCACCTCCGCACGCCACGTGCCCCCCTCCTGCCCCTCCTCCCCCCTCCTGCCCCTGCCGCGCTCCCGACCGCCGTAATGCTGCCGTCATCACGCTGTCATAACGCAGGGCCTGCCCTACTTTGACCGCCTCGACTACGTGAGCATGATGTGCATGGAGCACAGCTACGTCCTCGCGATCGAACAGCTGCTCAACGTCACCGTCCCCGCGCGCGCGCAGTACATCCGTGTGCTCTTCAGCGAGGTGCGGCGCCGCGGCGGCAGCGGCGCGGCGGCGCCCGCGGCGGGGGCGACAGGGGCTGCGCTGACGATGATGCGCGCGGCGCCCCTGCCGCTCTCTCCTTCCACGCGCTCCCTGCTTCCCGCACGCGCCCGCACCCACGCACACACCCACGCTCCGTCACACCCGCACACTCACACCCACACCCCCTCCCTCACCCAGATCACGCGCATCATGAACCACCTGCTCGCCGTCACCTGCCACGCCATGGACGTCGGCGCGCTCACGCCCTTCCTCTGGGCCTTTGAGGCGCGCGCGCCCGCCGCACGCCGCCGCACGCACGCGCGCGCGCCCGCGCGCGCGCCCCCGCCCGCCCGCGCGCTGCTCACGCGCCGCCGATCGCCCCGCCTCCCTCCCGCCACGCACACACACGCGCTCGCGCGCGCGCGCAGGAGCGCGAGAAGCTGATGGAGTTTTACGAGCGCGTGAGCGGCGCGCGCATGCACGCGGCGTACTTCCGCCCCGGCGGCGTGAGCCAGGACCTGCCGATCGGGCTGCTCAAGGACATCCACGACTTTGCGCGCCAGGTGCGCGCGGGCGTCGTGTGGGTGTTTGTGGTTTGTGTTTTTGTGGGTGTGTTTTTGTGGGTGGGTGGGTGGGTGGGTGCTGCAGGGCTGCAGGGCTCGGTCGAGGGCGTGGCGCGGAGCGCGCCCGCGCGCACGCGCGCGTGCGGCCGCGCGGCCGGGCGGCGTGGCCTTGGTGATGGGGGCCGTGCGGCGCCGGCGCCGGGGCCACGCCGCCCAGCCGCGCCGCGGCACGCGCGGCGCGCGCGCGCGCGCGCGCGCCGTGCTCGGGCCCCCTCCTCTGCGCCGCGCCTCGCTGCGCCGAGGGCGTGGCGCGGAGCGCGCCCGCGCGCACGCGCGCGTGCGGCCGCGCGGCCGGGCGGCGTGGCCTCCTGCTGTCCGGGCGTGCCGCGCCGGCGCCGGGGCCACGCCGCCCAGCCGCGCTGCCGCGCGCGCGCCGCGCTCGGCCCCTCCTCCTCCGCGCCGCGCCGCGCCGTGCCGCGGTGCGCCGCGCCGGCCCGCGCTGAGCCCCCGCCCGCCGCTGCCGCCGCCGCCCCAGTTTTCGTCGCGCCTGGACGAGCTGGAGGAGCTGCTGAGCGACAACCGGGTGTGGAAGGAGCGCACGGTCGGCATCGGGCTCATCACCGCGCAGCAGGTGGGTGGCGGCGGCCTTTGCGCGGGGCGTAGGGTTGAGGGTTGTGTGGTCGCGGCCCGGGGTCGGGAGGCGGGCAGAGCGCGGGCGCGCACGGCCGCACGCCGCGCGCCCACGCGCGTCCACGCGTCTCCGCACGCGTCACCGCCCGCTCCGCCGCCAGGCGTGGGACTGGGGCTGCTCGGGGCCGCTGCTGCGCGCGAGCGGCATCGACTGGGACCTGCGCAAGGCGCAGCCGTACGACGCGTACGCCAAGATGGACTTCAATGTCCCCATCGCCGGCCACGGCGACTGCTTCGACCGCTACCTGGTGCGACGGCGGCCCGGCGCACCCCGCGCGCGGCCGCGGCGGCGGCGGGGCGCACACGGGGCGGCGGGGCGGGGCGGGGCACAGGCGGCGGCGCCGCCTCGCGCGCGGGGAGAGGTCGCGCGGGCGCCCCACGCGCCCGCGCGCCTGCCTGCCCGCGGGCAAGCACGCCGACCCCCGCCGCACCCCAGCAACAACCCCGCGCCGCTGCCCTGCCGCCCTGCCGCCGGCAGGTGCGCATGCACGAGATGCGTGAGAGCCTGCGCATCGTGTTCCAGTGCCTCAACGAGATGCCCGAGGGGCCCTACAAGTCCATCGACGGCAAGGTGACGACGCCGCGCGGCACCGGCCACGGCCTGGGGCATGCGCCGCGGCGCAGCTGCTGCTGCGTCTGCGGCCGCGGCGTCGCGTGCGGCCCGCCGGCGCGCGCCGCGCTTCCTGCCCACGCCCGCCCACACTCGCCGCCGCCGCCCGCCCACCCGCGCTCGCCGCGCGCGCCGCGCGTGCCCAGGTCGCGCCGCCGAGCCGCGCGACGATGAAGCAGAGTATGGAGGCGCTGATCCACCACTTCAAGCTCTACACAGAGGGCTTCCACGTGCCCCCGGGCGAGACCTACAAGGCCGTCGAGGCGCCCAAGGGCGAGTTCGGCGTCTACCTCGTCTCGCGCGGCGGCAACAGGCCCTACCGGTGCGGCGACGCTGGGCTCGCGCGGCGCGGCGCGGGGCTGCGCGGCGCGGCTCCGCGCGGGGCCGGCGGCGTGCGCGCGGCGCCGCCCGCCCGCGACAGCACCCTCTGCGCGCTCGCCGACCTCGCCGCCGACCTCGCCGCCGACCTCGCCGCCGCGCGCGTGCGCGCGCAGGTGCAAGATCCGCTCGCCCGGGTTTGCGCACCTGCAGACGACCGACTTTATGTGCAAGCGCTTCATGCTCGCCGACGTGGTGCGCCGCGCGGAGGGGGGCAGCGGCGCGGACGGCAGCGCGCGGACCGCAGCGCGCACGCGCGCGCGCGCGCGCGCGCGCGCGCGCTGGGGCCCCGCAGAGGCGGCGGCGCGCGCGTGCGGGGAGGGCCCGCAGGCTGCCTGTCAGCAGCTGCTGACCGCCGCCACGCGCCGCCGCGCCACCGGCACGCAGGTGACGGTCATCGGCACGCTGGACGTGGTGTTCGGTGAGATCGACCGGTGAGGGGCCGCCCGGCGGCACGGCGGCGGGCGGCAGGGGGCGTTGGGGGGCAGGGCGGGGCGTGCGCGGGGGCACGCAAGGCTTATACTATCGCGGCGCGGGCAGTCCAGTGTAAAGCGGCGCCAGGTTTGGTATCGCTAGACCGGTTGACCGCCGACCCTATGTTGACTCGTCAGCTGCAGCGCGCGCGGTCCTGCCAGGCTGCACGCACCCGGCTGCAGCCGCTCGCTGCGCAGCTCCCACAGGCGGTGCGGCGCTGGTTACACGCGCGTGGCTCCGGCGCCGCCCGCGCGCAGCGCAGCAGCCGGCACGCGGCTAGTGTACAGCACAGCCACAGCCACACGGGCGTCGGCTGGTCCGGCAAAAACACAGAGCCTGTCGCCAGAGCCGCGTGTGTGGTGGGAGGGGGGTCGTAGGGGTGCGCCGCGTGTGCCGGGGGGACGCCCCTGGAGACCACGCGCGCCCTGCGGGCTTGGTTGAGTTCTCTAGCTCCTGCTCCTGCGCCGCCAGCCAGGTGGGGTTCGGGTCGCACGCTGAACACAGACCGCCGCGCCTTCGGCCGGGCCCGGGCGCTCGCGCGCCCGGCGGCAGCCGCGCGGCGGCTGTGCAATCAATTCTGATCGTCAGAACCAACACACCAGAGCGGGCGCCTGCATGTCCCTCCGCAGCCGCCCGACGGCGGCTGCGATCAACGCCACACCACCACGAGGCGCGCCCGGCAGCGAGCGCGCCAGGCGCCGCCGCCAGGGCGAAAAACGAACTCTCCCGGCCGCCGCGTGACTCTCTAGCTGGTACGGCCGCCGCGATCACTGCGGCGGCCGCCGGGCGCCCGGCGGGCGCGCGCGTTGCTGCGCGGCGCCCACCGCCCGCCGGCCGGGTGGAGCGCCCGCACGAGGGGGCGGGCAGGCTCGCAGCGCGCGCCGATAGCTGCGGCTGCGCGCTCCGCCCGCCTCACACGCTCCACTCCAGCGCGAGCGGCTCGCCCGCGCGCGCGTCGAGGCCGCTGATGCGCAGCGCGCCGGCCGCGGCGTCGTACTCGGCCGGCACCTCGCGCCCGCCGACGCGCGCCGTCGGCGCCGCGCCGGCCGCGGGCGCCGCCACGCCGAGCACGTGCACCGCCTCCACGCGCAGCGTGCGCGCCGCCTCGCCGCCGGCGGCCTTGACCGTGCTGGTCACGCTGCCACGCGTCGCGTCGGGCGCCGCCGCGGCGGTGAACCACACCTGCGCGCGGGGCGCGACAGCGCGGCACGCGGCGCCAGGTCGGCGGCGCGGCGCCCCCGCGACGCGGCGCGACGCGGCGTGGCGCGCGGCCAGCAGGGCGCGCTGCGCGCGCTGCGCGTGCTGTGCCGGCGCCGGCGCGCGCGCCTCACCTCGACGCTGTTGTCGGGCGTGACCTGGATGTTGTCACCCTGGTCCATGTACAGAAGGCCGCAGGACACCAGGCTGCCCGCGTTCTTGGCGTGCGCCGCCGCGCAGCTCTCCTCGGCCGCGTACGGCGGCAGCGGCGCGCCCGCCGCGCGCGCGCCGCGCGACGGCTCGGCCGGCAGCGCCACGACGAGCGTGACGGGCGCGAGGCGGATGTCGCGCGTCACCGGCGCGTAGCCCTGCATCGGCAGCACCGCGCCGCCGCGGAAGTGTACCGGGATCTCACCCAGCGGCGCGTCGAGCGGCACGGCGCGGCCCGCCGGCGCCGAGAGGCGCGAGTAGTCCCACGCCGAGTACCTGGCGGCGCGCGGGGGTCGGCGCGCGGGGGGTCAGTGCCGTGCAGCTGTGCGCGCGCGTGCGGGCGCGGGCGTGAGCCGCATGTGTTCAACCCCCGCACCATGCGCCGGCGGTGAAGTAGGGGGTGACGGTCGTGGCGCCTGGCGCGACCACTGGGCTGATCAGCAGGCCCTCGCCCATCATCCACTGCGCCGACGCGTTGCTGCGAGCAGAGGCCACACGCGGCGGCGACGGCGGGACGCGGCGGCGGCCGCGCGTCAGCGCACCAGCGCGTGGCCACCGCCGCCGCGCGCGCGCATGCAGCCGCGCGCGCGCCGCCGCCGCACCGCGCGCCGGCGTCGCTCGGGTCGGTGAAGAGCAGCGGGCGCGCGACGGTGCCGCCCTTGGCGCTGGCGAGGTAGAAGGCGCCATAGATGTAGGTCAGCAGGCGGTAGCGCAGCCCGTACGCCTTCTTGGCCGACGCGGCGACGTCGTCCCAGCTGCGGGCGCGGCGGGCGGGGGCACAGGCGCCGGCGCGCGCGTTTTGTCAGCGCGAAGGGGGGCACGGGCGGCGGCCCCTCTCCCTCGTTCCCTCCCTCCCGCCCTCTCCCGCTCTCTGTCGCTCTCTCCCTCCCTCTCAACCCAGAGCCCTAAACCCCGAGCAAGCTCACAGGTAAAACTCGTGGCTGCGCGTGTTGTAGGCGTAGTGGTTGCGGCTAAAGGGGTAGAACGCGCCGAGCGAGGCCCAGCGGTTGCAGAGCTCCTGCAGCTCCGCGTCGCTCAGCGGCGGCGCGCCGGGCGCAAAGCCGGTGTCCATGAAGCCGCAGATGTCGGCGCCCGCCATCGGCATGCCCCACATGTTGGTGTTCACGATGCCTGCGGCGCAGGACGCGGGGCGGGGGCGACGCGCCGCGTCAGGACGCGCGGCGGCGGGGGGCGCTGCGTGAGGGGGGCGCTCGCGGCGGCGGCTGCGCGCCGCGCGCGGTGCGTAGCCAGCCGGCAGCATTTGCGCACGGCCCGCGCCGGAAACGCCCCCGCGTCGCCCCCGCGCCGCCGCCGCCGCCGCCGCACCCGCGATGGACATGTAGAGGTTCTCCCAGTTGACGCCGTTGTCGCCCGTCCAGTGCGCCGTCCACTTGCCCGCGCCGGGGAAGGTCGACCTGCGCGGTCGTGCGACGCGCGGCGCGGCGCGGCGGCGTCCGAGGCTGCGCGCGGCGCGCGCGGCAGCGGCTGCGGCGGCGGGGCGCTCGCGCGTGCGGGGTGTGCGCCACCCCTGCGGAGCGCCGCCGCCGCGCACCGCGTGAGCAGGAAGGGCCGCTTGCCGGTGACCTCGGCGACGCTGTTGTAGTGCGCCCAGGCCATGGAGGTGCCATAGAGGTTGTGCGCGTCGTACTCGCGCGCGCCGTTGGCGTGCTCTGCGGCGGCCGGCCGCGGCAACACACGGTCGTGTCGTGCGCGCGCCATCAGCGCGGCGCACGGGGCGTGCGAGTCGCCACCGCCGCCGCCGCCTGCCCCCTCCCGTCCCCTCCTTCCGCTCGCACGCCCGCGCGCCCCCGCGCGCGCGCGGAGGCTCACTCGCGGAGGGCGAGATCGTCTTCCAGCCGAGCGCCGCGCCGCGGTCCTCCGGCTGCCCGCTCTGCCCAAAGTTGGCGATCGCGTACGGCGGGTGCTCGAGCGTGTTGTCCGCCGGCGGCGCCTCGCAGCGCATCTGGCAGCTCGTGCGGAAGGGTATGAGCTCGCTGATGTTGTAGTCGCGCGGCGTCTCCACCTGCAGCCCTGCGCGACACAGGGGCGCGCGCGCGCGCGGGCGGCGGCGGCGGCGGTTCAAACCTTTGTCCGAGGGACGCCGCGCGGCGCGGGGCCGGCCCCCGAGCGCCCGCGCCGGCGCGCCGGCGCGGCAGCGCGCGCGCCGCCGCGCGCGAGCCCAGCCCCGCCCCCGCTCCCGCTCCCTCGCCGGCGCGGCGCGGCGCGGCGCGGCGCGCTCACAGTGCATCGCGGTGATGTTGCGCGTGTCGGGCACGCAGTTGAGGCCGCTGCAGAAGCTGCTTGCCTCGTTCATGTCCAGCCACAGCCCGTCATACGGCACCTGCCGCAGCGGACGGCGCGGGCGGCGGGCGGCGGCGCGCGCGCGCGTCGTCGGCCGGGGCTCCACGCCGTGGCCCGCGCGCGCGCGCGCGCGCGTGCGCGAGGGCGCGCGCGCCGGCGAGCGCGCGGCGGCGCGTGCGGCGGCGCGCCTGCTCGTGCATGTGGCGCAGCTCGCGCGTGAGCCAGGCGCTGGTGCGGGGGTTGTCGAGGTAGTCGGGGTAGACCGTCTTGCCTGCGGGCGGGTTTGAAGCGCGCGAACAGTGACAGACTGCATTTGAACCGGCCCTGACACCTCACTCTCACTGTCCCTCTTTCTCTCCGCCTCTTTCTTTTCGTTGACGACCCTGCTGCCTGTGAGCCGCGGCCCGCCGCCGCCGCGGCCCGCCGCCGCCGCGTCCGCGTCCGCCGCACCTGGCCAGACCTGGCCCATGTAGTCGACGCCGCTCTCGTCCGTGATCCACACGCGGTCGCGGCTGCCCTCCTCAAACGCGCGGTAGCCCTTGTCCGCGGCGATGCCGGCGTCCTGGATGGCGACCCAGTGCTGCCCCCGCGCGTGGAGGCGGTCCACGAGGTGCCGCATGCCGTCGGCGGGGTACCGGACTGCGCGCGGGGTTACGGGGGCGGCGGCCGCGGGCGGTGGGCGGGTGCGGACCCGCTGACGTCACGCTGGCGAGCGCCGGCTCGCCAACGCCGCGGGCCCGCAACACTGAGCGCGGGCAGCGCGGCGCCTCAACACTCACACTCGTCAAACTCCATCGTCCAGAAGCGCGTGGGCATGTACTCGATGTCCGACCACACCGTCTCGAGCGGCAGCCCGGTCGCGGTGTAGTTGTCAACCACACTCTCCAGCACGGTCATATTGGAGTAGCCCCACCTGGCCCGCCAGACAGCAGCAGGGCGGGCGGCGGCGGCCGGGCGAGTGGCGGCCCAGCGCGCGCGGCGCGGGGGGCGCCGCCGGCCGCTGCGCGGAGTGCTCCCCGCTCCAAGCGCGCGCGCGCGCGCCGGCGCGGCCTGCCCGCGGCCTTGCGCGCACCGCGTCTGGTGGAAGCCGAGGGACCAGTAGGGCGGCAGCGCCGGCGCGCCAATGACGGCGTGGTACTGCCGGATGACCTCCTCGGGCGAGGGCCCCGTGAAGAAGTAGAGGTCCACCAGGCCCCCGATCACCCTGGTTGCGAGCGCAGCGCAGGGGAGGGGCGGGAGCGCAGGTGAGATGGCCGCGGCAGCGGGCGGCGCGGGCCGGCAGCCGACCGCGCCGCGCCAAGGGGGGGTACGGTCCCCGCTCGCAGCTTGCGCGCCTGTAGGTGAGGCTCGTCGCGTTGAGCAGCACGTCCATGCCGTTGGAGTTGAGGAACAGCACGCCGTGGGTGCTGCCGTCTGGGCGGGGGCGGCGCGCCGCGCGCGCGGCGTCAGCGCAGCCCACGCCACCGCGCCGGCGCCCGCCGCGGCCGCCGCTGCGGCCTCCCCCGCCGCTCCCCGCCGCCTCTCCCGCCGCCGCTCTCCCGCGCTCTGGAGAGGCCCTCCCGCTCCCTCGCTCACCCTTGGCAACCTGCAGGTAAAAGGGGTGGCTGCCATAGAGGTTGGCATAGGGCAGCGCCGACGCGAGGTCGCGCGCCCAGAGCGTGAGCACGCTGCCGTCGCGCGGCAGCAGCATGCCCGTGGGCAGCGAGACCTCGCCCAGGCCGTACAGGTCGGCGTCGGCCGGCACGGTGGTCGTGAGCTCGATGAACTGGTCCTTGAAAACAAAGCTGCAAGTGGCGGCGCGCGAGCAGCCGTGATGGCCGGCGGCGGGCGCGCGCGCGGCGGCCGCAGGTGCGGCGCCGGCGCCGGCGGGTGCGGCGGCGGCGCCGGCGGCGCGGCGCACCGGTGGCCGCGCGTGTCAAAGATCGGCTCGCCCGTGGAGGCGCGCGTCACGGTGAGCGCAAACGGCTCGCCCGGCGCGCCGGTGCTGACGTCATAGGTCAGAGCCTTGGCGCTGAGCCCCGCCTGCGCGCCGGGCCTGCGGGCCGGGTGCGGCGCGTTGGGCGCAGTTGGCGGCGGCGGCGGCGGCGGCGGCGGCGGCGGCGGCGGCGGCCCACCGCAAGGGCCGCCGCAGCAGGAGCGCGGGCAGCGCCCGCGGCGCTGCGCGCGCCGCCCCCGGCGGTGCCGCTGGGCGCCGCCGCGCGTGCCTCGCGCGAGCGGCGCTGCACACGGAGCTCACCGCTGCACGATGAACTCCGGCACCTCCCAGCGCGTGCTGCCGTCGTTGGGCTGCACCTTCACGTGCAGCCGCGTCGCCGTCTCGGGTGTCACCTCCACCCGCAGCTCCTCGAACGGCGTGCCATACTCTGGCACGGGGTCGCTGGCTACCCGCACGGTCGCCACGCGCGCTCCCGCGGCGTCTGCACGCGCGGGCGCGGGGCGCGGCGGCCGCGCCGGCGCGCGTTGGTCCAGCTGGGCGCTGCAGCTGCGCCCGGGCGGCCCGGGGCTGCCTCTGGCGGCCGGATGTGGGCGGGGCGGCGCCCGGGCGAACGATCGGCGGCGCCGCCGCGGCGCGCCGCGCGCAGCCAGGCCCGCCGGCGCCCACCTGCCGCGGCGTCAACTGCTGTCGTGGTGTAGGTGGCTTGCCGGGGCGCGCCTGCGGGTCGGGGGGCCTCAGTGAGCTCGCGCGCTGCCCCTGAGCCGCGCGTGGCGGGGCGCCGGGCCGGGGGCGCGCCGGGCTGCCGACTCGCGCCATCGCCTCCCACGCCCCCGGCTGGCAACGACGCCTGTGCCCGATCGCAGCGCGCCGCCGGCCGCGGGGAGCTGCCACGATCATTTCCAGCACCCCTACGTGCTCGCGCCGCGCCCGCGCGCGCCGCACGCCAGTGGGCGCCACGCCAGCAGCAGCACACCTGCTGCGGCGCCGAGGCAGCATGCCAAAAAAACAGCGAGCCCTGGCACGCGGGCGCGACACCGGCTGCGGCCCATGATCGGCGCCAGCGATGCGCGGGCCGGAGTGATGGCGGGCGGCGCCTGCGCGTGGCCGCTGGGCCTGGGCAAGCCTGGCAGCTTGCGCGTGTGCCTCCTGGGTCTCCGGTCAATCTCACGAGCACGGCAGAACGGGCGGGGCCGCGAGCGGCGAGCTGGCTGTCTGGTGGGCGGCCTCGCGTCCAGCCGCCTGCCCGGAGGACGCCCGATGGCGGCCAACCGCTACGTCGTAGCCTTGGCGAGAGTGACTCCCGGAAAAGCGTCACGGCGCTGTGAACGCGACTGGGCTCGGCGCGCGAGGAGCAGCGAAGAAATCGACATGGCGGGCGCGCGCGGGGCGCAAACGAGCTTCCGAAAGGTCGTGCTGTGTCAAATGCGTATTCATTTGATCGGGGGCCAACCACGCGAGGCTAACGTCAGGCCAGCATCATTTTTTTCCAGTGCTCGCGCTCGTCTCTGACGCCCGACGCCGCTCGTTCCGGGCCCACAAGCTCGCCCCGGCTCTTGCTCTGCATCCCCCACGTCGCGACAGGCCTGGCAGGCGATGCGCGCGCTCGCTCAGACTGCCGCGCCGCCGCCAGCGCGGCCGCCGCGCCGCCGCCGGCTTGGCCCGCCCGGCCGGCCAGCCGCTCAGCTGGCTCTGGTGCCGAAGCTGCAGGTCAGAAACGGCTTCGCTGCTTTTTCACGCATCCGCGACTGGGTGGAGGTCACGGCGGCCTGGCCAGGCCAAAACAGCTGCTGCAGCGGTTGGCCGGGCACGGGCACGATGACCCGATACGATGCAAAAGCTCCCGCCGCAGCCCGCATAGACGCTTTTAGTCGCAAAAGAACTGGTGGCCTACTACGCTCGCAGCCACGGGCAGCGCACGCCCCACGCCACACGGCTGCCGCCTCGCCGCCCCTCCTCCGCTGCCATGGCGCGGCTGCGCGCCGCGCTGGCGCTGGCGGTGGCGCTCGCGTTCGTCGCATCTGCTGCCGGCGAGGCGCGGGAGCCTGCGGGTGCGCCGCCGGCGCGCGGCCGCCGCAACCGCTGGCGGCGGGACGGACCCACGAGAGCGGCCGGCCGCGCCGCCGCCCGACCCCTCGCGCAGGTGCAGGTGGCAGCAGCAGCGGCAGCGGCGCTCCGGCCGCTGACTGGCGCACATACCGCGTGCAGCGCACCGCACCGCGGCGCGGGGTCAGCGGCGCCTCCGCGCTCGGCGCGGCCTCGCAGCTGCGCCTCGCGACGGAGCAGCTGCCGGCGTACGGGCCGTCGTTCAAGGACCTCACCGTGGAGGTCATGCCGGAGAGCGCGGCGCGGCTGCACGTGAAGATCGCGCCCACGGGGCAGCGGCGCTGGGAGGTGCCCGAGAGCATCATCAAGCGGTGCGCGCGACGGGACGGGGCGCGGCGGCGGCCGCGCATCGCCGACCCAGACCGCCGCCTCGCCGCGCGCCGCGCCGCGCCGCACCACCCGCCACCCGCCCTGTCGCCGCCGCGCAGGCCGGGCGTGCAGGCGGGGCTGGCCGGCGCCGACCTGGCGTACGACGTTGCGCTGTCGCAGCCGGCGCGCCGCAGCCAGGGCCAGGGCCAGGGCAGCGGCGAGCCCTTTGCGCTGACCGTCACGCGCCGTGGGAGCGGCGCGCCGATCTTTGACACGCGCGGCCACCGGTGCGCGGCGCCGCCGCCGCCTCTCTCCAGCAGCCCCTCTCTCCAGCGCGCACGGCTCACGTGCCGCCACTCGCCGCGCCGCAGCTTTGTGTTCAAGGACCAGTTCATCGAGCTCACCACGGCGTTGCCGGCCGACACTCACATCTACGGCCTCGGAGAGGTCACGCTCCCGGGCGGGCTGCTGCTGCCGCGCGACGGCAGCGTGATCACTCTGTGGAACCGTGACCTGCCAGCCGCCGAGCCGCACGCCAACCTCTACTCCAGCCACGCCTTTTACCTCGCCGTCGCCGCCGACGGCAGCGCGCACGGCGTGTACTTCCTCAACTCCAACGGCATGGACGTGCTGCTCAACGCGACCAGCCTCACCTACAGGCGCGCAAGCTGCAAGGGGGGACCGCACCACCCCTTGGCGCGGCGCGGCCGGCTGCCGGCCCGCGCCGCCAGCCGCCGCGGCCCCCTCACCTGCGCTCCCGCCCCTCCCCTGCGCTGCGCTCGCAACAACCAGGGTGATCGGGGGCCTGGTGGACCTCTACTTCTTCACGGGACCCTCGCCCGAGGAGGTCATCCGGCAGTACCACGAGGCGCGCGCCGCGGCCGCGGTGGCAGCCTCGGACGGGCGCGCGCGCGCGCAGCCCGCAGTGCAGCCGACCCGCCCCGCCCCGCTGCGCTCGTGGCCGTGCCCAGGTGATTGGCTTCCCGGGGCTGCCGCCGTTCTGGGCGCTCGGCGCACACCAGGCGAAGTGGGGCTACTCCACCGTCGGCGTGGTCGAGGCTGTCGTGGCCAACTACAGCGCCGCGGGCATTCCCCTCGAGGGCGTGTGGGTGGACATTGAATACATGAATAGGTGAGCGCCTAGGCCTTGCCAGCAGCATGCTTGTGCGTCGTCATGCCTGCTGCACGAGCTCGGCTCGGCGGCAGACTCAATGAGCAGGGCGCCTGCGCCGCGGCGGCGTGCCGCGCGCCCCGCACGTCACCAACGCCACCGCTCCGCCCCGCCCCGCCGCGCCGCGCCGCCAGCCGCTTCCAGACGCTGACGCTCGACCCCGTGCGCTTCCCGCGCGACCGCATGGCCGCGTTCGCGGGCCGCTTGCACGCCGCGGGGCAGAAGTGGGTGCCCATCCATGACGCCGGCATCGCTGTGGCGCGTGGCTACGCCGCGTACGAGAGTGGCAGCGCCGCGGACGTGTGGATCAAAGACCACACCGGGCGGCGGGACTACCTCGGCCAGGCGCGGCGGCGCCGCCGCCGCCGCCGCCGCCACCGCCCGCGCCATGTGCCCCGCGTCGCCGTGTGCCCCACCAGCCCCGCGTCGCCGTGCAGCCTTGAGCGCTGCACCCCGCTCCCTCTCACACACCCGCCCACGCACCCATGCACACGCAGGTGTGGCCAGGGCCCACCGTGTACCCAGACTATCTCTCCCACCCCAACGTCACCGCCTGGCTGACGCGCGTACTCGCAGACTTCCATGCCCAGGTGCGGGGCGGCACCCCGCAGGGGCCTCGCGCAGCACCGTGCCCCGCGCCCCGCGTGAGGCCGTGCGCTCACGCCGCCGCGCGGCGGTGCGGGGCGCAGGTGCCGTTTGACGGCCTGTGGCTGGACATGTCCGAGGCCTCCAACTTTTGCAGCGGCATGACGTGCGTGCCCGACACGGCCAACGCGGTCGCCATGAAGTGTGAGCGACGCCGCAAGCGCGCCGGCAGCGCGCGCCCGCCCGCCCGCACTCAGCTGCTTGTCGGCTGGCCGCCGACGCCTCGCCCCCGCCGCGGCCGCCCGCGCGCAGGGCTGGAGCTGCCGACGCCTGCTGACTACAATATCTCTACCCTCATCCAGCCGCGCACAACGTGCCAGCTCAAGTGCGAGCCCGCGCCACCGGGCAACACGCTCGGCCACCCGCCGTACGCGATCCACAATTTCGAGCCCGCGACCAAGACGCGCGACGCACCCATCAGCAGCGAGGTCATCCATCCGACCGCCAGTGAGCGGCGCGCGGACGGGCCAGCGCCCGCTGGACAAGCGCCAGCGCTGGCTTGCGCAGGCGCCTGACGTGCGGCCCGCCCCGTCGGCGCACGCCACTCGCAGAGCACGCCGACGGCGCGCTCGAGTATGATGCACACAGCCTCTTCGGCACGGCCATGGCCAAGGCGCACTTTGAGGCGTTCGCCAAGGTCACCGGCAAGCGGCCGTTCCAAATCCTGCGGTGCGGTGCACGCCGCCGCAGCCGCGCTGCACACGTGCGGCCGGCCGGCGGCCGCGCCTGACTCGCGGGGGCCACGTCCGCGGCGCGCAGGTCCACCTTCCCGGGCGCCGGCAAGTGGACGGGCCACTGGTGCGCGCGGCTCGCGGCGCACAGGGCGCGGCGGCCGCGTCCGGCGGGCCGGCGTTGACGCGGCCGTTCCGCGCGCCTGCTTGCAGGACGGGCGACAACCGCGCGACGTGGCAGGGGCTGTTCGAAAGCATCGCGAGTACGCTCAACCCGAGTCTCTGGGGCATCCCAATGTGCGCTGCGCCGCCCGCGGGCCTGGCCAGCCCGCGCCCGCCCGCCGGGCGCTCACCCATGCTTGCCCGCGCGCCGCCGCCGCGCGCTCCAGGGTTGGGCCGGACGTGTGTGGCTTCATCGACACCGCAAAGGCCAGCCCGGAGCAGATGGGCTTCAACGGCATGGGCGGCGGCGTTGCGGGCGTCGCCTCGGCGAGCGGCGCGCTGCCGGACAGCGAATACGAGGAGCTCTGCAACCGGTGCGCGCGCTGGAGAGACGTGGGCCGGGCCGGGGCGCTCTGGGCCGCCGCTGCCGGGCCACCGCGGCCCGCGCCCGCTGACCGGCCGCTGCGCCCGCGCACGCACGGGGGCCAGGTGGACGAGCGCCGGCGCCTTTTACCCATTCCTGCGCAACCACATGGGCTACTTTGCGCGCCACCACGAGCCCTACCGGTGCGCCGCTCAAGCGCAGTGCGCAGCTCAGCACGCACGGCGCACCGCCCGGGCGGCGGCCGAGTGCCGCGCCACGCCCCGCCCCGCGCCGCCGCCCCGCCCCGCGCCGCGCAGCTGGCCGGCCGTCGCGGCGGCGGCGCGCAAGGCGTACGGGCTGCGCTACCGCCTGCTGACTCACTTCTACGGCGAGCTCGCACTTGTCGCGGCCAAGGGCGGCACGCTCGCGCGCCCGCTGCTCTTTGCAGACTCCAGCGACGCCGGCGCGCGGTGCGGCGCGCGGCAGCGCTGGCCCGCTCGCGCGTGCCGCGGTGCAGGCGCACGGCCGCCCAGCACGCGGGCGCGGGCTCAAGCGACAAGCGGCGGCCGCCGTTGCCGCGCCGCCTGGTCGCAGGAACGCCACGAAGCAGTGGATGATGGGCGAGGTGGTGCTGGTCAGCCCCGTGATCACGCCCAACACCACCACCGTCAGCGCCCACTTCACCGCCGGCGCATGGTGCGGCCCGCGCGCGCCGGCCCGCACGCGCGTGCACACCTGCACCGCGCCCACCCCCCGCCGCCCCGTGCGCCGACCCGCGCGCCGCCAGGTACTCGGCGTGGGACTACTCGCGCCTCTCGGTGCCGGCGGGCCGCGTCGTGCAGCTCGCCGCGCCGCTGGGCGAGGTCCCCGTGCACTTCCGTGGCGGCGCGGTGCTGGCGACGCAGCCCGCGCGCGCGCTCGTCACGCGCGACGTGCGCTTTACCCCCGTCACACTCGTCGTGACGCTGCCGGCCGCGCCGAGCGGTCCGCGCGGCGCGGCGGCCGGGCGCGGGGCGGCGCCGCGCCGCCGGGCGCTCGCGCCGTACGAGCTCGAGCCCGAGTGCGCCGCCGCACACGCGGCCAACCCGGGGCACCTGGTGTCCTGCGGTTTGCTGTATCAGGACGACGACGCGCTGGCGGTCACGCCCGACAACAGCCTGCTGGTGCGCGCCGCGGCGCGGCGCGGCGCTCGCGCTCGCGCCCGCGCCTTTTCGCCGGCCTCGGCGCGGCACGGCCTCCCTCACGCGCGTCTGGCCGCGCTGTCGCACCCCGCGCGCAGGTGTGGATCACCGCCGCGGCGGCGCCCGACGCGACGCGCGGCAGCGTGAACAGCACGGTCAAGGCCGCCGGCGGCGAGGCGGCGCGCAAGCTGCGCGTGCAGGCGGTGCACGTGCTCGGCGTGGCGGCGCCCGCGGCCGGCGCGGCGCCGACCGCGCGCGTCGGCGGGCGCGAGGTGCCGGCCGAGTACGACGCCGCGGCCGGCGCGCTGCGCATCAGCGGCCTCGACGCGCGCGCGGGCGAGCCGCTCGCGCTGGAGTGGCGGCTGTGAACTGCTGCGGTGATCGTCACAGGGGGTGGGCATTGGCCGCTGTAGAGAGTGAGTTGATTTTTGTATCACGCGCGTAGAACAAGGAGCTCACCGGCGTGGCCTCACGCCAGCGCGCTCGCCCGCCGCCCGTTGTCCTGCGTGCCGCGCGCCGCGTGCCGCGGCGGCCTGCACAGCCAGCAGCTGGCTGCAGCACAGCCAAGCACGCGGCCCGGCAGCGACGGGCTGCCCGTCGCAGCGTTCGGGAACGCCGTGGGTGCGGTGTCGGCGACTGCAGGCGGCGGTGCCGACCCGCAGGGTCAACCAGCTCCAGCGTCTGCGGCGCCGTGCCAGGGCGCAAGCGCAAGCGCCGTGCACGCCGCCACGAGCCGCGGACGTCACCGACCGCCCCTCAGAGGCACTTTTCTGCTCCGGCTGCCCTGCCTGCGATGGAGCGGCCCCTGATGAGTCACGGAAGCGCAAATCAGGCTTCTGCGAGCATGATCGGCCAAGTGGACGCAGCAGCGCGCGAGGTGGTCGGCAATGTTCGTCGTGCGCCTGCATGCGGAAGTGTGAAACCGCTCGCCGTACCTTCCTGAGACGTGCTACGCGCAGCTACTCAGCTTGCCCACACGCGCTCGAGCCTCTGTAGCCGCGCCACTGCACACACGACGCATAGGGTTTGACGACTGTTTCGGGCGAACGCGCGCCTCGCGCGCTCGCAGCCGCGGGCAGCACACGCCCCACGCCACGCGGCGCTCCGACGCCGCCCTCCTCCGCGGCTGCCATGGCGCGGCTGCGCGCCGCGCTGGCGCTGGCGGTGGCGCTCGCGTTCGTCGCATCTGCTGCCGGCGAGGCGCGGGAGCCTGCGGGTGCGCCGCCGGCTCGCGGCCGCCGCAACCGCTGGCGGCGGGACGGACCCACGAGACCAGCCGGCCGCGCCGCCGCCCGGCCCCTCGCGCAGGTGCAGGTGGCAGCAGCGGCGGCAGCGGCAGCGCCGCTCCGGCCGCTGACTGGCGCACATACCGCGTGCAGCGCACCGCGCCACGGCGCGGGGTCAGCGGCGCCGCCGCGCTCGGCGCGGTCTCGCAGCTGCGCCTCGCGACGGAGCAGCTGCCGGCGTACGGGCCGTCGTTCAAGGACCTCACCGTGGAGGTCACGCCGGAGAGCGCGGCGCGGCTGCACGTGAAGATCGCGCCCACGGGGCAGCGGCGCTGGGAGGTGCCCGAGAGCATCATCAAGCGGTGCGCGCGACGGGACGGGGGCGCGGCAGCGGCCGCGCATCGCCGACCCAGACCGCCACCGGCTCGCGCCGCGCCGCGCCGCACCACCCGCCACCCGCCCTGCCGCCGCCGCGCAGGCCGGGCGTGCAGGCGGGGCTGGCCGGCGCCGACCTGGCGTACAACGTTGCGCTGTCGCAGCCGGCCCGCCGCGGCCAGGGCCAGGGCGGCGGCGAGCCCTTTGCGCTGACCGTCACGCGCCGTGGGAGCGGCGCGCCGATCTTTGACACGCGCGGCCACCGGTGTGTGGCGCCGCCGCCGCCTCTCTCCAGCGCGCACGGCTCACGTGCCGCCACTCGCCGCACCGCAGCTTTGTGTTCAAGGACCAGTTCATCGAGCTCACGACGGCGTTGCCGGCTGACACTCACATCTACGGCCTTGGCGAGGTCACGCTCCCGGGCGGGCTGCTGCTGCCGCGCGACGGCAACGTGCTCACTCTATGGAACCGCGACCTTTCCACCTCCGAGCCGCACGCCAACCTCTACTCCAGCCACGCCTTTTACCTTGCCGTCGCCGCCGACGGCAGCGCGCACGGCGTGTACTTCCTCAACTCCAACGGCATGGACGTGCTGCTCAACGCGACCAGCCTCACCTACAGGCGCGCAAGCTGCAAGGGGGGACCGCACCACCCCTTGGCGCGGCGCGGCCGGCTGCCGGCCCGCGCCGCCAGCCGCCGCGGCCCCCTCACCTGCGCTCCCGCCCCTCCCCTGCGCTGCTGCCCGCGACCAGGGTGATCGGGGGCCTGGTGGACCTCTACTTCTTCACGGGACCCTCGCCCGAGGAGGTCATCCGGCAGTACCACGAGGCGCGCGCCGCGGCCGCGGCCACAGCCTCGGACGGGCGCGCGCGCGCGTGCAGCCCGCAGTGCAGCCGACCCGCCCCGCCCCGCTGCGCTCGTGGCCGTGCCCAGGTGATTGGCTTCCCGGGGCTGCCGCCATTCTGGGCGCTCGGCGCACACCAGGCGAAGTGGGGCTACTCCACCGTCGGCGTGGTCGAGGCTGTTGTGGCCAACTACAGCGCCGCGGGCATTCCCCTCGAGGGCGTGTGGGTGGACATCGACTACATGAACAGGTGAGCGCCTAGGCCTTGCCAGCAGCATGCTTGTGTCTCGTCATACCTGCTGCACGAGCTCGGCTGGGCAGCAGGCACGAGGCTCCGCGCGCCCGCGCCGCGGGGGATTGCACCACGACCCGCACGTCACCAACGCCACCGCCCCACCGCGCCCCGCCGCGCCGCGCCGCCAGCCGCTTCCAGACGCTGACGCTCGACCCCGTGCGCTTCCCGCGGGACCGCATGGCCGCGTTCGCGGGCCGCCTGCACACCGCGGGGCAGAAGTGGGTGCCCATCCATGACGCCGGCATTGCTGTGGCGCGTGGCTACGCCCCGTATGAGAGTGGCAGCGCCGCGGACGTGTGGATCAAGGACCACACCGGGCGGCGGGACTACCTCGGCCAGGCGCGGCGCCGCCGCCCGTTGCCGCCGCTGGCCGTGCAGCTCTGCGCCCTGAACCCTCTCCCTCCCACACACCCGCACACACGCGCACCCACTCACACCCAGGTGTGGCCGGGGCCCGCCGTGTACCCAGACTACCTCTCCCACCCCAACGTCACCGCCTGGGTGACGCGCGTACTTGCAGACTTCCAGGCCCAGGTGCGGAGGCGCCAGCTGGCCGGGGCCTCGGACAGCACCGAGCCCCGCGCCCCGCGCCCCGCGTGAGGCCGCATGCTGACGCCGCCGCGCGGCGGCGCGGGGCGCAGGTGCCGTTTGACGGCCTGTGGATTGACATGTCCGAGGCCTCCAACTTTTGCAGTGGCATGACCTGCGCGCCTGACAGGGGCAACGAGGCTGCCATGAAGTGTGAGCGACGCCGCAAGCGCGCCGGCAGCGCGCGCCCGCCCGCCCGCACTCAGCTGCCTGTCGGCTGGCCGCCGACGCCTCGCCCCCGCCGCGGCCGCCCGCGCGCAGGGCTTGATCTGCCAACACCGGCCAACGACAACATCTCTGCCCTCATTGAGCCGCGCACGACGTGCCAGCTCAAGTGTGAGCCCTCGCCGCCGAACAACACGCTCGGCCACCCGCCGTATGCGATCCATAACTTTGACGCTACGACCAACAAGCGCGACGCACCCATCACCCGCAAGGTCATCCATCCGACCGCCAGTGAGCGGCGCGCGGACGGGCCAGCGCCCGCTGGACAAGCGCCAGCGCTGGCTTGCGCAGGCGGCCGACGCGTGGCCCGCCCTGCACGCGGCGCGCAGAGCACGCCGACGGCACGCTCGAGTACGATGCACACAGCCTCTACGGCACCGCCATGGCAAAGGTGTACTTCGAGGCGTTCGCCCAGGTCACCGGCAAGCGGCCGTTCCAAATCCTGCGGTGCGGCACGCGCCGCCGCAGCCGCGCTGCGCACGTGCGGCCGGCCGGCGACCGCGCCTGACTCGCGCGGGCCACGTCCGTGGCGCGCAGGTCCACCTTCCCGGGCGCCGGCAAGTGGACGGGCCACTGGTGCGCGCGGCACGCAGCGCACAGGGCGCGGCGGCCGCGTCCGGCGGGCCAGCGTTTGACGCGGCTGCCCCACGCGGCCGCTCGCAGGACGGGCGACGACCGCGCGACGTGGCAGGGGCTGTTCGAAAGCATCGCGAGTACGCTCAACCCGAGTCTCTGGGGCATCCCAATGTGCGCTGCGCCGCCCGCGGGCTTGGCCAGCCCGCGCCCGCCCGCCGGGCGCTCACCCATGCTTGCCCGCGCGCCGCCGCCGCGCGCTCCAGGGTTGGGCCGGACGTGTGTGGCTTCATCGACACCGCGCTGGCAAGCCCGGCGCAGATGGGCTTCGTCGGCATGACAGGCAGGGTCGAGGGCGTCGAGTCCGCGAGCGGCGCGCTGTCGGACAGCGAATACGAGGAGCTCTGCAACCGGTGCGCGCGCTGGAGAGACGTGGACCGGGCCGGGCGCTCTGGGCCGCCGCTGCCGGGCCACCGCGGCCCGCGCCCGCTGACCGGCCGCTGCGCCCGCGCGCGCACGCACGGGGGCCAGGTGGACGAGCGCCGGCGCTTTTTACCCATTCCTGCGCAACCACATGGGCTACTTTTCTCGCAACCACGAGCCCTACCGGTGCGCCGCTCAAGCGCAGCGCGCAGCTCAGCACGCGCGGCACACCGCCCGGGCGGCGGCTGAGCGCCGCGCCACGCCCCGCCCCGCGCCGCGCAGCTGGCCGGCTGTCGCGGCGGCGGCGCGCAAGGCGTACGGGCTGCGCTACCGCCTGCTGACTCACTTCTACGGCGAGCTCGCGCTCGTTGCGGCCAAGGGCGGCACGCTCGCGCGCCCGCTGTTCTTTGCAGACTCCAGCGACGCCGGCGCGCGGTGCGGCGCATGGCCACGCAGCGCCTCCACGTGCCGCGGTGCAGGCGCACGGCCGCCCAGTGCTTGGGCGCAGGCTCAAGCGACGAGCGGCGGCCGCTGTTGCCGCGCCGCCTGGTCGCAGGAACGCCACGAAGCAGTGGATGATGGGCGAGGTGGTGCTGGTCAGCCCCGTGATCACGCCCAACACCACCATCGTCAGCGCCCACTTCACCGCCGGCGCATGGTGCGGCCCGCGCGCGCCGGCCCGCACGCGCGTGCACACCTGCACCGCGCCCACCCCCGCCGCCCCGTGCGCCGACCCGCGCGCCGCCAGGTACTCGGCGTGGGACTACTCGCGCCTCTCGGTGCCGGCGGGCCGCGTCGTGCAGCTCGCCGCGCCGCTGGGCGAGGTCCCCGTGCACTTCCGTGGCGGCGCGGTGCTGGCGACGCAGCCCGCGCGCGCGCTCGTCACGCGCGACGTGCGCTTCACCCCCGTCACGCTCGTCGTGACGCTGCCGGCCGTGCCGAGCGGTCCGCGCGGCGCGGCGGCCGGGCGCGGGGCGGCGCCGCGCCGCCGGGCGCTCGCGCCGTACGAGCTCGAGCCCGAGTGCGCCGCCGCGCACGCGGCCAACCCGGGGCGCCTGGTGTCCTGCGGTTTGCTGTACCAGGACGACGACGCGCTGGCGGTCACGCCCGACAACAGCCTGCTGGTGCGCCGCAGCCCTCGCGCTCGCGCTCGCGCGCCGCCGCTGGAATCGGCGCGGCACGGCCTCCCTCACGCGCGTCTGGCCGTGCTGCCGCGCTGTCGCGCCCCGCGCGCAGGTGTGGATCACCGCCGCGGCGGCGCCCGACGCGACGCGCGGCAGCGTGAACAGCACGGTCAAGGCCGCCGGCGGCGAGGCGGCGCGCAAGCTGCGCGTGCAGGCGGTGCACGTGCTCGGCGTGGCGGCGCCCGCGGCCGGCGCGGCGCCGACCGCGCGCGTCGGCGGGCGCGAGGTGCCGGCCGAGTACGACGCCGCGGCCGGCGCGCTGCGCATCAGCGGCCTCGACGCGCGCGCCGGCGAGCCGCTCGCGCTGGAGTGGCGGCTGTGAACTGTTGATCGCCGCAGGGGGTTGGGCATTCGTCGCTGTCATCTCTTGAAGACAAAGACAAAGATAGTTACACCACAGGCTCGCGCCCATTGGTCCCGCGCCTTCACTTGTGTTGTTTTGCCGCGCAGGACTGACATTTAACCATGGCCTCACGCCAGCGCGCTCGCCCGGCGCAGGTCGTGCCGTGTTCCGCGCCGCGTGCCGCGCCGGCCTGCACAGCCAGCTGGCTGCAGCCGAGCACGCGGCCTGCACAGCCAGCAGCTGGCTGCAGCGCAGCCAAGCACGCGGCCCGGCAGCGACGCGTGCGGCAGCGCCGTGGGTGCGGTGTCGGCGACGGCACCGGCGGCGGTGGCGGTGGCGGTCCGGGCACCCCTCGCAGGGCCCACCTCGCCGCCAGCGAGTGCCGGCCGCGCGCAAGCGCCGCGCACGCCGCCGCGCGGCATCGTGTGTCACTCGCCGAGAGGCACTCACTGCTGCGCGCCTGTGTTGGAGCAGCCGCGCAGAGCGGCGGGCGGTCATTCCGGCTCAATCAAGCGTGACCGGGGACGCCGGAGCGAGGTTGGTCGGCGAATCATCGGCGAACTGAAGTGTGAGCGCGCGGACACCCGACGCCGTACCCTCCCAGACGTTTGCAAACGCGAATTCCATGCTTGTGTGCACGTGATCGGTCTTTTGAGCCCGCGCGAGCGCTAACGCAAGCTTAGGGTTTCCTCGCGTTCGGCAGCAGAGATCGCACGCAGCCACGGGGGCCGCACGACCGATCACAACACTCGCATATGACTTGTGGGCCTCCAGCAGCTGCCATGGCGCGGCTGCGCGCCGCGCTGGCGCTGGCGGTGGCGCTCGCGTTCGCATCTGCTGCCGGCGAGGCGCGGGAGCCTGCGGGTGCGCCGCCGGCGCGCGGCCGCCGCAACCGCTGGCGGCGGGACGGCCCCACGAGAGCGGCCGGCCGCGCCGCCGCCCGACCCCTCGCGCAGGTGCAGGTGGCAGCAGCAGCGGCAGCGGCGCTCCGGCCGCCGACTGGCGCACATACCGCGTGCAGCGCACCGCACCGCGGCGCGGGGTCAGCGGCGCCTCCGCGCTCGGCGCGGTCTCGCAGCTGCGCCTCGCGACGGAGCAGCTGCCGGCGTACGGGCCGTCGTTCAAGGACCTCACCGTGGAGGTCATGCCGGAGAGCGCGGCGCGGCTGCACGTGAAGATCGCGCCCACGGGGCAGCGGCGCTGGGAAGTGCCCGAGAGCATCATCAAGCGGTGCGCGCGACGGGACGGGGCGCGGCGGCGGCCGCGCATCGCCGACCCAGACCGCCGCCTCGCCGCGCGCCGCGCCGCGCCGCACCACCCGCCAACCGCCCTGCCGCCGCCGCGCAGGCCGGGCGTGCAGGCGGGGCTGGCCGGCGCCGACCTGGCGTACAACGTTGCGCTGTCGCAGCCGGCCCGCCGCGGCCAGGGCCAGGGCGGCGGCGAGCCCTTTGCGCTGACCGTCACGCGCCGTGGGAGCGGCGCGCCGATCTTTGACACGCGCGGCCACCGGTGTGTGGCGCCGCCGCCGCCTCTCTCCAGCGCGCACGGCTCACGTGCCGCCACTCGCCGCACCGCAGCTTTGTGTTCAAGGACCAGTTCATCGAGCTCACCACGGCGTTGCCGGCCGACACTCACATCTACGGCCTCGGCGAGGTCACGCTCCCGGGCGGGCTGCTGCTGCCGCGCGATGGCACCGTGATCACGCTGTGGAACCGCGACCTTTCTACCGCCGAGCCACACGCCAACCTCTACTCTAGCCACGCCTTTTACCTTGCCGTCGCCGCCGACGGCAGCGCGCACGGCGTGTACTTCCTCAACTCCAACGGCATGGACGTGCTGCTCAACGCGACCAGCCTCACCTACAGGCGCGCGAGCTGCAAGCGGGGCCCGGATACCCTTGGCGCGGCGCGGCGGGCTGCTGGCCCGCGCCGCCCGCCGCCGCGGCCCCCTCACCTGCGCTCCCGCCCCTCCCCTGCGCTGCGCTCGCAACAACCAGGGTGATCGGGGGCCTGGTGGACCTCTACTTCTTCACGGGACCCTCGCCCGAGGAGGTCATCCGGCAGTACCACGAGGCGCGCGCCGCGGCCGCGGTGGCAGCCTCGGACGGGCGCGCGCGCGCGCAGCCCGCAGTGCAGCCGACCCGCCCCGCCCCGCTGCGCTCGTGGCCGTGCCCAGGTGATTGGCTTCCCGGGGCTGCCGCCGTTCTGGGCGCTCGGCGCACACCAGGCGAAGTGGGGCTACTCCACCGTCGGCGTGGTCGAGGCTGTCGTGGCCAACTACAGCGCCGCGGGCATTCCCCTCGAGTGCGTGTGGGTGGACATCGACTACATGCATAGGTTAGCGCCTAGGCCTTGCCAGCAGCATGCTTGTGCCTCGTCATGCCTGCTGCACGAGCTCGGCTGGGCAGCAGCAGCAGGCACAAGGCTCCGCGCGCCCGCGCCGCGGGGGATTGCACCGCGACCCGCACGCCACTAACCACCGCCCCACCGCGCCCCGCTGCGCCGCGCCGCGCCGCCAGCCGCTTCCAGACGCTGACGCTCGACCCCGTGCGCTTCCCGCGCGACCGCATGGCCGCGTTCGCGGGCCGCCTGCACGCCGCGGGGCAGAAGTGGGTGCCCATCCATGACGCCGGCATTGCTGTGGCGCGTGGCTACGCCGCGTACGAGAGTGGCAGCGCCGCAGGCGTCTATATCAAAGACCACACCGGGCGGCGGGACTACCTCGGCCAGGCGCGGCGCCACCGCCGCCGCCCGCGCCTCGTGCCCCGCCGCTGGCCGGCCGCCGCCCGTTGCCGCCGCTGGCCGTGCAGCCCTGAGCCCTGCACCCCGCTCCCTCCCACATACCCGCCTACGCACGCACCCATGCACACCCAGGTGTGGCCGGGGCCCGCCGTGTTCCCAGACTATCTCTCCCACCCCAACGTCACCGCCTGGGTGACGCGCGTACTTGCAGACTTCCAGGCCCAGGTGCGGAGGCGCCAGCTGGCCGGGGCCTCGGACAGCACCGAGCCCCGCGCCCCGCGCCCCGCGTGAGGCCGCATGCTGACGCCGCCGCGCGGCGGCGCGGGGCGCAGGTGCCGTTTGACGGCCTGTGGATTGACATGTCCGAGGCCTCCAACTTTTGCAGTGGCATGACCTGCGCGCCTGACAGGGGCAACGAGGCTGCCATGAAGTGTGAGCGACGCCGCGAGCGCGCCGGCAGCGCGCGCCCGCCCGCCCCCACTCAGCTGCCTGTCGGCTGGCCGCCGACGCCTCGCCCCCGCCGCGGCCGCCCGCGCGCAGGGCTGGAGCTGCCGACGCCTGCTGACTACAATATCTCTGCCCTCATCCAGCCGCGCACGACGTGCCAGCTCAGGTGCAAGCCCTCGCCGCCAAACGACACGCTCGGCCACCCGCCGTACGCGATCCATAACTTTGACGCTTCGACCAACAAGCGCGATGCACCCATTACCCGCAACGTCATCCATCCGACCGCCAGTGAGCGGCGCGCCGACAGGCGCTGGAGCAGCGCCGGCGCCGGCGCCGGCGTGCGCAGGCGGCCGACGTGCTGCCTGCCCCCACGCGCGACACAGAACATGCCGACGGCACGCTCGAGTACAACGCGCATAACCTCTATGGCATCGCCATGGCCAAGGTGCACTTTGAGGCGTTCGCCAAGGTCACCGGCAAGCGGCCATTCCTGCTCGCGCGGTGCGGCGCCCGCCGCACGGCTGCGCTGCTCCCGTGAGGCCGGCCGGCGGCCGCGCCTGACTTGCGCGGGCCACGTCCGCGGCGCGTAGGTCCACCTTCCCGGGCGCCGGCAAGTGGACGGGCCACTGGTGCGCGGCGCGCCGGGCGCAGGGCGCGGCGCACGGGGCACGGCGGGCCGGCGCTGACGCGGCCGTTCCGCGCGCCTGCTTACAGGACGGGCGACAACCGCGCGTCCTGGCTGGGGCTGCTCCAAAGCATTGCGAGCACGCTCAATCCAAGTCTCTGGGGCATCCCAATGTGCGCTGCGCCGCCCGCGGGCCTGGCCAGCCCGCGCCCGCCTGCCGGGCGCTCACCCATGCGCCCGCGCGCCGCGCGCCGCCGCCGCGCGCTCCAGGGTTGGGCCGGACGTTTGTGGCTTCATCGACACCGCAAAGGCCAGCCCGGAGCAGATGGGCTTCGTCGGCTTGCCCGGCGGCGCCGGGGGCGTCGAGTCCGCGAGCGGCGCGCTGTCGGACAGCGAATACGAGGAGCTCTGCAACCGGTGCGCGCGCTGGAGAGACGTGGGCCGGGCCGGGCGCGCTGGGCCGCCGCCGCCGGGCCACCGCGGCCCGCGCCCGCTGATCGGCCGCCGCGCCCGCGCGCGGGCCATATGCGTGTGCCAGGTGGACGAGCGCCGGCGCCTTTTACCCATTCCTGCGGAACCACATGCACTTCTTTGCGCGCGACCACGAGCCCTACCGGTGCGCCGCTCAAGCGCAGTGCGCAGCTCAGCACGCGCGGCACACCGCCCGGGCGGCGGCTGAGCGCCGCGCCACGCCCCGCCCCGCGCCGCCCGCCCCGCCCCGCGCCGCGCAGCTGGCCGGCTGTCGCGGCGGCGGCGCGCAAGGCGTACGGGCTGCGCTACCGCCTGCTGACTCACTTCTACGGCGAGCTCGCGCTCGTTGCGGCCAAGGGCGGCACGCTCGCGCGCCCGCTGTTCTTTGCAGACTCCAGCGACGCCGGCGCGCGGTGCGGCGCGCGGCAGCGCTGGCCCGCTCGCGCGTGCCGCGGTGCAGGCGCACGGCCGCCCAGCACGCGGGCGCGGGCTCAAGCGACAAGCGGCGGCCGCCGTTGCCGCGCCGCCTGGTCGCAGGAACGCCACGAAGCAGTGGATGATGGGCGAGGCGGTGCTGGTCAGTCCCGTGATCACGCCCAACACCACCACCGTCAGCGCCCACTTCACCGCCGGCGCATGGTGCGGCTCGCGCGCGCCGGCCCGCACGCGTGTGCGCACCTGCACCGCGCCCACCCCCCGCTGACCCGCGCGCCGACCCGCACGCCGCCAGGTACTCGGCGTGGGACTACTCGCGCCTCTCGGTGCCGGCGGGCCGCGTCGTGCAGCTCGCTGCGCCGCTGGGCGAGGTCCCCGTGCACTTCCGTGGCGGCGCGGTGCTGGCGACGCAGCCCGCGCGCGCGCTCGTCACGCGCGACGTGCGCTTCACCCCCGTCACACTCGTCGTGACGCTGCCGGCCGTGCCGAGCGGTCCGCGCGGCGCGGCGGCCGGGCGCGGGGCGGCGCCGCGCCGCCGGGCGCTCGCGCCGTACGAGCTCGAGCCCGAGTGCGCCGCCGCGCACGCGGCCAACCCGGGGCGCCTGGTGTCCTGCGGTTTGCTGTACCAGGACGACGACGCGCTGGCGGTCACGCCCGACAACAGCCTGCTGGTGCGCCGCAGCCCTCGCGCTCGCGCTCGCGCGCCGCCGCTGGAATCGGCGCGGCACGGCCTCCCTCACGCGCGTCTGGCCGTGCTGCCGCGCTGTCGCGCCCCGCGCGCAGGTGTGGATCACCGCCGCGGCGGCGCCCGACGCGACGCGCGGCAGCGTGAACAGCACGGTCAAGGCCGCCGGCGGCGAGGCGGCGCGCAAGCTGCGCGTGCAGGCGGTGCACGTGCTCGGCGTGGCGGCGCCCGCGGCCGGCGCGGCGCCGACCGCGCGCGTCGGCGGGCGCGAGGTGCCGGCCGAGTACAACGCTGCGGCCGGCGCGCTGCGCATCAGCGGCCTCGACGCGCGCGCCGGCGAGCCGCTCGCGCTGGAGTGGCGGCTGTGAACTGCTGATCGCCGCAGGGGGTTCGTCGCTGTCATCACTTGTGTTGTTTTGCTGCGCAGGAGGGAGTCGACTGACATTTAACCATGGCCTCACGCCGGGGCGCTCGCCCGGGGCCGGTCGTGCCGCGTTCCGCGCGCCGCGTGCCGCGGCGGCCTGGACAGCCAGCTGGCTGCAGCCGAGCACGCGGCCCGGCAGCGACGGCCTGCGTGGGGCAGCGCAGTGGGTGCGGTGTCGGCGACGGCACCGGCGGCGGTGGCGGTCCGGGCACCCCTCGCAGGGCCCACCAGCTGCAGCGTGTCACGGCCACGCGCCAGGGCGCAAGCGCCGCGCACGCCGCCGCGCGCCGCAACCGCCGAGCCCGCGCCGCGCCATCGTCAGTCACGGACACACGCGCACTCGCCGAGAGGCACGCCGCCTGCGATCACACCACACGAGCGCCCGCCGCTGCAGCGCACGCCCTCGCGCCGCGCCGCGGGACCGTCAATTCGAGGTCGTGAGGTCCACGAGCCGCACCGACGCGTCCCGTCTGGGGGGCGGCCTGTCGCGGCCCCGCGCCGCGCCGGGAGGAGCGTGAGAGCAGCAGCAGATGCCCGCCCCCTGCCGCTAGCGGGCTCGCCAGGCCGCTAGGGGGCTCGCCAGGCCGCCGTGATGGGTCTCCAGTCACATCCCAGTGCGGAGCTGCCGCTGCTCGGCGCGTATGAGGTGCGCGAGCCGCTCGCGTTGCTGCCGCCGCTGCTGCTCGGCCGGCCGCCTGCGCCCGCGCGTGCTGCGCGCACACACGAGCAGCGGCACGTGGAGCTGTGGCAGAGCGCCGTGACACGCCCGCCGGCGCGGCGGGCTCCCGGCGGCCGCCGACGCTGCCGCGGCGCTTGCGCGCGCGCCGCGGCGCGGCCAGGTCTCGTTCTCCGTCAACCGCTTCGTCAAGTTCATCGGCCCCGGGCTGCTCATGTCCATCGCCTACGTGGTGCGGTGCACACGCACGCGCACGCGCGCGCGCGCGTACGCGGCGGCGGCCGCGCCAGCGGCGCTCGCCCGTCACGCCAGCGCCGCCTCGGCGCGCTGACTGTGGCGCGGCCGCGCCTCGCGCCGCGACCCCATAGGACCCGGGCAACCTCGAGAGCGACCTGCAGGTCGGCGCAAACGCGGGATACGCCCTGCTGTGGGTGCTGCTCTACTCGACCGTGCTGGTGCGCGCGCCGCGGCGGCGTACGCAGAGGGCGCGCGCGCTGCGCCGCGTGGCGCCAGCGGCGGCAAGCAGCGACGGCGTGCCCGCGGCGACGCGCCCCCCCCCCCTGCGCGCCCCTGCGCGCCAACCGCCGGCGCGCGCCGCCGCCCGGCAGGGGTACATCATCCAGATGCAGGCGGCCAAGCTCGGCGTCGTCACGCGCAAGCACCTCGCGGAGCACTGCAGGGAGCAGTTTTCCCCGGCGCTGCGCTACTTCCTGTGGGTCATGGCCGAGGTGGCCATCATCGGCAGCGACATACAAGAGGTGGGCCCAGGGCTCAGCCCAACGCCGCCGCGGCGGCAGCGCGCGGCCGCGGCGACGGCCGCGGCGGCGGCCGCGGCGGTCGCGGCGGCGGCGGACGCAGCGGACGCGACGGGGCGGGGCGAACCGCCGCCCCCGGGCGCGCAGGTGATCGGCTCCGCCATCGCGCTGCTGCTGCTGAGCCGCGGCGCGATCCCGCTCTGGGCGGGCGTGCTGCTGAGCGTGGCGGGGTCGTTCTCGCTGCTGCTCGTCGAGCGCTGCGGCGTCGCGCCGCTCGAGGCGCTCTTTGGCGGCCTCATCAGCGTCATGGTCGGCGCGTTTGCGGTGCGCCGCGCCGCGCCGCGCCGCCGGGTGGCCTCGGCCGCGCCGCGCCGCGCCGCCGGGTGGCCCGCCGCCGCCGGCGCGCAGCCGAGGCGCGCCGCCGCCGGCGCGCAGCCGAGGCGCGCTGCCGCCGAGCGCCGCCGCCACGCGCGCGCGCGCCGCCGCCGCCGCCGCAGGTCATGTTTTACCGCGCGCGCGTGCCGCTGTCCGCCGTCGCGCGCGGCTTTGCGGTGCCGTCGCTGCCGCGGCCCGCGGTCGGGCAGGCGGTCGCGCTGGTGGGGTCGCTCATTATGCCACACAACGTCTTCCTCCACAGCGCGCTCGTGTGCACGCGGCCGCTGTGCTCAAACGGCGACGGCCACAAGCGCGAGGCGCTTGTGTACTACGGAATCGAGTCGGCGCTCTCCCTGCTGGTGCGCCGCGCCGCGTCCAGATCAAGGCGCGCGCGGCGCGGCCTGGCGCGGCGGCGGGCCCGGCTGACGCGCGCGCGCCGCGCGCGCGCCCCGCCGCCCCGCTGCGCTGCGACCAGCTGTCGGTTTTCATCAACACCGCAATAACAGGCGTGTTCGCGGCCGGGTTCTACGGCCAGGCGCTGCAGGCGCGGCGCGCCCCGCGCGCGCGTGGCGCCGCGCGCGGCACTCCGCGTGGCGCCCCGCGCGGCGCCCCCGCGCGGCGCCCCACGCGCCCTGCCACGGCCGCCGGCCGGCCAGCGCAAGACGCCCCGCCCCTCGCTGCGCCCCTTCTGCCCCGCCCCTCGCCCCGCAGGACATCGGCCTCGAGAACGCCGGCATGTACCTCGGCCGGGTGAGCGCTGCCGCCGCGCGCGTGGGCCCCGCACCGCACCGCCGCGCCGCTGCGCCGCGCCGCCGCGCCGCGCCGCCGCCGGCCCGCCCACGCCGCGCCCGCCGCGCCGCCCGGCGCCGCGCGCCCACGCCGGCCAGACGTACGGCCAGGCCATGGTCTACATCTGGGCGCTGGGCCTGCTCGCGGCGGGGCAGGCGAGCACGATGACGGGCGCCTACACCGGCCAGTTTGTGATGACCGCGTTCCTTGACATCAAGGCACGGGAGCGGCGCAGGGAGGGCGCCGGGCGGGCGCCGCGCCCGCAGCAGCGCCTCGCAGCAGCGCCCTGCAGCGCGGGGCGTCGGCCGCCGCGCGGCGGCGCGTGCGGCGCGCACGCCCGCCGACGCGCCGCGCCGCGCGTGGGCCGGCCGCAGGTGAGCTCCTGGCTGCGCGTGCTCATCACGCGCAGCGTCGCGCTCGTGCCCGCGCTCGCGGTCGCGCTGCTCGTGCGCGGCGGCGCGGCCGGCTCGACCGCGCTCGACACGCTCAACCAGGTGCGCGGCGCGCCCGCGCCCCCGCCGCGCGCCGCGCGCCGCCGCGCGCCGCCCGCCGCGCCGCGCGCCGCCGCGCGCCGCCCGCGACGCCGCGCGCGACGCGCGCCCGCCGCACGCGCGCCCGCAGTGGCTCAACCTGCTGCAGAGCGTGCAGCTGCCGTTTGCGCTCATCCCGGTCCTCGCCTTCAACGCGAGCGAGGCGCTCATGGGGCCGTTTGCCAACGGCCGCCGCACGGTCGCGCTGACGGTCGGCATCGCGCTCGGCGTGATGCTCATCAACGTCTCGGGCGTGCTCGCGTTTGCGCAGGCCGCGCTCACGGGCGCGGGCGCCGCCGCGTGGGCGGGCGTCGCGGGCGGCATGGCGCTGTACCTCTGCGTCGTGCTCTGCCTCTTTGCGCACGCGACGTCCGCGGCGGGGCTGCTGCCGCAGCGCCTCGGCGGCGGCGCCGCCGCTGGCGCCGGCGGCGGCCGCTTCGTGCGCGTGCCGACGTGCCCCGAGTCGGCGCTGCCCGGCGCCGGCGGCGGCGGCGAGGACGCAGACGCGGACGCGGCGCTGGAGGAGGGCGGCGCGCAGCGGCAGCAGCAGCAGCAGCAGCAGCAGCGGCAGCGGGCGGGCGGCGACGGCGAGCTGTCGGCGCCGCTGCTGAACGGCGGCGGCAGCGAATGAGGGCAGAGCGATCGCGAGTTGGCGGTGGGTGGCGTTGAACGAGCGGTCAATGGGTCGTCAAAGCGCGCGCCCCGATCGCGCCGGTGGGCCGTCAGCGCCGGGGCCGAACTCTGCCGGCCCGCGGGAG
Source organism: Scenedesmus sp. PABB004 (assembly GCA_014905635.1). Classification (NCBI taxonomy): domain Eukaryota; kingdom Viridiplantae; phylum Chlorophyta; class Chlorophyceae; order Sphaeropleales; family Scenedesmaceae; genus Scenedesmus; species Scenedesmus sp. PABB004. The sequence continues at coordinate 1,030,671 of JABVCE010000012.1, forward strand.
CGCCGGGCGGTCGGCCGTGGCCCGAGCGGTTCCGGCTGCTGCGCGTGAGGTGCGTCAGCTGCCCGCCCGCGCCGCCGCAGCCGCAAGCGCCGTCCCCCTGCCCGCCGCCCCCACACTGCTGCCGCGACTGCACCATGCTTGCGTCCGCGTCTCGTGCGGTTGCCCGCAGCTCCCGCGTCGTCGTCGCTCGCGCCAGCCGCGCCAGGTGCGTGGGGGCCGCGGGCGCTCTCGCAACAGCTGGCCAGCGCCGCGATCAGGCCGCCCGCGGCGCGGGAGGGCCTCCTCGGCGCGCCTGGGCGATCGCGGCCGCGTAGATCGTCGCCGGCAGCAGCCCGCGCCGCGCCGCGCCCGGGCCGCGCCGCGGCGCAGCGGCCCGGCCGCAAGGCTGGGGCTGGGGTCCCCCGGCGCAACGCGCCACCGGCTGAACCCGGCGGTGGCGGCGCGGCGGCGGCCGGCAGCAGCGGCCGGTGCCGGCGGCAGCGGCCGACGGCGCCGCCGCGCCGCCGCACGCAGCTTCCGCCGCTTCAACGCGACCATCAAGATGGGCGTGACCAAGGAGACGGTCAAGGCCGGTGCGCGGCCGCCGCGGGGCCGCGCCGGCGGGGCCGCGCCGGCGGGGCCGCGCGCGGATCGCAGGCGCGCGGCGCTGGCGGGCGCGCCCCCGCCGACGCGGCCCCGCCGCCGCCGTCGCGGCGCGCGCGCCCGTGCGGTCCCCAGGTGACGGCGTGACGTTCCCCAAGACCGGCCAGAAGGTCACGGTCCACTACACCGGCACCCTCACCGACGGTGTGCGCCGCGGCGGTCGCGCGCCAATGGCCGACCTCCGCCCGCGCCCGCGCCCGCGCCCGTGGCTGACGCCGCGCCGCCGCGCCGCCGCCGCGCCGCGCAGGCAAGAAGTTTGACTCGTCCCGCGACCGCGGCTCGCCGTTCGTGTTCCAGATCGGCGTCGGCCAGGTGGGTGGGCGCGCGGCCGGCGCGCCGCGAAGCGCCGGGCGCGGCGCGCGGCCGCGGATCCGCCCGGATCCGCGCCGAGCCCGCCCGCCTGCGCGCGCTGCCGCCGCCGCGCCGAGCGCGCCCGCCTGCCTGCACGCACGCTCGCGCGGCGCGGCGCGCAGGTCATCAAGGGCTGGGACGAGGGCGTCGCGCAGATGAGCGTCGGCGAGCGCGCCAACCTCACGTGCAGCCCCGACTACGCGTACGGCAGCCGCGGCGCCGGCGGCGTCATCCCGCCCAACGCCACGCTCGTCTTTGACGTCGGTGCGCGCCCCCGCGCCGCGCCGCGGCGGCCGCGGCCGCGGGCAGACACAGCGCGCGACGCCGCGCCGCGCGCACCCCAGCGCACGCGCGCCGCCGCCGACACCCCCCCCCGCCGCCGCGCCGCGCAGAGCTGATCTCCATTTCGTGAGAACGCCGGCGGCGTCGGGGCGGCCCGCCTGCACTGGCACGGCTGCGCGGGGGCAGCGGGCACCGCCCACTCTCGACGCCGGCGCGGTCTGAACGCGCGCCGCCTGAAACGCCGAGCCCTGTGTGAGCGCAGCGCACTCCCGTCGACGTCACGCCCGCCGCACACCACGTGCGCCACGAGCCTCCTCCCTGCCACGAGCTAGCAGCGCCTGCATCTCGCGCCGCTTTCGCCGCAGCGCCGCGTCCCGCCGAGCGCGCGTTCACTCGCAAAGCGAGATGCAGGCGCTGCAGCAGAGTGCTGCCAGCGCGACGCGCTGCCGGCGCACCTTCCAGGCAGGCGTGGCGCCCGGGGAGGCCGGCCATCAACGCACCGCATGCCGCGCCCACGCCTACGCAGCCGTGAGCGCGCATTGCTGGCTGCCGCGGCCCTGCGTGCTGCTGCCAGGTCTGACCAACCCACCGCCGCTCGCAGGCCGCGTCGGCGCCTCACGGCCAGGCCAGCCGGCGGGCGCTGCTGCTGGGCGGCGGCTCGGCGCTGCTCGGCGGCGCGCTGGCGGCCCCGGCGCCCGCGCTGGCGGTGAGAACACCAGCACCGCGGCCTGGCCGAGCCGCAGGGCTGCCAGCAGCCGCGCTGGGGGACACGCCAGCGCGCCGCGGCCTGGCTGGCGGCGCTGGCCGCGCGCCACCACCACAACACGCGCACCCGCCGCCCCTGCCCGCGTGGCCGCGGCGCGCAGGGCATGGATCGCTACGTGAAGCGCAAGAAGCTGGACCCGCTGGACACGTACGTGCCGCTGGTGCTGGAGGCGCGCGAGCGCCTCGCCTCGCTCGACACCATCATGGGTGCGCGCCCCGCGCGGCGGCAGCCGGCCCCGCCGGCGCGGCGCCGGCAGCCGACCCGCGCCGCGCCCGCGCCCGCGCCGCGCAGTCGCCGACCCGAGCGTCGCGCGGCAGCTCATGCGCTCGGGGCCGTTTGCGGGCCTGCGCGACAACATCCGCGCGCTCGGGCAGTACGCCGCCACGCCCGTGGGTGCGCGGCGCCGCCGCCGCGCCTGGCGCCGCGTCTGGCGCTGCCGCGCGCCCGCGCGCGCCGCCCACGACCCCAACCCGCGACCCGCGACGCTCGCGCGCCGCGCCCGCGCGCCGCGCGCGCCAGCCGAGGGCGGCTCGGGCCTGCCCGAGCGCGAGGCCGACGCGCTCGTGGGCAGGTTCTTCCGGTCGCTCGAGGACTACGACCTGCTGCTCTACAACGCGGGTGCGGCGGCGCAGCGGCGCGGCGGCGCGGCGCGGCGGCGCGGCGGAGGGCGGGCGCGCGAGGCGCGGCCGGCGGCGGCGCTGCGAGCCTGGCCGCGCGCGCCGCCCGCGCCGCCCGCGCAGTGCGCGAGGCCAAGGCCGCGGCGGCGAAGCAGGCGCGCAGCAAGGACGACGACGCGGTGGTCGCGGTCGACCCCGCGGTCGGGCTCGACGCGCCGGCGGCGGGCAAGAAGCTCGCGGCCGCGGTGGCCGCACTCGACGCGCTCGTCGCGACGCTGCCGGCCGCCGAGCTCGAGCGCGGCCGCGCGGTGCTGGAGCGCGTGGCCGCCAAGGCGAGCGCGGCGGGGCTGTGAGCTGCCGGCGAGCTGCGCTGCTGCTGCTAAGTGCTTGCTAGCTGGTAAGCGCACGGACGGCGGCACGCTCATCGGTCACCTCGGTCGCAATCAATCAATCCCCCGCCCCGCCCGCCTGCGACGTCGTCGTTGACCGAAACGTGCGGTGCGGTCATTGGCCGTGCCCGCGCGCGGCGCAGCCTGCGCGGCCGGCCGCGTCTCTAGGGAGGCCGCCGGGGACAGATCAAGCACGGCCCGCACAAGCGCAGGGCCTCTAGGCGCGCCGCCGCATGGGCGCGCGCGTGCCACGCCCGGCGCCGCCGAGGGCAGCCGGCGGCGGGGGCGCCCCCGCTCGCTCGCTTCATACCCGCCGGTCAGGGTCTGCATCGTCAGCCGGTCAACGTCTCACCACAGACAGACAGACAGATGCACGCCGGAGCGTTGTAAGAGGGGAGAGAGACAGGGGCGCGCGCGGTCGCGCGCGACCGCCGCGCGGCGGTGCATTTAGGGCCGTCCGAACCCCACGAGCTGTGCACGCAACAGGGGGATCCACCAGCAGTGCGGGAACCGTCGTTTATGGGGCTGGCGCGTGCACGTTGTTGTTCAGGCCCGAGGCCGCAGTGAGCGCGCGGCGCGCCGCCGCGGGGCGGGGCGGCATGCGCCGCCGCGCCGCGCGGCGCCGCGCCAGACGGCCTGGCGCGGCGCGGCGGCGATGCGCGCCCCTGTCAGCCCCTGCGCGCACGCGCCCGGCGCGCGCAGGCGCCAGGGCCAGCTCGTGCCCGGCGCCGGAGCTCTCGCGGCGCCAGCCTGGCCGCCGGGCCGCCGCGGCGCTTCCGGGGCCGCCTCAGGCACGCAAGTTGCGCCGTCCCGCGGCGCCGCGGGGCCGGGGGACGGCTGCCGCGTCGGGGCGGGGCGCTGGGCGCGGAAGCTGCTGCCGCCCGTGGCCCCTCCCTCGCGGCGTTCACCAGTCGACGTCTGGCAGGCTGCTGGTGGAGAACCGGGCCTTGCGGCGCGTCTGGTCCTTGTTGCCGACGAGGTCGCAGTCCTCGACCTCGTGCGGCGCCTCCGGGCTGGGGAAGGGCCGCCAGTGCGGGCTGGCCTGGTCCAGGACGCGGGGGCTGATGAGCATGTCCATCGTCAGCGCGGTGGGCTGCTGCAGCGCGGCCGGGGCGGGCCGGTGCAGGCGCCGAGGATGGGGCAGCGGGGGCTGCGCGCCGGGGCTGTCCATGGCGAGGGCGTGCGCGCTCGACTCGACGGCGGAGCTCGCGGCGCTGCGAGGGCGCGGTGCTCCAGGGGCTGGGGCGCGGGCAGCGCGCCGGGCGGGGCCGGGGCGGGCGCGACAGGCGCTGAGTCGGGCTGGGGGGCTGCGGGCCGCTGACTGGGCGCGGAGGTGGTGCGCGAGAGTCTTGCGCGGGGCGGGGGCGCCGGCGCGGAAGGTGGGGAGCAGAAATGGGCGAGCGGGTTCGAGCTTTCGAAACATGTTGACCCGCCAACCCTGCGCCGCCTGCGTCCGGGCGCGGGTGCCGCAGCGTCAATTGCCCCAGCGCGGTTACCTTTGCCCATGGCCGGCGGCCGCGGCCGGGGGGCGCACCGCGGCCGGGCGCCGTTTCTGGCGATGCGCACGCCCGAGCTCAACAATGCGCGGCCTGCCACCCGGCCCCCTGGCGCCGCGGTAGCCCGCGATCGATCCCTGGGGGCTGTCCAGCTGCGCGCGGCGTCGGGCCTGCCGGCGCGCCGCGCTGCGCGGCGCCGCGCTGCGCGGCGGCGCAGCCGCGGCAGCCCGGTCCCCCGGCAGCTCGCCGCAGGCGGCGCGGCCGCTGCTGCTCCGATTTCCGGCGAGCTCGGGCAGGCTGGCGGGCAGCGCTGTTGCCTGAGCTGCGCGCGCTGCAGATTAAGTGCGCTGCGCGCTCTCGCCGCCGCCGACCCCTGCTGCCCCCCCGCCGGTTGCCGCCGCCGCCACCGCCGGCGCCTCCTCAGCAGCGACGGCCGAGCCCGTGATGCCGCGCGCGACCGCCAGCAGGCCCGCGGCCGGCCGCCAGCGCGGCGCGGCCTCGGCCGCCGCGCGCGCCGCGTCGGTGAGCCACCGAACGCCGGGCTTGCTCGGGTCGGCCCAGACCATGTCAAAGGGGCCGTCGAACCGGATGTAGAACACGGTGTCCGCGTGGTACGTCGCAGAGTGCACCTGCCCGGCTGCAGCGGCGCGGGCCGCGGCGCGCGCGCGGTCGCGCGGCGCGGACCGCGCGCCGGCGCGCGGCGGCGGCGGCACAGGCGGCCGGCCGGGCGCGGCCCAGCTGGCTGCAGCTGGGGCGCGCACCGGGCGTGTAGGTGTAGCCCCACGGCCCCATCCGCACCGACCGCCCCGTGGTGAGGTTGGCGAAGGTCTTGTCGCCGCTCAGCACGAGCAGCGCCTGGCCGTGGCTGCGGCGGCGGCGCGGCCGGCGGCAGTGGGCGCGGCTGCCGCAGCGGCGCGGGGGGAGCCAGCTGCGAGCAGCCGCACCTGTGGTGATGCGGCGGCTCCATGCAGCCCGCGGGGAAGCGCGCGAGCGCGCACGTCTGCGGGGCGCCCGCCGCACAGCGCACGCTGGGCGGCGCGCGCGGCGCGCGGCATGCCCCGGCACTGCCGCCGCGCCCGGCGCCGCGCTCTGCGCACCGGGCCGCCCTCCGCCGCCGCGCCGGCGGCGGCATGCAGGTTGCACCACACGCAGCTGTCGTGTCCCATGGCCGCGAGCGGCTCCCACGCCAGCGGCGACTGGCCGTCCGTGATCACCGCGACCGCGGGCCCCGCCGTCGACGCCAGGGCTGCCATCGGCACGGCTCTAGGGCGACACAAGCGACACGAGCTGCTGCCGAGCTCTCGGGCAGCTGCCGTCGAGCCCGCGGCGTCGCCAGGAGGCGTGGCGGCGGCGTGGCGGCGGGGCGAGCGATTCTGTGAACGAGCTGCTGCGTCACAGCGCCAGCGTGCGTAAGTGGCCGTCCTTGAGTGTGCGGTCGCCTGGCAGCGGCGCCGGTGCGCAACCGCCGCGACTGGCGGTTGAGCGCTCCAACCGCAGCCGGCGCTGCCCGCCGGCCTGCCCCGAGTTGCCCCGAGCTCCGCCGGCCGTCGAGACAGCGCTCGCGCCACCTGCCGCGAGCTGCTGGGGTCCGGGCCGCGGCTGCGCCCCCGACCAGGCGCGGTGCGCGCTGCCGGCCCCGGCGGCGCCGAACGACAGCACGCGCTGCGGCCGGTTACAGCCCCCGACCGGCGCGCGCTGCCATGTACAGCTCTGCACAGTCTCTGGACACGCGCGCCGCGAGCGCACCGCCCGCAGCACGCGCGGCGCCCGCGCGCCCGCCGGCCCGCCCGCGCCGCGCGCGCGGCTGCCGTCGCGGCAGCCCCGGCGGCGGCGTGGCCCCGGGGGCGGGGCGCGCGCGCGTGCGGCCGGCCGAGCCCCTGCGCCTGCTCGTCCGGCTCAGTCGTACTGGCTGGGCTGGATGATGTCATCCACCTTGAGTATCATCTTGCACACCTGCGCGCAGCGCGCGCAGCGCGCCGCGGGGCGAGGGGCGGCGCGCAGGGGCCGGCGAGCGCAGGTCAGCCGCGGGCCGTGCGGCGTCCGCTGCCGCCGCCGCCCGTCCGCCGCGCGCCGCCGCCGCGGGCTGCGCGCGCCCGCGCCCGGGCGCGTCCCAGCGCGCCTGCGTGGCGAGGAAGAGCTGCTGCTTCTTGCCGATGAGGGTCTCGAAGACGTTCTGCGTGCGCATGTCGTTGGTGCCGACGTCATTGCAGTCGATGCCGAGGTGGGGGTTGGACTCGGCGAGCTGCCGCGCCTTGACCGCGGTGAGGCTCTCGATGCTCGGCAGCCCGCTGTTCTCCGCGAGCGCGAGCGGCACCGCCTCGAGCGCGTCTGCGGGCGCGCGCGGCGGCGCGGCGGCGCACGGCGCGGCGGCAGGCGGCGTCGGCGGTGGCGCGAGGTGCGCGGCAGCGCGGCGCGCGCCCGGCGTGGGCGGCAGCGCAGCGCGCGTGCGCACCCGCAAAGGCGCGCATCGCGTACTGCTCCACGCCGACGACCTTGTCGGCCGCCGCCTCGACCGCGAGGCTGCACGCGATCTCGGCGGAGCCGCCGCCGTACACGATGCTGTTGTCGCGCACCTGGGAGAGGGCGTGGGGCGGGGCGAAGCGGGGCCGGCGGCGGCGTGACGCGGCGCGGAGCCGCGGGCGCCAGCGTGCCGCCGCGCGGCCGTGAAGCACCCCTGCCCCGCGCCGCGTTCCCCGCCGCGCCGCGCGGGCCGGCGTCGCCGCGCACCAGGTTGCGCGCAACGCAGAGCGCGTCGTGCAGGGAGCGGCGGACCTCGTCGAGGACCATTTTGTTGCCGCCGCGCACCCAGATGGTCACGGCGGAGAGGTTGGGGCAGCCCTCGATCACGATCGAGCGGTCCTTGGTCGTGCCGTAGCCGACCTCGCGCACCGACTTGGCAAAGCCGAGCTTGTCGGGCGTGAGCTCCTGGGGAGGAGGCAAGATGTGTGTGTGTGTGGGGGGGGGGCAGGCGCGGGTCGGCGCGCGCGGGCAGGGCCCGAGGGCGCGCGGGCGCGCTGCGCGGCGGCCGCGCCGCACGGGCCGGCGGCGGCGCCCGGCTGCGTGGCGGCGCGTGGCGGCTTGCAGCTGCCGCGCGCTGGGCGACCGACGTGCAGACCGCCACGTGCCGCCGCGCAGCGAGGCGCCGCGCGGCGCCGCCGCGGCCGCCGCCGCGGCCGCCGCCGCCGCACCTCGAAGCGCGGCACGATGCGCGCGCCGGTGGCCATGGCGAGGAGCTCGATCTCGACGCCGCCGACCCAGCGGATCGCGGGCAGGCCGTGGTGCATGAGCAGGTGGTTGGCCTCGTCCTCAAAGCCCCACTGGCAGATGATGAGCCCCGCACCTGGCGCGTGTGCGGCGCCGCGGCGGCAGCGGCGGCGGTGCGTCGGCGGGCGCGCACGCCGAGCCGCGGCACGGCCGGGCGGGCGAGCACGTGCGGCGCGCTGCGCCGGCCGAGCCGCGGCGCGGCCGAGCCGCGGCGCGCACCCGCGGCCTTGCACTTCTGGACCATGTCCACAAAGTACTGCTGCTCCGCGGCGCGCAGCGACTCAAACTTCTCGACCGTGTCGATGTCCACCTGCGCCGCAGCGCGCGCGTGCAGCGCAGCGCGCGTGGGCCGCCGCCCCCACCGCCGCCGCCGCCGCCGCCGCCGCCGCCGGCGCTGGCGCTGGGGCTGGTCGTGCCGGCGCCGCGCCGGCCAAGCAGCGCGCGCGCCTTGTGCTTGGTCTTGGGCTTGGGCGCCTCGAAGGGGCAGGTGAGGATCGCGATCTTGACGTCGTGCAGCTCCTTGGGCATCTGCGGGTGGCTGAAGTCCTTGTCGATGACGATCCCCTCCACCAGGCGCGTGTCCTCCATCGCGCCGCCGACCTTGCCCTCCACCTGCGCGGCGGCGCGCGGCGGCGCGGCGCGGCGGGCGCCGCGCTCAACAACGGCAGGCGGCAGCGGCAGCAGGAGCAGCGGCGGCAGCAGGCGTGCTGGCGGCAGCAGGCGTGCTGGCAGCAGCGGCAGTGGCGGCGGCAGCGCCAGGCGGGCGCGCCTTGATGAGCTCCAGGTTGACGTCGCGGCGCGGCAGGTCGGCGACCGCGAGCACCGCCTTGACGCAGATCTCGGCCATCTGGCGCTTCAGCCGGCCCACGCTGCGCGGCACGGCCGGCGACCGGCGGGCGCGCGCGCGTCGGGCGCTGCCCGGGCGGCGCTGGCGGCGCGCGCGGCGCGGCGCTGCACACGCACACTTTGCTGGAGAGCGTGGTCATGCAGGTCTGCACGAGCGGCTCGACGTCGGCGGGGTCAAAGTCCCACTTGGTCGCGATCGCGTCGAGGTGCGCCGTCGCGACCTTGCAGGCCATCTCGTAGCCCTCGGCGACGCGCAGCGGGTGGATGCCCATGTCCAGCAGCGACTCGGCCTGCTCCAGCAGCGAGCCTGCGGCGCGCGGCGGCGGCGCGTGGGCGGGGGCGCCGCGCCGACGCGTCCAGGGCGGCGTCGCGGCCGCGGGCGCGGCGCCGCGCCGGCGCCGCACCCGCGAGCACGACGACGCCGGTGGTGCCGTCGCCGATCTCGTGGTCCTGGCTCTTGGAGAGCTCCACCAGCAGCTTGCCGATCTGGTTCTGCACCTCCATCTGCTCCAGGATGGTCGCGCCGTCGTTGGCTGCGCGGCGGCGGGCGGCGGCGGCGGCACGCATGAGCGGGCAGCGCGGGGCGGCGCACGCGGGGCGGCGGCGCTGCACACGACGGTGGCAGCGCGCCGCGACAGCAGCGCGCCGGGCCCGGCCGCGCGCCGCGGCAGCGGTCGGTTGCCGCGGTTGCGCGCGCAGCAGCGGCGGCGCCGCCGCCTCAAGCCGCCGCTGCGCGCGCGCCCGCGCGCCCGCCGGGGCGCTCACTGATGGTGACGTCGCCGTCGGGACTCTGCAGCATCTTGTCCATGCCCTTGGGCCCCAGCGACGAGCGCAGCGTGCGGGCGACGCTCTTGGCAGCCAGGATGTTGGCCTTCACCGCGTCTATGCCGCGCAGCCGGCTCTTGCTGGCTTGCTCCTGGGGCGCGGAGGCGCGCACGCGGCCCGATCAGCACGCACGGGCCGCCGCCCGCCGGCGTGCGCGCCGGGGCGCGGCGCCGCGAGCTCCGGCGCGCGCGCCCCTGATGCGCGCCCGCCGCGCGGCGCCCGCGCCCCGACGCCTCGCCGCCGCTCGCGAGGGCCACAAACGCACCCGCAGGATGATGAAGGGCCGGCCATACTCGTCAAAGGCGAGCGACATGGCGCGGCCGGGCCGATGCTTCGGCGCGCCGGGCGCAGGGGCGCCGGGTGCGGCTCAAACGCGCGCCACGAGCGCCTGGCCGCGATCTGCGCGGACACGGCTCGCGCGAGGCCGCTGGGAGGCCGGCAGCGCGCGCGCGCGCTTGGCGCCAAAAGGCCCCGCGTCGTCACGGAACGCGCGCTGCGGGGAGGCGCGGGGCGGCTGCTGACCGGCGGTGAGCGGCTGGGCGTGGGAAGATCGGCGCGCGGGCCTTTCCGGCGTGCTCGCCCGGGGAGGCGGGCGGCCAATCAATCTGGAGCCGCAAACCCCACCTGACAGGCTTGCCGGACCGCTTCCCGCCCGCCAGAGCGCCGCCCACGCGTCACTGTGCATCACCGGCCCGGGCACCGAGGCCGCCAGGGCAGCAGCAGGCCGCAGGCCCGCGCCGGCTCTCGCGCAGCAGCAGCCCGCCCACCACCGCCCGCGCGGGCTCGGCATTGCCATGCTCGCCGCGCACCGCGCCCCGACGGGCGCGCCGGCCGCGGCGGGCCGCGGATCCGGGGCGGCAGCAGCGCGGCGCGGCCCCGGCGCCGCAGCAGCAGCAGCAGCAGCAGCGGCGGCGGCGCGGCGGGGCGGCACCGCGGCAGCGGCCGCGGCGCTGACGCCCGCTGCGGCGGCGTCCACCCCCCAGCAGCGGCTGGGGCGCGCCGCCGCCGCTGGCGCGCCGCGCGGCCGCGGCGCGCTGCTCGCCGCGCCGCGCGCGGCGGCGCCCGCGGCGGCGTCGATCGACGCCGACGAGCTCGCCGGCCCGGACGCGCTCACGCCCGAGGTTTTTGAGGTGATCACGTACGCGCTCAAGCTCGCGTGGACGGCGGAGACGTACCACGTGCACTCGTGGATGGTGCTGCTCGGCCTGCTCAAGAAGGAGACGTACACGGCGTGCGCCGTCCTGCAAGACCTGGGGCTCGACGACCTCTACGGCGCGTGGAACGAGGTGCTCTGGGCGCTCAACGTCGCCGACGGCCTGCGCCCGCGCGCGTTCACGCCGCGCGTGACGTGGGGCGACCGCGCGGCGGGCATCGTGCAGGGCGCGGTGCGCTTTGCGGGCTGGGCGGGCCGCGAGCGCGTCGCGACGGAGGACCTGCTCATGGCCTTTGCCGCGAGCGGCGTGCTGGCGGCGCTATTCCCCGACCTCGACCTCAGCTTTGACCGCGTCAAGCGCGCCGTCGAGCGCGTGGGCGGCGTGACGTACGCGCTGCCCGGCTACGAGGGCGCCGCGCTCGACAGCACCGACATGTTCCTCTGACCACCGGGCTGCTGCGCGTGGGCAGCCCGCGGGCCGGGCGGGGCGCGGCGGCGCATGGGGGGCGCGTTGCGGCCGCGGCAGCAGCGGCTGCCGGCGTGTAAAGTGAGGCCGCGACGACGACCTGCCGGCCCGACGCGACGCGGCGGCGCGGCACCGCGAGCCGTTGCCGCCCGGCCCCCGCAGCCCAGCCCACCCCCGACGCCCCCGCCACTCGCTCGTGGCACAGCGCCGCGCGCGTGCCGCGCCCCAGCCCCCCCCCCCCCCCCCGATCGCTCGCTCGCTCGCCAGCAGCCGCCTCTCCGCGCGCCACGCGCGGCCGCCGCGCGTGGCGGGCGCCGGCGCCGCGGCCGCCGCTGCGGCCGCGCGCGCCGCCCCCCCCCGCGCCGCGCGCCCTCGCGCGCCGCCGCCGCCGCGCTCAGCCGTGCTTGCCCAGCTCGATCTTCCGGCGCGCGCTGAGCGTGGTGTGCAGCATGGCGTCGAGGATGCCCGCGACGGTGAACACGCCGCCCACGACGGCGCACGTGGTCGTCGCAAACTTGTAAAACGGCCTGCGCACCTCGCGCACGACGACCTGGATCGGCGACAGGTCGTACGTGAACCTGCGGGGGCGGGCGGCGGCGGCGGCCGCGGGCGCAGAGTCGGGGGCGGGCGCGGAGGCAAAAGGCGGCGCGCTGGCGGCGCGGCGGCGGCGCGGCTGGCGCGGGGCCGCGTGTTGGGCGCACTTTGCGGTCGGCTGGTTGTCGCTGTGGTACGTGTGGCTGTGCGCGTTGTACTCGTACGCGTCGTAGCCGCCCCCGCGCCCGCCGCCGCGCGGCACGATCGTCGTACGCACGACCTGCGCGGCGGTGGGCGGGCCGGCGCGGACCGCGCGGGCGCTTCGGAACGGCGCCGCCGCCGCGCGGCGCCGCGCCCAGCGCCCCGGGCGGCTGCGCGCGCGCGCGCGCCTGCATGTAGTGTTCGTGCGTTGACTGCGGGCTGTCGCTGACGAAGGACTGGCCCGCGAGCTTGTCGAGCCAGTCGGCGCTGAGGCCGAGCGGGTGGAGCTTCTTGAGCTCGTACAGCTTGTGCGGCGTCGGCTTGGCGCCTGCGAGCGCGCGCGGGCGCACGCGCGTGCGCGGCCGCGGCGGCGGCGCGGACGTCAGCGCGGGCGCAGGGTGGGCGCGGGCGCGGAGTGCAGCGGCTGCGGAAGCGCGGGCGGGCGCAGGTGCAGCGGCGGGTGCGGGCGCGCACCAAAGTAGAGCTCGTGCACGGCGTGCGTCATGTTCATCCAGTCGTGGTCAAAGCTGTGCCCCTCGCTGCGCGCGGTGAAGTGCAGCGTGCCGGGGACCTTCTTGACCAGCACAAAGCCTGGCGCGGCACGGGCGCGGGGCAGGCGCGGCGCAGTGAGCGCGCAGCGGCGGTGGGCGGCGGTGGGCGGCAGGCGGCCGGCGGCCTGCGGCGCCGCGGCGCACCCGCGACCTGGCAGCCCGACACGTGCGGCGCGCCCTCGAGCTGCGAGTGCCGCACAAAGGGCTGGCCCGCGCTGGGGACGAGCGAGTCGGCGAACGCCACGAGCGCCTCCTTGGTGCGGTCGCCGGTATAGGCCTCGTGCTCGTGCCGGCCCTGCAGCGGCGCGGCCGCGGGCGCGGTCGCGGCCCGCCGGCGCCGCACGCGCGCTGCGACGCCGCGCACGCCCAACCACCACCCGCGCGCGGGCCGCCGCGCCCACACCCGCGGCCGCACCTCGATGTAGATGTCGTCGTGCGAGCGCCGGAAGACGCGCAGCGAGGGGAAGCCGGTGATGAAGTGGCTCTGGCACAGGTCGACCTCCGCCGTGCAGTCGACCTGCGGGCCGGCCCGCCCCACGCGCCGCGGGCTCAGCGGGCGGCGCCGGCGGCGCGGGCGGCGCGGGCAGGCGAGCAGGCAGAGCGGGCGGGCGGGCCCGGGCGCGCCTTTGCGAAGCGGATGCGGCGGTCCGTGGTGTCGGGGTACTTCTCATGCACCTCCTTGGTCGCCGCCTCCCACGCGGGCTCGAGCCGCTGGCACCAGTGGCACCACGGCTGCCGGCGGCGGCGGCGGCGGCGCGTCGGCGGCGGCGCGCCCGGGGTGCGCGCACGCGCGGCGCGCTGGGCCGCTGCGCTCGGGCGCTGCGCTCGGGCGGGGGACAGCCCGCTCTCACCGCGTAGAAGTTAACGACCACGATGGGATAGTGCGCCAGGGTGGTCTTGAAGTTCTCGTGGTTGATCGGCTGGCTATAGTCCAGGTGCTCCCACCACTGCGCGGCGGCGCCGGCGCGCGGGGCCCCCGCCCGCTCGGCCGCGCCGCGCCGCGCCGCGCCGCGCCGCGCCGCGCCGCGCCGCGCCGCGCTGCGAGGCCGCTGCGGGGCGCACCATGTCCTCGTCGTCGTAGCGCGGCGCCGTGGTGGTCGTCGGCTGCAGCTGCGTGGGGCCCTGGACCTGCAGCGCCACGTCGACGGGCGTCTTGCTGATGGTCCGGCTCAGGTTCATTCGCTTCTTGCCGAGCGCGTCGCTGACGTCAATGGTTGCAAACTCGCAGGACAGCGCCGGAAAGCTGCGCGCGCGGGGCGGGCGGCGGCGGCGGCGCGGCGGCGGCGGCGAGTGGGCTGCCGCCGGGGACTGCGCGGCGCCGCGCCCGCGGCGCGCGCGCGCCCACAGCGCCCGCGGCGGCGCCGCGCCCGCCCGCGCGCCTGATGTTGAACGTGACTTTGAGCAGCTCGTTCTGTGGGCTCTTGTCGATCACCATCTCTGTCGTGGTTTGTAGCCGCAGGAAGCTCGCCAGCTCCTGCGACCCCGCGTGGCGCGGCGCGGGCGTCGGCGCAGGCCCCGCCTCGCCCGCGCCGCTGGTCGCCGCCGCCGCCCAGCACTGCCGCCGCCCGCCCGCCTGCTGGCCGCGGGCCCGCACCAGGATCAGCAGCAGCACCATGATCACCGCGGCGGCGAGCGAGACCACCGACCCCGTGAGCGTGGCCTCGGTGAGGTCGCTGCGCACGAGCGTGCGTCAGAGCATGGGGGCCGCGGCGGCGCGGCGCGGCGCGGCAGCGGCGGCACGGCAGCAGCGGCAGCAGCAGCTTCGGCGGCGGCGGCGCCCGGTTGCGCGTGCCGCCTGGCGCGTGGCTGCGGTGCGTGGCTGCGGTGCCCGTGAGCTGTGGCTTGCGGGCAAGGGGCTGACCAGGCTATGCCGCTGGCCCTGGGCGCGCTGGGCCGCGCAGCAGGACAGCGATGCTGGTGATTTCCGGGCCTCCCGGCTCGCCCGCGCCCGTTCGTGCCGGGCTGGCGCCGGGACGGGCCTGCCACTCACGCGGGGATCTTCTTGTAGAAGTCCACCGCCTTAAATCGTTGCTTCAGAGACCCCATCTCTGCTGCTGCTCCGGGCGCGGGCTGCCGCCCTGTGCGCGCTGTCGTGCCGCCGCCGGGGGCGCGCGCTCACATCCCGGGGTTGTGACAGCGCCGCCCAGCGCGCACGCCGCACGCCGCAGCCGCCGAACCGCCGCTCAACCGCCTCGCGCGCCGCGCTGCCCGCCGGCTGCCGCCCGCGTCGCCGCCGCGCGCCGCCGCCGGCTGGCGTCACCCGGCGGCCTCGAGCAGCGTCGGCCCGTGTGCGGCGATGACGCTCGCGCCGAGGCACACCTCGCCCGCGTACGCCACGAACGCCTGCCCCGGCGTGAGCCCCCGCATCGGCGCGGCCAGCTCGGCGACCCAGAGCTGCTCGCCGGCGGGCGGCGCGTCGCGCGCGCCGCCGCAGAAGCGGCTCGCCGCGAAGGCCTCGCCCGCCGCGAGCGGCCGCAGCGTGCAGCCCGCGCTCGCCTGGCGGTAGCGCGCCCGAAACTGGCACGCGACCGCGCCGCCGGCGCCGGCGCCGGCCGGCGGCACGCCGGAGACCCAGCTCGGCGCGCGCAGCAGCGCGGCGCCGCTCGCGAGCGCGGGGTGGCCGTGCCCCGCCGCGACGTGCACGACGCCGGCGACGAGGTCCTTGCCCGCGACGTACACGCGCCCCGCCTGGCCGCCGAGCCCCGCCGCGCGCTGCCCGACCGTGAGCGCAAGCATGTTGGCGCATCGCCCGAGCGCCCGCCCCGAGTCCACGTCCACGTACGTGCCCGGCGCCGGCGGCAGGTACGCCTCGACAAAGCGCCCGAAGCTGCGCCGCCCGATGAAGCAGATGCCGGCGCTGCTGCGCCGGCCCGCGCTCGGCAGGCCCGCCGCCGCCGCGAGGCGGCGCACCACGGGCTTGGTCAGGTGGCCTGCGGCCGCGCGCGCGCGCGCGGCGCGGGTGGTGGCGCGGCGCGCGTGGCGCAGCACGCAGCGCTGCAGACGCGGCGGGCGCGGCCAGCGGCGGCGCACCGACGGGGAAGACTGCGTGTGCGAGCTGCTCGTGGCTGAGCGAGGCGAGGAAGTAGGTCTGGTCCTTCTCGGCGTCGCCGCCCGTCAGCAGCAGCGGCCGCGGCGCGCCTGCGCCGCCGCCGCCGGGGCCGCCGCCGGGGCCGCCGGGGCCGCCGGGGGCGGCGCCGCCGGCGGGGCCGGGGGGGCGGGCCAGGCGAGCCGGGCGTAGTGCCCCGTAGCGAGCGCGTCGGCGCCGCGCGCGCGCGCAAACTGCAGCAGCGCGCCGAACTTGATCGCCGCGTTGCACGCGAGGTCGGGGTTGGGCGTGAGCCCGCGCTCGAGGCCGGCCAGGAAGCCCTCAAACACCGACGTCCAGTACGGCGCGACAAAGTCGGCCTCGTGCAGCTCGATGCCGAGCGCGGCCGCGACGGCTGCCGCGTCGGCGGCGTCGGCGGCGCCGCTGCACGCCGGCGCGCCGCGGCCCGCCTCGTCGGCGGCGTCCCAGTTGCGCATGAACACACCAAAGATCTCGAAGCCCGCGCGGCGCAGCAGCAGCGCCGCGACGGCGCTGTCGACGCCGCCCGAGAGCGCGACCGCCACGACGCGGCGGCGGCCGCCGGCGGGGCTCGCGGCCGCGGCCGACGCCGCCGCCGCGTCGCCCGGGGCGGCGCCGGTGAGGGCGTGGACGGGGTCAAGGCGATACGGGCCGACGCTCACGGTGGTGGTGAACTGCCGGCCGCAGCCGGCCCGCCCGGTCGCCCACGGCGGCGGCGGCGGCGAGCCGGCGCTGACTCCACGTGGCCGGCGGCGCTGCCCTGGCCGCTGCTGCCACGGCCACGGCGCCCACTGCTGCAGCTCGTGCGCAGGCCACTGCTGCTGCTGCTGCTGCTGCTCCGGCTGCGTGCCGTGCGCCGCCCTGCTGCAGGCCGCCAGCGCCCGCAGCGCGCACGGCAGGTGCCGTGCCAGCAGTGCCGGCGCCTCGCGCGCGGCCGGCGGCGCCGCCATGGCCGGGCGCTCAGTCGCGCTTCTTGGCGCCCGGCTTTTGCTGCTCCTCCGGCTGCTCTTGCTGCGGCTGCTCCAGCGCCTGGTCCGGCGGCTGCTGCTGCGGCTGCTGCGGCGGCGGCGGCGCGTCTGATGCGAGCGACCCCACCACGAAGATGGACGCGGCCCAGAGGCCCAGCGTGAGCCCCAACAGCACCAGCACGTGCGGAACCAGATCGGTGCGACCGCTCGTCGCGACCGCTGCCAAGAGAAGGACCAAGCTCAGCAGCACGCCAAAGAGCACGGCGTTCAGCGCCGCAAACGTGGCCCAGTTCACCACGCCAGGCGTGACCGCGCCCACCGCGATCTGCTCCAGGAACGAGCCGTCGCGGACCTCGCCGGCGGCGCTGCTGCTCATCGGGCCGCGGCGGCGGGCGTGGCGGCGGAGCGGGTAGCTAGCCGGCCCGGGTGTGCGACCACATGACGCAGGCGCGGGCGGCGTAGCAGGGGCGACGCGCCCGCTCCGCGCCGCGGCGGCGCAGGGCGCAGCGCTCGTAACAGCGCCGTGCGTGCCGTGCCAGCGGCTGCCACGCGCGCGCCCGGGCTCTCCCGCCCGTAGCGACTAGGGCAGTAGTTTGTCCACATCGGTCCAGATATTTTCCGCTACAGCCGGCAGTCTCGGCCTCGGCGGCCCACCCACGCCCGCCAGGCAGCCCAGGCGCCGCGCCCACAGCCGTTCCGCGTAATCTGTGACAGCGGCCGAGCCACAGCCGAGCCGCTCCGGCTCGACCGGCGCGACCGCGCGCAGCAGCGGCGGCGGCGCGCCGCACGTCACCCCGCCTGCGCGATGCTCGACAGCCGGCGCAGGGGCTCGGGCGAGCTGAAGCGCCCGGGCGCGTCCTCCAGGCAGCTGGGCCAGCCGCAGGGCGCCGGCGCGCAGGACCGCGCGGCGCGCGCGCTGACTGCAAAGCAGCAGAGCGCGAGCAGCCTCGCCGCGTCGCTGGTCTCCAGCCTCTCCTGCGGCGGCGGCGGCGGCGGGCACACGGCGCCGCCCAAGCCCGACGCCAGCCTCAGCTTCAGCTGGCAGGGCGGCTGTGGCGTCGGCAGCGGCGGCAGCGGCGGCACCGGCCTCGCCGACCTGGGTGCGGCGCCGGTGCCGCGCTGCGCCCAGGCCGGGCCGCGCGCGGGCGCCGCGCGCCCGCGCGCGCCCCTGCTGACCGCCGCCTGGCCGCGCGGCAGGCACGGCGCTCGGCGCGGGTCGGTCGATGTCGTGCAGGCTGCCCGAGCCGCTGCGCGCCGCCACGGGCGGCGACGGCGGCGACCACGACGCGCTCACGAGCGGCAGCGACGACGGGCTCGGCAACGCGCTCTGCCGCACCGGCGCGGGCAGCCTCAGCGGCCGCCAGCTCGGCGCAGCCGCCGCAGCCCTCGGGAGCCCCGGCAGCATGAGCGGCCCACGGTGAGGCGCGGCGCCGCGCCGGCGGGCTGGCAGACCAGCCGGCAGACGCCGGCGCCGCGCGGCTCGACCCCGCGGCCGCGCTGCGCTGCGCGCAGGCAGAAGGCCGCGCGCGTGAGCTTCCTGCCCGGCGGCAGGCTGGAGGCGGACGCTCCGGTGAGCGCGCCTGGCCTCTGTGCCGGGGGCGCCCGCCGCGGGCGCAAGCGCCTGCGCACGCCGCCGACCGCGGCCCCGCGCCCGCGCAGGCGCCGCGGCGGCCGGCGCGCCACCCGCCGACCTTCAAGCGCAGCCACACCGCGGCCTGGGGCGAGTCGCTGCAGTTCTTTGCCACGCCCGGCGCGTCGCCGCCGCCTGCGCCGCGCCCGGCCGCGGCGCCAGCGCCGCCGTCGCCGGCGCCGGCAGGCGGCCTCAAGAGCAGCATCGCAGCTGCGTTTGCCAAGCTGGCGGTCGCGATCGACGGCGGCCGCGCCGCGCGCGGCGGCGGCGGCGCGGCGGCGGCGGGGCAGGCGCCCGCGTACAAGCACGACACCGGCTACCTCGCCTTGTCGCCTGCCACGTCGCCCGCGGGCTCGCGGTCGGCCGTGGGCGCGGGAGGCGGTGCGGGAGGCGGTGTGGGAGGTGGCGCGGGCGGTGGCGCCAAGAGCGGGCTCTCGCGCGCGGGCAGCGCCGTGGCGCTTCCGCGGCCAGGGGAGGCGGAGGCGGGCGGCGAGAGCGACGTGAGCGGCGAGAGCGACGAGAGCGACGACGCGAGCGACGACGGCGACCTGCTGGGCCTGCCGGCGCTGCCGCCCGGCGTCATTCCCCTGTTCGCCGGCGGGGGCGCGTCGCCGGCCGCGCCCAGCTCTGCTGCGGCCGCCGGCGCCGCGCCGCGGGCGCCGCCCGAGGCGCGGCCCGGCCCCGCGGCGCCGCCCGGCGCCGCCGGCGCGCCGCCTGCGGCGGCGGCGCGTGCGCTGGCGCTCGCGCCGCCGGGCGACCCGGCGCCGCTGCTGCTCGCGGTGTCGCCGCGGCTCCCGCCCGCGATGCAGCGCGCGTCGTGGAGCCTCGCCGACTTCGTGGTGCAGCGCAAGCTCTACGATGGCTACGCCTCCACCATCTGCAAGGCGCGCACGCAGCGGCTCGGCGCGCGGACGCAGAGCGCCGCGCATCCTGCAAGCTGCGCGCCGACGGCCGCCGCCGCGCGCGGCGCCGCAGGCCGTCGACCGCGTGTCAGGCGCGACCGTGGCGTTGAAGCTCTACCACATGGCCAAGCTCAACGCCATCAGCAGCCACCAGGCGCGTGCGCGCCGCAGCGTTGCGCCCGGGCGGGGCGGCGGCGGGGCGCCCGCGCGCCCCGCGCGGCGGGGTGCCGCGCCCACGCGCGCGCGCGCTCTCACATGTGTGGCCGTGTACACGGCCGCGCAGGTTGCGCGCGAGGCGCGGCTGCACGCGAGCCTGGACCACGAGCACATCATCGGGATGCACGCCGCGTTCCAGGAGGCCGGCAAGGTGGTCATGGTCCAGGTGCGCCGGCGCCGCGCGGCGCGGCACGGCGAAGCCGCCGCACGCCCCTGCTGCACGCGCGCGGCCCGGCCGGGGGCGGGGCGCCACGTCGCCGCCGCGCTTGCAAGTTTTGCCTCCGCGTCGCGCACGCGATGCGGGCAGGAGTATGCGTCCGGCGGCGACCTGTGGGCCTACATCAACGCCAACGCGGGCCGCCTCAACGAGCGCGTGGCCGTGTCGCTCGTGCTGCAGCCCTTCCTGCGCGCGCTGCAGCACCTGCACGCCGCCGGCATCGCGCACAGGCGCGGCGGCGGGGGAGGGGCGCGGGCGCCGCCCGCCGCCGCCGGCGGCCGCGGATGCGACCGTCGCCGGCGCGGTGCGGCCACGCCGCGCAGGGACATCAAGCCCGAGAACGTGCTCTTCTCTGGCGGCATGGCGCTCAAGGTCGCCGACTTTGGCCTGGCCGTCAGCCTGCGCGAGGAGCGCGCCGTCACGCGCGTCGGTGCGCGCCCGCGCCCGCGCCCGCGCACGCCCCTGCTGCGGCGGCCGGCGCGCCGGCAGGCAGCCCACGCGCCGCGGCCGCGCGCCCGCCGCGCGCGGCTGCCGCCCAGGCACGCTCGACTACATGGCGCCCGAGGTGCTGCGCTGCCCGCTCAAGCGACAGCCGGGCGACAACAAGGAGCGCGCAGACCTGCACTACTCCCAGGCGCGCCGCGCGCTCGCAGGAGGGGCGCAGCGCCGCGCGGCGCGCGCTCGCAGGACGGGCGCGCGCGCGCGCCACGCGACGCGAGCCGTGCTGTCAGCTCTCCGCAGCGCGGCGGCGCCGCGCGCAGGCGGTGGACGCGTGGGCAGTCGGCGTGCTGGCCTATGAGCTGCTCACCGGCAGGCGCGCCGCTGGCCTGCTGCGCCGCGCGCCGGCGGCGGGGCGGCGCTGGCGCCCCGGTCGCCGCTGCCGCCCGCCGCCGGCCAGGCGCGCGCCGCGCGCGCGCCCACGCGCCGCCGCGCCGCTGCGCCGCCGCCGCAGGGCGCCCTTCTCGGCGGTCGGCGCGACCGACGTGGCGGTCGAGGCGGCGATCCAGGCGAGCAGCCCCGTCTTTCCCAGCCGCATGTCGGAGCCCGCCGCGGCGTTCATCGCCGCGGCGCTGCAAAAGGCGCCCGAGCGGCGGCCGACCATCCTGGCGATGCTGCAGCACCCCTGGATCCGCAGCTTCACGCGCTCCAGCTCCAACGGCCGCGCCGAGCGCCGCCGCTCGCGCGAGGGCGGCGGCGGCGACGCGCGGCCGTCGCCCGCGCCCGCGGCCACGCCGGGGCCGGGCCCGCGGCCGGCGCCGCCCGCGCCCGTCGGCGCGGGCCTGCCGCACCTCGCCGCCAAGTCCCAGGACGACAGCGCCCTGACCGGCTACGCGAGCGCAGGGCGCTGACGCGTCGCGGCGGGCCGGCCGGCGCTGCGGCGCTGGCGGCGGCGATCAGGTTGCTCCTGTGTGTGAACTCGCACTCGTGGCGGCGCTGGGGCTGTGCAGTTGGGCAGGCGGGCGGCGCGGTCTTGGCCGAGCAGGTGAATGTTGAGGCGGCGGCGGCGCGGCGGCACTGCGCAGGAGGACAAGTCAACCAGGGGCGCCGCCTGGCGCACGGCGGCGGCGGCTGTGGCGGTGCACGCAAGCAAGCTACGAAACGCGTAAGGGGGCGGGGGAGGGCGGCATTGCGGCCGCCGCGCAAAGCAGGTCAACGCGCGGGCGTCGAGAAGTTGGTACGGCGCGCGAAACGCTTAAACCCCGCGCCGCCGACAGCTGTGACTTCACGCCGCCCCAGCCCGCGAATCACCGCAATCGCGCGCGCCCCCGTTCAGGTGGTCCAGCGTCGGACTCAGCCGCGCCTGCGGCGCCCGCCCACGCGCGCTCAACGGCGGCCGCGCGCGACGCGCTGCGGCGGCGCGCCCACGGCCCCCCGCGCCACCCTTCCGGGAACGCCTGCCACTCCTGCCTCTGCTGTAGCGTGGGAGGGCCGGCACGCCCGCGCTGCAGAGCGTCGGCGGCGAAGATGGCGGACACGGACGACCTGCACCCCCTCCTCGCCCAGCTGCGGCGCGCTCAGGCGCTGCCGTGCGCTGAGGCGCCGGCGTTCACTGACCGCGAGCCTGTGACGACGCCCTGGGACGCGGCGCTGGCCGGCGGCCGCGGCGGCGGCGGCGGCGCAGCGGATCGCGCGCCGCCCGCCGGCGCGGTCGCGGCTCGCTCCGGGCCCGCGCCCTGGGCCGACCAGCACGCGTCCTGCCACCCCTTCACGACCACGCGCCCCGGGCCCCTTGCGACGGGCGCGGCGGCACGCCAGCCGGCCCCGCGCGCGGCCGGCCGCGCCGCGCTCGGCGGCGGCAAGGAGAACGGCGCCGCCGCCGCGCCGGCCGCCTGGCTTGCCAAGCCGGCGGCGGCGCCGCTGAAGCAGGCGGCGGCGCCGCTGAAGCAGGCGGCGGCGCCGCTGAAGCCGGCGGCGGCGCCGCTGAAGCCGGCCGCGTCGCTGGGCGTGCCAGGCGGCGCGCCCGGGCGGCCGCCGCTGGCCGCGCTCTCGGCCAACCGCCAGGCGGTCGCGCCGCCGCCGCCGACCAGCCCCGCGTGTGCGCACGCCGCGCCGGAGCGCCCCGAGGGCGCCAGCCCGCTGCCGGACCGCCCCGGCGCCAGCGGCGCAGCGCACGAGGGCCGGCTCTGGCTGCAGGACGGCGTCGCCGCCGCGCGCGGCGCGCCCGGCGCGGTGCCTGCGCCCCCGAACATGGCGTCGCGCGCGGCGGACTTCCTGAAGCGGCTCCACGTCGTCACGTGGCGCGTCCAGGCGCAGCAGCACAGCTCCCGCGCGCCGGTGGCGCACGTGCGGGGCCTGCCGCCGCCTCCCGCCAGCGGCGGCAGCGAGCCGCGCGCGGCGGCGACCCCGAGCAGCCGCAGCGCCAGCATGTTCCAGCCGCTCACCAACAAGCGGCAGGAGCTGGCGGCAGCCGCCGCGGCGCCGGCACACAGCGGCGCGCAGGGCAGCTGCTGGAGCGCCCACAGCGGCGCCAGCACGGGCGCCGTCGGCGCGGAGCAGCTCCTGCAAGCCTGCGGCGCGCCCTGCGAGCTGCGCGACGGCGGCGGTGGCCCCGCGCGCACCGCCTGCAGCAGCGTGGCCAGCGGGGGTGCCCCGCCGAGCACTGCGTGCTCCCTGCAAGGCCGCGGCGCGTCCTGCGAGCCGCGCGGCGCCGCGGCCGCGGCGCCCGGGAGCGCGGAGGAGTTCCTGCAAGTCCTGGAGGCGTTCAAGGCGCGCGTCGCCGGCGCCACGGCGCGCCACGCGCCCGCCGAGCCGGCTCCCGGCCCGGCACACGTCGGCGACGCGCGCCCTCCCCGCGCCGGCGCGCCGCCCGCCGCGGCGCACGCTGGCTACGCTGTGCGCACGGCCGCGCCCGCCAGCGCGGCGAGCGGCGCGCCGCCGCAGCCGCGCGGCGAGGCGCTCGCGGGGTTGCCGGGCGGCGCCCCGCGCCTCGACGCGCCTGGCCGCGCGCCGCCGCGCGCCGCCCCCGCCGGCGTGCACTGCCCAGGTGGCGCGGCCGCGCCGTGGGCGGGCGACGCGGCCGGCTGCGGCGGCGGCCACGGCGGCGCCGCCACGGCGTACGGCCTGCTGTGGCAGCTCAGCCGCCAGCAGCGCCTGCGCGCGGCGACCGCGGGGGCGTCCAGCGGCGGCAGCAGCATCCTGGAGACCGCCACCTCTGCACCACCCCAGCACGGCCAGCCAGGCGGCGGCGCCAGCCGCACGCAGCGCGCCACGCCCGGCAGCGACGCCAGCAGCTGCGGCTCTGCAGCTGCGGCTGCACCAGCACCGCCGTCGCCGGGCAGCGCCGGCGCGTCGGCGGCGGCCTACCCTGCCTCTGCGCGCCTCGGGCGCCCGCCTGCCACATCCGGCCTGACGAGCGGCGGCGCCGGCGCCGCCTGCGCGCCCCACGCCGCGGCGCTTTGCGGCGGCCGCGGCGCGGAGGTCGCCTCCGCGCTGGCCGCGCGCGCGTCGGCAGCCGCCGCCCTGGCAGCCAGCGCGGCCGCCGCGCGCGCGGGCGCCCCGCCGGCGGCGGGCAGCAGCGCCTCCAGCATCGAGCAGTGGGCGGGCTGGCGCGCCACCGCGGCGGAGCTGGCCGCCTCGGCCGCGGGCGGCTCCGATTGCGCGTCGGCCAGCGACGTTGCTGCCGCGCCGGCGGCGCTGCGGCGGCGCGTGGGCGCGGGCGCTGCCGCGGTCGCGCGGGGGCTGCGCCGGCGGCCGCGGCCGGGAGCCCCGGGCCGGCAGCTGCCAGTCGCGCGCGGGCGCGTGCGCCGAGGCGCCCCGCCCCGCGCTGCCGCGCCAGCAGGCGCTGGCGGACCTGGCCAGCCTGCTCGGCGCCGGCTGGCTGCCGCACGGCCGCCCCGGCGCCGGAGCGGTCACCAGCAGCAGCGACACCAGCGTCGGCAGCCCCCGCAGCGCCGCCGCGGGTGCGGGGAGCCCCGCGAGCCAGCCGCGCTCCTCGCCCGCCACGACGCGCGGCAGCAGCGCCGGCAGCAGCCTGCGCGACACCGCAGCGTCGGCGCGCGCGCACCCGGTGCTACCCTGCACGCCGTGGGTGGGGCTTGGCGGCGGCGCCGGCGACGCCGCGGGCAACTACGTGGCCGCCGCGGTCGAGCACCTGCTGGGCGGCGCGGCGTCGGTCGACGAGCGCTGGGTGCGCCAGCAGCGCGCGCGCGCCGCGCGCGCCAAGCTCGGCGCACGCCGCCGCCTGGACTGGGGCGCGTGACGACGGGTCTGGGGTCGAGCATCGTCGTTGTTTTTTAACAGCGCGTCGGATGCGTGTTGACGCTCAGAACCTAGGGCTGGTCGCCGCCGCGCAGTCCCACACACTCACCGCCGCCGCCAACACGCCGCCGCCAACACGCCGCACTCGCCGCCAGCAGCCGCCGCCGCATTCGCTCCTCGCAGCGCCGATGGCGCACGACGGCTGCCGCGAGGTCGAATGGAAGGGCCAGCCATTCAGCTACCTCATGCACCACCCGGGCTTCAACCGGACGGAGAACTACGGCTCCGCAAAGGCGGAGGGCGGCGGTGCGTGGTCGCGAAGTGTGGAGCAGCAGCGGCCAGCGCCCCCGCGCGCCTGCGCCGCGGCGAGCCGCCAGCGCGGCTCATTGGCGTCGCGGGCCTCTGACGCGCCCTCCGCGCCGCCCCGCGCCGCCCCGCGCGGCCCCAGGCGGCCACGGCGGGCCGGCAGCAGCGCGTGGCAGCAGCGACGTCCACCAGCCGGTGAGGCCCCCGCGGCGCGACCGGGCATGCGCAGGCCGCGTGTCGAGGAGCAGCAGCGCGGTGGCGGCAGCGGCGGCAGCGGCGGCGACGGCGGCGGCGGCTGCCGCAGCGGCCGGCGCGCGTCCCAGCCGCGCGACCGCGCCGCCCTCCCCTGCCGCCCTCCCGTGCACGCAGGCCGGCACGGGCACCTGGAACGGCCCCGCGCCGCGCGGCGCGGGCGCGGCGGGCGCGGCGGGCGCGGCGGGCGCGGCGGCCGTCGCGGAGCCGCGCACCGTGCTGCTCAGCAGCGGCGCGCGCATGCCGATGATCGGCCTCGGCACGTACAAGCTCGAGTCGCCGGACGTCATCAAGACCGCGCTGGAGCTCGGCTACCGCCACTTTGACTGTGCGCGCCGCGCGGCGCAGCACGGGCCGCGGCGGCCCGCGCAGCGCCGCCGCCTCGCCGCGCCCCTGCACCCCGCAACCCCGCCGCCGCGCCGTGCGTAGGCGCCGCGTTTTACGGCAACGAGGCCGTCGTGGGTGCGGGGCTCGCCGACTTCATTGCCGCGGGGCGGCGCGGCGAGCTGTTCGTCACGTCCAAGGTCTGGAATACCCACCACCGCCCCGCCGACGCGAGGTGTGCGCGCGCGCGCGTGGCGCGGCGGCCGCGCCGCTCACGCGGCCTGCGCGGCGCCTCGCCCCGTGAGCGTCCGCCGCGCCGCGCCGCGCCGCAGGGCGTCCGTGGTGCAGAGCCTGAAGGACCTGGGCCTGTCGCAGCTGGACCTGCTGCTGGTGCACTGGCCCGAGGCGTGGCTCCCCGGCAGCGACCCCAAGGGCGCCGTCACGCCCGACTCGAGCGTGACGCTGCTGGACACCTGGCGCGGCCTCGAGGCGCTCGTGGACGACGGCCTCGTCGCGGCGCTGGGCCTCTCCAACTGCAGCCTCGCGCAGGTGGAGGAGGTGCTGGGCGCCGCGCGGCACAAGCCCGTCTGCAACCAGGTGCGCCGCGGCGCGGCGCGCCGCGCCTGCGCGCCGCGGGCGCGCGGGGGCTGCGACAGGCCCCGCGCCGCGCCGCGCCGTGGCTCAGCGCGCCGCGCCGCTCGCCGCGCCGCGCGCTCGCCGCGCCGCGCGCTCGGCGCGCCGCGCGCCAGGTGGAGCTGCACCCGCTGCTGGCGCAGCGCAAGCTCGTGGGCGTGAGCTTCCGCCGCGGCGTCATCTCCGTCGCGCACAGCTGCCTCGGCCGCCAGCGCGACGAGCTGCAAGGCAGCGCCGTGCTCGCGGCGATCGCCGCCGAGACGGGCCGCACGGTCAGCCAGGTGCGCCGAGCGCCGCCCCGCGCGCTGCCGCGCCGCAAGCTGCAGCCGCCCCGCCCCGTGCCGCCCCCGGCCCGGCCGCGCTGGCTGCGCCCTGCGTGCATTGCGGCCGTGGTCAGCAGCGCGGTCACCGCTGGTGACCGCAGCAGCTCGACCCCAAACCCTGCGTGGTGCTGCTACACCGCAGGTGCTGCTGAAGTACAACCTGCAGCGCGGCGTGCCGGTCATCCCCAAGGCGACCAGCGCGGCGCACCTGGCGGAGAACATCGAGGGCATGTTTGACTGGCGCCTCACCAACCAGCAAAAGGCACTGCGCGGCGCGCGGCGGCGGCGCACGGCGCGCGGCGCGCGGCGCGGCGCGGCGACGGCGTGTCGCCGGTGCGGCGACGGCGTGCGGCTTGCCCCTGGCAGACGGCCGCCGCCGCCGCCGCCGGCGCGCGTGCGCACAGGTGCTGCTGGACAGCCTGGACTGCGGGCGGCGCTTTGTGGACTTTCCAGCCTGGAAGGACTGGGGCGACGCGGAGGAGGGCGGCGTGGCCAAGCCCAGCCGCGTGCTGGCGGCGGGCGCGGCAAAGTGAGGTTGGGGGGCTGCAATCGCTGCCGAGCACTACGGACGTGGCGCGCCCGCGCGCACGTGCAGCAGCCGGGGCGCGCGGCATCAGGGCAGCGCCGCCACCGGTTGCCTTGAGCAGCCGCCGTGTACAGAGCCGGCTGCTCTTGCGCTGCGCACAGAATGACACACTCCGTGAGCCAGCGGCAGGGCAGAGCGTTAAACTCCATGATGGCGGCTGGCCGACCCGCCACAGCGGCCGCCGCCGTGCACGCGGCGGCACGCAATTGGGCGCACAGATCAGTGCGCACCTGGCTGAGTGCAAGCAGCCGGCCGCAGCAACAGCGATAGTACCACAGTGCTCGCATGTCAATTGTGGTTGGGGAGTGCGGAGCCGCTCCGGGGCCGCCGCCGACTGTTGGCCGGCGGCGCCGGCGCCAATGCGGCGCCACGAGTCAAATCAAAAGCATGAGCGCTGCCGCCTGTTCGAACTCGTGAGCATTGCCCCGCCTACCGCTTGAGCAGTGCTGCGGTGTGCGTGCGGCTGTGCCATGCAGGACGCCCCCAAACCCTGCGTGGCCATGATACATGTTATGGCGCGACCGACACATCAGCACGTGTGGGCGCCGCTCCGCGAGCAGCGGCTGCGACGTCAGCCCCGGCCGACGGGGCGCTCGCACACAAACGGCATCACGACGTGCGGCTGGAACACCTCCCACACGCCGACCGTGTCCAGCGGCTGGTTGAAGTCGTTGCGCCACGCAATGAACGCGCCGACCGTGTCCTTGCTGGCATCGTCCCCGGGCTGCTGCGGGTTGGAGTCGCCCCAAAACCCCTCGCTGCCCCAGGCCTCGTACGCAGAGACCGCGCCGCTGACCCACTGGTAGCTCTCCCTGCGCCGGCGAGACGTGCCGGGGCGCGCCCACAGGCCGATCCAGACGTAACGAAAGCCCGCGCCCTGCACGAGGCCCCCCAGCGCCGAGTTGACGTCCGCGGACGTCACGCTGACCAGGTGGCCGCCCGCAAGGACGCACACCGCCTCGGCGTCCATGGCGGTCAGGGTGCTAGTGTAGAGCTCGAGAGTGCCGCCGCCAGGCCGCGGCACCGATGCGGCGGGCACGGCTGCGGGGCGCAGCGCAGTGCAGGCGGCCGTGGCGGCGCTCAGCGCGCCGCGGCGACGCGCTGCCCTGGGCCGCTGGCTGGCTCGGCAGGCGCGCCAGCGCCCGTCTGCCCGCTGAGGCTGGCCAAGCCACACACGGTCAGGCGCCCCCGGCTCACCCTGCTTGCAGTCTCCCACCGCGTCGTGTGCCGACACGTCCCTGCCCAGCATGGGCGCGCCCACAGAGGTCAGCATGCCCGCGTTGGGGCAGGGCGTGCAGCCGGCGGAGCTGGTGGCGTCCTTGTAGCTGCCCTCGGGGCAGAGGTGGCAGCCCCAGCCCACGGGAAAGGTTCCGAGCGGGCAGTCTGCGGCGAGCAGAGCGCCAGCGAGACCCGCCGTACCTTAAGGGCGCGCGTCAGCGCCCCCCCCCCCCCCCCCGCGTGCTGGCGTGCAGCGCCGCAGAGCGCAGCACCCCACGCAGAGATGCCTTCGCACCTGCCAGCCTGCCGCCCGAGCCCCGCAGCCACAGCTGGGCGAGGGTGTTCATCCGGGGGTCGTTGAATGCGACGTCCACCCAGAGTGAGTTGGGCGAGAACGCCAGGATGGCTCTGTTCGACAGCGTTGGCAGCAGGCCGTCGAGCTTGGCCTGAGTGTGCCCTGGCAGCGGTGTGTAGCTCGGCTGCATACGGTTGAGGAACAGGCCGGTCGCTGGCGCGGTGAAGCCCGAGTCGGCTGAGCCCGACTGGAGGTAGTCGTTGCTGCCGGTCCGGATGTACTCCAAGCTGTTGGGCTCGGAGGACTTGAGGTGAATCGTGCCCTGGCTTGTGCGCACGGACAGCCGGAACTCCGAAACCTTGGGCAGCGCGCCCAGGACTTCAGGGCGCATGTGGCCCCACGAGCCGCCCGGGCCCTTGGACCGGCTCTCGTCCGTGCCCAGCACCGTGCTGTTGAGCAGGGGAAAGCCGTCCGCGAGGCTGCGCATGTACGTGTTGGGCGCGGTGCCGGCGGCGCGGTTGTAGTTCAGCACCAGCAGCCAGCCGCCGCCGTCGGTGTCCATGTCACAGTATGCCTGCGGCGAGCACCGGCGGCAGCCAGCGGCGGCCGCGCGTGAAGAGGGAGGAGGGCAGGAGGGCGGCGCGGCGTGGCGCGCGACGCCGACCACAGCGCGCAGCCTCGCCGCGAGCACGCGCTGCGCGCAGTGCGCACGCCGCCGCTGCCTGCGGAGCCTGCGCCCGACCTGGTAGGTGTTGCCAGCGATGGTGATGGGGAACACGCCGCTGGGCCGGCCCTGGCCGATGAACTCATCGCAGAGCAGAAACTCGCTCGCTGGTCGCAGGGCGGCAGGCGGTGCGCGGCGCGTCAACGACCAGCCTTGCACGGGCGCTCCGCGGGCTGACGCCTGCGTGCTGGTCGCAGCCTCAGCCCAGCGCCTGCGCGCGCCCCACCAGGCTTGCAGTCCGAAGCCTCGTCCCGGTCGGCGGCGGTCTGGCCCAGCGTGACGGTGCCCTCGGGGCAGCGCGTGCAGGCCTGGGCCCCAGTGCTGGGCTTGAAGGTGTCGTCCCCACACACGATGCAGTCGGTGCCGTCGGGGGTCTGGCCGGGCGGGCACTCTGCGAGCGGCAGCAGCAGGCGCTTGATAGGGCTGCTGTCGCTGAGTCGCCTAGCGTCTTTGCTGGACTGCCCCGCCCCACCCCACACCGCGGGCCACGCACCGATCTGCGCCACCTGCTGCAGCCGCGCCGCCGTGATGCCGCACACGCGCACGCGCTTGCCCTCCAGGCTTTGCGACAGGTCGGGCTGCTTGCTCGTGCCGCCCTGGGCGTCCAAGAACTGGAACGCGCCGCGCTCTGCGTTGTCCCGCACAAACTGCATGATGTCGACGCCAAACCAGTCCACCACGCCGGCGACCCAGTCGCCTGGCTGGCCTTGGTACCAGAAGCAGCCGGGCGTCGCGTCCGGCTCGACCGACCGCCGCGCAAGCTTGGTCGTCGCCAGCGGCGGCAGCGCGCAGCCCACGGCAAAGGTCTGCTCCGTGTTGCCCACGCCGGCCTTGCCGTATGCTACGCGCACCAGGCCGCCGCCGGCGAGGTCCTTGTCGGGGAGCTGCACCCACCAGAAGAGGCCGACGTTGTCATAGCTGCGCAGCGGCGGCAGCACCGGCGGTGCGCGCAGCTGCAGGTGAGCCTGGGCAGGCGACGAGCGCGCGCATGCCCACGCGCCCGCACGCGACGCGCCTCACCCGACAATCGACACGGCAATCTGCAGCACGCCCCGCGCGCTGGAGTCCACCGTCGCGTTGTAGACGCCGCCAGGGTTGCGCTCAAAGAAGGGCCTGAAGCTGCCGTCCAGCAGCATGCTGCTCAGCACGGCGCCGCGCACGCGCACAGCGCGCTGGATCGACAGGAATGAGTCCAGCGCTTCATACGAGCAGCCCAGGACCGGCACGGCAGGCTTGCAGCGGCTGACCACCTCGCTGCACGCCGCGCCGCTCACGACGGGGCCGCTGCCAACGCAGCTGGCGGCCGCCAGGAAGGGCGCCGGCGCCGCGGCCAGCGCGCTGACGGCTGCCTCATTGCTCCAGCCCAGCTCGCACGGGCGCGCTTCCAGCTGCTCTGGGCTTGCACCCCACAGCGTGTTTGTTGGCGGGGCACAAAAGTAGGCCAGCGTTGGCGACAGCGCCAGCCCCGCCGCTGGCACGGCCTGCGACGACGCCAGCGACGCCTCGAGCACGCTGGCCACGGCGCTGCCCACCACGGTGGCGCACGGCGCCCGCGCCTTGGGCACAGGCAACCGGCTGGGCAGGCCCAGCCAGGGCTCGTCCGCGCGGTACGCTGCGGGCGCGCCTGCGGCGGGGCGGCCAGCCGGCAGCGAGCAGCAGCGCGCGAGGCGACGCGTCAGGCGAGCTGTGGCCGTGCACGGGCGGGACGAGGGGCTGGCGCAACTGCCAGTCCCTTGAGCGCTCCGCAGCACGCACCTGCCAGGAACGCCTC
The DNA here is from genome assembly GCA_014905635.1 of Scenedesmus sp. PABB004. Classification (NCBI taxonomy): domain Eukaryota; kingdom Viridiplantae; phylum Chlorophyta; class Chlorophyceae; order Sphaeropleales; family Scenedesmaceae; genus Scenedesmus; species Scenedesmus sp. PABB004. The sequence goes on from JABVCE010000012.1 coordinate 1,061,181, forward strand.
CGCCGCTGCTGCCTGGGCGTCCAGCGCGTCGCAGTTGATCATGCATCCGCGCTTGCGCCGCCCGCCGCCCTTGCCCGTGAACGTGCGAGCAAAGTCCAGGCTGTCCTCAAACACCGACAGCAGGGCCACCACCTGGCCCATGCCCTTTGTCGGCTCCTGCCCCGGCAGCAGCCCGCCTGCGCGAGGCAGCAGCAGCAGTGTCGGCAGCGACCGGCGAGCGGGCAGCGCCTGGGACTGCCGCGGGGCGGCGGCGCAGCCGCCAGCCGCGCCGGTTGACAAGGCCGGCCGCTGCACGGCCCGCCGCGCCGCCCACCTTGCATGCAGTCGCTGGCGGCGTCGCGGTTGGCCGGCTGCTGGCCCGCGGTGAACGTGCCCGGCGCGCACTTAACGCAGCGCGCCGCGCCCGCGCGCGCCTTGAAGGTGTTGGCCGGGCACGTGCTGCAGCGCCCGCCCGCCAGCTGCTGGCCGGGCGGACATCCTGCGCGAGGTGCGCACGGCGGCGGTCAAGGACGAGCAGCGAAGGGCGCCAGCGAGCGGCCGCGCGCGGCTCGAGCAGCAGCAGCGGCGCGCCGCGGCCGGTGCCGCCGCGCTGCGTTGCCGCAGCTGGCGCTGCGGGCGCTCGCCCGCACACCTCTGATGCAGCCCTCGCCCTGGCGCGCGTAGCCGGCGTTGCAGCGCAGCGCGCAGCCCCCCGTGGGCGTGCAGCTGGTGACGCCGTTGGCCACCGGCGCGCAGGCGCACGATCGCGGCGAGCCGCCGGCACTGGCGCTCGTGCTGCCGGTCGCCGGAGCCTGGGCGACCGCGCAGGTGGCCGCCAGCAGCAGCAGCAGCGCCAGCGGGGGGCGCGCCCGCCAGCGCCCGCCCCCGGCGCGCATGGCCGCCTCCACGCGGACGACCCTGCCACGTCCGCCTAGCGGTCGATCATGGTCTGCGCGGGCGACGGCGAGCCAGGGCCGCGCAGGGGGGCGGACTTGCCTCTCGTTTTGCGGGCCGCCAACCGTGCGGCGGGTGCGGCGGGTGCTTGATCACTCGCGCCTTGGCAGCAGCGCGCTGTGGGCGGGAGGGGGCCGGCGACGGCGCCCTGTCAGCTGCGGCCCGCTTGACACCGCCCCCCGTGGCCGCCAAAAAACGGGCACCTGCGCATAAGGCCCACCAAGTCGCAGTGGTCGATCGCCAGCGGCGTCCCGGCGCGGCGACAGGCTCTGCCGCGCCGCCGCCGCCGCCGCCGCGCCGGCCGCAGCGCGCGCGCGCAGCGCTCGCCCGCGGCCGTGCAGCGCTGCCGTCGCCGCCGCTCGCTGCGCCCTGACATCTCCAAGCTTGCTGCTGGCGCAGGCCGGCCTCGGTGGGGCCCTCAGTGCTGGCTGCGGCGGGCGGCGGCGCGGTCGATAGCCCCCGCGGCTGGTCACCCGGCAAGGTGGCGCCGGTGACCCGACCAGGCAGCGCCGCGCCGGCGCCGGCGCGCCGGCTGGCGGTGTTTGCGCCCGCCTGCGGGTCGCCGTGCCCTGCCGTCGCTCCACACCGCGCGTGATAGCGCCGGCGACCGCGCCCCCTCCGCTGCCAGCCGTCGGCAGGGCCCGCCAACGCGCGCCAGCTTCTCGCGCTGCCGACTCGTGCGGTGGCGGCCGGTCGATCGGGCAACTTCGGGCCGGCTTACCCCGCGGCGAAGCGGCCGCCTTCCGCGCTCCTTTCTCATGCGGCAGCGTGCGCGCTGCGCGGCGCGATGGGCCGCGCTGCTGTTGAGCTTGCTGCTGGCGCCGCCCGGGCGTTCAGGTGCGGGGCCGGGCCGGGAGGGTGCCGGCGAGCAGATGGCGCCCTGCTCCCGGGTGCACTGGCGCCCCTGGCGTCGGCCGTCCGCGCCGGCCGACGCCCGGCGCCGCCCTGCACGCTCACAGCGGCTCTCGACTGCGGGACGGGCCAGACGGCCAGCAAGGACGGCGCGCGGTGCGTGGTCTGCCCTCCCAACACGTACAAGGACGCGCAGGGGGCGGCGCCGTGCACGCCCTGCCCCGACGGCACCTTCACGGCCGGCAACTCCAGGGCCGCCCACACCAGCCGCAGCAAGTGCTTGCCAGGTGCGCGCGCCCGAGCGCGGGGGCGCCGGGCAAGGCGGCGGCGGCTGGCCCGCGCCGCTCGAGCGGCGCGCCAACGTGCGCGGCGCGCGCCGCCTCTCCCCTCGCAGGCGGCCTGTCGAGCAGCGGCGACAAGCCCCGCCGTCCGCTGCTGCGGCAGTTCCGGGAGCAGCTGGCTGAGGCGCAGCAGTTCCTGGGGCGCGGCGGGCGCGCAGCGGCGGCGCCGTGCACGAGCGGCTGCAGCAACGCGAGCACGGCCGCGTCGCTGCTGCGCGACCTCTCCCAGGGCGCCGCCTGGCTGGCGGCCAGCCCGCAGGCGTGGTCATCGGACCAGGGGCGGCTGCGGCTGCCGCCGACCAGGTGCGCGCGGCCGCCGCGACGTGCGCGCGCGTGCGGCGCGCTCACGGCGCAACAGGCAGGAGCGGGCGCGCGCCGGCGCGCCCGGCTGACGCACGCACGCGCGCGCGCGCGCGCGCGCGCGCGCCGCAGGCCGCGCGTGCTGGACCAGGGCCAGTGCGCGACGTGCGTCAACGCGGCGCTCGCGAGCGCGGTCGAGGCGGCGGCCGCGGCCGAGGCCGGCAGTGCCGCGCAGGGCGTGTGGGCGCTGTCGCCGGCATACGCCTACTACTGCCAGCCCGCGCTCACGCGCTCCTGCGGCAGCGGCTGGACCTTCCGGGACGCGCTCGCCGCGGTCGCGGCCGGCGTCGGCAGCCAGCTGCCGGAGCAGGCGTGCCTGCAGGGCGTGGACCTGGAGCAGGTTCGCAGCGTCACCCCGAGCGCGCTGCAGGGCGAGTGCAGCAGCATCGCGGCGCGCTGCCCCGCGGGGAGCCGCGGCTCGCCCGTGCTCCAGGGCTGCAGCTCCCGGCAGCTGTCCGCGTTCTGGGACATTCAGCGCGCCATCCGCAGCCGCGGCGCCGTCGTCACGCGGGTGCGCGCGCGCGCGTGCGCAGCCGGCGGCGCCGCCGCCCGCCCACCCGCCCGGCGCGCGCCGCCGCCGCCGACGCGCGGCCCTCCCGCCCCTGCGCGCCGCGCCGCGCCCGCAGGTGTCGGTGGACAGCAGCTTCATTGAGTTCTTTGCCACCAGCCCCCGCGGCGTGTTCAACGCGAGCGGCGCGACGCCGGGCGCGTTCCCGCACGCCGTCATCCTGGTGCGCCGCGCCGCGCCGCGCCGCGCCGCGCGTGCGCCGCGCGTTGGCCTGCGCGCCGCGCCCGCGCCCGCGCGCGCCCGCGCGCCCACGTGCCCGCGCGCCCACCCCCCCCCCCCCACACACACAAACACAGATTGGGTACGACAACGAGCGCCAGTTCTGGGTCGCGCAGAACTCGTACGGGCCCGGCTTTGCCGACGGCGGCGTGTTTCGCATCGCGTACGGCGCCGCCGACGTGGCCAACCCGGACGAGACGTTCGAGCTGCGCTGCAGGCTGCGGCCCGACGTGCCGTCGCCGCCCGCGATGCGCTGGCCCCTGCGCGCCGCGCCGGCCGGCGCGGGCGGCGGCGGCGAGCGGTGCTACCGCTACACCGCGCGCAACGGCGACTACCTGGCAGGCATCGCGGAGCACCTGGGCGTGGGCACGCTGCGGCGGCTCGTCGCGGACGCCGCGGAGCGTGGCGCGTTTGCGCTGCTGCCCAGCGGCAGGCCCGACCTGTCCACGCCGCTGGCGGGGCAGTCGCTGCTCGTGTGCGGCGTGACGGAGGACCTCACGCGGCGCGGCCTGCAGGGTGCGCGGGCGCGCCGGGCGGGCGGGCGCGCGGGGCGTGCGGGGCAAGTCGGCGGCCCGGCGTGGGGGAGGGGGCAGCCGCGGCCGGCGCGGCAGGCGCCGGGCCCGCCGCGCACCGCACCGAGCGCGCGCGCCGCCCGCGCCGCCGCGCCGCAGACTGCCCGGCCGGCCAGGCGGGCGCCAACGGCACGTGCGCGGCCTGCCCCTATGCCACGTACAAGGACGCCGCCGGGCCCAGCGACTGCCAGCCGTGCCCCGACGGCAGCGGCACGCTGTCCTGCGAGCCGGAAGGGCACGACAGCGCGGCCGACTGCGTGCCATGTGAGTGCGGGGCAAGGGACGGGGCGGGCGGCGCCCGCGCGCGGTGCGCCGGGCCAGCGCCGCCGCGCCGGCCCCGCGCCCAGCCCCGCGCCGACCCGCGCCTGAGCGCGCGCCGCCGCCGCCACGCGCGCGCGTCGCCGCCGGCGCCGCAGTCACGGAGCAGTTCATGTGCGAGCAGTTCATGGGCAAGGGCGCCCGCAGCGGCGTGTACAACGTCACGCTGCGCTGCCAGACGTTCCAGGCGCGCCCCCGCGCCCGGCCCGACGCCGCGCCCCCGCCGCGCGCCGGCCGCGGGCAGCCGGCCGCCGGCCGCCGCCCGCGCGGCCGCGCCGCCGCGCCCACGCGCTCGCCCGCCGCCGCTGCTGCGCGCCCGGCAGGTCTACTGTGACATGGAGACCGACGGCGGCGGCTGGACGCTGATGCTGAGCTACAACCTCGCGCCGGGGTCGCAGGACGCGCCGCCGCCCGACGACTTCAAGCGCACGCGCGCCGACGGCTGGCCGCTCCTGAGCAGCAACCCGCTCGGCGTCGACGAGTCGCGCAGCGTCGGCGTCGGCGGGACGTGGGGCCACATGGGCCCCGATGGCATGGGCCTCGTGCCCAACGTCGCCGAGGTGCGCGGCGAGTTTGAGATGCCCGACGTGCTCTTCGGCTCGGGCGGCGTGCTCGCCGCGCGGTACAAGACGTCGGAGCCCATCACCGTGGACTACGTGCGCTTCGCCGCGCGCAACCGGGGCGTCAACCTCAACGGCATCCGCCACGACTTCACGCCCCTCCCCGGGCACAACTACTTCTTGCCCAGCGACGGCGAGGGCGGCTTCAGCAAGTACGATCTCTTCGGCCTCGCCGCGCTCGGCATCCCGCTGCGCCACACCGTCTACTTCCGCGGCCGCCCCAGCACGCCCAAGCGTGCGTCCCGCGCCGCCGCCGCCGCCGCCGCCGCCGCCGCCGCCGCCGCCGCCGCCGCCGCCGCCGCCGCCGCCGCCGCCGCCGCGCCGCGCGGGCGCCGCCGCCGCGCGGCGGCGCCGATGCGCCCCCGCCGCCCGGCCGCGCCCCGGCCGCCGCCGCGCAGCGTGCCCGCCCGGCATGCAGCCGCGCGGCATGGGGTGCCACATCTGCCCCGACCACACCTTCAAGGCGGTGACGGGCGCCGGCGACTGCACGCCCTGCCCCAAGGGCACCGTCGCCACGACGCCCAAGTCACGTACCGCCCAAGTCACGTACTCGCGCTCCGCCGCCAACCACGACAGCCCCGACGACTGCGTGCCACGTGCGGCGCCGCGCGCGCGCAGCGCCGCCGCGCGCGAGGCCGGCCGCGCGGCCGGGCCTGGCTGACTGCCGCCGCGCGCCGCCGCCGCCGCCGCCGCGCAGCCGTGCCGGACGCGGCGTGGAACGTGACGCGCCCCGACGGCAGCGCGTGGCTCTGGGAGTTTTTCTGGTCGGTGCGCGCGCGCCAGCCGCACGCCGAGGAGCTGTGCGCGTCGCGCGGCGGGCACCTCGTGACGGTGGACTCGCCGGAGGTGCGCGACCTCCTCGCCGCGAGCGTCGCCGACGACGCCGCGACGGGGCGGCCGCTCTTCCCCGCTCTCTACCCCCTCAACATTGTCTGGCTCGGCCTGCACTCGCCCGTGACGTCGGCCGCGCCCGACGGCCCCTGGGCGTGGTACGGCGGCGCGCCCTACCCCGGGCCGTTCACCAACTGGATGGACAACCAGCCGGACAACTACCTCGGCCGCCAGGGCCGCCAGGCCGGCCTCCTGCTCGACAACGAGAGCCGGTGGGACGACCTCATGCAGGAGTTCATGCTCGAGTTTGTCTGCGAGCGCCCCGTCGGCGCGGCGCGCTGACGGCCGCATGGCGCCCGCGCACGCGGCGGCGGCGGCGGCGGCGGCGGCGGGGTGGTCGGGGCGGGCTGAACTGCATGCATCACACGTGAACAGCTGTGGCTCGGCGTTGGAGTCGATGTGTGTTTGGTTTTCTCCCTTCCTGAACGCGACACCACGGAAGATCCTTGGCAAATTTCACCCGCCGGCCAGCCGGCCTGCACTGCAGTTGGTCGGCGCATTCGGACTGCTGCCGAAACGGTCTCGTGCTGTCGGGATGCATTTGCAACTGATGCATCTGCACCTGCAGCGCAGGCTGCACGCAAGTGAGCACCACTGCTCACCTGTGCTGAGGAAATGAGTTTGGGTGACGGGTGGGCGCCAACTGACGTGGCGCCAGCCTGGACGAGACCGTTCGCCCAACCGACGTGGCGCCAGCCCGGACGAGACGTTTGGCGCTGGCGCGCTGTGCGTGAACTGGGCGTGAAAAGCGAGGTCCGAATCGTTGGCCGCTCAGTTCCGCGCGGCGTCCGTGCCTCCAGGCGAGCCTGTGCACCGCCAGGCGCAGCGTCTCGCAGCCAGCTCTCTCCAGGTCCCGGAGCAGGCGCAGGTTCCTGGTCACCGGCGGCGGCGGCAGCCGTAGGAGCCGCCCAGGTCCCCGCACCCACCATAATCGACCGCTAGGCGGACGTGGCAGGGTCGTCCGCGTGGAGGCGGCCATGCGCGCCGGGGGCGGGCGCTGGCGGGCGCGGCCCCCGCTGGCGCTGCTGCTGCTGCTGGCGGCCGCCTGCGCGGTCGCCCAGGCTCCGGCGACCGGCAGCACGAGCGCCAGTGCCGGCGGCTCGCCGCGATCGTGCGCCTGCGCGCCGGTGGCCAACGGCGTCACCAGCTGCACGCCCACGGGGGGCTGCGCGCTGCGCTGCAACGCCGGCTACGCGCGCCAGGGCGAGGGCTGCATCAGAGGTGTGCGGGAGAGCGCCCGCAGCGCCAGCTGCGGCAACGCAGCGCGGCGGCACCGGCCGCGGCGCGCCGCTGCTGCTGCTCGAGCCGCGCGCGGCTGCTCGCTGGCGCCCTTCGCTGCTCGTCCTTGACCGCCGCCGTGCGCACCTCGCGCAGGATGTCCGCCCGGCCAGCAGCTGGCGGGCGGGCGCTGCAGCACGTGCCCGGCCAACACCTTCAAGGCGCGCGCGGGCGCGGCGCGCTGCGTTAAGTGCGCGCCGGGCACGTTCACCGCGGGCCAGCAGCCGGCCAACCGCGACGCCGCCAGCGACTGCATGCAAGGTGGGCGGCGCGGCGGGGCAGCGGCTGGCCTTGTCAACCGCGGCGGCTGGCGGCTGCGCCGCCGCCCCGCGGCAGTCCCCAGGCGCTGCCCGCTCGCCGGCCGCTGCCGACACTGCTGCTGCCTTGCGCAGGCGGGCTGCTGCCGGGGCAGGAGCCGACAAAGGGCATGGGCCAGGTGGTGGCCCTGCTGTCGGTGTTTGAGGACAGCCTGGACTTTGCTCGCACGTTCACGGGCAAGGGCGGCGGGCGGCGCAAGCGCGGATGCATGATCAACTGCGACGCGCTGGACGCCCAGGCAGCAGCGGCGGAGGCGTTCCTGGCAGGTGCGTGCTGCGGAGCGCTCAAGGGACTGGCAGTTGGCGCCAGCCCCTCGTCCCGCCCGTGCACGGCCACAGCTCGCCTGACGCGCCGCCTCGCGCTGCTGCTGCTCGCTGCCGGCTGGCCGCCCCACCGCAGGCGCGCCCGCAGCGTACCGTGCGGACGAGCCCTGGCTGGGCCTGCCCAGCCGGTTGCCTGTGCCCAAGGCGTGGGCGCCGTGCGCCACCGTGGTGGGCAGCGCCGTGGCCAGCGTGCTCGAGGCGTCGCTGGCGTCGTCGCAGGCCGTGCCAGCGGCGGGGCTGGCGCTGTCGCCAACGCTGGCCTACTTTTGTGCCCCGCCAACAAACACGCTGTGGGGCGCAAGCCCAGAGCAGCTGGAAGCGCGCCCGTGCGAGCTGGGCTGGAGCAACGAGGCAGCCGTCAGCGCGCTGGCCGCGGCGCCGGCGCCCTTCCTGGCGGCCGCCAGCTGCGTTGGCAGCGGCCTCGTCGTGAGCGGCGCGGCGTGCAGCGAGGTGGTCAGCCGCTGCAAGCCTGCCGTGCCGGTCCTGGGCTGCTCGTATGAAGCGCTGGACTCATTCCTGTCGATCCAGCGCGCTGTGCGCGTGGGCGGCGCCGTGCTGAGCAGCATGCTGCTGGACGGCAGCTTCAGGCCCTTCTTTGAGCGCAACCCTGGCGGCGTCTACAACGCGACGGTGGACTCCAGCGCGCGGGGCGTGCTGCAGATTGCCGTGTCGATTGTCGGGTGAGGCGCGGCGCGTGCGGGCGCGTGGCCATGCGCGCGCGCTTGCCGCCTGCCCAGGCTCACCTGCAGCTGCGCGCACCGCCGGTGCTGCCGCCGCTGCGCAGCTATGACAACGTCGGCCTCTTCTGGTGGGTGCAGCTCCCCGACAAGGACCTCGCCGGCGGCGGCCTGGTGCGCGTAGCATACGGCAAGGCCGGCGTGGGCAACACGGAGCAGACCTTTGCCGTGGGCTGCGCGCTGCCGCCGCTGGCGACGACCAAGCTTGCGCGGCGGTCGGTCGAGCCAGACGCGACGCCCGGCTGCTTCTGGTACCAAGGCCAGCCAGGCGACTGGGTCGCCGGCGTGGTGGACTGGTTTGGCGTCGACATCATGCAGTTTGTGCGGGACAACGCAGAGCGCGGCGCGTTCCAGTTCTTGGACGCCCAGGGCGGCACGAGCAAGCAGCCCGACCTGTCGCAAAGCCTGGAGGGCAAGCGCGTGCGCGTGTGCGGCATCACGGCGGCGCGGCTGCAGCAGGTGGCGCAGATCGGTGCGTGGCCCGCGGTGTGGGGTGGGGCGGGGCAGTCCAGCAAAGACGCTAGGCGACTCAGCGACAGCAGCCCTATCAAGCGCCTGCTGCTGCCGCTCGCAGAGTGCCCGCCCGGCCAGACCCCCGACGGCACCGACTGCATCGTGTGTGGGGACGACACCTTCAAGCCCAGCACTGGGGCCCAGGCCTGCACGCGCTGCCCCGAGGGCACCGTCACGCTGGGCCAGACCGCCGCCGACCGGGACGAGGCTTCGGACTGCAAGCCTGGTGGGGCGCGCGCAGGCGCTGGGCTGAGGCTGCGACCAGCACGCAGGCGTCAGCCCGCGGAGCGCCCGTGCAAGGCTGGTCGTTGACGCGCCGCGCACCGCCTGCCGCCCTGCGACCAGCGAGCGAGTTTCTGCTCTGCGATGGGTTCATCGGCCAGGGCCGGCCCAGCGGCGTGTTCCCCATCACCATCGCTGGCAACACCTACCAGGTCGGGCGCAGGCTCCGCAGGCAGCGGCGGCGTGCGCACTGCGCGCAGCGCGTGCTCGCGGCGAGGCTGCGCGCTGTGGTCGGCGTCGCGCGCCACGCCGCGCCGCCCTCGCGCCCTCCCCCCTCACGCGCGACCGCCGCTGGCTGCCGCCGGTGCTCGCCGCAGACATACTGTGACATGGACACCGACGGCGGCGGCTGGCTGCTGGTGCTGAACTACAACCGCGCCGCCGGCACCGCGCCCAACACGTACATGCGCAGCCTCGCGGACGGCTTTCCCCTGCTCAACAGCACGGTGCTGGGCACGGACGAGAGCCGGTCCAAGGGCCCGGGCGGCTCGTGGGGCCACATGCGCTCTGAAGTCCTGGGCGCGCTGCCCAAGGTTTCGGAGTTCCGGCTGTCCGTGCGCACAAGCCAGGGCACGATTCACCTCAAGTCCTCTGAGCCCAACAGCTTGGAGTACATCCGGACCGGCACCAACGACTACCTCCAGTCGGGCTCGTTAGATCAGGGCTTCACTGCGCCAAGAACTGGCCTGTTCCTCAACCGTATGCAGCCGAGCTACACGCCGATGCCGGGGCACACTCAGGCCAAGCTCGACGGCCTGCTGCCGACGATGTCCATCCGAGCCATCCTGGCGTTCTCGCCCAACTCACTCTGGGTGGACGTCCCATTCAATGACCCCCGGATGAACACCCTCGCCCAGCTGTGGCTGCGGGGCTCGGGCGGCAAGCTGGCAGGTGCGAGGGCATCTCTGCGCGGGTGCTGCGCTCTGCGGCGCTGCGGGCCAGCGCGCGGGGGGCCCGCTGACACGCGCCTGTTTTGTGGGTCTTGCCGCCACGCTGCTCGCCGCAGACTGCCCGCTCGGAACCTTCCCCGTGGGCTGGGGCTGCCACCTCTGCCCCGAGGGCAGCTACAAGGACGCCACCAGCTCCGCCGGCTGCACGCCCTGCCCCGACGCGGGCATGCTGACCTCTGTGGGCGCGCCCATGCTGGGCAGGGACGTGTCGGCACACGACGCGGTGGCAGACTGCAAGCAGGGTGAGCCGGGGGCGCCTGACCGTGCGTGTGGCCCCAGCAGGCGGACGGGCGCCATCGCACCTGCCGAGCCAGCCGGCAGCCCAGCGCAGCGCCGTCGCCGCGGTTCACTGAGCGCCGCCACGGCCGCCTGCACTGCGCTGCGCCCCGCAGCCATGCCCGCCGCGTCGGTGCCGCGGCCTGGCGGCGGCACTCTCGAGCTCTACACTAGCACCCTGACCGCCATGGACGCCGAGGCGGTCTGCGTCCTCGCGGGCGGCCACCTCGTCAGCGTGACGTCGGAGGAGGTCAACGCGGCGCTCGGCGGGCTCGCGCTCAGCCAGGGGGTGCGCCAGCTTTGGGTCGGGCTGTGGGCCAGCCCTGGGCTCCCGCTGTGGAAGAGGGAGAGCTTCCGCTGGCTGGACGGCACGACGCTGAGCTACGAAGCCTGGGGCGAGCAAGGGTTCTGGGGCGACACGGTCGACCCCGACGACGTGGACGCGGGCGGTCGCGGCGGTGGGTTTGTCGGCTGGATCAACGTCCGCAACCAGCGGGGCACGCTCGGCGCCTGGGACGTATTCAAACGGTACGGCTCGATGGCGTTTGTGTGCGAGCGCCGCGGCTGACGCCGCTGGCGCTCGCGGCTTTGGCAGCCGGGCGGGGTGTGGGGCGGGGCGGCCCACCTGGGCGGCAGCGGCAAGCCTGTTCATTCCGAGCACTGTGGGACTTCTCTGTTTTGCCACCGCAAATCGCGGCATCCCTGACCCTGCACATTCTCTTTTCGCGGCTCAGGCCGTTCTCTTTCCACTGCTCAGGCCGTTCTAAAACGCGGCGCAGCTGACACGTGTCAGCTTGCAGTACTGCAAGGTCAACTCAGCGATCAACTTCATGCGTGAGACGGGGCGTGAGACGCGCGGCGGACGCTTGCGGCGGGTTGCGGCGGTGCAAGTCGGCTGTGCGGCCTTCGCGTGCAACCGAACCTGCGGGGATGGTGCAGCCCTTGCCAGTCACTGCCCATTGCGCAGCAGCAGCCAGCCGCCGCCCCACCGGGCAGCGCTCGCTCTCGCGCCTGCAGCGCCGCTGGTACGGCGCCGCCGGCTCGCCCCCGGGCGCACAGCGGCGGCAGTCATGACTGCTCGGTGGTCACCAATTAAAATCGGACACTGGGCCTGGCCCCGACGCGTCGGCGTAGAGCGCGTGCGCGCGGCAGCGCACGGTCGAGCGCAGCTCGTCGATGAGGCGGGCCCAGTTTGAGTAGATTGACGCGACGAAGCCGTCGCAGCGCAGCGCGAGGTCCAGGTTGAGCAGGCCGTCCAGGACCTCGTTGGACATGCCGTGCTGCGTCATGTACAGCAGGTTTGGCACCGCCGCGTCGGGCTTGCGCGGCATGTCGACGTACGACGCCGCCCAGCCGCGCCGCGGCGCGCTCGCGTTGCCGCCGCCGCCGCCGCCGCCGCCGCCGCCGGCGCCGCCGCCGCCGCCGCCGCCGGCGGCGTCGCTCGCAAAGTACACGACCGTGGCGGGGTCCTCTGTGCTCAGGAAGAGCTGGCGGCTCAGCGCCGGGTCGTCCGCGAGCAGCCGCAGGACGGCGGCCTCGTACTGCGCGTCGGTGAAGGTGGGCGCCTCGGTGCCCTTGTCGCCGTGCCGCACGTACAGGCTCACGCAGCCCGGCGCCAGCGCCGCGCCGCGGAACTTGGCCCTGCGCCGCACGGCGGCGGCGGCAGGGGGCGTTGGCGGGTGGCGGCGCGCGGCGCGTGGCGCGCGGCGCGTGGCGCGCGGCGCGTGCTGCGCGACGGGGCGGCGCCGCACGCGCCGCACCGCTCCCTGGCGCTGAGCTCCTCCCGCGTGCGCGCGTTGGGGCGAACGATGTACGCGACGCCCTGCGCGCGCCACCAGTAGTAGTGGTTCTTGGCCGGTATCGCTGTCGCGGCGAGGCGCCCGGCGAAGCGGGTCGGCGCCTTGTCGCGCAGCGCCGCCGCGATCGCGCGCGCGTCGGTCGCCATGACGCGCGGGCCCGCCGGGTCGGCGAGCGCCGCGGGGTCTGCGCTGAACACCGCGCCCGCCACCTCCTCGGCGCTCAGGCGGCAGTGGCTCAGCGGCTCAAAGTAGCACGCGTCGAGCGTGTCGCGGCCGGCGCACCAGTCGTCGGCGGCGAGGAAGTGGCCGGGCGCCTCGGCCAGCAGGCGCCCGCTGTCGAGCGCCGCCTGCAGCGCAACGGTCGCCATGTGCAGCACGCTGCGCGCGCGCGGGCGGGCGGGCGTGTGTGCGGCGGCGGGCGGGCGCTCGGCGGGCGCGCGGCGGTGCGGTGCGGTGCGGGCGCGCGGCCGCCGCCGTGGCCGGCAGCCCCCGCTGTCGCGCGCGCCTGCCGATGCCGCTCGGCGGCGCGCTGAAGACCAGGAAGCGCGCGCCCTCGCAGCTCGGCGGGTTCTGGTGCCGCCAGATGTCCTGCTGCGCCTGCGCGCGTGTGCGCGGCGGCAGCACAGCGGCGGCGGCGGCGGCTCGCACGTGCACGGCATCGTGAGCCGCGCGCGCGCGCGCGGCAGCATAGCGCGGCGCAGCGCGCGCACCTCGGCCGTGAGGGGCAGCACGCCGCCGACGGTGTTGGCGGCGGCGGCGTCGTCGGCGGCCATCCACGACCCCGGCAGCAGCTGCTGCGGGCAGTCGTCGGTCATGCTGCCCCCGAAGATGTGATTCGTGCGCGGCCGCGCCGGCGCCGGCGCGGCTGGCCCGCCGGCGCGCACGTGCTGCCAGGCCAGCAGGCTCAGCGCCGCCAGCGCCACCAGCAGCGCGCCGCGCGCCGCGGCGCGCTGCTTGAGGCGGCGCAGCTGCTGGTTGCGCGGGCTGCCGCCGCCGGGGCCCGGAAGCAGCGCCTCCAGCGCTGCCAGGGACGCCATGCTGCTGGTCGCAGCCGGCGCTCTCCAGGCTCCTGGGACGCGCTCCCGCGCTCCCGACTTTTGGCGCGCGAGTCCTCCCGCCCGCCCGCGCCTGCCTCTCAGCTGGCACGAGCTCCCGGTGCGACGACGGTGACCGCACTCGGGCGCGTCTCGCGCGGCGCAGCGCGCTCGCTGCGGAGCGGGTCAGCGGGAGGTAGCGGCTGCTCGCACGCAGCGGCGGCGCGCGCCAAGAAGGCAGCAGAGCGCCGAGTCTGCGGGTGCGTCCGCGCCGCGAGACGCCGGTTACCAGGGGCACGCGGCGCGCCGCGCGCCGCGGCCGGCCGCCCGCCCGACTGCTCCGCTGCCGCTGCCGCGCGCCCGCACCCCCGCCAGCCAGCTAGCGCCGCCCCGGCTGCGCGCTGTAGCCCGGCGGCCCGCCGCGCTGCCCCGTCGGCGGCGGCCCGCCGCGCTGCTGCGCGCCGTAGGCGCCGCCGAGGTGCGCGCCGGGCAGGCCGCCCGGCGGCGGCATGCCGCCGTAGGCCGGCTGCTGCTGCCCGTACGGGGCGCCGCGCGGCGGCGGCGCCGCGGCGGGGTTGAAGCCCACGGCGGGGTTGAACCCCTGCGCCGCGGGGAAGCCCGGCCGCGGCGGCTGCCCCGGCCCCAGCGGCAGCCCCGGCGCGCCGCCGGGCGGCCCGCCCGGGCCGCTCGTGCGCGGCCGCACGCTGCGCGCGCCGGGGGCGCCGTAGCCGCCGCCCGCCGCGCCCGCGCCGGCGTGGCCGTACGGGGCGCCGTGGCCGTGCTGCGTGGGCACGGCCCCGTAGAGCCCCGCGCCCGCGGCGCCGCCGGCGTGGTGGCCGCCGTGGTGCTGCTGCTGGTGGTGGCCGCCGTGGTGCTGCTGCTGCTGCTGGTGCTGCGGGTGCTGCTGCTGCTGCTGTTGCTGCTGGTGGTGCTGCTGCTTGCGCTTCTTGGCCGTCCACTCGTGGCAGTCCTGCATCGACGGCAGGTCCCGGGGGTTGCACGGCAGCGGCTCCTGCGTGAAAAAGTAGGGGCTCTGCGGACGCGCAGCAGCGCCGCGCAGCGGCGGCGGGCGGCGCGCGGGTCTCGGCGCGGCCGCTGGCCGGCGCGGGGGCGCGGCCGCGGCGGAGCGGTGGCGCCGCCGCCGCGGCGGAGCGGTGGCGCCGCGCACCAGCGCCGCGTCGGTGGCGGTGATGCGCTTGCTCGGGTCGAGGCACAGCATGCTCTTGAGCAGCGGTATCGCGTCGGCGGGCACGCTGTGGCGGCGGCACCAGTCGTCAAAGACCTCGGGGCCCTTCTTGTAGGCCGAGGCCTTCACGTTGTGGAAGCTGCGGGGGCGGGGGCGCGCGCGCGCGTGAGAGGGAGGGAGGAGCGAGCTGGCAGCGGGCGACGGTCGCTGGGCCGGCGCGGGGCCCCGGGCAGTGAGGCGCGCGGCGCGGCGCGGCGCTCACAACTCCAGCTCGCTGACGCCGGGCCAGTTCTGCTCGCTCGGCGCGCCCATGAGCTTGAAGATCCAGTCCAGCTGCTGCTGCTCGTTGTTGCCTGCGGCGGCGCGTGCGTGCAGGCCGCGCGGGGTGGGGCGCCGCCGCGGCGCCCGGACTGCTGCGTGGCGCCCCCCAGCGCCGCCACCGCCCCCGGCCGCCGCCGCGGCGCGCGTGGGGCGCACCCGGGAAGAGGGGCTTGCGCGCGAGCAGCTCGGCAAAGATGCAGCCCACGCTCCACACGTCGACCTCCGGCCCGTAGCGCTCCGCGCCCAGCAGCAGCTCCGGCGGCCTGCAGCGCGGCGCGGGGCGGCGCGGGCGCGGGCGCGGGCGTCGCCGCCGCGCGCGCGGCGGGCGTCTCACGCGGGGGCCCCGTCCCATCCCCTCTCCCTGCCACTCGCCGCGCCGCCCCGTCCCCGCTCGCTCCCGCCCCCTCCCGCGTTCCGCGCGCCGCCTCACCGGTACCAGAGCGTGATGACGCGGTTGGTGAGCTTGCCCGCGTCGTTGGTCGCGTAGTTGCGCGCGAGACCAAAGTCGGCGATCTTCAGCGCCCCGCGCCTGCGCGCCACAGCCGCCGCCGCGACCGCGCCGCGGCTCAGCGGGGGCCGGCGCCGTGGCTCAGCGGCCGCCGGCGCCGCACGGGCGCGCGGCCGCGCGCGGGCGCTGGGCTCTCGCGGCCGCGCCTGTTGATGAGCAGGTTTGAGGCCTTGAGGTCGCGGTGGAGGATGCCGTTCATGTGGCAGTAGGCGAGGCCCTTGAGCAGCTGGAGCATGATGCACTTGATCTGCGCGCACAAGCACGCGCGCGGCGCGTGAGCGCACGCACGCACGCGCAGCGCACGCGCGGCGCGTGGGCGCGGAGCGCGGGGTGCCGCGCGGCGGCGCGCCTGGGGCACGGTGAGCGCGCCGCCGCGGGCCTTGACCGCGTCCATCATGCCGGTGAGGTCGTGCTCCGCGTAGTCAAAGACCATGAAGATGTCGCCCTTGTACTTGCTCTCACGGTGGACTGAGGCGGGAGAGGGAGGATGGCGCAGGCGCGGGCGCGGCATGGGGCTGGCGCGGCTGGCGCCCCCGGCGGCGGTTGCCGCAGCAGCGGCGGCAGCAGCGGCGCTCGCGCCGCTGCGCACCGCGCGAGCGCACGATCTCGCGCAGGTTGACGATGTTCTCGTGCTTGAGCATGGAGAGCAGCTTGATCTCCCGGATGGCGGTGATGGGGAAGCCCTCCTTCTCGTTGTCCATGCGGATCATCTTGAGGGCTACCTTGTCGCCGCGCGCGCGGTCGGTGCCGCGGTACACCTTGCCGTACGTGCCCTCGCCGATCTGGTCGGCGTCCGTAAAGTCGTAGGCCGTGTCCACGACGCGCGTGGCGCCGGGGACGGGGCCCGAGTCCGCCAGCTCGACCTTCGGCTCGGCCATGGATGCCATCGGCGCTGCGCCCGCCTCCGCGCCCGCGGGGGCCGCCCGCACGCTGTCCGGGCGGCCGGCGACGCTCCGGGGCTGGGGCGCGGCCGCTTCGGGGGCTGGTGGTCCGGCAGGGCCCGGGGCGGCCTGCAGGGGCGGAGCAGCAGCAGCAGACGGCAACCGCACAGCCCCGCTGCGCGAGAGGGGCGGCGGGCACTGGACCGGCTGTGCGGTGTGGGGACGGGCCCGGCGCAGGAATGGCGGCGGCGGCAGCGCGGCGCGGGCGCTGGTTGCAGCGCCGCCGCTGTTTGTGACGCTTCGGGCAGCGGTTCCGCGCTCCCGGCGCCGCCGCTGCCCGCGGGCCGCGCCGCCGCCGCCCGGCGCCGCTCAGTCCTCCATGTCGCTGAGGCTGTCGGGTGGCCACGCGACGGGCTCGAGGCGGCCGCCCATGTGCATGCGCCACGCGACGTCGACGAGCGGCGCGATGTCGGCGAGGTCGTGGCTCACCACGAGCAGCGTGGCCTCCTTCTTCAGCTCACGCAGCAGGCCCACCACCTCCCTGGCGCACCGTGGGCGAGCGGGCGGGCGGCGCAGCGGTCTAACCGTGAGCCCGGGGGGCGCCGCCGCGGCGCGGCGCCCGCCGCGCGCCGCCAGCCGGCGGTGTGCAGCGCGGCGCACCTGCGCGCGCGCCAGTCGAGGCCCGCCAGCGGCTCGTCCAGAAGCAGCACGCCCGGCGCGCGCACGAGCTGCAGCGCGAGCGCGAGGCGGCGCTGCTGGCCGCCGCTGAGCGCCGAGGGGCTGATGTTGAATGGCACGCCGCCCAGGCCGACCGCGTCGATCACCTGCGGCGGCCGCCGGGCGCGGCGCCAGTCGCGCAGCGCGACGCCCGGCCGTGAGCACGCGCCGCGCGACGCCGCGCCGCCGGTGCGCGCGTCGCCCGCCGCGCGCGCGCCGCGCACCCGCTGCATGCGCACGGCCATCGCGCTGCGCTGGCCCCAGAACGCCGTGTCGCGGGGCCAGGTGAAGGTCATCTCCGCCATGACGTCATCCCCCAGGAAGTGACGCTCCGGGAACTGAAACACCAGCCCCACCTGGCGGGCGCGCCGCGGCGGCGCCGGGCACGGCGGCGCGGGGTGGGCGGCGAGCGGGCGGCGCCCGGCGGCGGGCGGCGCCCGGCGGCGGGCGGCGCCGCGCAGAGCGCCGCGCAGCGCCGCCGCGCGGCGCGCCGCGCGCCTGCTGCATGCGCTCCTCGATGTGCGTGGGCAGCAGCAGCCCCGACGCGTGGTCGCCGGGGCGGGGGCGGTGCACGAAGATGTCCCCGCGCGTCTGCTCGCTCAGGCCCGCGAGGAGCTGCAGCAGCGTCGTCTTGCCGCTGCCGGAGCGGCCGATGATCAGGCCCAGCTGGTTGGGCGGCAGCCGGAAGGACACGCCGTCGAGCAGCGGCGCGTCGGCGCCGGGCGGGTGGAACGCGAGGTCGCGCACGAGCACGCTGCCGCCCGGCAGGCCGCCGCCGGCGCCGCCGCCGGCGCCCGCCTCGGCCGCCTGCTGCAGCTGCAGCGCGGCCGCCATGAGCAGCCCCGCGAGGCCGTTGGGGTCGATGCCGCCTGGGCCGAGCCCCGGCGGCGGCCCGCCACCGGCTGCTGCGGCCGCCGCGACGCCCCGCCGCGGCGGCGCCGCCGCACAGCAGCCCGCTGCGCCCGGCCGCCGCGCCGCAAGCTGCTCGCGCGCCGCGCCACGCGCGGCGAGCCGCTGCCGCGCGACGCGCGGCCGCGCACTGCCGCTGCAGCCGCCGCCGCTGCAGGCGCGCAGCCGCGTCGCCGCGGCCATGCTGCTGCTGATAAGGGGCGCCTAAAGGTCAAACAGCTCGTCCTCGGAATCGGCCTGGGGTTGCTCCACGCCCAGCAGCTGCGGAGCAGCGGCGGCAGCGGCGCCGGCGGCGGCTCGGGCGCGGCCGCTGCGCTGGGGCGCGCCTGCTGCTCGCGCTGCGCGCCGTCGTCGCCCGCGGCGCGCACCTTGCTCATCAGCGCCTGCGTTCCCTCGCTGGCCGCCGCCTGGGCGCGCAGGCGGGCGAGGTTGGCCTCCCGCGCCACCGCCGCCGTCGCCGCCGCCGTCGCCTTGCCCGCCGCCCGCTTCTTGTGCGCGCGGCGCGTCTTGCGGATGGCCTTGGCGATCGCGGGCGCCGGCGCCGTCGACTGCAGGCTCGCGAGCTGCTGCTTGGCGAGCGCCGCGCTCATTTCTGGCCCGGCTGCTGATCGCAGGGTGCTCAGCACGTCGCGGAGGCGGCTGTGGGAAGCGCCGCACCGGCTTTTGCGCCGGCCGGCGCCGCAGAACCACCGCGCCCTTGGACGCGGCACTGCAAAAGCGACGCCGCGGCCGCAGGGGCCAGTTCCCATGCCTCCACCCTGTGCAGAACAGCTCCCCAGACCTCCCAGACCTCCCAGGCACCCGCCACCATGCGCCGCCACGCCGCGCTGCTGACGCTCTGCGCGCTCGCCGCCGCGTGTGCGGCGGCAGCGCAGCCGCCGGCGGCGCTCCCCGCGCCGCGCGGAGCCGCGGCGGTCGAGCCCCGCGCGACTGCGGTGGCAGCCCGGAGGCTCGCGGCGTTGGGGCACAGCAGCGTGCTGGGCGGCCTCGCAGAGGCCCTGGCGCGCACGTTCACGGAGGCCGCCATCGAGGCGGCCGCGCTGGCCTGGAAGGCGAGCCTCGCCGCGCCAGCGCCCACAGCGGCCCCCGCGGCACCGGCGGTGCAGCTCGTCCAGCTCCCCGACACGAGCGCCAGCGGCCTCAAGCTCGCCACCGACACGCCCGTCCGCGTGGGCTCGCCTGTCAAGGTCCGCACGCCAGTCGAGCAGGACTCCTTTCAGAAGAGCGGCTCGCTGCTGGACCTGCTCGTGGGGCGCTGACGGCGCGCGGGCGGCCGCTGGCGCGGGCCGCGGCACCAGTAACCCACCTGGACCGCCGCGTGACAGTGTCTCAGGGGCTCCGGCCGGCTCGGTGCGGAGCCGCTGCGTTGCCGCGTCGCGTGTGCGAGGCGTGACCGGCAGCCGCCTGCCGCCTGCCGCGCGCGCACCTCACGCGGCTGCTCGTGAGGCTGATCAGCCGCGGCCCCGCTCGCGCGTCGCGCGTCTAGAGGTCTGCTGATCCGCTGGCTGCGGCCGGCTCGCACGAAGCCGCGTGGCGCTTGCGGCACGGCGCTGCCCGGCCCACTCTGGGCCCCCGCCAGCCACCGCGCGTGAGGGCGCGTTACACGCCCGCCCCGAGGCTGCGCCCGGCCGCAGCGCGCTAACGCCGCTGGCGCTTGAAGTCCTGCTCGTCGTCGCCGCCCATGCCGCCGCCCATGCCGCCGCCCATGCCGCCGCCGTAGCCGCCGCCGGCCATCATCCCGCCGCCGCCCATGCCGCCGCCGCCCATGCCGCCGGGCATCATGCCGCCGCCGCCGGGCATCATGCCGCGGCCCTGCTGGGCCATCATCTGCGCCATCATCATTTGCATCATTGCCGGCGTCATGCCGCCGCCGCCCATGCCGCCGCCGCCCATGCCGCCGCCGCCCATGCCGCCGCCGCCCATGCCGCCGCCGCCCATCCCCCCGCCCATGCCCATGCCGCCGCCGGCCATGCCCATGCCGCCGCCGGCCATGCCGCCGCCCATGCCCATGCCGCCCGGGCCCGCCATGCCGCCGCCCGGGCCGGCCATGCCGCCGCCGCCGTAGCCGCCGGCGCGCGGGCCGACTGGCCCGCCGCGCGGCCCCGCGGGGCCGCCGGCCATCATGCCGCGGCCGGGCGCGGGGCCGCCGCGCCCGGCAAAGCCGCCACGGCCGGCCCAGGCCCCGGCGGCCCCGCGCTGGGCGAAGCCGCCGGGCTGCGACGGCCCGCCGCCAAACGCGGGGCCGGCCGCAAACGCGGGGCCGCGCTGCTGCTGTTGCGGCTGCTGCTGCTGCTGCGCCGCCGCCTTCTGCGCGAACTGCCCCGGCGCCGCCCAGGTGACCACGACGGCGCGGCCGTCCAGCTCCTTCCTGCGCGGGCGAGCGCAGGCGCGGGCGGCGGCGACTCAGCGAGCGCAGGCGCGGGCGATGGCGCAGCAGCGAGCCGGCGCGGCCGCCGCCGCGCCCGCCGCCGCCGCACGCACCCCTGCAGCTCCGCCTTGCACTTGCGCGCCGCCTCGGTGTCTGCGAACTCGACCACCGCGACACCCTTGGACTTGCCGTTCGGGCGGTCCTCCAGGAACCTGGTGGCGGTCGGCGGACGGCGGTCGGCGGTCAGCGCATGCCCTCGGCGCTCCGCGGCACGGGCCGCGCGGGCCGCGCAGGCCGCGCGGGCGCGCCTGCAGCTGGCGACGGGGCCAAACTCGCCGACCGCGGCCTCGACCGCCGCGTCGGTGGTCCACCAGTGCAGGTTGGCCAGGTACAGGATGGTGCTGTTGACGTGCGGCGGCGACGGCGCCTGCGCGCGGCGCGGCGCGGCGCAGGCTGCGTGGGCGGCGCCGGGCGCGGCGGGGGCGGCGGCCCCTGCGCGGGCGCGGCGGGCGCGGCGGCGGGCCGCGCCTTGTGCTGCTCCGCGTCGCCGTCGTGCGCCGCGCCGCCGTCGGCGCCCTCCGCTGCGCCGTTCTGCCGCGCCGCGCCGCCCGCCGACGGCGCCGAGCCGTCACCGCGCTGCGCAGCGCGCAGGATGGTGCGCCGCTGCCGCGCGTTGAGGGCGGCGAGGTCCACGGCGCCGCCGCCCCCGTCGCCACCCTGCAACTGCTGCTGCTGCTGCTGCTGCTGCTGCGCCTGCTGCTGCTGCTGCTGCTGCGCCTGCTGCTGCGCCTGCTGCGCGCCGCCGCCGCCGCCGCCGTCGTCGTCCTCGTCCGCCAGGCCGCTCAGGAGGTTGTCGTCGGCGGCCTCCGAGTTTTGGAGCGACAGCCGCCGCGCGTCCGCCGCGTCGCTGCCCTGCTGCTGCGCCTGCTGCCCGTCGTCGCCCACGTCGCCGTAGTCGCCGCGCGCGCCGCCGGCGGGGTCATAGTGGTCGCCGTTGTCTGCGTCGCGTGCGGGCGCAGCAGCAGCAGCGGCAGCGGCAGCGGCAGCGGCAGCCAGCGGCGGCGGCGGCGACGATGAGCGGCCGCCGCGCCAGAGGCCGTGCCCGCGGGAGTGGGAGCCGCCCCCCGCCACCCAGCCGGCACGCCAGGCGCGCCAGGCGCCCGGGACGCCCACCATCGTCGAGGCCCTCGAAGGCATCGAACTCCTCCTCCTCCTCTGCCATGATCCGGTCGCTGGGGCAGCTCGGTCCAGTAGCCAAGCAGCCTGGCCGCGCCCTGAGCGCTTGCGGCCGGCGCTGCGGCGGCGCGGCTGCTGGAGCGAGGGCGAGTGATGGCGGACTCTGTGCGCGCACAGGCGCGGTCGTGGCGGGCTCGGCGGGCTGGCGTTGAACAGAGGATGCGGTGCACCACGCGCTGGGTTGCCGGCGCGGACCGCCGCGCATCAGGCGCGGTGAGCCCTGCGACGACAGCAAGCGCCGCTGCTGGCGCGCGCCGCCGCCGCACCACACACTCCCCCGCCGCCCGCCCGCCCGCCGCCGTGCGCCAGAGCCACGTGGAAGCCAGCCGATCAGACATGCTGTGCCTGGCGGGGCGCGCGGCGCGGGCCGCGCTGAGCAGCGGCAGCAGCGGCGGCGCGTGGCGGCGGCCGCTCGTGCCGGCGCGCGCGCTCTCCGCGGCGGCGGTGGAGGCGTCCACCGACGCGGAGCGCGCGATTGCGGCGAAGATCGCGGAGGGCATGCGCTGCAGCGCCGTGCGCGTGTCCGACACGAGCGGGGGCTGCGGGGCTATGTACAGCATCGAGGTGCGCGCGCGCGCCGGGCCGGGCCGGGGCCTCCGGCAGCGGCGCGGCGCGCTGGGCGCCATGTACAGCAGCAGCTGGGCGGCAGTGCGCGGCGCGGCGCCGCCGCCGGCGCGGGCCGCCGGCGCGGGCCGCCGACGGGGCGCGGCGCGCTGCCTTTGCCGCGGCCAGGTCGTGAGCGACGAGTTCAAGGGCCTCAGCATCGTGAAGCAGCACCAGCTCGTCACGCGCCTGCTCAAGGCGGACATCGCCGAGTGGCACGGCTTCCACCTCACCACCAAGGCGCCGTGACTCTGAGGGCGGGCCCTCGAGGCGCAGGTCGCCGGCGGCGGCGCAGGCGGCGGCCGCGCAGCGACGCGCGGCGGCGCAGCAGCTCGCCGGCGGCGGCTGCGCAGCGGGCGGCGTGCGAGGGACGCAGCGGGCGGCACTGAAACCCAACCGGGGGCGGGCGGCGGCGGGGCGTGGGGGAGCAGTCGGCGGGCTGCGCAGCGTGCGGCGCAGCGTGCGGCGGCCGGGGCGTGCGGCGGCGCTGTCCCTGTAATTCCATCCGGAGTCGCGGATGTCACAGGACTGGCGGCATTGCCGCGATCGGAGGACTCACTCACCGCTCCCGGCGCACGCCGCGCGGCGCAGCGGGGCGCCGCAGCGCGGCGGCGCAGCGGGCGCTCAACCCTCCTGCTGGCGGACGGACGCACCCGGCGGCGCTGGTCCCCGCCACTTGCCACAACACGCGCCCAGGCAGCAGCGCGTCCGCGCACCCGGTGGCAGCAGCGCGGGACCCCGCAATTCGAACTTTGCGCCGCGCTCGCTGCGCGATGTGCCGCGCCTGACGCCGCACGCGGTGGAAACTGGGCCAAAAAATCCCTGGGCGCGGCAGCGGCGGCCAAAGCGCGCCCCACGCGCGGGATGAAGCGGCAATCGGCAGCAGCCGGCGCGCGCCCGCCCCAGAAGCGCGCCAAGGGCGCCAGCGCCTCGCCGGACGATGTTCGCGTCGCCAAGGGAGGCGACCAGCAGCGCGAGCAGCGCGCGACGGGCGGCGGGCGCGACGGAGGCGGCGCCGCCGCGCAGCAGCGGGGGCCGCCCCCGCTCGCGCCGCGCGAGTGGGCACAGCGCGAGCTGCCCGCCGAGCTGGTGGCGGAGCTGGAGGCCCTCTATTCCCAGGCGCAGCAGCCGAGCGAGGACGGCTGCTGGACCTACGTCGGCGCGCCGATGCCGCGGGTGCGCCGCGCTGCCGCGCGCCGCGCCGCGCAGGGCGGCGGCGCCAAGCACGCGCGCCCGACGGCCGCCGCCGCCGCCGCCACGCGCAGGACGCCGTGCTGGCGCACTATGGCAGCCGGCGGGGCTTCTTCCAGGACAGCATTGCCTCGCTGGACGCGCTGCGCTACGCGCAGGCGCACCCTCCCGCCGGGGTGCGGCGCCGCGCGGCCGGCGCGCCGCCGCGCGCCGCCGCGCGGCGCCGCGCGGCGCCGCGCGGCGCCGCGCGGGCCGCGGCCCCAGCCCCGCCACGACCCGCGCCTGCGCGCTTGCTTGCTTGCTTGCTTGCAGGACACCGTGAGTGCGAGCCAGGTGCCCCTCTTTCACTTTGAGGCGGTCCGCATGTGCGACGAGGAGAACGGCGAGCACTTTGAGGCGCGTGCGGCCGCCGCCGCCGCCGGCGCCGCACGGCCGCCGCGCCGCACGCCGCCGCGCCGCATGTGGTGCAATGCCGCCGCCGCGCCCCGGCCGCTGCTGTGCCGCGCCGCGCCGCAGGTGGGTCTGGGCGAGTATGTGATCATCCGCGAGGAGGTCCGCCGTGCGGCGGGGCCGGGGCACGTGGTCGAGGAGTACGTGGGCCGCGTGACAGAGATCTTCACAAACGTCAACGTGCGCGCCGGGACGCGCCGCGCCGCGCCGCCGCTCTCCGCGCGCGCCCCGCGCGCCGCGCCGCGCGCGCTGCTGCCCGGCGGGCCGGCCGGCCCGCGCGCGCGCGCGCCGCGCCGGGGCCGCCCCGCTCCCCGCCGCGCCGCGCCCAAAACCCCGGCCGTCGCCCAAAACCCTGAACCCCGCCCCCAGGGCGAGCGCATGTTCCGCATCCACTGGATGTACCGCGACATCGACACCCCCGTCGCGGCGGCGCCCAAGGGCGGCGGCCGCGCCGGCGAGACGGTGCAGCGCGTGCTGCCGACCGTGGGCCACCTCGGGCACCCGCGTCGCCTGTGGCTCTGCGGCAGCGAGGCCGACAACGAGCGCTACGAAAACTGCTACCCGCTCGAGTCGCTCGACAGGCGCGGCGCGGGGGGTTGGGTTTTATGCTCAAAACCCGCACGGCGCGCGCCGGCGCGGCCGCCGGCCGCCGGCCGCCTGCACCGCCAGCAGCCAGCAGCCCGCGCTCGCCCACGCCGCTGTGGTGTCGCCGCCGCCGCGTCGTGGTCCGCGCCGTGCGCGCCGACCACGCAGGAAGGTCAACGTCTTCCATGTGGCGCCGGGCGTGACCGACCCGGCGGAGGTCCCCGAGCTCGCGGGGCGGTTCAACCCGGAGACCGACTGGTTCTACAACCAGTTCACGGTGAGCTTCTTTTCTTCTTCCGCTCGCATCAGTCAGTCCGTTGGGTTGATTGGTTGATTGGGCGATGAGCCCGGGGCGAGCGGGGGTGGGCGCTCGGGGGCTGCAGCTCACGCCCTCGCGCCGATCGCTCCCCTCGGCCTCACCCCCGCCACCGCCGCCGCCGCCGCCGCCGCCGCCGCCGCCGCCGCCGCCGCCGCCGCCGCCGCCGCCGCTGCGGGCGGCCAGGTGCGCGACTACCTGACCTTTGAGGACGCGTTTGAGGACTGGCTGCCCTTCAGCACCGCCTACATGGACGTGTGGCGACAGAAGGGCGCGGCCGGCGTCGCGGCGCTGCGCGCGGCCGGCGACCTCACGCACCTCATGCGCGGCCAGGCGGCGCGCAAGCTGCCGCCGCGCGGCGAGCGGGTGCGGCGCCGCGCGGCGCGGCGCGGCGCGGCGCGGCGCGGCGCGGCGCGGCGCATGCGCGCCCCGCGCGCGCGCCCTGCCCCCGCCGCCGCGCCCGCCCGCGCCCGCCCACGGTCGCGCCGCGCCGCGCGCCGGCAGACGCTGCTGGTGCTGGAGCTCTTTGCCGGCGGCGGCGGCCTCTCCTACATCTGCCAGTCGGGCGAGCGCGTGAAGATCAAGCCGGGCTGGGCCAACGACATCAACAACAGCGCCGCCGCGACGTACACGGCCAACCACCCCGACACATACGTGCGCGCGCCCGCGGCGCGCCGGCGCGGCGGCGCGCGCCGAGAGCGCCAACAGCGCCCGCCGCGCGGCGGGCGCGGCGGCCGCGGCGGCGGCGCGCCTCTGACGCGTGCGCCTCCCGCAATCGGCTGCGCTCCCTTTGGCGGCGCAGGTGTCGTGCGTGGGCCTGGAGGAGTACACGCAGCTGCTGGTCAAGTGGGGCGCCGAGGTGGACCGCTACCTTGGCCCCGGCTGGCAGCGCGTGCTCGCGCCGCTGCGCGCGGCGGCCGACGCGCCGCGGCACGCATTCAGCCGCCGCCACCTGCCGCCGGGCGTCGGCTGCGTCGGCAGCACGGCCGGCGCCGAGGGCGGCTCGGCCGACGCGGCGACCGCGGCGGCGGCGCGCGCGCACGACGCGGTCACCGCGCTGCGGCGCAGCCGCGGCGAGGTGCGCCGGGCGCGCGCACCGCGCGGCCGCGGGCCCCCGGCGGCGCCTGCCGCGCGCCGCGCCTCAGCGCCGCGCGCTGTCGCGCAGGACGTGGCCGCGGCGCCGGAGGAGCCCGACTGGGACGGCCTCATCGCCGCGCTGGCGGTGGTCAAGCCCGTCGCGTCGACGGGCAGCCTGAGCGGCCAGGTGCGGGGCGCGGCCGGCGGGCCGGGCGGGGCGATTGTCGCTGCTCGGCAGGGCGCGGGGCGCCGGTCGCCTCGTGGCGGGGCGCGCCGCGGACGCTGAGGGACACCGCCCCGACTCGCGCCGTGCCCCGCAGGACTACCTGGAGCTGCCGTCGGCGCCCGAGTGCGAGGCGGAGGAGCGGCAGGAGACGCTGTCGGCGTACGAGCAGGCGCTGCGCGTGCAGCGCGAGCGCATCGACGAGTGCCGCGCGGCCATCAAGCAGCGCCGCCTCGGCAAGGTGCGGCGCGCGCGCGCGGCGGCCCGCTCGCCCTCGTGCGCCGCGGGCCGCCGCCAGCACGGCGTGTTGGCGCCGACCCCCCTTGCCGGCCGCCGACCCGGCGCCGCCGCGCGCAGGTGCTCGAGGTGCGTGACGTGCGCATCACCGACTGCGCGGTGCGCGTGAAGCACGGCAGCAGCCGCAACCAGATGGCCGAGGGCCTGACCGACTGGGAGTGCTGGCTGGAGTACGAGGTCCGCCGCGAGCGGTGAGCCCTCTTCCCTGCGCCGCGGTGGCGTGGCGCCGTGGCCGCGCGCGGCGGCGGCCGCCCCCGGCGCGCCACCGCGCCGCCGACGCGCCGCGCCGCGCGCGCAGGCTCCCCGCGTCGGACGACGCTGCAGCAGAGGGCGGCGACGCCGCAGCAGAGGGCGGCGGCGCCGACGGCGGCGCGCCGGAGTGGGCGTGGGAGCACCAGAGCCTGCTTTGGAGCCGCGACGCGGTGCTGCCGATGCGGCGGTTCATGCTGGCAATGCTCGCAGACAAGACCATCCCCCTGCCTGGCGACGTCCAGCTCCTCACCGGCGGCCCGCCCTGCCAGGTGCGCCGGCGCTCTGCCGGGCGCCGGCCGGGGGCGCGCGCCTCGGCGCCCGCGCGCCTCCGCCGCTCACGCGCCCTGCCGCGCCCCGGCGCCCGACCCGCCACGCACGCTCGCCCCGCAGAACGTGAGCGGCCTGAACCGGCACGCGAAGCACCAGGACGTCCTGCACGACCCCAAGAACCGCCTCGTGAGCGCCGCGCGCTGCCCTGCGCCGCCGCTGCCCTGCGCCATGGCCTCGGCCTGCTGCGCGCACGCCGCTGCACACCGCCGTCACTTCACACCGCCATCACTCAATCACTCACACCGCCCCGCCGCCGCCGCCCCCACGTGCCAGG
Source organism: Scenedesmus sp. PABB004 (assembly GCA_014905635.1). NCBI lineage: Eukaryota > Viridiplantae > Chlorophyta > Chlorophyceae > Sphaeropleales > Scenedesmaceae > Scenedesmus > Scenedesmus sp. PABB004. Next base: position 1,088,089 of record JABVCE010000012.1, read on the forward strand.
TGACGAGCTACATGGGCCTCATCAGCTACCTGCAGCCCAACTTCATTCTCATGGAGCAGGCACGGCGCCGCGCCCCCGCAGCCTGCGCCAGCACCCGGCCACAGCGCGCCCCCGCATGCGCCTGCGCCCGGCCGCAGCGCGCCAAGGGGGCGGCAGGGCCACAGCGCGGCAACGGGGCCGCCCGCGGCGCGGCAGGCCGGCGCGGCAGGCCGGCGCGGCAGCGGCGCGGCCGCCGCGTGCGTGCGCGGCCGCCGGCGGCCCGCAAAACCACGTGCCCGCGCCGCGCCGCACCGCCGCCGCGCCGCGCCGCGTCGTCGCCGTCATTGTCGCCGCAGGTGACCGACGTGTTCAAGAAGGAGGCCGCCATCTACGCGCGCTACGCGCTCATGCAGAGCATTCGGCAGAACTACCAGGCCCGCGCCGGCATCCTCACTGCGGGGCACTACGGCGTCGCGCAGGGCCGGCGCCGCGCGCTCTTCTGGGGTGCGCGCAGCGGCGTGGAGCAGCTCCCGCCGCTGCCGGGCGCGACGCACGCGGTCAAGCCGTTCAACATGCACTACCCGCGCGGCACGGCAGACTTCTGCCGCGTCGAGTTTGCGAGCGCGGTGCGGCGCCGGCGCGGGGCGGGCTTGGCGCCTGCGCGCAGCGGGGCTCCGCGCCACGGCGGCTGCTCCCTGACCGCCACGCGCCCGCGCCCGCGCAACGCGCCGCGGCGCCGCGCAGGCGTCCGAGGCGGCGGCGCACCCGATGGTGGTCATGGGCGACGTGCTCACCGACCTGCCGCCCGTGGACAACTTTGACGAGGCGCGCCCCCCGCGCCGCCGCCCCCCGCGCCGCCGCGCTGCCGCCCCCCGCACCGCCGCGCCGCCGCCCGCGCCCAGCCTCCCCGGCGCGCGGGTCCTGGCGCCCGCCAGCGCCGCAACGCGCGAGCCCACGCGCGCACCCACCTCTGCGCGCGCGCCCGCCGGCCGCCGCCGCGCAGAGCGACCGCAGCGACTATGCGAGCGCGCCGCAGTCGGTTGCGCAGGCGTGGCTGCGCCGCGCGCCGACCGGGCGCAGCCTGCTCGAGCGCGGCGTGCACGCCGACGCGGCGATGGAGCCGTGGCAGGGCATGCAGCGCCGCGCGCGGGAGATCCTGGACGGCGGCGACCACGCGCAGGCGCGGCCCCCGGCGCGCGACCGCCGCCGGCTCGCGCCGCGCCCGCGCCGGGCCGCCGCGGCCGGCCGGCCGACCGCGCGTGCCGCGCCGCGCCGCTCCGCCGCCCGCCACGCCAGATCTTGGCTGTCGGGCAGAAGGTGCTGTGCAAGAAGGCGGAGCTGCCGTCCACGACCGGCGGCGCGGGCGCGGGCGGCGGCGGCGACGGCGGCGACGCCGCGGGCACGAGCGCCGCGGCCGCCGCGGCGAGCGGCAGCACGACGGCGGGCGGCGCCGGCAAGAAGGGCGGCGGCGCCAAGCGCGGCAAGAAGGCCGGCGGCGCTGGCGGCGCCGCCGGCGACGGCTCCGACGCAGGCGGCAGCGGCGCCGCCGCCGCCGGCGCCGGCGACGACGACGAGGACGAGGCGGACACCGCGGGTGCGCGGCGCGCCCGGCCGCCGGCCCTGGCAGCGCCCGCTGGCCGCGCTCGCGCCGGCCCTGCACGCACGCACGCACGCACAGCGCCCAGCTCCTGTCCGCACTCGGCGCCGCCGCCGCCGCCGCCGCAGAGCTGGCCGCTGAGATCAAGGGCTCCAGCAACTTTGCCATCCAGACGTGGACGGCCCACGCCGCCGACGCCGCGGCCGGCGACGACACGGCGCGCGAGCTGCTGCAGCTCGTGCGCGAGGCGGAGCTGCAGAGCACGGCGTTCACGCTCGGCGTGGTGCGCCCGGGGGAGGGGGGGGGGCAGGCGCTGCTAGCTCCGCACGGGCCGCCGCCGGCCCGCGCGCGGCCGCGGCGCCGCGTGCAATGCGCGCGGCCCCCGACCGCGGCCGCCCCGCGCCGCACCCCTCCGCGCCGCAGCGCCGGCTCGCGCTGCAGGCGGCCGCGCGCGACGTGCCGGCGGGCGCGCCGCTGCGCGACCACCGGCCGCTCGCGTGCAACGCCGACGACTACAGCCGCATGTGCGCCGTGGACCGGAGCAAGGGCGCCAACTTCCGGGACATGCCCGGCGTGGTCACGCACGGCGACGGTGCGTGCCCCTGTGCCCGCGCCCGTGCCCGCGCCTGCACCTGTGTGTGCGCAGGTTGGGGGGTGAGCAGCCGCGGCCGGCGCCGACGGCGCTGCCGCACCGCGCGCCGCGCGCCGCACGGCAGGCCGGTGCTGCGCGGGGTCGTGGCACGCGTCCAAGACCGCGAACCACAAGCAGGCCAAGGCGCTGGAGGCCAACGTCGCGGCGTGGCGCGCGCTCGGCAAGGCGGGGCAGCAGGCCGTGGCCGACCCCATGAGCGTCCTCTTCGACGGCATCAGCCTCGAGGTGCGCCGGTCCTTGCTGCGGGGACAACGCGCGCGCGGCCGCGCGCCGCACGCGGCGGCCGCCCGCCGCCCGGCCCCCGCGCGCCGCGCCCGCCGCCCACGCGGTCGCGCCGCGCGCCGCCCGCGCCGCGGCGCGGCGCCCCGCAGTGCTCCTGCCCCGGCGGCGGCATGCCCCCGAAGCCGCCGCGCGGCTACAAGGGCTCCGACGGCAACGACAAGCACTTCCGGGTCGACTCGTACGGCTCCGCCGCCAAGGGCGGCTGGCGCGGCAGCCACATGCCCGGCTGCCCCTCGCGCGCGTTCTTCCTCAACACCGGCGACCTCGTCTGCCCGCGGTGCGCTTGCTTGTTTGCTGCGCCGCACGCACCGCGCTGCGCACGCTGCGCTGCGCCGCGCCGGACGCCGCCCGCGCGCGCGCCGCCTCACTCCTCCTCACCGCCTCGCCCCCCCCCCCCCCTGCCCGCGCCAGGTGGTGCGTGACGTACAAGGACGGCAAGTCGAGCGGGCGGCACGGCTGCTTCGGGCGCGTGTGGTGGGACGACATCCAGCCGACCGTCGTCACGCGCGCGGAGCCGCACAACCTGCAGCTCATCCACCCGGAGCAGGACCGCGTGCTCACCATCCGCGAGAACGCGCGCTGCCAGGCACGCACCGAACCACGCCGCCGCGTGTGTGGGAGGCTGCGTCCGTGGGGGCCGCGCCCGCGCGGCGCGCTGCCGCTCACTGGGTGACGCGCGCGCCGGCGGCGCACCGCCCGCGCGCAGGGCTTCCCCGACTCGCACGTCTTCGTCGGCCTCGCGGGGCCCCGGGCAAGACGGGCTCGTGCGGCAAGGGCGCGGCGACGGTCGACGAGCGCTACATGCAGGCGCGCGCCGGCGGCGGCGGCGGCGCGGGGGCGGCGGCGCGGCGGCGCGCCTGGCGCCGTGGCGCTCGGCAGAGGCCTGACGGGGGCACGGGAGCGCACGCAGCAGACCCGCCGCCGCCGCCGGCCGCGCCGCGCAGATCGGCAACGCCGTTGCGCCGCCGCTCGCGGCCGCGCTCGGGCGCTGCCTGCTGCTGGCCGCGGAGGAGGCCGCGCCCGTGGCGGTGCCGGTGGTGGACGTGCCGGACCCCGAGTATGAGGCCGTCGCGGCGGCCTGCCGCGCGGCCGGCGTGGGGTTCTGGTGCGAGGCGCACGACGTCGACCAGGTGCGCCCGCGCCCGTGGCGGCGGCGGCGTGGACCACGCTGGGCGGCGGGGGCCGAGCGTGCGCTGGCGGAGGGACGTCCCTCCGCCACAGCCCCTGAGCCCCCGCCGCCGCCGCCGCCGCCGCCGCCGCAGTCCACGCGCAACGCCTTCTACCGCGCGCGACACCGCAAGCCGGCGGCCGGCGGCGCCGCGGCCGCGGGCGGCGCGCCGCCCGCCTCGGCCAGCCCCAGCGCGGCGACGGCGCCGCCCGCCGCGGCGGCGGAGGCCGCCGCTGACGGCGAGAGCGGCGGCGCGCCGGCCGCCACGCCGGCCGCCGCGCCGGCCAAGGCCGCCCAGCCGCGCAAGCGCAAGCAGGACGGCGCCGGCACGCCCGCCGCCAAGCGCGTGCCGGGCGCGACGCCTGGGGGCAGCAGCGCCGCGCGCGCCGACGGCCGCGCGCGGCGCGGCGCCGCGGTGGCTGCGAGCGCCAGGATCAGCGACCAGCTCGTGTGCGAGGTGCTGCCCATTGCCGCGCTGGCGGCGGCGACGGCGGCGGCGGCCGTGCCCGCCACGCCGCGCGGGGGCGCCGCCGGCGCGGCGAGCGCGCGCGGCAGCACAGGCGCTGCCGCGGAGGCCGGCGGCAGCAAGGAGGCGTCGGCGGCGGCGGCGGAGGAGGAGGCGGCGGCCAGCCCCGCCGCGGTCGCGGCGGAGGAGGTGGAGGCGGCCAGCCACGCCGCGGCCGCGGCGGAGGAGGAGGCGGCCAGCCCCTCGGCCGCCGCCGAGGCGCCGTCGGCGGGCGGCGCCAGCGCCGCCGCCAGCGCCGCCGCCAGCGCGAGCGCCAGCGCGAGCGATGAGGGCACGGAGGACTCATCTTCCTCGGAGGGCTCCGAGGAGTCCTCGTCAGAGGAGGGCTCGTCCTCGGAGGGGGACGACAGCGAGCGCCCCGGCAGCGACTCGGCGGACGGCAGCTCGGCGGACGGGAGCGACGACGAGTGACGGCCGCGCTGACCACGGCCGGGGGCGCATTCTTTGATCTGGGGGCGCGGCTGCGGCTGTGGGGGCTCGGGGGACTCGGGAGTTTCATGCGGGCCGCGGCCAGCGCCGCACGCGCAGTAGTCAGTGCAACACACCGGACGACGAGCCCGCGCAACACACGCGGCCGCGCGCGCACACAGAGGGTGGCGCGCGCGAGGGCGCCGCCCAGCCCGAGACCGCCCGCGCGCCCCCGGGCGGCCTCGCTAAAAGTACAGGCCCGCCGCCGCGGCGGGCGGCGCGGGTCTCCTAAACCCCGCTCACAGCCGTCCCTGCTGCTGCGCGGCGTGCGCGGCGGCGGTGGTGCTGAAGAAAATGTCCTTGGCGCTCGCGGCCTCAAAGCCGTCGCGGCGGTGGTGCTCGCGCAGGCCGCCCGACGCCGCGAGGTGCGCGTGCTGCGGCAGCGGGCGGCGCTCCACAAACTCCATGTACGCCCCCACCACGGGGTGGACCTGCCGCGCCGCAGTCAGGGCCGCGCGTCCGCGGCAAGTCAGGCGGCCGAGCGCCGGGCCCCGGCAGCGCGCGGCGTCACGCCGGCGCCGCGGCGCGCCGCCGCCGCACCTCGCCGCCGGCAAAGGTGCAGTCGACCAGGTCGGCGACGGTGGAGCACTGCAGCAGCCCGCCGTCGGGGCTGACCTGCGCGCGGCAGCGGCGCGCGGGTCAGCGCCGCGGCCGTGCCAGGGCAGCGGCCGCCGGGGGCCACGGCAGGGGCCGCAGCAGCAGGTCGGCGGCGCCGCGTGCCTTCATTACGCCGCCCTCCTGGTTGAGGTTGAAGCCCTTCGCCGCCAGCTGCGCGGGCGGCGGCGGCGGCGGCGCGCGGGTCGGCCCCGCGCCGGCGCGGGCCGCGCCCTCACCCCGCCGCCGCGCCCGCGCACGCGCGGCTGGCGCGCGCGCCGCGGCGGCTGCCCCCGCCCCGGGCCGCCGCGCCGCACGCGCGCGCGGCGCGCCTCGTCGGCAAAGCTGTGGATGTCGCCGGTGCGCCCCGCGATCGCGTGGACGGACAGGGCGGTGTGGTTCAGGCGGAAGCCGTTGGCCAGCACCCTGCGTCGCACGCGCGCGCGTGGCCGGAGCCCGCGCCAGGGAGCGTCAGCGCGCCCAGCCCGTGCGGCGCGCCCTGGTCTCTGTGGCCGCGCGGCGCCGCGCTCACCACGCGCCGTACTCGCTCTCGCGCAGCAGCGCCGTGAAGTCGGCGCGCGACGGGCGCCGCCAGGGCAGCGCGCCGCTCACGGCCGCGCTCCACGCGCGCAGCATCGCGCCCTCGGGGCTGCTGCTGCCGCCTGCGGGCGCGGCGCGGCGCGTCGTGGGCGTGGAGTCGCGGCGGGGGCGGCCCGCCCGCGCGCCCCGCCCGCGCCCGCGGGCGCGCCGCCGCACCCGCCGCGGGGTCGACCAGCTCGTCTGTGTATGAGCGGATGAGCGCCTGCGCTGCAGGCGACAGCTTCTCCACCTGCGGCGGGCGCGTGCAACGCGGCGCAACGTCACGGCGGGGGCCGTCGGTCGGCGGGAGCGCAGCAGGCCGGAACGTGCACGCGGCGGCGGCGGCGGCGGCCGCCGCGCCTGCAGCTGCGAGACGAACATGCGTGGCAGCACCGCGTAGAGGTGCTGCGGCGGCGCAAACCACGCGGCGAGCAGGTGCGTCGCGGGGAATGTGTAGTAGTCTGGCGGCGGGCGCGCGGCGCGGCCGGCGAGGTCGGGGCGGCGAGGTCGGGGCGGCGGGCGGCGCGCGCGGGCCGCACCCTGCTGCGTGTACCCAAACGCCTGCAGCGCCGACCCCAGCGACTCCAGGCCCAGCCCCGGGACCTGCGCGCGGCGGCGGCGCCCCGTCGGCGGCGCGCGGGCCGCCGACGCGCCGCTCCTGCAAGCGCGCCGCTGCTCGGCCGGGCCGCGCGCGCGGCTGCTCACGCCAAAGGTTCGGAACGCAAAGTGGTCGTGCACCAGCTGCGCCTCGCCGTAGCCCTGCCGGTACACGCGCTCGACGACCGCCGCCGCGCTCGGCGTCGCCGCTGCGGGGGTGCGGGGTTGCACGACGCCGCGCGGGCAGCGGTTGGCACGCGCTGGTGCGCGGGCAGCGGTTGGCGCGCGCCGGTGCGGCGCCGCGCGGGCCCGCGCGGGCGACGCTGCCGGCCGGCGCCGCACCCACCCAGGTAGGCGTCCAGGATCTGCTGCAGGCACGCCGCCAGGAGGCGGTTGGGCTGCGGCGGGTCGGCCGGCGCGCGTCGGCGCGCGCCAGCAGCAGCGCCGCGGGCCGGCGCCGCTGACGCAGCGATCCCTCACCTGAGCCGTGGTGCCCTGGGCGGTTGCCGCTGCCGCCGCAGCGGCCAGGCGCCTGCCGCCGACCGGGCGAGGCGGCGCCAGGCGGGCGCGGGCGCCAGCGGCGCCGCAGCGGGCGCTGGCGCGGCGCAGCATGGCTGCTGTGCGGGGATGTCGCCAGTCTGTGAGCGGGGACTCACGGCCAAGGCGGATGACGCTCTTCACGCTCTTGAGAGGGAGGGCTTTGGCCTCGCGCGCCAGGACCGCCAACGCGCCCCAGGCCCCGCGTTCCCGACGCACGCCGGGCACACACACTCCGGGATCACACCGCCGGGGCCGGCAGGCGACGCGAGAGCTCGGCGTCCCACACACACGCGGCCAGCGCCGTGCCCAGGCACCCGGGCAGCGGGCCCGCACGCTCCCGAGAACATTCGGGTGTCGCTCGAGGGCCCAGTGCCGGGTTGGGCGCGGGGCGCACAGGTGGGCGCGGGGCGGGCCGCATGCGGTGGAGAGCGCCTTGCCCTCGTCGCCCTCTGCGTCGCCTCACGCCCGCCCGCCCGCCGCGCGCGCCCCGCAGTCCGTGCGTGCCCCCCAGCGTCTAGCGCTGCTCCTGGGGCGGCGCGCGGGCCAGGAGCCGCGCGCAATGGCCCCCGCAGCAGCAGAGCCGCAGGGCGCGCAGGAGCAGGAGGCCGAGGAGCTGGAGGAGCAGGCCGGCGAGCGCGCGCCGCTGCTGGCGGGCGGGGCCGCGCAGCAGGCGCGGCCGCCCACGGCGGCGGCGCCGCCGAGCGCCGCCGCAGCAGCAGCGGCTGCTGCTGCAGCAGCGGCGCCGCCGGGCGTGGGCGGCGGCAAGCCGGGGAGCGACAAGGCCGCCGCCGCCGCGTCCGAGGGCAAGGACGCGCTGGGCCAGTGCCGCATCTGCCTCGAGGAGGAGCAGCTCGGCGCGCTCGAGGCGCCGTGCGCGTGCGCGGGCACGCAGCGCCACGCGCACCGCGAGTGCATCCAAAAGTGGATCAACGAGAAGCGGCGCGGGCACTGCGAGATCTGCGGCGCGCGCTACCGCGGCGCGTATGTCGTGCCGCCGCCGCCGCCGCCGCCGCCGCCGCTGCCCGCGGCGGGCGAGCCGCTCGGCGCGCCGCTCGGGGGGCTCTACCTCACGCTTGAGGAGCAGGCGCGCGGGCACGACGCGCTGTACGACGACTGGGACGACCACCGGCAGCCCACGCTGAGCTGGGCCTTCTCGCTCGCCATGTTCCTCATGCTCCTCTTCTCCCTGCACACCTCGCTGCCGCCCGGCGGTGAGGTCCCCGGCGCCGCCGGCCCCGGCGGCGCGGCGCCCGGCGGCGGCGCGCCGGGCGGCGTGCCCGGCGGCGGCGTGCCCGGCGGCCCCGGCGGCCCGGCGCCGGGCCCGGCGGCGCCGGGGCGCTGCCGGACGGCGCGGTCGCGGGCTTTGCCGCCGCGGCGACGCTGTTCATCGTGTGGGTGCTGACGAAGCTGCTGCTGGTCGTGCTGCCGCTGCTGGCGGTGATGCGGCTCGCGGCGCGCGCGCAGGAGCAGGCGGCGGCCGAGGCGGCCGCCGCTGCGGGCGCGCCCGGCGGCGGCGGAAGTGTGCCGGAGCTCGAGCTCGACGTCCTGGCGGCGCGCCGCGCGGCGCTGAGCCGGCTGGGGCGCGACTCGACGTTCTGGGGCGTCGCCGGCGCGCCCGCGGCGGCGGCGGCGGCGGCCGGCGCGCCGCCCGCGGCGGCGGCGGCCGAGGCGGCGGCGGCGGAGCAGCGCGTGATCGCGGCGATGCGGGCGATGGTGCGCGCGGCGATCGCCAACGCCGCGCGGCGCGAGCTCGAGACGCGCCGCGGCGCCGGCGACGAGGGCGGCGCTGGGGGCAGCGGCGGCAGCGCGCGGCTGGCAGGCGTGGTGTGAGCGAGGCGGGCGTTGCGGCGCGTTGGCCGGTGCCAGCGCGCGCATCTTATCCCTGTACAGCTTGTGAAGACGAGGGTGCAGGCAGTAGGCAGGCGGCGCGCGAGCAGGCAGGCGGGCGGGCGGCGTTTGTAACGCAACAGGCAGGCCTGCCGCTGACTGCCCAGACCGTAGTCCCGGCGCATCTGCCGCACGCCGGGCTGGCAGGGCCAGGGCCGCGAGCAGCAGCGATGCTCGCCGCTGCCGGCGCCGCCGCTGCCCCGCGCGCCGCGCCGATCGCCGCCTGCCGCCCCGTGCGGCATGTGGCGGCTCGGGCAGCGGTGTCGGCTGGTGCGGAGGCGGAGGCGCTGCTGGCAGAGCTGGTGCAAGGTGGGCGCCCGTCGCCGCTGCTCTGCGCCGGGCACCGGCAGGCACAGCAGCAGCTCGGACGCGTGCTCTCGGACGCATGCTCTCGTGGCTCTTGCCACAGCCTGCGCAGCTTTCGGTGCAGCGCGCCGGCCGCCGCTGCCGCCGCGCACGGCGCCCGCGGCCAACGGCGCCGGCCGCCGCTGCCGCCGCGCGCGGCGCCCGCGGCCGACGGCGCGCCTACCGCCGCGGGCCGCAGACGCGTACGCGGCCGCCGTGCGCTTGTCGCGAGGCCCCGCCGGCCTGGGGCTGACGGCGTCGGCGCCGATCAAGGCGGGCGAGCCGGTGCGCGGGCGAGGCCCCTGCAGCCAGCGCGCGAGCCAGCCAGCGCTCGGACACGCCGCGCCGCGGCGGCCCCGCGCGCAGGTGCTGGTGCTGCCCGACGCCAACTCGCTCACCGTGCCGGAGGGCAGCTCTGTGTACGCCTGGGAGGTCGCGTGGCTGGAGCCGTTTGAGTCGGCGCACGGGCCGCTGCCGCCGGCGCTCAGCTTCTTTGCCTCGGACCACAGCGTGCCCGCGCTGCACCGCATCTCAGCGCTCATCCTCTGGGCGTGCAAGCAAGGGCAGCCCTGGAAGGCCTGGGCGGCGCTGCTGCCGGCCCTCGACGCCGCGACGTCGCCCGCGGGGCCGTGGACCGCGGCCGAGGTGGAGGAGCTGCAGCTGGAGCCGCTGAAGGTGGGGGGCGGCGGGGGGGGGGGGGGGCTGCACGCCTCGCGGCGCGAGGCGTGGCACGCGCGCGGTCCCGGCACCGCCAGGGCTGGCAGCAACCCCCGTGCCGGCGTTGAAACCCCTCTCTGAAGAGCCCTGGCGGCGCCGCTCGCAGATGATCATGGCAGACAATGCTGCATACTTCCGCGACCAGGCGGCGGCGCTGCACCGCCGCCTCACCGCCGACGACGGCAGCGGCCTTGCCGCGCTGCGGCTGTGCGACAGCGGTGAGGCGCCGCGCGCCGCGCGGCGCGGGGCCCGCGCCACCGCGCCGCGCGCGCGCGCGCGCACGCCCGCGCCACCACCGCGCCGCGCGCCGCCATGCGCGCCCACGCCGCTGGCGCGCGCGCGGGGCGCCGCAGTGGCGAGCGCTGCGTGGGCGCAGTTCATTGCGTCCACGCGCGGCTCCGACGGGGGCAGCGACGACACGTCGGTGCACCCGGTGCACGACCTGCTGAATCACAGCGACGCCCCCAACTGCCGCGCGGGCGTGAGCACGCAGCAGGGCGGGTGCGCGTGCGCGCCGCGCCTCCCGCCCGCGCCGCCCTCCCGTGCGCGCGCGCGGCGCGGCGCCAGCGGCCGGGGCTGCGGGCTGACGGCCGTGCGCCGACACCGGCGCAGGTTCATCGTCCTCGCGGCGACTGACATCGCGGCCGGCGCTGAGCTCACCCTCTGCTACGCGGCCCCAGAGAGGCTGAGCAGCGTCGAGATGCTGCTCAGCTGGGGCTTCACCCCGGGCCAGCCGCGCGTCACCGACTGGGCGCTCGACGCCTGGATCGGCGTGCTGCCGGCGCTGCCGTGGGCGGCGGCGACGGCCGCCGCGGCGCGACTGAGCCGCGGCGCCGGCGGCGGCGCGCTGCTCGCCGCGGCGGGGAGCCTGCCGCTCGCGCTGCCGGCGGATGGCGAGCACGAGCTGCCGCGCCTGCTGCGGCGCGCGCCGGGCAGCCCGTCGGCCGACTATGGCCACGCGGCGCGCGCGCTGCAGCGCTTTGGCGTGGGCAGCGGCCCTGAGCTGCCGCCGCAGCCCGAGCCGCCGTCGCCGATCGCGGCGGAGCGCTTCAGGTCCCCCACCCTCGCGCAGCGCGCCGCGCTGCAGGAGGCGCTGCTGCAGGAGGTGCTGACGGCGCTCACAGATGGAGGCGGTGGGCCTGACGCCGGCGGCGGCAGACCTGGCAGCGGCGGCGGCGGCGGCGGCGGCGGCGGCGGCGGCGCCGGCGACGCGCAGGCTGCGGCGCTCTGCGCGACCGCGGTGCAGCACGAAGCCCTGCTGCAGCTCGCGGCATGCGGCACAACGGTGGAGCAGGACGAGGCACTGCTGGCGCAGCTGCGTCAGCAGGCGGCGCCGACACCACACGGCGGAGGCAAGGCCGGACGGGCCCGGGCCAGGGCGGCGGCCGCGCCGGGCAAGGGCTTTGCGGCCCGCGCGCCGGCGGCAGCCCCGCCGGCGCCGGATCAGCGGCAGGCGCAGCAGGCGCAGCAGGCGCAGCAGGCGCAGCAGGCGCAGCAGGCGCAGCAGGCGCAGCAGGCGCAGCAGGCGCAGCAGGCGCAGCGCCGCGGCACGGCGCTCGACCGCGCGCGTGCGCTGCAGCGCCAGGTGATGGGGGGACTGCTGCTGCTGCGCGCCGGCGAGGCGCTGGCGGGCGGCGACGACGCCGATCGCGACGCGGCCGCGCGCGTGGTCGCCGCGGTGGACGCGCAGCGCCTGTGCGGCCCCGCGGCACCGGCGCAGCTGCTCGCGTTGCCTCGTGCCGCGCAGCTCGGCCGGCTGGCCGAGCTCCAGCGTGGCGTGGCCGGCGCGCTGGAGGAGGCGGCTGCCCCGGCACCGCCGCCGCTGCCGAGCGGGGCCGGTGGCGCGCGCGTGGCGGCGGCGGTGGCGGCGCGGGCGCAGCGCAAGCGCCTGCTCGCCGCCACGGCGGCGCTCGCTGGCGGCATCGCGGAGGAGCTGGGCGGGGCCCTGTGATGCGGCCGAGCAAAACAGCAGCTGCGCCGCGCGGGGCGTCACGCCGGCGCGCAAACTTTTGAGCGAGCCCGCCGTCCCCGCCGCCCCGCCGCCCCGCCGCGCCCGCCCGCTCGCACGCCGCACTGTCGCCTCGCCCGTGATCGGAAAACCGCGACAGCTCGCCCCGATCGGCGAGCCCGACAAAAGACAGCAGTCGCGCCCGCCCCCCGCCATGCGCGCGCGCTAGGCCCCCGCAGCAGCGCCCGCAGCCGCCCAGGATGGCGGACGAGGCCCAGGTGCTGGCCGACGCGGCCAAGCTGCCGCTGGAGGAGCGGGCGGCCCACAGCAACTGGAAGGTCCGCAGCGCCGCATACGAGGCCATCAAGGCCGGCTGCGCCTCCGTGTTCGACGCCTCCGACCCCGTGCTGGGCGAGTATGGTGAGGACCGCGGCGCACGGGCCGCCGGGCGCTGCGCCGGCAGCCGCGCCGCCCGCGCCAGGCAGCAGCGGCGGGCGGGCGGCGCGCCAACCGCCGCGGCGCGGCGGGCCGCCCGCCGGCCAGGCTCCGTGTTCCCCAAGGCCACCGCCGACGGCAACGCCGCGGCGCTGGACAAGGCGCTCGAGGCGCTCGCGGCGTTCCTGGAGAAGGCCAGCGACGGCGCGGCGGCGCGCATCGCGGGCGCGTGCTGCGCCAACATCGTGGCCAAGGCGCTCGGCGCGCGGCCCAGCACTGCCGCCAAGGGCGTGGACTGCCTCGCCGCGTTCGTGGAGGTCGAGCAGGCGGACAAGGCCACGGTGCGCCGCCGCGCGGCGGGCCGGCGCGGCGGCTGTCGCGGCGGGCGCGGCCGGCCTCACGCGCGGCGCGCTGTGCCCTGCGCCGCGCAGACCGCGCTGGTGGAGGGCTACAAGCACAAGGTCCCCAAGGTCGTCGTCGGCTCCCTCGACGCCACGCTCACGCTCGTGCGGTGAGGGAGCGCGGCACGCGCCCGCGCGCAGCTGCGGCGGCACGGCCTCCGCGCGCCGCCGCGGCGGCGTGCCAACCCGCCGCCGCCGCAACACACACGCACGCGCGCGCGCGCCGCAGCGCGTTTGGCGGGCGCGTGATGCCGGCGCAGGCGCTGCTCAAGGCGATGGCGCCCATGTTTGAGAGCAAGGACGCCAAGGCGCGCGGCACGGTGAAGGAGATTGTGGTGAGTGGCGCCGTGCGCGGCTGTGTGTCGTTGGTGGTCGCGGCGGCTGCGGGGCGAGGCGCAAGCGCGCCGCGCGCGTGGGCGGCAGCGCCGCGCGGGCCGGAGGCGCCGACCCGGGCCGTGGCACGCGCCGCCCCGCAGGCGGAGCTCGCGCGCTGGATGGGGCCTGAGCTCATCCGGGGCGCACTCTTTGAGAAGATGCGCGACGCGCAGAAGGAGGACGTGGAGCGGCTGCTCGCCGACGCGCCCGCGGGGCGGCCCCGGCCGGAGCGGCTCACGCGGCGCGAGGCGGAGAAGGCGGCGGCCGCGGCGGCGGCCGCCGCCGCGGCGCCGCCGCCCGGCGCCGAGGGCGGCGAGGCGGCGGCGAGCGGCGGGGGCGCGCCCGCGGCCGCCGCGGCGGAGGAGGAGCCGGAGCAGGTGCGTGCGGCGGCGGCGCGCGGCTGGCAGCGGCCGCGCCAGCGCGCAGGCAGGCGCGCGCGCCGCCGGCCGCCCGCCGCGCCCGCCGGCGCCGCCGTCACTCTCGCCCTCACGCCCGCGCCGCTGGCAGGTCGACTCGTACGAGTTTGCCGAGCCCCGCGACATCATCCCCGAGCTCAAGAAGGACTTCTGGGACGGCCTCGCGAGCGCCAAGTGGAGCGAGCGCAAGGCCGCGCTCACGGCGCTGCGCGAGGCCGCGGCGTACCCGCGGCTGGCCAACAGCGACTGGGGCGACGTGAACCGCGAGGTCAAGAAGATCATCACCAAGGACTCCAACATCCAGGCGCGGCGCGGCGCGGGCGGCGGCGCGGGCGGCGCAGGCATGGCGGGTGCGGGGAGCTGGCAGGGACGTGCGCGCGCGCGCCGACGCGGCGCGTGCCGGCACGCGCGCCGCCAGGTCGTCGCGGAGGCGATCAACTGCACCGCCAACATCGCCAAGGGCCTGCGCCGCGACTACCGGGGGCCCGCCATGACGCTGTGCCCGGGTGCGCCGCCGCTGTAGCGCGCCACCGGGCGGCGCGGCCGTGCCCGTCACGCCTGGCCTCGCCAGACGGACCTGTGTCCAGCCGCGTGGGCCCGGCCGCAGCGCGCACGCTGACGTGCCCGCCGCGCCCGCCGCGCCGCGTCGCGCCCCCTGCCCCGCAGTGCTGCTGGAGAAGTTCAAGGACAAGGCCGCCGTGGTCGGCCGCGCGGCGGGCGAGGCGCTCGACGCGATGGCGCGCTACAGCTTTGCGCTGCCGGTGCGGCGGCGACGCGGGCCGGGGCTGCGCGCCAGCCTCCGCGCGCGCGGGGCGCGGAGCGCGGGGGGCCTTGGAGCGCGGTAGGGGCAGGGGCGTGGCCGAGCGCCGCCGCCGCCGCCGCCGCCGCCGCCGCCGCCGCCGCCGCCGCCGCCGCCGCTGAGCGCACCCACAGGACGTGGCGGAGGACGTCGCCGCGGCACTGGGGCACCAGAACCCCAAGGTCAAGGAGAGCAGCCTCGCCTGGCTCGCGGGCTGCACGGCGCGGGAGAGCAAGCAGGGCGTGCTGAAGCTGCTGCCGCTCGTCGTGCCCGCGGCGGTCAAGTGCACCGACGAGGGCGCGCCGGCCATCCGCGAGGCGGCGCTCAACTTCCTGGTCCAGGCGGCGCTCAAGGCGCGCAGCGCGGGCGCGACGCACCCCGGCCCGGCCTCCCCTGCGCTCCCCCGCGCACGCGCTGGCGCGTGGGCGCGCTCACGACCCGGCCCGCCGCGCCGCGCCGCGCAGGCGGGCAGCCTGGCGGCGCTGGACAAGGGCCTGGCCAAGATGGACGAGGGCAAGCGCAAGAAGCTCGAGGAGATGCTGCAGGACGCGGCCAAGGCGCGGCGCGGCGGCGGCGGCGCGCCCGCGCCCACGGCACCCGCGGCGCCGTCGCGCGCGTCGAGCGCCCGCAGCATCAAGGCGCCGGCGCCGGTGAGCGAGCGAGGGGGAGGAGGGCGGGGGGCGGGCGCGCCGCGCCGAGCCGCCGCGTCGCACCGGCGGGCGCGTCGCGCCAGGGCTGACCGGCCTGCCGCGCCGCGCCGCGCAGGGCGGCGCCTCGCCCGCGACCAGCCCGCGCGCCAGCAGCAGCGGCCCGCCCGGCCGCGCCGGCCCGCCGGCGCGCGCGCCCTCGACGCGCGCCAGCGCCGCGCGGCCGGCCGCGGGCAAGCGCCCCGCAGCGGCGGGCGTGCCGGCCGCGGCCAGCGGCGGCGGCGGCGGCGACGGCGGCGCCGAGGAGAGCGAGGCGTCGCTCTCGGGCGGCCTGCTGGGCGCGCACGAGGCCAAGGAGCGCCTGGCGGAGCTGCTCGGCGACGAAGTCGCCGCCGCGCTCGGCGACGCGCAGTGGAAGGCGTGCCGGCCGCCGCCGCGCTGGCCGCCGCCGCGCGCGGCTCGTGCCGACTGGCGGCGCGCGGCGCCCCCGCCGACGTGCGCGCGCCCGCTGCGCGCAGGTGCGCCTCGAGGCGATGGAGGGCGTCGTGGCGCGCGCGCAGGAGCCGGGCCTCGCCGAGGCGGCGGGGGCGCTGGCGCAGGGCATGGCGCACCTGCCCGGCTGGGAGGAGAAGAACTTCCAGGCGAGCCGCCGGCGGCATGGGCGGGCGCGGCGGCGGGCATGTGGGCGCGGCGTGGACGGGCGCGGACGCGCACGCGGGCCCGTGCCGACGACCGGGAGCCAGCGGCAGCCGCCCCGCGCGGAGCCGGCGCGCGGGCGCTGCCGCAGCCCCGTGCGCGTGCGCGCCCACGCGGCCGCTGCCGCCCGCGGCGCGCCGCCCGCAGGTCATGGCCAAGCAGTTTGAGGTCGTGCGCGCCTGCGCGGCGCAGCCGGGCTTTGGCAAGCGCGAGGCGCTCGTCGCGGTGGTCGGCGGCGTCGACAAGTGCGCGCCAGGGGCGGCGGGAGCCAGCGGCGCACCGCGCGCCGCCCGCCGCGCGCCGCGCGCCGCGCGCCGCGCCTGCCGCCGCTGGCTCGGCCGCGCACCTGCCCCGCCGACCACGCGCCGCCTCACCGTCGCCACCGCCGCCGCCGCCGCCGCCGCCGCCAGGCTGGCCGACCTGAAGCTCAAGGAGCCCGCCTCACTCATGCTGCTCGCCGCGGCTGAGGCGGCCGGCCCCCAGCTCGTCGCGGCGCTGCTGCACAAGCGCGCGGTGGCGCACAAGAACCCCAAGGCGCGCCCAAGAGAGGGGGGGGGGGGCGGCTCTGCGCCCCCCGGCCAGGCCGCGCGCCGCTCCGCCCCGCCGCGGCCGCCGCCGCCCACGCGCGCCGCCGCCGTCCGCGCGTCCATGGCCCACCCACGCAGGTGCTGACCGAGTCGCTCAACTGGACGGCGCGCGCGGTGTCGGAGTTCCTGCTGCCCGCGTTCTCGGTGCCCTCGCTGCTCTCCTGGGCCAAGGACGGCCTCGCCTCGGCCAACGCGGCGACGCGCACGGCCGGCACGCAGCTGCTGGGCCTGCTGCACGCCTTCCTGGGCCCCGCGCTCGCCGACATGGTGCGCCCCGACCTCAAGCCCGCGCTCATGGCGACGGTCGAGGCCGAGTTTGCGCGCCAGCCGCAGCAGGGCAGCTGGACCGCGACGCGCGTGTCGAGGTGCGCAGCCGGGGGCGCCCGGGGCGGCGCCGAGGCGCGCGGGCACGGGGCCGAGGCGCGCGGCGCGGCCGGGCCGCGACGCGAGCACCGCCGCCGCCGCCGCTGGCTGCCGCCGCCACGCAGGGCCGCGGCGGCCGCCAAGGCTGCCGGCGGCGGCGGCCGCCCGCCGCGCGGCGGCGGCGCCGGCGGCGCCCGCGGCGCGGCCGCGGCGGCGGCGGAGGAGCCGGCGAGCATGGAGGACCTTCTCCCGCGCGCCGACATCAGCGCCCAGATCACGGGCGAGCTGGTCGGCAAGCTCGGCAGCGCCAACTGGAAGGAGCGCAAGGAGGGGCTCGACGAGGTCGAGGCCATCATTGCCGCCGCGGGCGGCCGCATCCAGCCCTGCGTGAGCGCCCCCCGGCGCGCCGCCGCGCCGCGCCGAGCGGCGGCGGCTCCCGCGCGGCGCCGCGCGCCCGCCCGACGCGCCCCTGCCGCCGCGCAGGTGGGCGACCTGATGCCGGCGCTGAAGGGCCGCATGGCGGACAGCAACAAGAACCTCATCGCCCAGGTGGGGCGGGGCGGTCGGTTGCACCGCAGCGCTGCGGCGCGGCTGTGCGGCGCCGCGCGACGCCCGCCACGCCACGCCACGCCCGCGCAGGCGCTGGTGCTGCTGGGCAAGCTGGCGCGCGCGATGGGGCGCAGCATCGCGCGCGAGGCGCGCCCCGTGCTCGCGCCCGCCGTGCGCTGCATCTGTGACTCGAAGCACACGGTGCGCGCCGCCTGCGCGGGCCGCCGGGAGCGCGGGCGGGGCCCGACCCGCGTGCTGCGCGCGCGCCGCCGCCGCTGCCCGCGCGCCGCCGGCCGACGCCCGCGGCGCCGCGCCCGCGCGCCGCGGCCCCGCCAGGTGCGTGGCGCGCTGATCGAGATGCTGGACGCCTGGGCCGCGGTCGCGCCGGTGGACGCGCCGTTTGAGGAGCTCGCCGAGGTGCTGCCCAGCCCCAAGTGCGTCTCGGAGGGCATGCAGGCGGGCATCGCGTGGATGGCGGGCGTGGTCGCGGGCGGCAAGGGCACGAGCGCCGACGCGGTGCGCGCCGCGGTGCGCGCGGCCGCGGTCGGCGCGGCCTACAAGACCGTGCCCGTGCGCGAGGCCGCGGCGGCGCTGCTCGACGCGCTGCTCGGCGCCGTCGGCGCGGGCGAGGTCTCGTCGGCGGTCGCTGCGCTGAGCGACAAGGCCTTGCAGCGCAGCGCGGCCAAGGCCCTGGCCAAGGCCGGCGGCGGCGCGGCGGCGGCCGCGCCCGCGGCCGCGCCCCGGCCGGGCGCCGCGCCGAGCCGGCCGGTGTCGCGGCCGGGCACGGGCGCGGGCGGCGGCCGCGCCGCGGGCGCGGGCGCGGGCGCGCGCCCGGGCACCGCCGGCGCGGCGCCGGCGAGCCGCAACGTCGCCGCGAGCGGCGTCGGCAGCCTGCGCGGCGGCGGCGCGGGCGGCGGCGCCGGCGCCGCCGCGGCCGGCGCGCTCGGCGGCGACGAGGGCCCGCTGCTGGCCCTCGACCGCAACAAGGAGGAGCGCGCGCGCAAGGTGCGGCGCGACCGCCGCCCGCGCCCGCCTGGGCCGCCTAGGCCCTGCGCCCGGGCGCCCGACTGCACCCCTTTAAACCCCTGCCAACCCCTGCCGCGGTTGAACGGGCCCGCGTCGGCGCAGGCGCGGTTCAAGTCGAGCAAGTTTGAGATCCGCCCGGACGAGCTCGCCAGCCTGGAGGCCGAGCTCGGCGCCCTCGCCGCGCCGGGGCTGCGCGGCAACCTGTTTGCCAAGGACTTCAAGCGCCACGTGCTCGCCGCCGACGCGCTGCGCGCGTGGCTCGCGCCCGGCGACGACGAGGCGCGCGCCGCCGCCGCGCCGCCGCCGCCGCCACGCGCCCCGCGCCGCCGCCGCGCCGCAGCGCGCGACGCCGCGCCGCCGCCTCCGCACGCCGCGCGCGCCGCAGGCGATGGAGGCGTGCGTGGCGTGCCTCGACCTGCTGCTGCGCTGGGCGGTCGTGCGCCTCGCGGAGGGCAATACGCAGACGCTCGTCGGCGTCACCGGCATGCTCAAGGCGCGCTGCGCGCTCGCCGCGCCCGCTGCCCCTCCCCGCTCTCTGCGCGCACCTGCCGTCCCTCCCGCCCCGCCCGTGACCGTGCCACCCCCCCCCCCCCACACACACACACACACACACGCACGCACGCGGGCACGCACGCACGCACGCACACACGCACACACGCACGCGCCGTGCAGGTGCTGCTGGAGGGTCTGTCTGACCGCGGCTACCGGCTGAGCGACGCCGAGGTCAAGGCCTTCCTGCCGGGCCTGGTCGAGAAGTGCGGCCAGCCGACGCCGCAGATGAAGGCGGAGTGCAGGCGAGCGCGCGCGCCGGCAGAGTACATGCGCCGCGCCGGGGGGGAGGGGGCGGCCACACACCCCTCGCCCTCGCCTGCACACGCGCCCGCGCAGCCCGCCGCCGCGCTGCGAGCCGCGCCGCGCTCCGAGCCGCGCCGCGCGCTGAGCCGCGCCGCGCCGTGCTGCCGCAGGGACCTGATCCGGCGCGTCGCGTGCATGTACTCAGCGCCCAAGGCCGTGGTCTTCATCCAGGAGGGCCTCAACTCCAAGAACAACAGGTGTGCCCCCAGCAGCGCGGCGGCGCCGCCAGCGTCGGCGCGCGGGGACGGGGCCGCCCCGCGCCGCGCGCTCGGCGCGCGCGCAGGCTCAGCCGCCGCCGCCGCCGCCGCCGCCGCCGCCGCCGCGGCCGTGTGCGCAGGAGCCGCGTGACGTGCGCGGAGGAGATCGGCTGGCTGGTCGACCGCGAGGGGCCGCGCGTGTACGCGGGTGAGCCTCAAACCCCGCGCCCGGGGCTCAGGCCTTAAGCCCCGCGGGCGGCGCCTCCCGTCGCTGCCCGCGCGCCCCGCGCCCCGCCCACCCCGCCCCTGCCTCCCCGCGCCCGGCAGGCCCCAAGTCCGAGGTGCTGCCCGCGCTTGCGCGGCTCGTGGCGGAGCCGGGCAAGGACGTGCGCGCGGCGGCGCTGGGCGCGCTGGAGGTGGTGTACACGATCGAGGGCGAGGGTGCGGCGCGGCGCGGCGCGGCGGAGGCCGCTGCGGTCCTCGCGCGCGCCCGCCAGCCCTCTTGACCCAACCCCAAAACCGCACCCCCGCAGGCGTGTGGAAGCGGGTGGGGCAGCTCAACGGGCAGCAGCGCGGCATCCTCGAGGAGCGGTTCAAGACCCTGGACAAGGATCTCGCCCGCCGCGGCCTCGCGGCCGGCCACCGGCGCGCTGAGTTCGACGGCCGGGCCTCCGACGGCGCCGGCGCCGGCGCCCCGCAGCGTGGCGCGCCCGAGCCGGCCTGCGCGGCGGCGCCCGGCGGCGGCGGCGTGCTGCCCGGGCTGGCGAGCAGCGCGGGGCTGGTCAGCCTCGGCGCGGGCGGCGACGCGCCGCGCCGCGCGAGCAGCGGGCGCGCGGGCTTTGCCGGCCTCGCCACGGCCGAGTTTGGCGGCGCCGCCGGCGGCGGCCAGGCGCTGCTGATGACCGGCGGCGCGCCCGCGAGCCTCGCCACCGCGGCGCACGAGGCGGCCGCCGCGGCGCCGCACGCCGCGGTGCCCGCGGCGTTCCAGCCCGCCGCGCCGCCGCCGGCGGCGGCGCCGCAGCCGCACGCGCGCGGCGCCGCGCCGCCGCCGCCGCCGCCTGGTGCCGCGGCCGGCGCGCCGCTGCACCTGCAGCCGCTGCAGAGCCTCGGCACGCCGGCCGCGATGACGGCGGAGCTCGACAAGTGCCTCGCCGTGCTCGCGGGCGGGCAGACTGAGGACGCCATCGAGGTCATGAAGCTCCTCTGCTATGAGATGATGGACCTGCAGCGCGGCGCCGCGGCCGCGGCCGCCGGCGCGCCGGGGGCCGGCCCGAGCGCCGCGGCGGCCGCCGTGACGGTGCTGCTCTCGGGCCAGGCCGACCGCCTCGTCGCGCTGCTGACGGTGCAGACGGAGCAGGTGCGCGCCACGCCGCGCGCTCGGGGCGAGGGTGGCGCGCGCGCCCCTCCCCATTCCGCACCCCATGCACTCACACCCCACCCCACGCACTGACACCCGCCAGGTCTTTGCCGCCGCGTCGGCGTCGCTGCGCGGCGGCGGGCTGCCGCCGGGCGGCGGGCGCGCGTGCAAGTACGCGCTCAACACGCTCATGAACGTTTTCAGCGGCCCCACGCTGCCGGCGGGGCTGAGCGGGGCCACGCTGTCGGGCCTCGTGCGCGTGCTGCTGCTGCGCCTCGTCGACGACGGCCTCGGCCGCGCGCCCGAGGGCGAGGCGCTGCTCAAGGTGGGCGTGGCTGGGCGGGAGGGTGTGTGTGTGTGTGTGTGTGTGTGTGTGTGTGTGTGTGTGTGTGTGTGTGTGTGTGTGTGTGTGTGTGAGAGAGGGGCTGGGGCAGGGGGCCAGCTTGGCCCGCGCACGCACAGGGCTGCTAGCACAGCCCTCCCCCCTTCTCACCCCTCTGCTCTGCTGCCCGCCGCCGCGCATCCCCCTCTCAGGCACTGAACGTGCTGATGCTCAAGATCCTGGAGAACTCCAACCGCAACCACACCTTTGCCGCGCTGCTCGCGCTGCTGCTCGACGTGCCGCCGGAGCTCGACGCGCCGGGTGCGCCCCGCTGCGCGCACGCGCGGCGGTCGGCCGGCGCACGCGGGCCGCCCGCCGCCGACACCTCCGCCCGTTGAGCGCGCGCGTTGCGCGCTGCCGCCGCCGCACGCGCAGGCGGGTCTGACCTGTCGCTGCGCTGGGCGGACCTGGTGGTCAAGTGCCTCATCAAGAGCACCAAGGCGCTGCCGCAGGTCATCCAGGTGAGAGGGAGGCGCGACGCCGCGGCACAGGCCCTATACCGCGGGCGCCCCTTCCGCCGCCGTGGCGGCGAGCGCGCGCTGCTCATGCCACGGCGAGCACGCGCTCGCGCGCACCGCCCTCCGCCGCCGCACCCCACCGCCGCCGCACCTCACCGCCGCACCCCGCCGCGCGCGCACCCGCGCGCGCGCGCGCCGCAGAGCATGGACCTGCGCGGGCTGCTGCTGGCGGTGCACGGCTTCTTCGAGGCGCTCGGCGTCGACGAGATCCGGCGCCGCAGCCACGCGGACGACAAGCCGCTGCGCATGGTCAAGACGATCCTCCACGAGCTCTGCAAGCTCAAGGGCACCGACATCTACAGGCGCGCGCCCGGGCGCCGCCGCCGCTGCGCGGGGGCCGCCGGCCGGCGCCGTTGCCGCCGGCCGGCGCTGCGGGCAGCGTGCAGGGCGGACCGCTTCCCACCCTCAAGCACACGCACACGTTCACGCGCACACGCACGCGCCCGCGCGCAGGTACACGGCTGACATCCCGCAGCACGGCTCCACGAGCGGCGCGGACGGCAAGCCGGTCATCTTTCCTTACATCGACCTCAACATACAGACCCTGCAGGCGCGGCGGGGTTTAAGGGGGGGTTTAGGTGGCCCAGGGTTCAAGGTGCTTGACTAGGGTTTTGCCGCTTGCGCCTGGTGATTGCATGCGCCGCGAGCTACGACCGAACCGACCGAGCGCGCCGCGCCCGTCCCGCCGCGCCGCGCAGGGCAACGGCGCGATCCGGTCCGGCCTCGCCGCGGGCGGCGCCGGCGCCGGCGCCGGCGCCGCCGCCGCGCTCGCCGCCGTCACGCCCGTGCGGCCGGGCGCGGCGCCGCGCGGCGGCGCGGGCGCGGCGGGCACGCCCGGCAGCGCGCTGCGGGGGCAGCGCGACAGCATCGTGTCGCGCCTGAGCGCGGTCTTCACGCGCCTCAGCGCGCACATGCAGGCGTCGAGCAAGGACAGCAGCGAGAAGGTGCGCGCCCTGGGGGCACGCCCGCGCCGCCGCGCTCTGCCGCGCTCTGCCGCGCGCCGCTGCGGTTGCGCCGCCGCCCGCCGTGCCCGCGCGCTCGCTCACCGCGCCACCGCGCCCGCCCCCGCGCGCCGGCAGCGCGCGGTGTTGCTCGACATCCACGCCATCAGCGCCGAGACGGGGCTGCCCATCGACCGGCTCATGGCCACGTACCTCCCCGACACCACGCCCGCGTTCAAGGCCTGGATCGTGGGGGAGATGCGGAAGATCGACGACGGCCTCGCCGCAGCGGCGGCGGCGGGCGGCGCCGGCGCCGGCGGCGCGGCGGACGCGGCGGCGCAGCGCGACGCGCCCGCGCCCGCGGCCGGCGGCGCGACGCCGGGCGCGCTGCGCGCGCCCGCGCCCGCGGCGGCGGCGGCGCCGGGCGGGCTCACGGGCGCGCCGGGGTCGGCCGGGCCGAAGGCCGCGCTCGGCGGCGGCGGCGGCGGGGGGCCCACGATGGAGGCGCTCAAGGCGCGCATGAGCCAGCTGCAGGGCGAGAAGGGCCGCCTGCTCTTGGCCGGCAGCCCCGGCGGCGCCGGGGGCGGCGGGGCGGGCGTGTGCGTCAAGGGCGCGACGCCGCCCGCCGCGCCGCCGGCGGCGGCGCCCGAGCCGGCGCCGGCGGCCGAGGCGGCAGCGCCCCCGGCGGGCGGCGGCGGCGGGCGCAACCTGCAGGACCTGCGCAGCCGCATGCGCGGCCTGGCGGGCCTGTGATGTTTTCACGCTGGGGCCGGGCGCGGACGGCGGCGGCACCGCGCACCGCGCACCGCCGGCGGACGAGGTCTCCGCGCTGCGCCGCCGCGCGCGCGCGCTCGGGCTGTGGCGCGTTGAGGAGGCGCCGCGCTACGAGGCGGGCGGCGAGCTCGCGGGCTGAGCAGCGCCGCCGGGGGCGCCAGCTGAGCGCCGCCGGCGCCCGGGGGCACGCGCGCGGGCGACCGGATGCGGCTTTTGCAAAAGGGCCGCAGCGACCGCCGCGGCACACTCCCGGGACCATCGCGCAACGACCTCGCGCGCTCAGCGTGTGCGCCCTGAGCTGCGCGCTCACCGGCGCGGCGGCACAGCCGTGGCCCCGGGCCCGGCGCCGCTGAGCCCGGGCTCAGCACACATGCCCCAAAGGAATGGCAGCGAGGCAGCCCCAAACACACCCCCGCACGCAACACCAGCTGGCGCCCCGCGCACTGCCGGGCACTGCAGGGCATCACACTGCTGCCTGGCCGCCGCGCGCCAGGCGGTGCTGGTGCATCGCAACAATGGACGTGATCATGGCCATACACCAGGACCGCGCTGGCGAGGCAGCGCAGCGCAGCACGTGGTGGTCAGCGGCACCGTGCCGGCGAGGGCGTGCAGCACCGTGAACAGGTCGACCACCACCTGTTCACGGTGCTGCACGCCCTCGCCAGAGAGCAGCCGCCCCACGCGTGCGGCAACCGCTCTCGGGGCGGGCAGGACACGCTGCCCGCCAAGCGCTCACGCGTGTGAGCTGGGCGTCGCCGCGGCCCGCGATGACAACCGTCGCGTCAGGATGGCCCCGTACACGTGCGGCAGTTACGCACTGCCGCGCGAAGCTCTCGAGAGCTTCGCGAAGCTCTCACGTGCGGCAGTTACGCACTGCCGCACAAAGCTCTCGAGAGCTTCGTGCGGCAGTACGTACTGCCGCACGTATACACGAGCTCGCCGTCCGCGGCAGGTTGCGCGAAGACGGGCGGCGCGGGCGGGCAGCCCCAGCTCGTCGCGCGCCGCCGTCTGTGGCAGCAGAGGCGAAGCCAGGGCGGGGGCTCCACGCCGGCGGCGGCGGCGTCGCGCAGGGGCGTTGATCTCGTCGACACCGGGCGGATGGGCGAGATCAACGCCCTCCTGCGCGACGCCGCCGGCAACTCGGCGTGGCGGGCGCGTGAGAGCTGCGCGCGAGCAGCGGCGCGAGAGCAGCGGCGCGCGCAGCAGCAGCGGCGGCGGCGCCCGGGGCCGCCGCACGCGGGGTGCGTACCCACGCCTAGCACGTGCAATTGCGGGCTTGGCGCAGCTGCCGCGCAGCGCAGCGGGCGCGGCGGGCGCGGCGGGCGCGGCGGGCGCTGCGCGGTGGAGCGCAGCGCGACCGGCGCGTCTTTGGCGCTCCGGTGGAGCGTGAAGCGATCGCAGGTGGCGGCACTGTGCGGCCCAGGGGCGGGTGGCGCCTTCGTGTGCGTCGTGTCGCGCGTCAGCAGCAGCCGCCAACGTGATGCCGCCCTGCGCACAGCGCCATCAGCGCGCGCGCCGCGTCCCCGCAGCCCCGTTCGCCTGCGACGAGACGCCGCCCAGGCGCAGCGGCAGCCCGGAGGCATCGCTGCCCTTCGCGCGCTCGCCGCGCGCTGCGCCGGTCGCCGCCCACCGCGCCGCCCCTGCCGCCTGCGATGGCGGCGCAGCCGACCCGCAAGCGCCCCCTCGCGGTGCGGCAGCCGTGGCGGCAGCGGCGGCGGCGCGGTCAGGAGCAGCGCAGCGGCGACCGCCGGCGCCCGCGCGCGGCGGCCGCAGACCGACGACGGCGACGCCATGGCCGGCGACGCCGGCGGCCCCGAGATCGCGACCGACCCGGATTGGAGCAGCGGCGACGAGGTGCGCTTGCGCGCCGGCACGCGTCGGCGGCGCTGCGCGGCGCTGCCCGCGCTCACGCGCGATGCGCGCCGCCGCCGCGCCACAGGCCGACGTGGCCGGCAGCACCGCCGTCCTGCCGGGCGGAGAGGTGCGCCGCTGCGCTTGCGGCGCGCGTGGGGGTCGCAGATCGAGCGCTGCCGACTCGCGCGCGCCGCGCGTCGCACGGCCGCCGCGCTCTGCCGCCGCGCGCACGAGCCCGCCACCGCCGCCGCGACGCAGCCGATCGACCTGGCCAGCCTGCCCCCGCTGCTGGCGGCCTGCCTCCCGGCGTTGCAGGGCAGCGCGCCGCTGGAGCTCGGGCTCTCTGGGGCGCGCCGCGCCGGCGCCGCACCGGCGCGCCGCGTGGCGCAGGTTGCCGGGTGCGAAGGCACGTGCAGCGTGCTCAGCTCCTGTATGGTGCCGGGCTGTGCCGGCTACGTGCCCGTCCCGGGCCGCGCGGTGCCCACGGCCGCAGCGCAGACGGCGGCGCCGCGCGGCGACCGTGGCCGCGACCCCACGGCGGTGCGGGCCGGCGACGCCCGCGCCGTCGCGGGGCAGCGCCGCCGCGCCGCGCACGCGGCCGCCAGCGACGCGCGCGCGGCGCCTGCGGGCGTGACGCGCGAGGCGGAGAGCGGCGGCACTGGAGGAGGCGGCGCGCCGCAGCGTGCCAGGGTCTCTTGCTGCAGCGGCGCCGCGCGGCGCCGCCGCGGCGAGCTGGCCGTGCAGCTGTACGGCGGCCTGCAGGCCAGCTGGCCGACGCGGCTCGCGCGCGGGCCCGCGCGGGCCCGGGCTCCAGGCCCGGGCCTGGAGCGCCTGCTGGCGCAGCAGGAGCGCCTGCACACGTCGGCGGCAGAGCTGGCCGTGCAGCTGGATGGCGCGCTGGCCGACGACAACGCCGCGCTCGCCACTGCGCAAGAGCGCGGCTCCGCGCTGGCCGCGCAGGCTGAGGAGCTGTGCGGCGCAGTGTGCGCCGCGCTGCCGCTGCGCGCGTGCTGCAACAACCCGCGCTGCGCGGCGCTGGCCGGCGCGCGCAGCGAGCTGGCGGCGGTGGGCGGCCGGGCATGCACGTGCGGTGGTTGTGCCAAGTCGGGCGCGCCCGCGCGCTTTTGCAGCCGCGCTTGCCGGGCGGCTGCGTGGCGCGCGCACAAGCCGGTGTGCCGCGCGCTGGCCGCCAGTGTGGCGGCAGCGGCAGCGGCAGCGCGCGAGGCGGAGTGAAGTGGATGGGGGGATGGAGCGACCTCAGCGAGCACTGGCAGCGCTGGGGCGACCGCGTGCCCCGTGCGTGCCGACGGCTGCCTGCGGCGGCGACAGCCGCGTGCTGTGTAAGATGCAGAGTTGTGCGTGCCGCGCGCAGCCGCCCCCTGCCGCCACGCCTCGGCCGCCGCTGCCGCGCGCGCTGTGCCGCCGTCGCCGCCAAGGCCCGGGCCCGCCTGGCTGGCCGCTGCGCGCCCCGCCCGCCGCCGCCTCCAGCCAGGCCCTCCACCGCTGGTCCAGCTCCGACGGCACCGGCGCCGGCGCCCCGCCGCGCTGCGGCGCCGCCGGCGCGCCCGAGCCGGGCGGCGCGGCGGCGCCCGGCGGCTGTGCCCGGCGACTGCTGGCGAGCAGCGCGGGGCGGGTCAGCCTCGGCGGCGGCGGCGGCAACGCGCCGCGCCGCGCGAGCGGCGGGCGCGCGGGCTTTGCCGGCCTCACCGCGGCCGAGTTTGGCGGCGCCGCCGGCGGCGGCCAGGCGCTGCTGATGACCGGCGGCGCGCCCGCGAGCCTCGCCACCGCAGCGCACGAGCGGCCGCCTCGGCGCCGCACGCCGCGGTGCCTGCGGCGGGCGCAACCTGCAGGACCTGCCCAGCCGCCTGCGCGACCGGGCGGGCCTGTGATGTTTTGCAGCTGGGCGGCGGCGGCACCGCGCGCCGCTGCTGGGGTGCGGGGCGGCCGGCGGGAACCGCGTGCTCATAACAGTTCCTCGCGCGCTGCCCTGAGGAGCTCGAGCGCGAGCGGCGCCCGGTTCGATCGACCGCGACAGCACCAGAGGAGCGCGGCAGCAGCGCAGCGGATGTACGCGCCGCCGCGCGCCGCAGCCGCCCGCTCCACCGCGCCTGCGCCTCGTCGAACCCGCTTCCAGCACCTCTGGCTTGCTGCCGGACCCGGCGCGGGCCGTCTGCGCGGCATGGCCGCGGCGGCGCCGCCGGGCGCGCTGCTGCTGACGCCGCCGCCGCTGGTGGTGGTGGTCATGGGTGTGTGCGGCTGCGGCAAGAGGTGGGCTGGCCTGCGCGCGACCTGGCAGCTTTGCCGGCGCGGCGAGCGCGTGAGCACGCGGGGGCCTCGGTACGGCCGGGGACTCGCACACGGGCGCCTTCCCCGCTCGACCCGCCGCCGCCTAACCGCCGCCGCCGCCGCCTGCGACCGCGCCGTGGCACGGCAGCACGGTCGGCGCGGCGCTCGCGCGCCGCCTGGGCTGCGCGTTCCACGACGCCGACGACCTGCACCCCGCCGCCAACGTCGCCAAGATGCGCGCGGGCACGCCACTCACCGACGCAGACCGCGCGCCCTGGCTGGCGGCGCTCGCGGAGCTGCTGCGGGGCCACGTGCAGCGGTGCGCGCCGGCGCAGCCAGGCCGGCGCCGGCGCCGCTGCTGCCGCCGCCGCGCGACGCCCGGCGCAGCCAGGCCGGCCGCGCGCAGGCACGAGCCCGCGGTGCTGGCCTGCTCCGCGCTCAAGCCGGCGCATCGCGCGGTGCTGCGCGGCGGCGCGCCGCCAGGCGACCCGGCGGTCGCGTTTGTGAGCGGCCGCGCCGGGCGGCGGCGGGCGACAGCAGCACCGACAGCAGCGCCGCCGGTCAAGCCGGTCAAGGCGCCCCGGCGCCGCGGCGCGCGCGCGCTCGCCCCGCAGGTGCTGCTGGACCCGCCGCGCGCCGAGCTGGAGGCGCGCCTCGCGGCGCGGGCGGGCGCGGGGGGTCACTTCATGCCGGCGAGCCTCCTGGACTCGCAGCTCGCGGCGCTCAGCGTCGACCCGGGCGAGCTCTGGCTCTGCCTCGGCGGCGCTGCCGGCGCCGCGCTGGGGCCGGTGGAGGAGGTCGTGGCGGCCATCCTGGAGCGCCGCGGGCAGGCCGGCGAGTGACCCCCGCCCCCGAGAGGGGGGGGGGGGCGTGACCTCACGCACTCAGCGTGCGCGCCCTGAGCTGCGCGCTCACCGGCGCGCGGCGGCGCGGCGCGCGGCCGGCGTGTGGCCAGCGAGCTGTCGGCGGCGCCGGGCGCGCGCGCTCGGAGGCCTGCTGGACTGAGCCGGTGCTACCAGGACCAGCTCCATTGCAGCCGTGGGGAGTTGGGCGTCGTGCCCAGGGCCCTGTGTGATGAGGCCATCCACCGAGCGTGCCGGGAAGGGCCCCCCACACCTGCAAAATGGATCCA
This sequence comes from Scenedesmus sp. PABB004, assembly GCA_014905635.1. Classification (NCBI taxonomy): domain Eukaryota; kingdom Viridiplantae; phylum Chlorophyta; class Chlorophyceae; order Sphaeropleales; family Scenedesmaceae; genus Scenedesmus; species Scenedesmus sp. PABB004. The sequence goes on from JABVCE010000012.1 coordinate 1,116,558, forward strand.
CCATCTGGTTCCACCCGGGATCGAACCGGGGACCTCCTCGGTGTTAACGAGCGGCGGCGGGCTGGTCCATGGTTTGTTGCCTCGGTCAAGTGTTACCGACACGCGCACCCGCGAGCGCGGCCCCCACCCAACCACCACCTCAACGCGGCCGACGCAGCCAACGCCTCGCCGCCGTCGCCTCGCCTCCACCGCCGGCCTGCCCGCAGCCGCCGCCGCCGCTGAGCCGCCAACACCTCCGTCGCGCGCAGAGCGCGCCCGGAGGTGCCCCCGGAGCCCAGCACCACACGCGCCCAAACAGCGTCGCGGCGGCCGCACCAAGCACACGCCCGCACGCAACACCAGCTGGCGCCTCGCGCACTGCCGGGCATCACACACGTACATGCACTCACGCGAGGCGCTGCAGCGTGGGCTGCGCCACGCACAGCGCGACGCCCCGCTCGCGCGCCCAGGCGCACAGCTGCTCCAGGCCGCCGCGAGCCAGGCGGTCCTGGTGCATGGCCAGGATGACGTTGCAGCCGCCGCTGGCGAGGGTCTGCAGCACCTTGAACAGGTGGTGGTCGTGCGGCAGCTGCTCGCCAGGCGGGCAGAACACGCTGCCCACCAAGCGCTCCAGGCGCGAGGGCCGCGCGTCGCCGCGGCCCGTGATGACGACGGTCGCGTCCACGATGGCCGCGTACTGGCGCAGGAAGCTCTCGCCGTCCCCGACCTGCGCCTCGGTCGACACGCGGACGAGCGCGCCGAAGACGAGCGGGCCGGCGGGCAGGCGCAGCTCGTCGCGCGCCGCCCGCTGCGGCGGCAGCAGCGCCGCCAGGGGTGGGGCCTGCCCGCCGGCGGCGGCGGCCGCCGCAGCGTCGCGCAGTAAGGCATTGATGTCGCCCATCCGCCCGCGGCCGACGAGGGCGAGGCGGCTGCTGCCGGCCGCGAGCGCCGCGCCCTCGCTGGCCGCGGCGGCCTCCGCCGCCAGCAGCGCGGGCATGCCGATGTTGCTCGCGGTGATGAGGAATGGCAGCGACGTCAGCTGCACGGCGTTGGGGTTCGCCTCCGCGCGCGCCGCGCCGCGCTCGCGCTCCTCCAGCGCGATGGCAAGCCACGCGGCGCGCGCGTCGGCGGCCAGGCTCTCCGCGGCGGGCGCGCCGATGAGCAGCGCGACAAAGGCGCGGGCGAGGCCGGCGCGGCCGCCCTCCTCGATGCCGCTGAGCTCGCGCGCGCCAGCGGGTGCGCCGGCCTGGCGCAGCAGCGCGTTGACGACCGGCAGCGGCGCCAGCAGCACGAGCACGTCGAGGCTGTCCTCGCCGACGAGCGCGGCGAGGGCGCCCTCGCAGCGCGACGCGCGGCTGACCTCCGTCACAGCGACGAGGCCGCGCCCGCCCGCCGCCGGCGGCGGCGGTGGGGCCGGCGGCCGCCGCCGCCGAGCTGCTGCCGGCCGCGCTGCCGGCGCTGTCGCACTGGCGCACGGCGCGGCTGCCGCCGGCGGCGCTGATCGCGGCGAGGGGCGCCTTGCGCGCCTCGTCGCAGCTGGCCGAGGCCGACTGCCGCGCAATGTGCACGGGCGTGTCGGCCGGCACCATGGCGGACAGGTGGGCCTGCTGGTGGCCGGCCGCCCCGCCGCCGGTGCCCTTGCTCGAGCGCGCGAGGCGCGCGACGCGGCGGTAGCGCACGGTGATGGCCATGACGGTGCGGCGCGTCAGCAGCACCTGGGGGTGTATGGCCTTGGTCCGCACAGCTAGCGCCGCCTTGCCCGACAGGCGCGTGCTGGCCGCGCCGCTCGCGCCCAGCAGCTGGGCGGCGTATGCCGCGTCGTAGTCCAGGTTGGCCTGCGGCGTCTCGACGGGGTGCATGGTCGGCCCTGCGCTGGGCGGAGTGCGACGATGGGCGGCGGCGCGCGCGCGCGCGTGAGCAGCGCACGAGCAGCGGCGCGCGCAGCAGCAGCAGCGGCAGGGGCGCCCGGCGCCGCCCCACGCGGGGCGAGTACCCACGCCTGGCAGCACAGCGCAGCAGCGGGCCTGGCGCAGCACGCCGCGCGACGGCGCGGGCGCAGCGGAGCGGGCGCGGCGCGGCGGAGTGCTGCGCGGGTGAGTGCTGCGCGAGCGGCGGGTCTTCAGCGCCCGTGCGGTGCGTCACGCGATTGCAGGTGGGGGCACTGTGCGGCGGGTTGGCGACTCGCGTGCGTCGCGGCGGCACGTCAAAAGGGCGCAGCGACGATGACTCGTCGCGCTGCGCCTGCGTGCCTTTGCATCGCACGCAGGCGCGCTCCCCGCGTTCCAGCGGCCCCGCTCGCTGCGACGAGGCGCCGCCCAGGCGCAGCGGCAGCCCGGAGGCATTGCTGCCGGCACGCGCTCGGCGCGCGCTGCGCCGGCCGCCGCCCGCCGCGCTGCCCCTGGCGCCGCCTGCGATGGCGGCGCAGCCGGACCGCAAGCGCCCGTTCGAGGTGCGGCGGCCGTGGCGGCGCGGCCGCGGCGGCGGCGCGATCAGCAGCAGCAGCAGCAGCGCCGCGGCGACCGCCCGCGCCCGCGCGCGCGGCGCCGCAGGGCGACGACGGCGACGCCATGGCCGGCGAGGACGGCGGCCCCGAAATTGCCACCGACACCGAGGGCAGCGACGACGACGAGGTGCGCAGCCGGCACGCGTCGGCCGCGGCGGCGCGGCGGCGCGGCGGCGCTGTCCGCGACCCACGCGCGCCCCATGCGCCGCCGGGCGCCGCCCCTGCTCGCGCCACAGGCCTACGACGTGCCCGGCAGCACCGCCGCCCTGCCGGACGGAGAGGTGCGCTCGCGGCGCGTGTGGGGGCCGCAGACTCCGCGCCGCCGACCTCGCGCGCGCCGCGCCACGCGCGCGCTGCCGGGCTCTGCCGGCCGACTCGCGCGCGCCGCCGCCGCCGCCGCCGCCGTGGTGCAGCTGTTCGACCTGGCCAGCCTGCCCGTGTTCGCGGCCGGGCTCCTGGCGGTGCAGGGCAGCGCGCCGCTGCAGCTGTCCAGGGTCACCGTGGCCCGCGCCGCGCCGGCGCGCCGCGAGGCGCGGGCTGTCGGGTGCAACGGCAACTGCCCCCTGCTGAGCTCCTGTATGGTGCCGGGCTGTGCCGGCTACGTGCCCGTGCACGGGCCCGGCTTGCTGGCGATGGCCGCAGCGCGGCGGGCGGCGCCGCGCGACAGCGTTGGCCGCGACCCCGTGTCGGCGCGCGCCGGCCGCGCCAGCGCCGTCGCGGGGCAGCAGCGCCGCGCGGCGGCGGCGGCCGCGACCGGCGAGCTGGAGCTGCCCTTGTGCGTGACGTTTGAGGCGTGGAGCGGCAAGTACCGCGCGACGCTCAACCTAACGCTCAGCGGCAAGCGCGCCGAGCCGGCTGGCTCCTCGGCGGCCGCTGCCGCGGGCGCCACCGTCGCCGAGGGTGCCGCCGCCAAGGGCGCCGCCGCCAACGACGCCCCCAAGACCCTCGCTGCCTACCTCGCCGGCGCCGCGGCCGCCGCTCGCGCGGCGGCCGGCGAGGCCGCCGCCGCCGCCGCCGCCCGGGGCGGCGCCGAGGCGCCTGGCACGCGCAGCGCGTGGGCGCTGGCCGTGCGCGTGCTGGAGCAGGCAGCCAAGCTGGCCGGGGGCAGCAAGCCGCCGACCGCGGCCAAGGCCGAGCTGCGCGCCGCGCGGCGCGCCGATGTGCGGGACGCAGCGGCGGACGCCGCGCTGGTCCGCGACGTGGCGCACTGCGTCAGGCTGCGCGACTCATCGCAGGACGACCGCGGCGCGTGGTGGTCCAGCGCAGCGGGCCTGCCGCCGTGGGCGGAGCTGCAGGGCCTCGCCGCGCGCGCCGCCGCGGGGCAGGCCTTCCTGGACATCATGCTCCCCGAGCTCAAGAGCGCCGACACGGTGCGCGGCGCGGGGGCGATGCTTGCGGCGCCGCCGGCGCCGCCGCGGCCGCTCGGTCGCGTGCCTGCGCTGACGCGCCGGCGCTCTGCCCGCAGGGCACGGCGGCGGCGGCGGCGGCGGCGGCGGCGGCGGCGGCGGCGGCCGACGGCGCCAACGGCGCCGGCGGCGCCGGCGAGGGCATCACGCGCGTCACGGGCGTGAACAAACACAACGGCGGCTGGCGCGGGCTCTGCTACGTCACGCTCAGCAAGGGCGAGAGCGCCCTCACGCACCACGTCCCCACCCTCGAGCAGCGCCAGCAGGCGGCGGCGGCCGCCGCCGCGGCCCCGGGGCGGCGCTGCCCCAGCAGCTCGCGGTGGCGGCGCTGGGCGCGGCGCTGGGCGCGGCGCGGCAGGCGGAGACGGCGGCGCAGGCGGCGGTGGCGGCGCGGGACCCGGCGCCGGACCCGGCGGACGTGCCGGCGGCGGCGGCGGCAGTGGCGGAGGCCGCGGCAGCCGACCTGCCCAGCGTGCCCGTGAAAGTCTACGGCCCCACGCGCCCCGCCAGCCGCGCGGGCCACGGCCGCGCAGTCGAGGACCTGCGCATCCTGGAGCGCGCGGCGCACCTCGCCGGCCTGCGCGAGGCGGCGGCGCCGCCCGGCGGCGCGCCGCCGCTGCCCGCGTATGCGGCGCTCGACGGGCGCGCGGCGCGCGAGGCCGCGGCCACCGCCCTGTGCGCCAAGTCACGCGAGCGGCTCGCCGAGCTGCCCGCCTGAGAGCTCCTGGCCGGGCGGCCCCGCCGGAGGGGCCGCGGGCGGCCGCGGGCCGGCGGCTGGCTGCGCGGGCGCGCGTGTGCGGGGAGAGTTGGCGGCGGGGCCGGCCCTGTCCAGCCGCGCGCGCGGGGCGAGAACGCCGTGCGAGTGCATGCGTGTCGCGCCGGGCGTCGTAAAGCTGGCCGCGGCGCAGTCCCCTGGCCGGCGCGTGCCTGGCCGGCGCGTGCCCGCAACTGCTCCCCCCTCCCCCGCGCCCCGCGACGGCAGCGCACGAGCACGTCGAGGTTGTCCTCTACGCAGCTCGGCGCATTTTGAGATATGACATATATATATGAGTAGTCTATCGGAGGTGTCATTCAGACTTGATTACTCTGAAACGCAAAAAGCCCATTCGCGGATACAGGGTTCCATGGCGTAGTTGGTTATCGCGCTCGCCCGACACGCGAGAGGTCCCCGGTTCGATCCCGGGTGGAACCATGTTTTTTTTATGAACGGTTGTTCTCGGGGCGCGCCATCGGGCGTCCATTTTGCACCGCACACGCCCTGTTGGCCCGTCCCTCGGTGTGTGTGCGCGGAGACAACACTGAGTGTGTGCGGGCGACGCTTTTGGGCGTAGGCGTGGCCACGGGCGGCAGCTGCGCGCGAATGACTGGCAAACTTGAAGGGGTCCGTGTGTGCGCCGTAGGCGCCTGTTCACCCCAGGTAACGCCCTTCTTCCGCGATTTCTCGGTGGACAACGAGGTGTCATAACCAACTAGACCATGGAACCGCACGATTTGCGCGGCGGACGATCCGGTGTCGATGCCTACTGCGACAATGTTGATGTATTTAAAAACCACAACTGAAAATCGCGGCGCGGCATGGGCAGAACGAAATGCCCAAAAAAGAAATCAAAAATAATCAAATAACGGCGCATGATCGCTGGCCTGGCCTGGCCTGGCCGCCTCGCACTTGGAGGACACAGACACGTGCGGTGGCGGGGAGGGAGTTGGTCAGGCCCGCCAGGCGTTCCGATGTGGGACGCTCAACCGCCCGGAGCGTACCGGGCCCCGCCGTGTAACCAGCAACAACAACCTCGCGTGGGACGCTCAACCGCCCGGAGCGTACCGGGCCCCGCCGTGTAACCAACAACAACAACAACAGCCTCGCGCGCGGGCGACGCGCCGGCGGCAGCGGCGGCCGGCGGCGACGGGCGCTCGCCCTCCGCGCCCACCGGCGAGGAGCTGGCACCGACGCCGCCGCCGGCGGCCGTGGACGCGCCGCCGGCAGTGGGGGCGGACACCGTCAGCACCGCCGCGTGCGCGCCCGCCCGGGCCCGCGCGATGCGGGAGACCGCCCCACGGCCGCAGGCCGGGTCGGGTCGCGCACCGGAGCCGGCGCCGGCCGGCGGCGTCGCTGGTGGCGAGCGGGCTGCGACTGCGGTTGGCGATGTAGCGTGCCCTCCCGTCAGCGGGCGCGTCGGGGCTGCCCGGCCCCGCGTGGAGGGGCCCGCCACGGCGGGCGGGGAGCAGCCCCGCCTGCTCGTGCCCGGCCCGGTGGCGGCGGGCAGCACGGCCGCGGCCGTGCGGGGCGGCGCGGTGCGCCCCGACCGCCGCGGCCGCGCCAAGCGGCCCCGCCTGGCGGGGCCGCCGCGCGGCGTGAAGCGCCGCGCCGCTGAGGAGCTGGCGGCGCCGCAGAGCCGCTGGCAGCGCAGCTGCTACGCCGGCGAGGGCTGCGGCAGCACCTGCGCCGCGGCCACCGATGCGGCCTCCCGCGCCGGCGGCGGTGCCGTGGAGCGCCTGGCTGCGCGGCTGCGCAAGGTGCGCGTCGGCGACGGCGCGGCGCGGCCGCGGCGCCGCGGGCCGCCGCGCGGCGGCGCCGTCCCCGCCCCCCGCCCCCAAATGCCCAGCCGCGCTAGGCGGGCGCGACGCGCCGCGCCGGGCTGCGCTGCGCTCCGCGTGGTGAGCCACAACGTCGACGGCCTCGGGGCGCGGCTCAGCCCCCAGGCCGAACACGGGCTCCCCGTCGCGGAGTGGGGCCGGCCGGAGGCTGCGGCGCAGGTGTGGGTGGAGTTGGGCGCTGACGTTGTGCTGGTGCAGGAGGTCAGCATGCCGCGCGCGCAGCTCGACGGCGTGCTGAGGCGCATCAACGCGGCCGCCGAGGCGCACCACGCCGCAGTGCGTGGCGGCGCGCACGGCGGCTTCGACGCTGAGTTCTGCCTGGACGACGGCTCGGCAGGCGTCGCCATCCTTTGGCGGTGCAGGCTGGTCGAGCAGGAGGCGCTCAGTGTGACGCGGGCTGGCTGCGGTTGTGGCAGCGGCGGGTGCCGCAGCGACGACAGCCACTGCACAACGCCGCCCGCCAGGGGCAGGCTGCTCACAGCGCGCGTGCGCTGGGGCGGCCACACGCTGCGCCTGGCTAGCGTGTACTGCCCCAACGATGCTGCGGCGAGGGTGGCGCTGCTGGGCCCCGACGGCGCGGTCGGCCGCGCCTGGGCGGCCGCGCCCGCGGGCGGCGCCGTCTTTGCCGGTGATTGGAACTACGTGGAGGACCCGCCCGCGGACCGCCGGCGGCAGCGCGGCGGCGCGCCGGGTGCCGGCGAGTGCCCGGACGACGCGCGCTGCGCCGCCGCGTGGCGGGACGGGGCGCCGGGCGCGGTCGACGCCTTCCGCTGGCGTCACCCCCGCACGCACGGCTTCACGTTTTTCCACCGAGGCAACGGCCACCTCGCACGGCTGGACCGGGCCTACGTTGCAGAGCCCCTCGCCCGGCACGTGCTGGCCTGCACGAGCCAGCCGGCGGCGGTGTCGGACCACGACCCGCTGGTGCTGGAGCTGCTACCGCGCGTGACGCCCTGCCCGCGCGGCCGCGGGCTGCCGCGCGCGCGGCTCCAGTTTTGGAGCTCGGCGGCGCTCCGCGGCGCGCTCCGGGAATGGCTGGCGGGCCAGGTGGACGGCGCGCCCGCGGACCCCAGGGCCCTGTTGCTCTGGTACCCCGGGTTCAAGCGCCGGCTCCTGGACAAGGAGCGCGAGCTCGCGCAGCTCTGGCGCAGGGTGCAGCGGCAGGAGCAGCAGCGTGCTGGCGGGCGCGAGCTACGGCGGCTCGCGGAGCGCGCCGCGGTGCGCGCGGCCGAGGCTGACGGGCAGCAGGAGCGCGAGGAGGCGCTAGCCGCCCTCACGGCGGCCCGCGACGCCCTGCGCCGACACGCGGCGGCTACGCTGCGGGCGAGCGCGCGCGTCCAGCGGCTGCGCTGGCTGCACGGCGGCGAGCGCCCATGCACGGGCATCACGGAGCAGCTGCGCGGGCTGGAGCGCGGCGCGGCGGCGGGCCGCGTTGTGGCCCTCCGCAGCGCCGCGGGCGACCTGGTCACGCGGCGCGCCGGCCCGGCCGAGGTGGCCATTGCGCACTGGGCCGCGGTCAGCGCGCAGCCGCGCGTTGATGCTGCGGCCCGGGCGCGGGTGCTGGGCGCGGTGCGCCGCTTCCCAAGCGCGCCGGCGGCGGCCGACGGCAGGGGCGAGGTCACAGAGCACGAGGTCCAGCGCGCGCTGGCCGCGGCGCGGCCAGGCTCGGCCCCCGGGCCGGACGGCCTGCCCACCTTGCTCTGGCGGCGCTGCGGGCGGGTGCTGGCCCCGCTGCTCGCCCGCGTGTTCTCGGCGGTGGGGGAGCTCGGCGCGGTGCCGGACGGCTTCTTGGACGGTGCCGTCGTCGGCAATGACAAGGGCGGCGACCGCACCGCGCCGGCCAACTACCGGCCCATCACGTTGCTCAACGCTGACTACCGCCTGCTGGCGCGCGTGCTGGCCGACAGGCTGCAGTTTGTGCTGGGCGATGCCATCTCGCCCACGCAAACAGCCTTCATCAAGGGGCGGCGCATCGGCGAGAACATCCTGGCGGTCCAGCTCCTGCTGCACGCGCTGCCCGCGTCTAGCCGGGCGGCGGCGGCGCTGCTGGACTTCCAAAAGGCCTACGATACAGTGGATCGCGGCTTCCTCTTTGCCGTGATGCGCGAGATGGGGGTCCCGCCCGGCTTCCTGCGCTGGGTCCGGCTGCTCTTGTCGGACACGCGCGCGGTCGCCGTGGTCAACGGGTTCACGTCGCAGCCCCGCGCGTTCTGCGCGGGCATCCGCCAGGGCTGCCCCCTCTCCCCCCTGTTGTACCTCTTTGTGGGCGAGGCGCTCCTCCGCTTCCTGCGTGCGCACGACTTTGGCATCGCGCTGCCAGGGTCCTCTGCGCTGCTGCCGGGCCCCCGCCTGGTGGCCACGCAGTACGCGGATGACACCCAAGCCTACATTGAGGTGGGCCAGGTCCCCGCCTTCCTGGCGGCCATGGACGACTACGGCGCGGCGTCGGGCCAGCGCCTGAACCGCGCCAAGTCAAAGCTCTTGCTCCTCGGCAGCGCCGTCCAGGCGGAGTATGGCGAGCTGCGGCGGCAGCGGCGGGAGCTCCGGCGCGAGCTCGCCGCCGCGGCCCACGGCAACACGCGGGCGGCCGTGCGCCGCCGCCTCGACGCGGCCCGCGCGCGCATGGCGCTCCTGCAGCAGCCGCCGCCGCCGGCGGCGGATCAGCCGCCGCCGGCGCCGGGCACGCCGCCGCAGAGTCAGGAGCTGGCGCGCCCGCCGGCGTGGCGCCGCACGCGGCGGCAGCGGCGGCGCCGGGAGCGCCGGCGGCTGCAGCAACAGCTTGAGGGCAGCGCCGCCGCGGCGGCCGCTGGGGGCGGCCTCTCGCCGCCGGAGCCCCGTGCTGGCGAAGGCAGGAGTGGCAGCGACAGCGACAGCGGCGGCAGCGCCTGCAGCGGCGGCACCACCAGCAGCAGCTGGAGCCACGGCAGCGGTCGCGGCGCGGTGCGGCGGTGGCAGCAGCAGCAGCAGCAGCAGCAGCAGCAGCAGCAGCAGCAGCAGCAGCAGCAGCAGCAGCAGCAGCAGCAACAGCGGCAGGCGCCGCAGGAGCAGGAGCTCGGGCCGCTGCCGGCGGCCGAGCCAGCGCCGCCGCGGCCCGCGCCGCGGCGGCGCCCGACGCCGCGGCCGCGGGCGCCGCAGCCGCTGCCGATGCTTGCCATGGTGAGCTCGGCGCGGGTGCTCGGCGTCATCGTCGGCCGCTCGGAGCGGGCCGAGCGCGAGGCGTGGGACGACCGCATCGACCAGGTCACCGCGTCGACCTCACCGCCTTCGGGCGCGGGCTGGGCTCGGCCGCGTACGGCGTCAGCAAGGCGCTTTTCGCGGCGGAGTTCTCCGACCTACCGTCGCCGCAGCAGTGCGCGCGGCTGCAGGCGGCGGTCGCGCAGCTCGTGGACAGCGGCCAGGCGCCGGGGGCGCGGCCGCGCGCCTTTGCGGGCGTGCACGCGGCGCTGCTGGCGGGCTCCCCGGCGGCGGGCGGCTTTGGCGCCATGCCCTGGCTGGAGCACGTCCGGGCCCGGCATGCCTGGTGGGGCTCGCGCCTCGTCGCGGTCCGACCGGACACGCAGGTGCCCTGGATCCTGCTCGCTCGCAGCCACCTCTGGGCGGCGTGCCCCTGGTGGGGCCCGCTGGCGCTGCTGGACTGCGGCCCCGACCAGCGGCCTGTCGGCGATGGCTGGGGCCCGCGCGTGCTGGCGCCGCCGCCCCCGCTGCGGGGCATGATCGCTGGCCTGGCCGCGCTGGTGCCGGTCATCCAGCTCGAGCCCACCCCTGCGGCTGGGCCCTGGTGCGCCGACGTGCCGGTCTTCGGCAACCCTCTGATCCGCGACGTGTACCCCTCGGGGCCGCGCGGCCTGCAGATCAGGCCGGTGCCGGAGGTCGGCGGCCGCCGCGCAGGCTACGCGCGCACGCTGGTGCGCTCGCTTGGCGACCTCGTGCGCGTGCAGCGCTGGGCGGCTGGCTGGCCGGAGGCGCTGGCCCACGACGCCAACGCGGAGCGGGCCGAGTGGGCCGACGTCCAGGCGCTGATGGCTGCGGTGCCTGCGGGGTGGGTGGAGGCGGCGCGCGCTGCGCCCCTGCCGCCGCTGCCCCCCCCCGCGGCACGCGCATGACCGGGCGGCGTCGACACGCAGCGGCGCGACAAGCACGTCGCGTTTGCGTGCCTGGCGCTGGGGCTGGCGCCGCCGGCACCGCGCGCGCTGCCCCCGGCCGCGCTGGCCGACCTGGACGGGACCGCCGTCGACGCCGCGCCTCCCCCGGGAGCTGGCCCTCACCGCGTCGGTCAGGGTCGCCCTGCGCAAGCTGTGGCGGCTGCGCTGGGACAACGCGGTGAAGGAGGTGTACTGGCGGCTCGCGCTCAACGGTCTCGCGACCGCTGAGCGCATGTCCCAGCCCGAGGCTGTCTGCCTCTGCGGCGTCGCCTGCCCCGGCCGCGCGCATCACTACTGGGAGTGTCCCATCGCGCAGGCAGTGGTGCGAGCCATGCTCGACTCGCTGCCCGCCGAGTGGTGCGCGCGCCCGGCCGATGGCGCGCCGCGCCTGCGCCGCGAGCACGTCTGGCTCACGTTCGCGCCGCCGCCGGCGGTGCGGCGCGCCGGCGCGCGGCGGCTGCACTCGGGCGTGTGGCGCGTGGTGTGCCTGGCCGCGCTCGCGGCCATGGACACCGGCCGGCGCGCCGCCCACCTCACGGCCCTCCAGGCAAAGAGGGAGGCGGGCGCGCGGGCGGCCGCGCGTGCCCGGCGTGCTGAGGCGGACGGCGTCGTTGCAAACACACTTCAAGAGATGTGATCTCACAATAACTCACAACAACCCACCACTGCGCATGACAGCCGCCGCCGGAGATGGCACGCGGTCGGCCGCAGCCCCAGCCGGTGCCCCCGCGTCTCGCACACCGTCCTCACTCCGCCATGCCCGCACCCGCCGCCGCCGCAGCAGCAGCAGCAGCGAGCGTGCGGCACACCGGCTTGTGCGCGCGCCACGCGGCCGCCTGGCACGCGCGGCTGCAAAAGCGCGCGGGCGCGGCCGACTTGACACAGCCACTGCACACGCATGACCGGCCGCCCACCGCCACCAGCTCGCTGCGCGCGCCGGCCAGCGCCGCGCAGCGCGGGTTGTTGCAGCACGCGCGCAGCGGCAGCGCGGCGCACACCGCGCCGCACAGCTCCTCAGCCTGCGCGGCCAGCACGGGGCCGCGCTCTTGCGCAGTGGCGAGCGCGGCGGCGTCTTCGGCCAGCGCGCCCTCCAGCTGCACGGCCAGCTCTGCCGCCGCCATGTGCAGGTGCTCCTGCTGCGCCAGCAGGCGCTCCAGGCCTGCGCGAGAGGGGTCTGCTGGCAGCGCCCCCAGCGCGCGCAGGCGCGCGCCCAGCAGCTCCGCCGCCTCGCGCAGACTCCTCAGCATGACTGCCGCGGCCGCCACCATCTCTCCAGGCATGTCAGCGCCGGCGGAGACGCTCGCGCCAGTCGTCGCACGCGCCGCCAGCGCCTTGTCCAGCACCTGCGCCAGCACTGCCAGGCCGCGCGCCGCCAGCACCGCCCACAGCGCGGGCGGCTTGTACGCGAGCTGGCCGCCGGCGGCCGCCACGGCTGCCGGCTGCACGCGCGCCACGGCGTCGCCGATGGCGCAGCCGGTGCGCACCGCCGCCAGGCACCCGCTTGCCAGTGCCCGCAGGTTCACAAGCGGGTCGGCCTCGGCTGCTGCAAGCGGCGCGCCGGCCGCCGCGCACTTGAGGGCCGTGAGCAGGCAGGCGAACACCTCGCGCTGCAGCAGCAGGCCCGCGCCGCCGCCGGTCGTCGTCAGCGCCGGTGCGGCTGCCAGGCTGGGGCCGAGCCGGCTGATGGCCACGTACGCTGCCTGCGCTGTGCCCAGGGCGACCTGAGGCACCTCCCCGGCCGCCCAGCTCCTGAACGTGCCCTCAAGCAGCCGGCAGACGGTGGAGGGGTCCTGCCGCGCAAACGCCGCCAGCGCCGCGTCGGCTGCGGCGGCGGCAGGCGGCAGCGTGAGCAAGCGCAGACAGGCTGGGCCAGTGCGCTGCGGCAGCTGTCAAAGTGATCTGCCGCTGGCAGCAGCGCGCCACGCACCCTGGGGTCCGTTGCTCAGCAGCAGCAGCTCGGCGCAGCGCTGCAGGGTCTCCTGCGCAGTTTGGGCGTCAACCGACTGCGCCCACGCATCACCCTGCCCCGCCGCCGCCTGGCCGCTGCCCGAGCTGCTGCCAGCGTCTGGCGCCAGCAGCGCGGCCGCAGTGGGCCTGGCGAGCGGCAGGAACGCGCGCACCACCGCCGCCGCCGCCGCCGCCGCCTTGTCAGCGCCGTGCGCCCCAGTCCATGAGGCAGGGCGGAGGCAGTGCAGGACGGTGCCGGCGCACACCGCGCCGGCAGCCAGCAAGCAGGGCGCCGGCTGCAGCGCCGCCAGCTCCAGGGCCACCTCCGCTGCCGCGGCCGCCAGCCCCGCGCCGCCCGCCTGCGGCGAGCCGCTGCCGCCGCTGGCGCCGGCGCTGGCGCCGCCAGCTGTGCAGCTGGTCGGCGGCGAGACCTTGAACAGCAGCTGAACCGCGTAGATGCTGAACTCCACCTGCTCCGCATCGCTCTCGCCCTGGGGCACTGCAGAGGCGTCCAGCTCCAGCACACGCACCAGCGCGGCGTGCGCCGCCGGCACAGCAGGATCGCCAGGGCTGCCGCTGCTGCCGCCGCCGACGCCGCCGATGCCAGCCGGCCGACCGCGCTGCGCCTCGTGCAGGTGCGCCGCGTGCAGGGCGAGGTTGGCCAGCAGCAGCTGCTGCACCGCAGGGTCCGACAGCAGCGCCTGCCGCGCCTCTGCGCTCACGTGGCCGTGCTGGCAGGCCAGCACCAGGCTGAGCCGTCCAACAGGCTGCAGTGCGGGCCAATGAGTGGTTGCTGCCGGCCCCCGCACACCAGGTGCCGGCGCGGCGCAGCACGGCGAGTGCCAGGCGCGCGGCCGGCTGCGCCAGCGGCAGCAGCGGGCCCTCCAGCTGGCCGCGCGGCGGCCAGGCGTCGCCAACAGCACTGGCCACCAACAGCGGCGCTGCCACAACCACAGAGTGGCACAACACATCATGAGCCACGTCCCTGTCCTGCTGCAGCAGCTGCTGCTGCTGGGCCTCCAGCTCCACGGCGACCGCAGTGCACGCCGCGACCAGCGGCGACAGCACGCCTGCGGTCGCGCCGCGGCAGCGACGTGGTCAGGGGTGGGCGCAGCAGCTGCCGGCGCGGACCGCCCGCAGCCGCCGCCGCTCACCCGCGCGCTCCACCTCGGCCGCCAGCTCCGCCGCGGGCGCGCCGAAGACTGCACGGATGCCGTAGCTCCGCGTCAGGACACATGACAGGGAAAACAGCGTGGAATCACATGCTTCATTGGCTGCCAAACGCTGCGCCCGCAGCGCCAACGCGCGGGCGACGGCCTGCGCCAGCCGCGCCTGCACGCCGGTGGCCAGCAGCGCCCGCAGGTCGGCGCAGGGCGAGCCCCTGGCCTCGGCGTCCTCGACAAGGCCGATGAAGTAGGCGCGCAGCGGCTCCGCGGCGGCGGCCTCCGCCGCGAGCGCGTCGACGCTGCTCGCGCGCGCGCAGCGGCCCAGCAGGCCCGCCAGCGCCGCGGTTTCGGGACGCATGCTGCGCGGATCGCGGCCCGGCGGTGCTGGCGAGGGAGGGCGGGGCCTGCGCGGCCGGGCGGGGCCGCGGCGGCACGGCGGCGCAGGCGCTGCTGCTGCCGCTGCCGCGTGGCGCACGGGCTGGGCTGGGCGGCGCGACCGCGGGCAGCGCGGGGCCGCGAGGCGCCGTCGCGGGGCGTGGGGCGGGCGCGCTGAAGGCGCGGCGCGAGCGGTTCAAGTTTACCCCGCCGAAACGGTCGTCCGGCCCCCCCGCCAGCCGCCCGCCGGCCTGGGCGCCGGCAGCGGCTGCGGTGGGCTGCCGGCGGCTGACGGCGGGTGCGGCACGGCCGCCACCGCGCGCGCCCCGGCGGCGGCGGCTGGCGGCGAGCGCGCTGCGCTCTCACCGCGCGCGCGCCGTCCGGTGAGCTAGGCGGCCTAGCTCACCGTGCCAGTGGCACCCCGCGGCCGGCGACGCTGCTCAGCCCGCGAGCTCGCCGCCCGCCTCGTAGCGCGGCGCCTCCTCAAAGCGCCACAGCCCGAGCGCGCGCGCGTGGCGGCGCAGCGCGGCGACCTCGTCCGCCGGCAGCGCCGCGTCGATGTCGGCGTAGCTGTCCCACCCGCGCGCGCGGCGCTCGCCGCGCCCGACCAGGTGCCGGGGCGCATACTGCTCCATCACGTGCACAAAGGTGTCCCTGCCGCGCAGGTGGGGGACGGGCGGCGGCGCCCGGTGATGTGTGTCTGGCGGCGCGGCCAGCGGCGCGTGCCGCGGCGCGGTGCGCGCGCGCGCGCACCTGCCCAGCTCCCGCGCCGCCCACTCCAGGATGGCGCGCGACTCGTGCGCGAGGCCGGGCATGGCGAGGTGGCGCAGCAGCAGGCCGCGCTTGGCGAGGCCGTCGGGCGAGAAGGCGAGGTCCCCCACCTGGCGGTGCATCTCCTTGATCGCCGACCGCGCCACGGCAGGGTAGTCGCGCGCCTTGGCCAGCCGCGCCGCAGAGTCGGGCGACCAGAACTGCGCGCGCGCGGCGCTCGTTTGCGGGGGCCGTGCAGGGCGCCGGCGCGCCGCGTAGCGTGCCGCATGCTGCGCACGCGTGCCGCGCGCTGGGCGCGCTGTGCGAGCTGGGCGGGCGCTGTCCGAGCTGGGCGCCCTGGGCGCGCGTGCTGCGCGTGCTGTGCGCGCTATGCTGTGCGCGGTGTGCTGTGCGTGCTGCGCGCTGCGCCCACCTTGAAGTCAGGCATGTAGATGTCCACCAGGCCCTCCATGAGCCGCAGTGAGGACAGGCCGTCGTAGGCGGAGGTGTTGTACACGATCGGCAGCGCCAGCCCGCGCTCCACCGCCGCCGCGATGGCCTCCACCAGCTGCGGCGGCGCGCGCGCGCGCGATGGTGCGGCTGCGGCGCTGCCCGGCGCGGCGCGGCGCGGCGCGCATGCAGCGCCCCACCTGCGGCGCCACGTGCTCGGGGGTCACCAGGTTGATGTTGTGGCAGCCGCCGAGGTCCTGCGGCGGGGGGCAAGGGCGGGCGGCGGCGTGTGCGCACGTAAGGGCAGCGCGCGGAGGGCAGGCCAGGCGCGGCCCCGGCCGGGGCGCGGGCCGGCGTCGCGCGCCTGCAGCTTGAGCATCCAGTCTGCCAGCTCCGCGCCGGTGAGCTCAAAGCCCGCGCGCTGCTGGCTGCGGGCCGGCGGCGGGGCGCGGGGCTTGGCGGGGCGCGGGCCAGGTGCTGTCCTCGCGCGCCAGGCGCAGCGGAGGCGGTGCGGGGGACGGCGGCGGGCGCTGGGCGCGCTGGGTGTGCTGCAGCGCAGCGCGCCTGATGTCATGGTTCTGGCAGAACACGCAGCGCAGGTTGCACATGCTGAAAAACACTGTGCCGCTGCCGCTCCAGCCCTGGGCAGCGGCGGCACGCGGTTGGCGAGCAGGGCGAGGGCGGGGCGTCGCGGCGCGGCGCGGCGGGCACGGGCACACGGCGGAGCACCTGCAGCGGCGTCTCCTCGGCAAAGTGCGGCGCCACGGTGGACACGAGCAGCTTGCGCCCCACGCCGCACATCCCGCGCTTGTCCTGCAGCCTGCCGGCGCGGGGGCGGCGGCACCCCGGCTCGGCCAGCGCGCGGGCGCGGCCCAGCCGGTGCGCGGGGCGCGGCCGCTGGCCGCGCGGCGCGGCGGGGCGGCGCTCACCGGTTGACGCCGCAGTCGCGCGGGCAGGCGCGGCAGTCGGCCAGCTCCGCCTCCGCCGCCGCGAGCTTGGCGGGCATGCGCCCGAGGCGGTGCGTGGTGACGGCGGCGGGCGTAAAGTCGTCGCCGACGAGGAACGGCGGCGCCAGGTGGAGGCGCCGCGCGGTCTGCAGCTGGTGCGCCTGGTGCTGCTGGGCTGGCCAGCTGCACAGCGACTGCTCCGGCGCTCCGCAAGAGGCAGCAGCTCCAGCCCAGCCAGGCGACCTGGCAGCGCCCGCTGCAGCCAGCAGGCGCCCCACCAGGGCGTACGGCGCGCCGCGCATCTCCAAGCCCTGCTGCTGCTGGCTGGGGCCCGGCGGCGACCGAGCTGCGCGCGGGCCGCCCTGGCGTTCAGAACCAGTAGCGGTGCGACCGACGGAGGGAGCTGCTCGGTGTGCAGCTGGCTGGCGGCGGTGCTGCGGGCGGCGGCGAGAGCGGCCGTGCACCGTGCGCGTCGGTGGCCGTGAAGGCTCGCGCGTCTGTTGGGAGAGAGCGTGCACGCGATCGTTGCGCTCGGCGTGGCGGGCGCAGCTGGGGGGCCGCGGCGATTCAGCGCCGCCCGCCGCCCGCGCGGCTGCCGCGGCGGGCGCCGCGGCGGGCGCGGCTCGCCGTTGCCCGGCAAGCCGCGCCGCAATCCACTCCTCTCTCGCTCGCCGCCCCATCACCCACGCCACGCCGCGCTGCAGCCGGCGGCACGCCCGCGCCGCGCCGCGCCGCGCCGCGCCGCGCCGCCCCGCGCCGCGCCGCGCGTCCGCGCTCAGCCGTCGTCGCTGTCCTCCTCGCGCACGTCGTCGGCGCGGCCGGTCGCGAGCTGGCGCGCGATGACGCGGAAGATGAGGTAGGTCCAGTAGGCGTGGAGGAAGAAGAGGAGCATGAAGAGCGTGCCGAACACGCTGTAGTGCGGCTGCGGGTCGATGTCGTAGGGTATGGCCACGTACACGACCGGGTCGACGAGCATGCGGCAGACCGCGACGTACGGGAACAGCACGCAGCGCAGCACGACCCAGGAGCCCGCGAAGCCCGCGAACCAGGCCGTCGCGGCGGCGTCGCGCTGCGCGTAGCGCGCGAGCTTGGCGGCCTCGAGGAAGATGTCGGAGGGGTCGTGGAGCAGCATCACGATCACGCCCGCGCGCGTAAAGTTGGTGTACCTGGCGGCGGCAGGCACGCCGCGGCGGTGCGGGGGTGCGGATGTGCGGCGTGAGTGTGCGCGCGGCGCGGCCGAGGCGCGGCGGCGGGCTGGAGCCCGTGGGCGGGCGCGGGCGGGCCGCCGTGGTGTGCGCGCCGCGCGGGCCGCTGTGGTGTGCGCGCCGCGCGGGCGGGCGCGGCGCGCCGCGCGGGGGCGCTGGCAAAGGGGGGGAGGCTGCGGTTGGGGCGCACCATGAGTAGTACATGAGTCCGAGGGTGATGACGTGGTGCGCGAACGACTCGGCCCAGTCCTTGCGCCGCACCTCAACAAACATGAGGAACGGGATCGCCTGCAGGCGCGGCGGCGGCGGCGGCGGCGCGCGCGCGGCGGCTGGGCCGCGCTCTCTGCCCCGCCCGCGCGCCGCCGCCTGCGCCGCCCGTGGGCCCGCTCAGTCTGCGTCGCAGCCCCAATCCCTCAGTCCCTCAGTCGCCCAGTCGCCCAGTCTCTCTGCGCCCCTCAGTCTCCCAGACTCTCTGCGCCCCCCAGACTCTCTGCGCCCCTCACCTGGAGGTAGAAGCCGATCTCAAGCAGGTAGAAGAGCCCGACCTTGAGCGGCACGTAGTAGTTGAGCGGGAACTTGGTCGCGCCGTCCCAGTAGCGCCGCGGGTCAAACAGCCACGGCTCGCCCGCCGCGACCGCGAGCGCGGCGGCGGAGAAGATGACGTACACGGTGAGCTTCCAGCACGACTCGTTCCACTTGACGAGCTTCGCGTCCAGCTGCTCCGGCGTGATCGCCGCGTCGCGGCGCTTCGCGAGCGCCTCGAACACCGCGACGCCGCGCGGCTGCGCGCGCGGCGCGGCGCGGTGCGGCGCGGGCGGCGCGGCGCGGCGCGGCGCGGGCGGCGCGGCGAGGTGAGCGCGGCGCGGGCGGCGCGGCGAGGTGGGCGCGGGCGCGGCGGGCGCCGCCCGGTGGGCGCGGCGCTGCGGCCGCGCCGCGCTCGCCTGGAACACCCAGCGCTTGAGCGCGAGGCGCAGCAGCGGGAAGGCCGCCGCGAACACCAGCGGCAGCGCCGCGACGTCGAGCATGCGGTTGCCGGTGATCCAGTCGCCGGGCACGCCGTGGTTCCAGTCGTACGCCGCCGCGGCGGCGCCGCCGCCGGCCATCGCGCCGCTGCCGGCGCCGCCGCTGGGCGCGCGCGGGGGGCGGTGGGGGGCCTGGCACGCGATCGGCAAGTACGAGAGCGGAGCTAGCTGGGGCGGCCGCCGCGCGGCGCGGGGGCGCGGGGCTGGGCGCTGGGAGGGGTGCGACCGAGTCTGCTGCTGCTGCCAGCGCCCGCCGCGCGTGCTTTGCTGCGGCCCGCAGCCGAGGAGCGCGTGCGTGGAGTGCGGGTGGAAGGACGGGTGCGGACAGGGGCAGGCCAGAGGCGCCTGGGGCGTGTGAGCGCGGGCACAAGCCAAAAACATGTGATGGGCGCGCGCGTGTAAGCTGCGGCGCCCTGCCGCGCCCTCCCAGGCGTGCTCGGCGCGGCAGCTGGGCAGCCACCGCACACGCGGGCCACGGCAGCCGCACGGGCGAGGGCGCGCTCGCAGCAGCAGGGCGCCCCGCAGCGCGCGCGCGAGCGCGTTCTGATCGCCAGCTGCGCTCGGAAGACGGACGTCCTTTGACACAGGAAGCAGCCGGTGGAGCGGCGTGAGGCCTAGCAGCAGCAGCGGCCGAGGAGCGCGGGCCGATGTCCCAGGCGAGGCGATGGGCGCCCGCCACGCCCCCGCAGCGCGCCGCCCGGGCCCCGCAGCGCCGCCGTCGCCTGGGCCGGCGGCTGCCGCTCACGTCCGCGCGCCGCTCGCAGGCGCACGGCTCCTCCACGGAGGACTGGCGCCAGGCGCCCAGCCGGGGCGCGCAGTTCACCGGCCGCGCCGGCCCTGACGCCCGCCCCTACGGCCGCGGCGGCGGCGCCTTCCGCGGAGGCGCCACGCCGCAGGGCCGCGGCGACGCCGGCGGCGGCGGCAGCAGCGGCGGCGCGGCGCGGCGCTTTGAGGGCGGCAGCAGCGGCGGCGGCGCCGGCGCCGGCCGCGGCGCCGGCCCGCCTCCCGGCGGCGCCGGCGGCTATGGCCGCGGCGGCGGCGGCGAGCAGCGCGCCGCGCCGCGCCAGGCGGCGCCGGGCAGCGGCGCTGGCGCCGCGCCCGCGTCGCCCAAGGCCGGCGGCGGCGTGTCGTCGCCCAAGGCCAGCCCCTGGGGCGGCGGCGGCGGCGGCGCGCTCGCCTCGGCGCTGCGCGCAGGCAGCGCGTCGGGCGGCGACGCGCAGAGCCGCAGCACGCACGCCAACCTGCGCGCGCCGCCGCCCGTCAACCTGCAGCGCCAGGCGCAGGGGCCGCAGCCCGAGCAGGCGCGGCAGCAGTTCCTGACGCTGTCGCGCGCGGGCGCGGCCAAGGGCGCGGAGCAGCAGCAGCCCGGCACGCCGCCGGCGGGCGTGACGTCGCCGACCGCCGGAGCAGCGATGGCGGCCGGCGCGGCGGCGCCCCCACGGCCGGAGCGGGCAGGCAGAAGGCCGCGGCCGCGGCGCCAGAGGCGGCCCCGGAGGCAGCGCCGGTGGGCGGCAGGGGTGACGCGGACGGGCCGCTCTCGCCCAAGGCCGCCCAGCAGCCGGGCGCGCCCAAGCCGGCGCCGGCGCCAGCCAAGCCGGCGTGGGGCAAGCCTGCGCCCGCCGCCGCGGCACCCAGCCAGCCGCAGCAGCCGCAGCCGCAGCAGCCGCAGCCGCAGCCGCAGCAGCAGCTGCCGCAGCAGCCGCAGCAGCAGCATCAGCAGCAGCCGCAGCAGCAGCATCAGCAGCAGCCGCAGCAGCAGCAGCAGCGTGAGCCGCAGCCAGCGCCTGCGGCGGCGCCGGCGGCCAAGGCCAAGGCCTCGGCGCTCGCAGGCGCGGCCGCGCCTGCCGGCAGCGGCGCTGGCGGCAGCAGCAAGGTCGAGCCCAAGCAGGGCGTGGCACCGACGCCAGCAGCAGCGCTGGCGGCGTCGGCGGCATCGACCAAGGACGAGTGGGGCCCCGCGCCGGGCGGCGGCACGGGCGGCAGCGCGGCGGCGCCCAAGGGCGCGTGGGGCAAGCCGGGCGCGTGGGGCGCCGGCGGCGCCTCCCTGGCGGCGCGGCTGGCGGCGCAGCAGCCGCAGCCCAGCATCGCGCGCACCAGCAGCAACGCGAGCACCGCCAGCAGCACGGCCGGCGCGGCGGCGGCGGCGGCAGCGGCCACCGCCGCGCTGGCAGGGCCGGCAGCCGGCAAGCACGCCTCGGCCACAGCGGCGGCGCCGTCGCCTGCGCCCGGCACGCCCAAGGCTGCTGCGGCGCCGTCGCCTGCGCCCGGCACGCCCAAGGCTGCTGCGGCGCCGTCGCCAGCGCCGGGCACGCCCAAGGCAGCCGCCGCGGCGCCGCAGGCAGCGCCGGGCACGCCCAAGGCAGCCGCCGCGGCGCCGCAGGCAGCGCCGGGCACGCCCAAGGCAGCCGCAGCGCAGCAGGCAGCGCCGGGCACGCCCAAGGCCGCCGCGGCGCCGTCGCCTGCGCCCAGCACGCCCAAGGCCGCCGCTGCAGCGGCGACTGGCGGGCTGGTGTTTGGGAGCATTGGCGCGGACGTGCTGCCAGTCGATGAAGCCAGCAGCAGCAGCAGCAGCAAGCCAGCCGCGCCGCCTGGCGCAGCGGCCCCGGCCCCACGCAGCACCGCCGCGGACGCGGCGGCGCCGGCGCCGGCACCGGCGGCAGAGAGCGCCGCGGCGCCCGGGTCGGAGGCGGGCAGCGCCGTCGAGAGCGTGGCGTCTGAGGCGGCCGCCGCGCCGACGGCGGGCTCGTGGGCGGCGTTGGCCGCCAAGGCCCCCGGCCAGCCCGCACAGCGCGCCCACGCGCCGCGCGGCGTGCCCGTGGGCGGGCCAGGCAACGTGCACGAGCCGCCCGGCAGCGGCGCCGCCGGCGGGCGGGGCTGGGGCCGCGGCGCCCACTTTGGCCTGCACAGCCGCGGCCGCGGCGACCGCCCACACGCTGGCAGCTACGGGCGCGGCGCGGGCATGGGCCGCGGCGCCCCCGCGTCGCCGGGGCGCGGCGGCGGCGGCCACGCGCCGCACGGCCCGGGCCGCGGCGGCCCCGGCGGGCGCGACGGCGGCGCGCGGTCGGACAGCAGCGCCGGCAGCGAGCGGCACGCGCGCCACCACTACACGCACAAGGCGCACGAGCGACCGGAGGACTTTCCGGCCGAGCCGGGGGCCACGGCCGACTCGCAGCAGCAGCAGCAGCAGCAGCAGCAGCAGCAGCAGCAGAAGGCCCAGCCGGAGCCGGCGGCCGCGCCTGCAGCTGCGCCGGCGGTGGGCGGCGGCGGGGCGGCGCGCGCGGCCACGGGCGCGCCTGTCGCAGCTGGCGGCACCAACGGCGGCGCGTCCGGCGGCGCGTCCGGCGGCTGCGGCAGCAACGGCAAGGGCAACGGCGCGGGGCAGGCAGCAGCGCCGGGGGCGCAGCCAGCGGCCGGCGACAACCCGGGGCACGGCAAGAACGGCGGCGGCGCCAGCGGCGGCACCAACGGCGGCGGCACCAACGGCGGCGGCAGCGGCGCCGCTGCCGCGGAGCAGCCGGCCAAGGGCGGCGAGGGCGGCGGTCCTGTGACGCGCGCGGCCGCGGCCAAGGCGGGCGCCGCGGCGCACGACCCGCCCGAGGAGCCGCCGGCGCCCGCCGCGGCGGCGTCGCCGGCGCCCGCGGAGGCCGAGGCGGCGGCGGACGAGGCGGCGGCGGACATGGACTGGAGCTCGGTGGACCCGGGGGCGCTCGCCTCGCTGCGGCAGCTGGTCGCGGCGCTGGAGGGCGCCGCGCCGCCGGGCTGGGCCCAGGGCGTGCGGCTGCAGCCGCGCGGGCTGGTCAACACCGGCAACTCGTGTTTCATGAACTGCACACTGCAGGTGCGGGCTGCGGGGGGCTGCGGGCGGCGGCATGCCGGGGACGCTGCCGGCCCTGCCGTTGCTCGCTGCGCCGCGCTCGCATCGTTCGCCCACCGCGCCCCGCGCCGCGCCGCGCCGCCGTGGCTTCCGTGCTCGCAGGCGCTGATGGCGGTCAGCCCCTTCTGCGGCCTGCTGCAGCAGCTGGTCGCTGCGGCGCCGGCGCTCGACCCGGCCGCCGCGCCGACGCTGACCGCGCTGGCGCGGCTGGGCGCCGAGTTCAAGCCCGTCGAGCCGCCCACGCCGCCGGGCGAGGAGGGCTGGAGCGAGGTGCCCACGGGCAAGCGGCTCAAGGTGGGGCTCAGGGCGGGGCTGCCGGCGGCGCGCCCTTTGCGCCACCGTGCTCGCGCACCCGCCGGCGCCGACGCGCGCCGCGCCGCCGCGCCCGCGCCCGCCGCAGTCCGCCGCCGCCGCCGCGCCCGGCGCGAGCGCCGCCGCCGCCGCGGGCGGCGCCGCGGGCGGCGCCGCGGGCGGCGCGTCGCTGCCGTCGCTGCAGTCACTGCTGGGCGGCAAGGCGCTCAGCCCGGGCATGATGAACGGCATTGTGGCCAAGTTCAACCCGCGCCGCGCGGGGCTCGTGCAGCAGGGCGCGGGCGCCGGCGCGGCGGGGCCGGCCGGGCGGCCGAGCCCGACGCCGGGGCTGAGCTTCCGGCACGCCGCCGGCGCGAGCGTCGCGGAGCAGGTGCGCCCGCGCGGCGCGGCGCGCGCGCGGCGGCGGCGACGGGTCCCGCGCCTGCCCGCCCGCGCCCGCGCCCGCGCCCCCTGCCGACGCGCCGCGCGGCGCCGCCGTGTGCCGCGCAGGAGCAGGAGGACGCTCAGGAGTTCCTGCAGTTCCTCGTGGACGCGGCGCACGAGGAGATGCTGAAGCTGCGGTCACGCCTCCCCGGCGCCGACGCCGCGGCGGCGCCGCCCGGCAGCAGCAGCGGCAGCCGTGACGCCACGTCCGAGCCCGGCGCCGGCGCCCGCGGCGACGGCGGCGGCGGCGGCGGCGGCGGCGGCGACGGCGGCGGCGGCGAGGAGGAGGAGTGGAGCACGGTCGTGGGCAGCCGCGGCGGGCGCAAGAACAAGGCCGCCGTCACGCGCGGCACGGGCGACCAGGGGCCCGGCAGCCTGCTGTCGGGCATCTTTGGGGGCTGCGTCAAGTCGTGCGTGCGCGCGCGCGGCGTGCGCGCGGCGCAGCCGAGCATCACGGTGCAGCCCTTCACCATGCTGCACCTGGACATCAGCGCCGACAGCGTGCGCAGCATCGAGGACGCGCTCGAGCTCATGGCGCGCCCAGAGATCATCCACGGTGCGGACCCGCGCACCCTGCGCGCGGAACCTGCGGCGCGCGGCGCCGACGCGGCACGCACGCCACGGCGCGCGCCGCGCCGACGCCCCGCGCCGCCGCCGCCGCCGCGCGCCGCGCGGCGCGCCGCAGGCTACAAGGTGAAGGGCCAGGAGGGCGGCGTGGAGGCCGAGAAAGTCACAAAGATCAGCAAGCTGCCGCAGGTGCGCCCTCAAGCGTGCGCGCCCGCTGGCCGGGGGCTGCCATCTCGCCTGTGTGCGCGCGCGCCCACGCACGCCTGCCTCCCCCGCCGGCGCCTCCCCCGCGGCGCCTCCAGGTGCTGCTGCTGCACCTGATGCGCTTCAGCTACGGCGCCGACCGCGGCGTCGCGAGCAAGCTGCACCACAGCGTGACCTACCCGCTGCGCCTCAGCGTCCGCCCCGCCTGGACGAGCGACGACTGCCCCGACCGCCGCGGCGCGGCGTACCGGCTCGCCGCGATGGTCACGCACCACGGGCGCAACACCTCGGGTGCGTGTGTGTATGCGCGCGCCGAGGCGGCGCGCCGCGCCCTCCCTCCCACGCGCCGCGCGCCCTCCCGCGTGCCGCGCCCTCCCTCCCATGACCACCGCGCCGCGCCGCCGCGCCGCGCCGCGCAGGCGGGCACTACACCGCGCACGTGCAGCAGGGCGACGGGCGGTGGCTGCACTTCAACGACGCGGTCGTGAGCTTTGTGAGCCAGGCGCAGGTGCTCAGTGAGCGACCCTACCTGCTCGTCTACCAGCGCGCCTGAGCCGGAGCCGGAGCCGGAGCCTGAGCCTGAGCCTGAGCCTGAGCCTGAGCCTGAGCCTGAGCCTGAGCCTGAGGGGCACGGCGGCGGCCCCTGCGGCCCCCTGCGGCGCCGTGATGTCTGCTGTCTCGGGCGGGCCTCGCGCGGGGCGGGCGGCGCGCGGCGCGGGCGAGGCGGGCGCGCGGCGGACGACGCGGCGGCGGCCTGGGTTGGTGTCTCTGGCGGCCGTGCGTGCGCCGGCGTTGCGGGCGGGCGAGTCGGCGGCGGCGGCGCGGTGTGCGAGCAGGGCGCTGGACCTCCGCGCTTCAGCAGCCCGGAGCCGCGCCGCCGCGCGGCGGTGAAATCGCGTCCCCCTCCCGTTCCCCCTCGTCGCCCGCCCCGCCCTCCACCACACATCGGCAGTGCCAAGCCACTCCCAGGCGCCCCAGCAGACGCGCGCCAAAATGATGCTCTCGCGGGTGCGCGCGCAGCTGGTGGATGCATTCTGCGATCTGCGACCCACCGGGCGGGCCGCCGGGCGGGGCGCGCGGCAGGGCAGCGCGCGCGCGGCCTGGACCTCCGACAGCGTTTGCTGAGTCCTGGCGCGCGCAGCGCGCACGCCGCGTCGCGCCGCTGCGGCACGAGCTCGCTAGCGCCTCCAGCGACGCCCTCGTCGCGGGATCTCGGCACTTGGGGCCGCGCCGCTGCAGCGCGCGCGCCGCCCGCCGCCGCGCGCGCGCCGACGCGCGGCCGCCGCCGCCGCGCGCTCCGCGCCGCCGCGCCGCGCAGCAGAGCACCATCGTGGCCAAGCTCACCAAGAAGGGCACCACCGCGGGCACCAAGAAGACCGCCAAGAGCGCGCCGGCGGGCGGCCGCAAGACGATCCGCGAGGTGCGCGCGCCGCGCCGACGCCCGCGCCCGCGGCGGGAGCGGGCGCCGCGCACGCTGCTGCTGCTGCTGCTGCTGCGCTCACGCCGCCCGCGCGCTCGCCCGCTGCCGGCGCCGCCTGCTGCTCCCGCAGCGCGCGGGCTGGTGGGGCAACGGCGACGCCAACAAGCTCAGCCCCTGGTATGGCCCCGACCGCAACAAGTTCCTGGGTGAGCGGCGCGGCGCGCGGCGCGTGGTGCGCGGCGCCCGGCGGCGCCCAGCCGGCGGCGCGCGGCGCCCGCCCACGCCCGCCGCGCCGCGCGCCATCTGCAGGCCCGCTCTCCGGCGAGGCGCCCGGCCACCTGACCGGCGAGTTCCCCGGCGACTACGGCTGGGACACTGCGGGCCTCTCGGCCGACCCCGCCACCTTTGCGCGCAACCGGGAGCTCGAGCTCATCCACGCGCGCTGGGCCATGCTCGGTGCGCGCCGCCGCGCCGACGCCGACGCTGCCGCGCTGCACGCGCTCTGCACACGCGGCGCAGCCCCCCGCCCGCGGCCGCCGCGCCGCCGACGCCGCCGCCGACGCGCCCGCGCCTCCGCGCGCCGCAGGCGCCCTGGGCTGCGTCACGCCTGAGCTGCTCGCCGCCAACGGTGCGGCGACGCCGCGCGCCCGCGGGCTGACGCGCTGCGCCCGCGCGCCCGCGCGCCGCCGCGCGCCCGCGCGCCCGCGCGCCCGCCGGGGCCGCGCCGCCGACCCCGCCGCGCGCGTTGCGCGCCGCGCGTCGCGCAGGCTCGCCGATCGCTGAGCCCGTCTGGTTCAAGGCCGGGGCCCAGATCTTCCAGGACGGCGGCCTCGACTACCTCGGCGACGCGCGGCTCATCCACGCACAGTCCATCATTGCGACCGTCGCCGTGCAGGCACGAGCAGCGCAGCAGTCGGGGCCGCCGGGAGGGGCTCGGAAAGCGCGCGCGGCCACGCCCGCGCGCGCCGCCGGGGGTTGCCGCGGCGGCGGGCCCACGCGCGCGCGCGCGCGCGGCCGCCGCCGCGCCCGCGCGCAGGTCATCCTGATGGGCGCCGTCGAGAGCTACCGCGCCAACGGCGGCGCGCCCGGCGGCTTCGGTGCGCGGGCGCGCCGCGCCGCGCCGCGCGTGCGCGCACTCGCACTCGCAGCGTCTCACCCTGCCGCCGCTGCCGCTCGCCGCGCGCCCGCCGGGCAGGCGAGGGCCTGGACAAGCTCTACCCCGGCGGCGCGTTCGACCCGCTCGGCCTCGCCGACGACCCCGACACGCTCGCCGAGCTCAAGGTCAAGGAGATCAAGAACGGCCGCCTCGCCATGTTCAGCATGTTTGGCTTTTTCGTGCAGGCGATCGTCACCGGCAAGGTGCGCCGCGCGGGCTCCCGCCGCGCCGCGCCGCAGGGTGACGGGAGCCCGTGCCGCGCCGCGCCGCGCCGCGCCGCGCCGCGCCGCGCCGCGCCGCGCCGCGCCGCGCCGCTCACGCGGCGCGCCGCCGCCGGCCAGGGCCCGATCGAGAACCTGAACGAGCACCTCGCCAACCCCAGCGCGAACAATGCCTGGAGCTACGCCACCAAGTGCGCCCGCGGGGCGGCCGCGCGACGCCAGCGCCCGCGCGCGATGCCCGCGCCTGCGGGCAGAGACCGGCGCCCGCGCGCCGCAGCCGACGCCGCCGCCGCCGCCGCCGTGCCTGCAGGTTCGTGCCCGGCAACTGAGCGGCGACGCGCGGCGCGGCGTGGCACGTGCGCTTGCTGGCCGCCGCGCTCGTGCGTGGCGGGGCTGGGCGCGGTGTAACGACGCGGGCATTTTACCACCAGCACCGCCGTCCAGCGACCCGCCGCGCCCTGCCCCGGCCCCGCGCCAGCGCAGCCCTCTAATCTACACGCGCGCGCCCCTCCAACTGCGCGGCGGCGGCTCTGCTACTTGACCGCTCGCCAGGCACGCGCACACGTTCTTCGCGGCGCGCCCCCCGCGAGGAGGGGCCGCCCGCCGCCGGGCGCGGCTCCCCGGCAGGCGCCGGCGCGCCGCGCGCGCTGCGCACTTCTCCCCCCCCCCCTGCCCCCCTTGCTGCCCTGCCCTCCCAGCTGCCCTGCTGCTGCTGCTGCGGCCGCCGCGGCCGCCGCGGCCTCACGCCTTCTGCTGCGGCGCCCAGGCCTCGTACTTGAGCCAGTTGCGCTTGCCGTGCGCGTTGGTCCACGAGCCCTTGGGCTGGTACGCGGCGGGCGTGCCCGTCTTGGTCACGCCGGCCTCGATCGCGTACACGGGGCGCTTGAAGTCGTGGGCGGTCGGCGCAAAGTCGTTGATGTAGTTGAGCCAGCCGTGCCACTCGGGCGGCACGACCGAGGCGTTGTAGTTTGTGAGGTCGGAGTAGACGACCCAGCGCTTGCGGTTGTAGCTCGTGCCCTCGTCCTCGTAGTACTTGTTGCCGTGCGCGTCGGTGCCCACGAGCTTGCCGGTCGGGCCCTTCTCAAAGATCGTCACAAACAGGTTGCCGTCTGCGCGGGTGGCGACGGCGGCGCGGGTGACGGCGGCGCGTGGGCGGCGGCCGCGCGCCGCTGCCACGAGCGGCCGGGTGGCTTGCGACCAGCGTCAGGCCCTGCGCGAGGCCGAGCCAGCGGCGGGCTGGCTGCCGCGCGCGTGCGCCTCGCGCCCGCCGCGGGCAGCGCCGCCGGCGCCGCTGCTGCTGCTGCTGCCGGCGCTCCACCGCGGCGTGCGCTGCAGTCGCCGCTGCGCGGCCCTCCGCCGCGCCCCCGCCGCGAGGCAGACCGAGGAGCGCGCTGTCCCGCGGGCGGGCGGCCCTCCCTGGCTCCCCAGCGCGGCGCACCGGCGACAATCTTCAGCCAGTCCAGCGGGCGCTTGAAGCCGGCCACCTCGCGCATCGACGAGAGCCAGTTCCGCGCGCTCCCCGCCATGGCGCCAGATCTCGCGGAAGCCGCCGCGCCGCGGCCAACCGGACCGCGTGCGCGGCGCGGGAGGGGCTGAATGGGGGCGCCGACCCGCGTGCGCTGGCTGGCTGCGCGGCGAGGCCGGCGGTGCGGGGGCTGCGCACTGACACGGACGGAGGGCCGGGCACGGCCGCTCGCGGGCAGTCACTCGCGGTTTTTGGGTCTGCTGCTGGCAGCAGCCTGCTGCCGCCGCGCTGCTGCCTGCTCCTCTCTCGCTGCCGGCTCAGACCACACTGCCTCACAGCTCGCCCCAGCACACACAGTCGCCCCCGCCACACCGCACGCCGCCGCTCCCCGCAACCGCGCACGGCGCCGCTGCCGCCCGCTCAGCGGCAGCGCTGGGCCGCGCAGGAGCGCCGGGCACGGCGCCAGGAGCTCCAGCGCTGCTGATGCTGCTGTCGGGCGCCGCCGCCGCGCTGGCGGCGGCGCGGGCCGGCGCGGGCTGGCTCGCCCGCTTCGCGGCGCCGCGCGCCGGGCTCGCGACGCGCGGCCGCGTGCCCATCCCGGCGCCGGTGCTGGCGGCGCTGGGCGCGGCGGTCGGCGGGCGCGCGACGACCGCGCCCGCGGCGCTGGCGGAGGTGCGCGCGCCGTGCGCGCGGAGGCTGGCCGCGCCGCCGCGGCCAGCTGCTCCACGGCTCCTGCTGCCCTCACGCTCTCACTCCGCCCGCCGCCCCGCCTGCCCAACAACAGCACGGCCGCGACGAGAGCTACCACAAGCCGGTGCCGCCCGACGTCGTGCTGCTCCCGCGCTCCACGGGCGAGGTCAGCGAGGTGCTGCAGCTCTGCAGCGCGCACCGCCTGCCGGTCGTACCGTTTGGCGCTGGGACCTCGATTGAGGGCCACGTCGCCGCGCTGCGCGGCGGCGTCTGCCTCGACATGCGGGAGATGGCCGCGGTGCTCGAGGTCTCACCCGCCAACATGTGGGCGCGCGTGCAGGTGCGCGCGCTCGCGCGCCGCACGCCCCGCGCCGCGCGTGCACCGCGTGCCGCTCGCCGCCGGCGGCCGCGCACCGCGCGCACCGCGCCGCCGCGTCGCAGCCCGGCGTGACGCGCAAGCAGCTGAACGAGCACCTGCGTGACACGGGCCTCTTCTTCAGCGTCGACCCCGGCGCCGACGCGACGATCGGTGCGGCCGCGGCGGCGGCGGCGGCGCGCTGCCGCGGCCGAGCGGGCGGCGCGCACGGCGCGCGGCGGGCCGCCCGGCCCCGCAGCGCGCCACGCGGCGCCCCCGCCGCGCGCCGCGCGCGCTCCAGGCGGCATGGTGTCGACGCGCGCGTCGGGGACCAACACCGTCCGCTACGGCACGATCCGCGAGAACGTGCTGGCCATGGAGGTCGTGCTCGCCGACGGGCGCGCGGCGCGCCTCGGGCGGCCAGTCAAAAAGAGCAGCGCCGGGTACGACCTGGCCCACCTCTTTGTGGGCGCCGAGGGCACGCTGGGCGTCATCACCGAGGCGCGCGGGGTTTTGGGGCTCATGAGCCCCGCGCCTGATCAGGCGCGCCGCGCAGGGCTCGGGCCCCGCGGGGCCTGGCTCACCGCCGCCCTGCGCGGCTGCCGCGGCGCAGGTCACGGTCAAGCTGCACGCGGTGCCCGAAGCGACCGCCGCGGCGGTCGCCAGCTTCGACAGCATCGCGCAAGCCGTCGAGGCGCGCCCCGCGCCCCGCGCCCCGCGCCTTGCGCCCCGCGCCCCGCGCGCCGCGGCGCCGCCGGCGAGCCGCCCCGCCGCGCCGCGCCGCGCCGCGCCGCGCCGCAGGTCGTGGCGAACGTGATGGCGTGCTCCGTGCCGGTCGCCCGCATCGAGCTGCTGGATGAGCTGTCCATAAAGGCGGTCAACCAGTACTCCCACACCGACTTCACCGTCGCGCCGACCATCTTTTTCGAATTCCACGGCTCCGAGAGCGGCGTGCGCGAGCACGCGGCCGCGGTGCGCGGCCGCCGCGGCCCGCGGCGCGGCGCGCGGCCCGCGGCGCGGCGCGCGGCCCGCGGCGCGGCGCGCGGCTCGCGGCGCGGCACGCGGCGCCGCCGCCACGGCCGCCGCCGCCGCTGCCCCCAGGTGGCCGACATCGTCAAGGACGTGCGCAGCAGCAGCGGCGGCGCCGGCGCCGGCGCCGGCGCCGGCGGCGACGACGCGGGCTTCCGGTGGGCGGTCGCGCCGGAGGAGCGGGCAAAGCTGTGGCACGTGAGCGGCCGCCGCGGCCGGCGCCCCGGGCGGCGCGGCGCGCCAGCCCCGGCACGCGCGCTGCTCGCCGACGCCGCCACGCCGACCGCCGCCACGCCATCCGCCGCCGCCGCCGCCAGGCACGGCACAACGCCTACTGGGCATCGCTGGCGCTCGTGCCGGGCGCCAAGGGCTTCACCACCGACGTGTGCGTCCCAATGGACCAGCTGCCCGCCGCGGTGCTGCGCGGCCAGGAGGCGATCCGGCGCGAGGGCCTGCTCGGCCCGCTCGTGGGCCACGTCGGCGGTGCGCGCCGGGCGCGCGCTCGCGGCCGCCCGCTGGTCGGCGCGGCGCGCGCGCCGGCCGCCGCCGCGCTCGCCGCCGCCCGCCCACCCTCGCTGCCCGCCCGCCCGCCCGTCTTCCTCGTTGCCCTGACCGCCATGAGCTAGACGGCAACTTTCATTTCATTCTGCTGGTGCAGCCGGACGACGCGGAGAGCATGGCCAAGGCAAAGCGGGTCGTCTCGGAGGTCGTCGAGGCCGCATGGGCCGTCGGCGGCACGTGCACGGGCGAGCACGGCGTGGGCTACGGCAAGCTCGCGTTCGTCGCGCGCGAGCACGGTGCGTGCGGGGGGCTCAGCGACGGCCGCGCTGGCCGCGCGGGGCTGACGGCCGCGCTGGCCGCGCGGGGGGCTGACGGCCGCCGCCGCCGCGCCGCCACGCGTGTGCCGCGCCGCAGGCCCTGTCGTGCTGGACATGATGTCCGCGGTGAAGCGGGCCCTGGACCCGCTCGGCATCATGAACCCGGGCAAGCTCGGCAGCGATAAGGGCGATCCCAGCGTGGCGTGGAACGCCGCTGACTGAGCGGCGCGCGCGGGGCCGGCGCGGCCCGGCGCCGACTGAGCGGCGCATGCGGGGCCGGCCGCACCGTGGTGGAGGTCGAGCGTGTTGTAAACCGCGCCCCGCCGGAGCGATCACTCTTTCTGAGCTGGGGCCAGCTGCGCGCGCCCGCCGCCAGCACCGCACTCCGCTGCCCTGGCTGTCCCCAGGTGGCCCCGCGCAGCGCGCCGCAGTGACGGAGTGATCGACAGCTTAGGGAAGGCGCCACGCGGGCCCGCGGCAGCTGGGGCTCAACGAACCTGTTCAGGCGCAGAGACCGTTGCGCTCGCGCCCGCGACCCCGGCGCGGCCAGGCTGCCATCGCCATAGCCCGGCTCCCCGATCGTCGCACAAATGCGAAGCTCGTCGTCTGGGGCAGCGCCCATGACGCGAGGGCCCACCATGCTGCTGGGCGGCCTGCTGCTGGCGGGCCTGGCCGGCCTGGCGGCCGCGCACGACGTGCTGGACCTCAACCCGCTGGAGTGGGCGATCACCAACAAGAACGGCTCCGTCTCCCTGGCCAGCAGCCTGCCGGCGTACCCCGTGGAGCTGCTGCGGGCCTCGGGCGCAATCGGCGACCCGCAGTACAGGTGCGCCGCGCCCCCCCGCGCCGCGCCCGCGCCGCCCCCGCGTGCCCGGGGCGGCGCCTGAGCCGTCGCCGCGGCGGCGCGCAGGTTTGGCGAGCTGGAGACGCGCTGGGTCGCGCTCGACACGTGGCAGTTTGAGACCACGTTCGACGCGAGCGCGGGCCTCCTCGCGCGCAAGCAGGTGCTGCTGGTGCTCAACGGCGTGGACACCTTTGCCAACGTCACGCTCAACGGCCGCAAGGTGGCGGACCTGGACAACTTTCACAGGCGCGCGCGTTGACTGCTGCCGCCCCGCGGCGCGTTGACTGCTGCCGCCCCGCGCGCCCCGCGATCGCGCCCCGCGCCGCCGGCCCCGGGCTGAGCGCCGCGGCTCAGCGCCCCACCATGCGCGCCGTGCTCGCACGCGTGCCGGCCCGGGCCGCCCGCCGCGCCCGCCCCAACCGCCGCGCCGCCGCCGCCGCCGCGCGGCAGGGAGTGGCTGCTGCCGGTGAAGGACCTGCTGGTCCCCGGCGCCAACACGCTGACCATCACCATCCTGCCCGCGATCACGACGGCGATCGAGCTGAAGCGCAGCCACCCGTACCACATCCCGACCGTCACGCAGCTCGGCAACGTCGACGCCTACAACTTTGCTCGCAAGCCGGCGTACGACTTTGGCTGGTGGGTTGGCTCGTCAGGCTGGGCTGGCCCAGCGCACGCGGCGCGCGGGCGGGTCGGCAGCCGCGGCAACCGCGGCGGTCGGTCCCCGACCGAGCAGCGGCGGCGGCGGCGGCGGCGGCTGAGGACGCGCCCGCACGCGCGCGCGCGCCCGCAGGGACTGGGGCATGGGCCTCGGCGCGTCGGGCATCTGGGGCGGCGCGAGCCTGCTCGCCTTTGACGCCGCGGTGCTGCGCGGCGTGCACCTGCACCAGACGTTCTCCGGCGACACCTTCACGCTGCACGCCGAGGCGCACCTGCTCGTCCCGCCCGGCGGCGACGCGGGCGCGGCGTGGTTCCTGCTCCCCGAGCTCGGCGTCGCGCAGCGCCGCAAGCTCGAGCTCGACGGCGCCGCGGGCGAGGCGTACGTGCGGCACGACATCGCGGTTAAGGCGGACGCCGTCGACGTGTGGTGGCCGGTCGGCCTGGGCAGCCAGACGCTGTACAACCTCACCGTCACCTACGCCTCCTGGTCCAGCCTGCTCGACTTTTTCGACAAGACCGAGCCCGTCGCGCTCGTCGACGGCGGCGGCGCGGCCGCGGACCCCGCCGCGGACACGGCGTCGCCCGATGCGGCCGCGGCGTCGCCCCCCTCCGACGCGGACGCCGCGGCCGCGGCGGGCGGCGCCGCGCCGGGCGACCCGTCCGCGCGCCGGCGCCTCGCGGGCGCGACGTCGCTGCCCGGCAAGCTCGGCACGCCCGCGTCGGGGCTCGGCGCGGCGGCGGACGTCCCGGGCGAGTTCACGAGCAGCGTGTCGCGCCGCGTGGGCTTCCGCGTCGTCGAGGTCGTGCGCAAGCCCCTGGCCGAGGCGGTCGACGAGCTGCTCGGCCCCAAGGGCGGCTGGCACAGCGCCAACACGGTCGGCACGGGCACGCGGTCGTGCTTCTGGGGCGGCAGCTGCGGGCAGTGGGGCTGGGTCAACGCGAGCCGGTGGGAGTTCATCTCCGACCCGACGCACCCCCAGACGCGCTACTACACCGGTGCGGCGCGCGCGCGCGCCCGCACCGCCGCCGCCGCGTCTGCGGCACGCGCGCCAGCAGCGCGGCGGCGCGCGCGCGCGCTGCTGCGCTGCGCTGCACGCGCCGCCCGCGCCCCACCCTCCCCTCCCCCTCCCCCGCCGCCGCCGCCGCCGCCGCCCTCCCCTTAAACCCTCTCCCAAGGCTACGAGGACTTCCTCGGCACCAAGACGTCGCTGCCGGGCGGCGAGAACCCGTGGTGGAATGACGCGCTCGGGCTGTGGACGGGCTACAACGGACACCCCGACCTCGCCAAGGACGTGGAGGGCGAGTCGTTCTTCTTCAGGTGAGAGACAAGAAAAGGGAGGGAGGGAGGCTTTGAAGGGCGACCAAGGCTTGACGAGGGCGGCCGAGACGCGGCAGGGGCCTGGCGCGGGGGGGGGGGGGGGGCGGCGGCGGCGGCGCCGCGCGCTGCCTCTCGCCCGACCGCGCCGCGCGCCGCCGCGCCGCGTGCCGCCAGGGTCAACGGGCATCCTCTCTACGCCAAGGGCGCCAACGTCATTCCCCCCAGCCTGCTCATGATCAACGCCACGCAGCAGGCGCGGCCGGGGCACGCGGGGCGCACGCGCCCCAGGGCGCAGAGCGTTTCCGTGCGCCCCGCCCCGGCGGCGCCGGGCGCCGGCCGCGCCGCCGGCCGACGCGCGGCGCTCCGCCGCCGCCGCCGTTGCCGCGCAGGTGATCAACGCGACGCTGTACAACGCGCTCGACGCCAAGATGAACATGGTCCGCGTCTGGGTGAGCCACGCGCGGCGCCCGCACGGCGGGGTTTGGGCCATCACCCTAAAACCCTGCACCCTGAACCCCAGCAGCCGCCGCCCAGGCGACGGCCCTGCGCGCCGCGGCGCCGGCTGCGCCGGCAGCGCCCCCCCCCCCCCCCGCCGCCCCGCTGCCACGCGCCCTCCCGCGAGCGCTCACCCCGTCCCCCCGCCTTCCCCCGCGCTCCTCCCAGGGCGGCGGCTGGTACATGCCCGACTCCTTCTACGACTACTGCGACGAGCACGGCCTGCTGGTGTGGCAGGAGACGATGTTTGCGTGCGCGCCGTACCCGCGCGACACCGCGTTCATTGCCAACGTGCGCGCCGAGGTGGAGCAGCAGGTGCGGCGAGCGTGCAGCGCCGGCGAGCCGGCGCCGGCGGCGGGGGCCAAGAGGCGCGGCGGCGGCCCTAAGACACACCGCCACCACCGCCACCACCCCTTCCAACCCCGCCGCCGCCCGCCAGGTCCGCCGCATCAGCGCGCACCCGAGCGTCGTGCTGTGGGGCGGCAACAACGAGGTCGAGGTCTCGCTCGACTGGTACCGCGGCACGCAGACCAACCAGCCCCTCTATACGAGCGACTACAACGCGCTCTTCATCGACACCATCGGCGACATCATGAAGGAGGTACGGCGGTGCAGGGGCGCGGTGCAGGGGCGCGGTGCAGGGGCGCGGGGGAGGGGCGCTGAGGGCCAAGCTGCCGACTGCCAGGCTGCCGTTAGCCTGCTGCCAACCTGCTGCCAGCCTGCTGCCAGCCTGCTGCCAGGCTGCCGCCAGGCTGCTGCCAGCCTGCTGCCAGCCTGCTGCCAGGCTGCTGTTAGGCTGCTGCCAGGCTGCTGGCCGCGCCGGCTGAGGTGCTGGCCGCGCTGGCCGAGGCGCTGGCTGCTCAATCACCGCGCCGCCGCGCCGCCGCCGCCGCCGGGCGTCACGCATGCAGCTGGTGCCGAGCATCATGTACCTCGACTCCTCGCCCACCAACGGCCTCGTCAGCAGCGAGCCCTTCATCAAGCGCTGGGCCAACGCGCAGGACCCGCGCTACGGCGACGGTGCGGCCCCACGCGCGCCGCGCCGCGCTGCTGACCGCGCCGCCGCGGCGCGCCGCCCAGGGCAGCCGCGCTGCTGGCCGAGGGCGCGAGCTGACCGCGCTGCACCTCTCCCGCCGCGCGCCGCGCGCCCGCCGCACCCTGCCCTAAACCCCAGTCCACTTTTACGACTACTACTCCAACTGCCTCGACACCAAGACCTACCCGATGGCCAAGTTTGTGAGCGAGCACGGCTGGCCGTCCTATCCGACCTGGCCGACCTACCGCGACGCGACCGCGCCGCCCGACTGGGCGGTCGGTTCGCCGGGCATGGAGTTCCGGCAGCGCCACTGGAACAAGACGGCAGAGATGACCAACCAGTACGGCATGCACTTCAAGCTGCCCCCGAGCTGGGCGGCGCCGACGACGGGCGAGGCGTTCCGGCTGTGGAAGATGTACCACTACCTCAACCAAGTCCAGCAGGTGATGACGAGGGGCTTCGTGTGCTTGTTGTGGTTTTGTGGTTGTGTGCGTGGGCGGCTGGATGTGGGTGTGTGAGTGCGTGTGCGCAGCGTGCTGGGCAAGCGCAGCGCAGCGCAGCGCAGCGCAGCGCAGCGCAGCGCAGCGCAGCGCGCTGACACGCCACGCGCTGGACCACCCACCCACCGCAGGCGCTGTGCTTCGACACCGGCTTTGGCTACTGGCGCCGCCTGCGCAGCGAGCCGCAGGCGCTGACCATGGGTGCGCGCCGCCGCCGCCACCGCCGCCGCTGCCTCGGCCGCCGCCTGCGCCGCCTGCCCTGACTCGCCGCGGGCCTCCCGCCTCCTGACCCGCCACCCACCCTGCCGCCGCCCCGCCCCTCCGGCCAGGCATCCTCTACTGGCAGCTCAACGACGTCTGGCCCGGCGCCAGCTGGAGCGGCATCGACTCGGCGTGGCGCTGGAAGCCGATGCAGGTGCATAGCGCGCGCCGCGCCGCCCCATGGGAGCTCCGCGTCCGCTCGCACGCGCCGCCGCCGCTCACACGCGCCGCCGCCGCCGCCGCCGCCGCCGCCGCCGCGTGTGCTGCGCGTGTGCTGCGCGCAGTACGTGGTCAAGCGCCAGTTTGAGGACTTTGTGGTGCAGAGCTACGAGACCAACGGCCGGCTG
The DNA here is from genome assembly GCA_014905635.1 of Scenedesmus sp. PABB004. Taxonomy (NCBI): domain Eukaryota; kingdom Viridiplantae; phylum Chlorophyta; class Chlorophyceae; order Sphaeropleales; family Scenedesmaceae; genus Scenedesmus; species Scenedesmus sp. PABB004. The sequence goes on from JABVCE010000012.1 coordinate 1,153,040, forward strand.
GAGGTGTTTGTCGTGTCCGACATGCCCCTGCCGACCACGGCGCTCATCCGCGTGTCGATCGTCCACCTCTCCGGCTCCACCTGCCCCGCCGCCGCGCCGGGCGGCGGCGCCGCCAACACGACCGCCGCGCCGGGCGCGGCGGCCGCCGCCAACGCGAGCAGCGCGGGCGCCGACGCGGACGACGCCGACGCCGGCGACGCGCCGGTCGCGTGGAGCGCGTCGAAGCGCGTCGCGGTGCCGGCGAACAACGCAGGCATCGTGTTCAACTCCAGCGTCGCCGAGCTGTTTGCGCTCGCGCCTGACTGCACCTACGCGACCTGCTACGTCGACGTGACGGCCGAGGCCGACGCGGTCGGCCCCGCCGCGGCCGCGGGCGCGACCAAGCTGCGCAGCGCGGCGCAGAGCTTTGCGGTGGAGTACAAGACGCTGCGCCTGTCCAAGCCAGCCATCACGATCTCTGACGTCGCGACCGTCGACGCGACGACCGTGCGCTTCACCGTGAGCACCGCCGGCGAGGCGAGCCTGCTCACGTACTGGGACTCGGACCTGCTCGGCCACTTCACTGCCAACTTCCTCAACCTCGCGCCCTGCACGAGCGTGGTCGTGGAGTTCAAGTCGGACCAGGGCCCCGTCACGCCGGCGCAGGTCGTGGGCAGCCTCACCATCCAGGACCTCTTTGACGCCCAGGCGCGCACAGCGCGCGCAGGGCGCGCAGGAGGGCGCACGCGTGCGGGCGGGGGCAGCGTCCCGCTCGCGGCGCCGCGCCGCGCTGTGTGCGCCAGGCGCGCCGGGCTCGCTCAACGCGCGCCGCCGCCGCCGCCGCCCCGCCGCCGGCGCGCGCAGGCGGACCTGTACACGCCCAGCGCCGCCTTCCCCGCGTCCAAGTAGGCGGCGGGCGTGCGGCTGTGCGGGCAAGGGGGAGTTGATGGAGACGGAACACAATCTTTTCCGGCGCGCGCGGCGACGCGCGGCCGGCATGGCATGTCTAGACCAGGCGGGCCGCACTGACTCCATGTAGCATCGGCCGGGCGGCGCCCAGGTGCCGCGGCGTTGATGGCCGCGCGCACGAGAGCGGCGGGGGACGGCCCTTTTTTGACGCGCGCGCAACGGTTGCACCCGGGCGTGCGCGCGGCGCCGGCAGCACCAGGCCCGCGCGCCTGCACGGCTGGCGCTGCGCGGCCCCGGGCGGGGGGGACGGCGGCGTCGGACGTTGTGTAGAGCTTCCAGCCCGCGGCTGCGCGCGGGACTGCTGGCGGTGGTGGCGCGCCCAGCCGCCGTAACTCGTGTGGTTACGTCGGACGCGGCGCGCGGCGCGGCGCTCACGCGCAGGCCACGTCCACGGGGCTCCAGAGGTGCAGCCGGCGATCGTAGAACGAGCAGGTCGCCACCAGGTCTCGCTGCTGCGGCCCCCGCCGTCCCTGCTGCGCTCCGCCGCCGGGCGCGTCTCGCAGCGCCGACGCGGCCGGCTGCCCCCCGTCGCCCGCCTCGCCCGGCCAGGCGGCGCCCCTGAACCAGTCCGCCCCGTATGCTATGCTCTCATGCCCCCCGTACTCCTCCACCACCTGCGGCAGCGGCCACGGCGCCGCTCAGCGCTCGGCGCGCGGCGCCGCCGCGGCAGGCGCGCGCCGCGCGGCAGCTCGGCGCCGCGCAGCCCGGCCGCGGCGCGCCTGCAGGCCGCCCCAGGCCTCGTCCGCGCGCAGCAGGGCGAACCCGTTGTACATGCACGCCGCGAGCAGGCGCCGGTCGTCGCGGGGGTGCCACTTGAGCCGCCACACGCCGCCGCCCGTCTCGACCTGCACGGCCGGGGCAGCGGCGGGCAGCGGCAGGCGCGGCGCGCGCAGCGGCGCTGTCAGCGCGGCGGCACTGTCAGCGCGCGGCGGCGGCGCCGCCACGCCTCCCCGGGCGCGCCCCTCGCCGCACCCGGCACGTCTCCAGCGGCCGCGCCAGCTGCCGCACGTCCCAGAGCCGCGCCGCCTCGTCGTAGCTGCCCGTCGCGAGCACGCCGGGGCGGCGCGGGTGGCAGGCGATGCAGGTCACGCCCGCGCCGTGCGCGCGGCGGTTGACAAAGGTCGGCGCCTGCTGCGGCGCCTCCTCGCCGGCGGCGCCGGCCGCGCACGCGGCGCGCGCGTCCCAGCCCTTGAACGCGGCGTCGTCTGCGCCGGAGTAGAGCACGTGCGGCGCGTGCCGGTCCCAGACGGCCATCCAGGTCTCGAGCTCGTGCGCGCGCCACGCGGCCACGCGGCGCGGGACGCCGCCGTCGTCGAGCTGCAGCACGCTCACGCCCCCGTCCGAGCCGGCGACCGCCGCCACGGCGGGCTGCTGCGGCTCGCGCGGCTCCTGGCGCGGGCCCAGGCCCGCCCAGTCCAGCGCGAGCGCCATGGCGCCGTCGCCGGCGGCCGCGCAGCGCGACACCTCGGCCAGCGCCTCGCCGCCGCCGCCGCCGCCGGGCGCCGCCGGCCGCCCGCCCGCGCCGGTCCGCACCGCCACGAGGCGCAGCGAGCCGTCGGCGAGCGCGAGCCCGATGCACGGCGCGGCGCTCACGGCGGGCAGGCAGGCCCACTGCAGGTCGAAGATGCCCGGCAGCTGCCCCAGCTCCGCGAGCTGCTGCAGGCCGGGGCCCCCGGGGCGGCGCCGCCGCCGTCGCCCGGCGGCGGCCGCACTGCGAGCAGGTGCAGCCGGCCGTGCCGCGTCGCGGTGGCCTCGTCCAGCTGGTACGTGCCCACGCCCAGCCAGGCCTCGGCGCCGGGCGCGGCGCAGAACTCGGCCGCGTCCGCGTGCAGCGGCAGCAGCAGTTCCGCGTGGCGGCGGCCGTCGTCGCGCGCCGCCATCGCGCCGGCGGCGGTGCGGTCGCAGTGGCAGTGAGCGAGAGTGATGGGCGGCGGCGGCGGCGGCGGGCTTCTGCGCCGCGGCATCTCGACGGCACCCACGCGTCAGCAGCGAAACCGCCTGACCGCCTGACCGCCGGCCTCCGCCGCCCGCCCGCGCGCCCCTCACGTCCCGCCGCCAAACAGGCCACAGCTCTCCCCCCTCCCGCGACCTCCGGACGCCCACTGCGACGCGCCGAGCAGCGCCGACACCAGCGGCGAAGCAGCGGAAGCCCTCTCCCGCGCCAGGCGCCCTCCGAGATCGCGCCAGGCGCATCCCATCGACGGCCGCAGTGTCGACTCCGCGCGGCGGGCCACACGCCCGTCCGTGAAGAGAGGCCCAGCTGCGCGAAGACCGCCAGGTGTCGGCGATGCTCCGGGGCCCCGCCGCCGCCGCCAGGCCCGCCCCAGCGCGCCGAGCGGTCACCGCGTGTCGCTGGGCACCGGGGCACCGCACGCTGGGCACCCGCCTGCGGCCGCGCGCCGCGGCGGTGCAGCAGGCGGGCGCCGCGTCGGCGGCGCCCGGCGCGGCGCCGGCGCCCGCGCGCGGCGCCGAGCCGGCGCACACGGGCTACAAGGACGCACTCATGGTGCAGAGTGAGTCGTTGGACGGGCCGCGGACGGGCCGCGGGCGCTGCGCCGCGGGCGCTGCGCCGAGCGCCGACGCCGCGCTGCGCGCCGCGCCGCGCGCGCAGCGTTCGGCTGGGACTCCTGCCACAAGGGCGGCTGGTACAAGACCGTCCAGGCGCAGCTGGACGAGCTCGTCGCGCTCTCGGCGACGCACCTGTGGCTGCCGCCGCCGAGCCAGTCCGTGAGCGACCAGGGCTACATGCCGGGGCAGCTCTACAATCTCAACAGCAAGTACGGCACGGTGAGTGCCCACTCACCGTGCCGTACTGAGTGCCCACTCACCCTGCCGCAGTTGCCAGGCCCTCGCGGCCGCGCTGGCCGGCAGGCTGGCTGGCTGCGCCGCGGCGGCGGGCGGCGCCCGCCAGACGCCGCCGCCGCGGGCGCGCGCGCGCAGGCCGAGGAGCTGAAGTCGCTGGTCGCCGCGGCGCGCGCCGCGGGGCTGGTGCCGATCGCCGACATAGTTATTAACCACCGGTGGGCGCGCAAGCCGCGCCGCGCCGCGCCGTGTGGCCGGCGGCCGCGCGAGGAGGCCGGCGGCCCCCGCGCGGCGCCGTGTGGGCCCCGCCGACGCGCGGCGCGCCCCGCCCCGCCGCGGCCAGGTGCGCCGACGAGCTGGGCGCCGACGGCAAGTGGAACAGCTTCCGCGACGACGTCACCCACACGGGGCGCAAGATCGACTGGGGCAAGTGGGCGATCACCGGGAACGACCCCGTCTTTGGCGGCACGGGCAACCCCGACACGGGTGCGCGGCCGCGCGCCGCGGCGCGGGGCCTCCGGGGCCGCGCACGCCGCGCCGCGCCACGCCGTGCCACGCGCGCTCACTGCCACGCCGTCGCCGCCGCCGCTGGCCCGTGCAGGCGCCGACTACGGCCCCGCGCCCGACCTGGACCACGCCAACCCCGAGCTGCGCGAGGCGCTGACCGACTGGCTCAACTTCCTGCGCACCGACGTCGGCTTTGCCGGCTGGCGGCTCGACTTTGTCAAGGGGTGAGCCCAGCGGGCCGGCTGGGGTTGGGCGCCGCACGCACGCAGCGCGCGCCGGCACGCCACGCGCCCACGTCGCGCGCGCCCACGCCGCCGCCGCGCCGCCGCCACCGTTGCTGCAGCTACGCGGCGCGCTTCGTTGACGAGTACATCTCAGACACGGTCGGCGTGGAGGCGCTCTGCGTGGGGGAGTACTGGGTCGATATGGCGTGGAGCGGCAGCGAGCTGGACGCCAACCAGGACGCCGCGCGCCAGGTGCGCCGCGGCGCGCGGCGGCGGCCGGGCCCCGCCCCCGGCGGCGCCGGCGCGCCCGCTGAGCGCCGCCGCGTGCTCGCGCGCGCCCGCGGCCAGGTGCTGTGCGACTGGATCGACGCGGCGGCCAAGAGCTGCGCCGCGTTTGACTTTCCGACCAAGGGCATCCTGCAGGAGGCGGTGAAGAAGCAGCAGCTCTGGCGCCTGCGCGACAAGGCCGGCAAGCCGCCAGGCCTCATCGGCTGGTGCGAGGCCGACCGCGCGCGCCGCTCGCGTGCCACTCGCGTGCCCCTCGCGTGCCACTCGCGTGCCACTCGCGTGCCACTCGCGTGCCACTCGCGTGTCACTCGCGTGCCACTCGCGCCACTCGCGCGCCTCTGCTGCCGGCGGTCAGGTGGCCGGCCAAGGCCGTGACGTTCATCGACAACCACGACACCGGCAGCACGCAGCAGCACTGGTGCGCGCCCGCGCCCGCGCCAACGCACCCAAGCGCCCGCGTGCCCTCGCCGCGCCTGGGCCTGCACCTCCCCCCTCCCCGCGCCCGATTCCACTCACGCCGCCGCGTGCCCCGCCCCGCCGCCCGCGCGCGCCGCCGGCCAGGCCCTTCCCCGCCGACCGCGTCGCGGCGGGTTACGCCTACATCCTGACCCACCCGGGCGTGCCCTGCGTGCTGTGGGAGCACCACTTTGGGTGCGGCGCGGAGCTGCACAACGCGATCAAGACGCTTGCCGCGGTGCGGGCGGGCAGGGCAGCGCTCGCAAGCACGCGCGCCACGCGGCGCCGGCGCCGCCGCGGCGCGCGCGCGCGCTCGCCGCCGTGGCAGCCGCCCTGCCCTGCCCGGCCCGCCGCCGCGCGCCACGGCCCGCCCACGCCGGCGCCGCGCGCGCCGCCCCCACGGCCGCGCAGGTGCGGCGCCGCAACGGCATCGTGTCCGACACCCCCGTGCGCATCGTCGCGGCGGAGGCCGACTTGTATGTGGCCGAGGTCGGGGGCCGCGTGACGCTCAAGCTCGGCCCCCGCTACGACATGGGCCCGCTGCTGCCCAAGGAGGCCGACGGCTGGAAGACCGCGACCTGGTGCGCGCCGCGGCGCGCCGCGCCGCGCCGCGCCGGGACGGAGGGCGCCGCGGCGCCGGCGGGCGCGGGCGCCGGCGCGGCGCGGTGCGGCGCGGCGCCGACGCGGCGCGCCGCCGCCCGCCGCGTGCTGGCAGGGGCAAGGACTATTGCGTGTGGGAGCGCGGCCCGCAGGCGTGAGCGCGGCGGCGCGCGGCGGCGGCGGCGGAGTGGGGTGGCGCGCGGGGGCGGGGATCGCGTCTCGGCGTGCGGGCGCCCAGATTTTGTGTCGGGACAGGCCAGAGGGTGCACTGCATGCTTGCGCGGGGGCAGCGGGGGGGGGGGAACTTTCTTCTTCAGGGCGGGCGGGCGGCGCCGGCGTGTGCTCGGCGCGGCGTGCCGTCAATCGGCCCAGTTTTGGCGGCGGCGGCAGGCGGCGTGGCCATCACTGTGTGCTCCATTTTGGCGGCAGGAATTCCTGCGCCCCGACCGCGTACAAACGGCGGCAAGCTGCAGGGGCGACGGGCGGGCGGCGAGGGGCGGGCGGCGGCGTGTGCAATGAACTGCAGTTCCTCCGAGGCCAGCAGCACCCGCACACGCGACAGATCCTCCCCCAGCGCAGCTCAGCTCTGCCGCAGGGCGCACGCACACACACGCAACGCAAACACCATCCGACCGAGCCCCCAGCCCTCTGCACACACAGCGCTCGCTCCACGCAGCAACGGCACGGCGCGTGCGGCACACGTGCCACGGTGCGCCGCGCCGGCAGCACCCCCACCGCCACCGGCACGCGCTCAGGCGGCGATCCTCAGCGTCGACACACAATCGGGTTTGACACCGCGAAACACCGCACACAACAACCGCCGAGATGTTGGGTTGACCCCCGCCCACACACGCGACACGATCTGGCGCAGCACGGCATGGACACCACACAACACAGCCGGCGGCGCCGCCACGCGCGCCCGCAGCGCGCACACCTGCGCCAGGGGCGAACAACGACCACGCGCAAGGAGATGCGCCCACACACAATTGCGTGCGAGCGCCGCCTTGCAAGGGCGGGCGCGCCGGCCCAGTTTAGTGCTGCAGCAAAAGCAAAGGCAAAAGACAAGCGATCACGCCCCCCGCGCAGCCCCCCCCCCCTGCCAGCGCTCACGCGCCACCGCCCGGCGCGTCGGCGGCCTCCGCCGCGCCGTCTGCGTCCGCCGCATCTGCCGCGCCCGCGGCGCCGGAGCCGCCCCGCGGCGCACCCGCCTCCTGGCCCTCCACCGCCCCCGCCGCCTCTGCCTCCGCCGCCGCCTCGGCCTCCTCTGCTTCCGCCGCCGCCTCCGCCGCCTCCGCCTCCTCCACGCTGCCCGGGGCGTGGCGCGTCTTATAGGCGATGACCGCGTCCAGGTAGCTCCCAGTCTGCCGCGCGGCGCGGCGGCGCGGCGGCGCGGCAGCGCGGCGGCGCGGCGGCGCTGATGCGCCAGGGGCCGCGCAGGCGCGTGGGGGGCAGGGCATGGCCGCGCGGGGCCGCCGCCGCCGCCGCCGCACCTTCCTGCCCTGCACGCGGCGGAAGCCGGCCGCGCTGAGCAGCTGGGTGAGCTCGGCGAGACTGCGCTCGCGGCCGTGCGTCTGGGTGAGCATGTTGAGGCTCTGCAGCAGCGCCTCGGGCGGGCCCAGGCCGCCGGGGTCCAGCAGCATCTCGCACACGAGCAGCGCGCCGCCTGGGCGTCGGGCGGCGGGCGTGCGCGGGGCGTCGGGCGGCGGGCGTGCGCGCGGGTGGCGCGCCGCGCCGCGCGGCCGCGCGGCCGCCGCGCGCGGCGCACCCAGGGGCAGCGCGTCGTGCACGAGGCGCAGCAGCTTGAGGCAGCGCGCCTCCTCCCAGTCGTGCAGGACGCGGCTGAGCACATAGAGGTCGCCCACCGGCAGCGCGCCGGCCGCGCCCGGCTCGAAAAAGTCGCCGCCGACCCACGACAGGCGCCCGCCGAGCGCCGCCGCGGCGGGCGACGACCCAAAGTGCGCGCGCGCCATGTCCACGACGTGCGGCAGGTCAACCACGACCGCCGAGAGCTGCGGGTAGAGCGCCGCGGCCGCGCCGGCGAGCGCGCCGGTCGCGCCGCCGAGGTCGACGAGGCGGGTGAAGGGCGAGAGATCAAACGCGGTCAGCACGGGCGCCGCGGAGAGCGCGCTGAGGCCGTGCATCCCGCGCATGAAGCGCAGCACGTCGCCCTCGGCCGCGTACACCGAGGCAAAGATGTCGGCCGAGTCGCGGCCAAACGCGGGCGCCCAGCAGTTGCGCCCCGAGCTGACCGCGGCCTCGAGCTCGCCCCAGAGGCGGTACAGCAGCGCGTCTGCCGGGCGGGAAGTGGGCGGGCGCGGGCGTGGGCGGTGCGTAGGCAGGCGTGGCGCGGGCGCGGACGGCGCGCTGGGCGGCTGCTGCGCGGTCGCTGCTGCAAGCAGGCGGCTGCCGCCGCCGCCGCCGCGGGCGCACCCGAGTGCGCGACGTAGCCGGCGAGGGAGCAGGGCGCGTCCGAGGTGAGGTACGCGGCCGCGAGGGGCGTCGGCCGGTACCCGGCGCCGCGGTCGCCATCGAGCAGGCCCAGCGCGACGCCCGCGTCGCAGAGGCGGCCCAGGCCGTCGAGCGACGGCTCCGCGCCGCCGCGGCGCGCGCTGAGCGCGCGCGCGAGCGCGGGGAGGGTCAGGCCGGCCCGCCCCGGTGCCGCGGCGACGGCGTCAAACACGCCGAGGCTCACGAGCGTGAAGAGCACCTGGGATTGGGTGGGTGTGGGGCGTGAGCGGGCGTGCGGCGGCGGCGCCGGACGGCGGCGTTGCCGCCGGCCACGCGCGCGGCGCGCCTTGCTCTTGCGAAAGCCGTTGAGCAGCTCCATCACCGGCGCCGGCGAAGGCAGCGACGACGCGTCGGCGGGGTCCATCGCTAGCGCGCTGCCGCTGCCGCAGTGTGCGCTGGCCGCGTGAACAGCTGCAGCGGCGCTCGCCGCCGCCGCGGTCGCCGGCACGCTCAGCCGCGCTCAGCCGCGGTCGCTCCAGGAGCGCGACACCGAGTGACAACGTGGTGGCCTGTGGGACGGCAATTGAAGCGCTCAGCGAGGACGCGCGCGCGGGTCGAACGCCCGATGCTCGCCGGCCCGTCGCCAGGAAGCGCCCTCCGCGCCCCGCCAGCCGCGCGTCGAGTTTGCAGATCGACGGGATTGTGCGTTACATGAAAGCTGGGCCCCGCAAGCGAGAGCGCGGTGGTTGTGTGAGCCCCGCCGTGACAGCTGTCCGGAGGCGCGCTCCCGCGCCAGCCGATCGCCGACTCACCGCCCCAGGAGGCCCAGCCCCAGGCGGCTCCGCGCGCCGAGCAGCAGCAGCGCGCGCGACGTCGCGGCGGCGCCGCCGCACGCCCGGAGAGCCGGCCCCGCCCCTCTTGCGCCCCTCGCCCCCCACCGCGCCGGTCCGCCGTGCCATGTGCGTGGGCCGCCGCGCCGCGCCGGGCGCCCGCTGGCCGCGCGCCGGCCCGCCGCTGCGCCGCACAGCGCGCGCTGCGTGCGCCGGCCCAGCACCGCCTGCCGCGTCGCGCGCAGGGCCGACGACGCGCCGCCCGAGCCGGACGTGGGGCTGCGCGTGGGCGTGAGCGACGCTGCGCCGCCCGCGGCAGAGCAGCGGCACGAGCAGCAGCAGCCGTTCGCGCCGCTGCCACCCGCGCCGCGCGCGGCGCCGCCCGGCGACGACGAGCCGGAGCGCGCCGCGGCCGCAGCGGCGACGGCGGCGGCGCTCGCCGCAGCGGCGGCGGCGGCGGTGGATGCTGCGCGCGGCGTGCCGGCGGGCGACGAGGGCGAAGCAGAGGCCACGCCGCCGCCGGCTGCGCAGGCCGCCGAGCCGCCGGGCGCGCCGAGCGTGGCACGCAGGCGCGCGCGCACGGGCGCCGAGCGCGAGCGCTCGCGCTCGCCGTCACCGCCGTCGGTGGGCGCGGCGCCTGCAGGCGCGGCGGCGCCCGACGCGCCCTGCGAGCCCGGCCCGCCAGAGCAGCAGCCGACGCACGGCGACGCGACGGCGCCCGGCGAGGCGCCACGCGACGACGGGGGCGAGCTGACCGGCGAGGCGCTGGCAGGCGCTGAGCCCGGCGGGCCGCCCTCGCCGCTGGCCGCCGCCAGCCCCTGGCAGGAGCAGGGCTGTGCCGAGCAGGGCTTTGCCGAGCAGGGCTTTGCCGAGCAGGGCTTTGAGCAGCTCACCACGGTTGAAGAGATTTTTGACGACGCCGACGTGCTGGCGCCCGCCGCCGGCGTCACCGACGCGGGGCTTGCGCCCGGCGCGGAGCGGCGCGGCCCGGGTGGCGGCGGCGAGGCCACGCCGCCGGCGCCGGCGCCAGCGCTCGCTGCCGGCGAAGACGGAGCGGACCGCACGCCGTCGCCGCCGCTGCAGCAGCCAGCGGAGCCGCGCGATGCGGAGATGGCCGAGGCCCCGCCGCTGCCAGCAGCTGGCAGCCCGCCGCCGCCTGCGCGCGACTCCGCCGGGAGCCCCGGCGCGCCTGCCGTCGTGGCGCCAGTCGGGGACGCGGCGGCGCTCGCGGCGGCGGTGGCGGCGGCCGCCGCCGTGCCGCTGCCCCTCTCGTCCACCCCTGCCGCGCCCAGCAGCCAGCCGATGCTGCTGGCGCGCGCGGGCTCGCCGGCCCCTGCGCTGGCGCCGCCAGACGCGGCCGAGGCGGCTGAGGTGGCGCCGGAGCGCGCGCCCACCGTCGCGCCTGGTGGGAGCGACGAGGCGCACGCCGCGCCGCGCAGCCCCGCGGCGCCCGCCGCCGAGGCGCCGCTGGGCGACGACGCCGTGGCGGGCGCGGCCGCGCAGCAGGCGCACGCCGCGCCGCGCAGCCCCGCGGCGCCGGCCGCTGAGGCGGCGGAGGCGGCGGCCGCAGAGGGGGCGGCCGAGGGCGGCGCCGCGGCCTCGCCCGAGCCGTCCAGTGAGGAGCTGGCGGCGATGGTCGCGACGGCGGCCGCTGCGGCCGCGGCGGCCGCGACCGCCACCGCCATCACCGCCTCTGCCATGGCCTCCGCGCCGCCCTCGCCGCCGGCAGGCGCGCGCAGCGGCCAGCCCTCGCCGCCACTCTCGCCGCTGCCGGAGCAGCAGCAGCAGCAGCTTCTGCCCATGATGGTCGCTGCGTCTGTGGCGGCCACTGCGGCCGCGACTGCCATGGGCTCGGCAGCCGCCGCCGCCACCGCGCAGCCGGCCCCCGAGGCCACCGCCGAGGGGCTGGGCCTGGAGCCCGCCGAGGCGGCCGGGGGCCGGAGCCGCTGGCGCCGGAGCCGCTGGAGCTCGCTGCCCCGGCGGGCGAGCCTGGGGCGGAGGATGTGACGCTGCACCTGGAGCTTTTCGAGCTCGTCAGCAGCCAGGAGCAGGCGGCGGCGACACGCGAGGCGCGCGCCGCGCTGCGCGCCGCGCACCGCGGACCCTGGCGGCGCGCGGGCGGGCGACGCCCCCGCCGCACGTCACCACCGCCGGCACAGCACGGCGAGCAGGAGGGCGAGCAGGAGGGCGAGCAGGAGGGTGCGCCGCAGCATGGTGAGCCAGCGCTGGGGCTGGGTGAGTTTGATGATGAGCAGCAGGGGCCGGAGGCGGCGGGCGCGGGCGCCAACGGCGGCCCCGCGGCGGCCGCGGCGCCGCGCGCGCGGCTGCCCGCCGCGCTGGCCGCCGCGGCGGCCGCCGCGGCGGCCGCGCGGCAGGGCCGGGCCGGGGGCGCGCGGCCGGCGAGCCCGGCCGGCCAGGAGCAGCCGGGCGCGGGGGTGGCGCCGCTGCTGGCCAGCCCCATGGGGCCTGACTTTTCGCCGGAGCAGCTGCAGGCCGACTTTGCAGCGCTGCGCTCACGGTGCGAGCAGGGCCTGCTGCGGCAGTGGTGGCGGTGCGAGCAGGCCGCTGCCGCTGCGGCGGCGGGCAGCGAGGAGGAGGAGGAGCAGTGGGAGGGCGGCCGCGGCGGCGAGGAGCTCGACGAGCCGCTGGCTGGCGGCGCCCCGCCCCGGCGGCTGCCCAACCCCTGGCGCGGCGCCGCTGCGGCACTGCCAGGCGTGCAGGGCGAGCTGGGGGAGGAGGGCGAGGAGGAGGAGGAGGAGGCTGTGGAGCCGGAGGGCTTCGAGGAACTGGCGCTCGGCGGCGAGTCGCCGCCCGGCCCCCACGCTGCGCCGCTGCGCAACCCCTGGCCCGCGCGCGCGCCGCGGCGCCGCGGCGGCGGCAGCGCGGCGGCCACGCTCGTCGACACGCTGTGGTCGCTCCTCGGCGGCGCGCCGCCCGGCGCCGGCGCGCTCGAGCTCGGCGGCGCGCCCGGCTGGGCGGGGGCTGGCGGAGAGCAGCTGGCCTCGTACGAGGCGATGGACGTGGACATCAGCGTGGCCGAGGAGGAGGAGGAGGAGGAGGAGGAGGAGGAGGAGGAGGAGGACGAAGATGAGGAGGCGGTGCAGCGCCGGGTGCGCCGCCAGCGCGGCGCGGCGCGGGTGCAGGCGCGGCCGAGCCACGACCGCTCTCACCCGCCCGCCCGCCCACGCGCCCGCCCGCCCGCCCGCGCGCGCGCCCGTGCTGCGCAGAGCGTCGACGTCATCACGCTGCAGCCCGTCGCGCCCCTGGCCGTGGCGACGGCGACGGCCACCGCCACCGCGACGTCCACCGGCCGCGGGCTGCTCGCCGCGCGCGACGCGGCGGCCACGGCGGCGGCGGCGGCCGCGTCGCGCGTGGCGGCGGGCGCGGCGGTGCGCGCCGCGCGCGCGGCCGTCACCGCGGCGGCCGCGCTGCCGCTGCCCGAGGCGGCCGAGGAGGAAGAGCCGGCCGCAGCGGCGCTGCTCGAGCCCTGGGGCGAGGAGCCCTGGCGCGAGGACGAGGCACTCAACGGCGGCGCGGAGGAGCAGGAGGAGCAGGAGGAGCAGGAGGAGGCCGCGCCGGGCGCGCTGAGGGCCGCGCCGCAGCCGCAGCAGGCGGCGTCGCCGCAAGCCAAGCAGGCGCAGCGCACCCCCAAGCAGGCGGCGCCGGCGGCCGCGCGCCTCGCGCCGGCCACGCGCCCGCAGGACGCCGCGCCGCGCGCCGGCCGCGGCAGCCCCACCACGCCGCTCACGCCCGGCGGCGGGCGGCGCGGCGCCGCGGCCTCGCCCCCTGCCAGCGCTGGCGGCGCGCGGCGCAGCAGTCGGCTCGCCGTGCTGTCGCCTGACACGTATGCCAAGCAGCAGCAGCGGCGCGCGGAGCGCGCGCGCCGCCAGCTCGGCGCGGAGCTGCGCGGGCCCAGCGCGAGCCCCGAGCGCGGCGGCAGCAGCGGCGCGGGCGGCGCCGGCGCCTCGCTGAGCGGCGGCGAGCAGCCCGGAGGCGTGGCGCGCGCGCGGGCGGCCGCAGGCGGCACGCACCGCGGCAAGCGGTCCGCAGCAGACGACCTGGGCTCGCCGCGTGGCAAGCGCTCGAGGCCGGCTGAGGAGCGCGGCGGCGCTGCCTCGGGTGCGCTGGGCCGCGTGGCCGCCTGAGCGGCCGCCGCCTCAGCAGCGGCGGGCGCGCCTGGAGCCGGGCGGTGCGTGCAGCGCCCGCCGGCTCCGCTCCGAGCCGGCGCCGCGTGCGCCGGCCGCGCCGCCCTCACGCGGCCGCCGCCGCCCCGCCGCCGCCCCGCCGCCGCCGCGCGCCCCGCAGGGGGCGGCTCAGAGCAGCTGGCGCCGGAGCCAGGGGCGCTCGCGGCGCGGCAGGCGCTGCTGGGCGATGGGGGGACCGGCACCGAGGACAGCCACGAGGCGGAGGAGCACCGCCTTGCGCTGGACAGCGAGGACGACGAGGCGCAGCTGCCCGGCTGGTGCGGGGCGAGCGGCAGCCGCGGCCCCGAGCGAGCCGCACGGGCGGCGGCGCTGCCCAGCCCCGGCGCCGCGCAGGCGCCGCCGGCCGCGCTCGGCTCGCGGCTGCCCGCGTCGCCGGCGGCGGCGGAGGAGCCGGCGGGGTGGGTGGACGAGCCAGAGAGCTCTGGCGGCGGCGGCTACGCAGCCGGCAGCGAGGGCAGCTGGGGCTTTGCAGGCGCAGCGGCGGCAGCGCAGGCTGCGCCGAGCGGCGACGGCGGGCGCGCGGGCGGGCGCGGCGCGGCGCCCGCGCCCGGCAGCGAGGCGGAGGGGTGGGGCGGCGGCGCGGCGGGCGAGGCTGAGCAGGGGGTCGAGGTCGGCGCGGCCGCAGCAGGCGCGGCGAGCGCGGGCGAGGGGGAGGAGCAGGAGAGCGAGGAGCAGGAGGAGCAGGGCGGCGCAGAGCTGGCGACAGCGGCGCCAGCGCCGCGTGCCGCCGCGAGCCCGGCCAGCCGCGGCGGCGTTGCCGCCGGCCGCGTGGCCAAGCCGCGCGCGCGCGCCGCGCCGGCGGCGGCGCCGGGCGCCTTCGCCGGCAGCCGCGGCGCGGCGGCGGTGGCGGCGGCGGCGGGGGGCCGCAAGCGCATGAGCGGCAGCGCGCGCGCGGGCCTGGTGTTCCCCGTCGCGCGCGTGCGGCGGCAGCTCAAGGCGCTGCGCGTGAGCGCGCGGCTCGCCGCGGGCGCGCCAGTTTTCCTGGCCGCCGCCCTCGAGTACCTCGCGGCGGAGCTGCTCGACCTGGCGGGCCAGGCAGCGTCCGACGTCAAGGCGCGGCGCATCACGCCGCGGCACCTCAAGCTCGCCATCGCCGGCGACGACGAGCTGTCGCGCCTGCTCGGCGGCGCCACGCTGGCGGCGGGCGGCGTCGCGCCGCACATCGAGGCCGCGCTGCTGAAACCCGGCCGCGCCGCGCCGCGCGGCGGCGGTTGAGGGCGCAAGGCCGCGGCAGGCGGCGCGCGCGCCGAGTTGTAACGAGTTGCGTTGCGGTGCACACAGCTCGTGCAGGCAGCAAGTCACGCCAGGCCAACCAGCATTCGCCGCCGCCGTGTGCCGCTGCTCGTCCGCTGCTGCCGCCGCGCGCCGCTGCTCGCGCGCCGCTGCCCGACGCATGGCCGGCTGATTGGGGGCCGGCAGCAGCTGTTGCCGCGCCTGCAGGCGCGCAGGGCGGGCGGCACGCCGCCGCTGGCACGCCGCTGCGCGCCGCCGCGGCGCACGGCCGCCATGGTGCGCGCCGTCGACGAGGGCCCCCGCTACCCCGGATCGCTCGTGGCGAGCGTGGTGAAGGAGCGCATCCGCGCGGAGCTGGAGCAGCGCGGCCGCACCGGGGGATCGCCCGGCAAGCTGCAGGCGTGGCTGCTGCGTTGGGAAGGGCTGCTCATCGGGGGCGTCTGCGCGGGCGCGCTGGCTGCGCTGGCGGCAAAGGTGTGGCTCGTCGAGCGCGTCGACGACCTCTGCCGGTGAGGGAGTGCGCGCGCGGCGCGCGTGTGCGGCGCCGCCGCGGGCTGTGCGCTGAGCGGCGCGCCGCCGACGCCGGGCGCCGAGCGCCGCCGCCGCCGCGGCGCAGGCGCCACGAGCGCCGCAGCTTTTACGAGGGCTCCTGCATGCTCGCGGGCGACCACCTCGCCGCGATCCAGGTGGGCCGCGCCTGCTCAGATCGGCGGGCGCGCACGTCGCGCAGGCGTCCATGCGTGCGCTGCGCGGCGCGCTCACGCGCTGCGCCCCCGCCCGCGCTGCCGGTGCCGCCAACAGCACTCGCTCGCGTTTGCAAGGTCGCTGTCCGAGGCGGCCCGGCGGCAGGCGGCGGCGCGGCGGCAGTGGCAGGAGGCGCAGGCGCGCCGCCTCGGCCTGGCGGCCCGGCAATGCGAGCGCTGGCAGGCGTGGCGCGCTGCGCTGTGCCAGCAGCCGGGGGAGGGCCAGCAGCAGCAGCGGGGCACGCCGCGCGGCTGGCGGCAGCACACGCCGGCGTGCTGGGTCGCGCAGCGCCAGGCTGAGGCGGCCCAGACCGCGCTGCGCCGGGAGCAGCGCGCGCTGGCGCTGCAGGACGCCGGCAGCAAGCTGTGGGCGGAGCTGGAGCGCGCCGGCGCGCGCCGCGCGGAGCAGCTGGTCCAGCAGCTCGCGGCGACGCGCGCGCTGCTGGCCGCGCACGGCCTGCAGCTCGCCTGCTGGCAGGAGCTGCCGACCCGCTCGGAGCCGCTGCTGCAGATCGGCTGGGAGCCGCCCGACGTGGCGTCCGCGCTCCGCGCTCGCTGCGCCGGCGGCGAGCCGCTCGCCCCGCCGCGGCGGCGCTGGCTGGTCTGGGCGCGCCTGGTGCTGCCGGCGTGGGTGCCGGCCGACCTGGACGCGCGCGACGCGGAGCTCCTCCGGACGGCGTGATGGCAGCCACCACGAGAAGCTGGGCGCCTCACCGAGGGGGGCGGGAGGGGGGGCGCGAAGCGTCGCTTGGCCGCGTCAAGCCCTGACGCGAAAGTGGTCGCTCCTGTCAGTCACGTCCCGGCGGCGCGGGGCCTGGCCTGGCGTGTGCGCGATGATCCATTGGTGCTTGGCAGTGCAAAGACCTGCCCCCGATTGCGTCTCCGCGCGATGCGCTGCGCGCCCCCTGCCCGCGCACTCGCGTAGCTCAGGGAGCGGTAGATCACCCCAGGCAGGCAGCAGGCGCACTCGGGCCGCCAGGAGCGCAGGGCGACCGCACGCGCCCGCCGCGCCGCGACGCCGCGCCGCACCCCCGCGCAACGCCCGGCGGCGCCACGCCGAGCAGGCTAGGTGAGGGGCGGCCGGGCGCGGGCGGCCGGGCGCTGGGCGGCCTCCCTGGGCCAGCGCGGGCCGGCCCTCCAGCGCCGCGCCTCGCCTGCGCGGCGCCGTGCTCGCGGGGCTGGCTCAGGCGAAGCCCCGCGACGCGCTGGGCGCGTCGGCTTGCGGAGCGCGCCAGGCGCCTCGATCGGGCACGTGGGTTTGCCGCCAACCATTGAGGGGCGACCAACCCGCCCGCCGGCGCAGGCCGGCCGGACCAGCCCGTCGTGCGCCCCGTGACGCCCGCAACGCCGGCGCGGTTCGCTTCGACCCGCCGGCCCGTCCGCGCCGGTGCGTGCTCCGCGTGCTCTGGCGCTGGCGGCCCCACCGCGTGACCGGCGCCGCGCGCGCGGCCCCACCGCGGCAAGCCCGCCGCCCACACGCCTGCTCCGCCGCCCACCGCCGCCGCAGCCCCGGGGCGCGCCGCGGGGGAAGAGGGCGAGGCAGCATGAGGCGCCGCTTCGCGCCGGCGCGCAGCGCCACGGACGCCCTGAACCGCGAGCAGGCGGCGCTGCTGCTGCGGCACGGCGCGGCCATCGACGCGGCGACCGCGGCGCTCGCGCGTGTCCTGCCGGCGGCGCTGCTGGCGGCGGGCGGGCAGCGCGACGTCGCAGTCGGTCTGGTCCTCGCCGCGTGCACGCGCCGCGGCAAGGGCGGCCGCCAGGCGGGCGACGACGCCACGCTCGACCCCACGCTGGAGCCGCACCACGCGGCGCGCATCATGTGAGGCGCCGCGGCGGCGCCGCGCCGCGCCCGCCGCGCGGCCGCCGCGTGCCGTTGGTTTGCCGACGCCCTGCCCCCTGCCTCGCCCCGCCCCGCCTCGCCTGCGCCTCCGGCTGCGCCCGCAGGGCCAACCGCGAGGCGGCGGCGCGCAGCAAGATGCGGAAGAAGCTCCTGCCCCTGGTGGGTCAAGGCCCCAAACCCCGGCGGGGTTCGGGCGCTGCTCGCTGCTTGCGCCCCGACGCGCGGCGCCCGGCGCGGCGCGCGCGACCGCGCCGCGGCGGCGGCTGCGCCGCGCGACCGCCGGCCCACCCGCGCGCGCGCGCGCTCGCGCGCCGGCCCACCCGCGCACCCGCGCCCGCGCCCGCGCCGCGCAGGTCGCCGACCTGCTGAGGGGCCTGCGGGCGCGTGACAAGGCCGCGCAGGTGGGGCCTGCGCGCTGCGCTGCCCCCCCCCCCCACACACACACACCCACACCTCCGCCCGCGGGCAGCGCGGCCGCCGGCGTGACGCACCCTCCCGCCCGCCTGCGCTGCGCCCGCCCGCGCCCGCGCCGCGGCGCAGAGCCTGAGCGCTGACAGGATCATCGCCGACGTCGTCAACGAGCTCATGGCCCGCGGCATGCACCGCCTGACCTACCCGCACGGCCCTGCGGGCCCCGCCGGCGGCGGCGAGGACGCCGGCGGCGACGCGGGCGCCGGCGTCGCCGGCGCCGGCGACGCGCAGCGCGCGAGCCCGCGCGCCGGCGGCGCCGGGTGCGGCAGCCCCGAGCCCGCGCCGCACGGCGCGGCCGCGCCGGCGCGCGCGCGCGCGCGCGAGCCCGCGCGCAAGCCTGCACGGGGCGGCTCCGAGCCGGGCGCTGCCAGCGGCGTGGGCAGCCGCAACGTGGCGCGGCACCTGGCGGCGCAGGCGTTTGCCATGGAGGCGCCCGACGAGGCGCCGCCCAAGCGCCCGCGCGCTCCTCGGCGCCCGCGCGCCCCGCGGCCCAGCAAGGCCGCGGCGGCGGCGGCGGCGGCGGCGGCGGCGGCAGCAGCCGCGGCGGCGGCAGCCGCGGCTGCAGCGACGTTGGCGGCGGCGGCGATGGCGCCGGCGGCCCCCGACGCGCGCGCCGTCGAGAGCCTGGCGCCCGTGGCGGCCGCCAGCAACGGCGGCGGCGGCAGCGACGGCAGCAGCGCCACGCTGGCGCAGCACTCGTCCTGCCGCACGGCCTGGCGCCGCACCGTGCCGCCGAGCATCGCCAGCATTCTCGCGCAGCTGCCTGCCGTGCCGGGCGGTGGCGTGCTGCCGGCGCCAAGCCCCGTGCTGCCGCCGCCGGCGTTCAGCGGCGCGTTCGCCTGGCAGCAGGACGCGGCGGCCGGCCGCGGCTGCACGGGCTTCTGCGGCGCCTGCGCCTGCTGCGCCCTGCTCGCGCCGGCTGCGCCGGCAGCCACCCCGCTGCTCGGCGGCGGCGCGCTCGTGCCGCTGGTGACCCCCGACGCCGACAGCGCCAGCAGCGGCGGCCGGGACGGCCTGGGGCCGGACGACCCGCTGGCGCTGCCGCTCGCGCCGTGCGCGTGGCTGGCGCTGGACGGCGACGGCGACACCGTCATGATTGCTGGCCCGGATGAGGCCGAGCAGGCCGCGACGTCGCGCCTCGGCGCGTTGCTGCTCGCGCAGCTGGCGCGCGCGTGACCGGTGGCGCATGCGCCGGGGGCCCGCGTGGCGGCGCCCCTGCACTGCACAATAAGAATTCTGCTGCCAGCATCAGGCAGCTCGGCTATTACTTGCTCGCAGTCACCACGGTCACTCCACCACCCTCACTCCCACCACCCTCGCTCCCGCACATGTTGCATGTTGCGCTGCCGCGGCAGCTCGCGCGCGTCACCCGACTCCACCCGGCACTGCCGGCGCCACGCGCGCCGCCTGGGGGGTTCTGTGCGGCGCGAGGAGGCGCCTTTGGACGTCCGTTTTCGCGGCTGTCAGATCGCACTGGACCCGCCAAACTCACGGCGGGTCGATCCGTGGCCGGTCGGTGTTGGTTGGTTTTGTTGTTTGGTGCGTTTGCGGCGGCGGCGCCGCTGCAACGAGCCGAGCGCGGTGCGCGGCATCGCTGTGGGCAGCCGGCATGGCGCGGCCCTAGAGTTGCTGCGCGCGCGCAGCTCCCGGCACTGCAGGACGCTGCACTTGCCATTCATTGCCCCCCGCGGCACTGCTACCTACGCATCACTGCACTCTGTTCAAGGTCCAACGCATGCGCACTCGCCCCGCGCGCAGCCGCCCCGCTGCCGCTGCGGCGCTGCGCCCCGTCGCGCCGCCGCGGCTGACGCCCCCGCCGCACCGCAGCAGGGCGCGCCCGGCGCGGCGCTGACGCACTGTGTGTGTGCTGGCAGCACTGCGTTTGGAGCGAGAGCCCTGCCAGTCTTATTGGCGGCAGCTTGCCTGACGGCGCGCTGCCGCCTGTGGCGCCGCACGCGCGTGCGCTCGCGCGCCACGCGTGAGGCGCCTGGAATCAAACGCGCCCCTCGCGCTGATCTTTGTCCTTGTGCACGCAAGGATTTAAGTTTTAAGTTTGTTGGCGGCAACCAGCACCCAGCACCGGAACCAGCGTGGAGGCCAGTGGGTCGGCAGCAGAGCTGCAGCTTGGCGCCTGGCGCCGCGGAGCGTTTCCAACTTACCGGCTGCAGCAGCGGCCGGTCCACTTGCCCCTTGTGCAGCACTCGGTGTGTGTTGATGATGGTCGTGTGAGTGCGTGTTGTTTGGCGTGTCGGACACTCGAACCCCAACGTGCGTGTGGGCCCAAGCCTGGGGCACCTGCCCACCGTCCAACTGGAGGCGCCCCGCAATGCGAACCGGCTCCAACGAGCGGGGGCCCACGGGGGCGCCCCGCTCACGCCGCCGCCACGGCCATTGACGACGACACGACGACGACGACGACGCTTGCACCAGCCGGGCCCCGGCTGCGTGGTTGGTTGGTTGCGTGTGCATGCTCGCGCCTCGGGCGGCGCACGCCCTCGCACCGCAGGCCGCGCGCTTCTGACGCCGCCTGGAGCCGTGCTCGGACCGCACTGCCGCGGCTCTGACCGGCCGCGCGTTGCGCCGTGCTGCGGTGCTGCGGTGCGGGCGCCGCCCCTTTGGGGAGGTAGGATATGGGCGGGTGGGGGGCGGGGGTGTAGGGAGGTAGGGGCGGCAGTCGCACGCGGCGGCCGCCCGTGCTTGGGGCGGCGCGATGATCGGGCGTCACGCGCCCGGCTGGTCCTGATCGGCGGCGCGCGCTTTGTGACCAAGGCGTAGTCTCTCTCTTTCGTGTACGTACGTAGGCGGGGGGCGGGGGGGGGGAGGGAGGCAAGCACCGGGCAAGGCTTTGCGCGGCCCGCGCCCGCGCTCGAAGCCAGACCGCCGCCGCTTGCGCCGCCGCTTTGGCGCGCCGCTTTGGCCCGCCCCGCCGCGTAGAGTCCGCAACTCCGCGCCCCGAATCGCCAGCCCACCACCCGCCCGCACGGCAGCGACCCTCGCTCTCGCAGGCGCCGGCAGCACCGCGGGCTGCGCGCAGCCGCTCGCGTCCTGGCGTAGCGGGGCTCCATGCCGTCGCTGGCGTAGCCCGTCCGCGCCGCGCCGGCGATGGCGGCCAAGCACCGCCGCTGGCCGCTCTGGGCGGGCGCTGCAGCGGTCGCGGCCTGCGCGCTGCTGCTGCGCAGCGAGGGGGGCGCCGGCGGCCTGGAGCGCCTGGAGCGCCTGACCCCGCTCCTGGCGGAGCGCGTGGGGCGGCCCAAGATCGCGGCGCTGCGGGCGGGCGCCCAGGAGGTGTGGGACATCATCGGCCCCGGCGGCCGCCTCCACCCAGGCTGGTTCCTGGAGCACAAGGGCCACCTGGTGATCGAGGGCCTGCTCATGGTCATCATCGCGGTCATGCTGCTGCAGAGCCGCTTCTACCCGCGCGCCACGGAGGACGAGGACGGCCTCACCGAGCAGGCGCGCCGCCGCCGCTGCCCGGAGCGCCGCCGCCGGCGCCGGCGGCAGGCGCCGCCGCCGGCGCCGCCCGCCGCCGCTCCCGCTCCCGCGCGCCGAGCGCAGCGCCGCGGCCGCGGCCGCGCCGCGCGCAGGAGATTGACGCGCTGTGCCGCGAGTGGGAGCCCGTGCCGCTCGCGCCGGATGTGGATGAGGAGGACCAGCGCCCCGACCCGCCCGTGGTGCAGAGGTGCGCGCGCGCCGGCCGGCGCCGGCCCCCGAGCGCCGGCGGCAGCCACGCGGGCCGCGCGGCCGCGGCGCCCGCGGCCGCCCGAGCCGCGCGGCCGCGCGCCGCCGCCGCCCGCGCCGGCGCAGCCGCGACGGCTCGGCCTTCCGCGTGACTGTCAATGGCAAGCCCGCGCTCAACCTGGCGTGCGCCGACTTTTTGGGCCTCGGCGATGACCCCGACGTGCAGGCGCGCCGCGCCGCGCCGCGCGGGCGGTGGGCGGCGGCGGGACGGCGCGCCAGGCCGGCGCCGCGGCGCCGCGCGCGACCGCGCCGCCCGCGCGCGCCCCGCAGGCGCGCGCGCGCGCGACGGTCGAGCGCTACGGCGTCGGCTCGTGCGGGCCGCGGGGGTTTTACGGCACGTTTGATGTGCACCTCGATCTCGAGCGCGCGCTGGCGGAGCACATGGGCCAGGAGGAGGGTATCATATACAGGTGCGCGGCGGCGGCGGGGCGCCAAAGCTAGCAGCAGGGTTTGGGGATTGCTCTGGGCGGCGCGGCGTGGCGCGCGCGCCGCGGGGCGCAGGCGCTGCGCGGCCGCCGACCACGGGGCCGGAAGCAGCGCCGACGCGCCGCCGCCGCCGCCGCCGCCGGCGCCGCCGCAGCTACGACATCAGCACCATCGCCAGCGTGATCCCCGCGTTTGCGAGCCGCGCCGACGTGCTGGTCCTGGACGAGGGCGTGTCGTACCCGGTGCAGCAGGGCGCGAAGCTCAGCCGCGCGCGGCTGCACTGGTTCAAGCACAACGACATGCAGGACCTGGAGGCGGTGCTCAAGCGGATAGAGGCGCAGCAGCGGCGCGAGCGGTGCGCGCGCGCGGCGGCGCCGGCGCCGCGGCGGCAGCGGCGGCGGCGCCGGCCGCCCCGCGGCCAGGCCGCCCACGCCCGCCGCGGCCGCTGCGCCCGCGGCCGCGTCGCAGCGCGCCGCTCGTGCGCAAGATGATCGTCGTGGAGGGCGTGTATGCCAACAGCGGCGACGCCGCGCCGCTGCGCGCGCTGTACGAGCTCAAGGAGGCGTACCGGTACAGGTGCGGCAGCAGCAGCAGCAGCGGCGGCGCGGCGGGGGTGCCAGCTCTGCGCGGCGCGGCGGCAGCGTCGGCAGCAGCGCCGCGAGCGCCGCCCGGCCCCGCCCGCGGCGCCACAGGCTGTGCGTGGAGGAGAGCCACGCGTTTGGCGTGCTCGGCCCCAACGGCCGCGGCGCGTGCGAGGCGGCGGGCCTGCAGCCGGGGCAGGTGCGCGGCAGCCGGCGGCGGCGCGGGCCGTGCGGCGCCGCCGGCCCCGCGACGCGGCGGCGCGCCCACGCACGCTCCCCCGCGCAGGTCGAGGTGTTGGTCGCGTCGATGGGCACCGCGCTCGCCTCTGTGGGCGGCTTTTGCGTGGGCCACCACGAGGTCTGCGACCACCAGCGCCTCTGCGGGCAGGGCTACTGCTTCTCAGCCTCCCTCCCGCCCTATCTGGCGACCGCGGCGCACGCGGCGCTCGAGACGCTCGGCAGCGCCAAGGGGCAGGCCCTCGCGGCGCAGGTGCGCCGCGCGGCGGCGTCGCTGCGCGAGGCGCTCGCGGACGTGCCGGGCCTGGTCATCCCCGGCGGCGGCGCCGCGGCCGCCGCCGCCGACGGCGGCGCGAGCGCGCAGTCGCCCGTCCTGCACCTGCAGCTCGCGCCGGCGCGCGCGGCCGCAGCGGGCGGGCGGCGCGCGGCCGACGCGCTGCTGCAGCGCGTCGCCGACCGGCTGCTGGAGAGGCACGGCCTGCTCGTCGCGGTGCCGCGCTACAGCGTGCTGGACCGCGTACTGCCGCCGCCGAGTATCAAGATCTACGTCCACGCTGGCCTGCCGCCGGAGGACGTGCCGCGCGTCGCGGCTGCGATCCGCGAGGCCGCGGGCGCCGTGCTCGGCGCGCGGCGCTAGGGTTGGGGCGGCGGCGCGCGTGCGCCGCCGCGCCCGCCCTCGCGCGCGGCGGCCCCCGCGCTCGGGCGCGGCACCCCGACGCGGCCGCGCGATTGCGCGCCGCGATGCAACATGGTTTCGCCGCCGCGCTCGCCGCCGCTCTCGCCCGGGCGAGCCCTGACCTCGCACGAGGGCGTTGCGCTTTAGCCGCGCTTCAGCGTTGTGCCGCTGCGCCTGCCGTGGGTGGTGGTCTGCGCCGCGCGCGGCAGTCGCGCCGCACAGTCCTCACCGCACACGCACACGTCGTCGCCGCCACACACGCGCGCCGCACACGCACGCAGCCGCCGCCGCAGCAGCGCCGCCCGCGATGGGCAAGACCCGGGGGCACGGCTCTCGCCGCGGCGCCTATCGAGGCCGGGGCGGTGGCGGCCGGGGCGGCGGCCGCGGCGAGGAGTCGGGCAGCGAGAGCGAGGAGGAGCTGGTGCCGCAGCAGCGCGGACTGGGTGCGTTTGTCGCCCGCCGCCGCTGCAGCCGGGGCCCCGCAGCATCTCCCGGCGCGCGCCGCGCGCTACCGGCGATGCGGACAGGGCGGTGGCGCGGCGCCGCGCCGGCTGGGCGCGCGGGCGCGGCTGTTTGGGGGCGGCAGCCGATCATCAGCAGCCTTGGGGCCTGCCCGCCCGCCCAGGCCCCCCGACACCGCCGCCCCGACACCGCCGCCCCGCTCTGTCCGGCTTGCAGGCGGGCAGGGCAGCAACGTGGGCATGCTGCCGCCCAGCGACAGCGACAGCGACGAGGGCGGCGGCGCTGCGGTGGAGAAGAAGGCCAAGGCCAAGGCCGGGCAGAGCAAGAACGCGGGCAAGCTGCCGCCCAGCGACAGCGGCGACGAGGACGAGGACAGCGACGAGGGGAGCGACAGCAGCAGCGAGGAGCCCCTCAACGAGTACCTCAGCGCATCGGCGCCGCGCAAGAAGTGCGTCTGCGCCGCCCGCCCGCCGCCGCTGGCGCTGCTGCTGCTGGCCGTCAGACCCGATGACCAGCAGCAGCAGCAGCAGCAGCAGCAGCAGCAGCAGCAGCAGCCGCGCCCGCCGCCGCGCCCGCACGCCCCGCGCGGGGGCCGACCGCCGCGCCCGCCGCCGCGCCCGCCGCCGCGGCCGCGGCGCGCAGGAAGGCGGCCGAGGAGGAGGCGCCCGACCCGGAGCAGATCGCCAAGGACCTGGAGCGGCTGGAGATGATCAAGAAGAAGCGGTGAGGCGCTGCTGCCACGGGCGGCAGCACGGGCGGCAGCGCAGCGAGCCCGGCAGCGCAGTGACGCGGCAGCGCCGGCGGCAGCGAGGCCGGCAGCGAGGCCGGCAGCGACGAGCGTAGCGTGCACGGCAGCAAGGAGGGCAGCGCGGGCGGCAGCGCGCGGCGCCTGCGCCGGGGCGTGCCGCCCACGCCGCTGCCGCCGCCGCCGCAGCGAGGACGATCGGCTGAAGCGCATCGCTGAGGAGGGCTGGGACCGGTTTGCGCCGCCCTCGGAAACAAACAAGCCGTGAGCGGGGGTCGCTTGGCGCGCCGCGCGGGCCTGCCGGCAGCGGCCCGGCGCCGCCGCGCCGCCGGCAGCGGCCGACCGACCCGCCTGCCCGCCGCCGCCGCCGCGCGCAGGCCTGGGAGCGTGCCGACGGACCACCCGAGCCTGGCGTGAGGCGTGCGGCCTGCGGCCTGTGGCCTGAATTCATCCCCGCCGGCAGCGGCGGGCCCTGTAACAATAGCGCCCCGGCGATGTCCGGCTGGGTGTGAGGCTCGGGAGCCGCCGCGGTCACCAATTACTCTCTGCGGGTCACGCTCCGGCGCCGCTGCCGCTGCCGTTCACGAGAATGAGGCCGCCCGCGCCGCCAGTCTGGGCCTCCGCGACGGCATCCCGCATGGTGTGACCCGGGGGTCGCCCACCGCGCAGCAGGGGCGCCGTGCGGCCGCGCACGCGTTGACATGGCGGCGGCGACCTGGGCGGCCGCCTCGCTCCGCAGCGCCCTGCTGGCGCTCCTGGACGCGCTGCTGGCGCTGGCGGGGCTCGCGCGGGTTGCCCGCTCGCCGCACGGAGCGCGGCAGGCTGGCGTGGCAGCAGCGCCGCCGCCCGCTGCTGCCGGGCCCGCGCCGCCGCCGCCCGCGCGCTTCTGGCTCAGCGCCGCCGAGGAGGCAGACCTGAAGTCTCAGGCGACGCAGTTCGCGGCCGGCTGGCGGGCGCGGGGCTACGGCTACGGCGGGCGGCTGCACGCGCTGCGGGCGCGCGCCTTCCCGCAGCTCGCCGCCGCGACCTACCTGGACCACGCCGCCGCGCCGCCCTTCTCCACCGAGCAGCTGTGCCGCGCGACGGAGGAGCTGGCGGGCGGGCTGTTTGGCAACCCGCACAGCCAGCTCGGCGGCCTGGACGGCACGCCCGCGGCGGTGGCGCAGCTGCGCCTGCTCACGCTGCGCATGCTGAACGCGGCGCCTGAGGAGTACGAGGTCGGCGGTGCTGGCGGCGAGGGATGGGGGGGAGGGGGGGAAGAGGGCGGCGGCGGCCGCGCCGCGTCTGGGGCCGAGCCCAGCCCGGCGCCGCGCGCCGCGCAGGTCGTGCTCACCTCTGGCGCGACCGCGGCGCTCAAGCTCGCGGGCGAGTGCTTCCCGTGGACGCGCGGCGCGAGCGTGTGCGCGCACGCGGCCGCGCTCCACAACAGCGCGCTCGGCGTGCGCGAGCTCGCGGCGGCGGCGGGCGCGCGCGTGGCGCCGCTCAACCTGGAGCAGCTGCTGCCAGCGGGCGCGGCGCCGCAGGCGGCGCAGGCGCAGCAGGAGCAGGCGCAGCAGGCGCAGCAGGCGCAGCGGGCGCAGCAGCAGGCGGGTGGGGACGGCGGCGAGGTGCACTCGCTGCTCGTCCTGCCGGCAGAGTGCAACTTCAGCGGCGCGCGGCACGACACGCGCGCGCTGCTGCGGGCCTGGCTCGCGCAGCAGGGCCGGCAGCAGGAGCGGCAGCAGGAGCAGCAGCAGCAGCAGGGGGAGCAGCAGGAGCAGCAACAGGAGGGGCAGCAGCAGGAGCGGCATCAGCAGGGGCAGCATCAGGGGCAGCGCTGGTGGCTGCTGGTGGACGCCGCAAAGGCGTGCGCCAGCCACCCGCCAGACTGCTCAGGCCCGGACGGGCCCGACCTGGTCGCCCTCAGCTTCTACAAGATATTTGGCCACCCCACGGGTAGGCGCGCCGGGGCGGGCGCCAGGCCGCCAGCGCCGCCGCCTCGCGAGCTTGCGGGCGCGCGCCGCGCCCGCGCTGCGCCACCACCGCGACGCCCGGCGCCGCCACGCCGCGCAGGCCTGGGTGCGCTGCTCGTGCGGCGGCGCCTGCTGCCGCTGCTGGCGCAGCAGAAGGCCTACTTTGGCGGCGGCACCGTGGAGGTGGCCCTGCCGACGCGGCGGCACGTCGTCAGGTCAGGGCCGCGCCTGCGGCGGCGCAGCATGAGCAGGAGCAGCGCCGGCTCTGCCCGCCCGCGCGCGCGCAGCACCGACGCCCGCCCGCCGTGCCGCCGCAGGCGCCCGGGTGCGGCAGGGCTGGAGGACGGCACGCTGCCCTTCACAGCCATTGCCGCGGCGCGGCACGGCTTTGCGCACCTGCTGTCCCTGGCTAATGGTGCCGCCGCGCCCGTCAGCGCAGCATGCGGCGGCGGCGGCGGCGGCGGCGTGCCCGTGCCGCCAGCGGTGGGCGCAGCGCTCGCCGCCGACGCGGCGGCGCTGCGGGGCGCGTTTGACGCCGCCGACCGGCACACGGCCTGCCTGGCCTGGGCGCTGATGGCGGCGCTGCTGGCGCTGCGGCACGGCAACGGCCGCGAGGTGGCGGTGCTGTACGCGCACCCTGCCGCGCGCGAGCTGCTCGCGCGCCACGCGTGCGGGCAGGAGGACGCGGGGCGCCCCGGCGCCGGCGGCCTCCTCTGCGGCGCCCCGCCGGGCGAGGCGGCGCTGGCTGCGTTCCGCGCGGTGCAGGGCCCCGTGGTCACCTTCAATCTGGTCCGCCCTGACGGCAGCTGGGTGGGGCACCGGGAGGTCGCGCGGCTCGCCGGCGTCCACAACATCTGCCTGCGCACCGGTGCGCGCGTGCGTGCGGGCGGCGGATCCGTGCGCGGCCGGCAGTGCACGCCGCTCACGCGCGCTGCGAAACCGCCGCCGCCGCCGCCGCCCCAAGGCTGCTTCTGCAACCCGGGCGCCTGCGCGGCCGCGCTCGGCCTGGGCGAGGAGGCGCTGCTCGCCAACCACGCGGCGGGGCACGTGTGCTGGGACGACGCCGACTTGATCGACGGCCGGCCCACGGGCGCGGTGCGCGCGTCGCTCGGCGCCGCGACCGACGCGGCCGACGCCGGCGCGCTGCTGCGCTTCGTGCGCCGCTTCTTCGTCGACGACGGCGGCGGCGTGGCGCCCGCGAAGCCCAGCGCCGCGCCGCCGCCCGGCCCCGCGCGGGGCGCGCTGGCGGGGCTGTACCTGTATCCGATCAAGTCGTGCGGCGCGCAGGCGGTGCCGGCGTGGCCGCTCGGGCCCAACGGCCTCCTGTTTGACCGCGAGTGGGCGGTGGTGGGGCCCGACGGCGCGGTGCTCACGCAAAAGGCGGCGCCGCGCCTCGCGCGGCTGCGGCCCGAGGTCGACCTGGCGGCCGGGCTGCTGCGCGTGCGCGCGCCGGGCGCGGACGAGCCGCTGGTCCTGCCGCTGGCGCCGCCGGCGCCGCCGGCGGGCGGCGGCGGCGGCGGCGCGGCGGCGACGGGGCAGGAGCCAGAGCGGCAGCGGCAGGGCGCGGGGCAGTTGGTGCGCGTGTGCGGCGACACGGTGTGCAGCCAGGCCGTGGCCGCGCCCGCCGGCGATGCGGCCGCGTGGCTCTCTGCCGTGCTGGGCGTGCCGTGCACGCTCGTGCGGCAGCTGGACAGCAGCCGCAGCGTGACGCGCCAGGGCCGCGGCGGCAGCGACGCCGCAGCCGCCAGCAGCGGCAGCCTCGGCTTCGCCAACGAAGGGCAGTTCCTGCTGGTCAACGCCGCCAGCGTGCACGCGGTCGCGGCGCAGCTCGCGGCCGGCGGCGCCCCCGACGCGCTGCGCTTCAGGCCCAACCTGGTCGTCGAGGGCTTCCCGGCCTGGGCGGAGGACGGCTGGCGCGCGCTGCGCTTTGACGGCGGCAGCGGCGGCGACGGCGACGGCGACGGCGGCGGCGAGGGCGGCTGCGTGGCGCTGGAGGCCGTCGGCGCGTGCGGTCGCTGCGACATGGTCCGAATCGACCAGGCCACCGGCGAGCGCCACGGCGGCGAGCTGCTCGCCCTGCTCGCCCGGCAGCGCCGGCAGGGCGGGCGGCTCAACTTTGGGCTGCTGCTCGCGGCGCCGCAGCGGCGTGACAGCGGCAGTGCCAGCGGCGGCGGCAGCGGCAGCGGCGGCGCGCGCGCAGCGCGGCGTTGGCTGCGCGTGGGCGACGCCGTGCTCGCGGTCGACTGACCGCCCCAGCGCGGCGGGCGGGCGCTGTGGCAGCACCTGGGGAGCGCGGGAGCTGGTTGGGCTGGGCGCCGCCGCGAGCAGCTGCACGCGCGCGGCGCGGCCGCGTTGGTCAAGGCGCCGCCGGCCGGTCACGGCAGCTGCCGCCCGCGCCGCCGCGGGTGCGGCGCGCGCCAGCGGGCGTGCAAGGCGGCCTGGTGGTGCTGAGCGCTGCGCCGGGCGCGCCGGGCGGCGGGGCACGGCGGGGTGACATTCCTGGCAGACTTGGGCCCTTCCCCCGCCTCCGCCCGCCCCCGGCGCGGCCCGTTCTGGCGCGCTGGGATCGGCGCGCGGTGCGGGCCGCCGGTGTGAGGCGCGCACACGGGAGAAAGTGAGGGGCAGGCCGTGCCAGAAATGGCAGCGCGGTTCAGCATCGCGTCCCACCCGGTGTGCGCGCCCATATGGCGCCCCACGCGCCCCGCGCGCCGCCGATCGGGCGCGCGCTGCGGCGACCGCCCCTCCCCCGCCACGATGCGCCGCTAGCATGCCATGGCGGACTCCAGCGCCGTGATTGGGCACTATGTTGCCAGCGGCGAGGCCTGGGCGCCCGCGCTGGCGCAGAGCAGCGATCTGTTCAGGGCGCTCGTGGCCGACGAGCTGGCGCCGCTGGAGCGCCTCGACGCGGCCTCGGCGCTGGGCTGGCACACGGTGCTGCTCTGGAGCAGCCCCGACCGGGGCGAGCAGCCCAAGGTCGAGGCCCG
This sequence comes from Scenedesmus sp. PABB004, assembly GCA_014905635.1. NCBI lineage: Eukaryota > Viridiplantae > Chlorophyta > Chlorophyceae > Sphaeropleales > Scenedesmaceae > Scenedesmus > Scenedesmus sp. PABB004. The sequence goes on from JABVCE010000012.1 coordinate 1,182,436, forward strand.
CCTGCGCACGCTGGCGATGATCGCCACCCAGCACGGCGCCCTGCGCTGTCTGAGCTACCTCCTCAGCCGGGGGGCCAACCCTCGCCAGGCGCGGGATGGCGCGAGCTGCTACGAGGTGCGGCGGCGCGCCTGCGCCCCCGGGCGCCCCGCGCGGCGCCGCGGCGCGTGCGCGCCGCCCCGGCGACCGCCTGGGCGGGCGCGGGTAGCGCGTAAGCGGCGGCAGGCGCGCGAAGGCGGCCCCAACTGAAGGTGTCGTTGTTGCCGCGCCGCAGTTCATCGAGCCCGGCAACCCCAACGCCGCCACGATCCGGGCGCTGCTCGACGACGCGGCGGGCAACTTTGGCGGGCCCGGCGAGGCCGCGCCGGGTGCCCGCGATGGCGGGCCGCAGGAGGGCGGCGCCAGCGGGCCGGGGCACCCCGGGGCGCAGCCGGGGCAGGTGAGCCCGCGCCAGCGCCGCCCGCGCCGCGCCGGCGCGGCCGCCCGCCCGCCAGGGGGCAGCAGCGCCCTGATGGCGCGCCCAGCGGGCCCAATCCAGCGCCCCCGGACGCGCCGCCCGTCGCGATCGGGCGCCCGCGCGCGCGCCGCGGCCCTGGGACCCCGCGCCACGGCCCCGCCGCCGCGGCGCGGCGCAGGACGGCGCCGGCGGCGATCTCGACGGCGCGCTGCCCTACTCGACCGCCGACCTCACGCGCCCGGAGTACGCCACCGACACGTTCCGCATGTTCTGCTTCAAGGTGTGGGGCCCCGCCGCGCCGCCGCCCCAGCGCGCGCGCGCCGCGCCCGCCGCGCCCGCTGGAACGGGCCGCCGATCGCGGCGCGCGCGCCGCGCGCCACGCGGTCGCCGCGGCGGGCCCGCGGCGCGCCGCCGCCGCCGCCGCCGCGCAGCCGCGCGCGCCGCGGCGGGGCCCGCCCCGGCAGCCGGCGGCCGCGCGGCGCGGTACCGGGGCGCTGCCATCCGTGGGTTGGTCGGCAGTACAAGCGTAGTGCTCGGGCCAGCTCGAGCCCCTGCGGCGGGCGCCCAACGCACGCGCGCCGCCCGCCCGCCCACGCGCCGCGCCGCGCAGGTGCTGCGGTGCTCCAAGCGCTACGCGGTGAGATCCGCCGCCGCCGCCGCCGCCGCGGCGCAGCACAGGCCCCCGCGCTGCCGGCGCCGCGGCTGCCGGCCCTGCCGCGCGCCCGCGCCCACGCCCACGCCGCGCACCGCCGCCCGCCCGCGGCGCAGCACGACTGGCGCGCGTGCCCCTTTGCGCACCCGACCGAGAACGCGCGGCGCCGCGACCCGCGGGAGTTCCGATACAGCAGCCTGGTGTGCCCCGACTACCGGCAGGGCTGCTGCGTGCGCGGGGACACGTGCCAATACGCGCACGGTGCGCCGGGCCGCCGCGGCGCCGCGTGTGCACTGCGGGCGCCCGCGCGCGCGCGCTCGTGCGTGCGTGCGCGCGCAGCTCACGCGCGCCGCCGCTCACGCGCGCCGCCCCGCCGCCGCTGCCCGCGACAGGCGTGTTTGAGTCGTGGCTCCACCCGAGCCGCTACCGCACGCAGCTGTGCAAGGACCAGGACAAGTGCGACCGCCCGGTGTGCTTCTTCGCGCACAGCATCGCCGAGCTGCGCAGCCCGACCGACAGCTTCGTGCCGCACCCCGAGGAGCGGCTGCGCGTGCCGGAGGCGATGCAGGCGCGGCGCGGGCGGGGCGCGCGCGCGGGCGGGGCGGCAGCCGCGGCAGCAGCCGCCGCGCGGCGGCAGCAGCGGCGGCAAGCGGGCGGGCGCCGAGCGCCGCCCTCCCGCCCGCCGTCCTCGCGCCCGCCAGGTGGTGCTGGGCATGGCCTTGCCCGCCGCGCTCGGCAGCAGCGGCGGCGGCGCCGACACGGGCTACGGCGCAGACCAGAACGCGGGCGCTGCAGCAGCAGCGGCCAGCGCGCTGGAGCTGCTGCCGGCCGCCGCGCAGCAGCGCGGCGACGCCGGCGCGGGCAGCAGCAGCGGCGGCGGCGCCGCCGCCGCCGGCCCGGACCAGGGCGGCGGCGGCAGCCCGTCGCCGAGCCAGCAGCTGGTGTCGCCGCCGGGCGCCGTGCCGCTGCCTCGCATGAGCAACGCGTTTGCCCGCAAGCACGGCCTCGACCCCAAGGACAACCCCCTGGTCAACCTGCAGCGCATCGCCATGCAGCAGCCGGGCGCGGTGAGCCACGCCGCGTCGCGCGGTGCCGTGCCGCGCGGTGCTGCGCCGCCGCCGACGACGCCGCCGCCGACGCGCCCCGCGCGCCGCCCCCGCCCGCGCAGGCCGCGGGCGCAGCTGGCGGCCGGCGGCAGCGCCGCACGCGCGGGCCGCACCAGAGCCCGTCGCCGCAGCCGCTGCTGCAGCAGCAGCTGCCGCCGCCGCTGCAGCCGGGGCACCACGCGGCGGCGGTGCAGCAGCAGCTCATGGGGTCGCTCTCGCCCGCGGCGGCGGCGGCGGCGGCGTACTACGGCGCCGCGCCGGGCATGGGCGCCGGCATGCACCTGCCGCCGCCGGGGCACCACGCCGCGCCGCAGCTGCTGGACCAGCAGGCGATGGCGCTGCTGTTTCAGGGCATGTCCCTCGGCGGCCCGCCGCCGCTGGGCGCCGCGGCGATGGCCGGCGGCGGCATGCACCCCCAGATGCAGGCGCAGATGGCGGCGGCGCAGATGCAGCAGCAGCACCAGCTGGCGCCGCTCGGCTACATGCCTGGCCCGGGGCCGGGCATGGCGCTGGCGCTGGGCGGGCACGGCGGGCTCGGCCCCGCCGGCCTCGGCCCGCCCTCGCCGCTGGAGCAGGCGATGGGCCACCCCGGCTCCGGCATGCCCAGCCCGCAGCCGCCCTTCTAGCCGGCTGCAGCAGCAGCCGGCGCGCAGCATTGATGGCAGTCCACGGTAGCATCAGGCCCCAGGCAGGCGCAGCCAGCAGCAGCAGCAGCAAGCCGGCGGGCCGCGCGCGTGCGCCCAGGCTGGAGGGTTTAGCACGGGAGCTCAGGCAGGGCCGGGCCAGAACAGCGGGCGGGCGTGGGCAGTGTTGGGGCAGCACTTGCAGAATAGGACAGGAAATGAATTGGGACGGTGCCGGCCGGGGTGCGGCCCGCGCCGCGCGCCGCCGGCGCGCCGCCGCCCGCCGCCCGGTGGCAGCATTCCGGCGGCGGCGGCAGCGCGGCGCGCGCGGCCGGCCCCCTGCGCCTGGCAAGCAGTCGCGCGCTGCGGGGCCGCCTCCCCCATCCCTAGGCCAGGCCGCTCAGGCACACTTCTTGCTTGTGTGCCCTCTCCTTGCGACCTTGCTAGTATGTTGGGCGGGCGGCGGCGGCGCGAGCGGGCGCAGCGGCTGCCCGCCGCGCGCTCGCTGCTGCCGCGGCTGGCGCGGCCGCGGCTGGCGCGGCCGCGGCTGGCGGGGCCCGCCGCGCTCGCGCAATCGGACCGCGCCGCGCGGCGCGCGGAATCATGTGTTTGGGGGAGGCCGGGTCGCACTCTGCGCACCTCGCCGCGTGACATCCCTCGCCCACCACGGCGAGCGGGGCGGGGGCGCGCAGCCTGCGCGCGCAACGATGGGTCGGAGCGCCCGCCAAACGCATCGCGCGCGCCGCGCGCAGCACGGGGCCCCCGCTCGCGTGCGCGGGCGGCGCGCGGCCGGGCCGGGGCGGGCGGGCGTGGCGCGCCCTGCGCCCAGGGGGCGCGGGGCGGGCTCGCTCGGTCCAGCAGCACATGCCCCTTGACATGCCTCCTTGACCTCAACCCAGCCTTGACCTTAACCACCAGAGGGCAGATTGGCACTCTCCTGCTGTTTGACCTGCCTGCGCGCCCCGCGCGTGCGCGCGCCACGCCCGGGCGGCGGCGCGGCGCGCAACCGCGATGTTGCGCGGCGGCGCCGTCGCCTGACGCACGCACCGCACCTGACCCCTGACCTCTGACCAGCGGGCCCGCCTGCTGCACAACCCCTAGGCCAGGTCGACACGCGGCGAGCGAGCGTAGCTAGGCGCTAGGCGCTAGCCCACAGGCGACGGGCTGCCAACCCGAACAGGGGTCCGCGCGTGTGGTGGCGCGCGTTTCATTTGTCGCAAGTTGGCGAAGAAGCACACAGGGCGGTTGTTGCGTCGTTGCGTGCGCTCTGCGGCGCTGCAAGCCCCGACCGACCGACCGACCGTGCGCCGCGCCGCCCGGCCAGCTCCCGCGACGCCCGTCCAGCTCCCGCCGCCGCCGCCGCTGCCCAGCAACCCGCGCCGGTGCTCGCGTCGCTGCGCTCACAGCTCCCACAGCGCGCTCTCACGCCTGCCACGGGCAAGCCCAGGCCTGTGCGAGCTGTTGCTGTTGCCGGGTCTCGGGGACCACGAAACGCGCCGCCTGCCCGTCCGCGCGGCCCGCCACGCTGCTCAGCACCTCCCCCGACGTCGGAGGCGCCTCCCCACCTCAACGCTGCTCGCGCGCCAGCTCGCAGCGGTGAAAACCGCCACACCAGCCAGCAGCAGCAGCGCGGCCGCGATGCCGGTGCTCCGCCTCCTCTACTGCGACTCCGCCGGCGTGCGGCGCTGCAGGTGCGCCCGAAACTGGCCGGGCTGGGCGCCAGGCGGCTGCCACCGCCGCCGCCGCCGCCGCCGCTGCCGCCGACGCCGCGCGCGCTGGGTGGACGCAGGGCGGTGCCGCACGATGGCGAGCTCCCAGCGGCGGCGCCGGACGACGGCGCGGCGCGCGTGGCGGCCTTCATGGACGCGCCGCAGCTCAGCAGCTCGCCGTCGATGCTGGACGCGGCGGCGGCGGGCGTGATTTCGATCAAGACGCCGTCGATGCGCGCCGCGGCGGCCGCCAACGCGGCGGCGGCAGCGGCGGCGGCCGCCGCCGCCGCGCCCGCGGCGCCGCAGGCCGGGGGGCCCTTCGCCTCGCGCGCCGCCGCGGCCGCGGCCGCGGGCGAGGGCGACGTCCCCGGCGCCGGCGGCCGGGCGGGCAGCCCGGGCCGGGTCAGCGCGTTTGCGCGCCGCAGCGCGAGCGGCGCCGCGCTCGCCGCGCTCGCCGCGGCCGGCCCGCCCAGCGGCGCGGCCGCGGCGGCGCTGCGCGCCGCGGCGCGCGTCTCCGCCGGCCTCACCAAGGCGGCGATGGGCCAGCCCGCGCTCGCGGACCGCGTGGTGCCCGGCAGCGGGCTCGCACCCGTTGGGGAGGTCCTGCTGCTGCCCGACCTCGCCGCCGCCGTGGCGCTGCCGTGGGCGGAGGGCCACAGCGCCGCGCCGGTGGACATGTGGGAGAAGGACCTGAGTGAGCGCGGCCCCCGCTGCGCGGCGGCAGCCGGGCGCCGCACGCGCAGGCGCGCGCGCCGCGGCCGACGCGGCCGACGTTGCCGCGCCGCCGCACGCGCGCGCGGACGCGCGCGCGCCGCAGGCAAGCCCTTTGCCTGCTGCCCGCGCACGGCGCTCAAACACGCGCTCGCCGCGCTCGAGGGCGCGCACGACCTGCGGCTCATGGTGCGGCGGCAGAGGCGGCAGGGGCGGCGGCGGGCGGTGGTGGTGGAGCCGGCGGGCGGAGCTGGCGGGTGGCGGAGCCGGCGCAGGGCCCGCCGGGCCTGCAGCCGCCCGCCGCGCACCTCACGCCGCGCGCCCTGCACGCTGCTGCGCCTCGCGCGCTGCGCCTGTCGCGTGCGCGTCGCAGGTGGGCTTTGAGCTGGAGTTTGTGCTGTTGAAGCCCGCGCCGGCGGCCGCGGCCGGGGCCCGCCGGGCGGCGGCGGCGGTCTCGTGATCCGCGCCGGGTCGGAGGCGTGGGTGCCGGTGGACGACTCGATCTACTGCCAGGCCTCCTCGCTCGATGAGTACGCACCAGGTGTGCGCTTGCGGGCGGGCCGCGACGCCGCCGCCGGGCCTGCCACGCGCTGCGTCCGGGCGGCGCCAGCCGGCCGGCCAACCGCGCGGGCCGTGCGCGCCGGGGGGCGCGCCCCGCTGACACCGCCGCCATCCGCCGCCGCCGCCATCCGCTGTCCGCTGCCGCGCCGGGCCGTAGTGCTGGACCGCATGGTCGCCGCGCTGGGCGCGCTGGGCGTGGGCGTGGTGCAGTACCACGCCGAGGCGGCGCCCGGGCAGTTTGAGATTTCGACCAAGCCCTGTGCGCCGCCCACGCCCGCGGCCGCCGCCGCCGCCCCGGCTCCCCGCCATGCGCCGCGCGCCGCCCGCGGCCGCCCGGCCGCGAGCGACGCGGCCCGCCGCCGCGGCCGCCGCGGCCGCCGCGCGACCCGCAGACCCCGCGCTGCAGGCGGCGGACAAGCTGCTGCTGAGCAGGGAGGCGATCTCTGCCGTCGCGCGCCAGGAGGGCTACGCGGCGTGCTTCCTGCCCAAGCCCTTCCCCGGCCACGCCGGCAGCGGGCTGCACTGCCACCTCAGCCTGTGGAAGGCGCGGCGTGGGGCGCGCGCCGGCGGGGGCCGGGGCGGGGTGCGACCGGGGCGCGACGCGACGCGCCGCCGCCGCCGCCGCCGCGACGCAGGCGAGTGGGTGCGGCCTCGCCGGCACGCCCGGCGCGGGCGACGGCCCGCCCGTGTGTGTGATGACGGCTGGCACGCCCGCGCCGCGGCCGAGCCAGGCCGGCGGCGGCGGCAGCGCGCGGCCGAGCGCCGCGGGCGGCGCGGCGCCGCCGGCGATGCCGCCCGGCTACCCCGCGCTCTCGCCAACGGCGGCGTCCTTTGTGTCCGGCCTGCTCGCGCACCTGCCCGGCCTGCTGCCCTTCACAGCGCCCAGTGTCAACAGCTACGCGCGGCTCGCGCCCGGCGGCTGGGCGGGCGCGTTTGCGTGCTGGGGCGCTGACAACCGCGAGGCGCCGCTGCGCCTCTGCACGCCGGGGCTGGGCGAGGCGGACGGCGTGAACGTTGAGTTCAAGGCCTTTGACGGCACCACCAACCCCTACCTGGGGCTCGCCGCCATCGCCGCGGCGGGCATGGCGGGCCTGCGCGACGGCGCGCCGCTGCCGCCGCCGCTGCAGGCCGACCCCGGCGCGCCGGGCGGCGGCGGCGCCGGCGCGGCGCCGCTGCCGGCCAGCCTCGGCGCGGCGCTGGACGCGCTGGACGCGGACGACGGCCTCCAGGCGCGCGCGGCGCGCTGCGCTGCACGCGCTGTGCGGTGCGCACGCCCAGCGGCTGGCCGCCCGTGCGCCGCCCGACCCGACCCGCCGCGCGCGCCCAACGCTGCCGCAGGCCGCGCTGCGCGAGGTGGTGAGCGAGGAGCTGCTGGCGGCGTTCCTTGCCGTGCGGCGGCACGACGCGCGCGAGCCGGCGGCGGGCGACGTGGCCGCCCTGCTCCTGCGCTACTGACTGCCCGGGAGGGACCAAACGCGCTGGGTCAGATGCTGGGGGCGGGGGCGCAGCGTGCGCAGCGCAGCGAGCGGGCGCGCAGGGCGGGGGCTGGTTTGCAGACCGATCGGCGGCGGCGCGCGGCGAGCGTCGTCATGAGCGCGGGACGACGGTTACACGCGCGCAGCCGCAGGTCCGCCGTGCGAGGGCACGGCCGCCGCCGCCAGCGTCAACGTGCGCGCCGCCAGCTTTAGTGTAGTGTACACGCGCGCCCTCCCTGGAGATGGGGAGAGATAGGGGGGGGGGCTGCAGGCTCTCTCGCCTGCGCTCCTACTACTGCTGCCGCTAGGAAAATACACATGCAGCAGCCCGCGGCAGGGCGGGCCGCAAAACTCGCGGCGGGGCGCCCGCCGCAGCCGGCCAGCTGGCCAGCGGAGCAAGGCGGGTGTATCAATACAACGCGCCGCCCGATGCCGGGCGGCAGGCAGGCGGGGGTCCCTCGCCCGCGGCCGGGGCGAGGGACGGGGGCGGGTGGGGGCTCAGGACGTCGCGACGCCGGCGGGCGCGTCCTTGGCGGCCGCGGCCTCGTCGGCGGCCTGCTGCTGGCGGTGCAGGGAGCGATAGAAACGCGCAATCGCGGCGACGTTGGTCGGCGCCGACGCGCTGTAGCTGGCCGGCTTCTTCAGCGTCCACTCGACTGCGCGGCAGCGGCGGCGCGTGGGCGGGCGCGGGGAGTCGATTTGATGAGGCGCGGCGCGGCGCGGGAGAGGGGCGGCGCGCGGCGCGAGGCGCCGGCCGGCGGCGCCAGGTGGGGGGCGAGGCGCGGCGGCGCGCGGCGGCGCGCGGGCCGGCGGCGCACCCGTCTTGGTGCCGTCGGCGGCGCTGCACGTGCCCTTGTCGGTGTCGCACACCGGCGCGTCGGCGGGGCAGCAGTGCGTGTTGTCGGCGCAGCCGACGCCGTGGCGCAGCGGGCAGCAGTCGTGCCTGCGGGCGCGGCCGCGGCGGCGCGCGCGTGAGGCCCCGCGCCCCGCCCGTGCTGCGGGCCCGCGTGGCGCCCCCGGCCCCGGCCCAGGCCGCCCCCGGCGCTGGTCGGGCGGGCTTGTGCTGGCCTTGCCGACGCCGAGGGCGGCGCCGCGCACCGACCGCCCCGCTGGTGGGCTTGGCCGCACAGCCTGGCACCCCGGCCAGCCTCGCCGCGCGCCGCCGGCCCCGACCCATGCCCAAACCCGGGTCGGCCCCACGCCCAAACCCTGAGCCCCAAACAGGGTTTTGTCAACCCTGCAAAACCCCTTTATAAGAGTCAAGTAAAACCGCCCCCAGCCTCACTTGATGCAGAAGAGGTTGAAGAAGAAGGGCCAGGCGCAGGAGCAAGAGCTGCCCGCGGCGCACTCGCTCCAGCCAAAGGGGTCGCACATGAGCGGGACGGCCGGGTTGGGGCTGCTCTTGACCGGGTAGGACGCGGCGGTGGTGATGCCGCACAGCCCCGCCTTGCCCACGCCGGCCTTGAGCTTGAAGTACCCGCTGTCGCCCCACGCGCCTGAGAGGGGGGGGGGGGGGCGGTGCATGCTTGCGAGACGAGGGCGCGGGGCGCCGGGCGCCGCGCGGCGGCGCGCGGAGGCCGCGAGCGAGCTCCCGCGCGCCCGCCCCGCCGGCCCCCTCCCCGCGCGCGCCGCTCCACGCCCGCGCCGCTCGCCCCTGCGCCCCTCTACGCTCCCGCTGCACCCTTTTCCCCCCTCTCTTGCCCTTGCGCACCGCCCCAGGAGTTTTTCACGAGCCAGTAGTCGGCCCCGGTGCTGCCGTCGGTGCCGTAGCCCACCAGCAGCACGCCGTGGTTGAGCTCGTCGCAGCACGTGTCGATCACGCCGCTCCTGGGGGCGGCGGCGGCGACGGCGGCGGCGGCGGGGGCTGGGTCGGCAGGGTGGCCGGGCGCGGCGCAGCGCGGCGAACGCGCCGCGCCGGGCACGCCCGCGGCCGCGCCGGGTGCAGGCACGCCCGGGGCGGCGGTGAGCGCGGGTGCGCAACGCGGTGCGGCGGCGCGGCGGCACGGCGGCACGGCGGTGCGGGTGGTGGTGGTGGTGGTGGTGGCGCTCGCCCGCCCGCTGCGGGCGCCGCACCTGTAGAACTGCATCGCCGGCGACGCGCAGATGCCGACCGCGACGGGCTGTTGGCTCGCGGCCTTGCGCAGCGCGGCCTCGTCGTGCTGCGGCACGTCCTCAAAGCCGTCGATCGTCACCACGTGCCGGTCCTTCTGCTTGCGCGCGTTGCACCACGTGCCAAAGCCCCAGCCGCTGCCGCAGCGGGGCGGCGGCGCACGGCGCGCGCGCACGGGCGGGCGGCGGGTCGGCGCGACGTGCGCCGGCGGCCCAACGCGCGCACACCGCACACGCACACGCACACGCGCACGCACACGCACACACCCACCCACACACACGCACACACACGCACCTGTAGTAGCCCCAGTCCTCCTCTGTGTCGATGCCGCCGTTGTCCTTGATCCAGGTGAAGGCATAGTCCATCAGGCCCCCGCCGCACCCTGGGCAGCAGCAGCAGCGCGCGCGGCGGAGCACCGGCGCGGCGCGGGGTGGGGGGTCGGAAACGGCGGCCCCGGCGGCGGCGGCGCGGCGGCGGCGGCGGCGAGGCGCGCGCGCGTGCGGGGAGCAAGCGGCGGCGGCGGAGCAGCGGCGGCGCGCACGGCGCGGGTGGCCCGGGCGGGGCGGCGGCGGCTGCGGCGCACCCGCGTTGCCGGTGGTGGTGTCGCAGTCGACGAGCTCCTGCTCGCTCAGCGTGAGGAGCTGGCCCGTGCGCAGCGCGTTCACGCCCTCGACCGCGCCCGTGGCGGAGAAGGCCTGGCCCAGCGGCGTGGGGCGGCGCGGCGCGGCGCGGCGCGGCGTGGGGCGGCGTGGCGGGCGCGCGCGGCGGGCGCGCGCGGCGGGCGCAGCTGCCCCTCTGCTTGCGGCGGGGCGCCGCTGCCCGCGCGGGCCGCGGCGCGCGCGCGGGCCGCGGCGCGCACCCAGCAGCTGCCGCAGGCGCCCTGGTTCTTGACCGCCGTCACGACGCCCTTCTCCCGCCAGTCCACCGCGGGCGGCGCCGACACGTCGGCGTAGCGGAACGGCGGCGGCGCTCCCCCGGCGCGCAGCCGGTTGGCGCGGCTGCGGCGGCGGCGGCGGCGCGGGCGGGCGCGTCAGCGGCGCGCGGCGCGATGTGCGGGGGGCGGCCGGCCCGCGCCGCACCTGGCCTGCGCGGCGGCGCCGTCAAAGCCGAGGCGGGTGCGCGAGAACTCCTCCCAGGTGAGGTCGGCGAACTCGTTCAGGTCCAGCTGGCGGCGGCGCGGCGCGGCGGCGTCGGCGCGGCCGCGGGCGGGCGGGCGCGTGCTGGCGGCGGGCGCCGCCGCGCCGCCCCCGCCGCACCTGGTGCCCGGTCGGGTTGGCGGCGTTGTGGGCGTGGATGAACTCGACGTTGGCCTTGAACGCGGCCAGGCGCGCGCCGGCGTCCTGCAGCCGTGCGGGGGCGCCAGCGGAGCGCGCGTGGGCGGCGGCGCCGCGGCGGCCCGGGCCCTCTGGCGGCACGGCGGCCGCGCCCCGGGACCTCGAGGCGCCGGTATCGCGGCGGACCGCGGCCCGGGCGCGCCCGCAGGCGCGTCGGGGGTGGGCGAGGCATCACCTTGTCGAATTTGCCGTGCAGCTGCAGCCAGGTGCCGTAGGCGGCCTCGGGGTCGGTCTGCGGGCGTGGACAGCGTCAACGGGCGCTGCGGCGGGCGCTGGCGGGTGCTGGCGGGCCGCCCGCGCCTCACCCTTGCCAGCGCGAGCAGGCTGCCCGCCCCGTTGGCCTGCGCAGAGGCGCCGGAGCAGGCCAGGAGGCCCAGCCCGACCAGGGCCAGGGCCAGCGCGGCGCGCATGGCGGCGGGTGCGGCGGCGGCGGCGGGGACGGCGCGTGTGCTTCTGTCCTGCGCGAGCGAGCGAGGGGCGCGTGGCGGGCCTGGCTGGGGGCCCGATCCGTGCGGCGTGTGGTGGGCACCGCGGCGGCGGCGGCGGGCGCGGTGGCGCGCGTTGCGCGACTCTGAACCACGGCGGTTGATCCACCGAGCCGCTGATTGCGACACGCACACCCCCACGAAGAGCCACCGCACAGCCCACGCAACCCACAGCACAGCCGCGCGTCGCGCACGCACGCACGTCAGCCGACCGGCGCGGCGCTCGCTCACGCGCGCACGCGGACGCCCATCTCCGCGAGCACCTGCGCCGCCCACGCCGCGACGCGCGCCTCGGTGAGGTCGTCCTGGTTGTCCTGGTCCAGCGCGAGGCCGCAGAACACGCCCGGCTCGATCTCGGCCTGCGGCGCGCGAAGGGGCGGGCGGATGTGCGTGCCCGCGCCTGGCGCGCGGCGCCCGCGCCGCGGGCGCGGCTGGCCCGCGCATGGGCCGCGGCGCGGCGCGCGACCCGCGCGGCGGCGCGGCGCGCGCGCCTTGGACGCGGCGTGCTCGTAGCCCTCGGTGCTCGTGCGCCCCACGATGCTCGCGCCCGCGGATACGAACGCAGCGTGCAGCTCCTCCATCGCGTCGCAAAAGTAGTCGCTGTAGCTTTGCTGCGGGCGCGGGCGCACGGGAGCGGCGAACGCGCGCGGCTGGAACGCAGCGCTTTGCGAGCGCACAGCGCTGCGCGTGCCGGCGACGCCTGGCCGGCTGCGCCCGCGCCGCGCGCCGTCGGCGGCGCACCTGGTCGCCGCAGCCAAACACCGCGACCTTGCGCCCGGCGAGGTCGAGGCCTGCAGGTGCACGTGCGGGCGGCGCGGCGGGGCAGCGTGGCCGCGCGGACGGACGGGCGGCGCGCGCGGGCGCGCAGCTCGGGCGCGGGCGCGCGCCGCGCCGCACCCTTGACCGTGGCGAGCGCGTCGTCCCACGCCGTGCCGCTGCGGCCCTCGTCGGCGCCGGTGTTCCAGGTCGGCGCGCCGACAATGACGCCGTCGAGCTCCGGCGCGGTCAGCAGCGCTGCGAGGTCGGTCACGTCTCCGACGTCCATCGGCTCCCCCGCGGCGTCGCCCAGGGCCTGCGGGCGGCGGGGGCTCGGGCGCTGGCTCGGGCCGCGCGGCGCCGAGCTCGAGCCCAGCATCGCGCGGGCGGCGGCGGCGGCGCGCGCGCCTCCTTGATGCAGGCCGCCACCTCCTCGGTCTTGCCGCTGACGGTCGAGTAGAGCAGCGCCACCGCCTCGGCCGGCGGCGCGAGCGGCGGCGCCTTGCGCGCCCCGGGCCGTGCCGCCGCGCCGCCGGCGGCCGCGCGGCGCGCGCCGGCGCCGCAGGCGCCCTTGCCGCCCGCGCAGCCGCCCTTGCAGGTGCCGCCGCCAGACCGCAGCGGGCAGCTGGCGGGGCGCGCCTGGCCGCAGCGCGGCGCGGCAAGGGCGGCACGGCACAGCATGTTCAGTGCGGCTGGCTGGCGGGCGGGGGGAGGGCCGGCAGCTCGAGGGGCGCTGGGCAGGGCGGTCTGGGGGGCCAGCGATCGTGCGGCCAGCCCCTGGGCTGGCAGAGCCTGCCCGGTACGCCTGGCACGCTTGCCGCACGCCCGACACGCGCGCAGGAGGTGCCGGATGCGTTTCACCTGCGTGCCAGGCGCGTGGCTGCACGCGTGCCGGGCGCGAGCGCGCGGGAAGCGCGTGCCGTGCCCCCCGCGGTTGCGCGGCACCTGCAGCGCGCCGCGAGCTTCCCACCGTGCTGGAGGAGTCGCAGAGCGGGCACTGGTGTGGGCGACCGTCCCCGCAATGACCGCGACGCAGCTGGGCCTGCTGCGCCGGCAGCGCGCCGCCCGCCCGGCGCGGCCGGCGCGGCAGCCGGGAGCTCGTGCCGTTGTGGCGAGCGTCTTCAGGATCTACTCCATCCACGGGGACGGCCCCAGCCAGGCGCTGGCGCCCAGCCCGTTCGCGCGTGGCGCGACGACCAGCAGCGCTCGGCGCGCGCCGAGCGCAGACGCCGCGCCGGCGGCGCCCGCCGCCAGCCGCCCGCCGGCGCCCGCGCCGCCCCCGGCGCCCCGCCGCGCGCTGGGCGGCCTCGCGCCGCAGCTGTTCCGGTGGCTGTCGATGGAGGGCTGGTGAGCCGAGGGAGCCCCTGGCCTGCGAGCGCGCGCGCCGCCCGCCGCCCGGCGCTGAAAACGCGTGCGCGCCGGCGCGGCGTCTTGCCTGTAACACAAGAGCGTCCACGCAGCCTGCGCGAGCAGCTCAGCCCGCCGCCGCCAGCCCGCCCGCCGGCGGCGCGGCCGCGTCGCTCGGCTGCCGCCCCGCGCCGCCGTCGCCGCCTCTGCTGCCGCCCGGCTGCTGCTGGCCCGCCCCCGCGTCGCTCGCCCTGCTGCTGCTGCCGCTGCTTCCGCCGCTGCCATCGCCGCCGCCGCCGCCGCCGCCTGGCGACTGCTGCGCCGCCGCGGCGCTGCTCGCGGCCGCGCCCGCGGCGGCGTCCGCGCCGTCGCTGGCCGCGCTGCTGCGCTCCTCCTCCTTCATCTCCTGCAGCAGGCCGTCAAACACCGCCTTGTTCTTCTCCATGCACAGGTGCAGCTGCTCAAACTGCGGGGCGGGGCGGGCGGGCGGGCGGGCGTAGGTCGGCGGCGGCGGCGGCGCACTGCACGCGTCGCCGCGCGGCGGCGGCCGTCGCGTCGCGCGCGCGCGCCCGGCCGGCACCGCCGCCGCTGCCGGCGTGCCGCGCGCGCACCTGCGGCAGGCAGTCCGCCATCTCCTGGTCGCCCTTGTCCGCCTTCTCACCGCACTCCATGAACGCCTGTGCCGCGGCGAGCGCGGGCGCAAGCGCGGGCGTGCGGCGCGAGGCGGCGGCCGCTGAGTGCGCGGGCGGCCGCGCCCGCCGCATGCACCTGCTGCGCGTGGGAGCCGTGGAGCTGCTCGCGCTCCGCTGCCTGGCGGCGCGCTGCGAGCGACCGGCCGACGCCGGCGGCCGCGGCAGCAGCAGCAGCGGCGCCGCGCGGCGCCGCGCGCCTTGAACACGGTCTCGCAGCCTCCCTTGCGCATCATCACGCAGAAGGGGCACTCGTAGGGGTTTTCCGTGTCCGCGCCGGGCGCGGCGGCCTCGGCTGCGGCCAGGGCCGCGACGTCGGGCGCCGTCGAGGGATGCTCCATCGTGTGGCGGCGAGCGCGTGGCGCGTGGGAGGGTCCTGCGCGGCGGTGGGAGCGGAGGCGTACGATGCGCGCACGAAGCGGCCGCGCGGCGGCCGCATGCAGTCCCAGGCAGCAAACCGCGGGGCGTCTTGGCGGCGCCGCTGCTCTTGTTGGTGGTTCGCCTGGCCGCAAGCCCCGCAGGCCCCTGCCCTCACATCCGCGCCCAGCACCCGCTGGCGCCTGACGCGCCGTGCGCCGGAGCCCCCAGCGCGCCCCCTCGCGCCCGCCGCCGCTCGCCGCGCCGCGCAGCGCTGCTCGCCCGCCCGGCGCGATGCGCGCTGCAGCCCCCGCCCGCGCCGCCGCGGTCCGCAGCAGGCCAGGGCCGCGACCAGCGGCGCCCGCCGCGGCGGCAGCGCGCGGCCGCGCCGTGCACGCGCGGGTGCGTGTGGCGGGGGAGCGCTCGGTGCGGAGCGCCGGCGCTGGCGCCGCGCCGCGGCGCCCGACGCCGCCCCGCGCCGCGCGCGCGCAGGCCGCGGCCGCCGCGCCGCCGGAGGCGGCCGAGCTCGCCGCCGCGGCCGCGTCGCTGGCGGCGCTGTGCACGGCCAAGGCGGACGCCGCGGCGATTGAGGCCGCCGCCGACGCACTCGCGGCGGCGGCGGAGCGCGCCGGCGCCAACCGCGTGGTGCCGGAGCTCAACGACGGAACCTTCCGGGGGTTCACGCTCTCGGTGCGCGCACGCCGCCGCCGCCCACCGCCGCGCCCGCAACCGCCGCACGCGGGCCCGGCATGCCCACCCAGGGCGGCTGACCCCCCGCGCCGGCCGCGCGCGGCCGGGGGCACACCCGCAGGGCCAGACCGCGCAGCGGTTCAGCACCGTCATCACGCTGGGCACGCTGAGCTTCAACCTCTACGCCCCCAAGGACCTCCCGGTGCGCCCCGCACGCCCCGGCGTGGCGCCGAGCCATGCGGCCGCGGCGGCGAGCCGCACGGCGCCGAGCCGCCGCCGCCCCCGCCGCCGCGCGCCGCGCGCCGCAGGTCAAGACGCTCGGCACCGACTCGGGCAGCGTGTTCAAGGGCCCCCGCGACGGCGCGGCGCGCGCGTACGTCATAACCACGCCCTTCCAGGTCATGTCTGCGCCCGCCGGGGGCCCGGACGGCGGCGCGCCGGCGCCCACGGGTGTCGCGGGGCGGTCGCTCGCGGTCGGCGAGTACGAGCAGGACCCGGACAACCCGCAGCGCCTGGGCATACGCTTCAAGAGTGAGCGCGGCGACCGCGGGACGGCGCGCCGCGGGCGGCGAGTGCGCGCGCGCGCGGGGGCGCAACATGGCCGCCGCCGCCGACGCCGCGCAGAGATGCGGCTTGAGCCGGCGGAGGGCACCGACCTCGCGCGCTGGCTTGAGACCTTTGGCGCCGCAAACCCGGGCATGGTGCGCGCCGACCGCCGACCGCCGACCGCCGACCGCCGACCGCGGACCGCCGACCGCCGACCGCCGACCGCCGACCGCCGACCGCCGACCGCCGACCGCCGACCGCCCGCGCGGCGCGGCGCGCCGACCGCCCGCCCGCGGCGCCGCGCGAGCAGGACCCCGCGAGCGGCGTGCTGGAGGTGCTGCTGCCCGAGAAGAGCCCTGTGGGGTGGATGGACTACCTGCTGATGGTGGAGGGCTGGCAGCTCGTGCGCGGCAACTTTGGGAGCACGACGCTGCTGCAGCGCGCGTGAGCTTGCGCGTGCGGCGCGCGGCGGGGCGCGGCTGGTGGCTGCCGTGGCTCTGCGCGCGGTGGCAGCTTTTGCGTCGAGCCAGACCTGGTGTAAGTATCTTTGTCTTTGTCTTAACCACCGAGCCTCTATGAGCCCGCCCGGGCTCATGCCAGTGCCGAGGGCCCCCCCAGAGTTGACGTAGCACCGCACACGCATGGCCAGTCACTGCACAGGCCACGCACACGCGCGCGGCGCGAAGAACGCGCGCAGTCGCTGCCAGCCGGTCGCGCCCGGCCCGGCCCACACGCTCTGCCGCTCCTGACGCGATGACCCAAAACCCCTTTGCCGCCGCCGCTTTGAGAAACGCCAAGCAACCATTGTGCCTCTGTAGGAATGGTCCGCCGACGATGAGGTCTGGGCCCTGGAGCCGCGCGCCCGCGGCGCAGCTGGCTGCCACGCCGCGCTGCGCCGCCGGGGTTGGAGGCAGAAGCGGTGTTTGAATGCAAGCGCCCAGCCTGTGCAGTGGGGTGGGTCCGACTGAGGTGCACGCACGCCGTCATGGGGGGTGAGCGTGTCCCCAGGGCGTGTCAGCAAGTAAACAGGGGCGCGCCCGCCGGGGGCGCCTGCCTGCAAGGAACGTAACGCCGGCTGCAAGTGGGTCGTGGGGGTCGCGCACACACTCGATGGATGCAGATGGGCACACGCGCGGTCACGCGCGGCCGGCGCATTCACGCCAGCCGCGCCTGGCGGGGAGGAGGGGGAGCCAAGTGCACGCTGGGGAGCCGGCGTCAGCGCGGGGGTCCCGCAAGAGATGTGAAAAGGAAGGGGGAGCCAAGAATGCAAACCAGCGCAGAAGCAACGCCTGCTACCGCCCCGCCCGGCGGACGCGGGCCGGGCCAGCACCGACCGGCCCGGCAAACCCACCAACCATTCTTGAGACCCCGCCGTTTGCGGCGCCCCCTAATTCAATGCATGCGGAGCGCCGCCAGTTCAAAAGGTGGTCGAGCCGCTCATCTTTGACGCCGCGACGTCAAGCTGGTAGCCGGCGAGGGTCGCCGAGTTGACTGTGTAGGTGCAGGAGCCGACCCTGGTCTGCACCGCGGTCGAGGCCGTGTCGGTGCCGTCGGCGGCGGTGACGTCGCTGACGAGCGCGCCGTTGGACCAGGCGCCCGCCAGCGCGACGCCCGGCACCGGCACGAGCGTGTCCTTGCGCAGCGCGGTCACGACGGACGTGCAGACGCGCTGGTTCTTGTTGGACGGCGACGCGGCCGAGGTCACCGTCATGCGCAGCACAAGCGCCACCGGCGCCGGGGGTGGCATCGGCGACGGGCTCGGGCTCGGCACCGGCAGCGGCTCGGGACTCGGGCTGGGGCTCGGCACCGGCGCGGGCGAGGGGCTTGGGCTGGGGCTCGGCACCGTCGCCGGCGAGGGGCTTGGGCTGGGGCTCGGCACCGTCGCCGGCGCGGGGCTCGGGCTGGGGCTCGGCACCGGCGCTGGCGAGGGGCTCGGGCTCGCCGCGGGCGTGCCGCTCGCCACGTGCAGGACCCTGAGCTTGAAGTAGCCGACGCTCGAGTAGTTTGAGAAGCCGCGCGTGGTGGGCGTGCCCCAGGCGGTCCCGGTCACGGTCGCGTAGTACGTCCCCGCGGCGGGCGCGGTGAAGTTGCCGGCCGCGGCGAGGTTGTCGCCGGTGACCACGAGCTTCGTGCCGAGCGCGGGCGCGGCGCCAAACGTGGCCAGCAGGCTGCCGGACGCGTCGTAGAGGCGCAGCAGCAGGTCGAGGTTGGTGCGCACGCGGGTGACGCCGCCGACGCGCGGCGGCTCGATGCCGGTCGCCGCGAGGCTGATGAGCCCCGCGCTCGGCACGTTGAAGCGCACGTGCTCGACCGCGCCGCCGGCGGGGACGAGGCCCGTCGCGGACGCGTCGCTCGCGCCCGCGCCGGCGCTCGCGTTGGCCGTCAGCGCCAGCGGCGCCGCGGCCGCGAGCGAGGTGCCGAGGAGCTGGCCGAGGCGCGTGAGGCTGCCGGTCGCCTGCATGACCTCGAGGTCGTTCTGCAGGCCGGCCGGGTTGTACGCGCAAGGATACACGCCCTGGTCCCACGTCGCGATCGAGCTGTAGTAGCCCGACCCCTGCGCCGCGGCGGCAGCGGCAGCAGCAGCGCAGCGGCGTGTGGGTGCGCGCGGGTGCGTGCGGGCGCCGCGGCGGCCGCGCGGGCGCGGGGTTTTTGGAGGGCGCGGGCCCAGGGCGGCCGGCGCCGGCGGGGCGTTAAAAGAAGTCCCAAGGCGCACCATGATGGGCGACCAGTTGGAGTCGTGATAGATGTCGCCCTTGTAGTAGGCGGTGGTGCCGGTGAGGGTCGAGTTGACGCACGCGTTGGACAGGCCGTCGTGGTGCAGGCCGAGCGTGTGGCCGACCTCGTGCGAGACTGCGCGCGCGCGGGCGAGGCCAGGCGCGTGGGCGCGGGGCCCGGCGCCGCGGCGGCGCGGCGCGGCACGGGCGGGGCCTGCGCGCGACGCGGCGCACGGCGGCCGCTCACTCGCTTCCCACACGTAGCGGACGTTGCCCTTGGAGAGCTGGTCGGGCCAAACGAAGCAGGTGGAGGGCTCGGCCGTGTTGGTGGCGCTCGCGGGGCGGTTGAAGCTCGAGATGTAGGCCATGCCGCCGTAGCTGCCGCCCGCCCAGGTCGTGGACGAGCCACCGACCGCGACGCGGACGCCGTTGCCGGCGACGAGGCCGGCGGGGCTGGTCGTGACGTCGACGTCAAACACGGCAAAGTCCTCCGCCACGGAGCGCCTGGGCGGCGGCGGCGCGCGCGGCGGCGCGTGGGCGCGGCGGCGCATGGGGCGCGCGAGGCGGCGCGGCGCGCGAGGCGGCGCGGCGCCGGCGCGGCGCGGGCGCGGCGCCGGCGCGTGCGGCGCACCAGATGGCGACGATGTTGGCGAGCTCGCCGGCCGTGAACGACGTGGTGTCGTTGTCGGCGCTGTACGGCGGCGTGACGATCGTGGGCACGTTGTACCCGGTGTTCCAATCGGTGTTGGTCACGGTGGAGCCGTTGAAGCTAAGGTATATCTTCTTGGCCGCGCTCGGGCGCGAGTGGAGGCTCAGGACGGCGTCGAGGGTGAGCGGCACGTCGGCGTCGGGCTCCGACACGTCGGGCAGGCTGCCCGTCGCGGAGCCGAGCGCCGCCTGCGGCGCGAGCTCCAGCGCGCCCGCCGGCACGAGGCTGTCGTGGCTGTGGCCGTGCCCGTGGACGTGCTGTTGCGCGGACGGCTCGGCCGGGCCGGCGCGGCGCGCGCGGCGCGCGGCGACGCGCGCCGCGCGCGCCGCCGCCGGGTCGGCGGGCGCCGACTCGGCGAGCACGGCGTCGTCGGGGAGCGCCATGCCGGCGCACACGTAGGCCAGGGACTCGCCCTCCAGGTCCACGAACTGCGGGCGGGCGGGGGAGCAGGGCGGCGGGTGAGAGCAGCGGCGGGACGGTTGCCCGCGGCGGTTACGGCTGCCAATTCATGCCCCCGCGCGCCGCTCGCGCCGCGGCGCGCCGGCCGTGGCATGCTGGTCGCATGCGCGGCGGGTCCCGGGGCGCGCTGGAGCCGCGGCGGGGCGGGGCGGGGCCGCCGACACGGTCCCGCGCCGGGCCATCACGAGCTTCGCGGTGAGCTCCGCGAGAGCTCGGCCGCCCGGCCCGAAGCGCGGCTGAGGCTGCCATGGGGCTGCCGCGCGGCGTTCGAGGGCCCCGCGGGCGCGGGCCGCGGGGGCGCGGGGCCGCGGGGGCGTGCTGCTGCAGCCGGCGCGGCGGCCTCACCAGCTCGTCCGCCTCCTCCAGGGCGTGCGCGAGCTCGGCCACGCCGTTCTTCCAGCCCGACTTGGCGGCCACGCGCCGGAGCTTGGCCTCGCCGAGCTCGGCCAGGGCGCCGCGACCGCGCTGGGTGTGGAAGGACCGCAAGCCCTTGCCGCCCGGCGGGCTGGGGGGCTGTGCGACGACCACGGCGAGGGCCAACGAGACCGCCAGGAGCAGGCGGAGGGCGGCCATTGCGCGCTGGTACCAGCTGGCTCTGCTGTCTGCTGTCTGCTGCTGCTAGAGGGCGTCGGGAAGAGCGTGGCCGTTGTGTCTTGGGGCAAGGTCACGCTGCTCGGTGTGGGCGAGCGGGCGGGGGGCGGGCTATATAGGGCCTGAGACAGTGTTAATGCCGGCAGACCACTATAAACGCGGCCAGCCCCCACCCTCACGCCAGCCGCCCTGCGCCGGCGTGGGCGATTCAGCACCCTGTACACGAATCTGGGCCGGCTGCGCGCGCCGACGGCCCGCTGGCCCGCGAGAGCAGCTGCCCCCACAAATCCCCGCGTGACGGCCTCCCGGACACGCGCATGGACTCTTGGCAGCTGCCGCGGCAGTCCGGGCCGGCCGGACGCGCCGCAGGCGTCGCAGCGACAGTGTCACCCGCGGATGCTGCTGCTGCAGCGCGCCGCGGTGCGGCGCCCCCCAGGCCGTCAGGACGGCTCACACGGGATCCACGCAAGTCTCCGCTTTACCTGACGCGCACGGCGGACCGAGTACGCGGCCAGGCGCGCAGGCCGGGGCATGTCGAGCAGCGGCAGCAATTGTCAGCGCTGCGCCTGGCCGCCACGGCCGCGCCGCGAGTCACGCGCACGGCCCGAGGGCGCCGCCGGCGCCGGGCGCGTCCACCGCCAGGCCCGAAGCAGCCGCCTCGCACAGCGTCTGCATGCACGGCTCACGCAGCAGCGCGGTGATGATCGCCGCCGCCTCGGTGACCGCGCCGCCGGCGCCCCCGTCACCGCCGCCGCCGCCGCCGGCGCAGCCCGCGGGCGCAGCGAGCAGCACCGCACGCAGAAGCGCGGCAAACTGGCGGCGCCCTGTGGCGCTCAGCGCGCCGCCCGCGCGGGCGTCGCTCAGCGCTTCCAGCCCCGCCGCGACGACGCCGTGCCAGTCCGCGCCGGCGAGCTCGGCGCACAGCGTGGCCGGCGGCAGCTGCACGAGCAGCTCCAGCGCGGCGGCCGCCACGCCGCCGGCGTCCCGGTCGCGCGCCTTGGCCCCGAGCGCGCGCACCACCCGCCCCGCCTCGCGCGATCCCGCCGGCAGCGCGACGTGCTGCAGCAGCCGCACCGCCGCGCGGCGCGCCTTGACCGACGGGTCGTGCGACAGGCAGAACAGCACGCCCTCGAGCGACGCGGCGCACCAGAGCTGCAGCTGCTCGCCTGCGCGGCGCGGCGGGGGCGGCGCGGGGTGGGCCGGCGCGGGCGGCGCTGCGAGGCGGGGCGCGCGCCGCGCCGCGCCGCGGCGCCGCGCCGCCGGGCGTCGGCCCCCGCTCACCGGGCGCCTGCTGCGCAAAGCGCTCGGCCGCGGCCGCCATCAGCGCGAGCGCGCCGCAGCGCCACTCCACGCCGCAGTTGGCCGCCGGGCGCAGCAGCTCGGCGCAGCCGCGCAGCAGCGCGCGCGCGTCAGCCGCCGCGGCGGCGTCCCAGGCTGCCGCCGCCTGCGACGGCGGCTGCCGGCCGGCGCGCCACAGGAACGCCCGCTCCAGCAGCGCCAGCAGCCTGCCGAGCAGGGCCCTGTCTGCAGCAGCGGCCGCGGCCTTGCTGGCCTCCGCGGCGGCTGGCGCCGGCTCGCTGCCATGCCCCAGACCCTGCAGCAGCTGCTGCTGCTGCTGGGCCAGGGCGACCAGGCCGCGGGCGAGCAGCTCGGGGCGGTCATACGTGCAGAGCAGCGCCGCCAGCGCCGCAAAGCCGTCGCTGCTGCTCCACGCCTGCCACTCGTGCAGGCTGAGCCGCGGCGCCGCCGGGCCCGCCGGGCCGTCGAGCGCGGCGAGCGCCAGCTGGAGCATGCACGCGTCGTAGGCCGTGTCGGGCGGCCTGCCGCCGCAGGCGCTCGCGCCGCCCGCCGCCGGCTGCGCGCCCTGCGGCGCCGCCCAGCCAAACCCGGCCGCCAGCCAGGCGCCCGCGCCGGCGGCGAACGCCGCCCAGTCGGCGGCGCCGCCGGGCGGGGGCGCCGCCTCGGGCAGCACCGCCGCCGCCTGCGTCAGGTAGGCGGCAGCGGCAAACGACTCGCTGGCCCGCAGCGCCGCCGCGAGGCCCGGCGCCGCGCCGCCCCCGCACGGCCAGCCCCCCAGCTGCAGAAGCTGCGCCACCGCCGGCGGCGCTGCGGCGCCGCTGGGCGCCGGCCCTGCAAGCTGCAGGAAGAGCAGCAGCCGCTGCAGGGACTGGCCGCACGCGGCGCCGCGCAGCGGCGACACGCCCGTCAGCGCGGCGAACGCGTGCATCTCGGCCACCACCGCCGCGAGCGCGGGCGCTCCGAAGCGCCACAGCCAGCGCGCAAAGTCGAGCTCGCCGCTCGTGCCGAGGCCCGCCGCCGCCGCCGCCGGCGCGCGCCACTCGCCGCGGAGGCGGGCGGCGACGTCCGCCCAAAATGCGATGACGCCCGCCACCACGGCCTCGCTCTCAAAGGCGTAGACGCGGCGCAGCGCGGGCCCCGCGCCGGCCCACGCCGCCGCCAGCTCGGAGCTGGCCGTCGCCAGCTCTGAGCTGGCGGCGGCCGGCGGTCCAGTCGGCGGCGCGAGCGAGTCCAGCAGCTCGCCGCAGAGCCCGGCCTGCAGCCGGGGCTGGTCTGCCGGGGCCGCCGCGGCCGGCGCGGCGACCGCCGTGGCGGCGGCGGCGATCTTCGCGGCGGCGGCGGCGGTCTTGGTGTGCGGCTCCATGCTGCTGCTGCCGGTGAGGGGGCTGGTGGAGGAAGTGGAGGCGGCTGGGCGGCGGCGGCGAGCCACCTGCGTCGCCGCCGTTTAATTTGTGACGCGCGACGCTCCTGGACCTGCAGGGGCGCCACAGCACCCGGCAGTCGCGGGCTCGTCACACGCGCGCGTCAGGCGCTCCACGCGCCCGCTGCGGTGCCCCCCGGGCCGCTGGGGCGCGCTGCCCGGCTCTGCCGCGGCTCTCGCCGGGCGCAGCGCGCGCGGGGGGCCGTCGCAGGCCGGCTACGCGGCGCGGACGGACAGGCAGCTGCGCTGCGGCGAGCGCCAGCGCGCGCTGCGCCGCCGCTGAGCCGGGCGGCAGGGGCAGCAGCAGCGGCGCTGTCCGCCCCGGTGAGGCGCCATGAGCGACGACGAGGACTGGCCCGATGAGGTCTTCACCATGCTGGACGCCATCGAGCGCCAGGCCGCCAAGGCGCGCGCGCCGCGCCGCGCCCGCGGTGGCGCGGGCCGCGGCGCTCCGTTCCGAGCGCGCCGCGCCGGCGCCGGGCGGGCGTCGCCCGTATGCTTGCGCGCCCAGCGCTGCCCCGCCCCGCGCGCGCAGGTGCCGACCGTCTCGCAGGGCGGCGCAGCGGTGTTCGGCGCGGGCCAGCCGCCCGCCGCGTCCAACCAGGCGGCGCTCACGCAGGCGCACGCGGCGCCGTGGCGGCCGGCGCCGGTGCAGCACGCGCCCGCCGCGCCGCCGGCGCGGCCGTTGAGCCTGGCGCAGCAGCTGCTGGGCTCGGGCGCGCTGCCGCGGCCGCCGGCGATCGGCGGCTTCGCGGCGCCGCTGGGCGGCCAGCACCACCAGCACGCGCCGTGGCAGCAGCAGCAGCAGCAGCCGCGGGTGCCGGCGCCTGTCCCGTCGGCGGCGCCGCAGCAGCACCACCAGCACCACCAGCACCACCAGCAGCAGCAGCAGCCGCAGGCATGGGGCCCGGCGCGGCAGGCGTGGAGCGCGACGCAGCAGGCCGCGCCGGCGCCGGGCGGCGAGCCCGCGCCGGGCTGTGCAGGAGGAGCCGCCGCGGCGCCGCACCAGCACCAGCAGCAGCACCAGCCCGCGGCGGCGCTGGCGCCGCAGCAGCTGCAGGCGCAGCTGGAGCGGCTGCAGCTGGAGCTGCGCTCGCAGGCGGGCGTCGCGGCGCAGCTGCGCAGCAAGGTGCGCGCCGCGCCTGGACGAGCGCGCGCCCGTGCCCGCGCCAGCAGGCCGACCCGGCACCCACCACCACCCGGCACCCACCATCACGCCGCCGCCGCCGCCGCCGCGTGTGCAGCTGGAGGCGGCCGAGCGGGACAAGGCGCAGCTGTCGGCGCGTCTGCAGGCCAACCCGCTGGCCAACAACGCGGCGCAGCAGCGCGCCAAGGAGCTGGAGAAGCAGGTGCGCGCAGCGGCAGGGCGGCGACGGGGCGGCAGGGAGCGGGCCACGCCGCGCGGCGCGGCGCCGGCCGCTCCTCCTGCCTGCCGCGCTCGGCGCGCGCGCCGCCGCCGCCGCCCGCCCGCCCAGCCCACTCCCGCGCCCGGCCGCCCGCCCGGCCGCCCGTGCAGGTTGAGATCCTTCGCAACCGGCTGCTTTTCGCCGAGCAGGAGGCGCAGGAGGCGTCCAACAAAGCCAACGACAAGGACAGCAGGGCCGCGCAGGTGGGGCGGCGTGGCGGCCGCTCGCGGCCGGAGTAGCTGCCAGCCACCGCCAGTCGCGACGACCCGCCCCGCGCCTGCCGCCGCAGGCCCAGGACGGGCTGAGGGCGGCCGAGGCTGACCTGGCGCGCAAGCAAGAGCAGCTCCTGCAGCTGCAGCTGGAGCTGGAGCAGGAGCGCAAGCGCAGCGAGCGCCTCGCGGAGGGGTCCAGCGGCGGCGGCGGTGCGCGCGCAGGCGGCTCGGGCGTCGGCGCGGGCCAGCCGTCGCCGTCCGCCGCGCACAGCACGCCCGGCGGCGCGCTGGGCGGCCGCAAGCGCCGCGCCAGCGACGCCAGCGGCGCGGCGGGCGGCGTCGGCGGGCCCGCGGGGTCGCAGGCGCAGCTCACGCCGCAGCAGCAGGCGCGGCAGGCGCAGATGCAGCAGCTGCTGGAGGGCCGACCGAGCGCGGGCAAGGCGCCGCTGCAGCTGCAGCGGCTCGGCGGCGCGCCGGGGCGCGACTCGGCATCAGCTGCGCCGCCGGCGCATGAGGCGATGGAGGTCGAGCCTCCCGCGGACGACGACGTGCTGCAGCCGCAGCGCCAGCAGCACGACCAGGGGCCCGGCGGCGCGGCGGCGGCGCGGGAGGCAGACTCAGAGCCGCCAGCGCAGCAGCAGCAGCAGCAGCAGCAGCAGCAGCGCAACTCGTTCGCTGGCAGGCTGATTCCGGGGCTGCCACCGCTGCAGGTGCGAGGGCCCGGCAGGCCGCCCCACCCGCCTGCACGCAGTGCTCCGTATCACCCCGCACCCCGCACCCCTGCCCCTGCGCGCAGGTGGTGCAGCCGCCGCTGGCGCAGCTGCTGTGGGGTCGGTGCGAGGGGAGCATGCAGCAGCTGCTGCTCCCGCTGGCAGCACAGCTCTCGGGGCTGCCCGCGGGCCTGGGCGGCGGCGCCCCAGGCGCGTTCGTCAACAGCGGCCGCCTCGCAGCGGCGCTCGCGGGCGTGCAGCGGCAGCTGCAGCTGCTTTCGGCGGGCGCCGCCAGCAGTGGCGCGCCGCTGCTGCTAGGCCTGCTGCAGCTCGGCGTCGCGGCGCTCCCGCCCAGTGCCGCGCCGCTCCCTCCCGGCGGCGATGGCTCAGCGCCGCCCGAGAGCTGCTGGGCGCTCGTGCCGCCGCCGGGCGGGCACGCCGACAGCCCGCGCGCCGCGCAGCAGCAGGAGCAGGAATGCCTGGTGTTCCAGGCGGCCGCAGACGCCAGCGCGCTGCACGCGCTGCCGCTGCCGCTGGCGCGCGCGGCGCTGCAGCTGCTGCAGGCGTTGCTGGCCCTGGACGACGGCAGCATTGGCCTCGCGGCGGCGGCGCTGGGCGCGGCGCAGCTGCCGGACAGCTACCGGCTGCTGTCGATGCAGCGCTGCGGTGCCGCTGGCGGCGGCCCGGGCGGCGGCCAGCGACCCGCCAGCCGCGCGCTGGACGGGCGCGGCAGCAGCGCGGCCAGCCTGCTCGGCAGCAGCTGGGCGCTGGACGGCGGCAGCGGCGCGCCGGGTGCGGGCGCTGGCGCGCCGCAGGGCGGCAGCGGTCTGAGCTGGTCGGCGCAGTCAGCGGGCAGCGGCGGCGGCGCGCCCAGCGCAGCTGCAGAGGCGGCCTGGGGCCCCGCCGAGGCGGCGGTGCAGGCAGCGCTCGCGGCCGGCGGCGGCGTGCCAGCGCCGGCGGCGGCATCGTCGGCTGGGGGCAGCGAGACGGCAGCCCGGCCGCACAGCCTCAGCAGCGCCGGCGGCGGCAGCCAGGGCTGCCGCGAGCAGCGCGGCCTCCTGGGGCTGCTGGCGGACGCTGCCAGCTGCCACGCGTCGCTGGCGCTGGCGGTGGGCGAGCTGCTCGCGGCGCTGGCGGGGCGGCTGCCGGCGCCGCTGCGCTCGCTGCTGCTGCCGGCGGTGGCGGACGTGCGGCTGCTGCTGGCGCTGCTGGCTGCAGCCGACCACCGGCAGCGAGCCCAGGCGGCGGCGCTGCTGCAGGAGCTGCTCGCGTGCCGGGCGGTCGCCGCCGCGTTTGACGCCGCCGCGCAGGCCGCCGGCGGCGGCGACGCCGGCGCGGCGGGCGGCGCCGACGGCGCCGCCGACGGCGCGCGGCCGCTGCAGCCGTGCAACCGCGCGCCCGGCGCGGCGCCCGGCGGGCGCGGCGCCAGCAAGCCGCCGCCCGACAAGGCGGCGGCCGTGGCGGCGGCGCGCGGCGACGCGCCGCATGCCGGCGGGGCCCTGCCGGGCCCCGTCGTGCGCGACGCGCTGCTGGGGCTACTCGACTGCATCGCGTCGGGCCTGGACGACGCGCGGTGCCGCCCCGACGGCGGCGGCGGCGGCTGGGGCGCGTTTGAGCTGCAGCGGCGCAGCTGCGCGGCCGCGGCGCAGCTGCTGCACGCGCGCCAGGAGCTGCTGCTGCAGCTGCTGCTGGACCCGGTCTTCACCTCGGGTGCGGCGGCGACGCGCTGCGCGGCGCCCGTCAGGGGCGGCGGCGCCCGCCAGGCGCGGTCCCCGCCCGTCCCTGGCTGCTCGCCGCCGCCGCCGCGAGCGCCGCTGCCGCCCCGCCGCGCTGCCGCCGCAGGCTACGGCCTCGCTCAGCGGCTGCTGGTGCTCACCGACGCCGCGTGCTCGGCGCCCGGCGGCGATCCCTTCTGCATCGCCGCAGCGCGCGCGCCGGCGGCGGCGGGCGGCGCGGACGGCTCGGATGAGGACAGTGGCGGCGGCGGCGGCGGCGGCGGCGCCAACATCTGTGGCGCGCGCTGCGCGTGGGACGAGTGCCTGCAGCGCGTGCGGCTGGCGCAGGAGGGCCTGCTGCTGCTGCGCGCGCTGGTCGCGAGCCCGGGGCCGATCGGTGAGCGCAGCAGCGCCTGCGGCGCCTGCGGCGCCTGCGCCGGCCGGGGGCGGCGCTGCGCGGCAAACCAGCGCGCGCTCTCACCACGCCGCGCGTCGCCGCCGCCGCGCAGGCGCCGCCGCGATGGCGGACCTGTCGAGCAGCACCAACTCGCTGCGTCTCATCATGACCACGCGCGCCAAGCTGAGCGAGTGGAGCGAGGCGCTCACCGCGCCCACGGCGTGCGCGCCGGGCGGCGCCGGCCGCCGCGCCGCGCTCGCGCCGCCGCCCGGCAGCGGCGAGGCCGCGCCCGGCGCCGCGGCGGGCCTGCCACTCGCGCCGTGGGCGTGGCCGCTGAGCGCGGGCTGCGGCTGCCGCGCCGGAAAGGGCGGCGGCGGCGGGAGCGCCGCGCTGCTGCGCGGCGCGGCGCCGCCGCTGGCCGCGTGCCTGGGCGAGGCGGCCGCCGGCGCCGCGAGCGTGCACCGCCGGGTCATGCTGTGGATACGCTCGCAGGAGGGCGAGTGAACAGCGCGCGCGGCGAGGGCGCGCTGGCTGTGCGGTTTTGGCGGCCGGCGGTGCGCCGCCGCGCGCGGTGTGAACCGGCGCGCCGCCGTGCTGGCAGCGCCCGCTCGAGCCGCCGAGCTCGGCCCGCGCACAGCTGCAGCAGCACCGCGCAGCGCAGCAGCACCGCGCAGCGCAGCGCCGCCCCACGTGGACGGTCATTCGATCTGTGGCGGGCTGCGGCACGGTGTCAGTTGCACTCGCGCGCGGACCCCGCTGCTTCGCCTGCCGCCCCTATTGCAGGACAGCGCGTCTGTCTCTCTGAATGATGATGATGTACAAAGGGCGGCAGGCGCGCCCCGAACGGCAGAGAGCCGCCGCCTGGCGCTGCAGCGGCGGCCACGCCGCCGCTGCAGCGGCCAGCTGGCGGCGCGCGCGCCCGTCGAACGAAACCGCCGGCGGCCCCCGCGACCCGGCCCGATGAGAAGGAATTGAGTTTGTGCGCCACCGCCGCCCCTGCTGCTGCTGCTGCTGCCGCTGCCGCCGCCGCGACGCGCGGGCGCCGCGCCCGCGGCTGCTCCTGCAGCCGCGGGGCCGGCGCGTCCGCGCGCGCGCGCGCGCCGCGTCACGTCGTGAACGACTCGCCGCAGCCGCACTGGCCCTTTGAGTTGGGGTTGATGAACACAAACTCAGACCTGCGCGCGGCGGCGACATCCGGCGGCGTGCCGCGCGCGTGAGCCACTGGCTGCGGGGCGCGCGGGCGGCGCCGCGCCTGCCCGCGGTGCGCGGCGCTGCGCCCGCCCGCGGCGCCACGTCTGCCCGCGGCCGCGAGCAGCGCCCGCGAGCGGCGGCCGCGCGCCGCACTTGAGCGGCTCGTCGACGTAGTCCATGCGCGTCCCGAGCACGTGCATGAGCG
This sequence comes from Scenedesmus sp. PABB004, assembly GCA_014905635.1. Classification (NCBI taxonomy): domain Eukaryota; kingdom Viridiplantae; phylum Chlorophyta; class Chlorophyceae; order Sphaeropleales; family Scenedesmaceae; genus Scenedesmus; species Scenedesmus sp. PABB004. The sequence goes on from JABVCE010000012.1 coordinate 1,211,070, forward strand.
CGGCGGGGTCGATCAGCAGCCGCACGCCCCGCGCCTCCACCAGCTCGTCAAACTTGCCCTTCTCGTCTGCGCAGCGCGGCGGCGGCGGCGTGGGCTGCGGCGGCAGGGCGCGCGCGAGCAGCGGCGGAGAGCAGCGGCGAGCGGGCGCCGCCGCGCTGGCGGCGCGCCCCCGGCTGCGGCGCCTCTGCGGCGTGGCGCGGCGGCCCCCATGCGTCCGCCGGGGGCCCCCCGCACCCGCGTAGTTGAGCGTGTAGCTCAGGCCGCTGCACCCCCGCTTCTTCACGCCCAGCTTGATGAACTCCTGCGCCCCCGGGCCGCGGCGCGAGCGCCAGTGCGTGGGAGGCCACCCGGGGGAGGCGGGGAGCGGGCGCGCGGGGCGCGCGGGGGGCCCACCTTGTGCCGGGCGGCGAGCAGCTCGCGAATCCGGGCCGCTGCCGCGTCCGTGAGGTCCACCGCCGCCCGCTTGGCAACGGGCGTGCGCGCAGCGGCTGCCGCTTGCACCAGGGCCGCCAGCGAGGCGCGCATGCCGCCCCCCGCGCGCGCCCGGGGCTGAGCGTGCGTGGAAAAGCCGCCCCCTCGCGCGGGCTGGCGACGTCGGCGCCGCGCTGTGCGGTGCGGTTGGCGTGGCACTCGCTTGTGTCTGAGGCATGCGCGCGCGGGATGCAGGCCAGAAACGTGGGCGCACCGCCAAGCCCCGACGCCGCGGTTGCGCCGCCCCGGCCGGCCGCCCCCGCCGCCGCAGCCGTTTTGTGGTTCCGCAGCGCAGCGCGTGTGCGTGTTCGCTACGAGGGACCGTCCCCCGTGCGGGCAGCGCGTGCGCGCGTGCGGGCCGCGCGCCGCCCCGAAAGCGCCGCGGCGGCACGCGGCGGTGACGCCGGCGGAAATCTCCCGCGGCACACGCCGGGCACTCCACAAAACGCAAGTTGTTACTCCGCGATCGGCAGGCGGGCGGACGGGGCTTTGGGCCGAAGGTGAAAGAGAGAGGTCCGCCGCATTTGCTGCCGCCGCGCACAGACCGAGCGCGCCGTCCTCCCCACCAGTTCGCAGTACCCATCTCTCACTGCGCCCGAACTGCCCGTCGCTGCGGCCCCTCACACAGCCGACACACCGCGGCGGCGGCGGCAGCAGCGGCGGCCAGCTCCGCGCCAGCTCCGCGCCGGCCCCCGCAGCAGCGGCCAGCTCCGGCAGCATGCCCCGCGGCAGCAGCAGCCCGCGCGGCGGCGCCGCGCTGGCGCTGGCGCTCGCCGGCTGCCTGCTCGCGCCGGCGGCGGCCGCGTTCACCTGCGGCGCGCCCGGCGCGCCGTGCGGCGCGTCCATCCCGGCGGGCGCGAGCTGCGGCGCCAAGGGCGCCGGCTACTGCGCGCCCGGGCACTTTTGCGGCTGGGTCTTCTCAGATTCGGACCGCAGCACGCGATGCATGCCGGTGCCCAAGGGCGCGGGGCGGGCGGGGGCGAGCTGCCTGCCCGGCAACGCGCTCAAGCCGGTCGCGAGCGCGGCCGCGGCGACGCCCAAGCCGGTCTGCGCCGACGGCTCGACCTGCTTCTTCACGCCCACGCCCGACGCGAGCGGCTGGTCGGCGCCGCCGTTCGCCTCGCCCGCGGGGCCCCTGCTCGGTGAGGAGCGGGGGCGGCCGCTGACCGCGCGCGGCGCCGGCCGCTGACGCGCGCGGCGCGTGCGCGCCGAGCGCGCGCGGCGGCCGACCCCGCGCCGCGCCGCCCGCCCCGCGCCGCGCAGGCACCTGCCGCCGCGTGCCCGCCGGCTGCGGCGCCGCGCCGGGCGCGCCGTGCTGCCCGAGCCTCTACCACGTGGCGTCCAACCCCGCGCTGCCTTCGCCGTCCATCTGCGCCGGCGACGCGTTCTGTGACTACCTGCGCCCCGGCGAGCCGGGGTTCAACCCCGACTGGCCGGCGGGGACGTGCACCGCCAACCGCCCCGGCTGCGGCGCGATCGGGGCGTCGTGCTGCATCTCCACCGGCGGCGTGAGCGTCGACGCGCGCTGCGGCGCGGGGTGGGGCCAGCCCGGGCCCAAGGGCTACTGTGCCTACCCGGGCGGCAAGGCGACGCGCGACATGCGCGACCAGGCCTGCCGCGCGTGCCCCGCCGCGTCGGTCGTCGCGGCAAACCCCTCGGCCTACTGGGGCTGCCCCGGCCAGTGACGCGCTGCTGGTGGCAGGGGCGGCGGCGCTGCTGGCAGGGGCGGCGGCGCTGCGCACCGGGGGCCGCGCTGCTGGTCCCGTCGTCCTTTTTTTGGTCGGGCGCGGATCACACTCGTGTTACTCTGTTGCTGGTGAGCAACACCGGTGCTCCCTCGTGCCCAAGTGGTTTTAAGGAAGCCTGTGGCGTGCGCGTCGCACGGCCACCGCTCGCGCGTGACCGACCGCCCAGCCCACTGCGCCAGCGCACGCGCCGCGCGCTGGGCGGAGCGAGGCCCCGCCCCCGACGCCGCCGCCGCCGCCGCCAGCCGGCGACGCCCCTGGCTGCTGCTGCAGCGCAGCCGGGGGGCTGCTCCGCCAGCGCCTGCGCTCCACCGCCACGCGCGTCGGCGCGCCTCGTCCCCTGCCACGCCCGCGGCCCGCCCCCGGCAGCGCCTGCTGCCGCGCCCTCCGCCCGACGGCCGCGCTCGCCGCCACTGCTGCTGCTGCTGCTGCTGCTGCTGCTGCTGCTGCTCTGCTGCGCGCGGCGGCTCACTGCGCCTCGCCGGCCTCCTTGTTCAGCCCGAACGTCGCCTTGATCCAGTCAAACGGCTGCGGGGCGGCGCGGCGGCGGGCTCGTGCTCTGCCGCCGCAGCGTGCGCGCGCTGCGGGCCGGCGGCGGCGCGGCGGGCGCCCGGGCGGCGCGCGAGGGCGGCGCGCGAGGGCGGCGCGAGGGCCAGGGCGCACCTGAATGACGTACATCAGCGTCAAGCCGACCGCGGGCCCCCACGCGCCGTAGCCCCGGATCTGCGCACCCGTCGGCCAGCGCGCGCGCGGGTAGATCTGCGGCGGCCGCGGCGCCGGCGGCGGCGGCGTGGAGGGCGGCGGCTCCCGGCGTGCGCGGCGGCGGCGGGCGAGCAGCGGCGGCGGCGGCGGCGGCAGCCGCGGCAGCGGCGCCGCGGGCGAGCAGCGACGGGCGAGCGGCGGCGCCGCCCGCCGCCGGCCTGCGCAGGGGCGGCGCCTGGCGCCTCAGCAGCGACCGGGCCGCACCTTGTCGACGAGGCCGGCGAGGGCCATCGTGGCAGCGAGCCGAGAGGGCGCGGGGCGAGGGATCTCAGCTCAGCAGCGTGGCGCGGGGCGCGCGGTGCGAGCCGGGGACGTTCAATTGACCGGGGAGGCCTTCAATTGACCGGGGCAGGCGGCGTGGGGGCAGCACCGGGCCTGAGCGCGCGGGGCGGTTGGTGTTTTTAATGCGTGAGCCCGCACGCCGGCTGCGCCCCGCAGTGCCCGAGCTGGGACAGCTGCGACGAGCTCGACGTCGCGTCGCGCGCACGCCGCAGCAGCTCGCGGCGCACACCACCATCGACACGCGCTGTTGCCGCGCCCCCTCGCCCTCGCGCCGCCCCCGCTCGCCGCCCGGGCGGCTCCCCAGCTCGTGCCGGGCCCCGGCCTGGACGACGGAGCAGCGGCAGCAGCGGGAGGCCGGCGGCGGCGGCGGCGCGGCAGCGTCGGTTGCGGCGCGGCGCCGGCGGCGGGGCTGGCGGCGCGGCCGCGGGCGGCGGCGGCCGCGGCGCGGCATGGCGCACCACCGCCTGCTGTCGACGCTGTCGGCGCAGCTCTCGCTCGCCGGCATCGATGAGCTCGGGCGCCACGAGTCGGGCGACGAGGGCCCGAGCGCGGGCGTGGAGGTGGTGGTGCTGCAGACGGCCACGAGCGTGAGCCGCACGCTCGTGCGCCGCTCGGCGGCCGGCGACGCGGCGGCGGGCGAGCCGCTGCGGCTGCAGCAGCAGTGGGCGCCGCCGCCGCCGCGCGCGCTCAAGGGCGGCGGCGGCGAGCGCGCCGACCGGCAGCAGCCGCCGGCGGCGCGCCGCGCGACGGCGGTGCTGCTGGCGTGCGCCGCGTGGTGAGCGCGCGTGCGCTTTGCCAGGCCGCGCCGCGCATCGGCAGCGGCGGCCCGCGCCGCGGCGGCGGCGGCGGCGCCGGCGCCGGCGCCGGCGCCGGCGCCGGCGCCGACGCGCTCCGCGCCGCGCCGCGCGCCGCGCAGGGTGCTGTCGTCGTCGGGCGCGATCCTGGTCAACAAGCACATCATGGTTGACCTGCACTTCCCCTACCCAGCGACCGTGGGCGCGCTGGGCATGCTGGGGACGTCGGTGCTCGCGCTCGCGGCCGCGCGCCTCGCGCGGCGCCGCGGCGGCGGCGGCGGCAGCGGCGGCGGGCGCGTGTCGCTTCGCTTCTACCTCACCCACTTCATGCCCACGGGCCTCTTCCAGGCGCTGTCGATGGCGCTCGGCAACACCGCGTACCTCCACCTCTCGGGTGCGCTTGCTCGCGCGGCGCACGGCGGCTGCGGCGAAGCGGCGGCAGCTGGCTGCGCCGGAGGGGCGGCTGCCAGCGGCAGCGACCGCAGCGGCTGCCAGCGACTGCGGCGCCCGCCGACGCCGCGCGCGCCCCCGCGCCGCGCCCCGCGCCGCAGTCGCGTTTGTGCAGATGCTCAAGGCCTTCACTCCGGTGGCGACGATGCTCTTTGCGTTTGCGTTTGGCCTCGAGCGCCCGAGCGTGCGCCTCGTCGCGGCGGTCGGCGTCATCACGCTCGGCGTCGCCGGCGCGTCGGCGGGCGAGGGCGCGCTGAGCCTCGCCGGCGTCGCGGCGATGCTGGGGTCGATGCTCTGCGAGGGCCTGCGCCTGGTGATGATGCAGGCGCTCGTCGCGAAGCGCGCGCTGCGCCCGCTCGACGTGCTCGCGCACCTCGCGCCCGCGGCGAGCCTCTGGATGCTGCTGCTCGCCGGCGCGACCGAGGCGCTCGCCATCCACCAGGGCCAGCACCTCGCCGACGCGGCGGCGCACCCGGCCGCGCTCGCGGGCAGCGCGATCGCGGGCGCCGCGGTCAATGGCGCGGCGATGGCGGTCATCGCCCTGTGCGGCGCGCTGCCGCTGAAGCTGCTCGGCCTCGCCAAGGACGTGGGCCTCGTCGCGCTCGGCGTCGCCGCGCTCGGCGAGACGGTCGGCCGCGGCCAGGCCGCCGGCTACGCCGCGAGCGTCGCGGGGCTGGTCTGGTACTACGCCATCGCCGCGAGCGCCGCGCGGCCGGGCGGCGGCGGCGGGCCGGGCGGCGGTGGCCCCGGCGGCGGCGGCGGCGGCGGCGGCCGGCCGGCGGAGGGGGCCGGCCGGCCCCTGCGGCGGCGGCGGCGGCGGCGCAGACGGGCCTGGCGGCGGCGGCGGCGCCGCGGGCCGCGGCGGCGGCGCAGCGCGCGCGCGGCGGCTCGGTGCGCGTCGACATGTCCGGCGGGCGCGCCGCCGCGCGCGGCGCGGCGCGGTGACGCGTGTACAAAGCGAGCGAGCGACCCTGACTGCTGGGCTTTGATTCACTGACGCTCCTGCCAAACTCTGTTGCCTCCACTATCTCTGCGAACGGGCGCTGCCGCCGGTCGCGGCGGCGCGCGCGCGGGCGGCGGGACGGGGCGGCGCGGCGCCCGGCCGCCGCTGCAGCCAGCGGCGCGAGCCGGTGCGCCCCCCGCATGATCCGCCGAGGACGTGGCGTGCGCGGCGCCTGCTGTGCGTGGCCACCCCCATGCCACGCGGCGTTGAAACCGCGGTGACGCCGAACGCCCAACCCCGGCCTGGGCCCAGGCGCGCCATTCCCTCGTCCGCCCGTCCCGCCTGCCCGCTAGCGGTGTGAGCCGCCGAGTGCAGGCGCGGTTTGGGGCGCGGCGCTGCGGCGGCGCTGCCTGGGACGTGCGCGCGGCGCGGCGGTCGGGCTGACGCGCATGCAGGATGACGTTTCCTGGCCGCACGCGGTGCGAAGCGGGCTTCGCCGGCTTCACGCGCTGGGCGGCGCTCCCCGCGCTGCGCGCGCTGCGCGCGCCGCGCCGCGTCAGCCCGCGAGCTTGAAGTCCTCGCCCTCCATCGCGTTGAGCAGCAGCACGTCGGTGTGGTCGCTGCCGTCATAATCCCGGATCCGCCGCGTGACCTACGACGGCAGCGCGGGGCCGCCGGCGGGAGCGGCTGCGCAAGGGCGCCGCGCGCGGGCGCGGCACGAGGCGCAGCACGAGGCGCGGCGCGGCGCACCATGACGCCCGACACCTTGAAAAAGGTGCCGCGACCGCCGCCGCTGGCGCCGCCGCCGCCGCCGCCGATCGAGACGCCGCCGCGGCCGCCGCGCTCGCCGTCGGCGACGTCGTCGCCGCGCGGCAGCACCTCCACGCGCACGGTGCAGTTGGCGGCCTGCTGCGTGAAGAGTTTGGCCATGTACGACTGAGTCGTCTTCCAGCTGCGCCGCCGGCGGCGGCAGCGGCCGCAGCGTGAGCCGCGGCGCGGCACGGCGCGCGGCGCGCGGCGCGCGGCGCGCGGCGCGCGGCGCGCACGTGTGGTGCGCGTCCACGGTGAGGTTGGCGCACGCGCAGCCGCCGTGGCAGGTCAGCTGGGCGCGGCCGCCGCGGCGCCACGTCTTGACGTAGCCAATCCAGACAATCATGTCGCCCTCCTGCAAGCCGCGGCGACGGCGGAGGCGGCGGCGGCGGCAGCGTCGATCACGACCTGTCGCGGTCGCACGCGGCGCGCCGCGCCGGCTCTAGCCCCTCCCAACCCCTCCTCCCCGGCAGCGCGGCGCACCTGCGGCCCGCGCGACGCCTCCTCCTGCTTCGAGCGCTCCTGCTCCGCCGCCTGCGCCTGCTGCGCCTCCCACCACGCCGCGTCGCGCGCCTCGGCGCCCTGCTGCTGCTGCAGCCGCTCCAGCGCGGCCGCGTCGAGCACGCCGCCGGGCGCCGGCGACACGCCCGTGGGCTGCTGCGCGCGCGAGGCCGCGGCGGCGCCAAAGCCGGCAGCCGCCAGCTTGGCGTCGACGCTGCTGCTGCTCTCCGCGTCGCCGCCGCCGCTGCCGCCCGCCAGGCGGCGGCCGCTGCTGGCGCCGCTGCTGCTTTTGCTGCCGCTGCCGCCGCCGCCGCTCGCCCCGCCCGCGCGCTCGCCAGGCGGCGGCGGCGGCGCGGGCGCGAGGCGCGTGTCGAGCGTGACGGTCAGCCACGCGCCGGGCGCGTGCGTGCTGAAGCCCCACTTGGGCTTGTCGGCGGTGGTGCCGTCGTTGCGCCACTCCCACTCGGGCGAGTGCGCCACGACCCTTGGGAAGTCCTCCCCGATCAGGCAGGCCAGGTTCGTGGATTCGTAATTGCCGGGGAACATCGGCGGCGGGACCTGCGCGAGGCGCTCCGCCCACGCGGCGTCGTCGCCCCCGACCGGGCCGGCGAGCAGCACGTCGAGCCACGCGCCCTGCAGCATCGCGACCGCGACGTCCGCCATGTACCTGCGCGCGGCGCGGCGGCCGTCGCGAAGCCCGCACGCCTGCCGCGCGCGCGGCACGCCACCGCGCCTGCCACCGCGCCCGCACGCCTGCCGCGCGCGCGGCGGGCCGCCGCCGCGCCGCCGCCTCGCACCGGTGCCCCAGCTCGTTGGGGTGGCGCTGCAGGCCCTGCTCCGCGGGCGGGTACAGCTCGGGCGTCGTGAAGCCCGGCGCGCCGGCGCGGACCTCGTGGAACAGCGCGTCCCGCAGCGACAGCCACGGCAAGCGGTAGTACTGCGCCGCGGGCGCGGGCGCGGCGGCGATGGCGGCGGCGTGGTGGGTGCGGCGGCGGCGCGCGTAAGGGCTCGGGCTGCGCCCGCCCGCGGCCGGCGGCAGCGGCAGCGCGCCGCGCGGGGCAGGCCGATGAGCACCTGGGCCAGCACGCCGTAGTGATCCTCCACGCTCCTGCATGGAACGGCGGGGCGGTGAGAGGCGGGAGGGAGGGGGCCCGCCGCCGCTGGCGCAGCGCCCCGCAGCTGCGCGCGCCGCCCCGCCCTGCCCCGCGCCGCGCCGCGCCGCGCCGCGCGCGCACCACCAGAACGGCGGCTTGCCCGATCGCACGCCCTGGACGAGCGCCTCCATAAGGACGACCGCCGGCTTGCGCGGCAGCGCGAGCAGCTTGCGCAGCAGGCGCTCAAAGGCCTGCACGTGCGGCATGTTGGGCGACGTGTCCTGCGGCGGGCAAGGCGGGCGCGTCGCGGCGTGTGAGCGGCGCCCGAGGCCTGGGTTTAAGCCTGCGGCCCCCGCACGCACCGTGTAGCCATCGTTGATGGCGTATTCTAGGAAAATCAGGTCAACGTTGGGGTCAACGAAGTGGTCCTGCAAGCAAGCAGAGATGCGGTCGGCCGGTCGTCAGGCGCCGGGCCGCCCGCGCTGCGCGCTGCCGCCGGCGGCCGGGCGCGCGCGCGGCGCAGCCGGGCGCCCGCCGCACCAGGCACATCGAGGCGTACTCTGCCGTCGTCGCAGGAACGCAGCCGTTCCTCGCGCGCACGGTCGCGGCCGGGAACGCGCGGCGCAGCCAGGCGGCGAACAGGGCGAACCAGTCGTTGACGCCGCGGCGCATGTAGAAGCCCCTGCGCGTGCGCGGCCGCACGCGCGCGGTGAGGCGGCGGGGCCGGCGCGCCGTCGCCGTCGCCGCACTCTGACCCGCGCGGCGGCGCCCGCACCAGCTGATGCTGCCGCCGATGACGCCGACCGAGACCTCCTTGCCCGCGTGAAGGTCGGCGAGCAGGCGCTGCAGGCGCAGCCCCGGCCCTTGGCTCAGCAGCGCGCGGCGGCGCTGCGCCGCGCTCAGGCTGTGGTTGTGGGTGCCCATGATCGCCGCCCAGCCCGTCGCGGCCCCGTGCATGTGCGCCACGCTGGCGTCGTCGGCGGGCCACGGCCAGGCCGCCGGCGCCGGTTTTTGCTCCGCTGCCGGCGGTGCTGCTGCCTCTGCTGCCGCCGCTGCTGCTGCAGCAGCCGCCGCTGCCGCCGCTGCCGCTGCCGCCGGCGCTGCCGGTGCCGCCGCCGCTGCTCCAGGCCGCGCCGGTGCCGCCGCCACCAACAGCAATCCGGCCAGCCACAGCGCCAGCGTCACGCGGTGCGGGAGCATGGTCACGCCATGCAGAGAAGTCGGTGAGCGGCGACGAGGATGGTGCAGCGCCGCGCGCTGCCGGCGGGGGCGCTGCGTGCCGCCGACGGGCGCAGCAGGCTGGAGCGGACAGAGCGGGACTGCGAGCGAGCAGACCGCGAGGGCGGGGCGGCGAGCGGCCGGCCGCCGCGCTTCTGCGATTCGCGACGCGACACCGCCGCCGCCGACGCCACCGCGCCGCGCCGCCGCAGGCCGCCCATCGCGCGCCCCCGACCCGGCACCGATTCACCCCGGCCCCGCGCCGCGGGGCAGGCGGCCCAGATTTGAAGGGGCCGCGCGCGCCGGAGCCTCTCCCCACGGCGGCAATGATGGCCGCGGCGGCGCCGGCGCCGCTGCCTGGCTTCAAGGGCTACGCCAACGCCTGGCTGGCCGAGCTGCGGGCGCAGCAGGCCGCGCTGCGCGCGTCCGAGCTGCCGGCGCCGCCGGCGCTGCCGCCGCCCGGCGCGCCGGCCCCGCCCTGCGCGCCGGGCCTGCTCGCTGAGGCGGCGGCGCTGGCGGGCGCGGGCGGCGGCCTGCCGGCGGCGCCGCTCGCGGAGCTGGCGGCGGGCGCGCCGCGGGGGCGAGCGGAGCGCGCGGCCAACCGCCAGGCCGCCGCGGCGGCGCGGCAGGCGATGGAGCCGAGCCTGGCGGACCTACCGCGCAGCGGCGCGCCCGCCCCGCGCGCGCCCAGCCTGCACGAGACCGCGACGCAGCACGTTGCGGCGTTCAGCGACGCCGGCCGCGCGCCGGCCGGGGCGCTGGACGAGCCGGTGCTGCCGGAGCTGCGCCACGCGGCGCTACTACTGCTGCCAGCCGCCGACAGCTGCACCGACGCGGCCGCGGCGGCTCTCGCCGCAAAGCACCCCCACCTGCAGGTGCGCCGGGGCGGGACGCGCCGGCGGGCACCCCTCGAGCGCCGCGCTCCCAGCTCCTGCGACCCGGCGACGCGCCGGGTGCTACCCCCCCCCCCCGGCGCCGGCGCAGGCAGCCACGATGCTCTGCCTGGGGTCCGGCGGCCTCGCGGCGCTCCTGGTGCCGCTCCACGGCGACGAGCCGCCCGCTGGCGCCTGTGACGCGCTGTTCACGCGGGTGAGCGGCCTGCGCGCGGCTCGCGCGGCTCCGGCGCGTATCCTTGCGCCGCCACCGACCCCGCCACCGCGCGCACCGGCAGGTGGAGGGACCGCTGCCGGCCGAGCCGGGCACGCCGGGCACACCCAGGGCAGCACCGCCCAGCGTTGACAGCCTGCTGCGGCGCTGGGCGGAGCAGCAGGCGGCCGCAGCGCTGCCCTGCGAGCCCGCGCGCTCGCCGCCATTGGCCGGCGAGGCTGGCGGCGCGGCCGCGGCAGCCGTAGCCGCGTCCCAGCCGACGACGCCGCAGCCCGGAGTGCCAGGCAGCGCTGCTGGCGGGCGGGCGAGCTGGCGCGCGGTACGGCTGGCGCTGGAGGAGGTGGCGCTGCCGCCCTGCGAGGGCCGCACGCCCTCGCAGCTGCGCCTGCTGCCCGGCGCAGATGGCAAGCAGGCGCAGCGGCCGCCGACGCCATTTGAGCAGCTCGCCAGGTTTGTGGCGGCGCAGGCCGCGGACGCGCTGCCGGCGCCGTGCGGCGCCAGCATCCTGTCGCTGCTCGGGACGGCCGTGCCGGGCGGCCGCGACGCGGCACCCCGGGGCGCCTCGGCTGCAAGCCTGCTGTTGGCGCCGCCGGCGAGCCTCCAGGAGGCCGACGGCCCAGCGCGCCCCGACGGCTGCACGGCTGCAGCAGCAGGCGTCACGATGACTGGCGTGCTGGCTGCTGCCATGGCCGCCGCCACCGGCCCGCCGCGCAGCGCGCCCGCAGTGCGGGTCGAGGCGGCAGTCGCGTGCGCACCGCAGGAGCGCGCTGCGCCCGCGGCGGCGGCGGCTGACGGGGGTCCTCAGCAGTCCGGCGACGAGGCAGCGCCCGCCGGCAGCCCCGGCGCGCTGCGCTCGCCGTCGCTCGCGCCGTGTGCTGCCGACCTGCTGCCGGCCGCTGAGCTGATGGTCGAGGTGCCCGTGTGCCTGCTGGACGACGGCGGGCCGGGCCTGGTGGACGGCGCGCTCGAGGCGGCGCTGGCGACGGCGCAGGCGCTGCTGGAGGCGGAGACGGTGCTCGCGCCGGGCGACGGCGGCAGCCCGCGCGGGGGCGAGCGCGCGCCCGCGTGCTGGGACGCCAGCTGGGGCGACCTGCCGTGCGACGACGGCAGCGGCAGCCCCTGGTGGGCCAGCTGTGCCGTGCGGGACGCGTTCGGGGGCGCGGCGAGCCCCCGTGGCAGCCAGGCCGCAGCGGCGCCCGACGGCGCAGGCGGCGGTGGCGCGGCGCTCGGCGTTGCGCTGCTGGAGGGCCTGCTGGCGCGTGAGATGCAGCCTGACGACGCCAGCGGGCTGCTGCTGCCCGTGCCGCCGTTCCCGGGCGGTGGCGGCGGCGGCCTGGGCGCCGACGCGCTCGGACTCAGCTTCGGCGCCGGCGGCGGCAGCTTTTTCAGGGAGCTCGCGAGCGGCTGCGCCGGCTACCAGCGCGAGCCGACCGCGCACCTGGAGCTCTACTGTGACTGGTCGGTGCTGCAGCCGCTGCAGGCACCCAGCGGCGGCAGCGGCGCCGGCGGCCCCGACACCGCCGCGTGGCTGCGGCTGTGCGAGGGCCGGCCTGGCCTGCGGGTGCTGTCCGAGCTGCTGGCGGCGCCGGCGTCGCGCGGCGGCGCGCCGGGCGGCCGCGAGCTCGCGCAGGCCGCCAGCGTGCGGGTACTGCAGGCAGCCCTGGCGGCAGGCGCCGCGCCGGGGCGTGCGGCGGGCGGCGCCGAGGCGGTGCCGCCCGGCGTAGCCGCCGCGGCGGCCGCCTGGCGCAGGGAGCAGGCGGCGGCGGCGCTGCTCGGCGGCCCCGCGGCGCCCGCCGCCGCCGCCGGCGCCGCGGCGCCAAACGGTGCCCCGCCAGCGGCCGGGCCGGCAGCACAGTCGGATCTTGACTTCTTTGTACAACTGCACCACGCCGCTGGCTCGGCGCCCGGCGGCAGCGGGCGGGCGGCCAAGCGTCGCGCCAGCGCGCAGCAGGGCGCAGAGCCCGCGGACGAGGCGGCCCCCGGCAACGGCGCGCCCAAGCGCGCGCGCGGCGCGGACAGCGCGGGCGGCGGCGGCGCCGGCGCGGCGGGGGCCGGGGGCGGGGCAGCGGAGGAGGCGAGCGAGGCGCGCCAGCACGCCACGGCCGAGCTGGCAGTGACCGGCGCTGTGCGCGCGGGCGGCGCAGCGGGCGGCCCGGCGGCGCCCGCCGGCCACCGGCAGGAGCGCGACCCTGGCGCGGCGGCAGCGTCGGCGGGCCCGCACGTGATCACGGCCGCGCTGCCGGCGCCGCTGCTGGCGCTGCTGCTGCGCCTGCAGGCCAACCGGCGCGCGCTGCTGCGGGCCATGCGCGCGCCGGGGCCGTCGCTCACTGGCTGCTGCCTGTGGGACGCGGGCCCCGTGCAGGCGGCGGTGGACGCGTGGCACGCGGCCGCGGCCGCCGCGCCGCTGGGGCCCGAGGACAAGGGCCAGGCGCGGCTGGTCGTCGGCCTGCTGCTGCTCGCGCAGGCGGCGGGCTGCCTCCTGCACCACGGCGTGCGCGTGGCGCACCTCTTCCTGTCACACAGCCTCGCGCGCCTGCCCTCCCTGGCCGAGGCCTGCGCTGAGGGCGCCGCCGCGCTGTCGGCCGCGTACGCGCGCGTGGAGCGGGGCGGGCCGCGCGCGGGCGCGCTGGCCGACGGCGACGGTGCTGCGGTCGGCGCCGCCGCTGCGGCCGAGGACGAGGACCACCCCAGGCTGGACCAGCTGCGGCAGCTGCTGCGCCGGCTCGAGGCCGCCAAGCCGGTGCGCGGCGCGCCGGCGCGCGGTGGCTCGGCGCGCCCCGCCTCGCCGCCGCCCCTCGCCGCGGCGCGCCCAGCCTCTCACCGTGCCGCCGTCGCCGCGCGCCGTGCCAGGGCTGCACCGTGCTGCTGGTCGCCGAGGCCCGGGCCGTCTTCACCCTCCTCACCCCGCTCGCCTCGGCGGGCTTCCCCGCGGCGCAGCTCGACCGCGGGCGCGCGCTGCTGGCGGACGGCGGCGGCGCGGGCGCGCCCGCCTGGCGCGCCGCGGCGGCGACCGCGCTGGCGGGCGCGCGCTGCGTGCTGGCGACGCCGGCGCACCTGGCGCATGCGTGCATGCCGCTGGAGGGCTTTGACGTGCTGGTGGAGTGCGACGGCGGCGGCGGCCCGGGCGAGCCGGGCAGCAACGAGGCGGCCAGCGCCACCGCGCCGGGCCGCGCGGCGGAGCATTTTGCGGGGCGCCACTACGTGCTGCGCACGGCGCCGCCAGACCTCGGCGCGGCGGCGTGCGGGGCGGCGCCCGCGCCGGCGGCCGCGCCCGAGCCGGCGCGCAAGCCCGGGTTGGGCGCGGCCGTGCCGCCGGCGCGCGCCGCGCCCGACCCGCCGCCGGCGCGCGCGCGCGCGGCGGCGGCGGCGGCGAGCTGCCGCTGGTGCTCAACCGCGGCCCGGGGGCCCTGCTGCGCCGCCGGCCGGCACTGTACAACGCGCTGCTGCAGCTCGAGGCGCGGGGCTTTGCGCTCGTGGAGCGCGCGCTGCGCGGCGGCGGCGCCGGCGGCGGCGGCGGGGGCGCGCCCGGCGGCTGCGTGGACGTGGTGCTGTCGCCGGCGGCCTGCCTCTGCGTCTGGGACGCGGCCAAGCTGCCGCAGGTGCGCGCACACGCACGGCCTGGGCGGCGCGCGCCAGTGCTGGCGCCACGCGGCGCCGCTGACGCGCCCGCGCTGCCGGCTCCGCGCAGGAGCCCGGCGCCGCCGCCGACGCGCTGGCGCGGGAGGTGCTGGCGCTGTCGCTGGCGTACGAGCAGCTGGTGTTCGTGCTGGAGCTGCCCGACGCGCTGCTGCAGCCCCTCGTCGGCGCGGCGCCCGCGCTGCACGGGCTCGCGCGGCGCGGCGGCGTGCGGCTGCAGCTGCTGTGCAGCTTCACCGCCGCCGGCACGCAGGACATGGTGCTGTCGATCTGCGCCGCCACGGCGGCCGCCTTTTGGGCCGGCCCGGGCGACGGCGACGGCGCCAGTCCGCGCCCGCCCGGCGGCCTGTCAGACCTGCCCAGCGCGGCCGAGGCATTCTGGGGCGCGTGCGCGGCCGCCAACCCGCTCAGCGCGGCGCAGCTCGCCGCGGCGCCGGCGCCACTGCGGGCGGTCGTCGACGCCGTGGCCGCGGGCGGGGCCGCCGCACTGGCGCCGGGCCTGCCCGAGCACAGCGCCCGCCTGCTGGCAGCGCAGCTCTCGGCCAACCACATGCGCCTGGAGCCCAGCCCCCCGCCGCCATCCGCCCGCAAGCGGCCGCGGGGCGCGTGGGAGCACGGCGGCGGCGAGCAGGGCGGCGCCTGGGCACTGGACGAGGAGCAGCAGGGTGGTGCCTGGGCGCTGGAGGCGCAGCAGCTGGAGCAAGAGCGGCAGCGGCAGCAGCAGGAGCAGGAGCACGCGTGGGCGCTGCAGCAGCACCAGCTTGAAGGGGCGGCCCACCAGGGCTGCTATGGCGGTGCGGCAGAGGCAGCGGGGGGCTGGTACGGCCACACCCGCGACGCGCCCGCGGGCGAGGCGTGGGCCACGGAGCTGGAGCGCTCGCCCGGCGGCGCAGGCGGGGGTGGCGAGCAGCCGGGCTGGCTGGAGCCGGCGGCCGGGCCGCAGCCCGGCCGCTGGCAGCACGCGTATGAGGAGGAGCAGCCGCGCCAGCGCGCGCGCCACGCCGGCGCGTGGGCGCAGGCGGGCGGCGGCCCGTGCGCGGAGGCACGCTGGCCCAGCGGCGGTGACGCCACCGCCGGCCGGGGACGGCACGGCGCGGACCTGGGCGGCGGCGGCGGCATCGACCCCGGGGGTGTGCTGGACGCGTTTTTGAGCAGCCGCCAGCCGGCCGGCGCGGGCTGGCGCGGCAGTGCTGGTGGCCAGCAGCCGCAGCGCGCGCGCGGGCAGGCGGGCGCTGCGGAGGGCCCTGCCCGCGGCGGCGGCTCCGGCGAGGGCTGGGGCGGGCGCCCGCGCCCCCGGGCGCCGGGGCGCGCCTGGCCGGCCGCCGGCGACGGCGACGGCTTTGGCGGCTGGGACGCGGAGGAGGGCAATGAGGCGCTGCCTGACATCGCCCTGCCGTTCGACCTGGACGTGAGCACGGACGCCGACGCCGACGCGCCCCCGCCGCGGCGCGGCGGCGGCCGCCTGCCGCGGCGCCAGCCCCAACTCCAGCACTGGCAGTGGCAGGGCGACGACGGAGAGGCAGAGGCGGGCGCGGCGTGGCCGCGCGGCGCCGGCGCCGCGGCCGGTGGCGGCATCGGGCGCGGCCGGGCGCAGGGCCTCGCTGGCGCGGGCAAGGCGCGCCGCCCGCTGGCCGGCCTCCTCGGCAGCCGGGTGGCAGGCGGCGGCGGCGGGGGGGGCCGCCCCGGCGTGCGCGCGCGCAACATGTTCAGCGCCGGCGACGACGACGAAGACCATGGCGGCGGCGGCGGCGGCGCCGATGGCAGCCGCGGCGGCGACGCCGACGGCTCGGTCGCGACCGGCGCGAGCCGGCTGACCGTCGCCGCCTTCATGCCTCACCGGCACCCCACGCGCCAGCTGATGTACGGCCGGCCGCAGCGCGGCGGCGGCGGCGGCGGGGCGCGCGGGCGGGGCCGGGGCGCGGGCAGCTGCAGGCCAAGCTGTGCTGGGGCTGACGCGGGGGTGCCGTGGTCGGGATGTCACGCGCAATCGAGGCAAAAGCGCGTCGACTCTCACGCACGTGCTGGGGGCCCGGCGCACGCAGCCCGCGCCCGAGCGCCACGCGGCTCTCTCACGCCAGGCTGGCCACCACGTTGAGCGCCAGCAGCGCCAGCGCCGAGGCCCGCCCCGCGGCGCTGCCCATGCCCGGCGCCGCGGGCGCGGCGCGCCGTGGCTCGGCGGCGTCGCCGCCCGGCGCGTCAGGCGCGCCAGCCGCCGCCTGGCGCGTGGCGAGCACCCACGCGCCCGCGCAGAACGTGGCCGCCGCGAGCGCCGCCACGACGCGCACGCGCGCGGCGGGCGTGGGCGCGAGCACGCCCTGCGCCATGCCGGCCAGCAGCGCAGCCGCGAAGCCGAGCTCCAGCAGTCCCACGCACGCGATGAGCGACCTGCGCCGCAGCCGCCCACGTCAGCCAGGGGGGTCAGCGGCCGCGCCCCCCGGACCCTCGCCCGACCGCCCCGCGGCCGCGCCTGTTTTCGCGCAGCCCTAGCTCGCCCCGGTCGGCCGCGCTGCGCAGCGCGTCGGCGGCGAAGGCGGCGGCGAGGAAGCTGGCGGACCAGCTCTGCCGCATGACCTGGCTCACGGGAGTCGCCTGGACGCGGCGGCAGCAGCGGCCGTCGTTCGTGCTCGGCGCAATCGCTGGCCGGGCGCGAGCCACGCGCCACGCGCGCGCGGCGGCGGGGGCGCGCCGCGCGCGCACCGTGCCGACGAGGAGGCCGCCCGCGCGCTGTGCGTCCAGCATCGTCGCGAGGTGCTGCAGCGCCAGCGCCCAGAACGCGACCGCGAGCGGGCTCGCCGGCAGGCGCAGGTCGAGCACACCGAGCGCCGCCGCTGCGCGGGGGCGGCGGGCGGGCGCCGGGCGGGCGGGCGGCGTCGGCGGCCGCGCCGCCGCCGCCGCGCGCGCGGCGCCCAGCCCGGCTGCGCGCACTTGACAGCGGCGGCCCCGAGTCGGGCACGAGCTTGGCCAGCAGGCGGTCCATGCGCTTGCCGCGCTGCGCGCGCATCAGCGCCTTGACGACCGCCTGCACGACAGCGCGCGCCGCGCCGGCCAGCCGCCTGTTGAGGCGGCGGACGGGCGTGGGCGGCGGCGGGGCGGGGCGGGGGGCCGGTGCGCGCGCGGCGCCGCGCACCCGAGGCCGTGCCGGCCGGCGAGCACCGCCGCGCCGGCCGTGACGGGCGTGACGCTCCGGTGCGGCAGCAGCTCGCGCAGCCGGTCCAGCTGGCGGCGGGGGCGGCGGCGGGGGTTGGGTGGGGCGCAGGCGGGCCGCGCGCCGCCGCCGCGCGCGTGCCGCGCACCGGCAGCAGGGGCTTGACCAGGTTGGCCATTGCGGCGCTCACAGCGACTGGGAAGAGCAGCTTCAGAATGAAGTGCGGGTGATACATCTGCCGGCCGCGCGCCAACATCGGCCCGTGAGCCCACGGGGGAGACGCCGGCGGCGGCGCGCGCAGCGCCGACAGGGCCGGGCTCGGCCGGGGCGGTCCAAGCCCGCGCGCTCACAGACACAGGCGCACCTCGAACGCTGCCGCGTGCGTGAGCAGCTCCGCGGCGTGCACCGCTGGATAGGAGAGCAGCAGCGCGGTGCTGACCGGATCCGCGCTGCCGCCGCAGTGCGCGAACGCGGCCCTGAAGCCCGCGAGGTGCGACAGCGCAGGCAACATGCACCCAAGCATCAGGCGCGGCGCGGTGCAGCCGTTGAGCCGCCCCCGCGCCGCAGCGTCCTGCGGCGGCGCCGCAAGGGGCGCGCGCGGCGTCGCTGCGACTGCTGCGCGGGAGGGCGCGCCAGGGAGGCCAGGGGCGCCAGCGCGCCCCGCGGCAGCAGCGATAGCAGCACACCCGCAGCAGCAGCGCGACCAGGGCCCGAAAGAGCACCGCGACGCCGATGAACCGGGCCAGCGCGGCCTCGAGCGCGCTCGGCGGCGCCGCGAGCGCGGCGGCGGCGACGCGCTCCGGCGCTACCACGAGCGCCGCGCCCGCGGCGAGCTTGACCAGCCCCAGCGCCAGGTAGCGCCGCCCGGTCGCCGCGAGCGCCGCCGCGTCGGCGCCACGCGGCGCGGGCGCTGGCGCTGGCGCGGCGGCGCCATCTGCGAACCCGGAGCCGCGCGGCGCGCGATGAGGCGCGGCGCGTGCGCTGCCGGCGGCGGCGGCGGGGAGGAGCCGGCAGCGCACCAGCTGCGGCGCGCCAGCGCTCGTGCCGCCGGCGCGGTGGCGCCGGCACGCGCAGCCTGCTGCGGCGGTTGCCAACTGCTCTGCTGCCGCCGGCGCTGCGGCCGGCGCGCTGCGCCGCCAGCGCCGCCATGGCAGCGGCGGCAGCGGCGGCGGCGGATCCTCGGCCGCCGGCGGCCGGGCCTTGGCGCGCGAGAGCAGCGGCGTCACCGAGCTCGCTGCCGGTGACCAGCGCAGGGAGGCCCCGGGCTCGGTGGGCGCAGCGGGCGCGGTGAGAAGAGCGGCTTGGCACGTCCGGGCGGGGCGGCGGCGCCTCCACGGGCGCCGGCACGAGGGCTCAGCGCGGTGGTCGAAAAAGAGCCCTAGGCCCCGCCCGATGCTGCGCGCGGGCTGGCACACGAATCCCTGCTGCCGGTGCTCCATCTCGCACCCTAGCCCCGGCCGCCCCGGCAGCTCCCCGCGCGCCACAGCGCAGCAGCAGCAGGCGGATGCTCCCGGCCCGCCCACAAACATGGACTTCTGCGCGACGCAGAACGTGACATATGCACACCGAGTCTGGAATGACGGTGAGCGCCCGCGCGGCAGCTCCGGCGACACCTCTGGCGCCCGCGCCGGCACCAGCGCCGGCAGCAGCGCCGGCGGCCGGGTGCCGCGGCTGCCGGGGGGCGGCCAGCGGCACCTCCCCCGAGCCCCAGCCCGCGGCACGGGCGCTGATTCCGCGCGCCGCGCCGCAGATGCTCGGGCGTGGTGCCCCGTGCCCGGCGGCGGCGCGGACGCGCTGCTCTTCGCCGGGCTCGCCGTCTTTGCCAGCTGCGCCACCTACAGCCGCCTGTCCGCCATATGGGTGCTGATGGCAGGTGTGGCTGCACGCACCCGCGCGCGCGCGGCGGCCGGCGCCGCGGCCGCGCGCGCCAGCGGCGGCCGCCGCCGCAAACGTCACCCGCGCCCCCGCGCCCGCCCTCCCGTGCCGCGCAGGCGGCGCGTTCCAGGTGGTCACCAACGCGTACAACCTCAACCACCTGTCCAACGCGATCACCATCTGGCTGGTGCGCGCCGCGCCGCGCCGCGCTCGCGCACTGCGCTCGCGCGGCTGCTGGTTCAATCATTTAGTCAAGCACTTGCGCAGACCCGGGCCCGTGCATTTTGCTCGAGTCCAAGGGTTCACCGCCCCGGCTCCCAACCCCCCCCCCCCCAGGGCATGCACCCGGCGCTGATGTTCTTCATGATCTTCCTTCCGCCGCTCCTGCTCGACAGCGCGGCGCGCATCGACGCATTCCTGTTCCGCAAGGCGCGCCGCCCGCGGCGCACGCGGCGCACGCACGCGCGGGGCCGCGCGGCGAGCCCCCCGCACGCCTCTGCGCGTCCCCACGGCTGCGCCCCGCCCCGCCCCGCGCTGGCCGGCTTGACCGTGCATGTCGACTCGATCAAACGTCCAAACTGAATCAAATTCAAACTCAAACGACAGATGGCCGTGCACTGCCTCCTCTTTGCCTTTGTCAACGTCGTCGCGTCCACGCTCGCCTTTATCCCCATCATGCTCGGTGGCCTCGGCCTCGGCGCGACCGGGTGGCGCCCCGTCGACGCGGCGCTCTTCGGCGCGATGCTCGGGTCGACCGACGCCGTCGCCGTCGCGGCGGTGCTCAAGGCCGGTGCGCCCCGCGGCGCCGCCGCCGCGGCGCGCCGCCGCCGCGCCGCCGCCTGGCGCGCGGCGCGCGCAGCGGCCGCGCGCACCGCACACGCCCGCCCCACGGCCCCGCCGCGCCTCCCGCCAGGCGGCGCGCCGGAGATGCTCGTCGTCCTGCTGGAGGGCGAGTCGCTCTTCAACGACGCGAGCAGCCTGGTGCTGTTTGAGATCTTCCTCAAGCTCGGCACCGAGGAGAGCGGCGGCGGCGCCGACCCGGGGCTGGGCGCGTCGCTCGGCCACATCACGCAGCTCATCGCCTGGCTCGCCGCGAGCGGCGCGGCCGCGGGGCTCGCGATGGGCCTCGCCGTGCGCCTGCTGCTGCGCCTGCTGCAGCGCCGCGCGGTGCCGCCGCCGGTGGAGGTCGCCATCTCCCTGGCGGGGGCGTACACGGTCTACCTCTGCACCGGTGGGCGCCCCGCGCGCACGCGTCAGCCGGGGCCGCCCGGCGGCAGCGCAGCCCGCCGGCCGCCGCCGCACTCACCACCCGCACTCGCCCGCACTCGCCCCGCCCCGCTCCATAGAGTTCTACATTCATGGCTCGGGCGTGATTGCGGTCGTGGTGTTTGGGTGCGCGGCGCGGCGTGGCGCGGCGCGCTGCGCGCCCGCCCGGCCGCCCGGCCGCGGTGCTGCCGGCCAGCGCGTGACCGCGCCCCGCCGCCGCGCGCCGCGGCCGCTGCGCCGCGGCCGCTGCGCCGCGGCAGGCTGTACGGCGCGAGCACCTTCCTGTGGGGCTACTCGAGCAAGACGCTGCGCACCAACGCACACCGCCAGTTCTGGGACACCCTCAGCTTCATCGGTGCGCCGCCGCCGCCGCAGCTGCGCGCGCGCGGGCGCCGCCGCGCCGGGCGGCACGCCGGCGCCGCTTCCGCTGCCACGCTGACCGCCCCGCGCCGCCGGCCGCGCCGCGCAGCCAACAGCCTGGTCTTCTTTTACTCTGGCTCCTCCATAATGAACTTTGTCACCACCAGCTCCACCAGGTGAGGCCTAGGAGGTGTTGCTTGGCGGCCCAGAGAGCCAGCGAGGGCTGGTTGACGCAGGAGGCGGGCCGAGAGCGCAGCGGCGCACGCGGCAGGCGGGCAGCGCAGGTGGTCGCGCGGTGTGCGGCCGCCGACGCCTCCGCCGCCGCGCCCGCCGCCGCAGCCTCACGGGCGAGCTGCTGGGCGGCGGCAGCAAGGCCGCGCGCTGCTGCTGAGCGCGCGCAAGCTGCCTGGCATCCTCGGCGCCGTCTTTGCGCTGCGATGGGCGCTGATCTCCCTCGAGGCCCCGCTGCTCAGCCTCGTCGGCCCCGCGCTGAGCTGGCAGGAGGTGCTCTTCGCCGCGGTGAGCCCCGCGCGCGCGCCCGGCAGCGCGCGCAGCGCGCGCAGCGCGGGGTCGCCCAGCCAGCGCCCCGCGCCGGCTCACGCGGCTGCCGCCGCCGCCGGCGGACCGCGCGCGCAGCTCGGTGGCCTGCGCGGCGGCCTGGCGCTCATCCTGGTGCAGACGGTGCTGGCGGGGCACGGCGAGACCGACGACCCGCGGCTGAAGGTGCGAGTGAGGGCGCGGCGACGTGGCGCGCCGCCGCGGGCGTGCGCGGGGCCCGGCTGGCCAGCGCGGCGCCGCGACCGCAACCCGGCGCTGCCGCCCCGCGCGCACGCGCGCAGGTGGTGCACGCCGAGATGGCGCTGTGGGTGAGCGCGGTGGTTTTGTTCACGCTGACCGTCAACGCGCCGCTGCTGGGGCCCCTCATGAACTGGCTGGGCCTCAACAAAACCACGCCCGCGCAGCGCACATGCACCGGTGCGCGCGCCCGCCGCCGGCACCCGTGCCCACCGCCGCCCCGCGCGCCGCGCGCCGCGCGCCGTGCGACCGCGCGGCCGCACTCTGCGCTGTGTGCAGGCGCGCCGCCGCGGCGCTGGCCGCGTTCACGCGGCGCACGATCGGGGATCTGAAGGTCGACGACGACGAGATGCTGCGGGGCGTGGACTGGGCGGCCGTCACGGCGGCGTCCGACATCGCGGCCGCCGCGCAGCGCGTGCTGCGCTCCGACGCGGCCGCGGGCGTGGCCGCGGCTGCGGCCGCGGGCGCGCGGCAAGGAGCTGGGCGGCGCCGCCAGCGGCGGCGGCGGCGGCGCAGCGGCGCGCTCTCGCGCAGCGCCTCGCGGCGGCGGCCCGAGGGCGCCGCGTTCTCCTCGCCGGCGGTCAGCATGCCGCTGTCCGACGGCGACGCCTGGCGCAGCTGGCCCGTGGACGGCGACGGCCACGCCACGCCGCCGGCGGCGCCGGCGCGCCCGGCGCCGCTGAGCCGCGCCAGCCTGGCGCGGGACAGCGTGAGCTTCCGCGGCCTCGCCGCGCCGCTGCTGGCGCGCGGCGCGAGCGCGTCGGGGCGCGCGGCGGAGCGCTACCGCGCCGTCCCCGGGCTGGCCGGCCTCGACGGCGACGACGACGGCGGCAGCGACGCCGGCGGCAGCGACTCCGGCGGCGGCAGCGACGACGACGTCGAGCGCGGCGGCGGCGACGCGGCCGCCCGACCGTGGTGGCGGAGAGCGCGAGCGAGGCGGTGTTCATTGCCTCGCGCCTGCAGCAGCAGGACGAGCAGCTCGCGCAGCACGCGGTCGAGGCGGACCTGCCGCCGCTGTCGCACGCGGCGGCGGAGCCGCCCGACGCGGCCGCGGGCGACAGCATGAGCGGCGCCGCCGGCGGCGGCGGCGACGACGGCGACGGCGGCGACGACGGCGACGACGACGGCGAGGCCGACGCGGCGGACGACGGCGACGCCGCGGCCGACGCGGAGGGCGCCGCCGCCGCCGCCGCCGCCGCCGCGGCCGCTCCACTCGTCCCGCCGCTCGTCGCGCTGCGCTCGCTGGCGGGCGAGTATGCGACGTCCGCGATCGGGCGGCTGTCGATGGCGGGGCACTCTGCCGCGCCGGCGGGCGAGGCGGACAGCGGCGAGCTCGTCCCGCCCGCGGCGCTGCCCGGCGGCAGCAGCTTTGTCGGCGGCCGCCACGGGCTGCGCTTTGCCGCCGGCATGGCCTGCTGGGCGACCCGCGGCCGAGCGAGCCGCGGCGCCGCCGCGTGGCCGACTCGTTCAGCTTCCAGGCCGCGCAGCCGGGGTGCGGCTGCGGCGACGCCGGCGCCCCGCCCGGCGCGGCCGCGCGTGGAGCGCGACGGCGCCGGCCGTCGACGCGCCCGGCCGCGGCGGCGGGCTCAGCCTCGCCGCCGACCCAGGGCTGAGCCTGGCGGAGGGCTTTGACACGATGAGCGAGCTGAGCGAGGCGTCCGAGGAGATGACCCAGGAGGAGGTGCGGCGCCGCGGCGCGCGGGGCAGCGGCGCGGCGCGGGGCAGCGGCGCGCCGCGGGGCAGCGGCGCGGCGCGGGCGCGCGGGCAGCGGCTGGGCGCAGAAGCGCGGCGCCGCCGCTGCCGAGCGCGGCCCCCGCCGGCGCGGCCCGCAGTTCCTGGTCGAGTGCCGCGTGTCGCTGCTCGCCGGGCTCAAGCAGCACTTTCGGTTCAAGGCGGCCGAGGGCCTGCTGAGCGGCGACAGCCTCCGCATGCTCGACTACGCCTGCAACGCCTGCCTCAGCAAGCCGAGCAAGCCGCTCGCGCTGTGGAGCGTGATCGGGCGCGACGTCCAGCGCGGCGCGCTCACGAGCGGCACCGCCTCGCTGCACCAGGCGCTGCGCGGATACCAGGCGCTGCTGCTGCGCGTCGCGCAGGGCGGCGGGCCGCGCGGGCGGCTCGTGCGCGCGCTGCTGCTGCGCCCGTGCGCAAGTGCAGCCAGCTGCTGCACAACCGCCTCGGCAAGGTGCGCGCGGCGCGGGCGCGGGGCGCGGCTGCACGTGCGGCGCGGCGGCGCGGGCCGGGCCGTCCGGCGCCGACGCCCACGCGCGCTCGCTCTCGCGCTGTCGCCGCCCCAGGTCGCGCTGTCTGTGCTGGAGGTCGCGCTGCAGCTCTGGCTAGCGCTGACCGCGAGCCCGCAGGCGCGCATGGCCCGCCAGAGCCGCACGCTCGCGGGCGCGATGCTGCAGGTGCGCGCCCGCGTGCCCCACGCCCGTGTGCCCGCGCGCGCCCGAGGCCGCCGGCCGGCTGCGCGCCGCGCCGCACGCAGCATGCGCTGCGTGGCGTGCGGCGGCCCGCCCCGACGACGCCCCCGGCGCCTGCGCCGCGCGCAGGAGGAGCTGCGCGCCGAGGCGGAGGCTGTGTGGCGATTCATCACAGGTGGGCGGCCCCGCCGCGGCGGGCGGCCCCTGTCGCGGTCCCTCCTCCGCGCCCCGCCGCGCCGCGCGCTCTGGGCTGCGCGCGCTCTCGCGTGACAGCGCGTGACAGCGCGTGCCGTGCCCGCCGTGCCCGCCGCGCGCAGACCGGCAGATCGAGGCGCCCGACGAGTTCGCGAGCCTGCAGACGCACAGGGCCAAGCTCGCGGTCGCGCGGCGGCAGCTCGCTTTCGTCGAGCAGCTCGCAGAGGTGGGTGCGCCGGCCATGGCCGCCCTGCAGAGGGGGCAGCGGGGCGCGGCCGCCGTGCGCCGCGGCGGCCCGGGCGCGCCGCGGGCGCACAGCCGCGCGCGCGCGCACGCCGCACAGGTCGGCGCGGTCGAGGCGGCGGCGGCGGAGGCCCTGCAGGAGGTGGTGGAGCACCACCTGCACCGCCTGGAGGCGCGGGGGCCGTCGTGGCGCTCGCCGACCATGACCGGTG